>JAGVVL010000002.1:7200000-8400000 GCA_018287875.1 Nigrospora sphaerica
CTGCTACTCGGGAACTTTCTTGGAAAAGGGGCCCCCGGATGGAGCATGTGTTCGCACGCTCAACAAGTGATGGATTGCTCCAAATACATGGTACGTCCAATGTGTCGATAGCCTACTAGCCCAGCCCGTGCGAGGCGCTTCATGCATTGGGCTGAAGCTGATGATGCACTTGGGACTGCATACGAATACAAGTTGAACGAGCAGACAAAGAGCCATGTACATAAGTGCTAAGTACCTGTACATATACCTCAGCGCCTCGATTCGGGGCTAGCTCCTTGTACCTTCGTTCCGCACCCCGTGAAGGGTTGCCTAGTGTGTGGGGGGGCATTATTGTGTCGTCACTGGTGAGAGACGTGGAAAGAAAGCTGACTTAGGCCAGAGAAGGGAGGGTTTTGTTTACTACATATGTAAAGGGGGCACGGGGTTTGAATAAAAACAAAGAAAAACCGGTCTTCACGGCGATGAAATGTCAAGGGGTGCATCACGCCGACCGTGGTTTTGGTGGTGCTAGGCTGAGATTGATTAATAACTGACTGACCGACCGGTTCGCAAGTGGCAGGCCGTTTGTCACTCGCCAGCACGCGTGGCTGGCAACCCCTCTTCCCGGCCACTTCGCATCAGACCACGTGCGCGCAGGGATGATTTTATCCGTACATGATCGTGTCGGAAGTTGGCAGCAGGGCCCGGCATGTGGTAGCGATTCAGGATGCATGTAGACGTGATTACTGCCTGCATGCTACTCAGTACTTTGGCGTGGTGCCCCGTCGTCTGTACGCGTGTCCGAGGTGGGAGTACTTCCCCTGCCAGTGACGTCCTCTTCCGATGTGCCAGAAGCACCTGCCATCTTCCCATGTCTGACCGGAGTGGGCGACCGGTTCCGCTGGGGCCCTCTGTCAAGGTCTTTCCCCTGGCCGGTATTCGTCGGTGGGTGACCTGGCAACCCGGGACGGCCTGTTGCAGCCCTGCAGCTGAGCAAGAGGGAAACGGGAATGTATGTACGATATACGATACAAGACCCAGCGAACCAATGTCACACGCGCATATGCACTTACTTTGGCCTGGCCATCACACCACGACCGGGTTGGGAGGCACGGGTCTAGAACGTCGCGGCACACGACGTAGGCTTACCGAAACGGGCGCGCGCGCACGCGCACACCTACTGGCTGTTGTGCTGCTCTGATCCCCAGTCATGCCCATCCGCTTGTTTAGTCCCAGGCCGCGAATTGGCGGCTCGCCAGCGCGCGAAAACGAGGTGAGCTGGTTGAGCCTCCGGTCCGCGTGCGGAATACCAAGACATCGGACTGGTTGGTTCGGCGGAGCACCGCCCAGCCCGCTTCACGTGTTTGAGGGGTTCTAGAACAATTCCACGCGGCTTTTCCCATCCTGCCACGAGGCCACATCCTAGTTGCTGCGAGAAGCGCCTGTCCCAGTAGCGCATACCCACTCTCCCCTTAGCCCGCGGCAGCAATAGCGACGCCGAGGGAGAAAAAAAAAAAAAAAAGAGACAATAACGCTAAAGTTGGAAAACCGGTGCTTCCTTGACGCTTCTGCTTTCCCATGGTTCGCGCCGCCTGGGTCGCCAGGTTTTTGTGGCTACCATCGGATTCGCCGTGCCAGGCACAAGGAAGGCCTGGGCAGGCAGCACATCGCCGTGACGAGGCTTTGGCTACTATGCCTGCCCCGACCCCTCCCCTCAATTGCGGGCGGCGGCCCGACAGGCTCCCATGACGTCGTGCACGCTGATCCGATACTTCTTACCTAGGCCGGCGGGCTTGACCCTTGGCTGCCCCAACTTCTTGTGCTGCCTGGGCAGGCGCTGGGGCCGACGTGACAGGGAGAGAATCGGACAGTTGCCCGATAAGAAGTACATACTGTTGGTTCCATTGTGCGGATGCATCGACGTTCATCGAAACCGGGCATACACAGTAGGGCAAGAGGAGAACAGTTTACGTTATTGGCATGTGAGAGGCAGTCAGCAGGCGTGCCCAAAAAAAAAGTGCTTGTTAGCCGCAGTTCCTCCTGCCTTTAATATGGGAAGCAGCCCGATCTCAACTTCTTGTACGTCCGCCTCTGGGGTTGGCTATCAGAAAAAACATTGCCATGGGTGCCCCAGCACTTCGGCGGCAGCGGCACGTCTTGCAGTTGAACGCTCGCGCACCACATGGCACGCTATCTCGGAGGAGAGATTGGCATCCTTGTTTCGAAGCGGATCCGACACCGATCCCTCAACGCACCCGAACTTTTCGAAACACGGGCTCGTAATCTCGAGCGTACCGCACCACGCGAGTGCTCGTCTTCAAACTGATTCAAGCCACCCGCTCGGCAAGGCGGGCAGACGTACAAGAAAGAAAGACATGGATGGCGGCCACTACAGCCTCTTCCTCGTGCCGTCGTAGCCACAATCTGGGCACGTGGCTTTCGATATATGTCCGAGCATCGGGTCCGACCAGGTATCCGCTGGTAATCACCGGACGCCCCCCATATCGGTGGCTTATTAGAGGAGAAACAGGCAAGATACCCCGAGCGACTCTACGTATACGCGCGTACGGGTACTCCTGTACACTGACTACATGGCTGTACATACCGCGCGACTCAGACCCGCGCGCCCAGGGACGGCTGGCCACGAGGAGACCCTGTCTCCCGCCCGTCCATGTGCCAGGATGGCTGTCCCAACGGTCGATTCCTACCGCGCCTGCTCGTGCCCTCCTCCTCTCCTCATATGGCAGAGGTGAACCTGGCTGCCCGGGAAACTGGCCAATGGGCGAGCAGCTAGCTGAGCTTGTGTCCAATACACACAAGCAACGCCGGCGGCATCGTAATCGCGATTCGGCCGTGTCAAACCGCATGACATGGGTGGGCGTTGGGCACGAAACCCCAAGTCGGGGGCTCTCCCGCGCCCAGCCGACTAGCGTGAGGCTCTGGTTGATACGGACATCATCACGGACCAGAAAAAGGTGTTACATGGTCCGATTGCATCGTATACGCATGTGCCTACTACATTGTACCATCAACTACTACCCGTCATCATGGAAATGGATTTCATCTTGCCTACCAGACATTAGCCTGAGACTTCATTAGTCCGCCGGCGAGGTTTGTTCCCTGGCCTTCTAGAAGGCCCAAGCGGAGCGAACCGCTGGGTGATACACAGCCCGCCCCCGCCGCTATGTCATGGTGGTGTTTGTACTGTCGCTGCCGGCGGCATGTTTTGTTTTGGCGACCGCGATCAGGCTATCGTTCCTGGACGCGTCCAGCTGGCGCCCTCCACCTGCTCATTGCCCGCCTGCCCTCGCCCCGTAGCGATGTCTTGGCCTCGTGATGGTGATCATCATGGCTGACAGCCAGGGTGGGGCTCAGCAGAGACTGATTGTCACAAAGGGCGATGCGACTTGTCACTCGGGCTATTCTTGTCGCCGCGGCTCTGACGGACAGGGCGGAGCCAGTCAGTTTGAAGTCCGACCATCGTTGTTAGCCCTAGTCTCAGCCCAGGGGCCCGGCGGTCAACTAAGGCCAGGCCACGCCGGGCAAGTCGTGATGATCACGCCCCGCTAAGTAGTTCCGATGCCCAGCCCCTACGCCGGACATGGAAAAAGGGACCATGGCCAAAGGACCAAGGTCACGAACGGCCGACGACGGCGGTACGCCATCTGGGAACAGCCTTGTCCGACGAGATGCCCAGCGCGTACCGATACGCATGGCAAGAACATGCCAGGCAACACAACCACACTCCCTCTCGATTGCGTACAAGGTACATATCCCTACATCTCTACCAACTGTACAGACTGAGGCTCTGTTGGGCGTTCGGTTCTACGGTAGTGAGGGCGCAGGGTGTACCCCCTCCCCCCCACGGAATGGACGGCAAGACGGGATAAAATGCCACATGGCTAATGCATTCATCACGTCGTTTTGTTTGCTCGGAACGGGAACAGCAGGGTCATCCGGTAAAAGACAGCGGACCGGGCCTATATTGATACGTACGGTCCCAGAACTGCAATGCCAACCGCTCACCTTGTCCATATGCTGAGCACCATCACCGACTTTTCCCTAGGCGGTAGCCCTGTGTTTATGCACTGGGCTTCTCGTGGCGCTATTATCCAAAATGGACCATTGCTGGGAGGCTGGCTTCCGCTCCCATGGCTGCATGGCTACTGTGCGAAAAAAAAAAAAAAAAAAAAAAAAAAAAGAAGCTGCCCAATGCATCCCGCACCACCACCGCGCCCAAGTACAACTAGGGTGCCTACTACGCAGCTTCGATGTGCGTAATACTGTGGACGTGGAGGGGAGCCCGTACAGTACACACACAGTATGCGCGGCCATACGCCCCCCCTCCCCCCACGACCGATGGATGGCATGGCGCGCCCCGCGAGGTCGGCGATCCAGGAGGCGACCGGCCGTCGTACTCGTTTCCGTTACACAGGCAACTCTGCAGGCAAACAGGACACGTCGCCAAGGTTCGTGACAATGCAGCAACGACCTAGCAGTAAGTTAATCGTCGTCGTCGGTGGTGGCACAGGCGGGCAGACCAGCCGCATACGAGTGGGACTGAAGCTGGGCAGAAGCAGGGCGTCCTTTCCCACCCTGTCAACCCGTGTTTCGCATTGTACGGATACATCTATCCATCGATCCCTCCCATCTAGCCAGACGCTGCCCCAAGACTTTCCAGGCCCAGGACACGTTGCCGGAAGGACATTTGGCTTTGATGTCGACCCTCCGCCCCGTCGTGGACAGGGAAGGGGTGAGGGGGGGGTGGTGGAGGGGAGGGGAGGACGAGCCCAATTTCTTCTTTCGACACGTCCACACTGCGGTGTCTCCGGGCTGGCCGCCAAGACGCTGCTTGTGACGAGATCCAGGCGTGGAGCCACGCGTTGTGGATGGGGCGGGTGGATACCGAAAAGACAAAAAGACATGATCGATGCCGGAAGCGGTTGGGTTCCCTGAGCCCAATCCCTGTCAGCCACGCGCAGATCTGTCGGCCTACCACGCACAAAGACGCACCCTACGGTAGCTGTGGCATGCGGTGGTGACGGAGGCGTGCAGGCAGGCAGGCAGGCAGGCAGGCAGGCAGGCAGGCAGGCAGGCAGGAGGGAGAGGAGGGGTAAGGGGGGGAGAGAGCTGCTTCTCCCGGCAGTGTCGCATTGCCGATGGATCGCCTGAGTGTGGAGGGCCAAGGAGAGGGACTTGGCTGCAGGAGACTGACTTATCCCATTGTCGCCCAGGGCACGAAACTCGTGGGAATGGATGGACTGGACCGGCCCTCAGGCGTGGTGAAGCATGACGGCCGCTCTCTCAGCCCAAGTGGGTGGCGCCAGCCGGACGACATCTTGATGTTTTGCCCCTGAGAGGCATGATTGGATGCATCCGCCCGGGGCCGTCCGCTTCATGCGAGCCAACCGCACGAACGACAACCCCTCGAGCGCAACGCAGGTCGATACGGAGCGTATCTCTCTCCCTATCTGCAGGAGCTGTCACTGCGCCGACGCCCACGTGGAGAGGCGAGAGGCACGGAGGACCACCGCCGCCACCGCCACCAGGAGATACTATAGATGCGAAGGAGGAGAAAGCTAAGGTGGAAGCCTCGGAAGGCAACCTAGGCGGCGGCGATGACGGTAGGTCCGCCCGCCCGCCAATATTCCTTCCCTTTCCCGCCCAGACGTGTGGCTCTCCCCGAGAGCATGTCATGCACGTGGGCAGGAGGACCGATTCCATGGTTTGCATGGTGCTTCAAGCATCGGGTGTCCCGTTGTGCCTGTTTCGGGGCCTTACTTCTTCCAGAACACGTGCGACCAATATGTGCCCGCCAAGCCCCTGGGTGGGAGGGATCGTGAGCCTGCACGACACCTGCCACCTGCGTTCGACACGAGATGGTGGTACACGATGTAGGGCCGTTGGTTGTACGATGTATTCGTACCGAACCGAAGGATTTTCGGGGCGGGCGGTCGGCTCGGGGGCACTGGGTTACCCCTCCCCCCCGTCCGGCTACTGCTTCATTCATCGCCTGGTATTGCCCGTCTGCTGTAACACTCCGGCCTACCTCTCACTTACGAGGTAGGGCAGCGAAGCAGTCAGGCATATGGTTAGGTGGTTATATGCGAGCATTCCCTACAGGGCGCATAGGCAGCGAATGAGGCATATGGTTAGGTGGTTATATGCGAGCAGCATACCCTACAGGGCTCGTTCATGACGGCCTGCATACTACCTTAGATACCTGCTCCCGTACGATACCCACCCCCTCATCCTCGGCAGGGGTGCAGTGGCCAGCCAGCCGGCCGTGTAGTTTTGTATTTGTAGCTGTACATATATACCAATACACAATTCCGTATAGTAGTACACCGTACATGCTAGGTTCTATACGCAGGCGCACGCCCTCTGCAATCCTTTCATTTACACCCAGACCTCCTCGCAGGTCCATGCAACATACAACCGGAGTCATCAGCACCGGGGTGTGTATAGTGGTACTCTCTCTTCCGGGCATGCTGATGGCGACATCAGCGGTCGTCCCGTTCAGTATCCGTTTTCCAATACGACTAGGGGTGTCCATAGGCGCGGCCAGTACAGGCTCGAGGGAAGCAAGCATCCACCACGCAATTGGGAGCTGCTGCGCACAGTCCGCGAGATGGACAACGACGAGCGGAGAGACGTAATGGGATTGGGCACCCCTACAACTACTCAGCACTATGCGAAGCACTAAACCCCAACGAGAATATACGTTGTATGGAGGGAGCGATAGGGAAAGCCTAAGCAGAGAGGGCCTTTTTTTTTTCTTCTGTCAAGGCCGCTGCGGGTCTTCGTGCCACCCTACCCATCGACCATCAAATCCATTCTGTCACTGAAAGCCCGCCTAGAGACGGGGCCACACGTTCACATCGTGCGAGCAGTCCCCCCCCCCTCTTCCATCTCCGGCTCATTCCCTGGAGATTTGCGCCATGACCTTCGAGCCAGCACGGCTTCGCAGCGGTGCAGCGCCGTTGCGAAGCGGCCGCGCCAGTCCTGCGTGTTTACGACTCCCAGCCCAGGCGCCGGCTCTTCCTGCATCGACGCCAACGCCGCAGGGCCAGGCACCAGAAGTCATGTGGCTCACGGGCTGCTGGCAGGAACCTACCTATGCCGATGTCGCCTCTCTTTCTCTTTCCCTCGGTCTCTCTCTCTCTCTCGCGCGCGCGCGCACCGCATATTCCTTCCCATGCATCAGTCCCTTTTCTTCGGAGCGCCGTCGCACGAAGGGGGCGCCTCGGCGACGGGGTGGATCACACTGGACGTCTTCTGGCACACAGTCATTCGCCCTGCCTCGCTGCTGCATGTAGATCTCGTAAGACACATGGCACCAGGTCGCCAGGGTACGCACATGGGCAGGAGCCCACTGATTAGATCCCATCACCGCCACGCGAACCCAAAACGTTGGGGGAGGCGTGCGCAGGGCGCCAGGCCCCAAATGGGGAGGGGCCTTCGTCATTCGCTGACATACCCTGTCCAGCCTGCAGTCACGTCGTGCCGAGAGAAGAGGAAAAGCCTACTCCGACTCCCGTCCCTACACACCCACATACATGCCGTACCGTTTGCATCGTCTGGCCACGCCCCTGGTTGGACCAGTGACAACCTCAACCGCCTGCTCATCCTCGCCCTGGCCCCCTGCCTATCCAACCACCCAGGCCGGCATGAGGAAGAGAGGACAGCCGGCGGACACGGGGGGGGATAAAGGGGGGAATGAGACGTGTGTACTATATGCACGTGTGTGCATGTGCGTATGAATAGTGCCCATGTATGGCGTGTTGTGTACATCGTAGGATGGGACCAAGTGAGTGCGCGGGAGGGGGGTGGGCGAGAGGGCGCGTGAGGGATGAGTTGCGTCGGCAAACCGTCTTCGAACCGACGACGGCCCACTGCAAAGAGATGGCACAAGTACCGAGTACTGGACCAGAACGGCTAGGCAGCCTGCGCGGGCCAGGGGGGAGAAGGGGGGGGACGGGGGACGGTAGACTCTGCATGTGGTAGAGGAGCCTTGTGCCTACGCCCACGTTACGAGTAACAAGTACGCCCGCTGGCGCGCAATGTCGAGTGACATGCATTGCTCGCAGCGTTGGGGCGGGCTGGAGTGCCGGCGGGATGCGGCGAATTACATCCATCCATCGCTCCCTTTTGCCGAATATTACTAATGACAAAGAGTACGAGACCGGGCGCAGGGGAAAGAGGCGACGACGGAAGGAAGAAAAAAAATAAACCCTGAGTAACCCCACCCTGCGCGTGCGTGCCCAGCCCACATGGCCACCCGCTCTCCCTGCGCCGTCGTGTGAAAAATGAAGCCAAACAACAAGATCCCTGTGAGGGAGGCAGGGAGTCCGGCGCTGTGCGAAGACAGCGGGCTCCGCAGGCAAAGCCCGGGAGTGGGCAGACAGGGAGCGCGGTGGACGGAGTAGCGGCAGAAGCATCACGAGCAGTAGCAGAAGCAGCAATCTTTTTCCGTCGGCAATGGGAGGACCATGGATGGATACTATACGTAGGTGTGGCCTTGCGTACGAACCTTGTACGCAAGACGGAGGGGGGAAGCATACGATGATGGCTGGATGGGACGGAATGGATGGGAGGGGGCTATGGGATGTGCTTGGGCCAGATGGTAAAAGGTACAGAACGGCGGTAACGGTACCCGCACCCGTCGCGGGCGGTACTCCGTACGGTACCGCTCGCTCGTCCGTCCCATGCTGTGGTAGCCGTTCCATTATCCGCTGTAGCAGGGAGCCCCATACCAAGCCCATACTTAGGCCGCCGTCCCCTGCCGGGCCCCATCCATGCTGGAGTGGAGGTACCTCCTCGTACTGACATGGGGCCCAAGTACCGTCCGCCATCCACCATCCATCCCATGGGATCCCTGAAATGGCCCATGCCAGCCCATGCCAGCCCATGCCAGCCCATACCATTCCATGCCTCAATCAGCCAGGCCCTAACTACTAGCACGCCAACCAGCAATGGGCTGGGTGGGATTGCCCAGTTGCTGTACACTACTATAACTACGTACACTAGATAGGGTACCCAGCACCAGGACCAGGGGCCAGCCGCGGCAGGGGAGAGGAGGTACCCCCCGTTGGAGCGCCAGAGCGCCATGATGGGAGGCACCGCAATGCAGCCAGCGCAGGGCTGCTACTACCCCGTCGATGCTGGGATGGGACGTAATTTGTACCTAGTGCTAGGTAGGTACTCTACCTCTGTAGGCCTTGCTCAGAGGTCCCCATTCCCCCCCCCCCATCCGTTCTCAGCCTGGCCCTCCGTCCGCCGCCGCCGACGCCGCCGCCGCTGTTACTGATGCTGCTGCCGCTTGATGCCGCTCCCATGCTTAGGTACCGCCGCTGTTGCTTGCTATCGCACACGCGCCCTCTGTTGCGCCGCCCCTTCCCCCCTTCCCCCGTTCGGTCGCTCTTGCTTTTATTTAGTGCGCATTTTGAATCAAGTAGATGGATCACCTTGTTTCATTTGACCGCTTCTGCTAGGGATTGTTGCCTACCCTACGTACTATCCCCAGTCTCCATTATTGACTTGGATCCCGCCGAACGACTAATCGACTGAACATTTCTTTCCTCTCCCCCCTAATATGGTAGATGGCTGCTCGGTCTGACTTGGTTGTTCAAGAACCGTCACCTGGGACAACAGCAGCACGACTGCGCCGACCATCATCGCCAGCGTCATCCTCTGCATCCTCCACTGCCGCCACCATCACCGGCAGCACCGCAGCCCGCACCACCTCCTCCGCGCCCACTCAGACCACAAATACCACCGCCAGTCCCAGAAAACAGCCGAGGCTGCAGCTTGTCCACGACGCCGACGACCACGACCCAGCTAGCACCGCTCCACCCTCGTCGCACAACAGCACTGGGTCCCTCGCCTCCTCCGACGGAAGCAAACTCCCAGATTCCGCCGCCATTGATCGCAGAAACAGTAGAAGAAGCAGCAGCACTAGCAGCAACAACAGCAGCGTTAGTAGCAGCAGCAGCAACCACCACCACCACCACCACAGCAGCAGCAGCAGCAGCAGCAGCAGTAGCAGCGCTATCAACAGTCCCAACGTTGGCCACAACACCGCCACCCACAGCAACAAATCCTTCCGCCAGCACCAATTGACGCCGTCAACCGATAGCGCGATCTCGTCCTCGACGCTTTCTTCGCCCAGGTCACCGCGAGCGAGCGTAGGCTTCTTCGCTTTCGCCTCCAACCTCCTTGGTGGTTCCCACAAGAACAGCCACGCCTCCAGCTCGTCCTCACCGGGCCAGCCCACCACCACTGTTCGAGCCCGTCATTCCTCCTCTACCCTGAGCGGCTTTAGGAGGTTGTCTGTCGTCCTCGACCCGCCCACCCTCTCTTCCTCCCACGAGCAGGCCTATCAGGACAAGCTGTCGCGCTCTCCGTCCACGTCAACGGCCCCGTTGCTACACAGTCCGCAGTTGGAACCCAGACGCGCCAGCAAGACTCCCGCTGCGACCGTGGCTGATCCCATCTCCCGGCCGTACTCGTCTACGGACCCCAACCGCCCCCTGCCCATTCGTTCGCCTGCTACTGACGACAAAATGCACCAAACATCATCGAGGCTGCTCCGTATGACGGACGATGACCGGCCCTTCACCAAAGATTTCAAGGATCTGTTCTCAACCCTGATTGTCAGTCTCCTGCCTCTGTCTGCCCACCGTGTGCGTTTGACGCGCGTGGAGCACACTTTCCTCTCCGAAGATGCCATCAACAACCTCGGCTCCCTCAAATTTTCCCAGTCCAACCGTATGCCCGATCCCAAGGACCCCTCGCGTATCGTGACGACCACGACGACCACGACCTTTTCCATGGCCAAGGATATGGCGAGGTCGATATGCCAGCGCTTCGTCGACGCGCGATTCATCCAGTCGGCCGATGGGAAGCTGCAGCAGGTCTACACCATGAAGGGCTCCGTCTGGCAACTTACACCAAAGGGCGTGTGCGTGCTCGATCGTTTCTGCAGCAAAAACGGCATCCAGCAACGGCAGATCGGCGACCTGGTGGCTACGGGCGTTAGCCAATTGGTCATACTCGAGCGGGACGCGCAGTCGGATAAGATTGTCATGGACCGTGGAACCATGGAGGTCATCTTCAAGCGATTCATTGGTGCCAACGGGTTGAATATCAAGTCGAGCGTTAGTTCGGCCGACTCGGATTCGCTGAGCGACTACAAGGACGGTCTCACGGGGGTTAAGATCGCTGGTGAGCGCAAAATCGGAGGCAAAACTTACAAAGACACTTTCACCGGCAAGGCGTGCTCCGACTGGTTGATGGACTGCTGTACTACCGTGGACCGTCGCGAATGCCACGAGATGGCGTCATTATTCGTCGAGTACGAACTCATGGAGGCCATACAGCAGGACCGTGCCTTCATGGCCTCGTCCCCCTCGGCTGCCCTCTTCCAGCCCACCAAGAATGCCATCTACCAAATAACGCCGAGAGGCAGAGACGTCGTCAACGGATCCGGAATGAGAGGCCGTTCTTCGGAGAGCGAGGGCGTTGTGGCGCAGCGTCCCGGCGTCGCCCGAGACTCCAACACGCAGCGTTTGGACAAGATTCTGAGCGACGCCGCGCTGAGGCTGTTGTTCCGCGAGAACCTGCGGGAAACACACTGTGAGGAAAATTTGTCATTTTACCTGGATGTGGACGAGTTCGTGCGGGGTTGCCGGATCGCCATCCGGTCTGCCCAGAAGAACCCCAACGCCACCTCAATGGACGGCATTAAGGAAATTATGGCCCAGGCCTACGGCATTTACAACGCGTTCCTGGCGCCCGGCTCGCCATGCGAGCTCAACATTGACCACCAGCTTCGCAACAACCTGGCGACGCGGATGACCAAGGCCGTCGGCCAAGACGTCGCCATGATTGACACGTTGCACGAGGTCACGGCTCTGTTCGAGGACGCCCAGAATGCCGTGTTTAAGTTGATGGCAAGCGTAAGTTGTCGCGTGTGTTCATACCCGCCTTGGCATGGTGCTAACGTTGGTCTCGCAGGACTCGGTGCCTAAATTTCTGCGCAACACCAAGTACGAGCACGTCCTGAAGGGCTACGACTTCGACTCGATTGTCGTGGGCCCCGGCGGTCGAATGCCTGAGCGAAGCCAAAGCCGATCGAACCGCAACTAGGCCAGCCAAGCGCCACTTGCTCATTTTACCACCCGATGATTGGTCTTGTCTCGGCGTCCGTACAGCGTACAATGCGCTCCCCAGGCCGCTCCGTTAAACCTCCCCACGGAGGGCTGGGTCGAGCGATTATACCCCCCACTGCGCTCATCATCTTTGTCTGCCGGCCTGCCATCCCCGCGTTCCAGCTGCATGCATGTGGTGTTTTCATTCACGAGCGCGCTTTTGACGACCATTTCGCCCGACACTAATACAATCATTCCGACTTGCTCATAAAGATGTTTCTTTTTTTACTTGTTTCCTGGACACGGCGTTGGAAGGATAAACCAGCATAGAAGACCTCCACGATCGGCGTTTCAAACCTGCAGATTCTACGGTTCCGTCTCTGCCCGGTATAACGAATGCAAAAACGGGTACAGAGGGCGAGCATAGTGGGCGACGGGCCCAGCCACCCCCAAGGTGGTCTGGAGAGCGGCGTGATGGCGCGGAAGCCCCGGCGCCACGCTTGTGGAGAAGAAGGTGGGCCGGCATGCACATGGGAGTGTTGAAGCGGCCGGCGACTCTAGATATAGAGGCTGGCGGCGCGATGCGCTCAGATGGAGGCGGAATAGTGCAGGAGCCCACGGCTGGGCGTAGCGGGTTACGAGGTGACGGGCGTATGAAGCGTCCGCGAGCTACAGTGTCGGTTTTTGAGGTGCTTAAGGGGGCGGATTTGGCCTTGCGGTGCCACGGCGACGAAGTTCGCAGCAGCTGTATATATGACGTGCCGGGGCGCCGACTCCTTGATGTCAGCATCTTGACCCTGAATGAAAATTCACAAGCATTAGCACGATATGATGATCCCTGGAATTTGACGTGATGCGACCTTGAATTTCTAAGCCATAGAGGCGGCGCAGGGCGGGGAGATGATAGCCGGTGTTAGGCGGATTAGAGCATCCCAGGGGAGCCGCGTCAAAGTGTCCCTTGCCGCTCTCTGTCCCTTGCTTATATATCAGTATACTTTATTACTGTTACACTCCGGTGAGCAGTGATGGCCACAGCCTCTCCTCCCTGCCCCCTCTCCCGGGGAGATTCGAAGGTGGCCGGCCACCTTGATTCTTCAGTACGAGGTCACTAGTTCGTATTCCCTGCTACTCCGTCCCCTCGCCATTGCCTCGCGGCTTCTCGCCCCATCTAATCTTTTCTCTCTCTCTCTCTCTCTCTCTCTCTCTCTCTCTCTCTCTCTCTCTCTCTCTCTCTGTTCCGTCCCTTTCGTCCTTTACCATCATACTCAGCCGAAACCACCTCCTTCCTTCCTCCCCCTGATCCCGGGAAGCCTCGCCGTGGCGCAGGACACGACCATGACCGTAGCCACGAGCAGCAGCAGCAAGCGACATAACGATGCCGGCGGCGGGTTTCTTCGTCGGCGGGCAAGACCCGTCCTCAGCAGCCCCGGGTCGCCGAGAAAAGGGGGCAGGGCTGGCTCCTCGTGCCCGCTACCCTGTTCTCACCCCCCTCCCCCTTCCCCCTTGTGGTCACGGGGGTTGGGGGGCCAGAGCCGGAACCTTCTCCTATCTGCCACGCAGCGACGGGGAGGCGGGGTCGGGGCCCGTGTTCCCAGCCATTTGCCCCCCTCCCCCTTTTTTCGGATTCCTCTCATGGCCTCTCGCTGACTCGGTACCAAAATCTCCCAAGTGACCCGACTTCTCTTGCGCGGTGACCACGGTACTTTCTTCTGTACTTTCACTCCAGGGCCCACTTCCCCCCTCATCCTTGACGTCGTTCCTATCTCGGGCGCGAGGGGGATCGAACGTGAGATGGCACTTCCAACCGCCAGAAACACCCCCACCCCCCAGACCCCACCATCTTGGTGAGAGAGACCGAACCGACTGAGAGAGGAAACCCCTACCCCCCTGCGGACAAATGCCGATGATGACGTCGACGTTGTGACCCGTGACGGCCACGCGGCCGTCGGCGGTGGTGGTCCGGGAGGGGGCGGGGGCACCGCCTACCGGCAGCGGCAGGGGCGGGGGGCCGTCTGGGCCTCGCGGCCGCCCTCGGTGCTGCCGTGCTCGTGTGGGCCTTCTGGCGCCCTCGCCCTCGTCGTCGCAGGGAGGCTGACGCCCCGGAGGGGGAGGAGTGGGCCCGTGGCGAGAAAGAAAAGATACATTCAGGTACAGAACCCCCGGGGGTGGATGTGATGGGACACAAGTTGTGATGATGATGACGATGATGGTGAAGCCGTGTGACAACCCTTTGGTCCCACGGGCTCACGAGAACACGCGCGGAAGAAGGTGGGGGACAGTCGGGCCGGGGCCCGCTGCGATGAGGGACCCGGAGAGCCCGATGCTGTCCTGGGATCGGGCTGATTTTCCGGAGTTTATTAGTGGGATTATTCTGCTTCTGTTCTTCGTGCTTGTAAAAATCAGTGTAAGGCTCGCTCGATGCGCCCAAGATGCAGGGTCCTGCCTGATCGGGCTGGTTTCGACCCTTGTCCTCGCCGTTGCTGTCATTTCACCGTGACTTTGGCCTCCCCCTTTTCCTTTCCTGGCCCGGACCCAGCGCAACTCTCAATTATGACATGGGCCCCCCCGAGAGCTCCACCCCCTTTGTCTGCTCCTCCGAGGCCATTTTTGGTGGGAGACTTGGAGAATATGTCGCTCAGGGCCATCGCAGACCCTGCCACTGGATCATCTGGGCCCCATGATGCCTTCCTTGATTTTGACGAAGGTGCACAAGTGCGAGTGGGCGCCCGCGAAATACAATGTGGGCTCGGCGCCCCCCTGCCTCTACGGTAATTCGACAGCTTGCGGACGGTTCTGCTGCCCCGGCCGTGGCGCGAATGGGTCGTAGCTCCCGGCGCGCCTGGTTCGGGCCCTGCCATTCTGCGTGCCATAGCCGTTGAACTGGTCGATGGGCGGTATCTGGGGCGGCGCCGACGTGTTGGCGGTACCCGCGTTCTCTGCGTCCGAGCTGGGGAAGGGCCACTGGCCGGCGGCAGCAGACGATTCCCAACTGTTCTGGTAGGCGTGCCCGAAGAGGCCCGACGCGCGGCTAGGAGTCAGGGGCTCGGGCGCCAGGATGGTGGGACTCAGGTCGGTCTCGCTCGCCGCTGCGCGGTGGCCGTAGACGGGCGCAAGGTTGGGATATCGGCGGCGCGCCATCGACGGGTCGCGGCGGTGCGCGCCGTGGGCCGGGTAGGCCGGCACGCCGTGGCCGGACTCGCTCGCGGCGCCGTCGTCCGGAGCGCCGGCCGGCCAGCCAGCGGGAGGCATGCCCGGGCCGGGGTGGGCGCGCGCCGTCATGTTCTCGACGACCTTGGTATGGGCTTTCGAAAGCGTCTTGCGCACAAAGGAGGCCATGAGGAAGTTGCAGCGCAGATCTACGTCCTCGCGGATGTACAGCCCCTGGCGGGGGGCGCCGAGGCCCAACTCCATGGGTTCCAGGGGCTCGCCGGGCAGCGTGCCGCCGACTGTCCAGCGCTCGCGGATGTCGGTGCCCATGGGCGCGTAGACGTGCGTCTGCAGCCCGTTGGCCAGGTCGAAGAAGGCGGCCGCGTAGGTGAGCTCGCCCTTGACCCCCGGCATGTAGGTGATCTTGTCCGTCATGCTCCACCACCGGCACCGCCGCTCGTCCTCGGGCGCGTGCGCAGGCGCGTCAATGGCATGCCGCTCGATGACTAGCGGGTTGAGGTCGATCATGCCCTGGTGATCGTGGAGGAAGTCCAGGGCCAGCTCGCGCGTGATGCCGGCCGGCAGCGGCGTGATGGTGGTGAAGGTGGTGCGCTTCGACATGTTTGCTGTGCGTCGGGAGGTGAGGGGGGCGACCTCGTCTCGCCACGTTCCCGGTCGCCCGTCGCCAGTCGCCGGGGTCTCCCCGAGAACCTGGACGGCGGCAGCCAAAATTGCTCTCGAGAGGGGATCTTGACGTCGTATGTACGGAGCGCGAGTCGACGCCTACGGCTCCAACACGTCGGCGACACAGCGGCCGAATGTGGATCGCACCAGCCACGAGTCGGGGGGGGGGTAGACAGCCGGTACGATTCAGCCCGGCGGCGAAAACATCCAAGCCCGAGTATTCAAGGCACGAACGCGGTTCTTACGCGGTCGTACAAACATGCAAGTACTTAAAGAAACCTCTCTCTAGCTTGTGGCCCGTGGGATGTGCTGCTGGCTTTGGCGGCGCCGGTCCAACCCTTATGACGTGAGACGGTCGGTATTCGGAATGGTAAGGTAAGCCACCAACGGGCCCGTCTTGGCGCCTTATGCGAAGGCGCTGGCCATGGCAGGGAACAGGCGCGGTGAAGGTGATGCTAAGCGGCGGGCGGACGGCGTGGCGCCGGGCCGGAGAGGAGGGGGGAAAGAAGAAAGGAAGCAAGGGAAAGACAATGTGCCCATCGGCCTGGCGGTAAGGGTTGGGAATCCTTCGGACTTTACTGCAGGGCCTTCATTGCATGATTAAGAGCCCCAGCCGCTGTTCCTTTCCCACACGCCCCGCGCCGGCAGCTCGCAACTGGGTTCGGAATGCGGAAATCCTGAAACCGGCATGTCCACCGGAGCGTTGATGTGCCCGTAATCCCGGTTGCACATCGTCAGAGGGGGACGAAACGTAGTATTCGAGATGGAAACAACTTGTTCGGTCGAGCGGGTCACGTCCCCTAAATTTAATCCCCTTCACCACTCAATCCGTCTCGAGCCCTTCGGCCAGAGGTCCGTCCCCATGGAAGGCGAGCGGTTGGAATGGAATAAGAACCAACCACGACTGGGCTAACTTCCGTTTCTAATTCCGTCGGGTTCCAGCGCCCTACCGATCATCCCATCTCACCTCGATGCATGCGATGCATCCAATGACCCGGACGCCCTCATGAGCCCCGGGATACCCTAAGAACACACTGTATAAAAACGTCGGCGGTTCGATGCAGCCTACGCCTTGACATTGGCAAGTGCTCAAGTTGCTGCGCCTCCAAGTATTTAGGTATTTATACATGCACGTTGCCTACTCCCCATCAAGCCGTAGCTATGTACGTACATGTACTCAGAGTTGCGAGCACCACTTTGCCAGAAAACCAGGGAGCTCTACCGCCGCCGGCACCTCCTCCAGGCTGATGTCCAGCTTGAACATCTTGCCCTCCAGCCCCCCGTGGCCCGCGTTGCTTCTGCCACCGATGCCGGCCGGAATCAAGAGCCCCAGCGTCGCCAGCCTCTCCCACGCCATCCCGGCCACCCCTCGGCCCCATAGGCGACCGCCCGCCCCCAGCGCGAGCATTCCCGAACCGGCCGACTGTATCCTCTGTTTCCCCATCTGCGAGCTGTACTCGTCGTAGGCCATGGCAAAATTCACCGTATCTGTGTGCGCCACAATGTCCAGCCGCGCCGCCGCAATCAACAGTGCCAGTTCCAGGTCCGACAGTGCAGCCAAGAGATGCAGCCTAGCATCTGGGGCCGCCAGCGAGGCATGCGACGTGCTCGACGCTGATATGTCCAAGTCCAGCGACGAGGCCGACAGTGCTGAAAGCGGCAGTATGCACTGTGAGAGGAAGCATGCCACCGACTTGGACGTGTAGAAGTGGTACTCCAACAGGTCCTGGAAGCCCCGTGTCCTGCTTAACGTCTGGAAACACGGTCAGGTCAGGTCGGCCACATCGCTCCCGTCTGAACTTACCTCGATCTTTCCGTCCCAATACGCCCGGAACGCGTCCAAACCTTCGGCACTCGTATTGAATCCCTCGGCTTCCATATCCTCCTCGTCCACCAACAGACCCTGTCGACATATGTCCCAATATGCTGGCAGGCTCTTGGGCAGTGAAAGGTGGACGTATCGGTGGCTGAACCGACTTTTGACTCGCTTTTCCAAGCTTTCCACCACGTCGATCCTCGTGGTCAGGCCGAGGACCGCAATGGGCGCCTTGCGTGCTTGCGCGATATCAAACAAGTTATACAACAGCGTTTGCCGCGCGTGGGTCGCGAACAGGTCAAATTCATCAATGATGAAAACAACAGACTTGGACGCCACCCCTTCGTCTTGTCCGGTGATCTCCGAGGGGTGGGATAGCAGAGCCAAAAGGGAAGCGAGCGTGTCTGCGTAGTTGCTTGTTCGGTTGACCAGGTCATCCTCAAGGTTCATGTCTTTGCCGAGTTGGCGCCAGATCTCCTTGAGCGCCAGCTTGTCGTCCACATGAATGAACCCATTGAGCCGGATGACGTGAAACGCATCCTTGTTATCAACGGCCAACTCGGACACGATCGTTTCGACAAGCTGTGAGCATTTGGTCAGTTGTAGGTAGCCCCCGCCGGAAAAGGCAGCCACCACTTACAGTGGTTTTCCCGCAACCCCTCGCTCCTATGACCATCATGGAATTACCTTCCCCAGCCAGGATGGTCTGCTCAATAAGCTGGAACGTCTTTTCATACGCCTCGTCCAATCCCTGCATTTTGAGCCGCCGGTTACCACAACATCGATCGACCAGCACGCGTTGCATCATCTGCAGATGCTGTTCAAAGTCGGTGATATCAGGTCGCTCCGCCTTGGAGGTTGGCTTCTCTGTTGCCGAAGGAGACAGAGTCTCCAGCAATGCGTTTTCTTGTAGACAACCCCGACAGAACCAATCGTCTTCGGGTATGACCGGGATCTCGTAACATTTCTGATGGAAGCCTTTGTCGCAGTTTTCACAAAACACGATCTGATTGGAACGTGTATAGTCTGGCTTGGAGCAGATGACGCAGACTTCGTCATCGTCGCTGCCGCTGCGGTCTTCCCCGCTTTCTTCCTTCTGCTGTTTTTTCTTGGTATATTCATCCGCCTCCTCTTCTGCTGATTCTTCCGCGGCTGCCTTAGCCGGGGCCGTCTTTGGGGATGACAGTCTGATTGTTTTCGTGGGTGGTGCAGAGCGCGGAGTTTTGGCGGCCAAAGGCAAGTCCTCAAAAAACACTTCCTCGGCGGGTTTGCCGCCACGGTTGTTATCGAACGCAACGCTCTTGGGTGGCCGCGCAGCCTTTTTGTGTCGGGGCGTCAAGATACCTTTGGCTGGTGGCGGTCTCCCGGCCGACGCATCCTCTTTGCTCGGCCTTCCTCGCTTGAACTGCTTTACGGCAGGCCTGGCCTGATTATCCGTCTCTAATTCCGCAGCTGAGGTCTCCTGGTCTGCAGCTAACGTAGGCTTACTCGCCCGACGAGAAGATTTTTTCAAAACGGCCGCTGGCTTTGTCGATTCATTGGCTTGTTTTGTGTCGCTCGACTTTTGGCTGTTTCTCGACGGATTTCGGTTCACGAATGCAAGGCGCTCCGATTCGTCGCCCGAGTCGGGTACGTCGTACACGTTCTGCTGCCTTTGTGTGATTTGTCGATCGCGAGTGGCCTTGAGGGGGGCTCTGGGTTTCTTGACGGCAGGAGGCCTGGGGTCCGCCTTGCTGTCTCTGCTGCTTGCTTTCGGAGGTTTGTCAACCGAGCTTCCAGCTCGCGCCGTGCTCCTCCTTTGGCGTCCGGGTTCCGTAGTTTCTACATGGGCAGCAGGCATTATGGTTGAGGCCGCTGTGGCAAGTCGACGTTTCTTGACCGATGGCGCTGGGGCTGGCGCCGAGGGCGCTGGACCCGGTGCAGCGTTGTCTTCGACATCCTGAGGACGAGCCCTCTTGGGGCGTGCGGCAGGAGGTCTTGCCGCCATGGGAGGCGAGGTGTGGTATTATTGTATGCGCAAGGGTTGCATGGTGTAGAGTTACGAAGTAGTGCACCCGCGAATGCGGCTTGGGAAATAGCAAGTTCTCCGTTGCTCGGAGACGTCACGAGGCTGGAGCAACCGTGAGTGGATGCAGTCACGGAATTGGAATTGGGAGTCGCGACGGGAAGTCGCGACGCGATCGACGGAGTGGTGGGGCCGACGTCTAGCATCCAATGGACGGATGGATACATAGGTAGGTAGTTCAGCTCCAACGGCATGGGGGGAAAACCTAACCCTTACATACAACTACTTGAGGCAGGTACTTCCAATTTTATACACGGGCCTCCGGGACGTATCATGGAAGTGAATAGACACACTTGCATTACTTCTGATGCCTCGAGGGGTGGGTTTTACGATGATATTTTATGATGAGAAGGGTCAAGCAACTCGTCGAGATTTAATGGTTGTGTATCTGCAGCCATGGTAACTGGCGCAACGGTTTAGGGGACCTGATCAGAGGAGTCCCGGTATCCCAACAGCTGAAGTACTTACATATGTACTTAATGGACAAGTGATCCATTACCAAGGCAGTCCAGCTATTGGGAGCATACTGAGCCCTTTTGAGGTGCGGCGCCACTCGTGCTTATTAACTTGAAGAACCCGTGTAAGTAACAAGCGACTGTGCTTCTCACAGCTTGGCGCGGTTGAGAGCCTCGTGGACTAGCTCGACGACTTTCTGGGCGCACCCGAACGACACCTGGTAGCCAAAACCCGCGTGTCCATACGAGTGAATCAGGTGAACACCATTAATCTTGTCCCCCTCGACCCGGGGGCCACCATCCCTGTACGGCCGCAAGCCGACGCCGTGGCGAACGACGTCCAGCCCCTTGATACCCTGGCCATTGGTAAGTTCGGGCACCATCTCGACGGCGCGGGCCATGACTGCAACACCCCGGATTAACAAGCATGGACGCGGGGGCGGTGGTCTTTCGGCGTGACTCACTCCGCAAGGCTATACTGGGGTCCGGCTGGCTTTCCCACTGGCCCTTCTGGTACGTGCCGCCCAGGATGGTACCTCCGCCGGCCGCCCGTGTCATCATGTAGACGACCTCGTCGGCGGCGTCGTCGGTGCCTGATTTGGCGGCCATGTACGGGGCCTCGTTCCGCACTACGACGACTTGGCCGCGTGCCGGGGTGAGTTTGGTGTCCATGACCCCCCCCAGCCGGCAGGCCATGAGGCCCGTGGTGTTGATGATGACGTCGGCCTTGGCACCCGTATGGCTCATCGCGATCGCTTCAGCGATGTGTTTCAGGAAGCCGCGCTTCAAGACGACGCCGTTGGCGCGGCACTGGCCCACGAGCCAGGGCAAGTATAGCATGGTGTTGATGCAGACGGAGCCGAACTCGCAGCCCGAGGCGGCGTCCTCCGGGAGCTCCGTCTTCGATAGTTCCCTGAAATCGTCAAAGAGAGATTTGTACCAGGGGTTTTCAAGGAACAGCCCGTCAAAGGCGGCCCCGCCGCTTCTGAGCTTCTCCAGGTCTTTCTTCCTCCGGAAGACGCGTGACTCTACGAGACAGAATCAGCAGAGCCCTCTTGGTAGCAGCGGAAGGAAGAGTGGGCTCACTTTGCAGATGAATACCCGCTTCGGGTACTTCGACAGCCAGACGCTTCAGTTCGTGCCATGTCTTACGCTCCCATTGGCTCTCCACTGATGAGTTGAGGGACATTCTTTGCACTCGTCAACGCGGCGTTCGGAAGGGGATTACGAGAGATCGACGTACGGCAAGACGTTGGCCCCGGCCCAAGGCGATGCGTACTCGATGTCATAATCGCCCGGCATGTGCTTCGCAACAAGAGTGATGCTGTTGGTGGGGTCTTTGGACAAGAGGTAGGCCGTTGTCAACCCCGACACGCCCGCACTGGAACCGCGTCAGTCGCGAACCTGATGGGACCTAGAGCGTCCTACGTACCCAACCACTACGATGTTCGGCATGTGTTCGGGCGTCCAAGGCGAGGCTATCGGTGCTTCGATGCAGGAGGAATTGATTAAACAGACTTCACGGATTGGAAAAGGGATATTATACGGGCATGACAAGACACGGAGGCAATGGACGACTCGGAGGCTACCCGGCTCCCACGTCTTATCTGTGGAACGGATGATCGGCCGTCATCGGCTGTGGGGCTTTGGGGAGAGCGGGGAGGAACGGACGTCTCCGCCTCTGTTCATAATTACATTTGCGTGGGTTGTACGGTACAAAGAACATCAGTGACGAAGATGGGGAACAAAATTATGGTTATACCGAATCACTGGACCATAGCCATCGTATAACTCGAGCGATGCTGACGGGGAGGGACCAGATTTCGCCTTTCAGTACTGTCCCCCCGTTTCGGTGCTAACATGGGCTCATGGATCCATTGTCCTGGTAGACCAACAGCCCCGCTCTCCGTACCTGGCCCAGTTCCTCGTGGGAGTACGGGAGGCATTCGCGTGCGTGCCTTACTTTTCGGAGATGGAGACGGTTCTCGATGCCATGGCCCGCGAGAGCGCACATCCATACCGCAAGACCAAATCAGAAATGTCCCCCGGCCCCTCTCCCCCGCGGCCCCCTTTCTAATGCGGTTACCACTCCCGTCACCGAGTAGGCAACTGCATGGCGGGGTCGCGAATTGCCTTGGCACGATGCGGGTGGGAGTTGACGGGAACAAACCCGCGTGCTTCAGTCAGCATAGGAAATGCAACTCGGCGCGTGTTGGTTTTGCAGGATATCGCAGCAGTCTCGCCGTAGCCATAATCATCAAGGTGCTTCCAGTCCACGGAAACCCTGCTTGGCGCCGCCGATCCGGCGAACCAAGCCGACTCCAATGCCTACCTGGTTTGTTTGATGCGGCTGACAATGTCTCTTACGCGAGAGGGGTAATATGACAGGCGAAGCACGGTGGCAGCCACTGTCTCTTTACTGGCTGCGGCCTGACTGATCTATCAAACTTATGCGGACCGAATGCCATACGAATCCTCGTCAAGATGGACTTGCCTTGCGCGGAGACCAGGCTGCCACTGTTCCGGCGACACTACCCCCAGGATCCGACTGTCCGATCCTGCGCACGCCCAGTCAACCCCTCGCACCTCCCTCCCAGTCAGGGAAAACGTAGTCTCGTAAATCTGGAGATGCGGCTCCTGGTCGCGCTGTTGGGACAGCCGTGCCGACATTCCCTGGGTTCTTCGCTCCGGACTCGAGCATGTGACGGCCTTTAGCAATGGAATACACAGCGGGAGATCGACCGCTTCGACCAGAAACAACCACGGCCGCAGGCGACAGGACAGCAATTCCGTTGCTCGCCGACACCCTCCCAGTCTTCCACAGCTCGCAGGGTTCATGCACAGATTAGCGGGTGAGTAACAGGTACGTCTTAACGGGCAACCAAACGACGCACACGTGCCTCACTCGTAGCCGTCCACTAGGATTGGCTGACATTGGCATTTGCCAAGAAAACCCAAACTTGAGGGGAAGAAAGAAAGAAAGGGGACAACGCCAACGCCGTCTAGTGGGACCTTCTTTTTCAGGTCTCGCGGACGGACGTCGCGGTGGAAGTATCCACCCCATGACACGAAAAGTCCCAGCCGAACGGGCCAGAACAGGTCCAACGGATCCGACAGACAGGACACGCGAATTATGGGGAGGGCCCCAGAGACCCGGGACGTCCGATCCCAGTTGGCGCATTCGGCCATTGAAGAGACGCTTGGGATTTCCGACACGACGGTACGCTTACTGTTGCAGAAAGGCAACTATGAGGGGTATGCATATCCGACGGGGTGGTGCGGCGGCAAAACTGCCAACAGTAGACGTGCGCTGTATGAGGTTGCTCGCATGCTCAATCCAACCCCCCTCGAGGCAGGAAACCACTGGATGGCGCACTGTGAGGCGCTGATGTCGGTCTTTTCACCTCGCTGCACTCCCTTCGTCTCGGGGGTCGGCCGGCCGTCACCTGTATTGGTGCGACCTGTATATCTGTTGGCGTTGGAACCTGGCGATGGAGAGGCCAGCGCGCCCGAGAACCATGGGTGCGCCGTTTCCGGATACCCGGGTCCGTCAGCAGGAAACCCGCCGGCTTGCCAACATGCGCGACTAGGTTGGTTCCATGCATACAGCCTGGGGCCAGGAATGATGCGGGGAGGCGTTGTGATAGGACCGGGCTGGCAGCTGAAAGACGATGGAGGACTGCATCCTTGGGACCACGGAGGGCGGTGAGAATGGGGTTCCTGCTAGTAGTTACGCGGCCGCGCTACTTATTCGCCGGCACCGCATTTTGCGCGAGTCTGCTCTCGGCGTAAGAGCTTGTGCTTGCGCGCTTTGCGGTCAGGAACTGGGGGCAGATGCCGAAAACTCTTTGTGCATGCATCTGCTGACGGGCTGCCGGGCCAGCAGGGATGTCGGGTTCCCGTCGGTTGGGAACTGCCCAGCTTCAGTATCTGTTGGTCTGCGCTGCGCCGTCGGCATCGAGGCAAAGGAAACTGGGGGTACACGGTTGCGTGCGAACCCAGAGCTTAATAGGCTGGCATGTGCCGTCGACGTTGGCGACATGGATGTGGAAATGACAGCAGCAGTCCCGGTGAAGGCCAAACCGCCGGACGGGGTCGTGGTGATGAGGAATTGCCGGGATAGCGAGGGTGTACGAAAGGGGTCCCATTGCCTGCGGGGCTTTGTGCTTGACAAGCGGTCGGGTTCCTCAACGCACGACCGCACGACCAGGAAGAGCCAGCTCCCGGTTGTGTACAGCAAGATGGGGGACAGAGGGGCCAGGCATCGTGGAGGACGCCGCCGATGAAGGCTAGACCGTCGGTAAGTACCTGGGGGTATATCGCCTTACACTACAATGTATCCCGGTACTGAGGTTCGGGACCGCGTACTGAGACATGGGTCGGCAATAGGAAGGCAGGTATAGAGCTGGACAGAGGAGGGGCGGGGGAGGATGCCTGACCTCTTTCAGGAAGATAGCAACTCCCAGGTACTGTATTCATAAATCTGCAATTCCCGCTCCCATTCTGCTGGTCGAGGATGGGGTCAAATCAACCACTTCGACCCCACCGTTCCAGATCCCTGGGCGACCTCTTAAGGGGGGATCTATCCCATGCCATCCAGGGAACGGACTGAAGCGGGGACGGCGTGTACCTACGTATCTCTTCGGGCAGAGAGAAGCTTGGGTTGGTCCGGATGGGACGGGGACGGGGACGGAGATGGAGATGAAGATGACTTGTCCTCGCCAGGGCTGCAGCTGTTGGGCAGGCTGGCGGCGTACTGGATCTTTCTAGTCCCCGACATGGAATGGCATGCACGATGGTGGATGGCCTCCCAAAGACGCTCTCGCGGGAACAATGAGCAATGCCCGCCCACCCCCCCCTGTCACAGGTACTTCTCCTTAGGGGCGCTTTCGTACGACGGACTGCGGGACTGGTCTGGCCTGGCCTCTCCCAGCCCGCCGGCCAGCTCTCATGCAGGCGGCATCCATCCCAATCCCACGGGACGACTGGGCCGACGTATGTGTGCGCGCATGGATATGTGTACTTTTGTGTGTGTATGTGTGCCGACTGGCCGGGGCTGGTCTTTACCCAAAAAGTCATTTGGCCATGGGCAAAGCTGGCGATCCGCCGGCGGCATTCCGTCATGGTGGTACGATGGCTACATAGCCGTCCATCCAGACGTGGTTGAGGGTCCATCCCAACACGGCAATAGATTCGTATTGACCAACGCCTTGGAGGCGGGCATGCTGGAGAGGGGCCGAGGGGGGCAAACAGGGCTCTCTCTCTCGCTTACCGGGCAACGGCCCCCAAAGAGTAGATGCCGGTCGATCAGTGGCTTTGGTTATTATACTGGGACCCTGTTGTTTGTGTGTTGGCGATGGCGTTGGCAATTTGTCGCTCTTGTGGTGTGCTCTGACAATCGTCTATCCGGCGGAACCAAGTACCGAGAAAGACAAACGAATGGACGAGCTGACTCGCGCCCGCTTCAGTCAGCGATCCGTCAGTCTGGTAACGCGAAGGGGCGAGGGGAGGGGGGGCTAAAACAACCTAGCTAGGCCAGGCAGGCAGACCCCGGGGGAGAGCCCTATTCGCCCTGGGGAAACAGGCAAAGCCTAGGGGTGGCCACAGGTGCCGCCGCCAAATCAACCAGGCACAAAGAGCCCCGTCGTTCCTGGAACCTTGAGAAGCGGACGGACACATGGACGTCCACCTTGGGGGGAACGCACATACTTCGAGATTGGAACGTTCCATCGTGCCGGCGAAACATCCATCCCATGTTAGTACTAGGTAAGGTGAAGAGAGAGAGAGAGAGAGAGAGGGAGAGATCACGAATAACCACCGCTCTATGGACTTCGGCTGTCCGCCCGCCCTCCTACGCCCAGCTACGCACCCACGCGGTCTTGGGTTCGGGGGCCGGGATGAAAGACGTCGTCGTCGCCGCCGCCTATTAACAGTACCTAAGGTACATACCTAGGCAGGTACATGCAGGTGGTCGCAGCCCGTAGCCGTGGCTGTGGCCGTAACCCACACAGGGGATCGGGCGCTGCAAGGAAGGACAGGCATTGTGTCCCTGGCGCATACCTCGACGAGGAAACAGTCTATTCGCTTACCTGAGGTACCTACTCTGCTACTTAAGTATGGTAACCGTTGCCGCCCGTGCCTCCGGGTCCCTTCCCCTCGTCCATTATTCTCATTCGGCGTCGCAACGGCGGTAATAACAGAAGTTGAACCGTCACTGTCACCTCTCTCGCCTCGGACGGACGCTCGCGCATACTCTCACCAGCCGCCGTCTCCTCGTCGCCGTCGCCGAGATCAAGGCCCCATCCACGCCAGCGTCGAAAATCCCGGCTGTTGCAACATCTTATCCGGGCGCCCAGCCATCGGCAGCCTATCAGCGCAATCAAGGGTACGAAACTTAACCGGCGAATCGACGATTTGGGCCCCCAAACCGGAGTCGGCTGGACTATGCCGATTCCAGAGCCCAGCTCTTTGTAATATTAGCGCGTTCGTCACGGCACCCTCGTCCTCGACCTTCTGGTTTGGTAAAGCGGCTCGACCCAAGCCCAGCCAAGCCCGCCTGCCTGCATTTTCCATCCTTCTTGCCAACCCTGCCCCCGCGCCCTCGCGCCCTCGCGTCGCAGACACGGCAAGATGGACGGCCCCAGTGTTGCACGCCCAGAAGTAGCCGACAACAGAGAGCGTGGCAAAGACCGGCGAGGCCTGGGCCGGGTGCTTCAGAATCTGTCGCGGGTGAGGACAATGCTGAAGAAGTCGGGCGAGTCTCGCTCCAGATCGGCTTCCACAGCCCCGGCCCTGGGCCCCAAGCCGCAAACAGCCGAGGCTGCATCGCCCCCGTAAGTGCACCCACGCGAATGGATTCCTCTGCAGCTCTGCTTACCCGCGACCCAGTGCCACCCCCTCTGCAGCGCCGCCCAGGTCGGCCCCGCACGAGAGCGCTACCAGGATACCGCGCAGTCAGGTCGACGAGGAGCGGGCCAGGATCCTTGGCGAGAGGTTCGGCCTCAGCATCAAGCCCAACGAATGGCACACAGGTGAAGGACATGTGTTACGCGTGGAGAAGCCGATCCGTGTGCGCATTCACAGGACCTGCCACCTATGCCAGCACACGTTCGGCCCGGGCCACGAATGCCCCAACTGCCAGCACCGGCGTTGCCAGCAATGCCCCCGCAGCCCTCCCAAACGCTCCGAACAGGAGAAGGCGGCGAGTCGGGAGAAACAAGAGGCTTTGGTACAGAAGAGCCGCGAGCTCGACCCCATCATCCCGCACTGTGGCTTCACCGAGCCACTTGTCTTGACGCGGCCGCGCCCGCGGACCGGCGGAGAGAACCACGTCTACAAGAAGACGCGCATGCGCATTCGGCGGTACTGTCACCAGTGCGACGCCTCCTTCCAGCCCTCGTCGCGCATCTGCAACAAGTGCGGCCACACGCGCTGCGGCGACTGTGAGCGAACACCGTAAGCGAACTTGACCGGCCGACCTACCACCCAGCCCATGACTGACAAGAAGGCAGACAAAAGCGGACCAAGCATGCCGCCCCTCCTCCAGAGCAGCCGGGGCAGAAGAGCGGTCGGATGTGCCACGAATGCCGTCAAAGGTTCCCCCCGGATGCAGAGTATGGCGCCGAGTGCGCCGAGTGTGCACATCCCAAATGCCCCGCGTGTCCGTCCGCGCTGCCCAAGATGGTACAAGGGCCGACTGCCGCTGATCTCAAGATGTTACATGACCAGTTGGAGGAACTGGATATACACTAAGGCGTAGGTGCCGAGGACTGAGATCTACCACCGTGTCACCTCTGGTGCCAAGGCCGCGATGGAGGCCAGCGAACGAGGCGAGTGTGTACGCTGCTACGCGTAGCACCAGAGCCCGGGGGAACTCAGCAGGCGAGAGCGTTTGATACCCTAGCCCACAAGGCTTGTTTTTGTTTTCTGTTTCCCTTGCCGGCCCCCAGGGCTAGCAGTGTGCTCTGTCGAAACAGTAACGACGGAGTGCAAACCATCTTTAGTCGACGAGAAGCCAACCTGATGATGTGTTTGCTGACAAGTTCGCGAATTATGCCGAATGCTGTTACACAATGTGCACGCGCTCGCTCAAACATGCCATAGCCGCAGCAAGCAGCAGGTGTCATGCGAGCTCGGTCTGTCTGTTCCCCGCCGTCGGGGTCTCAGGCGGTCAGGCAGACCGGCTTCTGGCCCGACGCCTCCGTGAAACCAATGATGCTCGAGTTCATGTACACTAGGACGAGGTACATATTGGTCTCGGGATATGGCCCAGCACACTTGGGCCCAGCTAGCCGGTTCTTGTACGACAAGGATTAGCCTCCCCCGGTTACGGGCAGCGTGCGTGTCCGTCGATCTGTCCATCCCGTCGGGCCCGCCAGAGCCAGGCGCGGGATGCCTTTTACCGTCCTTGAGACATGACGAGGGCTACCCGCCTACGCTGCTATTTTGGACTGCGCCAGGTCTGCGCGGGTCAGTACTCGCAACAGTTGCCGCCGCGTCATCTCCCGTGCCGACATATAAGACAGGACGAGGGCCTCCGTGGCCCTCGCCTTTGGTTTGGCCTGAGCGCCGGCAGTTGACAACAACGACGGCACAGATGGGGCCACACCCTGCACATCCGAGAGGACACATTCTTCATCCACGGATAGCGTGCCACGCCGTCATACAATGCAGCCCAAGGCAGCCTCGGAGGAAAGGCTCTCGATCCAACGCATTGGAACGAGTCGCTAGCGCCGGGTCCGATGAGGCGGGACGCGTCACCCAAGCAGCCGGGCCAACCACATGGCAAGCGAGCTGGGCTGGCCGGCTGGTCGTTTTTTTTCTTTCCTTTTTTTCTCTTTGGTCTTGTCTCTTGGCTACGGCGAGGATGGGGCCGCTCCCGGCAACTGATTTGCCAGCTGGACAGCGGTATCGCCGACTCAGCCAGCCCTCTCAGCCGCATAGGTAGTGCCCAGCTGAGCTGCTGCAGCTCGGCTGCAGCAGAGCTGGCCGCCCTAGGCGTCGCCAAAAACCGGGAAGGCAGGAACCCAGGGTGGCCAGGGTGGCAGGGGAGGGGGGGTAGCAAAAGAAGTGACTCAACTAGAAGGGTAACTGGCTCAGCACACTAAGAGCACCCTGTTAGTTGGGTCACTTCTTCGCTAACCCCCTCGGGTTGGCAGGGTGGTTGGCGAGAAACGAGTCACGCTCGGGCGGGTTCATCGATATGTGCGACCGCCTCGTCTCCATGGCTCGGCGCTATACGACGTACGACTTCTGCCCATGCTCGCTATCGTCGGTTCCTATATACGGTGGGAGAACAATACAGGGTCTGCCGCTAGTCACGTACCTAGTGCTGGACGCCACAAAGGCGGCGGGCCCAGCGCAGAAGCATCACTACCCAGTACTCGTATCTTACCAACCTGGAGGCTCGGCCGGCCACCAATAAAGGTTATCCCTAGTGATGGGGACGAAAATCTCGGGCCCTCTAAGCAGAGCCTGGTAGTCGGTAGGCCGGCTCGGATGCTAAAGTTAACGGGGTACCGAAGCGGATCTGGCACGGGCTCATCACCCATCTAGCCTGTGCACATACGCGAGGATCAACATTGGTGCCCCTGATTCGAGTCCGTTTGGTGTCGACAATGGACGTCTTGCCGTTTCAGTCCTCAGGTGGAGCGGCTTCTCCGGACGGACCATTCCTTGAGGGGGCTGGTGGGAGAGGTTGTCTTCCCAGCCGACGGGCTTGGCTGGCTCGGGCTACGAGGAGCTACTTCACCTGATCGGACAGGCTTCATATGGAATTATCCCGCAATGATCGCCGGCGCAGCCTCGAGGCGAGCTTGGGGGGGAGGGTGCGCTGTGTTCCGAGCCGAAATAGCCCAAGCGTGTGTTAACGTTACCACGTGCTTAGCTGAGGCGCCGGCCTTCCTTAGGCCTGCCCTCGGGCCCCAACATGGATCCCGGCCGGGAGGGAGGGAGGAGGGGTGGTTTTGCCACGCGAGCACACGACGGCTGAGGCCCACTGTCTCGGTACTTATTTTCTTTTAGCCTGGCGGCCGAGACGCTGGGGCGTGGCTGTCGGCGAGTAGGCGAGGCGTCAGTCCTCCTCCAATAAAGGACGGCGCGACCCGACTACGGTGTGTGTTTGTCCATCTGCGTACGGAACTGCGCTAACGGAATAATTCTTAGAGTGCTCTAAAGGCTTCCCGCCTCGATGCCTGGATCGCTGGCGGTGGCTGAAGCTCGGCCGCTATCTAGGGATCGCCATGTTGCCGCCGGGTGGAAGTAAGTTCGCAGACGCTAATAAGCACGTGGACGCTCAAACCATGAGAGCACTGTCGTGTCCAGGTTGCGCCGGAACATGCACCACCGGGGATGGGCACGAACATAGCTTAGCACGTCACCGTCGCGGGCAGTCTTCTCCAGTCAGCCGACAGTGTGCTCATGCAAACGGGCATGATGGTCTCTTGTGATCTCATGAGTTTCACACGAAGTGCTGCTTTCATTAGGAGAATTATAACATCTAAGTGCCCGGGGCTCCCCCTTCGCGTACGAATTCGCGTGTAAGTTCACCGGCAGCACCCTTAATCCAGTTTGCACCAAATAAATAGCTTCTAGAGTCATAGTATCTCTTCATCGGCTATATTTTGAGGTCTCGTTACGTGAAGTGACGGCGTCTTCGCTTGGTCTTATTTGCTCTCTCGAGAAATAGCAAGGACGAAAGTTTGCTTATTGACATGTTTGCAGCAAAAACTAAATACCACATGATTTGGGGCTTAACGACAGATTCTCTGCCAATGTTTCTTTGCTGAATCAATCCAGAAATAGAACAAGGGAACATAGTGAGAGTAAGAGGCTACTACGAGGGTGAGCAAGTATAACCAAGACCGAGCAAAATTCAACGCACCAAAACGTGTGCGTGTCAACCATGGCATCAAAAGGCTTCCATGCGAAACAATAAAATACCCCGGTACCCCCCTTGCATCCCCCTGTTTCTTCGCCATGTGCCTAAAAAAGGACATGTTGTGTTTGCCGTGGCCCCCTTAGACAACTACGCCAAGGAGTCACAACTATGTGACTGACCAGTTCAAACTTGGATACGACGCCGAACCTCCACCAATGAGGTCTTTCGTATGGATCCTACTTTCCCACGGTTTAGGTGATCCTTGATCACCTTCTTTTGAACAACTTGGAAACATATCTAGCCATAAATGTGCGATGTAGTTGCGAAGCATCAGGTAGTTTGCACCAGGGATACCGGGTAGACAGACATCCATGCACCAAGTGAATGAATGCCCCGCGCCTGCACCCCACCTACCCTTAGCGGCCTCGGTGCCTTCCCTCCCGACTGGACGGATGGGAAGAGGAAGGAGCTTCCCAGCCCTTCTTGGCCCCTCCGGTTCGGCAGTCGAGTCCTGCCTAGCGCCGGGGGTCTCTTTGTGCCGTGCAAGTATCAAGCATTGATGCAGCAACTATCCGGCCACCTTTCGGCATCCCTCCATCTGCGGCGAAGCCTCCACCAACGCCACTCAACGCGACTTGCGAGACGCGTCTCGAGACAGCCCCCAGTCATGACGGAACCGCTCCAACCTGGCCTGGCCTCACAGGCCGTCCGCTTCGTCTTCGACGTAGCCAACCGACGCCATGCCCTGTCCAAGCTCGTCCCCGTCGTTTTGTTCCTCGCGGATGCCGCCCTCTGCGCCCTGATCATCTGGAAGATTCCGTGTATGTTCCGACCCGCAATCGTGGGCGCCGCCGCCCCGCGAGCGAGCAAGCTTGGGTGGGCAGCCTTGGGGTGCTGACGTGCTTTCGGGGCAGACACGGAGATTGACTGGAAAGCCTACATGGAGCAAGTGGCCCAGTATGTGTCGGGCGAACGCGACTACACGGCCATCAAGGGCGGAACCGGCCCCCTCGTCTACCCGGCCGCCCATGTCTACACATACACGGCGCTCTACCACCTCACCGACGAAGGGAGGGATATCCTCCTGGCCCAGAAGCTTTTTGCCGTCCTGTACATGGCCACGCTCGCCCTCGTTATGGCCTGCTACTGGAAGGCCAAGGTGGGTTTCTGGCCCCCACTATCTCGATGGAAGCAGCAGTGCTGACCATGACGCCCTGGCAGGTGCCCCCCTATGTCTTCCCTCTCCTCATAGCCTCAAAGCGGCTGCACAGTATCTTCGTCCTGCGCTGCTTCAACGACTGCTTTGCTGCTTTCTTTCTGTGGCTCACCATCTACTGTTTGCAGCGCAGGGCTTGGACCCTGGGGGCTCTCGCCTACACTTGGGGGTTGGGAACCAAAATGTCGCTGCTGCTGGTGCTCCCAGCCATTGGCGTCATTGCCCTCCAGGGCCGGGGCTTTGGCGGCAGTCTCAAGCTGGCAGCCATCATCGCCCAAGTCCAAGTGGCCATTGCAAACCCCTTTCTACGCAAAAATGCCCGGGGCTATTTGTCACGAGCCTTCGAGTTGTCGAGGCAGTTCTTCTTCAAGTGGACAGTCAACTGGAGGTTTGTGGGGGAAGACGTATTTCTTAGTCGCTCGTTCGCGCTTGCGCTGCTTGGTCTACATGCTGCCGTGCTGGCCACCTTCATGACGAGCCAGTGGTTCAAGCCGGCGCGGAAATCTCTGGCTGCCATCGTGCCGCCCATGCTCCGGCTCCGGTCGCCATTCAGTCCGCAGGAGGAGCCCTTGGTGGCGTCCCGAGTCACGGCTCAGTACGTGACCACCACCATCCTTTCGGCCAACGTTGTGGGACTCCTCTTCGCACGAAGTCTCCACTACCAGTTCTACGCCTATCTTGCATGGGCCACGCCGTATCTGCTGTGGCGGAGTGGCGCTCATCCGGTTCTCCAATATGCTCTGTGGGCGTTTCAGGAATGGGCTTGGAACGTCTTTCCCAGCACCCCGGCGAGCTCGGCTGTGGTTGTCTGTGTCATGGCCACCACTGTGGCGCTGTCGTGGTTCGCTGCGAGCCAAGACTTGGAGACAGCCGGACCGAATCAGGCGTCCCAAGCCAAGAAGGCCTCATGAGCAATTCATCTCAGCCCTCTTCCTCAGAATCCGACGGCGGCATCTTGCCAACAGTCGATTCTTCGTCGTCCTCATCCTCATAGGTGGACTTTGCAAATTCCTTAGGCCTGCGACAATGGTGAGATGGTTGCGCAGCTGCGATGAAGGATGAGGGGGTACATACCAGTAGCTCTGCTTGCGCCACGCCTTTTCGTCGCGAACCACATTAACGATTTCGCCCTCGACCTTGGCCTTGCTTTCCTCGGTAGGGTACAGGGCGACCAGGACGTAACCGCCGCGCTTGATCCAGATGGTGTTCCGGAATCGATCTGCGAGCTCAACTATAGCCGTCTTCTGATTGGGCAGAAGGCAGCTGTACAGGTTGTTGCCCTCAGCTTTGGCAACTCGGGCAACCGTCTGGTTCCCTTCCAGTTGGTCCGGAGGTGTCATCGATTCTTCGGCCGCAGCGCGGACGTTACGCTTTGGGCGACCCATTTCGCAGAAGCTCGGCACGACGGGTGAAGGTATGTGCGTGCGTGTGCCTGTTGGTGCGTGTGTGTGTGTGCGTATGTGTATGTGTATGCTTTTGTGTGGACGTGTGTGTCTTGTTGGAAATACTTTGGGGTTGAAAGACGGATGCTCATGGTCTGCAGCGCAATGAATACATATATACTAGTAGATGGAAAAATGCCGGGGTCAGTCATAGGTGATGGTTTACGTTTCGCCGATGTTTATCCGCTCCTTGACTCACAAAGGCCTCGGATGCGCTACGAGTATGTAAGTCATAACCTTGTTCCCTGCCCCCTTCACTCCTTTACAGGCTGAAGGTCTCCGGAAAGGCTCCTGCGGAAGAACAAGGACGCGAGGAGGCAATGCTCCCGTCACGAGATGGCAAATCGGAATTCGGGAACGTCTTGGCGAACCAGGGCTGCCGTTTTCCGGGCTGCAGAGGCCAAGAGGGTATGATGGGGATGCAGAGACGGGCGGTGACAATCAGTGCCGGCGCCTCAGGACTGTACGGCGCTCGCATTGCGCAAAAGGGAATAGCCGCCGGGGTTTGGACTTCTGACGTGCGGAGTGTCGGCGGAGTTCCCACAAAAGGATGCCGAGATGCGGCATGGCTAGTCTCCGCCTCCCGTCATACAACATGCCATCCCCAGTGCCCCGGATCAACGCCGGACCACATACGGGGGCCCGATTGGCCGGGGAAGGACGCCGCCTGAGCGCCTGGGACAGAGCCCTGTCTTGCCCATGCATACGGAGTACTGTACATCAGTATGCCGTGGTTGGCCCCCGGCGTCTCTCCCTGGTCTCCGATAGCGCCCACCTTTCGCCGGCAAAGAAGCGCCAATCTTTCTTCTCGCGCTTGGCCGGCCCCTGGAGGCTGTGGCGCTCAAGAGATCGTCATCGTACCGTTACCGACCTGTTGGCTCGTCCGCTCCTCTCCCGGAAATAAATTCACCCTGGGCTCGTCTTCGCCATTGGCTCATTCCCCTCTGCGATTACAAATGCGTCTTCGCACCCTCACGGCACGGCCGCCTCTGGTTCGACCATCGTGAAGCCCTTGTCGTCATAGCGTTCTTGCAACAACGTGGAGCGCCATAGTGGACCGAGGAAAACATCCGTCGACTACAAATACCGTGAAAGTTGCACCTGCGCATGGCCGGGCTCAAACTCGATAGCTAGGCTCCTCACGCTGTCCGCCTTCCCTCGCTGTTTCCCTCGTCCGAACCCCTCCCTCTGCAGTTGCCCGCAGCCTCCCTTGCCTGCAATGGATCCCGCCGTGTTCGGCGCCCTGGTCGAGGCCGAGCCCGGCAAGGGCCCGCTACCCGCGGCCCCGGCGCGCGCCGTCCCGCGCACGTATCCGGCCGTGCCGCACCACGACGGCGCCGAGGGCCTCGAGATGCAGCCAAAGCCCGGGCGCGCAGGGGCTCCGCGTCCGGCGACGCTCGGGGCCGAGGCCAACCGCGATGACACCGCCACGGCCAGCACCGCCACTCTCGACCTCGAGAGGAGCGTGCCGGCCCCGCCCGCCGGCGCCGAGGCCGTCGAGGTGGCCCCGAGCGTCTGGAACCCCCATATGAACAGGTACCGGCTCGCCGCCTGCTGTTTGATGAACTTCCTGGGCGGCCTAAACGACGCGGCGCCCGGCGCGCTGATCCCGTACATGGAAAAGTAACGTCGTCCCCCTTACACCCTGAGTCTTTCCCCTTGCCATGCCCATTTTTCCGGGCCTCCTTCCCCCCTCCCGTCGGCCAGCATCTGACCCAGCGGCTCCCCCACCCCTAGGCACTACGATATCGGTTACGCTGTCGTGTCCCTCATCTTCGTCGGCAACGCCCTGGGCTTCATCGTGGGCGCGCCCTTCATCGACCAGGTCCGGGAGCGCCTGGGCCGCGGGCGCGCCCTCGCCGTAAGCCACCCCCACGCCCGTTCTTTCCTTACTTGTTCCCCCCGACCGGAACCCCCTCCCTCCCTCCTCCCTTGTACTCCTGTGGCTTCCATGTTTTTCTGTCGTTCCGGCCCCGAGGGCGCTCCCCCAACCCGTCCCTCCTGAACATCTTGGCCAGGAAAATGGTACTGACTCCGGGATGCCGGGAAGTTGAGCATGTCCGTCATGGCGGCCGCGTACGTACCCATCGTCTGCACGGCGCCGTACCCCATCATTGTCGTCTCCTTCTTCTTCATTGGTCTCGGCTTCACCATCTCCCTGGCCATCGGTAACGTGTTCTGTGCCAACCTGCGTACGTCCACCCCCCATTTGAATCCTCTTGCCCTCTATGCCGCGCAGGGGAGCACTTGACTGTGTTTACGAGGGACCTTTTTCTGACAGATACGCCATGGTCGCAGGGGACGGCACGACCATGCTCGGCGCCATGCATGGCAGCTACGGCATCGGCGGCACCATCGGGCCCCTCATCGCCACGGGCATCGTGACGGCCGGCAACGCCGTCTGGTCGCGGTACTACTTCCTCACCCTCGGCTTCGCCCTGTTCAACCTCGGCTTCGCCACGTGGTCCTTTTGGGACTACGAGAAGGACACGCCGGGCGCCGCAGGGCCGGCGGCGGACGGAACGGCGACGGCGGCGACGGGCGGCTGGCTCGCGGCGGCGCTGGCGGCGTTCCGGCGGCGCGTCGTGGTGCTCGGCGCGCTCTTCATCTTCGCGTACCAGGGGTCCGAGGTGTCCATCTCGGGCTGGGTCATCTCGTTCCTCATCACGGAGCGCGCGGGCGACCCGACCAAGGTCGGCTACGTGACGGCGGGCTTCTGGGGCGGCATCACGCTCGGCCGCTTCGCCCTGAGCCCGCTCGGCGCGCGCTGGGGCGAGAAGCGCTTCGTCTACGGCCTCGTCGCCGGTGCCGCCGCCTTCGAGGCCCTCGTCTGGGGCGTGCCCCACGTCGTCGGCGACGCCGTCGCCCTCGCCGTCGTCGGCCTCCTGCTCGGCCCCGTCTACCCCTGCGCCGCCGCCCTCTTCGCCCGCAACCTCGGCCGCCGCGAGCAGGTCGCCGCCCTCGGCGTCATCAGCGCCTTCGGCAGCTCCGGCGGCGCCGTCGCCCCCTTCACCACCGGCCTCCTCGCCCAGGCCGCCGGCACCTTCGTCCTCCACCCCATCGCCATCGGCCTCTTCGCCGCCATGATGGTCTGTTGGTACGGCATCCCGGGCCTGCGCAAGCGCACCGACTAGAAAAAGTCACGAGCACGCGCCGCGCCTCCAAACTCGCCAGGGATTGCGCCCTCGACGGGGCACCCAACTGGCGGACTCTGTTTTCGCGGCGTCCGAATACGTTCGGGACTTGTTCCGCATGGAGACTGTCGCATTGATCACTGCGGAGGAGGGTTTCATGGCTGTCGGCCTCACTACCCCTGAATACCTTCCGGCGCGGACCATAGCGTTCCTCTAGCGCGAGTCCCGTACTGTGGTCCATGGCGTTGGGTGTGAGAATGAAGCGTCGAGAAACGACGGGAGTGAGCTCGGAACCAAATCTGCACGGCGCAGGTCATGCATATTGTCTATTCAATTCGTTCTATCCGTCTAAAACCATCTAAGATCTTGCATGTACTAAGCGCACTCACCCTCCAACATGCGCATCTACTCGCCCTGGGTCGAAAGAGTATAATTCTGAAACGTGTCTTCGTTGTTCGGCTCGAGAATGAGGTCCCGGTACTCGAGGGCCGCGTCGCGGCGTCTCAAAAGCGCCTAAATTTCTTTTCCAGTGGCCGCCTGCTGGACCGTCATCCTGCCTTCGACAACACTTTGGACGACGGCATGGATGTCACCGAAGTCGTGGAAGACGGTGAAGGGCATGCCTTCCCTCTCGCAGTACTTAACCAGGTCTAGGGGGGCACACGGGCGCGCGTCAGCTTTTTGCCCTCAGTCGCGCAAAATGGGGCCGAAGGGGGACGGGGGCGGGCTGGACTCACCTCGGCCGGCCTTGGCGAACAGCAGGTCCGTCTCGCGGGCAGCCGATAGATCGGAGACGCCGTCGCCAGCGTAAAACATGACGGGGCGCTGGGCGAGGGCGGCGTAGGGGCGGATCTCGAGCGACTTGTCGTGGCCGTGCTCGCTGTCGTCGTGGTAGGCGATGTCCCAGCCGCCGTGATCGTTAATGGACTTGCCGGGGCGGGGCTTGACGTCGTTGCTAACGATCTGCATGTGAGCGACGGCGTCTTCGCCGACGAGGTGGGCGAGGAGGGCGCGGATGACGGGCTGCATGCCGCCGCTCAACACGACGACGGGCACATTGTTGGCGCGGCACCAGTCGAAGAAGTCCTTGAACTTGGGGTCGAGCTGTACGTTGGCCAGCAGGGTGCGCAGGCACTCGTCGAAGGGCGTCTGCACGCTGTCAAGCATCTCCTGGAAGGAGTCGCGGAAGGTGCGGCGGCCCTCGAGCACGTCCTGGTTGCCCTTCTTGCGCAACTCGGGGCCGAAGCCCAAGTTGTCCGTCATGTAGTCGTTGCTGTCCTGAAGCGTGATGGTGCCGTCGAAGTCGGTGAAGAAGATGGCCTTGGGGTTGGTCCGCATGGCGGGCAGGTCGCTGGTGGTGGACGCCATGGCGACGGCGAGCGAGGCGGGATGCTGCGCGAAGAAGCCGGGGGGTCGGGCGAGGTGTATACGATGCCTTTTGTTCCTTTCTCGTAGCCGCCGCGAATCTATACAATGACGTCACACGTCGTAGGGTCGTCTGGGCACGAGACAACGGAATCGCACAAGTCTACTAATGAGAGCACGCGAGAGGAGCCCGGGTCGGCGTGGTGGGGACGCCGAGGGAAAAGTCAGAAAATGGAGAGGAGAAAGGTGAGAACAGGCGGGCGAGTCGAGTGGCATGCGATACGTGCACTATAAACAGGATGCGAAGGAGCGAACAAGGCATACCTACCTAGTATTATCACACGGCGCCAGGTACGTACGGTCGGTCCGTCTAGCGTCCGCAACTGCCCCGGGCCAACATCCGCCGTGCACCACCCCAACGCGGCCAATGGTTGATACCCGTGCCCCCAATGCCGTTCGCTCGTTGGCGGCTATAGGCACGAGGGCGACTCGGGCGTGGAACCTGTTGCGCCTCCGGGTAATAGGCCAAATGTGGCGGCAGGAAGGAGAAGGCAGGTAGAAAGAGGTTCTACTGTGTACGTAGTAAGTACCACCAACAACATGGCTTAAGCTACCCCTCCACCCCTCCATCCAAGAATGTGGCCCTGTCTTCGATTCGTAGGAGGGGAAACATCGACCTGCAGGGGGGGGGCAATTGCAGGGTGGGCTTGGCGCGGCTCCACGGCAGCCACCATCAGTAGCGGCGGCGGCGGCAGCAGCAGCAGCAGCAGTAGCAGCAGCGGCAGCAGCAGCAGTAGCAGCAGCGGCAGCAGCAGCAAAGCCGCTACTTACTTTGCACCAACAACTGGGCGCAGGAGAAGGCCCCTCTCCGCTACGTCGATTTTTTTCTTTCCCACCCAAATCGGCGCGACCACGCATGCCGTTTGCGTCGAGAGAGTTTCGCGCATATGCCCACGTTGAGAGAGCCTCGCTGGCCTTGGCGTTGCGCGGTGGTTTTGGTCGTGTCCACCATCTGCCACGTTACGGCCAATTGGTGGTTCCAAGTTGTGTATTAGACGTAATGTTAAATGTAAACACTGTATGTATGCATACTTGTACGTACTACATAAGTTCAATAGTATCCAACCTCTGTACCGTGCGCCGAGGTCGCCATGCCCCCCTCGGTACCCGTGCTCAAGCTCTCAACGGCTGTGACGGCGGCGACTGCGGCAAAACTTCCAAACCGACCAACCCACCCCTCCCCTCGTCTCCCTTCTCCCCCCCCCCGCCTCCCAACTACCATCACCCAACCCACGCCAATTCAGCAGCAGCAGCAGCGGTCCCCTCTCTCCAGGAGCGACTGCGTGCGCTGAACCGCCATGGCGCCCTCCCGGCTCCTGCCGCCCGTGCTCGGCGCCGGCTCCGTGGCGCGCCGGCTGTTGCTCGCCTGCACCAGCGGCTCCCTTAAGCCGCAGCTGGGCCTGCCCGCGCCGCCGCCCTCCGTGGCTGCCGCCTTCCTCGCCCCTTGGGGTTCCAGGCCCCCTGCCGGCTCCGTCTCCCGTCACATCCGCTGGTCCTCCTCCGACTCGCGGCCCCCAAAACCCCCCACGCCGCCCGACGGCCCGAGGCCGACCTTTGACGACTTCTCCCATCTCGACCCGAACAACGCCCAGAACCGAGAGCCGCCCACCCGCGCTTCTTCTTCTTCTTCCTCGTCCTCGCCCTCGCCCCCTTCTTCGCCTGCCTCTTCCTCATCCGAACCCGCTTCCGCCCCCGGTACCCCCGAGTCCCGGGAATCGTCCGCGTCCGCCCCCCACCCCGACGATGGCTCTTCGGCCGCGGCCTCGGCTCCGGAGCCGCGTGGCTCGGCCGGCGCTCCCACGAACGAATCCTCGCCCCCCGCCTCGCCCTCCTCCGCCGTCACCAAGGGGGCTGCTGCGCACAATTTCGCCGCCTTCATGGACCGGCTGCAGGCATCGCTCTTCCGGGCCTCGCAGCGCGTCAACGACCTGACGGGCTACTCGGACATCGAGACGCTCAAGCAGCGCGTGACGGGGCTCGAGGAGGCACTGCTGGCGGCCCAGGAGCGCCTGCACGCGGCCCGCTCGTCGTACAAGGCGCGCGTTGCCGAGCGCGCCGCCACGCAGCGCGAGGTGACGACGCTGCTGGCCCGCCAGAAGACGTGGACCCCGCTCGACTTTGAGCGCTTCACCTCGCTCTACCGCGACGATTACGACCTCGAGGCTGCCGTCGCCGACGGCGCCCGCGAGCTCGAGGAGGCCGAGCGTGAGGCCGAGCGCATCAACCGCGACCTGAGCGCCAGCATCCTCGCCCGCTACCACGAGGAGCAGATCTGGAGCGACAAGATCCGCCGCATGAGCACCTGGGGCACCTGGGGCCTCATGGGCGTCAACGTCCTGCTGTTCCTCGTCTTCCAGTTCGGCGCCGAGCCCTGGCGCCGTGCCCGCCTCGTCAAGGGCTTCGAGGAGAAGGTCAGCGAGGCTCTCGAGAAGCAGCGCGTGGCCAAGGACCTCGAGGTCGGCCAGGCCTGGGCTGGTGGCGCCGCCGCCGCCGCCGCCGCCGCCAACACCAACACCACCACTGTGCCCCCTACCGCTACTGCTGCCACCGCCCCTGCTTCGGGCTCGGAAGTCTCCGACCCTGTTCCTCCCGTGGCCGAAGCGACGATGCCGGCTCCCACGCCCGACGGCACCGCCTCCGAACCGACCGTCATCATCGAAGCTACCCCCTTGATGGCGGAAGAACGGGCCGCCGTGTCGTGGCGTGAGGCCCTGTCCAACCCGGCCCTCCTCAAGCAGGCCGCCCTGGACCTCGTGAGCGACAGGAAAGTCGCCCTCACCATGCGCGACCTCTCGCTGGTAGCTCTTGAGGGTGCTGCCGCCGGCGCGGCCGTCACGGCGACTTTGGCCCTGATCTTTTTAAGGCGAGCCTGAAAGCCCCAGACCTTCCGGACCGGCGGCGCCATCCACCCACACACGCCCACACACACGCGCGCACGCACACCACCATATGTAATCGAGATAGACACAAAAGTGTACAATAGACAGCGCCGTCGCTGCGCCCACCATGCGACACCTCGAGCCTCATTGAATGCCGTGTAGCGTGTATGCCGGCGTCAAATAATCATTCCTTCCTCGTGGGAACCGAACGGATTACCAAGCGTCTATTAAAAGGGAGACACAGATCCGTGTACGCGAACCCTGACCCGCCAGGCGCCCCGGGACACACAAATACATGCCAGGCTTCTCGCGTCTTCCACCCCCTGCTCCCGCTCTTTTCCACTCGCCTTCTCGGCTCTCCTTCGGATCCTCCCCCCGGCTCTCATCACACAAAGGCGAGATCGCCAGCGGGGGCACTCAAAACTCTCGACTTTTATCTCCGTCTAGACCTTTATCAGATGATATGCTACCCTGAACAGGCCGAAGCAGCGAATGACCTTCGTCAGCCCAGATCCCTCCAGGACATCCCACCGCCGCGCTACCCCCGCCGTCCGACGCAGTGGCGGCTCCAGTACTTTTTCTCGGTGCGCTACTCGTGAAAGCTCGATGCATGCCGTTAGAGCGCCGTTAGAGCGCTCTCGATGGCGAGGGATGCTAGACTCTCGACGGAGATCGTTGGTGCTATGGTGTCCTTGAGAGGCGTAGACACCCAATCCCCCCGACACATACTTCGCGGTCGCTCTGTCTCCTTCAGTCGAAGTCGGCTGTGTACGAGAAGCCACGGAACTCCTCCTGCATGGCTTGCGACAGCACTGGTACAAATCTGTTAGCTTCTCCCCTGGTCAAACGTCTCTAAAACATATGGGCTTACCTGACTGGACGGGAGTGAGCACCGGCGTAACGCTGGTGAACTCGGAATCGAAGTTGCTCGTGTCTGTCGCGTTCTTGATCTGCGGTAGGAAGGGTGGGGCCACGCGCTTGTGGTAAATGTCGTCCCATACGATGTTGCGGAAGAAGGGTTGGTTCATGATCTCTTGGGCGTCGGTCGGGCCACTGCCGAGGCGCTGCTCGGGCTCTCGGGTGAGCAATTTCTGGAGAATCGATACAGAGTCCCGCGGCATGTGAATGGGGTACAACGGCTCATCGGCCAAAATGGCATCGTAGATCTCGTCCTCGTCCTCGCCTCGGAAGGGGGACTGCTGCAGAAGCATCTGGTAGATCAAGACGCCAAACGCCCACCAGTCAACGGCACGGCCGTACTTCTTGTCCAGAAGAATCTGCAATGCCTGTTAGTTACCGGACCACATTCAACGTACAGGGGCCGTCGTCGTCTTACCTCGGGCGCCATGAACTCAGGTGTGCCGCAAAACGTGCTGGTCGTCGACCCGTACCACATGTCCTCCTTGCACAGACCGTAGTCGGCAATCTTGATGTGACCGTCCAGCGTCAGGAGAATGTTGTCGAGCTTGAGATCACGGTAAATGACACCGTTCTCGTGGAAATACTTCAAGGCCAAGCACACCTCGGCAGCGTAGAATCTGTGCGAGTCAGCCGCGGCCCCCCGCCGGATTGGCTTCTAAACTTACTGTGCGCGCTTGGTGCCAAACTGCCCACGCTGAATGTGCAGCATCAAATCACCACCGCTGACATACTCCATGACAAAGTACACGCGGGTCTCCGTCTGGAAACAGGCGTGGAGGTTCGTCAAGAAAGGATGCCTTTCGCGGTTGGCAATCAAGAAGACTCTCTTTTCTGAGCGGATGCTCTCCACCTCGTCGTTTTCGATAATGAATTCCTTCTTCAGGACCTTAATGGCATACAGCCGCCTCGACTTCTTGGTCTCGGCCAACATGACCTTGCCAAAATTGCCCTTTCCAAGCACAGCCAAAAAGTTGAAGTGGTCCAGACCGATACGCTGGCCGGTGCCGGGGTCCGTCGCCAGCGGCAATGGTTTTCTGCCAGCCACGGGCACGCCCGAGCCTGACGTCGGCGAGGGCACGATTTCGGCGGCCGGCGCGGGTTTGGAGATGGGAGCGCTTTCTTGGTACATTTGCTGTTGAGGCTGCTGCTGGGGTGGCTGCTGCTGAGCCGGCCGGACCTGCTGCTGAAGCTGGGCTTGGGATGCGTAGTTATCGACATTGGCATACGCTCCAGGGTCGTACTTGGGATGCGAAGGAGAGCCATACGACTGTCTCTGAGCATAGGGGTCTTCCTGGGGGTCTGGTGTGGCATCGTACCCGCCAGGGCGCCCAGAGGAGTAGTCTGGATACGAACCGGGACGGCCACCTGAGTGGGAAGCCAAGGTACCGCTCATAGCATGGGCCGCCGCCACGGCCGCAGCACTCGAGCTGCCCGACGAAGTGCGATCAGGCTGGGCAGGCCGCGAAGGAGACATTTGTCCACCGTACATGGCCTTGGCGGCGTTCGTCGCCTCCTGGGAAGCTTGCGAGCCCACGCTGCCTTGGTACGAGGGTGTTCCAAAAGGAGACCCGGGGGATTCCTGGCTCGGCGTCGACTTGGGCCTCAGTGTCCTTTCGCTCAGCGACGAAACCTTAGACTGGCGCTGTTTCTGCGTCCGGATACCCTCGAGGATCTGGTTGGCAACAGCCATGCTCATACCACAGAAATCGGGTACGAGGTGCACGCAGCTAGCGTGGGCTGTGGAACCACATTCTATAGACGAGTCAGCGACCTCACCAGCAAGCAAAGACGGGGAAGCAGCATACCTGAGCATTTTCGACAGTTCTTCTTGCCAAACGGCAGTATGTAACCACAGTGACAGCACCAGTTGGCCGTGACGTTGGAAAAGGCCTGGAACCTGTGGGGAATACGGTGGTTGATTTTTTCCTCGTCAGGATCCGTCTCGGCGTTGGATTTGCTGATGCACTTGGTGACCACGCTGGAGTAGCATTTGGTGTGGCAGGTGTACTTGCAGTCTTCGCACTGCATGCCGGCCGAGTACTTCAGGAAGTCGCCACACAAGGCACAGCGCATGATGTTGTAGAACTGGTGCTGCACAAACTTGTGTCCAAACATCTCGTGGACCTCTTCCTTTCTCTGACGGACGGCACCCTTGCGTCCGAGACCGAGATCCACGGGGCGTCGATCCTTGTTCGTCTTGTCAAAGTTGAGCTGCAGGTGGATCTGACCTGACGGCTCCAGGGTAAACCAGGCATCGATGGGTTGGCTGCCCACCTGAGGCGCCGCCTGTGGGCCGAATTGCTGCTGCTGCGTCTGCGATGGCTGGGCCGCCTGCGTTGGGGAGCCGGGAGGGGGGCTAAACTGCGGCTGCTGGGCGCCCATAGGGAACTGAGGCGGGGGGGCACCAGAGTGTCCGACCCTATCGGCGGAAACCCAGCCCGAGTTGTTGACCTCGGCCTCGATCCTCTTGCGACGCATCTCCTCAACGATATCGGATATACGCACCCACAGCATGGCGATGGGCAGCGCATGTTCGCCAGGCTTGTCGTAGACGGTAAGCTCGATCTCGTTGGCCTCGCGGACCTCGATGTTGTGGTATTCACCCTCCCACTTGTCGTTCCTCGTCGCCCTCGTACGCGCCACAACGTTGTCCTCCACCTTGACTGCCACGAAGGTTTCGGGTCCGCGCGAAAAACGTGCGGTACTGGCGTGGTCCACGTCCTTGACCTGAATAACGCGGAAAGACAGCTGGCCGGTCAGGGGCTTTCGCAGGTTGGGCATGTTGATGCTGTCATCGTCGGGCGAGTCGACCGACTCCAGGTCGTCAATGTGAAGCTCCTCGTACCTCTTGAGGGCCTGCTTCAGGAGCTGGATCTTCTGCTTGCTCTCGATGCGCTTGGCGGCGGCGTCGGCCTTACTCTTCCGGTCGCCGTCCATGCCGTAAAGCTGGACCATCTTCTCGATTCCCTTCAGGTACTGATCCTCGACGTTGAGCTTGAACTGGATCTGCGAGAGCATGAGCTGGATGCGCGGGCCCAGGTAGGGGTTATCGTATTTGATCAAGTCCAGCTTGGTGTAGTTGGGCCGGCTCTTGGGCATGCCCGAACCGGGGCCCGGCGGGGCAAAGGGGTGCCGGGGGGGCATCATGTCGCCGTGGCCGCCGATCTGACTGTAGTTGACGTTGGCCGAGCCGTACGAGGAGCGGTCGGTGCCGCCGCCCGAATAGCCGCTCGCGTCCTTTGGGGGCGGGGCGGGGGCAGGTTCGACCTCGCTGAGCAAGTCGGAGCCGCTCTGAGGCCGGTTGGAGGCCACGGCGGCCGAGCCCGAGCCGATGGTCATGTTCTCCATGCCCGACCCCATGCGCTTCATCTGCAGCTCCTTAAGCTTGGTTTGGAAGAACTCGAGATTCCGGCGGCCCTCTCGTATCTGCGAGGTGATCCGGGACTTGACATCCTCGTTGCTGGTCTGCTGGATCATGGCATTGGCGGCGTTGATGAGAGCTTTTTCGCGCTCGATCTTGTTATAGATCTTCATCATCTGGTCGTCGTCGTTCATCTTGGCAGTGGGCAACGCGTCGTCACGCGCGGGACCAGATGCGAGGGTTGGGCGTGCGACGGGGGAGGCGGGGGGAGTGAACGGGAGGGAGACGGGAGGAGTTAAGAGGAGGGAGGGAGGGAGAAAAACAAAAAGCGGAGTGGTGGTACGACGGGCAGCAGGCAGCACGCACGCGCGGGAAGAACGGCTATGCTTTGCCGCCGGAGAATCGCCAAAGGAGTGTAGGAGGGACGGGCGGGCGACTCTCGGTAACCATCAACAAGAAGTTCAATGGAAGGAAGAGGAGTCGAGGAGGAGGCCGCTCGATCGGTCATGACACTAGGCCAGAGTAGGAGCGAGATTCGGTCGGTAGGTTGGGTTTGGGGAATAACCGTAGTGGCAGGTGGGTGGTATGTGGAGGTAGTTGGCGGTCGTAGTAGCAGTAGATGTGCGGGCGGGCAGGGTATGGAGGTTCAGTTAGGTCGGGTTACGGGTTGGGTAGTCGGTACTGGAGGGGTGTTTACGAATAGGCAGGAGGTATGGACAACCCAGGTCCCCGTATGTATGGGAGCACAGCAGCGGGGGCGGGCGTGCAGCGCAGCAGTGCCCGTCTTTGCAGGGGACGGGAGCGAGAGGGATGGATAGAGAGGGACAGAGAGGGATAGAGACAGAACCTCCAAAGCTGCCCAGCGGGAATAGCGCCACCCACGACCTGCCCGACCTCCTCCCCCTGCTGGGATTTGGCAAGAAACGGGAGCGCAAGAGAGTGGGGTGTCCGTTTGACGGCAACGGCCCAGCTAGCGAGGCCAGCTTCCTTTGCCCAGCGAGCCTAAAGTCGGTTGTTGGGCGCGGAAGCGTCTAATCAGAAGCCGGTTGGCGGCGAGTATGGGATGCAATCAAATCAGTGCGATGTCGTCAGTGAGAGGGCGAATGGCGGGGGTGTGGTTTTGGCATGCAGCCCGGAAGTTTGCCCAGACGGTTGTGCTGCTTGCTGCTTGCTGCTGCTGCTGCTGCTGCTTCTTTGATTCTTTGTGGGGGTGACGGAAGGTAGGGGTGGTCTTTTGGTCCCGGGCTAGGTTGGGAAGAGAGAACGAATTGTGATTTGTCACCTCTTTTCCCCCCTCACTCGCCGTCTGGCTTCCGAGGCTGGCTGGCGGGCGGACGGGTGGATATGGAATTGCAGGTGCTTTCAGTAGTGGTGTGCGTGCAACAAAACGGAAAGATCAAGTAGAGAGCTGGGTTATAGCCTGCCGGCTCCGTCTGTCGGGATCACCATGCACCCAACTCCCGCCCTGGGAAACGCCTGAGAGAGATAGGTATCCAGGGGCGGCTCTTTGGGCTCAGCGCTCGTGTCCGTGTCGGGCTGCCGCTCCTGTCGCGCGGGCAAGAGGTCGAAAAAGGAACCGAGGAATGGAGGGGACGTAGGTGGGGGATGACGACGTCCAGGGGAGGGGGTAACTTATTTGTTCTGATTACACAGCTAGCCATACAGCGTTGGCCCGACTGTCGCGCTCGAAGAATGCCTTGCTCGGCTCTGCCAACGCAAGACCGACCACGGAAGGAGTAAAAGGAAACTACCAGGAAATAGATACTACGGGTGGGATGGCATCCCGATCCAGGCAGTTCTGCTGATGCGCCAAAGTCCTACGAAGGAAGTCCTCCTCCGGTACATCCTCGATACATGCCTACAGGGTGAGCTTGGATCCCTGCCATGTGCTGCCGTTCAAGATTATTACTCCATATAATGGTGGTACCTATTCAAGTACAACGTGTACTTGAATACCGGCAACGCGCGCGGTAGTTGGCACTGGTACGTCGAAGTAGGGAGCGATAAGGGGAGACGGCGCATCAGGCTGACACCCAATACCAACCTCGACCCCCAATGGAGAATGTGCCATGTTACATCCATACATGCGCTGATTCTTGCATGAGGCTTCGCATGGCGAAGTGTTTGACCAAAGAGGCTGGGAGAAACTTGCAGACGCGTCCTCGCATCCATGACGGCCGTATGAGTAGTTCTCGCCAAGCCTCCAGCAAACTTCCCTAAGCGGTACATCATCATGGGCCTCCACTGTTCCGCCGCATCCATCATCATCATCGGGAAGTTGGAGCGCGAGGAGCATGGGCCGTCCAGCATGTGCCAAGTGCGACTTATTACTAAGGTACTTTACTTACTCAGTTCCTTATACAACCGACTCAAGTAGGGGCCGCGTTACACACTCCCAACCCGGTACAATCCGGACACGTGTGGTAGCTTCATGAAAACGCGCCTGGGGTAGGAAGAGGAGCCAACCTCGTAATTGATGTCCCCGCAGGCAAATAAATACTCGTGATCTGTAACCCGTCCACACACGGTACTGCCTACCCCATACGCGCCCGTAGGCACCCGTCTTGACCAGTGTCGAATTCACACAATCCTTAAGGGGAGGCTGGCAATCGGTATTTTGCAAGGGATATATGTATAACCACAGCTCATAGGCGGACAGCAGCATCCCGTAATACTTAGTGCTGACTGCGGCAGGTCGCTCTCCGTATGCGCCTTCTCATACCACACACTCACACACGCCCGCGTAACGAATGGATGGGGCTCTCCCACCCAATTCCATGTTGTCCGTCGAGGGTACACATAAAGGGCACCATAAATCCCGCCTTGTTGAGAGCCCTCTCGGTCAGCAAGCCAAACACTCTTCTTGCCCCGAAGCTTTACCTGACAAGCCCTTGGCTCACCATGGCAACCGACCACCTGCGTTCTCTCTTGACCCGAGACCTTTACGTGTTGATGGTGGACACTCGCATCCCGTTCGACAAACACGCGCCCATCGATTATGGCCAGGCGATTCAGCGCACCTTTTATGAGTCGAGCGAGGCGATGAAGGAGCTGGGCCCTATCGCCTATCCAGTTCTGAAGGCCCTCGGCGACCTCAATCTGGACCACGTACCAAATCTGATGGAGTATCTGCCTCATCCTCAAGATGCCGACTTCCCGCTGCAGGCCCTCGGGCTTCAACTGTTGCTTGACCAGGCGCCGCGTTACCTGCTTACTGGTGTCGATGCCAGGTATACGTACGCACACTTCGGTGAAATCAGTGTGCGGTATCTGAAGCAGCTACAAAACCTGCCTCCTTCGCTTCGTCCTGCGGCGTGGGAGCGCTGGAAGGGATCTGTTTCGGTGGACTACTACGTCCTGACACGCCTCTGGTGGGGTGCTCCCATCGTGCACAGCGAGAAAATGGGCGAGGAGGCCCTCGCTTTCACCAATGCTACGCGCGAGTTCGTCGAGCGCGAGTTTGGCGTGCGCGATTCGTACCGGGACCAGCCCGACAAGCGTTGGGACCTCTATGGGTTTCCGCGGATGCTTGAGGAAGGCGGGCCGAAGAGTCCGTGTGGTGTGGCCCATGGTTGGTTCTGGCTGGCGTGCTTGATGGACGTTCATTATCCTCCCCTGAAGAAATACGGACGTTATCCATACCAGAACCAAGCGTTCGGCAGGTTGCCCACGCCGGAAGAAGAAGAATGGATGCGGGTTTCGGGTTGGTTTCGGCAGGAGGATCCCAAGGTTGCCGAGCGTATCAGGGACGACGTTGCAGCCGGCCGGTGGACTCCACTACCGCCTGCTGATATCAAGTACGAGTGAGGATATATAGATACGGGTAAGGATCTTACGCAATGTTTCTTGGTAGCTGTATGGCTGGAACAGGTGGTCAAGAATCGGGCCCTACGCGAGACATCGCGGTTTTCGTTTTCTCATCTGAATCCTGCCCAAATATACGCGTACATAGATGTTCCAATCTTCTTTGGCCCTTAGCCCTGTAGTCATCCATCAGAAGCCTCCCGATGTTGGGCACCAAGGGTCGGCTCAACGAGGTCCGATTCGACATGCGTCGCCAGGATAGCCGAGGGCGGGCGGGGACAGCCACTGCCTCCCAGGCAATTCATCGGCCAAGCTTCTAAGAACCCGGTTGGGATTCGCCGTGCGACGTTCTAGCTCGCTCTGGGCTATTGCACACCATTGCCAACGTTATCGTGACATGCTAAGCTGGGAATGGCACGAAGCCCCAAGGTCGCCAGCTGGTACGCCTCGGCTGTTTTGCATATGCAATAAGCCTTGCTAATGTCTTGCCCTGTATGACCCGAGTAACTCTGGCAATCATACGAGACGTACCGTACCTATGACTTAGAGGGCGTGGTGTGCCGTGCCGTCATCGCAGCTTTGGTTCAAACACCCGGTTCGCTGACATGCCACGTTCTCCAATTTATCCCGAATCCAGCAAAGGGAAATATAAGCAGAGGGTCCTATACATTGAAACGTTATCGAGGCTCAATAACATTGGGTCCCAGCGACAGGCAGAAGCCTTCAGGAACGGCGCCTGCCAGTGCCTCGTCTCGGTTCTTTCTTCGACCAATATACTCGCCCGTCGAGTCGAGATGGTTATTGAGGTAAGCCTGTACGTCATCGATAGCGCCATTGGCCATTGATTGTCGGAATTGATCCGGGGCAAGAATCATCATGAGTCGGGAAGTTTCGTAGAACCGACCTCGTATGGCTGATTCATCCTTGGTGATGTTCGGGAAAACGAGCATCCAGTCCACACATGTACCTGTCGACTGGCTGGCTCCGTCGCGGAACGCCTTCTCTCTGAGCAAGGCAGGCGGTAGCTGGGAGTTGTGTGCTGGCTGTTGCTGGCTGGTACTTTCGTCCAGCCGGTAAATGTCCCCGTGGAAGAGAAGCTTGTCTTCGCTACCCTGCTTCGCAACGAATATGTTGTGGAGGACCATGACGATGGGTAGGCCCTTGGGCCACTCTGGCCGGATCTCGTGGTCGCCGAGGCGCACTCTAACTGCCTCGCCGACGCTGACCCTCTCGGCGCCAAGGAAGACACCACCGGCATACTGCCTCTCGGCCGTGGGCGGAGGCTGGGGTAATATATTAAAGATGGAGAAGGAATGGTCAATTTCCACCACGGCCTTCTTCGAGGCTTCCAGGCCTACCAACTCTTGCCTCTGCCGGTCGTCTCCAGCATATGCTGCCTGAATTTGCAGCCAGGGGGCATTTTGCATTCGTACGTTTTGGAGCTCTTTCAATCCCACTGGGGGAACGGAGAAAGCAAGGAATGGCCGCATGTCGGCCTCTGATTTCACAAGATCGTCGAGTTGTAGATGCAAGTGTGCTAGGGGCTTCACCCGACTCGCAGGGACCATGTGATCGGCCGGGACGGAGGCGACAAGTACAACTCCCAGACGCCATGCATTGCCATGCTTGTACCACACTACCTCGCCCTCTCTGAAGATGATAGATTCGTCAGATCGGGCAGCCACTTGATGCTGTGCGGTAGCAGCATGTTGCTGTAGCGTGGCCAGTTGTTGCTGCTGGGCTTGCTGCTGCTGGGCTTGCTGCTGCTGGGCTTGCTGCTGCTGGGCTTGCTGCTGCTGGGCTTGCTGCTGCTGGGCTTGCTGCTGCTGGGCTTGCTGCTGCTGGGCTTGCTGCTGCTGGGCTTGCTGCTGCTGGGCTTGCTGCTGCTGGGCTTGCTGCTGCTGGGCTTGCTGCTGCTGGGCTTGCTGCTGCTGGGCTTGCTGCTGCTGGGCTTGCTGCTGCTGGGCTTGCTGCTGGGCGATCGCTTGTTGATGGGCTTGCTGCTGCTGGGCCTGCTGCTGGGCCTGCTGCTGCTGCTGGTGTTGCTGATGCTGGGCTTGCTGCTGCTGGGCTTGCTGCTGCTGGGCTTGCTGCTGGGCGATCGCTTGTTGATGGGCAGCCACTTGTTGCTGGTGGGCAGCCATTGGTTGTTGCTGGGCAGTCGTTGGTTGCTGCTGGGCGGCCGCTTGTTGGGCAGAGAGAGTCGGGCCTTGCTGGTGAGCTGGGGATGCCGCCGCCGCAGGGGTGGCTCTGCGCGCCGGTGCAGTAGGCATTGCCGACGCCGTTGGTTGTTGCGCAGCAGCTCTAGCAGTTGTAGAGGAAGTGGAGGAGACTCTGCTCATCGGCGTGGGCTGGGCAGTAGGGGTCGCAGCTGGTGTACCCGCAGCTGAGCCTTTCGAGTTGGGAGCTGTTGTTTGCTCAGCTCCAGCTGGAAGTGCGGGCTGCTGAGTTGGCCACCACGGTGGCTTCGTCTGGTCTGGGGTACACAGCATACACGAGCACTTTGTCTTGTCGTTGGTCCCGCCGAGAATCCATATCAGATCTGAGTATCACTTAGTAAACCGTCGGCACGACGGGCGTTGTTGTACGTACGCGGCAAGAAGTCTTTCGGGGACCTGAACACTCTGGGGCGCGCCCCATGGGGGTAGCCGTACAGGTAGTAGTCCACACGGGCTTTTGACTGACCCTGGCTGTTATCGCCTATTGAAACCGTCAGTACCAGAGTCAGATAGCCGGTACAGCTAACTTACTGATCTTGCAGCGTAGATGGTAGTGCTGAGGCAGCCTTCGTAGAATATATTGACGTTCTGTCGGTGGTTAGCCCTCTCCATGACGGCATGCAGGCCGAATATCGAAGCAAGCAAAGTCAATACTTACCTCGCGCGTTGGGATCCAGTAGTTGGTCTCGCAGCATGCCGCCTAGTTTGGACAGCCAAAATGTGACTTTCTCATCGTCCTCGGCCAGTCGGACGTGGCTTTGGTTGTAGTCGGCCTCGTTCCAGTTCTTGCCATCACTGAGGCCCGGTGGCAGACTCAGCTGATAGACCTCTGGCTGGGGAGCCAAGGCACCGAGTGCACCACCCGCTGAAGCCATGATCCGGTTCGTCTGACCGGTCCCCGCGGATCCAGTCAATGTCAAGGGAGCCACTGGAGGGCAGAGACGCGGCGCGAGATGGCGTGATTGTCCCCGATGAAGCACAGCGACTATGGTGATGGGAACTTCGGCGAAATGGAAACCTCTATGTGTGCTCGGAGTCGAATAATCGTGCATTCCAGACTACGGAATAATAAGTGACAAGGCCCAATTGGCGGTTTCTGCGCTCGGGCCAGCCTCCCGTTTCTTGTACCTACTGAGGTAAGAAGTACCTAAGTAAGTACGCTTACCCTGACTGCACGGACAGGTCGGTTTTCGCCCTTCCTTCTCGGTGATCCATTGTAGACGGGTACTTGGAATTCCTCTCGGCTTGCCCTGCCCAATGCGAGTTGTTGAATGATGGGAGCTCCTTCACATGCGCTTTCCCTCACGAGCCCGCTCAGCATCAGAATGAACTTAGCTCGGATGGTGAGCTGCAGATTCCTTTTTCTTTTCTGCTCGTGATTGGTAAGTGCTTCTTTACCGCGCCTGTTTTCTGCACACCAATGTGCAGACACATGTCCTACCTTGGAGGTACGTAAGTTGTATTTCGGCCAGGACGGCCAGGGGCACTTTGATCGATTGCTACTTATGAAAACGAAAGCTCAGGAGATGCCAAAACCGATATATCTGCCATGCACCTGATAGTTTCGCTTTTCATTGCCGTTTTCAATGGGTCTTTGATTTGGAACCATGATTGAAACTTCTGTAGCCTTTAACGCATATGCTCCGCGTCTTCCCCCCCTTCCTCATGTGCATCAAGCGGGTGAATCGGAGCAACGAGGAGCTTAGTCCTTCAGCTGACCAGAGAGCAACCCAAAGCGTAGCCCAGAGACCATCCCACATCATTTCATCAAGACCCTGAATGGCACTTTTCATATGATATGACGCCAGTTCTCAATGGTAGCTTACTCACGCCCCTGCGTCGGTGCTACACGGCGGACTTTACGGAGCCTTAACACCGGTCAACAACGCCGCTCCATATTTTTAATTCGGAGACCGGCAACTTCATTTGAGGGGCAAGGCAGTTGAAGCATTCGACATCGATCTGGGTACATATAGATTGGATGTCAAGCTTATATATACGAGCTGGCGAGGTACCCGGGTAGATTGGCAGCTATCTCGTACTATTCGATTTCTTTGCCTCGACTTACACGCTCAGGATCAAGTCGGTATAGACAACACGTTCATTCCCTCAGATTCTCGCTCTTGTAGCATAATCTGCCACTCCACAGACACCGATTCCAATATGCCTAAGTTCGGATATGAAGCCGAAGGGGTGGATGTGGTCCGGCACTACGCCGACCAAGTGCAGGGGAGGACATGTAAGTTCCATACGCCAAGAAAGAAAATTTATTCGGACTAAAAGAATCCTCAGTTCTCGTTACAGGCCCCAGCCAGGGCGGCGTTGGGGCCGACATAGTGACGTCTCTGGCCCACGGGTCTCCGGCTATGATCATTCTCATCGGCCGCTCGTTCGCGAGAACCGTGCCCGTCATGGAAGCGATCAATGCGGTGAACAGTAATTTACGGGTCAAATGGATGGAGACGGACCTGGCCTCTCTGACGAGCGTCAGGCGAACGGCTGAGACGATCCTCAACGACAACGAGATTGCCAAGATCGATGTCGTTATCAACAACGCCGCCGTGATGGCCTGTCCTCACACTTTGACAGAGGACGGCATCGAGCTGCAACTCGCAGTGAGCCATACAAGCCACTTCCTCCTCACCAACATGATTATGCCCAAAATCCTCGCCGCCGGGCCCGGAGCCCGCCTCGTTCTCACTACCAGCTCGGGGCACCGCGTCGCCCCCTTCAACCTGGACGATCCCAACTTTGCCAAAGAAGGGTCGTATGCCGAGTTTGACGCCTACGGCTCTGCCAAATCGGCGGTTCTTCTGTATGCTGTGTCTCTGAACAAACGACTCGGGCCGCGGGGCGTGCGGGCCGTGGCCCCGACCCCAGGCCGCGTCGAAACGCATCTCCAAGACCATGTCAAGAGCCTCAGTCAGGATAAGCTCATGGAAATGTACGACAAGGCAGCCAGGAAGGTGTACGGCAAGTCTATGGGCGAGGTTGCGCAGGAGGAGCCCCAGAAGACGCTGGAGCAGGGAAGCTCCACCACTCTCTATGCGGCGCTGGACCCAGACCTTGCCAACCAAGAGGGGGTTTATCTCAACCATTGCGAGCTCCGGACGGATCCTAAAGAGGTCAAGGACTGGGCTACTGATCCGGAACTGGCCGAGAAGTGTTGGAAGGTGAGCGAGGCGCTTGTAGGCCAAACCTTTAGCTTTTAGTCCTCATGAAGACAGCGCGCCAGGTAGGCCGTCGAGACGGAAAGGGAATTTGGTGCTATGGGTTCGGAGCCGGAGAAGTATGGATCGTCCGTCCACGTGTACTACATAACTACCTCGGGTCTGTATGAAACATTCCAGCGACGGCCATGCAATTCACACAACATGATTCGGCATGGGTCTCATGTACTTACGCATGTGTGTACACATATACTTACATTCGCGGTGTGCCTAAGGTTGCCTCTGTCCTCCAAGTATAGAGCAGAGTCAATGTTTTTGGTGGCGGCCCCTTAAATCGCCCAAGAGTAAAGGCGAGTGGGTACTGTGCACAATTGCACGAGCGGTTAATATAGGCAAGGGCCACACGAAGGATGTGGTAGAGGTTGTAGGTTGTACCTTAAACGTCCGCTACGGGAGGTCAGGCCTAGCGCCAAAACGCTCGCTCGCCCAGTCCGCAGTCCGCAATCCCGCAATCCCCACCGACCTGCATGCGCGCCGCGGCCTGGAGGCCCATCGTTCCCCTTATAACAACTTCTCGGGGACGGGGGAACACTCTCCGGTTTGCGAGCTTCAAGATCGCGACGCGGCGCCAACATGTTGTCCTTCATCTTGGTACAGAACCGACAGTGGGTAGCCTGCTCCAAACTGCAGCCCTGCTGGCCCAGAGACTGACGAGGCGCGGCCCGATGCAGAGGCAAGACCCGCCTGGCCAAATGGTACGTGCCGTACAGCGACGATGAGAAGATCAAGCTCAAGGGCGAGGTGCGTCTTCTCCTTCTCCCCGACATCCTCCTCGCGATCGTCTATACTGAAGTGTGCCCCCCTGGTGCTCCTCCTCGCCAGGTCCACCGTCTCGTAGCGCCGCGCGACCAGAAGTACCAGTCCAACTTCGTCGAGTTCCGCAACCACAAGATCGTGTACCGGCGCTATGCCGGCCTCTTCTTCTGCGCCTGCGTCGACACCAACGACAACGAGCTGGCCTACCTCGAGGCCATTCATTTTTTCGTCGAGGTGCTCGACAGCTTCTTCGGCAACGTGTGCGAGCTCGATCTCGTCTTCAACTTTTACAAGGTCTACGCCATACTCGACGAGGTCTTCCTAGCCGGCGAAATCGAAGAGACAAGCAAGCAGGTCGTACTGACACGCCTGGAACACCTCGACAAACTTGAATGAGTACTACCAAAGACAAAGGACTGGCTGCGGTGCTGAGCTTGGGTGCGCAGTAGCCGACAGTCACACCAGCCGGCAGGCTGGATGGGTCTGCACCAACAGATTGGGATGCCACGGGATGGAGCCTCTTTTGCGATAACTGGCATTGGCACGGCGTTTCCGGCGTTTTTCTCCCAGTTGCAAGGCACCTCGGAATGACGGGGTGATTGGGCTTTTCAGGCTGCTGGAAGCAGGCTGACGCTGGAGATACACACACAGCTTTTCCTGTTGGGCAATCTGCAGCAACTTCGAACCGTTGCGTGGCCGGCGAGTTCCCCTTTCATGTCAGACAACTTGTGAAAGGTCTTTTTTTCTCTCGTCTGCTACTATACATGGGCCTGGTGGGCTTGCGCTTCAAAGGGGCTGATAAACCTGCGGCCCAAAGAAATGGTAAACATTCGTGCCCCAGGGGACTGTTTACGGTCCAATTATGAGGCCCGTGAAGCTTTCCCGGCGCCAGTAAAATACGGAGCACACTGCTCTGTTGAGTAGATTCGTTTCACAACGCCAAACCAGCTAGGTGACCTTCAGGTCTGGGAGGCCTCTCAAGGTCCAGCTGGTCTTGCCAGGCAAGAGATGGCTAAAGAAAACACCCGGCTCCGGACACCGAAGCCTTGATGTCGAGTTCCTCTATCATGTCTGCCGCCGTTCGTCTGTTGACTGGGGTATGAATGATTGGGGCATATCGCCCCGTAAACAGGCCAACAACATAGTTGTCGTAAGGCGGGTTGGTAACAGCCCGCCACTGCTGGCCCTCTTTGTCGACGACCAAGGTAGAATCGCACCCTTCGACGTCCTTACACGCTTCATCCAAAATCATCTCCAGTTCGGCGACACAGGCGACAGTGTCCTCGGCTTCCTGGAACTGACTATGAAGCGCTTGTAAGAAATCTTCGGCCGCCTCTGAAGCTTGCTTGAAAGCGCCCGGACAAGCGTCACTGGCAAGACGATTGTGCGTTTTAAGCCCACTCAAACGTTCCAAGGTCCCCTCAAGTGGTCCAGAAAGGGTGTTGACCGTCTTTGCCGCCACGGGCGAACCAGGGGAACCGCTAATCATGAAGAGATCATCGTTCTCGTACGACAGCCTTCCATCTGTTTGAGAGTCGAGCGCAAGTGAGTCCAGTCGTCTGGACTTATGGATACTCCTGCCATGGGTCTGAGGCGAACCCTCAGGACGGTAGCTATCCTTAGAATGCCGCCTCTTGGCCTTCTTCGGGGCATGCCGCCCGTGACTCGGTGGAGATGACCACCGGGCAGCAGCTTTCGCCGAAGACGTGTTGCGCTTGCCAAGGAAATCCTCTTGGTTGTCCCGCAATGGAGAGCGCTGGCGTGGGCGGTACGAATCGACGCTGGAATGGCTGTGTGGCTTGTTTCTCATTCGGGTCTTCGACGACTCTGCGCGAACGGCCAGACGTCTTTGCTCATTCAGTGACCATGGTTGCTTGTTGCGCGGGCAAAGAGTGGCAAAGTGGTCCCCAACCTTTTTGCAGAAATCGCATCTGTAGTCGGGGTCAGGGGCTTTATCATATTTGGGATCCAAATTGGTTGGACAATGTTGGATCTTATGGCCTGCCAGAGTCAGATCGGCTCCAAACTAGACTTTCAATCACTCGAACTCACCCTCCTGGTTGCAACGCTTGCAAATATACGTCAATGAGGGTTCCACCGCAAGTGGCTTTCGGGCCGCCGATTCTGATGCCTTGTTCTCACTGCGAGCCTCCTTTGTGGTCTGAGGCTCATCAACGTCACCAGGGGCCATGCGGTTTTCGGGGGATGATGAGCCGAGATAGATGGTTTCCGGTGTGTACATTCGGACCCGAGGATCATTATGACTATTCTCAGGTTGCGTGGAAGCCTCCATATCTGCTTTCGTCCCTTTTTGGGTTTCAGATGCCTCGGTGATCACGAAACCCGGGGGCGAGGCACACCGCTTGCGCTTTCGTTCACCCATAGGTTCATCATTGGCACCAGTAATCTTTGGGCCGCCCCCAACGATTCGAGTTGGTTCCGAGATCGTGAAGCTACCGAATGGTCCGAGGGACCGGGGGTTCCGTTGGATAGCTGTCGTGCTGCTCGAGTTCCAGAGGCTGAATTCGAGCTGTTCTTTGATCATCAAATACCGTCGGCGACTTGAAGGGTCTTGGTGGTCAGCCCATATCTGCAAATCCGTGAACGAGGATAGAATGTGATCTCGACCAAAACCGTGACTCTCGAGAGACGTGATCCATTGCCGCAGTAGGCAATCATCCCGAGTCAACGAGTCTTTCATGATCTGCAGATGAAGCCATCCGAAGTATGTCTCAAGCACCTGGTTTGTGGTAAGGGAGTCGATGTGCCGATCCAGTCGGTCTCCAATCATCTCCAATGACAACTCACCAAGGCACGAGACAGGGAGAACCCCAGGGTCGGACCTTGGATCCATGGCGGTGATTTGCTTCGAAGTCTCAAGCTGATTTGACGAGAATGGCATCAGCTTGTCCGAGATGTTGCGAGTATGATTGAATTGTGTGCCCTATCGGCCAGTCCGGCCTCGATGCAAACCGGGTCCCGCAAACTATCAGATCAAGGTACAGGCGTCGGAAATGAATCTGGCCTGCTGATTAGGCGCAATCTCTTGATTTATTTTCTCTCCACGACGAAGCCGGTAGATACACCGGGAGAGAAGATGAAAGGGCATAGGACGCGACGAAAAGGCAACTGACCGACCTGGTCCAGCGAGGACCAGCCCCTGTGGTCGATTTGGAGATTTCGGTGGAAAGCGTACCGTCTCAGCTTAGAAGTGACGCGGGTGACCAAGGATCGAAAACCCAGGCCAAGCCGGCGAGTGGTGGTCTTTGAAGGCGAATGGGGGTGGTCATGGGTTTGTTTGCAAGTGGCAGCGCGTGTAGTTGTTGGGAGGGGAGGCTGCGTTTGCAACAATACTGGGCTCCTTCCAATTGAATGCGTGTGCAGAATGAAGTAGGCATCCCACGGGTTCCGCCACACCATCATTAGGAGGCACATGGACATTTGGGAATGAGAGGTAAACGAGTGTCAGGAAGGCGCGTCCATCTATGCATCGTTGCCTGGCACCAGTTTGTGACTCTTAGTGCCCTTCATGAGGAGACGGTTCTTGATACCCGATGCTGTTATTTCTCACAACCTTAGCAGGTTTCCATATACATATTGAACAAAAGCACGCTTGCTTTACATTTTCCGCCGCCCAGAGAATACTATAGACCCGTGGCTCCTGCACGAAACGCCCACAGCCAAATGCTAATAGAGATAATTTTCAGTCACCCATCATGGGGGAGCGTGGGAATTTTGTAGGTATCATCGGATCCATATGGACGGGCAAGTACTAGGACAATCATCAGCAGAACACATGAAAAGGACCTCACCAACTTCTCCGAGGGTCGGCTTCCATACAAGGCTTTGACCGTTGGCATATCAAGAGCGGAACCGCCTGGTACACGGATCCAGCTAAGCTACGGATACGGAGCGTGGCAAGACGCTGCGCATGCCCAGATCAATACCGCAATACCTAAGTACTTACAACCTAGCTCCAGTCCACGCTCCGTTCAAGAAACGGGAACCCGGCATAACGTGACGAGCGGACTCATCGTTTCAAGGCAGCGAACCGCGCGGCGAGATCATCCACACTGGGGACGCCATCACCCACCCCACCCGTCCTCTCCGGCGTCTTCTTTGCAAGTCCCGCATTCACCATTTTCTGGCTAGGCTTGAGCTCTGCTGCATTTAACGTGACTTTCGGACGAGGGTTCTCAGTGGACGGGCTCGGCGGATTGATGTGGAGGGGGGTCTGGGGGCCCAAGGTTCGCGGTGGCGTGGCCTTGCTGAGATCTTCTCTTTCTTGTGCCAGTTTGCTGTCGGGGGGGATCTCGGGCTCGATAATTTTCTGCGCCTGGCCTCCGCTCGGCCCGTCATCATTGTGGTCATCGTCGTCGACAAATTTGGGAGCATCGGCCTTGGGTCGTTTCGGCCAATCCACCCCGTAGGCCCTCGCGATCTCCTCCAAGTACCCTTGCACGAGCTCTTCCCGGGGCGGTACCACACTCAGTTTCTTCACCACCTTCTCCGAGACCTTGCCGTCCGCGTTCTCTGTCGCAGTCATGACAAACTCCTTGCCAAATTTCTCGCCGAACAACAGTCGAACTTGCTGAAGTTCTTTGATCTCCGTCTTGGGCGCGGCGTATATGAGGCTCTTGACGGCTTCCTCGAGCCCTGGATCGCACGGTGAGCTCTCGAGAAGGCCGGCGCGGGCGAGCAGCAGCTCGCAATACAGTTCGAGGATCTCGTGCAGCTCGGTGATGATGTCCGAACGAATAATGTTCTCGACGCGTATACGAGCCGAATCGGCCTTGCCAGCCTCTAGCAGCTGGGCCATGGCGCGGCGCGCCGTCTTGGATAGTGACTCATCGCGCTGTTGCACCATGCGCAACCGCGCGACGGCGAGTTTCAACTGCACCTTGATTCGGGTCTGGGCCGGAGAGGGGGGCGTCAGCAGGGCGCACGTGAGCAACAACGGGGGTCTATCTGGGTTCATACGAGAAGCGTCGCCGAGGGGGGCATGATGTCGGATCGGCCGCAGACGATGGCGGCGGCTGCTCTGTCGTCGGTGTCGGCGCGGGCGGGATGCGAGGGGGCGGGCGCCTGAGTACAACTAGAAGTTGCCAGCCGAGCCCTTGTGGTACGCTGGGGGAGAACCGGGAGGGATGGGTCGCGATGGAGCACCCCGCTGTCGTCATTGGGTCTCTGGGGTCTAGGCGGTCTCAGCTTGGAGTCTGCTCGGCATGGATGCACAGGGCGGCCAGAAGCCTCATCCATGTCGGCCATGCTCCACCCGCGCTCAAAACCGGGAATGGAAGGACAGGCTGACAGGTGCTTTCGGCCTTGGGCAGCGACAATGATAAAAAAGTCAAATTGCCGATTAGACCGAAGTCAATGCTAGGCCCCCGACCCTGGCCTGGCGAGGACGCTGGCGCCCGTCGAGGAGCCTATCTGCCCGGCGCAACAGCACACACGTCAAGGCCTGAGATTGCCTCGATTGCCCAGGACCATGTCGTTCTTCTCCATCCACTCCCACATCCATCCGTGCCTGGCGTCCATCCTGGACGCTCCGGCCCTTCGATGTGGAGGCTTCAATATCTGGGTCCTCCTGCCTGACCTCCAACCAGAACTACCACCCATGTCCTTCGTTGGTCGTGGCCGTGTCCCTGCAAATAAATGCCTGCCTGGTTAGCTGGCGCAGGCCACAGCCGACATCGTTTGGACGCGCGCGCGCTCAAGTTTTGATGGAACCCCCTGCCCAAGGTGCTCTGCTAGCACCCCGACACAGGGTCGCTCTGCATGAAGTTGGCAATTGGGTACGGTCGTGCCGGCCGGGCTTCGTGAGATACGAACGGACGAACCCGTTGCACGGCCTTGGGTACGTTGCAACCTGCCTACCCAACCTACCCTGCAACCCCGCTAACAGAAGGAAGCATTCAGGAGGTGCCCTTGGACATTGCCCACAGCATGTGAAGCCGGTCGCTCAACACCACATTACTTACGTTCTACCTACATCACAAGCTGCCGTCAACCACCCTGTTCCTCCTTCCAACCACGCCATTGTCCCCCAAGTCGTTGTGGTTCGTACCATGTCTCATCTGGGTCTGTCAACTAGGAATATTGGGTTGGATTTGGCTGCCGCGTCGGTTCGGCAAACATGGCGACACGCATTGCCCGGCGGTGCAAAGCACACTGCCACGAATGGCTAGCGACGATGCTGGCCAATGTCCAAAAGGACAACCTGTGGCAGAAGATGCTTAAAAACACCATTTGCACCACTGTGGCCCTGGTCATTGGCGTCCTCCCCGCCGTTGTCAATGTCTACGGGCGCCTGACCTATCTCGCGCCCATGGCCACGGTTTTTGGTCACCCCGGCCGGCGGTTCGGCCAGATGGCCGAGGCTGTCATCCTCATTATCCTAGGATCCGCGCTCGGTCTCGCCTGGTCGCTGCTGGGGCTATACCTGTCCAGCCTCGTCATCGACGCCCACGTGAGCGGCGCTTTCGCCATCCGCGCCGTCTTCTTCGCCGTCGGAGTCATCTTTCATGGCGTCCTGCGCTCCTCCACCCCGAGGCTCTTCCTGATGGTCTTTTTCTTCCTCCTCATCAGCCTCGGAATCCTCACCACCAGTCAAACAGTTGTCACGGCCGCCCTGGCGTCCCGAGTTGCTTATCCCGTTTTGACAGCTGCCGCACTCATACTCCTCGTCAACGTGTCCCTGTTTCCCGAGACCTCGAGCGGCTTCCTGGGTAACTCGACTATCGAGACGCTTGGCGAGACAGTGAAGTGTCTGGAGGATGCGGTCAAATGGTTCACGTCCGACTCCCAGGAGAAAGGGAATGGGGCTACGGACTCGAAACAGGGGCCCGACTTGGACTTACGGATGAAGCTGGTATCCCTGACCGACAGGAAGCCCAAGTTGAGAGCCAAGCTTGCCGCTTCCAAGAGGGCTCAGGCGGAGTGCAATTTCGAACTCGTCTACGCCTGTCTTCCTCCGCGGTCTCTCAAGCCTGTCAGCACGAACTCGATGGGTCGGTTGGTCCAGAATACGATTTCCATCGTCAATGCCTGCGAGAGCAAGTATGCGTTAGTGGGCGAAGACGAGGACAAGGCGGCCCACAAAGAGGATACGAGCTCCGACGCTTCGAGTGACACTAGCGACTCCAGCGATTCCAGCGACTCCAGCGACTCCGGCACCGACTCTTCCTCAGACGAGTCGTCTTCCGAGGAAGATTCTTCGAGTCGCAAGAAACCCGAGGCCGCCCGAAAGAAGTTGAGGCACCTCCGCAACTTGGAGTTGGTAAAGCCCCTTCGCGAGATTGAGTCTGGGGACATTGGACTTTTGGAGCATATCCTGTCCCAGGTTCGAGCGCCATCGAGAGCCCTCCAGCAACAAATCCATGAGGCCCATCAGGTCATTACCTGTACCCTTGCCTACTGCTACGATGTGCCCAAGATCCCAGGTGGTTCCCGTGCTCCGGATGGCATTAAACTCGAGGAAATCGATATTCGTGTGGACGCTTTTGTCGAAGCCTTGTCTCAGTTTGACAGGGACTCTGTCAAAGCTCTGGAGCATGCGGCAGCCATGGCATACGGAGACGACTACCAGGTTCGAATCTCTGGCCATCCTATGGGATCAATCCCTACTGACTTTTTCTAGGCTGATATCATGCCGAGAATGGAGACGTTCTTGGTCAGCTCCTTCCTGATTACTCTTAGACAAGCAGCATGCCAAATTCTGGATATGATCAAGCATTGCCGGGTGCTTGTTGAGAAAAGGGAGACGAGGTTCGGCAGAAAAAGAGTTTACATGCCGGCAATAAGCTGGAAGAAGTGGCTAACGAGCGGTGGCGAGCTGGATGTCAATTCTTTGCCAGAACATGCTCGCAAAGAGGCAAGAGCCGGTCACGGTACTCGGGAGGACAAGCGTGGCGACAATGACGAACTCGGCTCCGGCACTCACGAGGAACTTGCCCGGCGGCCCAAAGATGAGGAAAGCGGAGGTGGCCAGGAAAAGCAAGCAAGTCTCCCCGAGAAAGGAAAGATCCCACGGCGAAAGGGGCCGCACTGGTCAGCCAGTAGCACTTCGCTTTGGTTGCGCGGCCTCGCTGCGGACGCGGTTGAGTTCTTCGCGGATTCGGATGATCTTGCCTTTGCGCTCAAGATGACAGTCGCGGCGTTTCTGATCAGCTTCCCGGCTTTTGTGCCCTCCTTCAACCCATGGTACAACTCTGTGCGGGGCACCTGGGCATCGCTTCAACTTATTATCGTTTTTGAAGTGGCTGTAGGCACTTCGTTTCAAGGTTTTTTCCTTCGGGCCTTTGGTGTCATATATGGCTGCGTCGCTGGTTATCTTGCGAACGTCATCAGCGGAGGGAACCGCGCTGGCATCGTCGTTGTGCTCTGTATCTGCATATTCCCTGCAACATACGTACACCTCGGTACGCCTTACGTCAAGACGGGACTTATCTCCATCGTGAGTATGTCTGTTGTAGGCTTATGTAAGTCAAGCATCCCCAACCGACACTGCTCCCCACTGACACACGGCAGCGGCCGTCACACAGCCGAACAACACGGCATGGGAGGTTTTCGTGAAGAGACTATGCTGCTTTCTGATCGGCGGTACGGTTGCACTCTTAGTAGAGATGACGCTGTTTCCCGTGCGCGCCAGAGACCGACTCGCCGAATCTCTGGCTTCGAGCATACAACAAATCATGAAAATGGAGGCGTCAGTGGCTGTAGGCATTGACAATCCGGGCAAAATCGACTTCAAGTCCCACGCCCTCAGTGCCGACTTTGTCGCTGCCAAGGACAAGGCCGATGCCGCTCTGGTGGCAGCCCGAACGTTCTTGCCCTTCTGTCTGACGGAGCCCCGGCTCAAAGGAAGTTTCCAGGGCCAGGCGCTGATCTATAACGAGGTCATCTATGTGCTATTCCAGATCATCGACCGCATGGACAACATGCTTCACCTTCGAAAAGCATACGGAAGTGGGTTGTTGGAAGAGATACACGACAAGGTCCTGCCGTACCGCCGAAACGTGGCCGCTAGTATTGCGCTCACTCTCTTCGCTGTTCACGAGGCCTTGACGACGCGGCTGCCTCTGCCCCAGTTCCTACCGTCCAGCCGGGTAGCGCAGTTCAGATACATCAGCCGGGTGCGGGAAGTTATGCTGGAGCGAGCCGAGTCGGGCCCCGTCAGCCGTGCCGCCAGCGCGATATGGAAAAAGGATGCCCAGCGCCCTGCAATTCCGCGCCAGGGTTCAATCCCGCTGCAGGGCGAGGTCCTGAAGTCCGTCACCAAGCACAACTTTCTCTCGTGGAACGCAAGATCGGCGGGCATGATCGAGATTATTGAATATCTCGAGGAGCTGGTCGATCTGACCAAGCTACTCGTCGGCGTCAACGCCTTCAGGAGTGGCATGCTGGAGCGCCCCAAGTTTCACGAATACATTGCCAAGATCAAGTCGCGGCAGCTGGAGTCGGTCAAAACAGCCGAGACGGAACACACGATCGAGAAGATTAAGAGCGCTGCCAGCGATAGGATCCGGGGCAGAAAAAGGGGCTTCTCGCTCCGCAAGATGGACTCCCAGACCAGCGGCGGCCTGCGGAGACGTCCGACCTGGGGGTCCAACGCGGGAGGCGACGGTGCCGAGTCATTCACCAACGAAAACGCTGTTGAGGATCTGCCCATGAGTCTGCAACGCATCCAGACTAAGAGAATGGAGGATAGAGAGTTTGAGAGGCTGAAGAGGTCCAGCACCGCCGCATCGCAAACCAAGGGTAAGGGCATACTGCAGGGGAAATTCTAGGGCGTACAGCAGGGGAAGGCGTGGGCATTGTGACTGATTGGTTTAAGCGTGCAAGCCCAGAGGGGCATTATTGATACCATCCAAAAGTTTCGTTTTAGAATAAAAGTTCCATGAGCTTTCAACTATCAGAAAGAAGGTGTCCATGAGTGGCGCCTGTCAGCCTTGTCAAAGTGCGGGCGTGGCAGAGTATATAGCCCACCGCGAGGGGCATCTGCACATTCCCACAATCTGCTCACACGCGCGTACACTCGTGTGTGACGGTAAAAAACTGACATTCATGTGATTCAATACAACGTGCTACTATACTTGATCCGTCCTCAGGTGCCAGTTTATACCACCCTGGCTAGTCCAGACCCGAAGGCAGGCACTGAAAAGTTGCCTATATAACGTCCATCCTGCGTGGCAATAACACTTAGGCTCGCATACAAGCCCCAATAGCCAGTGGCTTCCGTACCAAGATTGGGTTGAGTTTACAGCAAGACACACGTCTACTTGCTTCTCGACATGAGGAAGAGGATCTGGGGCACCAAAAGGAGACCGAAGGCAAAGTAGAGGGCCATGCCAACGGCAAAAACCTTGACGTACAGCTTGACGAGACGAATCCACGAAGCCCGGGAGAAGGTCTCCCAGGCGTCCTTCACGGTGACGTAGCCACGGCCGCCGATTATGGCGGGCTCGAGCTTGCCCTGGAAAGAGCGGTCGAAGGGCACAATCGTCTCGTCATCTTCGGGAAGCAGGGAGGCCTGGCAGCGGGTAAGGACGACGTGGGCCGGGATGGTCAAGAAGACAGTGATGAGGATGCTGGTGATGATGACAATGAGGCCCTTCCAGCTGTCGCCGTCGCGGGGGGTGGGGATCTCGTTGGGCTTGCTGGGGTCCCAGGTAGTCATGTGCATCAAGCGGGCCAGGAACCGGGGGAAGGCGCTCTGGATCTCGATGACGGCGAAGTAGATGCAGGTGGGCAGTGCGGTAGCCTTGAAGGCCGTGTTGTAGTTGGGCAGGCGCTGCCAGAAACGCTTGGGCGAGGGGGCCGAAATGACAATGTGCAGCCAGGCTGTGTAGAGGTGCGCCAGCGCCAGGGCCGAGATCAGGGCGGCGGCGATCCGGGGGACGAAGGGCACGGCGCCAACGATGCCGTAGACAAACAGGACGCTCACGGTCAGGGCCACGTAGCAGGCCAGACCGCGGAAGTAGGAGCGCCAACCAGCGACGGCACGGATGGCGCGGTCGGTGTCGCGGAGGCTGGCCGTAATTTGGCGCGTCTGGACACCCCGGGCGGCCTCATCGGCGTGGGGCGCAGCATCATCGACGACGGACTGGCCGTCGTCGTTCAGCGAGACGGGGTCATAGGCCGGCGGCGCCGGGTCCTCGATCATGGCCAAGACAGGGAATAGGTTGTTCAGCGTGTAGCCGACGTAGATCAGCACGGGGATGACGATGACCCAATCCAGCAGGACGAGGCCAAAGGCCCAGCCGGGGACGTTGATAACAGGGGCATCGCCGCCATCCTGCGCCTGCGCGACGGCCCGCTTGTAGACAGCGGAGGCGACCTCGCGATACATGGTGGATGGCCTCAGTCACGGGAAATGACAAAATGTTGGGAGACTTCAATGAACGGACACAGGTAGACAACTGTCTTGAGATGGACGTGGAGGAATCAAGAAATAAAGAATTGGAACGTGGAGGCAAAGGATACCGGAATGTGAAGAACAGCCGGCGCAGCCTTTTAGGAAGGAAGCGAAGGATCCAGGCGGGCTAGGCAACCGCGCTGATGGGCAGCGCTGGTGCTCCGCCTCCTTATGCGTCGCTCCGTATTGCCGCTGAGCCGCTGTCCACCACCCTACGTCTGGATGCAGGCGCCGCCGTCGCCCGATGCAGGAAACGGCGCCAAGGCTGACAAGGGGGTCCCCGGTCGCAGCCGACCTGTGATGTACTTCGTATATTCAGGCGAAGCGCCTGATGCTTTGGATGGACTTTGTACTTGTAACCCGACGGTGTGGCCATGGCATGGATGGAAGCTCGGCAAAAGCCAACGGACGGGCTGTACTGTGGAAAGCACCTAAAATCGTATCCACTACACGAGCATCCCAGACACAAGTGTGGCCTATTGAGGAGGAAGCAACGTTCATATAGATGTATGCCCCAGGAAGGGGGCGCTGCGCACGTCTTTAGCCCCAAGGTTTCCAAAACCGCCCGTACAGTACGATCAATCAGGCGATAAGACCCTGCCCAGGCGAGACTCCCGGTTGCAGGTGGAGTGAGGTGGTTCGGGCCGGACGTGCCAGAGCTCATCTACTACGGAAAAGGGACCCCGATCTTCCTGGTCATCTGTCCGTGGCCACGCTCTAACACGCTCGGGATGCGGTCTGCGGGTCGCTAACTACTGCGACGCAATCAACGGATTTCTTGTCCCTGAAACGCAGCCAAACCGCCGGCTTTCCCCAAGGTAGATGGTAACAGAAAAGGCCGAGAGCCTCGGAGGTTTCGCACGAAGCCACCGCTCCCAACCTTGGTGCATTGCGGCTCCGGTTAGCGTACTATACGGGCGTGCCTTCTACTTACATGAGAAGGGTAAGTGCCTACGTCTAAGTTAAGTCAATAAGAAGTACCTAAAAGAGAGCCCAAGCCGGGACCGCATAAAGCCCAGGCATAATACCTACGAGTTGTCAGTGGTTCAGGCTTCAATTTACCTATAATAGTGTTCATCTTTCCATGAATCTTGACCGTGAAGCCCAGAAGGAGTGGGTAAAATAGGACCATGGACTCCAGATGGGCCTGCATGGAAGCAAACCGGGGGTGCGGGCACATGCACATTCGTTCGCCCCACCAAACATGCACATCTATCATTCGGTACCCAACTCTGGTGATTAGTACACATCTAGTATTCATATCACCCCATGCGAGACCTCTGCCACATCCGTACCTTCATAGTCTATTCGCTCTGCCATATAGCGACCTCAGCGTTTGTCAAGCCATGTCAACACCTTCCATACCGAATCTCCTCTCCCTGAGAGGATCGAGAGGCGGTGGCCGTGGTCGGGGCCGCAGCCGCGGCGGCCCTGGCTCCTCCGTCTCGTCACAGAGCCATGACGCAATCATCCAGGGGACCGACACTGATGCTTCCGTCTCGCGGCTCAGCGCCGTCGATCTCGGCTATCTGCGGGACCCCTTTGCCGCCTATTTCGTGCAGAACCAGATGGGGCCCCCGACCCGGAGACTGCCCATCATCAACCGAGGTGAGAGCCACGGGACGTGACGCCCGTGAACCACGGTGACGGAGACCGTGTCCCCCCTTCCCCCTTCCCTGCCCGTCTTCGCCGCGGCGAGTGCTGAGGCCAAGCCACAGGCACCTACGCGCGGACGATGGCCCTGGACCGTCTGATCGACGCCTTTGTGTTTGACGGCTCGGGCGCGACGAAGCAGATCGTCTCGCTGGGCGCGGGGACGGACACGCGCTGTCTCCGCCTGTTTTCCCGGCCGGGCCTGCCCGCGCTCGTCTACCACGAGGTGGACTTCCCCGCCGTGGCGGCCAAGAAGCTGCAGACGGTCCAGGCCCAGCCCGCCCTGCGCTCCGTCCTCGGGAACCCCCAGCCGCGGCGCGACGGGTCCTCGTGGGGCAGCGCCGACCTGCCCGACGGCTGCGAGTACTGGTGCCACGGCGTGGACCTGCGCGACCTGGCCCGGCCCGACGCGGCCGCCCTGCCCGGCCTCCGGGCTGATGTGCCCACGCTGCTTGTCTCCGAGTGCTGCTTGTGCTACCTCGAGACGGCGGCCGCCAAGGCGGTGCTGGGCCATTTCGCCGCGAGGCTCCCGCACCTGTCCATCATCCTATACGAGCCGGTGAGGCCGGATGACCCCTTCGGCAGACAGATGGTGGCCAACCTAGCGGCTCGGAGGATAAGAATGCCCAGCTTGGAAGTCTACAAAGAGCCAGCGGACCAGGATGCTCGCCTGCATGAGGCTGGCTTCGAGAACGTGAGGAAACTGACGGTGGAGGACATATGGAAAACTTGGGTCCCGGCCGAAGAAAAGGAGCGGGTGGACCAGTTGGAAGGCCTGGATGAGGTAGAAGAATGGAACCTGCTGGCAAGTCACTATATTGTCGCATGGGGCTGGAGAGGGGTGGGGTTCGATACGTGGGCGACTATATAGCTCAAGGAGGGTGGCTCACCTACCCAGCCAACCCATCTTACATACCATAATCATTAACCCGAGCCACGGTGGGCCGGTAAAAGGTACTTTCGATCTAATGCTTCGCTAATGATGGCATTACACCAGTTCGCCTTGATAGTAAAGCGCCACGCGACGCCGGCGCAGCATACAAGTGTATGAAAAAAATGGAAATGTCTGCTCCCTTTGATGATGCTGTGAGCCCATAGCATGTTAGTGGAAAGTTACCACTGCGCCTGCACCTCTCCCAGCAACGCCAATTCTATGGGGTATTGTCCGCCCGCAGTAACGCCTGAAATTCAACCCGTGCGAGCCTCACATTTCTCAGCAGGCCCGTGACCTAGTGACCTCCAAAGGTATCCAGAAGGTGGTGCTGGTGGTATTTAGAATAACTTCAGGTTGGTCCGTTGCTGCAGCTTGGTTCCGTTCAGCATAGCTCTGGACTTCTTCGGTCTTGTCTGCAGTCGCCGGAAAGCCTCTTGAATGTGTCTGGATTCCACGGGAGTTTTGCCCTCACTCGGCGGGTCAAACAGGCCCTGCGCTAGCTTGCGCTTTTTGGTGCCGGGGTTCTCGCCGCCGCTGCGCTCTTTCCAGAGGTCTTCCTGCTCCTTGATTTTGAGAGCCTCTTCGGTCAGGGTCTGCACCATTTCGAACGTCAAGAAACCGAGTATGTCGACAATATCGTCCGAGGGTTTGCCGTCCGTCACAATACCGAAGCCGGCCCACTCGCGGAAACGCTTTCCCTTACGGTAGGTGAAGGACGCCTGGCGGTACTCGGACCAGGTAACGTACTCCTCCTTGGTCATGGCCTTGGTGCGTTCGTCGGCCTTGCGCAGGCGCTGCAGCGTGATGACGTTCATCTCCTCCTCCTCTTCGTCTTCTTCGTCGTCGCGCTCCGGGACCTCTTGGCTGTAGAAACTGGACGGCTCCCAGGGCAGCTTGACCTTGGCCTTCTTGTTCTTCTTGGTCGCCTCCTCGACCACGGGGCCGCCCGGCATGCCTCCCACGACGGGACCGCCGGCCTCGTCGCCGACGCCGACGTCGACCTCACCGCCCTTCTCGTCCGAGTCCCGCGCGTTCTTGCGCACGTCTTTCCAACTAAGAAAGGTGCGAAGCCGCGAGACCTTGGGCGCGTCGTCGCGGATCTGGAAGATCAGGTCATTGATAGTGATGGCGCGAGCGCCGCGACGGGCAGCGAGCTCGGTGCAGCTGCGCAACATCTCGACGACTTGTTGACGGACGATCTCCTCAATCATCGTGGTTGTCTCGATCGAGGGCTCTCCCGTCTCGCCCGAGACGTACATCATCTGCTGGATCTCCTGGCGGTATTTATGCTGTTTGGAGTCCGCCATGGTGGGCGATGGTGCTGTGGCGGACGGCCGAGTGGCTGGATCGTCGCTGTCTGGGCGTGAATTGACTGCCGCGAGGACGTCGTAGGGCGGCGAGCGAGGACGGAGCCGATATATCTATGGACCAAAATGCATATAGATAGAGCGCGGGAGATCAAAGGAGAGAGAGATTAATCGTGCATTCAGTAAAAGATGGATACTTGCCGAGGGATGTCATGGGTGTGTTATGTTCGGTAGGTACGGTGGGCAGTTTAGCTGAACACTCGGACCCCAGAGCCCCAGATTCCATCTAGAGCACTGAAGTACCGCATAGGTTAAAGCACTTGTCCGTATTAGGCGAATTCAAGTACATAACCCAACCTAGAATGACCCTAACATCCACGCATACGTGCCATCCATACCTACAGTACCTACCGTGGACATATTTATACAACCTGCCAGCTGGACAGGCCTTAACCTCACTTACTACAATCAATATCATACATACATTAGTAGGTACATACTTTACGTGTGTTTCCTCCTCATCTATCCACTCAGAGTTTCCGAAACCGAGTGTCATGTTCAAGCTCCTAAATCCGTGCTGGATGCTTTTCTTTCTTAGCGTAATCAACATGGCCTTTGGATGACCGTATGTATCGCAGAGCCAGCACTGGAGAGAAAATGGCATATTGCCCGATTATGCCGGAATTCCTCATCAGAACCACAAAATACTGCTTCCATAGCTGGCTGCCGCGATCCAAGTTAAGAGAGGCGAGTGGCAGTTCGCCTCGGCGCCGATCGACTTCCATGCATCCTCGCTCTTTTGGCGAGAGAGCTCTCGGGTTCCTCTTGCTTCCTGAACAAGCAGACACGGTGAGGCGTCCGCGCGCAGCCATGGTATAAAAGCACTTTACAATAAGGCCAGATACATAGGACTAGACCGTTTTATTGGGTTCGCAATAGGCCCGAAGGCAATCAAGCTATATGCCCCAGTTTGCGGAATGGCAGGTACTGTTTTGGCTCCCTTCTTACTGCCTTTTTCCCGCCTCGAAACACACTATATATAGGGGCTACTTAAAGCTATCAAATGGGTAGTAGAATAACACCTCGTCATCAAACATGGTCCAGTATCTCGCGTGGTCTTATCGCAGCGAATCCCCAACGGTAGTTTACGGCTGTGCTATACGCAGCACCGAGGGGATTCCTTTTCTCCGTAACCGGCGGGCTTGTGATATGAGTTTAGCGAATTGTCGAGGAGAGCCGAGGCACAGCCGAGGATTTAGGAGAAAGAGAGAGGCGGATGGGGGCATATAGAGCCACACCATCTTTTGGGGCATGGGAAGTGGACCAGGCCCGGTCGAAGGGCCTCGACAACTGGGGCAGTACGGCAATATCCGGCTTACAGACACGTGAGGCCGAGTCGAAGCCAATATGTGGCGCATCTTCTGGAACGGATAAAACCTTGGTGGACGAGGGGAATGATTGCGAAATATGGTCCATGGTAAACCATCCCGCACTGAAAAAGTTACAGACATGGATCCCGATTCTTTGACGACCTGGGGGTAGATAAGATACCTATGCCTATATCACTTGCGGAGTGTACATGATGTACTTTGGAGAATTACGCATGGCGACGATAATGATGATGCTGAAGTCAGTATTCACCTGGAAGAGGCCGCCGCAAGCGCCGTACTTATGCTGCATCACGGGGAACTGGGGGTATCATTGGTGGAATGGTATTGCTCAAATACGAACGGCTGCTAAAGGAGGCCGAAATCGGCAGATGCCGGCGGCGATTTCAGGATAACAGTGACAAGGTTACCGCGCTCGTTGCCACCCGCAAAGCAGGCACGAGGCAGCGTTCTAGAGTGCGTTTCATCCGACTCCGCTAGGGAGAAAATAAAAGCCGAACGACTTAGGTACTAGACGGGAATTACATTCAACAAGAGCTTGAAACTGTAAGCATTTACTCCTCGTAGTCGGGTCTGATCCAGTATGCTGCCTACGGATCAACAGCACCAGACCCAACCGGTCCTGGGTTATACTTCTTCTGAAGATGGAACTGTCGTCGGCTGTTGGTGAAGCGCTGAACCAGGAGTGGTAAGTGATATACCAGAAACGGGCCCTGCAGAAGGTTGTATGCGTCGAGGTGGGGTAGGGGAAATAGGTAGGTCCACCGGCCTTGACGATCGGGGACAAGTACTCCGTAGTGGACGTACAATGGGGTTGGTTCCTGCCTTACATAAGCCACAACTCTCAGTTATCGATGCCGCGCTCCTCCCGTGCAGCCCGCGCCTACTAGTTGACGGGCATCGATCGGGTCGCTTGTGGTCTTGCTCGCATGGACCTGTCTGCCTCTGACTGATCACTCGCCATTTGTCACCATTTGCCTCCAACTTGGCGTTTCCATTAACCTCGCGAATCTCGACTCCCGCCATTCATCTAACCTCTCTCAGCTTCCTACCCCTCGTCTCTCCTGTCTCCTCCTACGGGCAACCTCACCAGACCACCGCCACCCGCCCTCGCTGCGCCGCCACCATGTCTACGGCAGCTCGACGTCGCTTGATGCGTGACTTTAAGGTATTCCGCCCGCCCGCCGTTCGCTCTGGACGCAATCTGACGATGGCTTCTTCAGCGCATGCAAACCGACCCTCCCGCCGGCGTCTCCGCATCTCCTGTGCCTGATAATGTCATGACCTGGTATGCTTCCGTCGTCCCACGCTGCCCAAGCCGCCCTTACCTGGAACCCGACGGCTGATCTAACAACCCTTAGGAATGCCGTCATAATAGGACCCGCTGATACCCCCTTCGAAGATGGAACTTTCCGACTGGTGATGCACTTCGAGGAACAGTATCCTAACAAGCCGCCTGCCGTCAAGTTTATCAGCCAGATGTTCCACCCCAACGTCTATGCGACTGGCGAACTTTGCCTCGACATCCTCCAGAACAGATGGAGCCCCACGTACGATGTCGCCGCTGTCCTGACCAGCATCCAGAGGTACACAACACGGTGTCCCACGTCGCGCTTTGTGGGCGATGGAAGCTGACCGCGGAACCGCTAGTCTCCTGAACGACCCCAACACCGGCTCCCCTGCGAACGTCGAGGCTTCGAACCTGTACAAGGACAACAGGAAGGAATACACCAAGCGTGTGCGGGAAACGGTGGAGAAGAGCTGGGAGGACTAGGTTGCGGCTGTACGCTCATTAGAGGACGCCCGCCTTCACCCCCCCGGTATTGTCGTGTGAACTGGAGGGGAGCTGCGGCCGCAGTGGATGTAAGATAGAGAGTACGGTACCACATCGACTCCACCGCCTCGAGAACGACAGCGATGCGTAAGGACAGGGTTGACGAACGGGATGCATATATGACAAGGCTTCAGGCGTTTCGGCAGGTGGCGGTCAGGGCTAATGTTTTCTTTTACCGCTAAGAAGCGAACATGGAGAAATGCTGCTTTCACACGGTTGACGGGGCGGAGCGCGCTTTGGCATTTTGATGATTACTTCGCAAATACCTAAGTATGCATGGCTAATGGAGTTTCTTGATAACGTACCTGAATGTCCTGTACAGCCTCATCGCGTGCTACCCAGGTGAGTACTACTTTGGTATTTGGAGGGAGCTTCGACAAGGTGCTACTGTGTAGAAGGCCGTGGCTGCGGCATGGGACACACTCTATGGCAGCCTAGGAATCTCAGCATGTTCCTGGTTAGGTATCTACCTACCTATGTAGGTATGTATCGGGGTAGAATGGGATTAAGAGCCGACAGCAGCCTGTGCATGATGACTTCCGTTCATCAATGGGTTTGACACCAGCCAAGCGTCGGGATTGGTGATGGACCTGCATGTATGTAAGAAGTATGTACATATGTATGTAAGTACATGAGCGCATCGGGGGGGAGGGGAGAGAACTGGAGGTGTGGCCCGGCATTGATGGGTAAATTGGACGCCAGAATGGGCCAATGGTTGGATTGACTACCCCTATGTGCTCCCATTCTAGCATCCATCTTGCCAGCGCACAACTGGGCCTTTAGACCGCACGTGTTTACATTCGGTGTAGGAGGTCTCGAGAGGTATGTATCCTCCCATGCCACGCCACGCCATGTCACGCGACTCGGCATGTACATATCGACTTGTCTCTATCCAGATGCCATTGATTTAACGATTTCCGGTGCTACGTCGCACCGGGCTTCGACCAGGAAAGCGACACAACCTACAGGGCCTACCTATGGTATGGACGTCATGGACGCAGAGGAGGGTGTTGCATGCTTCTAATGTATCCCGCGCGATAGGTGTCCCTGCAGCAGCAATCATGTAGGTACACGAATAGGTAAGTAGGTACAATCTACTTGACCTGCTTAGGAGATATGGCATGTACGAGACCCGATAGTGAGAAAGCAGCCCAAGCTGGGGCTGTCAGGGGTGGGGGCACCACTACGACGGGGTGGCACCAAGCGACAGTTCGTCGTTGCCGAAGCTCAAGGATCCAGGACTGCCTGTTATTATGAAGCGACATGTTTCGCGGGCCATGCGCGTGCTCATCTGTGCGTGTGTAATCCCGTGGCACACATGCATTATAATCATACTTGCTGTAGACTGGAAAGGACAGAGCGCTATTAGAAAGTGGGAAGCGGGTGGCTGAAGTTGAGGTCCCCCTTCCCCCTTCCCCTCTTCCCTCCCCCGTCGGGGCCCAAATCGATCGGATGCCCTACGTCCAAAATATCTCCTAGGCGGTATGGCATCAGTCTCATCCGTTCATTCCCGGGTAAAGGTTCGGGCGGCCGGGCGACCGGGCGCATGAGCCCCCGGGTGTCCTTTGTTTAAACCACGCACATCTATTACTTCCTCTCTCCCTCTCTTTGCAAGTCTACGATAGGGAGGAGGGTGGCTACGAACAGACAGACAGAAAGACTGCCTGACGGGGAGGGAGAGAAACGACCTAGGCGAGGAGTTCCCAACTTCTAAGATCCTGGCCCTGGGCCTGCAGCTGGCAACCAAAAAGTCAGCCCCACTCCCCCTCACCTCCTTCTCCAGCCATTCCGGCGAGTACGGCGGTACAGCGCGGTACATGGTGCTAACGGTCCCTGACAGCCCTGGGCGCCTGAGAGAGTAGCGGGCGCCTGCGTGGAAATCCCCATGCATGTCTTCAACCTCGATACCTACCAACATTCACAAAGCCACGCAAACCCAGCAACATCTTTAATGACCTTCTCGCCGGTCCATCGGCCGAGATAAGGGGTCCTGAATTCCGCCCTCCCTTTTTTTGTGACGCTGTCGCTTCCTCTCGCTGCACGCACGCCTTATGCTACTCGGGCTCCCAACCCCCGCGAGCACCCACTGACCGCTATCGCTGTTTTCCCACGTAGCGACAAATCAACATCATGTCGGGTGCCAACACCATCAAGGTCGTCGCCCGATTCCGGCCTCAGAACAAGGTCGAGCTGGCCTCGGGCGGCCAGCCCATCGTCTCTTTCGATGGCGACGACACTTGCTCCCTGAACGTATGTCGCTCGCCCTCACCCCGCCACCGCCCCTCCCCTCCTCTCCCCTCCGGCCGCCGTGGCCCTCTTGACGATGCTAACACCGCCTCATTGCAGTCGGCTGAGGCCTCGGGCTCTTTCACCTTCGACCGTGTCTTTGACATGCAAACGGCCCAAGCCACCATTTTCGATTATTCCATCAAGCCCACCGTCGACGACATCCTCAACGGATACAATGGAACCGTTTTCGCCTACGGCCAGACGGGCGCCGGAAAGTCATACACCATGATGGGAACGAGCATAGAGGACGAGGAGGGCAAGGGTGTGACGCCGCGTATCATCGAGCAGATCTTCAGCAGCATCATGGCCAGCCCAGGCACCATCGAGTACACCGTCCGCGTCAGCTACATGGAAATCTACATGGAACGCATCCGCGATCTGCTCCAGCCGCAGAATGACAACCTGCCGGTGCATGAGGAGAAGAACCGCGGCGTGTACGTCAAGGGCCTCCTCGAGATCTATGTCTCCAGCGTCCAGGAGGTCTTCGAGGTCATGCGGAGGGGAGGAAATGCCAGAGCGGTGGCCGCGACCAACATGAACCAAGAGTCGTCCCGTTCGCACTCCATCTTCGTCATTACCATCACCCAGAAAAACATCGAGACGGGCTCGGCCAAGAGCGGTCAGCTCTTCCTGGTCGATCTGGCGGGTAGTGAAAAGGTTGGCAAGACTGGCGCCAGTGGCCAGACCCTCGAAGAGGCAAAAAAGATCAACAAGAGTTTGAGTGCTCTCGGAATGGTCATCAACGCCTTGACCGACGGAAAATCATCCCACGTCCCCTACAGAGACTCCAAGCTCACGCGTATATTACAAGAGTCTCTGGGCGGTAACAGCCGAACCACCCTGATCATCAACTGCTCGCCGAGTAGCTACAACGACGCCGAGACGCTCAGTACCCTTCGCTTCGGTATGCGCGCCAAGTCCATCAAGAACAAGGCCAAGGTCAATGCCGAGCTCAGCCCGGCCGAGCTGAAGGCCATGCTTAAAAAGGCGCAGTCGAGCATGTCTACCTTTGAAAGTTACATCTCTACCCTCGAGGGCGAAGTGCAGCAGTGGCGCGCCGGCGAGAGTGTGCCCAAGGAGAAGTGGACGCCGGCCCTCACGGCCGACAGCGTGGCCACTACTCCCAGGACGGAGGCCAGGGCACCCAGACCCTCAACGCCGTCCAGGCTCGTCAACGAAAGCCGGGCTGAAACCCCGGCCTTGACCGAGAGGTCCGGCACGCCTAGCATTCCTCTGGATAAAGACGAGAGAGAAGAGTTCCTCCGAAGAGAGAACGAGCTTCAAGATCAGCTCTCGGAGAAGGAGACCCAAGTGGTGGCCGCCGAGAAGACGCTCGCCGAATCCAAGGAAGAGCTCGCTTTCCTCAAGGAGCACGACAGCAAGCTGGGCAAGGAGAATGAGAAGCTCACAACCGAGGTCAACGAAGCCAAGATGCAACTCGAGCGTCTCACGTTTGAGAGCAAGGAGGCCCAGATCACCATGGACGCCCTAAAGGAAGCCAATTCGGAGCTGACTGCGGAGCTGGACGAGGTAAAGCAGCAACTCCTCGACGTCAAGATGAGCGCCAAGGAGACCAGCGCTGTCCTTGACGAGAAGGAGAAGAAGAAGGCCGAGAAGATGGCCAAGATGATGGCGGGCTTCGACCTCGGCAGCGACGTCTTCAGTGAAAACGAGAAGGCCATAGCGCAGGCCATCAAGCAACTCGAGACCCTCCATGAGATCAGCTCGACGGGCGACCCGATCCCGCCGGATGACCTGCAGGAGATCAAGGCCAAGCTCGTAGAGACCCAGGGCATCGTCCGACAAGCCGAGCTTTCCCTGTACAGCGGCATGTCGAGCGACTCGGAGACGCGCCGGCGGGTGGAGCTGGAGGGCCGACTGGAGAAGCTGCAGCAGGAGTACGAGGACCTTCTGACAAAGAACCTCAGCGAGGCCGACGTCGAGGATGTTAAGGGCTCTCTGAAGGAGGCGTATGCCAACAAGCAGACGACGCAGCTCGAGCTCGTCGACGAGCTCAAGGCCGACATTGCGCAAAAGGCGGCCGAGAACCAACGGATGAAGACGCTTATTGAGGACCTGCAAGGCCGCGTCAAGACAGGTGTGGCGCCTGCGCCCGGTCTCGCCAACGGCAAGACGGTCCAGCAGCAAATTGCCGAGTTTGACGTGATGAAGAAGAGCTTGATGCGCGATCTGCAAAACCGTTGCGAGCGCGTCGTGGAGCTCGAGATCAGCCTCGACGAGACACGCGAGCAGTACAACAACGTGCTGCGCTCGTCTAACAACCGGGCCCAGCAGAAGAAGATGGCGTTCCTGGAGCGCAACCTGGAGCAGCTCACGCAGGTGCAGCGCCAGCTGGTCGAGCAGAACGGCGCGCTCAAGAAGGAGGTCGCCATTGCTGAGAGGAAGCTCATTGCCCGCAACGAGCGCATCCAGAGCCTCGAGAGCTTGCTGCAGGACAGCCAGGAGAAGCTGACGGCGGCGAATCACAGGTATGCCGCACTTTCTGAGCCCCCTCGACAGCGAACTTGAGTGACTAACGAGGTGTCCAGGTTCGAATCCCAGCTCACGGCTGTCAAGGAGCGGCTCGAGGCGGCCAAGGCCGGCTCGACGCGCGGCCTCGGCTCGCCCACGGGCGGCGGTGGCTTTAGCTTCGGCAGCCGCATCGCCAAACCCCTTCGCGGCGGCGGCGACGGCAGCGCGCCTGCGCAGGTTCCCACCATTGCCAACCTGCAAAACGAGAGCGGCGGTGGCAAGAGGAGCAGCTGGTTCTTCCAAAAGTCATAGGAGGTTTCCTAGGGAGGCAGGTTTCCGAAGGCCGGGAGCGGATTACGGATTGACGAAAAGAAACAGTCGGCAGGACGCTTGTCGAAGCCGCCACGGCTCGGACGCCGGCTGCGTCGTCGTCCTACAGCCGCAGTACGGCCAGCCAGGGAAAAGATGCGGATGCTGCCGACGCCGTACAACAGACGATTGAAGATAGACTCCGGATTATACCCTATGTTCTGAGGTTGCTGTGTCGGACTATGCCGCACCGGGGCGGTGGGCGGCGACGCGGATAGACGCATCATACTACATGAGGAGCGCGGGACGGCGGATCTCTTGGATTTTCTCTCGCCACGAGAAGCTGGCGCTCTAGGAGTCATCAGACGGGTATGTTGACTGTGGCCCCCGGGCTCACGAGAGCAGATGAGGCCGATGACAGGACGATTATGGGACATGCGACATGGCTACTTCCTTCTCATACATATACTCTTTTCCGCGTGTGGTGACGGCGGCCAGACGGAGACGGCGGTGAATGGTGCACTGTGACGAGCGGTGGCCTCGGTCAGAGACATGTTAACGCCGCCCCTCTCTCCAGTGTGAATGGGGCCTGCCTGTCAAGACAGGAGGTCCATTCGGAGGGTGTCCTCGACGGAGCTTGGCGAACGGTTGCCAGTATCACGGCGGTAGGTTCGACCCAAAGAATAGGGTCTGGGTGTTGTTTGTGGCGGTGTTGAATCATCTCCATCTCCTCTTGCTTTTTACGTAGCAGAGATTCGTAAGGCTCGATAACCTCGCCAGTGTACCTATCGTTGATGGCCTCGCTTCACAGGCGCGCAGGAGCCGTAGAGAAGACAGATCATCAACGATGTGGGTACGGATGGTCGAAAGAGTATTGTGGGTACCCTCCATGGGCCATTTGGCGACGTCCTGGTTTCCCCTCCGTAGTTCTCAGACAGTCAGATTATGTGCGGTGCAATTGACCATCATCTGGCAACGTCAGCGTGTTAGTTTGTCAAGGTACAGTATTCCACCATAGGCCCGTGGGATGCGTGCTGACTCGGCTGGATGCATCCAGGATGTATCTATCCGTCAGGCCTGTTCCCGTTGACTTGGTACAATACATAGATGTACGTACATGTGCATACTTGTGTATGGGACGAGGCCTGACAGCCACTGGCGGACTGGGCAACTCTGTCAGCCCCGGATAGGATACCAACCCACGTTAGCACTAAGATGTGCATGTAATGCGTGATGCGGAACTGACCCCGCGTTTGCCCCCGTTCACCGTCCGTCGTCCCCCCACAGTTTCAGCGGGCGGCTTTAGCGCTTTCCGCTGTGGGGGATGAGAGGCCCAGCCGGGGGAGGTGTTGCGGTACAAATACGTGGGCGCCACGGGATTAGCACGTGTTGCCGCCATGAGGCCCAATCATGGATGCGTACTCCCCGAAGCAAGCCGGTGGGGGATTGTCAGAGTCGCGGGCGCGCGCTGTGTAGGTAGAGGGGAATATGCCGAACTTGCACTCCTTCGCCTCCCTTCTTCTTCTTCCACCATTTCTTCCGCTTCTTCCCTCCCGCCTTACCCGCCTCCTCGTGTTCGCCGTCCGTAGCGTCGTTTCCAGCTCCCGGGACTGGAATTCGTGAGCTTCCCTTGGCCTCTTCACCCTTCAAGATGCTCGTCCAACTCGCGAGACCCGCCGTCCGCGCCGCGCCCCGAGCCCCTCGGCCTGCCTCGGCAATCCGACAATTTTCGGCTCAGGCCGCCCGCCGGCAGGAGATACGGGATGCCTACATTCTCAGCGCGTCGAGGACGCCTACCGCCAAGGTACGAGGCCCGTCTCCGTGGCGGCGACGTGGCAGAGCAACGGCTTATCATGCAGTTAGTTTAACGGTTCTTTCTTAACGGTGTCGGCCCCCAAACTGGGCGCCGTGGCCATCAAGTCGGCCATCGAGAAGTCAAAAGTCCCAACCGACAAGATCACGGATGTGTACATGGGCAGCGTGTTGCAGGCCAACATTGGCCAGGCGCCGGCGCGGCAGGCCGCCGTCTTCGCTGGGCTGCCCTCGAGCGTCGAGTCCATCACCATCAACAAGGTGTGCGCCTCGGGTCTGAAGGCCGTCGTCTTCGCCGCCCAGAACATCCAGTTGGGGCTCGCCGAGGCGCAGGTGGCCGGCGGCATGGAGAACATGTCGCAGGTGCCCTACTACGTGCCGCGCGCGAGCGGCCTGCCGGCCTTTGGCACCGTCAAGATGGAGGACGGCCTCATCAAGGACGGCCTGACGGACGTGTACGACCAGTTCCACATGGGCATCTGCGCCGAGACCACGGCCAAGAAGCACGGCATTACGCGGGAAATGCAGGACGAGTACGCCATCCAGTCCTACGAGCGCGCACAGGCGGCGTGGAAGAACAAGGCCTTTGCCGACGAGATCGCGCCCGTGACGGTCCCGGGCCGCAAGGGCGACACCGTCATTGATACCGACGAAGGCTACCTCGACGTCAAGCTGGACCGGGTAGCGACCCTGAAGCCGGCATTCCTCCGCGATGGCACCGGCACCGTTACGGCCGCCAATTCGTCGACGCTCAACGACGGCGCCAGCGCGCTCGTCCTGGGCAGCAAGGCCATCGCACAGCAATACGGCGCCGGGTCCCGGGTACTGGCGCGGATATGCGGCTCGGCCGATGCGGCCATGGACCCCGTCGACTTCCCGGTGGCGCCGGCCAAGGCCGTCCCCATTGCTTTGGAGCGAGCGGGCATTACCAAGGACCAGGTGGCCGTATGGGAGTTCAACGAGGCATTTGCGGCCGTCATCAAAGCCAACGAAAAGGTAGGCAGGCCACCGTCCCCCTACCATCGCGAAGGACACCGAACTGACAAGATACGGCGCAGATCCTTGGCCTCGAGGGCGCCAAGGTCAACCCGCTGGGAGGCGCCATCTCGCTCGGCCACGCGCTGGGCAGCTCAGGCTCGCGCATCCTGACAACGCTGCTCCACCAGCTCAAGCCGGGCGAGTACGGCGTGGCGGCGATCTGCAATGGAGGTGGCGCGGCGACGGCGCTGGTGGTGCAGCGCATCGAGTCTGTGTAAGAGCCATCGCTACACGGGGAGACGAGTGCTCAAGTAGCCCTGCTCAAGGAAGAGAGTAGTGTATTAATTCATACCGGTATACGTGCGACATTGTATCAATATACATATGCTTGGGTCCATATCATATGGAACTTGAGTACCTACGTCAATGGCAACGGATGGATGACGGGGTAGGTAATGTACATGATTTACATGCTGTAGGTAGGCAGACGGCGAACACCATGATGTCACCTCATCCGCCAATCAGATGAACCCCCGCCTCAGAACTCGCAGCTCCCACGGGCTCCTTCCTACATAGTCGTTGATAGGATGAAGTCCTAACAACCTCAGCTGCAACCCGCCTGGAATGAGCCGTAATTGGCCCTAAGGACCCTGAGCCGGCGCTACCCATCGCGCCAAAACAACACCCCCATTGTCCCAGGATCCCATCTGTAAACTTCCAGCTACGCTTGCAGACTCGTCAAATTTGATGCATGCATCCATTCCCCTGGACACCCTACCCCGCGAACCCTGACGCGTCTTGTTGCGCGACGCCGCGATTGTTGATCCCACCCCCACCCCACGCCGTCGACAACGCCTTGCGCTTTCACCACCGACCGTTCGTACTTGTCCTCCGTTCGGGCCACGCGCCACAGCCCCATGCCGCTGCGGCGAGACCAGCGGGCCCCGCGTTGAGTCGGAGAACTGCGAGGAGGCGGCAGCCTACTCGTCGCCATGTCTCTTACCGTACAGTTCCTCTCCAGCATACGGGGCTTCCTCAAGGCTCGCGACGGCCTCAAGCTGCGCCAATGGCTTCTCGTCGAGCCGCCGCTGCCGGATCAGTACGAGCAGCTTGCGCTCGAGCTCAAGAATGGGTACCGGAACAGCGACTCCCTGGCCAAGCTAGTCGAGAGCTGCCTCCCGGAAGAGGACGACATCCCAGATGACCAGGGAACTGCCTGGCCGGGCTTCACCTCCTTCATGAAGGACTACTTCGAGTACTGGAGGGACGTCAACTTTGACGATCTGCTGGCCGCGCATCAGCTTCTCACCGCCCTCACCAGGTACGAGGAAACTCTCATCAGCACTCGGCTCCGTACTCAAGCTAATACGGCATGGTCCCCGGCAGCTCCTGCACTACGGCGCTGAACAACCCGACGTACGGCACCATCATGCTGCAGACCAGCATCTCTCTGTGCGGCTCCCTGTCCAAGCTATCCATGACGCTTAACAAGCGGCCCGATCTCACCAGGAAGCTGCAGACGGTCGACACGGGCGACGAGGAGCAAAAGTCGATTGTCGAGAACACGGCCGAGGTCATTCAGAAGGTCTTCACGGCCTGTTTGACGGACAGGTCGAGCCAACGTCACGAGGTGCCCAAGGGCAAGAAGATTGGTGTCTACATCTTTGCCAACGTCACGTTGAAGCTCCTGTTTGCCGTAAGTGACGTCCCCGGCCACCCCCCACACCCCCGGGGACCAGGGCTGACGGCGTGGCTCCCAGTGCCGCAAAACCCATCTTGCCAAGCAACTCTTCACCAACATCACGGCCAAAGCACCGCCTCTCTCGTTCTATCCGGCTGCGCAGCGGGTGACATACCTGTACTACCTCGGCCGTTTCCATTTCATCAACAACCACTTCGGCCGCGCCGCAAAATGCCTGCAGGAAGCCTACCTCCAGATTCCTCCCGCGTTCCAGAACCACCGGAAGCTGGTCCTGACGTACCTGATACCCTGCAACATGTTCCTCGGCCGGTTGCCGTCGCCAACACTGCTGCAACGACCCGAGGCACAGTCGCTGGCCCCTATTTTCCTGCCCTTTTGTCAGGCCGTCCGCAGCGGTAACTACCTGCTATTCCAATCCGCGCTCGCCAACCACGAGTCCTGGCTCTTCCGGCGCGGCCTCCTCCTCGCCCTCTCCTTCCGCCTCAAGCCGCTCCTCTGGCGCTCCTTGTCGCGTCGCGTCTTCCTCTTGACCTACGTTGCGCCCGCAGATGCCGACTCCCGCAAGGCCGCCACGCTAGAGCTCTCGCACCTTGCGACGGCGGCCGCGTACACGCAGAAGCGCCTCGAGGGCTACGTGCCCGGACCGCCCGGGGCCGGCGACAGCACCCTTGTCTTGCCGCCCGGCGCCCGCCCCCGCAGCCTGCGGCCCGACGAGGGCCTCGTCTGGGGCAACATGGCCGTCACGGCCGACCACGTCGAGGACATGGTCGCCTCACTCGTCGCCCAGGGCCTGCTGCACGGTTTCCTGGCTCACTCCCAGAATCGCTTCGCCGTCATGGGCGCCAAGCAAAAGGGCAGCGCCGTCGCCGCCGGCTGGCCCCCGCCCGCCGAGGTGCTGATGCAGAGCGAAGCCCATGACGTCCCTGGCTTGGTTGTCCAGTAGCGCCGCAGCCGACGAATTGAAAAAGGAGAAGGAAAAAGAAACGATAGAAGAGAAAGCAAGGTGTATACAGGCAGCGCATACCGAGCATAAATACGTGGGCCGCGCGGGTGTATATATAGAGATTCGTCCGCGCGCGAGACTGAGGATACACGCATTGTGGGCGTATTGATTCGGGCACTCGCGGAAGCGCGACGGCATTGCTTTCCCTGCACTTTGATACCCCCGGCGAATGGACAAATAGAGAAAACCGATATGCAATGTACCAGTCTACGTCCACAACCACTTGCGCGGGCCCCTTGTGCCTCATTTCAGCGGTACCGAGAGGTGGGAGTGATTTGGTAAAAAGGGCGCCGTCACTGCAACCCCGACATATCCGTACCTTACATATTCCCCGGGGATGATGTGCCCATCCGGGGGGGATTGATCGCTATCTTCTAGTTTAACTCCTTGCAATGCCGAACGCCATGACGAAAAAAGCCCAATACCGTGCATTTGCGCTGCCAGCTTGGGCTGTTCGCAGCACAAAGTCAACGTCGAATAGTATCTCCCGCGGTGATGCTAGAATATCTTTGCCGTGCCCCCAAGCAACGTGTTTCGGTCAGACCGAACCTCGACACGGTTTTGGAACAGTAGGCCTTGCATCACCACAAGGCCCGCCGTCCATATGGGGGTACCACAGGCAGCAGATTTTATACTGATTCATCCGAGCTCTGTCGTCGTTCTTGCCGCTCCTGCTGTCGGGCGCGCGCCGCCACGCCTAGAGATCGCAACCGCTGCGAGAGAAGACCCTCGGCCAGGCCGGGGCTGCCGTTGATCAAGCCGGAAAAGGCGTTCCCGCCATAGCCCACGTCGCCTTTATTGAGCTTGTCATACCGCGGCACCAACGGGCTCTCGAGCGTGGCCACGCCTGATGTTGCCAACGAGGGATGGCGCAGGGTCTGGGGGGTCGGGTGGTTGCCGCCGCCATGCTGCGAGGGCCCCGACACGCCCTGCATCGGACTGGCGGGAAGCCGCAGTGTGATGGGTTGCACGGGTCCGTGGGGGTTTTCTGAAAAGGAGAAGGAGGAATTCCGGGTCGGAGTCGCCGACTCGCCGGTAAAGCCGTCGACGGCGTCTAGGGCCTGGTGGGATGAGGCACCCAAGAAGAAGCCCGAGCTCCGTCTCCGGTAAGCCTTCTCCGCAGCCAGACTAGCCCCGGGTCCCGTGCCGGCCGAGATGGGAGGGTGCATCATACGGATGGGCTTGTATGCCGTGTAACGCGGCTCCGGCAGCGTGATCTCGTTGCGCAGTCTCTCTTTACCGTCTGGCACGCGGTTCGCAAAGACCGCCCGTATACTTTTGTACAGATAAAAGCGTCCCTTGGACGGGCAACAAATGTGGAGATGAACCAGGTAGCGCAGCGTCGGCCGGTCTGCGTTGCCGTCGCTCTTGACTTCGGGCAGGCTGTCAATGATGGGGCCGGCCGAGTAGCTTCTTTGTCTGATAAAGGTCTTGGTGCCCGGTTCCATGCCTGCCAAGTCATAGGGGACAAGAAAGAGCTTCACGGCGGTCTTATTGGGGTTCTTGAGAATGATCTGAATCTGGCCCTTCTCGGGAATCCGATAGCTGCCGCCGGGAGGGGCCCTGGGTGAGCCCGATCGCCTCTTGCTTCTTTGCGGCCTCGGCGTGTCACGGTCCGGGCGCTCCTGCGCATCTGCCATGTCGCTCTCAGCCACTTTGCGTTCCTGGGTGCGGCTCTGTGCCTTGCGTTTGGACCGAGCCTCCTCCTCCGGGTTGGGGAGGCCATTCTCCAAGTCAATCTGACCTACGTAAGGGCTCGGGCCATCGTCGTCCTTGGACCGCCCGTGGGACGAGGTCGCATAGCTGTAGAAGACGGCGGGAAAAGGCAGGGTCACATGCGGCGGGCATCTCAAGTTGGACTTACATTTGCCGAGGCCCAGGACGCCGATCTGGGCGAGGAAGTCGAGAGGCTTGGAGGGCGTTGTCGACATACGGCCGCGCAGAATACTCTCCTCGTAGGAGCCTACCATGGAAGCATGCTGGATGGGGGACGAGTCGGAGCTGTAGGACGGGCGTCTTGAGCGCAGGTCCAGTGCGAGCGACTGCGGAGACGTCCCTACTAGGGGAAAGTTGGGCGTAGAGTTGAGCGAGCGGCGAGGTTGATGTGCCTGGTAAGGGTACGTCCTCTCCTGCCGCATCGAAGGAGGCTGACGGGCCATGGGGCTGGGCGACGGAAGCCCATACAAGCTCGAGTGAGAGGCCATCAGCGTGTGCCGCCGTGCGGTTCTCGCTAGACTGGCCGAGGATGCCAGGTTGCTATCGTCGTTGCTCTCGGACTGGACAAGGGGGCTCGTGGGTGGCTTGTAGACGAAGCTCGTCGACAGCGACGACGAAAGTGACGAGGGCGTAGCACGAGGTTCTCGTTCCGGACCCTCGAGCCTTGACGGTGCACGTGACGGCTTGGCGAAGGGATATGGCGGCGAGGTAGCCATCCAAGGCTGATGAGAGGCCTGCCTTTGGCCGTGATGGCGGCTTTGGCTGCTCTCATGGGACCCCCGGCCCGCCTCGTCCTGGGTGAAATCACCGCTGTGGAGGGCGGAGCGCGGGCGCTCGATGCTGAGGCCGTCATGCAGCCTCATGTCGCCGTCGTCGGCGCTGCCACCGTCAAGATGCCTCTCTGGGGTTACGGCAGGGGGAAAGAGTAGAGGGTTAGTTTTGTAGGGGGTTACGGGGCTGGTATTCCATATCGAGCCATACTGCTGCTCGATTAGCCTACTGCTGCTACGCGGGCTGGGCGGGGCCTGGAATCTGACATGATGTCGGTTGGGATACCAAGTCGGGCTTTCGCCACGCTTCAACCGCTCGATAAGTTCGGCGCGGTCGGTGCAGGTTACGGCGACGTCACTGTCGGGACTGCCGGGCGGCGGCGAAGCTGCCTCGTCGTCGGACAGTCGCCGGGGGGTCGACGTCGTCGACGTGGACAGAAAGCCGTCGTGACGGGGAAAGCGTGGCGGTGACGCCATGGCACGGCGGCGGCGGCGGCTGCGATTACTGCTGCTGCTGCTGCTGCTGCTGCTGTTGTTTCTGGGCCGGGAACAGGGCGGCTTGTGCCCACTGGACGAGGGCGGGCAAGGCAGATCACGGAGGGGAGGAAGTGGTACGGCACAGGCATAGGTAGAGCTCAATCATTGCTTTCCGGCGTTGCGTCTCCCGTCTCCTTCTCTTTTTTGGCTTGGGGGGGATATGTCGTACGGACTGACTCGCAGCGGCCAGCCGCAAGCAAGTATCCCCAACACGGACCGGCCTCGACTCGCAGCTGTGACGGTAGCGGTGACGTGGTAGCCGTGGGATCAGGTGCAGGCCCGGGTCCAGGAGGGATCTCAAAGTTTGCAGACTGTCTCGCCGCTTTCGAGAAGATACGGGACGGCAAAAGGAGGGAGAGATGGGGCTGTGGTCTGATATGGCCCTCGCGCCGGGCGGATGGCTGGGTGTAAGTAGTTGATTCTAGTTAAGGCGAAGGCCCCATACATATGACTGTGCCGTGGGACAGGAAACTGGGCTGACGGGGGGGAGAGAAATGGAGGAGAGTGAATGACCACGCGACGGGGCGCCCCCCGGTTCGTTTCCCTCGATTTGATCGGGGACCGTCCCCTTACACCCCTCAATAGTCGTCTCTGCTTGGGTCTCTGGATTCCAGTCCGGCAACAGCGGGTGCCCTGTCGGTCGGCATGGATGCATGCAGACTCGCGCGTGCCAAACACGGATGGACCAGGCATCACCAGATACGGTACTTGTTACTTTAGTTCAGTACTCCGTACTTGCCTTGCGTAGTACATGAATGCACCTGCTTACTACCTTTGGGTACACATGTACGGAGCGTAGGCCGGGGAAACCAGCCGCCATATGCAAAGCGCCAGCGCATCCACGCTGACAGGCGGTCCGGTTATCTATTGATCTGGATCCCGGAATCCATTGCCTGGCACTTAAGAGGTGCATCCATTAATTGTTCCCATCATGGACGGTAACACTCTGCCCAGTAGTTCTACGTAGAGTACATCCGATATTAGTACGGCAGGACCCCTGGTCGCCCCGGCGTCCCTCGCGCCTGCAACTAGAAACCATCCAGGCTTGTACCTTCTCGGATAGACATGGGGCGAGGCTTGGCCGTCCGTCCGTTCCGTCCTTTCAGGGATCAACCGGAACAGCTCAGCGAAAGAAAACCCATTTTCCCCACCCTCCTCCAGGTTAATGGTAGCCAAAAAAAACAACCCACGCAGGCCGCAGCTGCAGATGCGCGCGCGCGCCGGTGTCCAATCGATAACAACTTTTGGATTTCCCGTTTCCAGACCTGCGACGACGACGACGACGACGACGACGACGACGACACCGTCACTCGCTTCAAACGGTCGCCCAGATACCAAAACCAACGAATCCAAAGCCAGAGGTCTCACCAGCCGCAGCCATGGCCCCCAAGCGACCCCTCGCCGACGACGCTGCCCCCGCGGCGGCACCAGAGGCCAAGAAGGCCCGTAAGGGTTTCCGCGTGGGCCCCGAAAACCTGCCGGACGGGCCCTGGCGACGCAAAAGTAAGTTTTTTTTCGCGGTGAAACCCGCCCTGTTTTCGAACTCCGTTTTGTCTGGGCACGGTTGCTGACCGGGGCATGCTGCGGCGGGTAGTCACCAAGGTCAAGCAGGATCTGATCCAGAAGGCCAAGATCAAGAAGGCCTATGCCAAGGTCAAGGCGGCAGAGCTGGAGGCCGAGGGGGTGACGGCCCCCAAGCCGCCAGCCGACCCCGAGCCCGAAGCCGCCATCCACCCCGAACGCCAGGCCATGCTCGACGAGCCCGAGGCCGCGCCCGAGCCGGAGGCGGCGGCCAACCGACCCCCACGCCCGCGGGGCCCGAACCGCGGGCGCAACCGACCCGGCTACTTCGACAAGGCGGCGGCCGAGGCAGAGCGCAAAAAGGCCGAGGCCGAAGCGCGCGAGAAAGAGTACCAGCGGCGGGCCGAGGAGCGCCAGCGGAAAACGGAGGAGCGCGAAAGGTTCCGGAAGGCCATGAAGAAGGCCCGAACCCCCGGCCGCGACGGCCAGCGGCGGCTGGGCCGCGAGAGCAGTCTGTTGCTGGAAAAGGCCAAAAAGATGATGAGCTAGGGGAAATGAACGGCGCTGGCTGTACCGCGCGCAGCTGTCGCGTGCGCCGCGCTCTTTTTCGCCATCTTCCCCCGGCCTGGTGTCGCCGTCGTGGCTACTACACACCCTGCGAGACCGGGCTCGTGCTAGCCGAGACCCCCGAGGCCGGCCATAAATATTGGCCGCTACATGGATACCCAACGACGACAGACTGAAACGGCGTCGTTTCCATCTCTGATTCCATGTGCAAGGGCGTGAGGGTGTATACGCGGCCGCAAGCATGGCCACACATTCGGCATTTGGGTTGGGGAGCTTGGACGTTCCCAGGCAAGGAGTGATATTTGTGGGAAAGGGCGGGCTTGGGGTCTAAAGCGATGGACTACTTTACTTCCTGGCTCATGGTTTTGGCGGCATTGCCAATCTCCCATTGATACTGTCCTCAATGCCTGATGGCCCGCTGAGGTCCAGGCTCCATATATGTCTGGATCCGTTAAATGATCTAATCTTCAAAGCTCCAGACGGTATACTCGTGACCATTGACGTGGACCAAGAAGTCGTCATCGCCACACAGGTACTGCAGGAAATCGGACAGGTCCGGATTCACCACCTGCCGGGGTTCCGGGCGGGGTGCGGACGCCTGCTCTGGGTCGAGGGCGAATTCGAGGGACCGCTGCATGACGAGACGGAAGCGCGGCTTGTCGAGCAGGCCGAAGGTGTCGGGGAAGGCGTGCAGGCGGTGGCGGCGCACGAGCCCCGGGGGGTCCTTTTTGCGCCGCGGCGCCGCCGTGTACAGGGGAACGAGGGCCTGGCCGTCGTGGGCGCGCCGCTCGGCGCAGCTGCGGAGGGCGACGAGGGGCTGGCCCCGGCCGGGCGCGGCGCAGGCGTGCAGGCGCCCGTTCCAGACGTGGCAGGCCGCCGCCAGCGGCTGGAACCAGGCGAACGAGTAGCACGGGAACGAGAAGGCCCGCGTGTACACGTTGAAGCAGATGGCTACGACGCCGTCGCCGCACAGGCACGCGCGCCGAGGGTCCGCTGCGGCCTCGGCTTCGGCCTCGGCCTCGCTCTCGGGCGCCGGCCCCGCGGCGAAATCGGTCCAGCATGGCAGCAGACAGTAGCCACCGTGGGCGTCCACCTTCTCCCAGCGCAGGGGCCCGGCGCCGTCGAGCCAGCGCGACGGCAGCAGCAGCGGGTCCCCGCCGCCGCCGCCGCCGGGGTGAGCCGGGGGGTACGAGGCGGCGCGGGAGCCGTCGGCGGCGCGCTCGTGGACGACGAGGCGGCGGCCTTCGAGGACGGCGACGAAGACGACGCCCGGCGCCGTCGGGTGCAGCGCGAGGTCGACGCTCGTGCCGGTGGCGCGCACGCGCAGGCCCCCGCGGCTCGTGCGCCAGACGGGCGGCGCCGGCCGCGGGCCGCCGGCGTCGCGGCCCGCCAGCACAGGGCCCGCCGCGTAGCAGCCGGCCGCCGCGTCGACGGGCCGCAGCGCGTCGTGCCCAAACGTCCAGAGGAACACGGCGCCCAGCTGCGTCACCATGAGCACCGTCTCGCCCTCGACCACGGTGCGCACGATGGGCGCCGGCGCCGGCGGCGCCGTCGCCAGCCGGTCGTCGTCCAGGTGCCACGCGTGGAGCGTCGTGCCCCGGCCCCTATAACATTCGGGGTCAGTCGTTGCTGGAAAAGTTTACGACGCGGGCGTGCCCCTATGTCCCCGGGGCTGACGACCCGAGCCACGTGAGATTTGGTCGTGTTTGCTCGACAAGAGGGAATACAGAGCTTGAAAGGGACGTACATTAGCAGCAGCCGGTCACCCAGCGCCGTCATGTACCCCGTACGGTCCGTGTCGGCGTCGGCGCCGGGGTAGAGGTACATGCAACGGCGGCGCGAGCGCAGGTCGTCGAGGACGGCCAGGTACGGTAAGCCCTGGGGACGCCGAGGGGGGCGAGTTTTAGCACGCAGGGCACGAGGCAGGGAAAGAACAAGGCGTCCCCAAAGGGGGGAAGCACTTACGTAGGCCTCGGGCCACCAGGCGATACGGCCGTTGCAGTAGAACATGAAGCGGGGGAAGCGGCCGGCGCCGTCGGCGAGCTCGGGCACCTGGCCGTAGGCGTGGACGCCGCCGCCGGCGACGGGCACGCCGCGGTCGAGGCGGAAGACGCCGTCGGCCCCGAGCGCCATGCCGTGGGGCAGCGCCCAGGCGAAGCGGCCGGCGACGCGGCGCCGCGTGCGGACGAGGCTGCGGCGGAACCTCTCGCCGGGAGACTCCGCCGCCGCCTCCTCCTGTTCCTCCCGCCCTCCTCCGTTCCTCTCCTCCCTCCCCTCCTCCGCCAGGCCGGACTGGGGCCCCGCCGCCGTCGTCGCGCGGATGTGCTGGGCCAGCCCCGGGAACCATCGGTCCGCGAGCCCCGGCCAGATGTCGTCCGACAGCCACACGTACCGCCACCACCGACACACAGCCAGCCCGGCCCGCACGTCGTCGACTTCCAGGCTCGCGAGGACCAGCAGGACCAGCTCGACGGGCAGTCGGCTCACGATATCGCTCCCCGGCGCCTTGGCCAGGGAGCGCAACGGCCGGGCCGCGACCGACGGGCGGCGGATACGCTCTATTAGCCGCTTCATTGCAGGAGCCGACGACGCAAACGGGGATGTGACGCAGTTATGACGGATGAGGCCCGAAGGAAGGGTGGCGATTTGGTAGAGGGGCTGATGAACAAGGCAGTGAGTCCACCAGATGCGATGGTCTGAAAGTTGAGCTTGATACTTCCAGCCGTGACTGCATCGCGAAGTGGGGTCGCCCCCTTACATCACAAACTCTAGGCACCCGCAGCCGCCAAACATCAACCTCTATGTATGGGGACATGTCGAGGCTGGGACCGTGCTTAACTGGCCTCCCACGCAGTCTTTCCCACGAGCCTACAATGTCAAGTCCGTATTCATTGTTTCTGGGCAGGCACAGCAGGCACGTATTCGCCAGTGGACGGTCACAGCAGGCGACTCGAGGCCGCGCGGCTCTGTTGGTATAACCTGAAGCTTTCTCGCCCTTCTCGCCCTCCTCCATTTGGCGCCCTCACACACACACACTCTCTTTCCCCCCCCCCTCTTCCTCTTCCTCTCTTCCTCCTCTCGTCAAGGGCGCGACCGCCAGCGCACGGATACCGGTTCTAGCCCTCGGGCCACAAGAGAGGAAACAAAATAAGAAGAGAACAGCACGCGGAAGCCGCTCCGTTCCTCCCGTGATCCAGTCCAGGACCCCAAAGAGCCCAATAGATTGGGGAAAGATCCCAAACGGCAATGCTAGCAAGGATATCATTAAGTCTCCTCCCAAGCCAAGAAAAGAAACATCGAACCGATCCGGGGCACCTCATGAGAAATCGAAACCCATCGGATCCAACCATGGGAATGGAACCACGCCCCGGCCGTTCTCAAAAGACGAAAGCTCGCCCACCCAACCACTTGCGCCCCGGCTTTTGACGCCGCGAAGGATAGCCCGCGCGGGCTCCGCGTCCTGCTGTCAAAGCATCTATATATGTACAATGTCGTAGTCTTAATGTACGGGGTGGGCGTGTCGGAGCTGCCTTTAGTCTTCCGAGAAGATAATGTGACTGTTTTCGATAATGAACTGAACAGCGAGGTTCTTCGAGTGCATATCGGTCATCTCGCGCTCAATAGTTCGGTCTCTCATGATGGTGGGCGCAAAGACCACAGCCAGGTTCTTGGGAGACATCTGCAGTACGTCAGCACGCGTCGCTCCATCCCGTCGCCTCGCAGTGACCATGACTCACCAGGTTCTCCCGCTCCCGCTTGGCAACGCGGGACAGATGGAACATGAGGAACTCGAGGCAGTCCCGGTGCTTTTGCGGGAGAGCGTTGCACGTCTTCCGGAGGTGGTCGCATTTCTCCTCGTCGGTGGCGAAAGCTAGGGAGAGGGGGAAGGAACATTTGTCAGTGCGCCCGCTTCCTCGAGTATCACCTTCCACAAGCCAAGGGGGGATTCTTACAGTTGGTCTCCAAAACCCGGTCATAGACCTCATAGGTAAGGAGGGGCGTGGGCAGCTTCCGGAAGTACTGTTTAAGCACACTAGTGACGGCTGTGATGTCGATGTCGGGATCCGATATATCGAAACTCTCCGTGTTGCTGAAGCCGTCCTGGATCATCTTGACCTGCGAGTTGCCACCCGTCTTGCGGTAGATGCCCTCAACATCCATGCCGCGCAGCTCCACCTCCTCGATGCATCGCGTGACGACGCAGGGAATCTGTCGCCGCTCGAAATCGGCCCGCTCGCCCAAGTCAGAACCAAACAGAATATTGGCGGCCTCGGCTATGGTGTGGTTTGACGAGTTCGTCGTGGCCATGTTCTTGGGCATCTGGGACGTCGGCTGCTTCTTGAAACCGAAGAAGCCCTGGCGTCCGGCATCGGGACCCTGGCGGATCTGGCCACCATTGACCGCGATGGCCGTCTGCACCGCCACTGGCGGTTCGGCCATGACATGCGTCATGCTGTAGGGCATGCCGATGTTGTCCTGCGTGAAGCCGCCGGGCTGGTCTCGGCGTTCGGGTTGCTGCAGCGCGCCAGCAGCCCGGTTGACGCCCTTGGCGATGTTCTGCGCCATGGCCTTGGAGCCCTTCTTCCAGCTGAACTTTTGCACCTTCCCCTTGCGGATGTTGACGACGGTGGGGCCGGCTTCCACAATCGGCTCCTCCTGGTCGGGGATCAGCGTCGTGCCCGTCCCAATGCTCGCCATGTCGAGGTGGACCGAGTGGGTCGAGGCCCCCTTCTGGTGCTGGTTGTAGATACCGAGGCCGTTCATGGGGGGCCCACGCCCATCCGAGTGGCTCTTGAACCGTTCCTGGATCTGGTGCGTCAAATCGTTGTTCATGTCGGCGAGCTGGGCGTTCTTGGACGACAGCTGCTCGAACTCCAGCAGGGCACGGTCACGGTCCGCTATCGCCTGGTTCTTCTCCTCGATAAGCTCATCACGCTCCGTGTGAAGCTGTTCCAGCGTGGCCGTCATGGACTGCTTGAGCTTCTCCAGCTTCTGCACGAACTCCTTGATGGCCGATTCCTCCAAGTCGCGCGGGTCCACCGACCGGCCCGTCTCTTTCGCTCGTTCCACGTAGCCGGCCAGGACTTCGAGCTGGCGGATCATGATCTCCGTCTGCGTGTCCAGGACCGAAACCGTCTTACGCTTCTCTTCCAGCCTCTGGTTGATGGTCAAGAGGTCCTTTTCGCTCGAAAACTGGCGCTCCAGCTCGGCCACGCGGTTTTCCGAGGTTCTCAGGCGCCGCTTCAGGAAGGCCGGGTCATCGGTAGTCATGAGCGAGACGGGGCTTGTCATGTCGTGCGAATGATGCATGTTGAGCGCGTCCTCCAGGATCGGCGTCTTGGGCCAGTGCGGCGACGTCGTGGCACGGGTCGATTCACTAACACTTCGCGAGTGCCCTATGCGCCCGGGGGTGGTGCTCTGCTCCGCGCTGTTAGTCCTGCCGTGGCGTACAGCGTTCGACACCCGCCGCAAGATGGATGACGAGCCCTCGTCAGTCCCCAGTATGCGAGCCATGTCTTCCTCCATGCTGAAGTCGCCACCGCTGCTCCACCTGGGTAACTTGGGCGAGGTCTTGGGCTCGCCCGTCTCTGGCATGGAACTCACAGATTCCTTGCCGGCGGCGTGCGACGGGGGCAAGGGAGGCGCGCGGGGTGCCATGTAGGTGTCGCTTAGCTTCTGCTCTACGCTGGGGCGTGGAGGCGGCACCATGTCTTCGGAAGCCCGAGATCGGGGCATCGTTCCCGGAAGCGCCCGGCCGTTGGCTGTCGCACCTTCGTTAGTTCTCTCTCGCGTGCGCGGCAACCAACAGTGTAACACGACTTACCATGTCCTGGAGCCGCGTGGCTGGAGCTAATTTCCTTTCTCGCGATGGGTCGGGGAGGCAAGCTCGGGTTCCCGAGGGACGAGCTGTTGGATCGGACGTCTTCCTCATCTTTGTAGGGAGAGTCGTGCGAGGCACGCGAGTTGGCAGGCTGGTCAGTCGCGAGCGCAATGTGCGGCGAATCAGCCAGAGTCTTGATGCCAGGCGAACCGTTTTTGTCTTTCTGGCCCGGACTCGGCGAAGCACCGAATTGGACGCTGTTTCGGGCATTTGGCTTCTTCGACTTCGGCGCGTCCTCCAACTTGAAGTCGTCCTCTGGCTGCGTTCTGGTGGCGGTCGACTTCTGGGTTCGATCCTCGCCCGGCGTCGCAGATGCTTTCGCGGGCGCCGCCTTCTCAGACCTGGACGATTTGGACAGTTGTCTGCCTAGGTTCTTCGGCGGTGGGCTCTCGTAGTCCGACGAGGCCTGTCGTCCCTTTTCCTGGAACGCGATGTGCGGAGTGGACGACTGAGATTCGGGTCTCCAATCCGCACCGGTTTTCGGCACGTTGAAGTAATCTCTTTCTTTTTTCTTGGCAGCCTCGGGACTCAGGGGCGTAGCTGACGGGGCTGGGCTGGGATCCAGCGCGACAGGAATGAAGAAGCCCTGGTCATCGCCGGCGCCAGCGTTGTTCGCCGCTTCATTCGAAAAAAGAGACGAGTTTCGGTTGGCACGATATGTACTTCCCGGAAGAGACAAGCCGGTTTCCTTGGTATGCTCGTGCGTCCGTTCGGGCGACCTCGCCGGTCTCGAGTTGCTCCGCGAGGATGAATCATGGCGGCCATACGACGGCCTAGGACGTGGAGAAAGCTCCGTAGGGGTGTCGTCCGAGTCGGGATCGACCCGATCGTTGGAAAAAGCACCATTCGGAATAGCGTTGGGTGGCAGCGCCGGCAGGCTTTTCTCGACGACGGATGGCGACCCGTCTTTTTCTCGACCTTTGGCGTGGGCTGCCGCTTTTGATTTCTTCCTGCGCCTGGCCATCAGGGACTCATGGCAGCTCATACAAAAAATACCCTGTGATGTCCGGGCATATCGCAGGTTCTCGATCTTCCTCTTGCAGTTCCGGCAGCGGAAACAAGTGGCACAGAAGGCTTGTTCTCCGGTAAGAATGGCCAGATCCTCAATCTTGTTGCCGCAAGCGCTGCAGCTGTAGGTGCAGTTGTTGCAGATGAGCGAGCCATCTCCGAGTAAAAGGAGGTTCGCGTCCGAGTCGAGCAGCGTTCCGCAGGTGTTGCATCGGAAGCAATTGAGATGCCACCGATTGCCGGCTATGTTAACGTCAGGCGAGCTGTATCTGGATAGGGGCAGGGAACGGCGGTCCATGGTAACGGCGCGGCAGAGGCAGGCGGCCACGCCGGCCGCACCGAGGCGGGCGGGCTGCCTGCTCTGTATATGCGGACAGAGGATAGGGGGCGCAATAGTCAGGTCGACTTACCCAGTTCAAAGGCTTTGCCCTCTTCGAGTATCTAGCGGCGAGCGACCGTCAGCAGCCGAATCCTTGGTGGGCGGCGGATGGCGCAGGCCGACAGCCTCGCTCAGGCGTCAATGGGGTTACTCACCTCGCCACAGCCCTTGCAGGGGAAGTTTTCCTCGCCCTCGAGAGGGCTTTCGAGGTACTCATCCATACTGCCGGCGCTCGTCAGGTCGGCCATGATGGGGCGGTGATGTTGGGGGGTGGATTAGGCCGAGGGTCGGGTCGCTTGCATGCGAGACGATCAGGGCCGGGCAGCTCGAGATGGTCGTCGGGAGTGGTCAATTCGGGGGGGCGGGTCGAGGTGCAAGCAACCATGGATGGGAAGACGGGCAATTGCTGGACAGGCCCGAGGAGAGCCTAAGCGGCGCAACGTCGTGGTGCGAATCCGGCCGACTGGGGACGAGCCGGTTCAGAGGCCGTCGTCAGGGAGCTTCTCGCACTTGGTAAAAGGATCAAAGTGTCGGAGCCCCAGGGCTGTGCCGGCAAGGCCCAGTCGAAGTCTACCGACTCTATCGTTCTGGTTGCCCCCCCAGCTTGGATCCAACGGCGGAACGCACAGCGTGGCGGGATGGGGCCTAGAAACCAAGCGACTCGGCCAAAGCGCCGGGTGTGCTCGTTCGTACTCGTGGTCGGATCGTGGTCTTCTCGTCGTCGTCGTCGGTGGTGGCGGCGGCGCGGCCAGGTCCGGCCAGGTAGGAGGACGGAGGGAAGGGGGAAGAGCGACGGAAGGACGACGGCGAGCCCGAATTGGAGGAGACCTGCAGCCCGGGCGTAGTAAGTCCTGTCGGTACAGTTAAACTAAAGATAGATGTACAGTGGGAGGTGGCAGTAATTGTGGTGGTGGTGCCCAGTCGAGCCAGTAGTGGTCGATGGCGGTATTGGGTATTTGGGGGGGGGGAGCAGCAGTGGCGGTGGTGGAGGAGGAATCGCAGGTGCGCAAACGAGGATAGCGAACCAGGCAATGACACACGCCCACACGCACGCCCACACACACACACACACACACACACACACACACATACACCAGGCAAAAGCTGACGAGAGGCCGAACAATGAGACGAAACTACGGGTATGGGAAGCTACAGGGCCAGCGAGAGTGACAAGAGTGCGCGGGCCGTCTAGCGAACAGCAGCTTCGGCTGAAGTCACGGCATGGAAGTCAAGTCTCTCTACCTGGTAGCGAAGCGTCCCACGGGGCGAGTTGTAGCAGAAATTCAAAATGGGCGCGAACAGGGTGCATACGACACGACCGACACGCAACTGGATCCCCTTGGAAATACAACCGGCTGCCTCGTCTTGCTCGCCTGCCATCGTCCAGGCACACGTAAACATCCATGGGATGGACGCATCCAGACACGCCGACACCCACGTAACAGGGAGGCAACCTCCAGCTCCATTATGTACTAGGTAGCCACCTAACTAGAGTTGGGTGGGAAGGGAGGGATTGTTTCTTAGGGCCAATTTCGTGCGTCTCTGGCTCCAACGCTCTAAGCTCTTTTGTTGCCTCTTTAGTGTCGAGAATAAGGGGGAGGGGGAAGAGGGAAGGGATCGGAGGCCAGTCAATTATCCCGTCTTGGGGGGGGAGAGGGGGTAATTCGGACGGGTTGTCAAATTTGGTTTTGCTTGCAACGGTTCTCTCAGGTTTTACTTGCAACGGTCCTCTATTTTGGCCTCCAACGGTGTTCTGTTTTTTGCATGCAGCGGTTCCGACACATCGGCTCCCGCCCTCCCCCTTCTTATGTTTTCCCTCTCCCTCTTTTTTTCCACGGGGGTACCCACCCGGCGGCCAGGAGGAGGGCATCGGACCAACATACCGCACCTACAGCTCGGCCAGGGAAACGACCAGGGGGACTGAAAGGGACGGAAGCCGGGTGTAATCATAAATGCGTCGTCCTGCCGCTCGCTTCTACCCCAGCGCCGGAGGAAGCAAGAGCCTATCAGTGCAGGCCAAAGCAGTCGTGGCACCCAGCTTCGAAGCGCGCTACGCGGTGTCCTAGCTTAGTACCTCTAGCACCCATGGTGGAGCGGACTTACGACGAAGAGGCACAGATCGGAGGGGTTCGGTTTAGTTGTAGCAGCCCATGCGGCGGGCTGTTGTACGCCAACCAACCCATGTCCTGGGCCAGAACAGGGGAGGGGTAGGGGCCAGCTTTCGAACCCTCAATAACTGCTGCTCTCCCCCTCTGGGGCCCACCTTCACTTCTCCGACCGGAGCACGGAGTAAGTAATACGCTGCTCTCTCCGGGCCATCATACGCTGGACGGTGATGAGAACACATATATCCGGCCTCACAATGTTGGTACATGAGGTAGGATACTGGAGGTTCAGAAGTCCCCATGCCCGCAGCCGCCTGCCCCTACTACTTGCATGTTGTACGCTTCCTCCCTCCTGCGAGGGTAGACAGGTGCCTACTCATGTTGCCAGGTAAGCCACATACCTAAACACTTGACTTTACTCGGGCATGAAGAAAACCCAGGGGCACCGTTGCCTGGACTTTTGCAAAACGGGCCGGGAAACCCCCCCCGGGGGGCCGCGATCGACTCGGCTGCCCACGAGTGACGACGGTCCCCTCCGGGTTTCCTTACGGCAGCGACCGGGTATACCCATTCGTTCACCCATGCTACTACCTACGACTAGCCTCCTTCTTTGATCTGGGCCTTCCGCCGTGCTACTGCTGCTACTGCTGCTCTCTCCCATCTCAACGTCCCGGCCTGCCCGGCCTCGCTCGCCGCCCAGAGCCCAGTGAGGGGAGAGGGCGGCGGTGCGGCTGGCCGCCTGCGATGCAGTGTTCAGCCTACCTAGGACGGGCCGGGGAGTCGAGGGGCGAACGAGGACGTTGTCCTGGCTGGCCTCCAAGCGAAGGCTAATCTGACACGTACAACGTCCACGGCTTCGCAACGAATCCCTGTTCAAGCCCGTCGCCGCGGTGTAGTTGGCCCTTACAACGGCGAGGCATGAAGGAGATGAAGGAGATGAGGGAATGCGGGATGCGGGATGCGGGACGCGGGATGCGGGATGGCGGGCGATCTGGATTTACCTCCGACAGCAGCGCGCCCTGGCACGATGCAACGTTGTGCTTTATTTTTATTTTATTTTTTTCGTCACCATTACCGTCTGCCCGGGCTGGCTGATGCCATGTCGGCGGCTGGCTGTCTGGACCGGGACCCCAAACCGCACGGCGAAACGTTGACAGCACGGCCCGCACGTTCAACATGCTTCTCACCAACGCAGTCGGTACGCTCCCCCCTCAGTCGTCCGAGACGCCGACGGCAAAGAACACGCTTCCTGTACGGCCTCTTTTGGTGTGTGGCTGGCCGTCCGGCTGGTGCTTGCTAATCGTGAAGCTGTCGAGGCTATGTGGTAGACAGGGCGCGGGCTTACGCCACTCGCCATCCCCAAAATGCCCCTCTCTCTTCCCTCCGCCTCGGCCGAGGAAGTCACTCTCACGCTGCGATTCATGGACCGGCGTCGACGAGGACGGAGGACCAGCCGCTGCCCACGCTCACGGCATCCGGTGCAGGCGTACGTACTGCCCCATGCCCAGCTCTGGCCGTACCACAGCCAATCCGGCTGGTGTCAGCTCATTCCTTGCATTGTCCACAGGCAGCAAGGAGCGAGGGCTGAATCCACATAACCCATCCTCAGCTACCCATGGCCGTTTGCGAATAGGATGCCGTCGGAGGGTTTCAGCCATGGCTCTCCCATGTTCATTTCGGACGGCCGTTGGCCTGCATCCTGTTTCGCGTCTTCACGTGGGCGACTGCCCACGTATCTACTTTTACCACGTCGTAGAGTTCATGAGCTATGTATGTATGTACTCATGTAGGGGTCAGGCCGCTTGCCCGTCAGGGTTGCCGGGGCTGTCCTCCCCCCCCATGATCGGCACTTCCACGCGCTCGATACGGAACGCCGGGAAGCCGAGGTGCATATGCCAACTTGGTCGTCGGGTTTAACATAAACACACGCAGACGCACACACGCACACACGCCACCCCCAGCCATTCACCCAGCCGGAGATTGCGCCCTCCTGACGTGTAGAAGCCTCCGGATCATGTCTCTCTTTGCTCATCGGCTGCCACACACTGATGTAGGCCATCTCTTCCGTCTCAGCCCTGCCCAGTGCCTGTTCCCGACTCCACCCACCATGGATGCCAGACGGAGCACTTTGCGACTTGGCAGGGAGAAGGAGGGTGAGAGAGAGCGCCCTGAGAGGAGGGAACCGAGGGCAGCGATTCGCCCGTAACTTTACCGTTTCACCTAGACAGTGGTCCACAATTCCGAGCCAGGGCTCTCGGCCTCGAAACAGCCCTTTCTACGGAGTGCTCGATCGGGTACCAAAGTGACCGGCCAGGGGCAGATTTCCGATGCAGGTTAGCAGCCCGTTTAATAGGAGCCAATGCGCGCTTGCTTGTTAGCACACCTGGGTAGTGAGTGCATTACGACGCCGGATTTGTACCTCGATTCCCGCCCCCCCGAGATGGATCGATCCACAGCTGGGGAGAGCGTGTACGAAGTGGTGATAACACCTTGGCCAATGTAGATCCCTCCATACGGCCAAGTTAGCGAGTTACAGAACCATGGAAGAAGGGAAGGAAGAAGAAAAAGAGCGGTGCTGGTGCTGCTCGGAAATACTGCACCCGAGTTACATGTATGATGCTGCCTCACTGCAGGTTGTTTTTATGCATCTACGAGATTGTTGAGGCACCGTACTCGTAGTTACCTGCCTCGCCGTCCCATCTCCAGCGTCCCGCTCTACCTATAAGATCTCATCTGGCCTGTGCGTGGCCCGACGGCCGCCGTAAGAGATGCTGGATAGCTGTGTACACATCTAGTGCAGTCCAATAGCAGCTACCTTCCAACCTATCTATTTCCTACATCTCCCCCCCCCTTTTTTTTCCTGCCTGTCCCGTCCATTGCTGGCTGCCGCTTCGGGGAAGCCCCCGTGTTCCCCGGAAAGCCGTTGGCAGGCGCCGTTCGGAGCTGGGATCCATGCCAGGGCCGCCTGTCGGAGCCGGGCTAACAAAAGCAACGTCTCCATGGTCTCGTACGGGCAGCCGTCGGCACCCAAGGCACCTAACCACAATGCGGAGGAAGATGCGCCAGCGAGGGGGGGGAAGGGGCGCGGCCAATGAAACCCAGGTCTTTCAGATGCTTTCTTTTGATGCCGGGACAGGGCCTCGATGACTGCCGCTAAGCCAAGCCCTCTCTCACCCATGACCCTTGGGCCGAGGGGACGAGACGGACCGGGTTGCGCAAGTCCAACCTCAGAAAAGTCGGGTATCATCCAGAGCTGGAAGTTCCTTGCGAAATACGGACCCCCCCCCCCCCAAACCTGGATGGTGCAATTCCCCCCTCGGCAGCAAATAAGCGGGCTGGGTATGCTCGGCCAGGGCAATACAGGGGACACGAGGGAGACGTGTTGCATGGCGGCGCCCCGACGGCGTTGGCGCCTGCTGCACCCTGGATTGTTTTGAGCCGTGTCATCCAAACCCGGCCGTCTGGCTACTTGCTGCAGGTGCTGCTGGAGCAAGGCGTGGCGGGGAGGGAGGGGGTAGGTATGGTAACGGGGGCGCATTTTCTTTTCTTTCTTCCCAGTCCCGCGATTGCATCGTCACGGCGGATCGGTCACGCCTGTGGTGATGTCGGGGTGCCCCTACGAACCTCAAAAGCCAACGATTTGAACCCTGGACCCACGCAATCGGCCGTTGGTCACCCCACTGCCAAAAGACCCCGTCGATCACACACGCATCCATCTCCGCTGCGGATTCGACACCCTTCTTTGGTTTTTTTTTTTTTTTCCTCGTATGGATTCAGGGTCCGGGTAGGAGGGTCCGCCAAGCCCGGCATCGACTTGCTTCTGGCAAACGCGCCTCTTGTCCGCGGGAACCGGCAATCCGACCGAGCCGCATCGAGGCCGACCGCCCGGCCCGTCGCCGTGGCCCTGCTGGGCGGGCCATTTCCATTCGCATATAGGCATGCATCCGCGGATGGGATGTCGGTGCGTGCCGTCTCGCCCGGCGGGAGATAGCGGTTGAGACAAGCCAGCAAGCAAGCAGCTACCTGTCCACCTATGCCCAAGGTAGGTAGGTAGGTATGCAAGCAAGCAACCAGGCCAAACAGAACAAACCCCGCCGGCGACTCCCGGCAACGCGTGCTGCAGCCGTGATACGAAACACGCGTCTTTCCCACGAGAAAAGACGGTCGACGGGCGGGGGGGCCGAGCCAATCATCCAACCCGCGGCCTTCGTATATGCCACGCATATTTATGCGCCGCCACGCATGGGAACCTGCTTGCGCCAGCCGCCGATGCGGCCAGCTATGTGGCCACGAGAAGGGCGCATTCCGAAGCCAGTCTCCCGCAGACCTCGTGAGACGGCCGGGCCCAGACCACATGCGCCTTTTTCTTCTCTGCCAGCCAGCCAGCCTTGGAGGGAAGAGGGAAGGAGGGGGGTTGGCGGCACACGGCGTCGGGGAGAGGGGGCGGAAGTAAAAAGAAACCCCCCCGCCATGGCGCCGCAACACACCAGCCCTTTCATGCCGTCCCACGGCTGCCACGAGACCCGACCCGCCAAACCGCCTGCGGCCGCCGACGCCTCGTTGCCGGGTGCCACCGCGCATGTCCAACTTCGGCCACGCTTGGCACGTGGCCGGTAACGTGCAGCCCTCATGGCCTGTTGCCCGGGGGGGGAAGGGTTTTGCGTCATCCGCTCCCCCGGGCTCGGGTGCGCGCATCCAACGGGTCATTCTTCTCCCATAACTCCAGCTCGGCCGGTTTTCACGGCCGAGGAGGAGGCTCGCGGCTCCGTAAAGGGCCCGCTGCCCCGGGGGCCCGCGAGCGGGCCTCGAGCGAACGTGTTGCGCGCCCGAAAGGGGGGAAGGGGTGTTCGGCTAGGTGGAATAGGAAGTCTCCCAGTCCCAAGCCACGAAACTTTTTCCCGGTGGCGTGCCCTTTCGCAAGGCCGACTGAATGCGCACCGCATAACCCTAATAATGTATAAGGGAAGGGTGGGGAGAGGGGTTGCGGTAGACAGGCGTTGAAAAGCGAGATAGTCACCCCCCTGCGAGGATACCCATGGGAAAGACTGGTCGTGCGCAGATCTGAGTCGTCGGAGATTTAAAACCAGCCTACCGCATCCAGACGCTGCGGAAGGATGAGCAAGCGTAGCAACTGCCTGATATCAATTACAACTTCGTACAGCTACCAAAATCCCAAGCCAGAGGAGTCAGCCCCCCGCCAAGTACACAATGCAAGCCCGGCAGCTTTTTATGTCTCTAGAACGCCCGCGCCCTCGGGTCCGCCTCGCCTTGCGCCCCGGAAGCCCTGAACTTGGGGGTATACCCTGCCAAAAGAATTAAAAAAAACCAACTAAATATGGAATCCCGCCCGAAACCCCGGCACTCCCTCGGCGGCCACCGGCTGTATGGGAAGTCAACTTGGAAAACGAATACCGCACGACCAAAAGGCGGGCCGATGAAAGCGTACACCCAGCACCAGACGATGGCCAGGAGGATTCAACAACAACCTCTCAACTAAGCAGCGGCTGCCGTGCCCATCTCGCGCTGGCGCTTGACCACGTAGTACGTAATCAGGCTCTTGGGGTCGTCCTTGACGCCCTTCATGCTGTCCCAGAACTTCTGCTCCCCCACGCGGCTGTGAACCGCCACGCAAAGTTGTACGGCGTCCATGCGAACACCGCTCTCCTTGCTTTCCAGGCACCGCGACGTCAGCGTGGCGAGATCCATGGTTTCGGCATCGCTGAGATGAAAGCCCGGTCTCGTGTCCAGGAGTTGCTTGAGAACATGAAGGCCCATGCTCAGGCTACGGCAGCCCCTGGAATCCGCATCCATGGCGCCCAGACGCCGCGTCATCGTCACTGCAATCTCCTCCGGATCCCCGAGGGTGACCAGCTCGTCCGCCAGCAACTCGAGACCGCTGACCATATGCGTGCGAGAATCGTAGTAAGCCCGCGCAGCCAGCAGCGCCTCGAGGCCCCGGGAAACATGAGGCTGGAAGCTGCTGCGCATCTTCTTCAGGATGAGTTTGATGGTCGCCAAGACCTGGGCCCTTACGTCTTGAACTTTCTCGGGCGCAACGTCCGAAAGAGGGGCTTCGAGGTACTGGAAAAGACCCACGAGGAGCGCATCGAACTTGTCGTCGGTGAAGAGTCCCTTGCCGTCGCGTATCAACGACTGCAATTTTCGGAAACCGTGGACGTCCAAGCTTTGCGCCTTGACCCGGACGATACCGCTTTCGAGTAAACGCGTGGCCTGACGGTTCTTGTCCGGAGTGCCAGTTGGGGTGCTGCCGTCGGTGGGTGTAACAGCCTGAACAACAGCAGATTCGTTGACAGGTCTATCCTCGAGGACCGACCGATTGGGGCTGGGCTCGTGGACTGGGCGAGCCGAAGCCTGCTCGGCTTCGCTGCTAGGGTCTTCGTAGACCTTGACGGACTTCGAGGGCGTCGCGGCTGCTATCTGGGTAGACTCCTTGAGCCCCTCCGAGTGACGGAGGGCTTCGAGGCCGTGGTGCTCCTGGTTGCCGTCAAACACTCCAAGTCCATTGAGCTCAGCATGGAGCTCGGCCGGGTTAGACTCTTCAAATTGCCCATTGAATCCAGTTGATTCAGGTCTAGTGAAATGCTCGGGCTCAAGAGCATCCGACCGTGAGCCAGAAGACACAGAGGTTGCAAATTGAGGAGCCCTGGGGGATGTCAACCTCAGGTGGTCCTGCAAGCTGGTAATGTTGGGTTGCACATAGGTGAGGTCTTCATTCGTTCTTGAGGGGGAAGTGAAGGCGCTGATGTCGGTCCGGGCCCTCACAGGTGAACCCCGCGGAGAAACAACCGTAGCGGCGGCAGCAGGTTGGCCGGCAGCCTGCCTTGTCGGACTGGGGATGCTTGGCTCGCTGAGAGTTGGCTGATGCCCTGGCCTGGATTTGGGTACTGTCCTTTTAGGAGAGCCCGCAAGCTTGGGCGTGGCGGGTTTGGGCTTCGAATCAGCAAGGGTTGACCGCTCAGACGTGGGACCGTCGTGGTTCCGGCCGGAATAGGGCCCGGCGGTAGCGGGCCGGGGCGCCATCCTCCTGGCAGGTCTCATAGGCGCATGAGACATACCGCCGGTGGTGGCCTTGGCTCGCGTTTGACTGGTTGAGGCCGAGGTGCTTGGTGCGCCCGATGAGCTGCCCGACGTCGTGGGCCGCTGCGGGGATTGGATGGTTGCCATTGCAGAGCCTGGCCGCGACGGGAGGTTCCTGGTGCCACTGGCTCCAAGAGCCCTTTTCTGTGCCATCATAGCATCCCTCAGCGAGGGCTTGGGGTTGGTGCCTATTGTGCTCTTCGAGAGGCCCAAGCCGGGTCTAGCAGCCGGTTCAGCCTTCTTAGGCGAGTTGGGGTTGTTGGGGTCCTTCTGCAGCAACTTTTGGGCAGTCGGGTCGAGTGTGTCCATCAAGGCCTCGGCTTTCGCGGGCCATACAGCGGCGAAGGCCCAGTATGTAGCCCTCATCTTCTCTCGGACGCCGGGGTTCGGGTCAGCCAGGCCCTTTTTGATACACTTGTCCATCATGTCGAGTCCTCCCGAGTGTTCGAACTGGGCTTTGTGGTGCGCTTCCTTCCGGATCAGCGTCTTCAGCCAGGCTGTGGCATATGTACGCGGTTGCACGTTCTTGTCCTGACAGGCCATCCAGACGTGTTGCATGATTCTAGCAGTGTACGTCACCTTGCCAATCATGGTGTCGACCGTGGTGCTGGCCATGGTGGAAGCAATCTTCTTGGTGGCAGCACACAGCTTGATGAAGGTCTGCATGAGCAGCTCAACCATGGGATCCATGGCGGGCCCGAAGGCCACAGCCAGGTCCTGCACCAAGGAGCAGCCTTCTTTGGACAGACTGGTGCGCAACGAGGTCGCGGCCTTGATGATGCCATCAAGCAAGGACCTGCAGCCCGCAATGAAGATATCGGGGTAGCTCTCGGGCACGTTGCCGGCAATAAGCCTCCTCAGCTTGATGATGCTTTCTTCTCGTTTCAGCCAGTTTTGCTCCGACTCGCGCCCCTCGAACCAGGGGTGCATATCTCTCAGGATGTCCTCGAGTTCGCGCGATGTGTTGACGTAGGAAGGCTCGACGGCATCGGCCTTGGCCTCTGGCGGGGCGGGCGTGACGGGCCGTTCGGTGGCCAACGAAGATGTGCTTGCGGCGAGTGTCTTGGGTCGCACGAGGGGCGCCGAGTCCGGACGGTCCTGCACCGGTACTTTTGTCGTCGTGGCAGCACTAGGAGCCAGCTCCTTGACGATGGCAGCTTCTATCGCGGGACGGACCTTGAAGTTCTTGAGCTGTCTCTTCACGTCGGATTTGGCAGCATTCGGGGCGTCGCGGAACAGCTGTATGACGGTGGATTTTGCGCAGTCCCGGACCATGCCGTCGGCATCCTCGAGCAGCTCCATCAGCGAAGGGACGTAGGCGCGGAACGGCATACCGTGGTCGTTGTGCATCTGTAGGAGCCACTGCATGCCCGTCTCTTTGGCGCGCGGGTTCTTGCCGACCAGGGCGATGTTGCGCACGAATCGTTCGACATCGGCGGGCGCGGGCCCGTACATGGTCGTCAGGGCTTGGACGGCGAGATTCCGCAGCTTGTCCTTCTGGTCGCCCATCTTGTCGACGACGAGGGGCAGCGTGTTCTTTGCGTCCCGGGTGATGTGTTTGGGGTCCTGCCGCGACAGCCGCGTGAGCAGGTGATTCAGCGCCGTGAAGCCGGCATTGGCGAGCATCGTGTGCTGGGAGCTGGAGGCGACGCGCAGCGCCTCCAACAGAGGCGCAACGCACGTGTCGGGCACATTGTGCTGCTTGATGGCCGACTTGACGGCGGAGACGAGCTGGACTTTGGCGTCGACGGAGATGTCCTTGCGCAGGATGGTCAGCAGGTCGGCGACCTGCTCGTCGGTCAGCTTTTCGGCCATGATCCCCCGTGGCAGAGGAGATGGCAGGCAGGCAACTGGCAGCAGAGGGTTCGTCGTTGATGTGGCCGCGGGATGTTTTGGGCTCAACGTTTGGAAGCGGGCACAGCGAGGGGGGCTTCGAGGTACCCGGTTTTCTACTGTGATGGCGTAGGCGCGCCGCGGCTCCGCGCAGCACGAAAAGCACCGGGTAAGCAGCAGCGACGGCGGGGGGGGGTTTTTTGTTTGTTGACGATAAGACGAAACGGGCTGGTCGGGAGCCCGAAGAGAAGGGGGGAAGGGGAGGGGGCGGCAAACGGGTGTGTGAATGGCTCAGTTGCCCGCCTCAATGCCGATTCTTTTTTCTTTCTCCCACAGGATTGAGTTCTGCTAGTACCGAGAGCACCTGTGGCGCCGAAGCAATCGTCTCTTATTTTTTGCTATGCATTCTCTATTAAATAGCCCCGAGTCGGATTTGTCAGACGGCTGGTGTTTCTAGAACCCGGCATGGGAGTCTTCGCAGCACGGCGCAGAATGGATGGATGGATGAATGCGATCCCGGCAGCCCGAGTGGCTGGTTGGGCGCGCGATCTTATCCCCATGGCAATGAAAATTGGTCTCCACTGCCTGTTCGGGCCGCATCCATCCTCACGCCACCGCATACGCCGGCAGGGCCGTGGGACACTTTTCTTACATGCTACTACTACGTTATCCTACGCCTCAAGCATGGCTGCATCTTGCATGGGAAGCTGCCGACGGGCCCCATACCGCGTACGTACATAACACGTTCCACCGTACTAACCACTGAGGGGCTACTGTACATAGGTAACCCATAGATCCGTGTCCTACCCGTGGGAAGCTGCCCTGCGACCGGCCGAGGATGGATGATTGCGACTGCTAGGGACACATCACCAAGGCACGTGCGGATACCACTACAATACATGTATCGTATAGTATAAGAGAGCCAATCTACATAATCCTGGTTGTGCTACATCAGGCTGATGAGCAAGACGGGGGGGAAGAAGGGGGGAGGCAACCTCTTAATAAGGCAGCCTGGGCCACAGGCGGGTTGCAGGGCAGCCCGGCAACACTGGGCGACCCTGGTAACGGGCAGGATGGAGCTGAGGAGGGGCACCCAACATTCGATCCGACAAGGTAAGGGTGGCTTCTACACAGTAGGTGGTCGAGGCTACTGAGTGCACGTACCTTGCAGGTACCTGGAGGCGGGGCGATACTGCCACTATTGATCTCCATTAGGAGGCAGGCCGGAGAGACCCATGTGTTCACAACTCGCTTCCTGGTGACCAGAAGAGCTAGGCGGCCCGTCGCACTCGGATTACGGCGTAGTGCTGTCAACCCAGCTGGGTACCTATCTCATCCTGCCCGTCGCTATTCCTCCCCGGACGATCATTCCCCAGTGCCCTTACCCCCATTTGTGATGGCCAGAAGCTGCTGCACGCTGTAGGGACGAGGTCGTCATCGCTCCAACCACACAATACGCCCCGCCACACAACCACGGGCTGCGTGCGCCTCAGGGTCCGGTCCCTGCTTACCCACGATCCTCGCCGCCACAGGGGGAAAGGGGCTATCAAGTACATGCCGATCCCACCCTTGACCACGCCGGTTCCTCCGCCAGTCTTCATGCCGGGCGTATCGTATCAGTACGAGGCGCCAGTGCCGACCACGGCCGGCGCCCCCGCCTCGGAAGCGACGGCGGCGGCTGGCCCGGCGGCGTCGGGAGAGCAGCAGTCGGCGCCCGGCGACGGCCAGGGAGCCGCCGGCGCCGAGTTCGAGCTCCCGCGGCTCCGGCTGCACCTGAACGAGCTGTCGCACCCGGGGGCCCTCGTCTTCCTCGGCGCCGTCAACGCGCCGGCCGTCCTTGCGAGCGCCGCGCGGAACGTCCTGAAGCACCTGTACCTCGCCCCCGCGGCCCCACACCTCCATCCGCCGCCGACCCGGTCCGTCACGCTGATCCTCCGCGACATGGGCGGCGTCGCCTACACGACGGGCAAGGACCTGGACGACGACCACAAGGAAATTCACTTCAGCCTGCCCTACATCGCCAACATCGGCGCCGGCCGCCAGGCCCACGAGATCACGGGCGTCCTGACCCATGAGCTGGTGCACTGCTTCCAGCACAACGCCCGGGGCACCTGCCCCGGCGGCCTCATCGAAGGCATCGCCGACTGGGTCCGCCTCCAGTGCGGCCTGGCACCGCCGCACTGGAAGAAGGAGCCTGGCGGCCGCTGGGACGGGGGTTACCAGCACACCGCCTTTTTCTTGGAATACCTAGAGTCTCGCTTTGGTGCTGGGACCGTGCGGAAGCTGAACGAGAAGCTCCGAGTCGCCAGGTACGAGGAGAAGGCCTTCTGGACAGAGACGCTGGGCCGTCCTGTAGGCCGATTATGGGAGGACTACCGCAAAACCTTCACGGCAGAGAACGCCGGGCCCGAGGATGAAGCTAAGGCGGGCAAAGACGGGTGTGCATGAGAAGAGGATACGGTGATGGCACAGGAACGGGAGACGGGAAGATAAATACCAAGGAAATTTAATGAATGCCTTAACGCCTTTCTACGATAGCGAGCCTGTAATCGCAAAGATACCTCGTGTTACCTGTGAACCCAGTCCTATGATGCCCATAACCATGTGACGCCATGCCGTATGATCCCTATGTCCGGGGGAAAGAGACACCGAAGTCCTGTCTTGCTGCTCCCGCATCACGCGTGGAGAGGCTGGGGGGCATCGTTTTCGCTGACAACACTGCCCACCTCCGACCAGCTGGCGGGGGTCGGCATGCCTTCGCTCTCGCTGAGAACATCAAAGTAGCGGCTCTGGCCTTGGGAGTTGACCGAGCGTACTTCGTCCGCCACGTCAACCACGGAGGCTGAGTCGGTAGGCGTGAGGGCGCCGTCGCTGACCAGCTCGGGCTCTGAGGCGGTGCGGGCGGGTGACACTGGGAGCGGGGAGTAGAAGCCCGAGTTGGCATTCTCGGCCCAGGCCTGGATGGAGGTGTAGGCATCGTGGGCCCGGTCCTCTTGGCCGGCCGTCATGTACTCATCGGGAGCCAGCTGTCTCTCGAGCGTGGGCGTCGTCGGCCGCTCCGTCTGTTCGGCGGGCGTCTCGAACTCGACCAGCGCGGGCATCTGCTCGAACGGGGCCGAGAGAGTGGCGCTCGAGCGGTCGTTGCGACCGTTGTTGGAGACGCTGTAAATGTCGGTGCCTGCTTCGTCCTTGTCCGCGGGGTCCTCCAAGCTGTTCTCCAACACGATGTGCTCGTCGATGCCATGCTCATCGGCGAACGGGTTCGTGTAGGCCGAAACGCCAAGTCCCCGAGATGCATCGCCGCGGTGCCTGAGGCCCTCGGCCTCGCCACCTCGGATGTCGGCACTCGAGTTGAAGACGTAGGTGCCTTTGTCGGCTTCAGCGTCAGGCTTCAAAAAATCATCGAAGCTGGAGCCTCGGCGGTGCTCGGACAATGAGCCTCTCTGCGAGTCTCGGGGTTCCTTGCCGCGCTTCTCCTCGGCAAGGGCGTTCCAGTACATCAGCTCCTCTCTCTGTCTCCGGCGGGTCTCCTCATCGGCATCGACGCTTTGTTCGCCCCCCTCGCCGCGCACGTCGATGCCGCGAGAGCGCAGAAAGCCCTCGGCATCTTCCGGTCGGTTAAACAGGTTCTCGCGCTCCTGTGGGCTGATGCTGTCTCCGAGGGAGTAAAGAGCGACGGCGATGCGGCGTCGCAGGTCCTCGGCCATGCGTCGGAGCTCGGGCGACTCGTAGATGGCGATGCCGGCCGCTACGACGACGCTGACGGCGATGACGCCGGCTGATAGAGCAGCATGGTTAACTGTCGGCATCTCTTCAATCGGTTTCGCGTGTTGGGGAGCGTTAAGTGGGGTAGAAGCCAGGGGCGGGCAGGATAAGCAAATTCGAGGGAGGGAGAAGGCAAATCGGTAAGGTCAGGCAGGACTGTGCCCGGCAAGGCACAGATGTAATAAAGGCTGGCGGGTGGGAGCTCCTGTCCACGCGGCTCTTGGTTTTTGCCACTGCACTCGGGGCGAGCTCAGCAGGCAGCCGTTTGCGTCTGGTACTAATGGACGTGTGCACGCGCATATGCACCGGCATCCATCGCTCTCCATGATGGAGGTCGAACGAGCAGGGGAAACAGGTGGGGTTCGATGGCGATAACCATTCATGGGCAAATGGGACAGCGACGCAGGCGAGATTGCCTTACCTTTGATGACCACAGGAGCGGGCATTTTCGCGACAATCCAGACGTCCGAGAAACCAGCTGGTCGGCCAGAGTTCTAGGAGAGGGCTCGATGGATGCGATGGGAAAAAGAAGGAAAGAGAAAGACGGCAGGGCCGAGTTTTTCTCAATCGGACCAAACCACGTACGGGATGTAATGTATGTCCGACTGCTTCCCGCACAAATGGATGGGGATGCTGCGCGTGACGTGCCCCATTTCCTTTGCCCAAGTAGCATGGATGTATGGATGAACTCAACATACATTACCTTGACGTACTTACCCAAGGCAAATACCGTCTTAGCCGGGGCTTGCGAGAAGCTTATATGTTGCTATTTGATTTGGAAGGGGCAGCTAATGGGTTGTGTAAGTGCATTAGGTACTATCCGATGGTAATCGATGTACTTCCTACTCGGCTGTCGTGGGCAGCATTCTGCAGACTTCCACGCAACACCCGGACTAGAGACTCGACAGTCAGACAATGCGGACATGGATGTTTGACGGGGCTGTCGCGGACTTGCACGTACTACACACCTCCAGATATTACCTTCGTAAAAGTCGGAGGAGTACCACAGCCGTCGACCTCTTCTGACGCCGTGTCATCAAGCTGCAGACGGGGAGACGGAGACCTGAGGCTCGGCTCATCCGTGGGGAACTAGAACTGCATAACCTCCAGCCGGCGATCCGCTTAGGCCCGCGGCCATTGTAGGCAGTCAGTCCTCGCATGACGTACAAAATCCCATATCCAGTAAGCGCACTTTGTGACACCGGAGGTATAGCAAATGAATACTCGCCAATTAACGCACCGAGACGATGGATTCTCGCGCTGAAGATATTCGTTTGCAACACAGACAGAAAATGCCTGCGCCACCTTTCTTGTGCCCATCGTCAGCATCATTCCTGACAGCTACAACCGGGTACCCGTTCCAGATGGAGAGGTCATCACGCCGGGGACTTACATATGTAGATACTTGTACCAACCAGTAGCGGGCCCACCAATCCCCGCGTCCTAATAGCTGGCCCACCAATGAATCCATCATCCATGCTAGGCTTGTTGGCCAGGCACCTGCAGGTTGGACAACACAGAGAGCGCTCGTTATCACGGTGCGAGCCGCAGCGCTCGGAGTAGGTGGCCCGAGCCGCCGAAGTAGCCCACAAATAGAAAGGAAACGCATACATCCAACTCCGGTGCAGCTGATGGAATATGACCTGAAAGATGGAGGTAATGTTCAAAATCCGTAGCTGCACGCAAATCACTTGGCCCAGCCACTTGGCCCAGCCGGTGATTCCTGGCCCCTCATCGCCACGGGTGACTACTATACCAGCGTGCTCAGCTGGAGGCGAGGGGAGCGGTAGGAGTCTGACTGGGCTCTGAGGCGGCATAACTAAGAGGTCTGGTTCGGAGAAGAAGCATCTGTCACATCGGCTCGCGATTATGTTGGCCGCATTCGTTCGCTGGATCATGCCATATTGTGGTCCTTCCTCCAAACTAGACCGGGGTGACTCTCTGAGTTGGCCCGGCCACCATTACCACACCCTTCCTTAAGTTACCCAGCGCAGCATGAGTGCAACTCGTGTGGCGTGATCTCCGGGCAGGAGCCGATACATCAGTAGGCATGCCTCTTCGGATCAGCCTGTTCAAGGTACCTTGAGTACCCTCCATATCCGGTACGCTTCGTTGCCATTCTTGGCTGCCGAGGGTCAGATACATGTTCAACGGGCTGTACCTACCTGGCAAGCAGTCTGGTATTGATTTCGAGATCTAAGCTCGCGTAACGGATTATCATGGACGTCGGATACGCATTTCGCCGTGTACCTGGTCCCCGTTAAGCCGGTTGGCGCATACCAGGACCCTGGGCTGGGCCATGCGATCAGGGGCAAGACGTGGCACGACCGGGGCCCTCCTGGCTGCCGGGAGTAGAGAGTGGCCTGGTCATGTTATACGCAGGTATTTGGAGTCGTAGCTGGTGTCGCAGGCCGCCCAAGGATGCCCGCAATTGATGATTCCCGGTACATAACTGGACGCTCTGCCCTGCTTGTATCCATTGGCGCGGCGTGCGAATGCCACGATGAGATTGCAACGGAAGGGGGGTTTCTCGGTGAGTCGAGGCAGGCTGGAAGCCCGTACCGCCCGTTTCGGATCCTTCGGCACGACGTCTCACTCAAGTGCTAGTCCTGATCATGGCTAGGCTGGGTCCCAGGTCGAGAACGATCTCCGAACAGCCGGCCGCCACTGAAATATCCAAGTCGGGGGCCGGACCAAGCATCCCATGTCAGTGTGTACAGTTGAGCGAGGAAGGGGACAGAAGAAATGGCTCACTACCCTATGAAAGATTGCATTAGTGGTGAACCAGCTCTTCTGCCCGCTTCTGCTTGGCATGCTCAGCATGGTGGGTTGGTGTAAACTTGTGGGTGTCTCGGGTGTCAAGGTACGCCGTCATGCCCAAGTCAGACAACCCCGATAGCCTTTGGCCGTATCCGAGAAGAGAAAGCCGGCCGGCCGCTCGACACGAGCGAGAAAACTACCGGCAGGCCGGGGAAATGGACATCCAAGCCCAGCCTCAGTCTCACCCGCTCCTGTTGGCCAACATGGGGGCCCCTGGGAATGCGAGTGGGTGCCGAACTCCGCTCACTGTGGGGAGGAGGACGGCGACTGGCCGTGGGGGTCGAACACGCCTGATTTGGCGTACGTTTATTGCTTGCCTCGTTCTTGTTTCCAAGGCCGACAGTGGCGATCAGTCCCATCCCCGTCGCTTGGGGGCAGATCGGCGCACCCCCCAAGGGCGGACGCGGGCGGTACCTGAGCAGGCGTGCAATTCGGACCAGCAAAGACACTGATCGGCGGAACCGACACCCGAGAACAACAAGCTGGCAGGAAACTGATAAGACCACGGTGATGATCTTTGGTTTAGTACTTCGTAAGCCACAAGCCCGATAGCGACTTTTCTATTGACTAAAACGCATTTTGGAGTTTGGTCTAATGCGGTCTAGGGAGCTCGTAGCAGTACTTCGTAACCAACGCCTCGGTGTCCGACTCGGGACACAGCCTATCGAAAGCAAAGGGGAATATTGCCAACTCCGCAAACAAAAAAAAACAAGAGGGGGGCGATGGGGAGGGAGGGAGGGAAGCAGAGTTGCGCGGCCATTGGCCGGTAGGGTGACTGCACCAGGTGCCATGAAGCATCCTACGAGGAGGGAGGACAAGCTTTCCAATCCCAAGAACCCTCCATCCACACTCCCGCCCCGTCCACCTAGGTCTTAGGGCTGAGCGAGTTCGGAGTGCTAGTCGAAAACGGACCTACGCAGCCGAGCTCGCCGAGAAACACACCACTGGCAGGCAACCTTTAGTGGCTCGATCCAGAGCTGGAGGCCGTCGAAGCATCTGACGAAACCGACATTCCGGAATCGGTGCGAGCGATACCCGGCGAGGGCTCTTGAGTAGCACGGGCCTTCTCCCTACTCGCGGGTCAGAACGACTGCTTTACTCGTCCCCCCGAGAGAGAGAAAGGGATGCATTGACTTACAGTGTTTGCCTGTTGCCGTGAAGCGTGCACTTCCACTTGCCGCCGTTGGTCTTCAAGGTGAAGACCACAGGCTTGGCATCGATAGCAGCTTTGATATCGTGGGAAGGCATGTTGATGGTGGATGTGATGGTGTATCAGGGAAGTCGTTCAGACGGGCAGATGGGAAAATCGCGATGTATACCGTTCTATAAAGAGCGGGCTGAGAGGATAGGAGACAAATGTTCAAACAGCGAACGTAAGAAGTGGTGGACGTCCGGATATATATAGACGATCCGAGGTTGAGGCACGCATTCCCCCCAATTTTCTTGGGAACCAAGTACCGGGAGACCCTTATCACCAGTGGACAGACGACAGCCAGACCCAGACAGACATCAGCCAGACCCAGTCAGACCCAGTCAGACCCAGACCAACGGCAACGTGAGCGATTTACCCAATATGTCGACGTGGGGCGCACTGCATATGCGCTTCTGGTTGCAAGTCTGCACGGTACGGTACCTACTTCCGGTGTGGCCAAAAAGGACCGAAGAAGGGTCACCCGGCGACCTACCAATCCCGCGCATCGAAATGGACCACGAATTTCCTGCGATGTACAGCTCAACACCCAACAAACATGTGGGCTTGTACCGTAGGCACATGCCCAGGAACGTTGCCGCGAGTCCGCAAGAAAATTCATTTTACAAAAGGAGAATAAAGGTTACGTCAAAATCCCTCCACCCCTTGAATTACCTTACCCGTCTACAACGTACGTAATGAAACCCGCAGGGGTTCCCCGCGAGACAGAACAACTACAAGGGACGGACGGGGGGGCGGGGGGGGTTGGGGGTTTGGCCAGCACGGACGCCGGGGCACATGCTGAGTGCGTGTAAGCAAGCATGTATGCTTACAGACAAACTTGAGTACATGTACACAAGCGGTCGCTCCATCAAGGGAGAAACACGCGTGCGACCACAACGGTCGTGGTTGGCGCCCCCTGTTCTGACACCATCCTCTCTCTCTCTCTCTCTCTCTCTCTCTGGCTGGCCTTTGGAAAAGCCGGTGAACATCCATTCATGCGTCCATGACGCCGTTGCATCACACACTGTGGGTGGGACCCCGTGGCCGTAGAGTTTTTCTTTTTGTTGCTTCCCTCTCCTTTGACGAATTTTGCATCGGTCCAGTAGAGCGCAGCCGCAGGTATCTACCCAAGGTGAAAGCGCGTATTCGGGCTGACTCAAGTTCCACGGGCGCTCTTGCTCGCGTTGTCGCCAAGGACCGGACTCTCCAAATTCGCGGCAGGCCAGCGGGCTTCTAGAAGGCTTCGTTGCGCAGCAAAAGAAAAAAACACGAGCCTGAACCTAGAAGGGGGGGGGCAAAAGAATGGGGGGGAGACGTTGCTGATCCTTGTCGGCGGGAAGGCCGGGACTGGTATAGGGGATCCGCTCTGACCGCAACCCCGCCAGCCAGCTTAGAGCCTTTGGCGAGAGAGGGAAAGGCGCCGGCTCGCGATTCGGAGACAAATGGCCATGAGCGAGGCGACCACGTCCCACCGACTGACCTCCATCAGCAGCCTCTTGCCGTCCATAGAATCGGGAACCGCCTCGCGGGCAATTCTTGCCCCCGTTCCATCGGCTGTTAGATGACGTTACCGCCACGGCGCTGATCGGCCCCGGAAGCCCAAGGGGCTTGGTGGCAAAGACGCAATGACGGCTCGCCGTGGTCGAACGCGCTGTCGTCTGGCGTCTTCTGGGCCGAGATTGTCTGTATTAGTAACCGCGGACGGTAAAGGTAGTAGGACCTTCGGCCGAGTCCCGAATCCTGTGCGCTTGTACGGGCTCCCTACGGGTGCGCTTGTGGATGTAGCGATACCGGCCTCGAGCAGCGCTGCGCGTCGACTAGCCGAGCCTGGGAAGCCGACGACGGCACCGACGTGCGTCGGACATTCTCCATTCCGGTTAATTGCATCTCCGGCCGCGCCAGGAGTCTGGGGCAAAGACGGGCGTGACACGTCCGCCCTCCGTCATTTGAGTGACAGCCCTGGCTGCCACGGACTTTCTCGTCCGCTAGGCCGCGTATACCGCTGTTGGCGGGGGTGGGTGCGTTGGGTAAAACGGCATCCAGCAAAAGCCCTCACGGTTCTTGTACGTACCGATGTATTAGTACTGAGATGGGTTACTTGATGTTGCCTGCCCGGAAAAGTAAGTGCCCAGGCTGGGAATGGACAGCACTTGACCTCCATATAGGTCATTGGACCCTCGGTTGGTCAAAGCCACGTACCTGGCTTGCAAATGCTTGTCTGGACTTGGCATCGCGATGCTGACGGTGGCACGGCCTTGACCACACCCACCCTGCGTTGATTAATGCGGGATGTATCCGGGGGTGGGCGTGTGCCCCTTTGTCTGATTGGCTACCGTGGACGACATCTGTTCATGTGCATATGCAGCTCGAACCCCATCGTCCTTGAGAACGAAAGGATGGATGGATGGGAAGATAAGCATGCAGTGTCAAAGCAGCACACGCTCGGTTAGTCGTGAGCGGCTGCGGTCCGTCGTCTTCCCATTCATGGGCGGCTGTCTGTCAGTCACCTCACCGCCGGACGCCATCCCATGTCCATCCCCGTGCTTGATCCTGCTAGCCGACGGGCTGCCGCTACCACGTAGCACGCCGAGGCGGCTCGTTGGATTGCCCACGACGAGGCACTGCGTTCGCCTTGGTCTAGCCCGCTGCTGACGGTGCCGGCGGTAAGCCGTCATACACCCTCGCCCCAACACCGGCGGGCCTCCCGGCGTATTGACGTACGTCCTAGACCTGCAGCTCTCGGGTGGCAGCAAATCCTTATGCCTTTCCGTCTTCTTGTATACTGCCTGAAACGGGCCAAGAGACGACGGAATGCCGGCCCATCGGAAGCGTCGCTGTCCCTATGGCTCACCGAGCAGTGCATCCGCCCATGGTTGGTGGTGGTGAAGCCCTGAACGTTCCCACGGCAGGACCAAACCGTGTTTACCAACACCCGTTTCGGGCCCCACGATCTTGCATGTAAGCGCCTGGGCTGGGCTGCCTGTACTACCTGAGCCGGCGCGTGGCGGCTTCACCGGTCACTGGGATAGCAGGGCTTGCGCCGAGCCTTTCGCGCCCCCGTCATCCCCTAATTAGACGACGCGGCCGAGATGGAACGTATCGACACTGGCAGACCAGACAATGAAGGGTTGTTCCCAATGGACCGCGCAGTTGTCGTCTAATCCCCGTCCGGCTGTGACCCTCATCCACGGGCGAGCCCATCGAATGGGCCTTTCCAGCCCGGCCACAGGTACCACCTTGTACGAATGCAGCGTGGCTGCCGGCTGCCGGCTGGGCAACTTGGCCAATACCTCAGGACGAGTGGGTGTATGCCTCATACACAAGTGCTTGGCGTATGCTACGAGCACCGGAGGTGGCTGCTTGTGTGATGCTGGTCTCTTGTCTGTCTTGGCGAGCAAATGTTGAGTGATCCCAACATGGTAGGCTTACCACCAACAGCATTCTGCCATCGTATTTCATCTTGGCATCGGCAACTTTGGTCATCTGGTGCCCTGCACACTCAGCTCTCGCTTTCCATGCTGCAAGCCCACCGGCACCTTCGAGCCACACTAGGCATGACAGCCTCCCAGCACAGGCACGGCCCAAGGAACTCGTTCTATTCATCATGCGGATTCGTACCGATGTTATACAGTATACAGCGTAACGACTGCCCCTGTGCCTATTGTATCATGCATTACGGAGTATGATGAGGAGGTAGAGGAGTATGGTATTTACAGCTTGGCGATGATGGCCTGTGCGTACTGGGTGGTGCTGGCCTTGCCGCCCAAATCGCCCGTCAACATCTTGCCTTCCGCCAGGGTATCAAAAGCAGCCTTCTCGATGCGGTTCGCGTACTCGTTCAGACCCATGTGTCGCAGCATCATCATGGAGCTCAGGAGCAGGGCAGTGGGGTTGGCCTTGCCCTGTCCAGCGATATCGGGCGCCGAGCCGTGGACGGCCTCGAAGATGGAGCACTCATCACCAATGTTGCCCGAGGGCGTCAGGCCCAGGCCACCGATCAGACCGGCGCACATGTCGGACAGAATGTCACCGTACAGGTTGGGCATGACCAGCACCTTGTCGTTGTAGGGCAGCGGGTCCGTGACCATCTTCAGGCAGGTGTTGTCCAGCAGCTCGGCATCGAACTCGATCTCGGGAAAGTCCTTGGCGACATCCTTGGCGACGTTCAGGAACAGGCCGTCCGACATCTTCATGATGGTGGCCTTGTGGACAACGCGGACCTTCTTGCGACCAATCTCCTGCGCCTGCTGGAAGGCGAACCGCAGAACACGCTCGCTGGCCTCGCGGGTAATGAGCTTGATGCTCTGGACGACACCGTCGACAACGACGTGCTCGATGCCCGAGTATTCACCCTCGGTGTTCTCGCGGATCAGGACCGTGTCGACGCCGTCGTAGGGGGTCTTGTAGCCAGCAACGGATCGGCAGGGTCGCAGGTTGGCGAACAGGTTGAAGGTTCGGCGGAGAGTGAGGTTCAGCGAGACGTGACCCTTGCCCACGGGCGTCTGTGTCTTGGTCAGCATCCCACTCGCCTCGACGGCATCGTGGCCGCCCCTCTACACGGACGGCAACCTACAGCAAGAGGGCCCTTGAGGGCGACCTTGTTCCTTTGGATGCTCTCGATGGTGGCCGGGGGAATCGTGGTTTTGCCATCGACCAGCATGGGAGTGACATCGACCGGCTCCCAAGAGACGGGGGCCTACGGGCGAGCGTCAGTACGTGCACGGCTGGCCGGGGCCGGTGAAGCATATGAGGCCACAGACCTTGGCAGCGGCAAAGATGTCCTTCACAGCCTGAGAGATCTCGGGGCCGATACCGTCACCCTCGATGATGGAAACGGGGTAGTTGCCCTGGAAATAGTACGTCAGCCGGATGGTTGTGCGTTGCGCGCGGGTGGTGTGGCAGCGCGTCCCGTGCCGGGCAAATATTGCGATCCCCGCCAACGCGCGATGCGACGCGGGTTGAGTGATTTTCGAGCGGGCAGTCCCCAGGCAGCGAGCGCCGGTAGGAAAAGAAGACGTACGCTGGCATCCTTGGTTCCGGTGAACTTGGCGACCTTGTCCGAGTAGAAGCGGCGGTTCTGTCGGGGGCGCGGAGTGTTAGCATGCTGTCGCAGCCTCGTGGTCTCCGAGGGCCGTTATTCGCCAGATGTGGGCATATATAATCTGGCTGCTCACCTGGAAAGAGAGAGTGAAGGCGGCGCGGGGGGCGGCGCGCACGCATTGGCTGCGCACAGGCGCAGAGAGAGCTCGAATGGCCAGCATTGTAACTATATTAGATCGAGACCGTGGGTATCAAAGTGTGAAGGGCCCCGGGTGACTTTGCGCAAGGGTGGAAGCTCTGCGGCAAAGAGATCTGATCGATGGAGCGGGAAGAAGAAATGAAATGTCTCTTATCGCTTTTGGGCGGCCGGAAACAACCGGCTAGTAGAAAGCATCTCCGAGGCTTGCACCGCATATCGTATTTAGACTGTGTAAGCACTGTGTAGCCGCTTCGCTAAGGGATCCACGCGGTCGGTGCCTGAGCACTGCCAATACTCCCCACGCTGCCTATCAGAGAGCGCGCGCGCGCTAGATAGAGAGAGAGAGAGAGAGAGAGAGAGTAAGAGAGCCTACCTACAATGTACCCACCGACTTGCCTGTGAAGTGACCAAGCGGCTCCAGTGACAGCTCCAGTAGATGCCCAGCCAGCGCTCGCGCGAGTGTGCTGTACTCCGTGCTCCATACGGAGAGGGCTGGATACGTACATACGTGCTTGGCAGTAGCTTCAAGCCCCCCATCAGCAACCAAGTTCACGCCCACGCCCACGCCCACGCCTACGCCCCCTCAACCGAACCGCCGTCGTCTGTCGACCTTCAAGCGCACGCCCTCTCCTTCGACGTGCTCCCATGGTCGCATAGCGATGCTTGCCGGCGTGAAGCGTGCCCCGACTTGATAGCCAGGCCATGGCGTCCACCGACTTCGAACGAAACGTCCTCGAATTCTACGGCGTGTCCACAGCCTTCCCCAACGAGTGGCCCGCCGAGAAGGATGAGAACAGCGATGGCGAGAGCGAGCAGGAGCAGAAGAAGGAGAAACTGAACCGCCGCAAGTCCCGCTACCAGGCCCTCGCCCGGGCCGCCAGCAACCGGTCTAGCGTCCTGGGTTCCCCTGATGCCGTCGGGGGTGGTGCGATACTGCGCGATGAGCCAGACCCCCTGGGTGGCAGCGACAGTGTCGTGCGGTCGCTCCGGCAGTTGGGCCTGCCGGTCCAGGATGACCCGCGCCTACGGACCAAGTTCTTGCTCTCGTCCACCAACTTCTCGCCCGCGCTCTTTCTCTCCCAGCTCCATGCGCTCGACGACACGCGACTCCTGGAGAGTGGCCTGGACGCCCTGTCGGCGTCGATCGACCAGAAGTCGGCATCGCTCAAGGTCTTGGTCGAGTCCAACTTTGAGCGTTTCGTCAAGGCCAAAGCCACAATCGACAATGTTTACAAAGAAATGAAATACCGGGGTGCCGAGCCCCCGTCACCGACCCGCGCCCGCGCCCACTCGAGGCATGCCAGCAGGAGCAGCTTCCGGAACAGCAGCGGCGGCGCTGCCCTGGGTATGAACCAGCTGGCTGTTCCCCTTTCGCCTGTGGTGGATTCAAGGAAGAAGAATGCGCTGGTCAAGGAGAGCGACTACGGCGTCATGGGCATCAAGACGCCGCTGCTCGACGTTTCGGCCAAGGCCGAGGACGTATGGGGGCCCGCGCTGGGTGGCCGCGAGAAGGAAGAGAACCTCAAGACGGTGCAATACTCCCTCGAACGCTTTCGCGACTACATTGAGGCCAGCTCCAATGTCGCTGAGAGTATCAAGCGGAAAGACTACGAGGCGCTTGTGGAAGAATACACTCGGGCGCGGAGGTACGCGGATGACGCCAGGAGGCTTGTGCAGGATCTGGGCACGTCCACGCCCAGTGAGAGCCAGGCCTACCAGATCCTCTTGGCGGCGCGCATGTGGCACGATGTCAACGACCAGATCCAGAATCTGAAAAGAGAATTGTGGAAGAAGCTCACGACGGTGCACAACCCGTCAGGTAAACTAGACAACATAGCAAGCCGGCACCAAGACCAGCACATGGAGCTCATCAGCTTGCTTTTAGAGCTCGGCGTCGAGGATAACCCTATCTGGCTGTGGCTGCTCAGTAGATACGACTACTTGAAGGGCAAGACGGAATCCGTTGCGGACCGCGGCAAAGTCGAAATCGAGGTTCTCAGGAGGCGTCTCGCCAATGCAGAGAAGCCTTCAGCGCAGAGCTTGGCCGCGCATCTCCGAACGCTGAGCCGCCAGTCGGTGGAGAGCAAGGCCGACGGTCTCGATTCGGCGGATGTGATTGAGCTCTGGGAGAAGATGTTGACCTTCCTGAACATGCTGCTTTCGACCCAGGGAATCCTTGGCGAAGTGGTCGAGTTTTGGCAGACGGTCGAAGGCTTCGTCAAAGGCAACACCCAGACTTCCCTACCCGTCGGGTACGACGGGGAGTCTCGACAGCATCACCATCTGTCTGCCGAGGGTGTTGCCGACCTACGAAAGGCCACAGTCGAGTTGGTTGATATGATCCGACAACACGTACTGGAGTTCTTCGCCGGAGCACCACCCGAGGACATCTCCTTGCTGTTCTCCCCCCTCCCTCCATCCCCTGGAACGCCTTTGTCGTCGTCCCTAACGCCAACTGCGTTGAGGGATCCTCGTTTCAACTTCGACGCCAACAATATGCCCCCACCGTCGCCCAAGCGTGGCGAGGCCTACGAAAAGTTCGCCTTCTGGCCGCCGAATTCCAACTCTGTCAGCGGTGTACATTACCTCGCCAAGATGCTGGCGCTTGTCGGCTCCGGCGCATCGGAGCTAGCAAGTATCGCGCCGGTCAGTGAAGCTGAGGGCAAGCCTGCGGAGCTCCTTAGGACGCTGGTTGGTGCTGCACGAGAGCGATGTGTTACGGCCATCTGCGCGGCGTGGAACAAAGACGCCGAGAATATCAAGTTTGTCGAAGACTGGCAAAGATCTCGGGAGCTGGGCGATGTCACGCGCATGCCCGCCACTTTTGCCGCTTTCGAGGCCGCCCTGCTGAGCGGCATGCAGAAAATACTCTACATCACCGAGGCAGCCGTCAAGCCTGGTGCTGAAGATATCGTCCTGGCTCCGCCCGCGAAGCTCCTGCAGATGGTACGCAGCCAGTATGTGACGACACTGTACAAGGCGTTGAGTGGCATGGTGGAGAATGCCGAGCGGTCTGTCAAGAAGGCCGATGACGAGTGGACGACGGATCTCGAGACACCGCTTGCGTTCGGCCGCGAGAAGGTGTCCCCCACCCTTGGCGTCAAGGGCATCGACCCTGGCGACCGCGTAAGTCACCTATATGCCCTCTCCTTGCCCTCTTGCTATATTTCCTCGTCAATGTAACTGACGTCGACCGCCAGAACGTGCGCATGCTCCTTACGCTGAGTAACCTCGGCTCCCTTCGCAGCAAGGTGGTCAACAACCTGAACAGCCAGTTCGAGAATGCTTTCTCGGTCAAACTTACCGATGAGGCGAAGACGATTCGTGATGTGCTCGCACAGATCGACACGCGCCTCTTCCAGACCTACACCAAGCCTTCCATCGACAACTTGCGGCAGATCATCCGCGCCGGCCTCCTCGAGGACCCAAGCTGGGGGACCATTCCCAAACCCACCGAGGTCAAGCCCTACGTGTACGATGCTCTCCTCTCGCTCGTCCTGGTTCACTCGCAGGTTTCCACCACGGCCCCCTCCCTCACGGCCCAAGTCCTCTCGTATCTCCTCGAGCAGACGTCGCGCGAGTTGCTCGAGGCCTTCAAACAGAGGTCGCAGCGCTACGATCTGGGCTCCCTGATGCAGGCGACCCTCGACGTCGAGTTTGTGGCCCAGACGCTGAGCCAGTACACCTCGGAACGCGCGAGCGCCCTACAGAGCGAGATCTACACGATGCTGGACAGCCGGACTGACGACGCCGCCCGGACGCGACTACAGGGGGAGCTTCCCGGCATGCGCGACGTGCTCAAGAAGCTGCGCGAGCTGAGCAGGAACGAGTTTTCCTGCTTCAAGAAGCCGCGCAAAGGTCAGGTCGAACGGACAGCAACCAGCTAGGTTCCTCCCAGGCCGAAAACAACGACACCGACGAACGCCGCCGGCAGCCAAGGGGGAGGGGGGGGGGCGCAACAGCCCGCCACGTCCTCACCGCCGCGCCCGCCGGGCACCATCTACTACGCGCACACCGTGTTTTGGGGCTTTCAGGAGATGAATACGGTACCGGGCTTGGATTGACGCATGCCCTGTTGGGTTCCCGCCTGCGGTAGGTGCCTCTACTCGCGCCAATGGTCTGGGTGGTGCGCGGAATCTTCTGGGGCCGGCGCCGCAGCCTCGAATTACGCTGCCACCCCTGTAGACGTAGCCTGTGTTTAGGAGGACGGAGGAGGGCCGTGAATGGATACATAGCTTGGAGAGTCATACGGTATAATAGGAGGACGGGATATTCACTTTGGACTGCGGCTTCAGCAATGAATATGCTCGTGTGTAAGCACCCCGACTTCCCCTTGCCAGTGACAGGCGAGAACGGTTGGCCCATGGTCAGCACGATCACTACGTAATGGACCTGTTCGCGACAAGGGCTCATCAGACCCCAGAAAAACAGGGGAGCGTTCAAGTGCGTTCGAATGTGGGCACCATGGGAAAAATAGGCGGTGGCGAGTCTAGTATTACGCGCCTTGGGAAGGCACGCGCTCTACCGCGAAGAGGGTGCATTGCTACTGCGGCAGTGTCAGAGGCAAGCAACCAAGTGAAAAACGCCTTATAACGCCCTTCCTAGACCGGCCCGGGGTATTTCGTCCAGGAAGCAAATTGCCCGCCTACCTTTTCCCCTCTATCCATGCTTTTGCCCTGGCGGAGAAGCACCCGAAGGGGCGCGAATGCCAACGCCTGCTCACCTAGTCACCCCTGTCGCGGGACAGGGTGTGCTTGCGTGTATGCGTCTGGTGTCTTTTTTTTCTTCCTCCCCCCCCCCGGCCATGTCCTGTCTAGTCCAGCGAGGGTTCCCTTCCCAGTAATGTTGGTCGGCCTGGTTTTCTTTCTTTTTGAGAGGGTTGAGGATCGCCGTGAAGTCGTACATGGAGGTAATTGTCGAAACAAAGAGGTAAAAAGCTGAGGGGGTGTGCGCGTCTTCTGCCCTAGGGCCCATCTATGCGAAGAACAAGGAATGAGGGAAATGGCCCCGCGCGCAAAGAGTGTATACGCAGTCAATGCTGCCTGCGGCCTGGTGATGCATGTGGGCAAAGCATCACCATGATCCGGAACAGATGGCTGGCGAGGCCGCCCGGCAGAGATCGGGTAGATCATACGGACAGCAGAGACGAACAAAAGAGAAACTCGAGCGATCTTGAATCCGACTGATCAAACGAGAAGTTCTCGCGCCGGTTTTCGAGAAAGCTCGCTGGACCTAGGTCAGCGGAAGTCAAAGGTATTTGCTAGCGGAGTACGTACGCGTGACGTTGAGATCTCGATAAAACTTCTTGATCTTTTCGTCTTCATGTTCTCGCGCCACCAAAGGGGAGTGAGGCCCAAGTGCTACTGCTCTGGGCAGGGTATGGCGGATGACCAAGAGCATCTTGAGCAAGTCGCATAGGTCGTAGCCTTGGTTATAATATTTGTCGGGCTGCTTCTCTAGCGGCCAGAGCGAGCGGATGCTCTCCCCTTCCCAGGCCTTGAAAGCCCAGGTGGTCTTCTCAACACAGTTGAGGAAGACCATGGCAGTGAGAAACATTGGGAAGCCAAGCTTCGTCTTACCATCCTGTAAGTTGCGCTGAATACCGTTCAGAAGGCTCTTGCTGGTCGCAGCCGCTCGGCGCTCGGCAGCAGCGGTCAGCTGCATGCAGATATTGGTGAAAAGTTCGCTGTGTGAATCCTCGTTGATCCAGAGGCTATCGTCCGAGCTATCACTCGCCTTCCGCAGAAAAGACCATTGCCTTTCCCGGTCCATCAGCTCGACCAAGCCCCAAAGATCAAGGGCCCGCCGCAGCAGCTCGTCGCTCGTCTCCTCCGCAACCTCGGCGGCGCATTCAAGCGTGACCCGTACGTGGGAAGACTGCTCGCGTCGTATTAACTCGGGGAGCACCTGGCGCATATAAGTTTCCACTTTGGCCGGTATGTCCTCCTTGTCGTAGTCAATCATGATGTCCTGGCCCCTGGACTCGGGGTCGGTTTTGCTGTCCTGAATATCGGCTATGAGGTGGCCTTCGAGCATCTGAAGAACGAGCTTCTTGTCGGTATCTTCGAAGTGAGATGCTTCGATAACGACCCCCCTGTTGGAAAGCTGGTAATCGGCTCTTAGTTTGTTTACGCGCTTCTGGGCAACTACGATCTGGACACCAGCCGAGTAGAGCTCAAGCTGTTCTGCCAGCTTTGTCCGGACGCAGCCCGTGCGCCAAACGCGTGGAGACAGTACCTTTCGGCAAGTGTCGCAAGGCGTTCCTTTGGAACACACTTTCCGCAGAATTCGGCACCGAATGCACGCACCGATGCGCCGCACCTCCTGGACCTCCTTCCGTCTTTCCTGGCCGAATCTCGCCCGCGCGTTCTTTTGCCGGGTGCCGTTAGGGCTCGTGGTTTCCATGCGCATACCTCCTCTGGTCAAAGTAAAAGCCAATTGCTGACTCTGGCTGCTAACAGTAGCTGGAGCTTGAACAACGCCGTGAGGAATGTAAGTCAACTCGGTCCAAGGGGTACTCGAGTCATTAGTCTGACTGGTCATGGGCGTGACGGGCCTCTCAGGCTCCGAGGGCGGGTTCACGTAGTCCAGAACCATGGCTGCTTCGCCCTCATGCGTGGTCGGCATGGAAGAGACTGGGAAGTCCGCGGTCGAAGCAGGTGTTTCGGTGTTGTCCGCATGTTCAGGCAGGGCCACCAGCGAGTGTGGTGCCATGGGCTCCGAGGCTTCGGGGGCTGCCGACACCACCGAACACTCATTGTTGTCGATGGACTCCGAGGTGGCCTCCTCTGTGAACACATGGAGTTGGGGGTCGAGGAACGATGGGTTTATCCGAGCGGTAGCAGCCGCAGCTACGGACAGGTTGGAATCGGTCGGTACGCTATCGGCTTCAAGCAGGTTTTGCAGCTTCTCCTCGGTTGTGAGCTCGTGCTCGGGCTTGACGCCCGAGTCGTCGTGAGTGTCCTGGAGCAGAGGATGGCCGTCCTGCTGCGGCTGGGTCTCGTACGCGAGGGGCGGGTGGTCGAGAGTGAATTGGTCATGGAGCTCGAAGTGGTTGGGGTCCATGGGCGCCATGAGACCGGCAGTAAAGGGCGCCGAAGTCGCATCGAGAATCGCGTTCGGAACGTGAGAGGGATGGTCGTCGTGCTTCTCGCTCAGGTCGATCTGGCGGGAGACCTCGGCCAGGGTCTCGAGGGCGGTCCAGTTGTTCTGTATTAGTGACAGGCCACCGGCCGCAGTGGCGGCAGCATCGTCGTCGGCGCGGGCCGAGTTGTTGGCTCTTTGCGACCGGGCGGCAGCCGTGTTGCCGCTGATACCATGGAGGGCAAGGCAGGCGTTGATCCGCTCGGCCTCGGAAATGGCCGGGCACTTCTTTGTGAGGTGCGCCGTCAGGCTCTCGATTCGGCCCCGGGCGAAGAACTCGCCGCATTTCTAAGCGTTTAGGCAGGCGTGAGCGTCGGGGCAAGCGAGGGAGGGAGAGAGTGCGGCGCCGCGCTCGGCGGAATGGGCAACTTACCCGACAGGTATGGCTGTAGCGGTTGCTGTTGTCCTTGAGTTTCTCGCCCCTCTCGAAGTACTCGGTCAGCAAGGGGCTCGGCCTTCTGCCCATCTTGAACCGCGCGCTTCGTTGCGGAGGGAATGGCGATGTACGTGCAGTTGGTGTGCTGGGGCGACGGGCGGCAGAATCGATAGGTGAAGGACTAACAGCAATAACATCCGTCCAACCAGCCGCACCTCTCGACTCACCGTCCATCCATTATCGGGGTTTTCGCTGAAGGTGGGGCCGTGCTCAACGCTAACCGCCACACCGGATTCTGGCCTCTCCCCCACCATCCCCTCTAATTGATTTCCCCTCCATCACCTCTAATTGATTTCCCCTCCATCACCTCTAATTGATTTCCCCTCCATCACCTCTAATTGATTTCCCCTCCATCACCTCTAATTGATTCCCCCTCTATCTCCTCGGTCCCCTCCACCAAAGCCGGACGCACCCTTGGCTACCTTGCACAACGTCCTTCGTGGCCGGGGACTCTGTCTCACTGGTATTAGGGGCCAGAGCATACATGGTAGTCAGCGGACGGGGCAACCGTGGTAAATGAGGACTGCGAGACTATGAGATATGCGTGCCGCTTGCTGATGCATCATGAACCCCTGCTCGCTGAATTCCGCAAATCGCACACCAGGAGACCCCCGCAGCGGTGTCCAGCCTTACATGCTTTTCTTTTCCTACGGAGCTCCTACATGTTGGCGGTCGCCATGTCATTATATCGGTATTTACGACAGAACCTATGCAAATCTATACCCCAAACCCAATCCTGGGGCGCCGGAATAGTCTGGAACGCTGATGGATGCTTGTGGCCGGTAAATTCAGCCAGGGAACACCACGCCCATGCAAGTAATACTCCTGTAACCTCCCCGCCGTATCCGTATTCTACCCAGCCTTAAATCACTGCCTACGACCACACGTCCTCCTGTCATCTCGTTAGCCCATGTCAGGAGAGTGGGGTTGCCCGGCGCTGTCCAAACACCGCCGAGCGCACTAACACATACCTGGTATTGGTTGGAAGCCCTCATGTTCTTGACAATCTCCTCGGCCTTGGCCTCGGTGATGCCCCTCTGCTCCGAGATGATCTGTGCCAGGACCGTGTTGACTTCGCGGGCCATGTTCGCGGCATCACCACACACATAGATGTAGGCCTTCTTCTCGAGCAGCTGGTTGATCTCTTCGGCGCGCTCCTTGAGAAGGTGCTGAACATAAACCTTCTTGGGTCCCTCACGAGAAAATGCGATGGGCATCTCAAAGCCGTCACCGAGCACTTGCTTGCGTTCCTATTCTTCCATCAGTACCTAACCATAACGAGGGCTCGGTTTTTTTAAACTCACCTCCCACTCCGACTCATACATGAAGTCTTCGTTTCGCTTGCGGCATCCAAAGAAAAGAATCGCTTTGCCAACCTTCTCACCGGCTTGGGCCTGGGCCGCGCGCTCTTGGACGAAACCACGGAAGGGAGCAACACCGGTACCAGGACCAATCATGATGATGGGCTTAGAGGGATCCGAAGGAAGCTTGAAGTTGGAGTGGCGCACGTGAACAGGGACATGGACACCGTCGTACTTGTTTCTCGGTCCGTTGAGCTCGTATGTCAGGCCAAAGGGCTTCGGGTTGGGGTCGCCATTCTGCTTCTCCTTGAGCGCCAGCAGGTAGTTGGTAGTAACGCCCTGGAATGCATCGGTGCGGCCGGGAATGACCTGAGTTTCAACGACAGCCGTGATGGAAATCTTCTTGGGCTGGACGAGAGAGGATGACGAGATGGAATAGTACCGGGGCTGCAACTTGGTGAGGCCTTCGATGAACGCAGAGAAGGGGACATTGGCCCACTTCTGGCCGCCTCCAATGGTACGCAGAACGCCGGCGATGTTGTAGTGGTACTTGCTGATCTTGTCGTGGAAATAGTCCTTGTCGCTACCGAGCTTGGTCATCTCCGCCTTGATCGCCTCGTCTGGAGCAAACGCGGCCAGGGTGGCCACGAACTGGCGGGAAACAGGGGCACAGATCTCCATGTGGTATCGAACGATGGCGTCGTAGGTGGTGGGGGTGGGGAAGGGAACCTTGGCTGTGGGCTCGAGAGCCTTGACGCTAATGACGTTGTCGCGCTTCTCAGTCAGATCCAGAATGTCCAGGAAGTAATCAACCTCTTGACCGGCGTTAGTAGGCCAGATGGCAATGTGATCGCCCGTCTGGTAGGACAGGTTGGAGCCACTGATGTCAATTTCCATGTGCAGGCAGTTACGGTCCTTGACACTGAACAGTTCCTTGGACTCGACGATGGGCGCGATGTACGGGTTGTGGGCGTTGAAGGGGCCCTTGGCGGCGCCCTCGAGGTGCATCTTGTTGGGCTCGCCGACATAGACCTCGGGCGAGTCCTTGGTCAAGCCCTCCCGTTCAACAATGCCGAAGACGGGCTCGTATTGAGCCTCGCGTTCCTCCAGACCCATCTTCTGAGCAAGCGCGGCCCACATGGGCTCCTTCCAGGCCAAGAAATCCTCTTCCATGGTGCCAGCGCCATCGTCGCCCTCGCCAGCGTCACCAATGCGATGTGCGCCGAATTTCTCCAGGGCGGCGTTGACGTTGCGGACCATCGAGTTGTAGTGTTCATAGGTGTTGTTGCCAAGGCCAAAGGCGACGTAGTGCAGGTTGCTCAAAGGGGCATCTCCGGAAGACTCGGAGAACGAGACGTCGTCGCCAGTAATGAACTCGTAAAAGTCAACGGCGTTGTCCGTGGGTTCGCCCTCGCCGTAGGTAGCCAGAACGAACATGACCACCTTGTCCTCGGGGATTTGGTCCAGGTTGTCGTAGTCGTAGTCCTCAAGATCAGCTACCATGGTGTCCAGTGCGAAACGGCTCTTTCCCTCCTTTGCCAGCCTCGAGGCGTAATCCTCCGCTGTGCCGGTTTGGGAGCCGTAGAAGATGACGCAGTTTTTGCCCGACTCTTCCATTTTCTCAATAATGTTCCTCGTCTTGCCCGCCTTGAGTCCATTGGCGTTGGCAAACGAGTTTGCGTACAGGTCCTTGGTGACCCCCCAGTACGTGCCCTTAGTGAAGTAGGCAGCGGTAGCCAGGAGGATCACCGAGAGGACAGCAATGTCCAGGGTGTCGAGCTGCGCCATGATGGTGGTTGGCCTTGCGCCGTGGATATGCTGGAAGCGCTGTCGGCTGTCGCGGCGTGGTTCGCGCGTCCTGGGCCTCGATAGGCAGAGCCACCGAAGCTGACAGGCAGTAGCTGCAGCGGCCGGGGGAACAACGGCAGCGAGCGGAGGCTACCAGATGAAGGGTACCGAGCCTCAGCGCGTGGAGGGGAACAAAGGAACCAGCGCTCCAAACCCAAGCAGAGAGGCAAATCGTTTAAGCGACGAGCAAAAGTGTGCGAGGCGGCCTACGGGGGCCGGAAGGTGTAAAGGCGAGAGAGGATCAGATCTTGGGGGTGGCCCTCGAAAGTCTCGGGAAATGATAAGGTAGGAAACAAAAGTTGGGGTTGCCCAGGAGCGGAGGGAGACCCAAGCCCGTGGAAATTCGCTGAACGCGGTCGGCAACCGCACTATAATCGTTCCTACTCTCGGCACGCTATAGGGGGAAAAAAGCACGGGAGGGGGAGAATGGGAGGCGGCAAAGAAAGTGCAAAAAGACGGCAAGAAAGAACAGGTTTCCACGGTCAGCAATTAATGTAGTAGGTGAGCCGGGCACGGGAAGGCGGGAACGGAGGGGGAGGAGGTACCGCAGTACTTGGGATGGATACTACATCGTAGGTGGCCTTTACTGTGTTTCCCTGCTACCTTACCCGTTCCGTTTTCGCTAGGCGTCGGGGCGCGTGGGATGGCGGGATGGAGGTTCCCCCGGTGGCATCCACGGGATAGTGGATGTTAGAGTGCACCTCATCTTTCTTCCCCAGTGCAGTGCCACACGGCCATCGGACGCTGGCGGGCCATCAGCCCACGCTGTTTAAAAATGGCCCGACACTCCGATGGGACGTGAGCGAGTGCAGATAGTGGAAAGCTCCCATACCATGTCCTGGTCTGGGCATACCTAGGTAGCTGTCGGCATTTTTCGCGTCGTCTACGAGACACCGATATCGTCCAGCCTTGCAGCGCTCGCAAAACCAGGCCACGGGTACTCAGACAAGTAAGCATGGCTATTACAACCACCTCCTATTCATGCCAGGACAAGACGGGTTGTTGCCATGTCAGAACTCTCTTGGTCAATGTTGTTAGAGATGTGCGGATGCCCAGAACTGACGGCCTATCCGGCCACGAGCAGCACGCCCAACCGTCAGCCAGCGTGTAAGCGTGCACGAAAGCCAGCGTGTAAGCGTGCACGAAAGCCAGCGAATCTTACCAGTGCCTCCACACACCGTCTTGCGTCCTTGACCACCTTGGCCATCTCAGGCTTTCAAGACAGTCGGGCTGCCCTTCGACGCTCGGGATGGCCCCGGAGCCCGCGATCCAATGCACGCATAGTAGGTACACGGATCTCTACGGTTCCAAACGGGGCCCAGGCATCGGAGCCCGTTCACTTGCCGACGGAAGCATCGCACCTTAAAAAACCAAAAAAGAAGGCCGGCTACATACTCGCCACATGCATCCCAAGTCAGACGGCGGGAAACCCCCCGCCAAGACCTCGGTACCCCCCGTGTCAGCACGGTAAGCCATGCCGTCAGGGTTCACAAAAATACGGCTGCGGGGCCCTCTGCGGCCGTCGTGATCAGGTAGAACCCTGTACCGATTCAGGCTGTCGAGGCTATCTATCAATCCTGGGAGTTGCCATGGAGCCATGTCCTATACCGGTGTCCCGGTAGTTGTAGCTGGCCTACGATATTTGGCTGTGAGCAATCGCCACTGGCAGTTCGGTGCTTGGACCCGTAAGTAAGCCCTGCGGTTGGATTCACATGTCGGCGTCGCCCGCCAGCCGCTCGTCCACGAAGAAACGAGACGATGGCCCCAAACGCGACAGCCACTCGGCCACGCATTTACCCACATCAGTCGCAGAGCATGCATCTGGCTTGTCGACCGGGGTTCGTCAATGGTATTTTATGCCAGCACCACTGGCATCTCGTAGTGTCCGACTACGTCATGGCGCCCCGGCCCAAAGCCGAGACTGCTCGCCTGTTTTGGAAACCCCTTCAATTAGTCGGTCACTCCGGGGTTCGATTGAGGGCGCAGCGCAGACCCCTCGGCGGATTTTTGGTAACTGGCGTCCTAAAGAGGTGACCGGGGACCCGCGAAACCCGGGAAGCCGCTATTATGAGGATACCGGGTACCCGGGGTGAGCGGGGATCCGAAGTCGCGAGGAAAATCCTTCTGCTGGCCCCCCGTGTTTACTGGTTGCAGCTTTGTGAACAGCACCACTGAAAACCCCGTCGGCGTTGCAACAAGCCACCTATCCGTTGTAATCCAGTTAGTGCAGGCGTTAAGTGGCTATGGTTGGCAGCGTAAGAGAACCAAACCCGCTGCGTGCTGGTCCGGCTCCAGGGGTGTCCGAGTATGGCTATGCTTGCCATACTCCTTTGGGAAAATCAATTTTGTATCGGAGTAGAGGCTCCCCGGAATGAATCATTACACAAAAAGCCCCGTGGCGGATGTCACTAACCCCCGAGGCCGCGCCCGATTGTCTTTGGGCGGCGCCGAAGGTCGGCAACGGTGGCTCCTTTACATCACAAGGTTACGGATCAGGGACGGGCCGAGTAATGCAACATGCCATTGCTAGATGCACTCCTTTATTAGAGTATTTGCACGCACCACCAATGTACATGGGACAGTTGAAGTCGGTCATCAATTTCCCCCGTCCGTTACTCCCGACTGCTCGGATCCTCGACCCTTCTCTTAGGTCATCGTGCGATGCACGCGGTTGCCACCCGAGCCACCATGGCCGGAAAGGGGTCGCGACTAAATCGTCACTATAGCACGGCGCTTGTCCGAGTCAATATGTCCTCCGGTGGCATCTAAAGATACATGGCTGGTGAACTAAGGAAGGAAACACATCCTATGTTGGTAAGTATCTCTTAGGATCCAGGGGAAAAGGGGGCGAGAAAGGGAAGAGGAAGAAAGAAAGAGAGGATTGTTACGTTTGTGATGTATCGCAGCCAGCTACTGGTAGGCTTGGCCATCTATCAGCTGAGCGTGCCCTACACTCGATTTCAGCAAACCCGCGGTCCCTTGCCCACCTAAAGCTTACGTGAATCCTTCCAAGCGTAACTGGGTACTTGTGTCACGGAGAATGGTCTGGGTGGGTTAGAGCGACTGCCGATCGGCCATCATAAGACTTGCTTCGTCGGGAGAAGGGATGATCTATGTCCGTGTTATCCACTGATTTCGCATAGCGTAAAGCCCGTCTTTATTTCTCGTGTCCACCTGACAGCGAACCCCAGGCCCTCTAGCCGCACGTGCATCGAGGTGGGATATAGATCCGTATGATGAGAAGAGCCCACAGGAGGGTCTGGCAAGCTTGAACGCACCGAGCAATGCTACGACAACTATTGATCGCTTTTCAGCCTCTACCAAGACGGCGTAGGCCTGGGTACCCCCCTTTCCGTGATGCCACAGCAGCACTACGACCAGCCAGCCCTCTTGCCTAGCCGCTGGTACTTCTTGGTGCAATCTGAACCAACGGCGGGCAGTAGCGGACGTATGGGCTGAGACCTGTCAGCGGCGGCCAGGCCACTCACGATGGGACTTTCATGTGTTATTAGTCGAACAACTCAACCTCTTCATGCAGTGCCCAGTCGTATCAAGTGCCATCAACGAATGGATGGCTGTCGGCAATCGGCGCGCGTCGGGACTTTACAGGGGTCCAGTGGGCCGGTTCAGTGCCTTCCTTCTGTATTCCTTTCAGGACTCCCGGCTCCCACGGTAGGGTAGCGGTTAAGAACAGGTTTATAGGTACATAGCCGGCGGTTACCCATGTGCTTATTAGCACGGAAAACCGGGATCAGTCGACTCGTCCGCCCGCCAGGCACACAGGCTGACAGGCACCGGCACGGAGATGGCACGGCAAAAAACAACGGGGAAAGTTCGTTTGGGGGGTCGTTGCTTCCTGCCGCGCTGCAAAAAAAGACTGAGGGCACATGGGGGGCCGAGTACAATAGAGAGTAGGGACCAGGCGCATCGGGGATCCAAAGCCAACAAAACATCTCTCAATTGTAGCCTCGTTGCGTTCCAACACGGCGCGCCCTTTGCATTGATGGCCGGTAGACGATAGATGATGGGTCATGATTCCATGAGAAATGGGTGAGTCTCCCGTTTCCGTCCGCACGAGACGGCTGCCAAAGTCGCCTCGCCCGCGCTCCAGTCGAAAACGCAAGCCTCGCGGCTGGCGCCAATCTGTGCGCGAGACCACACAGTACCTTTTGCCGTGGACTCGCTGTTTGTGCCCACACAAACGCCGTGTTTCACAAGAGAGGGGGGCCGTCTAAGGGGGGTGCCCGGCCTGTTTGCCTGCTGCTGGATGTTTTTGTCACTGACCTCGCCGCCGTCGGCTCGTGTAGCTCCGTCACAGGTGCTGGCAGACCATTCGCCTGATCCGCTCAAGTTCCCTTCCCGGCCGACATCGCGACTCACCATCCACGACGACAATGATGGCGCTTGGGAGAACACCCTCCGTCCCCTGCCGCTGTCGCTAGAACCACACCGAGGGCCCCGGTCCGTTGCGCACTCCCGCGAATCCTCCCTCGAAAAGCTCGCGTCCGGTGGCCTCGCTGGCATCCCCGAATCTCCGCCCGCCTCGGCCGCATCGACCTCCCCCCGCATTCCCACGTCGGCTGCTTCCCTGCGTCAAGGCATCGGCGGCATACTGGAACGGGTTATAGACCCCAAGGCTGCAACGTATGGCCACCATCGGCAGACGTCGATTGTCCATGGAATTCAACACTCGCGGAACGGTAGTCTGGCCAGCTCGTCTTCGAGTCCGCTCAGCCCGCAGATGATTGCGGCCGCTGGCGTTGGTTTACTGCCCGAAAAGCCCGACGTACAGATTCTGAGTCGGATGGATTCAGATTCCTCCATGGCCTCCCGACCACCGACCGCCATGTCGGGGACGACAGTGGCGTCTAATGTACCGACTTCCGACGGCACTCCAGCCGCCGTGACACAACGCAGGGTTGAGCGAATGCATAGCAAGACGCGCCGCGACCACTCGCACCACCACTCACATTCGTCGAGACACCACAACGACCAGAAGACGGTGGGCGAATATGCCCTGCACGTCCTATTTACCCACGTGAGTCGGCGCGTAACCACCCGTCGCCTTGCCGCGGTCCGTTTATGCTGATGCCGTGGCCCAGTTCATCGCGCTTGCCGAGGAGAAGCTGAATGAGTGTATCACCGTTCCCTTCGACCCGGAGCCGCAGATCGAGCAAATTTGCGGCCCCGGTGCCGACCCGTCCTTTGACCAGTTCATCGTCGCCTTGGGGCAGATCGCCAAGCAAAAGCCGAAGCCCCTGATCGACCTGATCATGCTGTGGAGGAAACACAAGAGCGAGTCCGCGAACGAGGCGCGTGCACAGCTCCAGCAGTCCAGGGGCAACATGCCCGGCGGCCCTCTCTTGAGACGGAATACGGAACCAGCCAACAACATCACGCCGGGCAGTGCCGCTTCTACGGACGGCGGTCCTCCGAACGGGTCGGCCATGTTGGCCGCAAAACAGGAGTACGTTGCCCAGGCCGAGCGGCGTTCCATCGTGTCCATCTACATCCTCTGCCGCGTGCTGTTAGAAGTCATCACTCAAAGCACTCTGAGCTCCATCACGATTGAAATGGAGGACAAGCTTGAAAGTATCATCTTCGGCCAGCTCAAGATCGCCGATATCGAACAGTTGTTTGTGTCCCCCCTGAAGCTGGCCAATTGGAATCTGTTTGCCCAGCTGCTTGGGGTCATGAGTGAAATCAACTTTGTCAGCGTCACCGAGAGGTTCATCGCCGACCTCGACCGCACCCTCCAGGAGCATGCCGCCCGGAGCCCCACCACAGCCAAGGACCCCGAGGGCCAAATGGAGCTGGTTCTTGGCGGCATGAAACATTTGCGCATCAAGATTGAGACGGACGAAGCCTGGGAGCAATCCTGTGACTTCCTCGTATCGCTAGGCCGGCTCTTCGCCAAGTCGCACGGGCAGAAGGTCAAGTCGGCCTTCTGCCAGGTTCTCGATACACTGCTCCTGCCTATTGCTGCCAGAGCAAGCAACAGCCACTTCACCCACCCCAAATGGGGCGAGGTGATCAGCAACATCACTCATCGCTTGGCGCAGATGTTCGTGAAGCCCCGGCATTGGCAGGCTGCTTTCCCCCTGACGGCGACCATGGTCTGTGTCTCACCACCAGAGAACTCCAGCTCTCAATGGCTGCAGTTGGTACTGCCTCTGCAGCCGCGCCTGAAGGACCGATCGGTGCGGCCCTTGTGCCTGCAGGTCATATCGAGGCTTCTCTGGACCTACCTTTATCGGAGCAACGACAACCCCGCTGCTGTGGCACGGAAGCTGGACGAGGTGATGAAGCTTGTCATTCCGCCGACCAAGCGGACGTTCACGGCGGCAGATACCACTGTCACCGGCCCCCTCATCCAGATCATACGCATCATCGGGTTCAAGCAGCCAGAGTATTGCTTTAGTAGAATCATCTTCCCCCTGATCAACTACGACCTGTTCAGCTCGAATAAGGACCTTAGGGTTGAGCAGCTGGATCCGGACCGCATGGTTATTGGCATCCGCGCGTTTCTTGCCGTGATGTCGGACTTGGAAAAAGGAGAAGAAGGTCGCCCCCCCTTCCCCCTCGAGTACTTTCCGCTGCCACCGCCCGAAAAGACACAGCCGAGTTCCCCCTCGGCTTCCTCTGCCCAGAATATGCCCTTGACCGGGTCTGCGGGCGTTGTCCAAGACGACACGCTGTCCAAGCCCGTCCGAGTCGACGCGCTGGACGATGTGGCACGGAGTTACTATAAGAAATTTTCCGAAATCCTGGGGAAGATTACCATTATCTGCGACAATGCCTTTGGCGGCCAGGCGGCACTGGATGAGAAGTTCAGCAGTCCTGGTCCCAAAACCCCGATTGCCGACACATTCAATTTTGCCCGGAGGGAAGACCATCAAAGTCCTGCTGAACAGAAGCAAGCCTTCTATGGGCTACTCCACGTTGCCGTGCAAGCGCTTCCCCGCTGTCTCTCTAGCGACATTCCGTTCAACTCCCTCATCAATCTGCTTTGCACTGGGACAGCGCACGTCCAGACCAACATCGCCACATCCTCGGCCCAATCGCTGAAATCGATCGCGCGGCAGTCACATGCACACCAGGTTACCATGGGGTTTGCTCGCTTCATCTTCAATTTCGATGATCGTTACTCGACCATGTCGGATGGTGGGATGCTTGGACCTGGACACATAGAGAGCACTCTACGCCTGTATGTCGAACTGCTGCAGATATGGAGAGAGGAGATTAGGCAGAAGACGAGGGAGGCGATATCGGACCCGGGCGAGCCACAGGATGCAGAGAAGCGCGGCATGAAGCTCGACTTATCAAGTATCTGGGCCGAGGTCGACCACGTTGAGGCCCGCGGCCTGTTTTTTCTGTGCTCCCAGTCGCGCAGGGTGCGGTACTTCGCCGTGACAGTCCTCCGACTCATCACGGAATTTGATGCTGCTCTCGGGAAGGGGGAAGCAGAAGGGAAAGACAACCCCCGCTTGATCGATATTCTCGAGAACGATTCGGTCCAAGTCATGAATTTCAAGGACGAGCATCTTTCAGTGGCCGAGCGGAGCCGTCTGCAGCGCGGCATGCAAAACAGTAACAGCCGGGGCGCACTGATCGAGCTGTGCACGAGCGACGTCTCCTACGATACCACGCTCTGGTTCAAAATATTCCCCAACCTCATCCGCATTGCGTACGACCGCTGCCCCTTCACGGTCACCATCTCGCGGGACCTTGTCTGCAACCGTATCCTCCAAATGTACAAGACCATCGTCGTCATGTCGGAGCCCAGCAGGGGTTTGTACTACGGGTCAGATCCTGGCAGTGCCCGGTTCGCTGCGAGGACGCCCATGACGCAGCCCGACGTGCTGGTCGAGCAGTGGAGGCTCTACCTTACCTTTGCCTGCACAACGCTGGTCGACACGGGCAGTCCGCAGAATGTTGCCACGCAAGCCGGCCAGCACGCGCGGAAGGCGTCCAGATCGTCCGAAAAGATAATTTCCGCTCGTATTCTGTTCAAGTACCTGATCCCGTTGCTTCAGGTGTCCTCGGCTTCAGTCCGCGAGGCAGTCGTGTCCGCAATGGGCTCGATCAACATCAACATTTACCGGACCCTGCTCGAGGAGCTCGCCGGGCAGGTGGCACGGTGTAACGACGAGGCACGCGCTCGCATACACCAACGCACCAACAGCAGTCCCCGGCGAAATCGGAAAATGGACTTGCTGCGCACCGAGCTGACCCACGTGTATAAGCTCACGTCGCATTTTCTCAAGGAGCCCGAGGTCTGCCAGGACGATTGGATCTTGGGCAACCTCTGTGCCTACACCAAAGACCTAAAGCTATTCCTCATGGACGGCGAAGTGCAGATGGATTGGGAGTTCCAGAAGCTGCGGCGGCATTATTGCGGTCTCATGGAAGAGCTCTTCGAGGGTATCAACCGCACCAAGGACCCGTCGCGCTGGATGACATTTGAGTCGCGCAAGTCGTCTTTTGCTCTCATGGAAGACTGGTGCGGCTTCTCCCCCAACCAGCCGCAGATCCGGCAGAGAGAGGATACAATGCGGCAGTCCATGATTGACCAGCAGTCGGCTGGGGAACGAGGAACGCTTACTGCTGCCATGGAAATCGAAAAGAGGAATCTCCGAACGGCAGCCTTGAGCTCCATGGCAGCCCTCTGTGCCGGGCCCATCAGCGTCACTACAGAGAGTGGTGCCTCGTTGTCCTTCGACATCAGACGTATGCTGGCCTGGATCGAAACCATATTCAATTCGGGGAGTGATCGGCTTAACGTCATCGGGCGGCGGGCCTTGAAGAATCTGATCATCTGCAACCAGGAGCATCCGTATCTTCTCGAACACTGCATTGCACGCTGTTATTTGACGGACGTCTCCAAAGTTCTCGAGAGCTATTTTACCGTGGTGACCGAGGTTCTTCTCGAGCACATCGACTACCCCTCACCATTCTGGAGACTGCTGGGGCTCTGTCTTTTCACACTCGGAAATGACGCCAGCGAGATACGGTCCAAGTCAGCCCGCGTCCTCCGGGCGCTGGAGGAGCGGCAGCAGGCCGCTCGCAGCTCCAAGATCCAAGATTTCGATATCAGCATATCAGACAAAACAAAGGCGGTCTATAAGCTGGCGCAGTTTGAGATCTCCAAGCGGTTGGCGAAACAACATCCGGAGTTGGCGTTCCACATTTTTTCCGAGTTTACTCTCTACTTCAAGAGTCTTCAGGCCGGGGCCCAGCGAAACGTGGTAGCCGTCATCCTCCCCTGGATCCAGATTATTGAACTGAAGCTGGACCCCAACGGCGGTCCCACGGCGAGCTCGTACGTCCTTCTCGCAAACCTGCTGGAAATCACCATCAAATCCAGTGCCGCCTTACACAACGAAGTCCAGGCCCTGTGGCAGGCCTTGGCCACTGGTCCCCATCCCGGCAATGTGCGCCTGGTGCTAGACTTCATCATTTCCTTATGCCTGGAGCGGCGAGAGCAGAACTTTGTCGAGTACGCCAAGCAAATTGTCGTATTTTTGTCGAGCGCTCCGAGTGCCCAAGGCATCAAGGTCGTTGAGTTCTTGCTCCTGCAGATAACTCCCAAAGCCATGGTCCCCAACGAGAAGAGAGAGGCTGTACCGCCGCCGCCAGATGTCATTCAACTTCCCTACTGTGCCGACCTATCGGAGGCTCTGCCCGTCGGGACGAAACAAGCCGGCTTTTCCCTCGGTCAGCTGGCCCTTATCCTCATCGTGGATCTCACGGTCTCCCCAGTTCAGTTGGCCGCCGAGCACCTGCCTGTGCTGCTACAAGTTGTCACGGTGCTCTGGGATCATTATACGCCGCTCGTGCAAGAACAGGCGCGCGAGATGCTCGTCCACCTCATCCATGAGCTTGTCATCTCGAAACTGGACGACGCGACCCCGATGGAGACAAAAGGATCTATCGAGAATCTCATCGATGCCATTCGCCACCACGATCGTACCGTGGTTTGGGACTATGAGGATAGCAATGGCAAGTTGGCCGATCGCGACAACGGCGTGCCCAAAGGCATGGAATACCTGACAGCTGAAGTTGTCAGAACCTTTGAGCTCACTTTCCCTGGTATCAAGGAGCAATGGAGCCGCCTGTCCCTGACTTGGGCTACCTCTTGTCCTGTGAGGCACCTGGCATGCCGTTCCTTCCAAATATTCAGGTGCATATTCTCCTCCTTGGACCAGCTGATGCTTGGCGATATGCTCGCCCGGCTTTCGAACACCATAGCAGACGAGGATTCCGAGATTCAGACTTTCTCCATGGAGATTCTTACGACCCTGAAGACGCTGGTGGCAAAGCTGGATACGGAAAAGCTTCTTACCCTACCTCAGCTCTTCTGGACAATGTGCGCCTGCTTGGAGTCTATCAACGAGCGCGAATTCCTGGAGGCGGTAGAAATGCTTAACGAGTTCTTGGAGAAACTCAATTTCTACGACCCGAACGTGCGAAAGATTCTAGCAGACGGCCAACCTCCACGGTGGGATGGGTCCTTCGAGGGCGTACAAAGCATGCTTTACAAAGGCTTGCGGTCCTCCGTCTGCCTCGAGCCCACGCTGAGAACGCTCGAGAAGCTTGTGGTACTACCGAGCGACGGTTTGATCGGCGACGACAACGGTTTGTTCTTTACCATTCTCGCCAACTTTCCCCGATTCCTGGAGGCTATGGAACAGAATCTTGAGTCGCTCCAGCCGGATGTCTTGCAGACCGCGGATATGCTGTTGCAAGTCGCCGAAGAACAAGGCTACCAAGGGATATGTGCCGCCCTAGAAACCTTAATCAGCTGCGGATACCGGAGGAGCAAGGACTTCCTCGTCCAAATGTTCTATGCGCTTCGGGATGTGTACCTGCCGCAGCTCGACTTCAAGATGCTCGTCATGCTTCTGGGCTTCCTTACGAACAGCGTCCCGTCGGTGAGGGTCATGACCATGCGCATCCTTTGCGTCGTCATCCCCGAGACGGACATGAAGAAGCCGGAAATCGCCGGTCACGGGTCTGACCTGATATCGCCGCTGCTGCGCCTTCTCCAAAGCGATTACTGCATGGAGGCGCTTGAAGTTCTCAGCAGCATAATGACCATGTCAGGCTCGTCTATGGACAAGCACCATCTGCGGATGAGTATGACACGATCGTCGTCTAAGGCGGTCCGTAAGGAGTATGAACGCACCCAGAGTTTGTTCGGTATCCCCGAAGAGTCGGGCTGGGCCATACCGATTCCGGCTCGCAAGACAGATGCCACGCGGGCCAACATACACGCTGCCTTTTACATGTGCCAGTCAGATGCCGAGAATGGCACAGCGACAGAGCCTAACCCGACACCCGATGTCGAATTTCACAGTGACGATTTCCCCTACGGCTACTTCCAAATGCCCGAGAGGAGTGACACGATGATGTCGGATGAGCCACGGGTCGATGGCGCCGTGGGTGGGGACCTGGTCACCAAACTGGACAGCCTCGACGACTTCTTCGACGACTTATCACAGAGTCCGCCCAGCGAAGGTCGCTCGTCGCGCACCATCACCGAGTTCTCGCCCGAAGGATTCGGGAGCACGACCCAGCTCTATGACGAGCAGATCCTGCCAATACTGCACCAGGCAAGCAGCAACACATCGTTCCAAAACGGCTTTGTCGACCGTCCGCCAGCACCTGCGGGCTTGGCCTCGCGCGACGGCAACACGATGAACCCGGCAGCCTTCAGTGCGAGCGCTGCCATACGCCCCGGTTTGCACAACCGGTCCATTACTTCGCCCTCGGCGCCGGCCAGCTACGCGCCACAGCTAGGGGACTTTACATCGGACGACGAACTGACTGAGGATGTGTTTTCGGACGGTGACGACGACGGTCGGCCGGGTCGGAGCGGGTCCAACGACGGCTCCTTCTTCCTGGAAAGCATGGTGCGCCCTGTCAAACAGGCAACACGGGCCCATGTGCGGAGGCTCACTGGGGGGCGTTCGCGTGACACTGATAGACAACGGGACCTTTTCCGCACACAGGCTCAAGTCAGCAACCCCCAAGTTCCGAAGGTTCCCCACGGCTATTTGCAGCGGTCCGATGCAACCGGGGACATGGTTTGATGGAGACGAATCTGCCTGGGCGCTGTAACGAACATGGAACCGATGTCCTGACGACGTGATGAAGTGGGGAAGGTGCTGACCCTTCTGGCTGTTTGATTGTACACGGGTAGCCTCTGGCAGCAATACGATAGATTTCTTCTTATGCACTTGGCAAGGTGTATGGTGCAGGCATGTATGACATTCACACTTCCTAGATGTTAATCGCAATCACACAGGGGCGGGACCGCAGGGAGCAAGGTGGCAACCACTGTCCACGTGCCGACTGCCTAACGTGTGCTACCTGTGCGTCCAATTTTGACAGCGATTCCAGGAGCAGATATGGAACAAGCCGGGGCATGAGAGGCGCAAACTCGTTCACACGTCCGTGAAGTTCATAGGATCGCAAGAGACTTCCTGCGCTTACCAAGTCAGGTGCTATCGTGGTCGGCTGCAAGCTACAGATTGCAGATAACAAGTCGAGTGACCGGGAAGAGCGCTCGATGCTGCGACAACGATGTCAGTGGCCCCGAGGATTTCGAGGAAGCAAGTACCTGGCGCGGCGAGTTTGTCACGGGTATCTTGGAAGAAGGGTGGCCATTAGCATTTCGGGTTCGTAAAATCAGTTGATCCAGATTGTGAGACCAACCCTAAAAGCAGAGAATAACGAAAGTCCTTCGCCGAACCTCCACGCCCTTACCAGCCGGGTCGTCTGTAGCCTCCCCTGGCGGTCGCCCTAGTATCTATACCGAGTGGAGTAGTCTTTAGGGCTGACGACGAGACCACGGCCCTTCTTGGCGCCTTTGTAGATGGTCTCGAGGATATCAATGAGCTCCTGCTTGTCCTCGAGGACCCAGTTGAGCTTGTTGTTGTTGCCGGTGCCGAAATCGCACATCATGTGCTTGTTACGGTAGAAGAACATGATGGTGCAGGGGTCGTACAGCTCGTACATCTGGTTGAAGTCGGGCACCTGGTCGACGTCGCACAGGTAGATGACGGCAAAGTTGGAGACGGCGTTGGCGATCTTGAAGAGCACCTCGTCCTGGCGCATGCAATCGGGGTCCCAGTCGCGCCCGAACCGGATCACCACCAGCCGCTCCTCCTCCGAGAGGATGGCCTGGTCGACGTGCCAGCCGGTCTTGAGGTGGGGGATAGCGAAACTCATCGCGTAGGGGTTGGATTTTGGGGAAAAGCGGCGTCACGGTGATATTAAGAGATGTTGCGGTGTGACGGCGGTACTGTCTGTCTTGTTTGTAGGAGGGATGATGATGGATCGAGTTGCGAAGTGACGAACATTATGGAACAATGAAAGGCTGGAACATCCACCATTAGATCAAGTGGAGCGCGCTTCGGCAGGTGGGGCTCCTGTGGGGTCATCGATTTGGGGCCTGTTTGTCTCCAGTTTCCAGCTGTCCAGGGTAGGCGGTCAAATTTTCCAGGACGGCAGAATTCTGCTTCCATGTCGTTTCCTCGACTCGCGCCGCAACTTTGGACGGCATCTCAGGACATGAGAAACGAGCGGGCGAGCATCGAGAGGTCCGACAAAGAACACCGCGAAGAAACGAGCCAAGGTCGCGACATCTTCTCCCCGAAAACCCCCGAGGGTGCAGGGTATTTCAGCCCATTCATTATTTGATAACTCCGCTCTCCCCAGCTCGCATTGGCATCCCAAGATGAAGCGCAAGCGGAACATTGGCCAAGAGGCGCCCCGGAAACGTAATGTCGTGCACGAAGCCCCTACCTCGGAGGAGGTTCAAACACCCCGGCATCTACGTCAGCTGCTCGCCTTTGATCAAGACCTGGGAAAGGCAAGGCATGGCCTGCAGTCTTTCAAGGAGCTCATGGACTCTATCGCCCACGAGACGGGCGAGGACGCCCAGGCCAAGGCCCAGATTGTCACTCAATATCTCGAAATGACCAAGCCGCGCGAGACGGAAGATGACGATGAGGTGCCCGTCTACTTGCCCGATATTATGGAGACTTGGGGAATGGCAGCCAAGATGAACAATGAAAACGTCATGTCGGCTGTTGCCGTGGTCTTGTCTCTGCTCATGAAGCTCATCGCGAACGACGTCGACCTCTACCCAATCGGTCTGGGCATCGGCCGCACCATCCTACAAAAGCGCCAGCAGGAGCTCCTGGGCCGAAATTTGTCGGCCGACAAAGGCAAAGACTTCATCATCTCGCCAACCCTGAGATTGGTCCGAGAGATCATCTGCTTGGACGGCGGCGCGTTGGCCGCGCCGGCATTTCGGGCGAGGAATTACACCTTCAGGTCATTGGCGAGGAACATGAGTCTTCGCTACTTAGGCGAAGGCGTTGAGGACCCCCACAGGCCTTCGGTCCGGACCAACGCCGTCAGGTTGCTGTTAAGCTGTCTGAAATTTCTCCACGTCGAAGCCAAAAGAGACCTGCTTTATCAGAAGGACGTTGTTGCTGCGCTGATGAGGGAACTTAAAGAAGATCCCCCGTACCTCGTTTTGGAAATCCTGAACACCTTGCGGGACACCGTTGTTCTGGACCAGAAGCTGCCCAAAGACGTCAAGATCCGACTTCTCAACGCCCAGTCCCTGATCCGAATCGCGTCGCTCTACACGTACCACCAGGACCATTTAGTGGAGGACGGGAAACAGACAGTTCCAGAGGCTGCTCACGAGTTTTTGTTGGCCGCCTGTACGACCTCGGCTGCCGGCATTTTGCGCCCCCAGCACGGTTACTACCCTGAAGGAGTCGACGCTGAGACTGTCATTGGCTCAGAGGTTGAACAGAAACTCGGCATAGAGAGCATTCCTTGGATGGATAAGTTCCACCAGGATATTCCTGTGCGAAACGCACTGCTGGCGGAGTTTGTTCAGACGCTGCGCCCGTGGTCGAACCTGAAGCAGAATGAGCTGCTCGTAGCTATCTTCGAAGCATGCCCCGAGCTCGTTGCGTCGTACTACATTAACAAGAAGTCCTTTGGTTTCGATCCCAAGCTGTCGGCTACTTGGATCGGATATTCGACCCTCATATTCACCACTATTCGTCTCGACGTTCCGCGGTTCTTCGGACAGTATAAGGGGTATGCGAGGATACCACCGCCCACATCCATCATCCTTGGCAATGTTCTTCCTCTGCCGCTGGATGCGAAGACCATCACACGTTGTTTGAATCAGAACTCGAAACTGATATCGTTTTTTGCGGTTCGCTTGCTCGTCATCAGCTTGGAAAAGCTCTCGACCGTTTTGCACATGCATAGACAGGCCACTAAGTCGGCCGGTGCCTTGTGGAAGGATGCGGCGCGCCGCCTTGTCGACGCGTATTGTCAAAGAGTGCCAAGCATTAAAGATATCGTGGTCAACGTCTACCGAACACTCTCAGATGGCGATCACTTACAGCGAGTTGCTGTGACGAGACTACTGCACCTGTACCACGAGGTGATACCTCAGGTCGCCCTGGCGGCTAAATTTGACTTTTCGCCCTTGCTATCGAATGCCATCAAGCGGTTTGAGGCTTCAGATGCGAGCCCGGAGGTCAAATCCTTGCAGCTGATGGAACTCGAAAACCTATCTGCCATTGCTGAGTACTCGCCAGCTATGAAATGGTTTGCTCGTGGAAAAGAGTCCAAGAACTCGCCCTTCGTCACTTTGCTGAGGCTATTTGTGGAGAACTCGGACAATGGCTCTACCCAGAAATCGGCCAAGATCCTCTCCTTTGTTGCCGAGGAGCATGAGTTGGTCATGCGACAGTCGCAACGGTCAGGCCTCGATCCGCTCATCAATGCCTTGAAGGAGCAGGGGAGAATCGACGCCGGGGTCTGGGACTTCCTGGACAATTGTGCCGAACGATGTGCAAGGTCGCCCATCAAGTACCAGGAGGTGATTCTCGAAATCGTCACAAAGAATAGCAGTGGAACAAAGGGTCCGGAAGGCAAACCTTTGAGCCCTCTCATGATGACCATGGCTGAGCAGATACCGTTTGTGGCGTCACCCACAGCCACGGACGAGTCCACGCTGAACAGCCTTGCGTCGTTGCTGTCCGATTATCTGGGGTATTCAAGAGCCGCCGGGTTGTCGGACAAATTCCTCCGTGAAGTCCTGCAAAGGTTTATAGCAGGATTCGGCGACTCAAAAGCAAGAAACCGTCTTTCGTTACCCGAAGATAAGGGAATGTTAGGAGATGTGTCGACGGACGGGGAGGCGGGCGAGGCAGACGAAGCAATGGCAGTCCAAGACGCGGTCCACCTGGACGACAGCCAGCTCGAGGCCTTGCTTCACGTGCCCGTCAAGGTCACCAAGGACAACAACGCGCTGATGAAGTGGGCCTCCAAGACGCCCGAAGAGCTGGTGGAAGAAGGCTACACGGCGTCGGTAGTGTGGCTTCTGGCGTCGGAACATACCAGCATCCGCAAGGAGGCGCTGGTCAGTATTCACAAAATCGCCGCCAAGGTCAAGGAGTCGAGCTACGAGGAGAACGAGCAGGTCTGGCTGCTTCTGATGGAGCTGGCCGAGACGGCGCAGCCTACGGTGGACAGGGCTCCGCTCCCAAACACGATCCTCTCCTTCGTCTGCCGCGCCCTCGACGTCCTCAAAAACCCCACGCACCACCTCTACCCGAAGGTCAACACCTTCCTCACACGCGCCCCGTCTTGGGACCTGGGAAAGATCCCCCTCGTGCTCAAGATCCTACAGGAGGGCCCCACCGACGACGAGGCCTACTACACAGAGCTGAGCTGGCTGCTCGGCTACCTCCTGGACGGCCTTAGGACCGCGGTGGACCTGGGGCTCTTCCACAGGCACAAGGTCTTTGAACAACTCCTGGCGCTCATGGCGAATCCCTACATGGGCCCCAACCTGCGCACCCAGATCCTGCGGATTGTCTACAGGGCGACTACGATCTCCGGGGGCAGTGACACACTAATCACCAGGTTTGGGGCAATCAGCTGGCTGGAGGAACAGAAAGTGGCGGTTTCAGAGGTCGACGGCGCCGTTTTTGAGGCTCTGGTTAGGAGATTATGGGCGACTTGTGATAAGCCCCGGATAGCCAAGTGGTCGAGAGACTCGGTCAGGGTGCTGGCAGAGAGGTAACGGAGTAAAGAAGTTTCCGCTGCAGGAACCTGATCCTGAACACGGATAACTACCTCCGCTGAGGGTCCAACTGCCTCCCTCACCTTTGAGTCGATTAAATGGGGGTCAGCCCTGCTGCCCAAAATTTTTGATGCTTTCGAAGTAGTGTCCACAGCAAAGTGAGGGGAAGCTTCGACTCCGCCAAGTACCGTAGCGGAAGGGGGGGTTTGCAACTGTGATGGTCGGCGCGAACTACAATTATTTCCTTTCCGTGACAAACATAGAGGATAGACAATTGCTATTCCGTGACCTATCATCGTTTGTAGACAGGTAGTGGAGTAGTAAGTAGGACAGTTTTAAAATGGCATAGTCCCTACTGCACACGCTCATGTATACGATCGCGTACGCTTGAGTCCACTTCACCTCTCGAAAGACGTTTCGAAAAACGTTGCGAGCACAGATTTAAAAGCTTATGACTCCTTTACGCAGCTACGGTTGCCAAATCGGCTGCAGCCAGTCCGCGTTAATAAACATTAATACAATCTATACATACTTCATTTCACTGACCAGTTTCCTCAATGGCCCCTCCGAAGCGGCCATGACAACGCCTCGCCCTCGTCCCATCCAAACGACCAGGGTTGATGCCGGGGTTGACGTGCTGTCCAACCTTGTTTGTCGCCAGATTTACATCCACACCATCAAGGTTGCCACCAAAAGACCCATGGCAGCCGGCACACAAGCGTAAGCCGTCGAGGCCGATGCAGTAGGCACTGTAGTAGCCGGATTTGGCGACCCTGTTGTGTAGGTGCCATTGGCTGTGGGACTGCTGGGCTCCGAAGCACTGTTGGCGCCGGAGCTGGTGGGCGATGCGGAGCAAGGCCTACAACCTGATCCCGAGCCCGGGCTGGAGCCGTAACCGTAGGATCCATCGCCCGTGGAGCCGGAGGGAGCGGCATTGGTTGTGGCCGAGCCGGTGATCGTCGTTCCGACTGTTGAGCTTGGCCCCTCTCCGGATTCAGTAGGCTGTTCGATGTTGCTCGGGCATGAAAGGTCGAAAAGGGGCTTGCTGGGATCCAGAACCTTGCCGAGGATACCAAAGCTAGGGTTTGGCGTCTCAGGGGCAGCGTCCTGGAGTGCGAACCACCACGTGTTGATCTTACCGAAGAGTCTTTCACAGCCCACCGAGTCCCAGTACGATTTAGCGTTTTCGACAGAGGGCTTAGCCTGGCCGATGGTCTTTCCACTAACAGGCCAGCCGGTTTCCTGTGAAGCTTTGTCAGTGCCGTCCTCCAGGGCGCCCACCCGTTGACACGTCTCCGTGGGGCTGCATGGCTCTCCACGGAACGTCACTTACCGATACCCAGATAGGTGTGTCACCGCAGGCCCTCCGCGTTGCCTCAAAAGCATCATTGAATAACCGCAAGCCAGCAGCAACGTCATTCGGAGGAGTGTTGTCCTGGAAGTACGGGTAGGCATCGAAGCCGATGAAGTCGCAGGCACTTATAACAGCAGCATTGGCAGCGTCCACCCAAGTCGTCCATGTGTCGACGTGGCCCACGGGGCACTTCAGCTTCGTACCCGAGAGCAGCTTCTTCGCCCTGTTGATATAATCGACAATGATCTGGGCTGGAATCGCCGTCATCAGCAGCAGTGGCGCAAACAGCGTCTGGGGATGGACTAACGGCCGGCGCCGGGATCGGGCCCGGACTTCATTCCCGTGGGACTGATGCGGTATAGGTCTTCACTTCCTGACATGGCCCATTAGCTAGGACTCGGTGGGAAGAAAGGCACGCTTCAGTCCATACCGACGGATATTCCCTCCACAATGGAAGTGAAGGCATCGCCGTATGTGTCAATAGCCGACTTCAGAGCCGTCAGCTCATTTTCAAAAGCGGCATCACCGGCCGAAGCCCAGAGGCCGAGAAACAACGTCGTCTTGGTATTGATGGCAGCAGGTATGGCAGAAATGGGATCGTTGGTGCTGCCGGGTTGCACCATCGAGTAGAGACGAGCCGAGGTGAAACCGGGGGCCCCGGCGAGCCTCTGGGCCGCAGAAAACTCGACCTCGAAATCCGCCTGCTGCTTCGGGGCGCCGTTCGAGAAGGTAGCGCCATAGTTGAAGCCTTTGATGGCAGCTGACGCCATGGCAGCCAAAGCCAGGAGGCCGGTAATCGCAGTATGCATCGTGAAACCTAGGAGACGATTGGGAGGGTAAGGGCCAAGGGGGGTGGCCAAAGCTGGGAGATGGAGAGCCAGAAGCAGAACAGCCCGAACCGCAACTCAAGAGAAGCAGGAGGGGGAGGTGGTGGGCGTTTCACGGTGGTAGAGGAAAGATATATACGAATGATTCAACGATTTTTCACCAAGGGCCAGCGAGTGTGAGGGTGCCGAAAGACGGGTGTCATAGGGCAACTAGGGAGGGATGAATAAGGAACGTGTGATGAGGAAGAAGAGGGGAGAGGGAACAAGACAAGCGAGGAAGCGTCTGGATGTAGGCCCAATGGTATTTTTCAGTTTGCACAACCTGGAGCGGAAGGGATGGAAGGGCTTGGCGGCGCGACTGCTCGTTTCGCCGGTGTGAAGTTCGTTAACTTCCATATGCGACAAGAACCCCCTGTGCCTTGGGTGCTTCGAACTGGGCACCCGTTATCAGTAGGAGCGTCTTCCTCTGATGGCAGGCATCCATGGAAGAAGAAAGTGAGGCCATGCCAGTCTGCCGCCGGGTCGAGCCTGCAGGGCGACTGCCTCCATGCAAGGCACCTACCCCGTGAGCAACCAAGCTATGCGCAGAAAACGACGTGCTCTAGACGAGGCCTTCGTGAGCAAACTCCGTGCTAGGGCGGGCAGATTTCATACAATAATACGGGACGCCTTTACCTTCCAGCAGTATCTCAATGTGGTGTCACGGGTCCTCTCCGTCGTGAACCACCTGCAAATAGTCTCGGTTGGGGTGCTGAGATCGAGGTTATAGTCCATTCATACGCGCAGAAAACACGGGGCTGGCTGGTATCCCTCTCCTCGAGGAACTGCCCGCGACGGGGAGGGTTTGCCGCCCATCGCCATCACCACGTCTGCGGCTGCTGACGCGAATGCGAACTGACAGGCGGGCGGAGCGGTCGCTCTAGCACGTGGCACCTCGACCGGTCGGTCAGTCAGGCATGAAGTATCTTGTCTTCACTTTGAATTCCCTACATCCATGCAGGTGCCAAAATTGGGGTACTTCCGCCTGCACCGGCAGAAACTACTACCTACCTACACGCTTGGGTGGTCCAGAGGCAAAGGGTTGGCATGGATGAAAATAGATCCATCCACGACGTTTCCTGCAACGTAGCCTGGCTTACCCATTACGACTGCCAATATTTGCGTTCCAACGACGTGTGCCTCGCGCTTTCGCTCGCGCTACCAAACACATCCGAGCAAGGCCTTCCCTGGCCGTGGCAGATCTCATCTCGAAAATCCTCGTATTCCTCGGAGTCCAGTCACCCTCTTCCGCTCCTTGTCCTTGTCCTTCTCCTTGCTACTCTTTCTCTCCTTGCGGATCACGTTCTGTATGCCGCCTACACCTAGTGTTAGGGCTGCTGTCTGTTGCCACAGGGTTTAGGACGCACCTCTTCCGTGATACCGCTCCGTCCTCGGACTGCCCATGCTGGTCGCGTCAGACCCTTCGGCCACCGACGGTGTGGAGGGCCTCGGCATGTGGCTTCCCAGTCCGAGATGTAGGGACGAACAGTACGGCTCGGCAGACCTCGCCGTGCCGAACGACATGGCATCAATATCCTCTACGTCCGAGAAGCCCTGCTGATCCTCTCTATTTCGATGGCTGTCCGGACTGCCTGGGTCCGAATCGCCCAAATCCGGCGATGCTGGCCTGGCCGGGCCGGATTTGCATTGGCTGGCCAGCGTAGCCTGCAGTTCCAGAATCGTACCGTTCAGCGCCGTGTTCCTTTGTGCCAGCTCTTCTATGCGCTTCTTCAGCTCCGTCTGCTGTGCTCTGCTCGCCGCCATGACGCCTTCAAACTGCGCTTTGAGGTCGTCGCTTTTCTTCCCGCCGCTCGCGTTTCGCAGCGCTTCTTGAAGCTTGGCGTTCAACTCAGCAATCTGTTTTTGGTACAGGTCATAGGCCTGTCCGTACTCGGCCTCGCGCGCCGCCAACTTCATCTCGAGCATCTCGGCCCGGCTGTCCGACTCGGAGGCCCTGGTCGTGGCAATTTGCCGTTCCATCTCTTGAGCTTGGAGATGCCGCTCCGAGAGTGTCAGCCGCTCGACCTCCTTCCTCAGTCGTTCCAATTCGTTGGCATCCGCCTCGACCGATTGTACGCGCTGCTTCCAGCCGAGCTCCCGCGTTTCTCCCTCGCAGACAAGAGTACGAAGCTTGTCCGTCTCAGTCTTCATTGCCTCAATATCTCGCTTAAACGCTTCCGACTCGGCGTTCCATTTCTTCTGTTCCTCTCGCAGCGTCCTCAGTTTCGCAGAAAGGTCTGCCTCCCACTTCTTGGCAAGCGTCCGGCTTCTCTCCGATTCCTTCTTGGTTTGCGTTTCGAGCTTCTTAGCCTCCTCCAGCCGCTGCTTTAGATGCCGGTTCGCCATGATTAGATTTTGCGTTTCGGCTTCCGAGGCGGCTTCGCGCATTTGTCTCCTCCGCAACTCGCCCATGTGGGCCAGGTGCTGCTGTTTCATAAAGCGTTCAAAGGTGAGGTCGTTTTGGAGCAGCAGGATTTGGCGGTAGAGATGGGTGATTTGCTGATCGTCGCTCTGGGCGTTCGCCGACGTTGGTGATATCACTGTCTGCTGGCTGGGATAGGTCGTGGGCGCGGGTCTGTCCCCTAGAGACTCGTGGTGGCTTAGGGCCAGTGACGGTACGCTGTCATTGGCGAGCGATTGGTTTAAAGTTGACTTGATAACTTTGTTCGAGTTGATCATATCTTGCAAATGGGTTTGTGATCCGTACGACGCTAGCTGGGCCTGCAACATCGGGCTTTCTCCGCCCTTGGCTGAAGGCCGGACACTTGTTGCGTCGTGTTGAGATTGTCGGCTACTTTGCGAGGATCGACGAAAAGCCAAGGCCTGGGTGCGGCTGCTACTTGGCGATTCGAACGGCATGGAATGCGTACTGTGCCAGACGTCACCGTGGCCTGTCCCGTACGGCGAAAATCCGGCAGGAAATGAGGTGCTCAGCAAGGCCGGGTCAAGGCCCTCGGTGTCGGCATTGCCGCGAATGGACAAGGGGGGCGCTCGGAAGGGAGCGAACTGCGCATCTTGCCCTGATTCAAAACCCATAGGCTGGCGCAGGGCGACGCAGTCGGCCACTACCTCGGCAGGCTCGCTCTTAATCCATCTGCCAAAGTCCGTCTTCTCTGATTCTATGGTTAGGGTGTAAAAATTCTCATGGAGCAAGTGGCACTGCCTGAAGTGCTCAGACGCATGTCTTATCTCGGTTGGCTGTACCTCGACCTCGTCCGGGTCCGGGGCTTCGGCATGGCGGAGATAGCGCTGCGGTTTCCTGATGTAGTCCATGAAGTTGATCGGATACAGCCCATAGAGAATGGTAAAATAGTTCATCAACTGCGGGACTGCGTTGCCGTCGAAGTCTGGGGAGTAGGACATCTTTTGCCACGTAGAAGCGCCGGGTGGAGGCCTCTTCTCGGCCCCCAAACTCACTCCCAGCTCTATGGCGGACAATTCTCGCTCCCAGAACAGCAAGCGCGCGTATATGTTAAACAGCGTCGGCAAGTGCGGAACCAGCGAGGACGGTATATGCGGCAAGATCATGGTCAGGACCGTCAAAGCAAGCGACACAATGGTCGTCGACGTATCCAGCTGGAGGGCGTTGATCAAAGTGCTGAATAGAGGCGTCTGCAGGACCTGGTGCAGATGTGGCGGCTGGCTCTGGACAAAATCAGCCAACAGGTTGAGGGCGTGGGCGCGCCAGGCCTTGTCAACCATGTGCTTGTCCAGCAGCGTCATGAAATCACGCGGGTGCTTCTTCCCATATATAATGAGCACTTGGCGCAGCTGCCTCTCCTTGAACACAGCTAGGGCGCCCTCGCCTTTGGCGGCTCGGCCGCAGTCATCCACCCATAACCTCAGCACCTTCTCGGCCAATGGCACGGCGGCGCCGCCCGTCGGGCTCTCGACATCATTGCTATCGTCGGCTGCCAGAATGTCGAGCAAGATGTTTTGGCCCTCGGTCGCCAGATCCTTTTCCTGGTTGAGAACGTCCAACACTGGCAGCAGCTGTTCCCACCATTGCATGACCTTGGCGGGCTGCCTGATCAGAGGCCGCAAGCGGCGCAGGATGTTGATGAAAGGCGCGTAACGTGTTGGGATATCTTTGACATCCTTGTCGTAGATGGAGAGAAGTTCGTCGTGGAGCTTGTCGGCCACGCTCTCTTCGAACTTTTCGTGTTTCTGGAGGTAGCCTTCTATGATCTCGACCAGGTCGTCGGGGAGGGGCAAACGAGCGGCGATGACGGCCGAGTTGATGGCTTTGGTAAGCTCCTTGAAGGACCTTGCGGGGTGGTTCTTGTCAGCTCAGCGTCAGACTTGGGGAGGGCAGCATGCTTCCCGGTGACATGCGAGAGACTGCACGAGCAGGGCCTCGCGGCGCACGGAAAGCGCACACGCTGGACGGGCAGAGGGAGGGAAGGGGGGGGGTTCACGTACGGAGGGGAAGACATGCCGGGCGGTTGCGTTGACGAGGCTCTACGTTGTTCAGGGAGGCACCGGCGCGACCATGGCGATGGTGCGAATGATCATCTCACGGCGGCGCCAAGACGAAGAGAAGCAGGCCGAATGTCAATTGGGCCAGGGTTGCTGGGCTGATGATGGCGAGCTCCCAGTCAGCCTTTGCGTTTGGGCGAGCAGGCAAGCGGGAGCTGCTGGGCCGGAGCCAGGGCTCAACTTGGGGTAGAGAGTGGAGCACAACGAAAAGTGGATGGCCGGGTTGAGGATTGGATGATGGGGGACCAGCCGCGCACGGCAGACTGCAGTTGGAGGAGGGAGCAAAGCAGGTGGAAGTGGAAGTAGCCAGAGTGGAGCGAGCTCAGCTATTGCAGCTCCTCCCCGTCCCAAAAGATACCATCTAGGCGAGCCAGGATAGGTGACTGTGTATCCGTCTATTCGTGGCGGGTGCCAGACGAGCCGGGGTGCTTCGGTGGGTAAGACCTCCCCTCCGTGAAGGAAGTTCCGCGTACCTCTCCGCCCTCTGTCCAAGCCGTTACGTCAACACAAGCAGCTAGCTACCTAGGTACCTCTTCGTAAGATGCAGTCAGCCACGGCAGTGGACGGACATCAGTGACTCTGAGCAACCCACCCTAAAAGTCCTCTGCGGATGGATCGGGGGCTGAGACTGGGATCTGGTCGGCCAGGCACCGTGGTTCGCTACCCGCTCGGCAAGGAACTCAATTGCCTGGGCGTCAAATTCCGTTGGTCTCGTGGTCTCGTGGCCATCGCCGTGGAGGCCCGTCGATTTCTTCGCAAAACAGAATGAACGGGCCCCGCTCGGCCAGTCGATCCTAGTGATCACATTCTGTTGTCGCACAGCCGGACTGCCCCGTATATGTTTGGCGTCGGTTAGTACCTAAGTAGCACGAGCAGGAGACGGCAACACCAGCCCTGCATCCCGACAATGTTATGTCTCCCGTTGCAACGGGCTTTCAACGACGACGGAAAAGCTGGGGAAATAGAATGAGGACGAAGAATTGGATGGCTTGGGGGCGGGAGGGGGGCAGGCTGTTCCCGCGCAAAGCATCCATTTTCACCTCCCCTCCCTAGGAGGTGGGCAGGTACATGGTATGCGTCGTGGAGTGAGCGGGTACGATAGCTGATCAGTGGAAGCACCAAAAAGGTACTGGATGACATACCATACTTCCAAACTGCCTACCTACCTACCCCCATCCACATCGGACCGGGTGCAAGCTGGAGGACTGGGTCAATGCGAACACTTGCGATGGACCCATCCGTAGTGGTCCTAAGGCCTTGGTGTCTTTATATATCCACAGCGTGATCATCTGTCTGGAAGGGAAGAACGCGGCTTTCCATCGAACGACGACAAGCCTCAAATTGGCCGGCTGTCTGTGTCTGGCTCCGACATCTGCCCATGGTAGTGCCATCATGGCCTGCTCATACCCACCGGTTTTGGTGGCACCTAGGAAAACGCGGGGAGAGCGGGGTCGTCCAGGGATCGACAACCTTGGGCCCGCCCGCAATGGATGGGGGGGCGGCGGGCAGCCATGGTTGCATGGGTGGATTGCTTGCTACCTATGTAGCTGTTGCAACACATGACTGACTACCGTCTCCAGACGTGTGAGGTGTGATGTATGAGGGCCCGGGGGGAGCCCTGATGTAGACGAAAGCCGCCTTGCCCTCAAGGGCTCGAGGGGCTCCTGGGTAGCTCTGGGGAGTGCAGCCCTCAATAGAGGAGGGGTCCCTGAGAGTGCTCTCCCGTCGGTCTACTAAGTCTTCTCTCCCATCGTAACAAAAAGCTTGCACTTCGACTCCTACATATCCATCCAGATCCCAAATCTACTTCCTCCCCCTGTCCTCCAATCCCAATCATCCCCAATCCAGCCAGCACCAGCTACATTCCTCTCCCTGCCTCTCTACGCCAATAACTGCATCTCCCGCTACAGCTTACTACTCGGAATTGCACCTCCCAGACAAGCCACCATCCCCTCAATTCCATCTCGTCACACCATGGCAGCCACCAAGACCTCGGCCGTTGCCGACATGGAGCCTGTTGACGTGTTGTTCGTCCTCCACGAGAAGTTCAACCTCATGGACTTCGCCGGCCCCCTGGAGTAAGTTCGCATGCCTGTCCCCCCGCGCTTCGCCGTCGCCTACCCGGCAGCAACCTAGCCGCCACTCTCCGGGAAGCTACTTGCTGAAAAACATCACCAGGGCCTTGACGTGGGCTCAGCACAACAAGGACGATCCGTGTAAGTCTTCCTCGGCCTTCCTAGACCTACTAAGGAGTCGGCACACATGCGTACGCAGGTACTGACTCGTAATCTTGTTACCCTGTAGCAACGAAGGCATTCGAATGCACCGTAGCCGGCCCCGAGGGCAAGGTCCTATCGGAGCAGGGCATCATTGTTGATACCCAGATCTCGTACAAAGAGGCCCATGAGCGCCTCAATGACTTCGACGTCATGGTCGTCGTCGGCGGCAACACCGACGCTACGCTCAAGAGCAAGTCGGAGCCGTTGCCCCTGGTCAAGGCCTATTCGGAGCTGCAGCAGAAGGATTCGGCCCGGGAGCGCACCCTCCTATCCATCTGCACCGGATCCCTCTTCCTTGCCGAGGCGGGCATCCTCTCCGGTCTGTCGGCCACTACCCACCCCGACTTCATGACTGCCTTCGAGAACCTCTGCAGCCATTCGGCCGTCCGCGACGCGCAGGAGCGAACCGACGTCGATGAAGAGGCCCGCTACGTGGTCAACAACCTTCGCTTTGACATTGGCGACGAGGACGAGAACCCCTACGTCCGCCGCAAGGCAGACATTGCGCAGTCGCAAGATGGCCGCCGCCCCTCCAATGCCCGGTACGTTGAGCAACTCAGTTCTTTGCCAGCGACTTTTGTCCCTGCCCTCTCTTGGCGTGAATCAAGCGCTGACCTGTCCACAGAAAAGGCAGCATTTCGTTCAAGACCACTGGCCGTCGCGAGTCCATTGTTCGTCGCGCGGCCATGCGTCTGGGTGGTCTTCGCGTCATCACGAGTGGGGGAGTGATGGCTGGCATTGATGCTACTCTGTATCTTGTCAGCATCATGGTGGACGAGGACTGCGCCCTCGAGGTGGCCCGTATTATGCAGCACAACTGGCTGAAGGGCAATGTCGTTGATGGCCTGGATGTCTAGAATAAGTAGCCAAGGCCCAGCTGAGAACAAACGAGTGTAGAGCGAAGTCATCCCACGCCTGGATTGTGGGTTAGATGCACGCTAGATCTGTGTAGATCAGGAATGGGTACTCGGCCGACATCGAGGTTTCATTTCAAGATAAGGAAAATAAAACCACAATTCCCTTCCAAAGCTCCCTGGAAATAGCAGCCTTTGCCATTTCACTCGAAGATGATGATACGACAGCTTGTCTCCCTGCGCCCCTCGCACACCCGGGGTATGGTAACCAGGTGCGTTTTATACATACCTTAGTAGGTAGGAGGGGTCCATCGCATCCGTGCGGAGGATGGATGCTGCCCGTTCGCTAAGCCAATTGCAGGTTAGCTCACCCTGCGCTATATTGTCCCCACCGAAAACGGGCGGGCTGCGCTGTGGTGGTTCCAATGGTGGGCCGCCGACGCGGAAGTTTGGAAATTCCAAGCCGCTCTGATCAATTGTTCACGCCCGCTCGATCCAGTATCGTCAGGCCGGCGTACGGGCTCGGCTTCTATAACTCTCCTACAGGGTCGGTCTATTGGCAGCGGTACTGCGAGGCCCCCCGGGATACTCGACAACATACCCTCGTCACACATCCACAATGGCGACGCACGCTGCAAAGCCGTTCAAGACGGGCCTGAAGCAGATTTTCCTGTATGTTGCCATGTTGCGTGGGGGGAGAACGATGTTGCGTCTCTAACCCGCCGCTTTGTCCAGGCCTGAACATGTCATAACCCTCTGCCGCCCAACGCGCGAGTCGGCGCAGCCTCCCCAGTTCGCCACGTTCAAGGTGCCGCTCCGCTTCAACAAGCTCGACATACGCGACTACCTGCTGCATGCCTACAACGTGCGGTCGGTGGCGGTGCGGTCCGCCATCATGCGCCGGCCGATCCGCCGGAACGAGCTCACGATGCGCATGCAGCGGCCACCACCTATCAAGTACATGACGGTTGAGATGGACAAGCCCTTCGTGTGGCCCAAGGAGCCGACGGTCGCGGAGCGTAAGGCCTGGCACAATGCAGAATTCGAGCAGCGCATAAAGCAACAGAAGGAATACGAGGAGCGCGCGGAACTGTACCAGAAGCACGGCAAGCTCCCGGACCCGACCGAAACGAAGCGGACCAAGGACAGGACCATGCTGGCGCAGCAGGCGAAGGACCTGCTGAGCGGCAAGACCAAGTGGGAGAACAAGAGGCAGTTGGATCCCCGCTGGACCAAATAGAAGGGTTGCGACGCTGGGGTCGATGCGTACGATCGTATATATCTGGGCGCACCGAGGATGTATCTAGAAGACCGCACCAAGACAACGGACTCGGCGCACAGAGAGAGGGGGGGAGAGAGACACAGTTACGCCGACTGCTCCTCGGTGGTGACTTTGGCGTCCACCCAATGATTTTGCTGCTGGAATAGAAGGGCCTGATCACCCCAGCTCCACCACCCGGCCGTGAGATTCCGTGCGAACACCTCGAGGCCACGGAAACCACGCGGCAATTCGTCTTCGAAGCAGTGTCGTAGGTTGGGCTTTCTCGAATGAAGATCGGGCACTGCAACCAAGACTTTTCGTTCCACCCCCAGCTTGGCTGAACTTCCCCTTCTCCGTGCGATCAATAATCGCTCCCAGGGCTTCCTCCATCTAGACTCCGGGTCCACGATGGGCTCGCCCGAGGCCGTTACCTTGAGCCAAATCCAGTCACCCACAGCTTCGAGGCCCCATCGCGCAAATAGACCGCCAGGTGATGTGACGAGTCCTATGACGGCTGGCTTGTTCGTGACCCAAACGGCCACCAGGCCATTGGGCTCCAGCCGAGCCGCTATGGGTATGGATAGCAGGAGCTCTTCAACTTCTGCTATGCCACGCGCGATTGCGTAGCTGCCCGCCTTTCTCTTCACCGATCTGCTGGGCCACGGTGGATCGAGCACCACGAGGTCGAAAGTCGGTGCCGTATTCAAGAACTCCTCTCGTAGAGCCCCGATATTACCCTGGAGATAACGGCTGTCGATGGGCATGAAGGGCGGCCTGGCGGCCTCGCCCCCCTCGACGGCGGCGAGGGTTTCAGGGTCGTCTTGCTTCCGCTTGCGAGCACGACCGGGACTGGTCGCCTGGCCGGGGTCGTCGCGGACCACGCGAGGACAGCACCAGGGCCCGGCGTGGGCGCGCTTCAGCTCTACACAGGCCCGGTTCACGGCGTCCAGGGTCATCAACTCGTCCAGCGCGACGGCGGGCGGCGGCTGTGCGGCCTCGGCGCCCCGCGCTTTGGTGGAGGATGCCTGCCAGGGTATCTCAGGGGGCCGGGACGACACTAGGCGCCTCCTGGGGACCGAGTCAGGCAGCACCTGTGCTTGCTCAATTGACCGCGGGATATCCATCACCACCACGGACTTATCGTCGCTCTGGAACAAGACACATGACTCCATCCTGCAGGCAGGCCTGTCAAACCGTTGGCACGGACTCCCGAGCGCGTTCGGAACCTGTACATACCTTGTCCGACTTTCTCTGTGCTACTGTGTACTTCACGTACGACGTGCACCATCCCATATCCGGCGGACGAGGTAAGAGGTTGGAAGTTACTGTGTAGGTACTTCAGTAAGTCGGCTTGGCAGCCTGCATAAAAATCCAGTAGGGGTATCGGGGTAGCTGCCAGTCGGTGGGAGCTCCAAAGGCTCCAGGTCCCCGGCCCTTGAGGATCGTCGTGGCGCACGGGGGTCGCAGTCGAGCAGGTGGCGATGGATGGACGATTGGCGGCGAGTGAAAATGGCAGAGTGGATACCCTTGAGTTTCCGAGTGTGGCGTCTGCCTCTCCCCGTGTGCCAAAGTGTTGGTGCTGGCCTAAGGATGGATAATTAGCAGTTGTGAGCTGGGGGTGGGGGGATAAGATTCCACACGAACATCACTGCGTACGCAGTTTGTATAACTTACATTACGCACCAACATCCGTGGTAAAGAGGTAGGTTTGGACCCAATACTCCCGGGCAAATCTCAAGCTATCATTATCCTATACAGGTGACAGGGACGGTCCAGCTGGGTCCGCCCCTTGCAGTCCTTGAGTCCATGTATCATGAATGGTGCTTAGTTTGGGCGGTCACCACCCTAGCTTCCGCCGTATGACTAGGGGTCCGGTCGTACAAGTCGGCAACATGCGTCGATTGTGCAGGATGTCAAAGTTTCTACATCGTCACCACGCAGGTTATGTTCCGGGTTGCCGAGAGCGCGACATTACCAGATGTTTGTGCGAGCGACCCATCCGGTAGATATTGACCGGCACAGTGAAGGGATGGGACGCGTTGCTCCTTTCACTTCAGCTGTAGGCAGGCCTGTCCACCAAACCGTCGATCATGTCATGACCAGGTTCTTCTCAGTTGGACTGGGTAGAATTCTGCCGAAGTTCCGGATGAACAAACCGGCCCAGGCAATTTCCACCGTAGTCGTACACTAAAACTGCAACTTGAGCGGCGAACGGCCAGGCCGGTTGACCGTCATGACAGGCGTGGGAGAGGCCACCCGAGGCGTTCAACAGGCGAGACAGGCTCGCTCATCAGCTCGCACCCAGCGGGTCCTGCCGGCAACCAGTTGCCGGCCACTAATCACAGTTCTGGAAAAGAACGGACAGCTAAGGTCAAAACTGCGGGGTCCCATATTGGCCGCGGTAGTGATGTAGGAAGAAGGAGAAAAAAAAGAATTGCTCGACGGCGTTCTATAGCCATAAGCCCGTCGGAGGGGCAACCCTCCCGTTGCTGTCCGATCAAAGCCACAAGATACATGCACACATGATTTGCCCTATTGCGATCGGGTAACAGGGTATGTACATACAGCATATGTACAATACACGCCTGCCTGCATGCGCCAGCACGGCGGTACAGCAATCCAGTGAAAGAAAACCCAGAGTCTATTGATCCTGGCATGGGACCCTGGCTCTGAGCTCATTTTGGGCGGAGCGCGTGTCGCCCAGTTCGCCTCGCTGGCCATTCACCCGCTATCAACGGCCTCGCCAAGCGGCCCAGCCCACCACCAGATTCAGGGGCGCTTTTCGGTTCCACAGATTGGACCAAGGTGTGCTAATCAAGCCCCCCTGATGTCATCCATCTCACCTAGGCATGCCCAGCGAGCCCAGGCCAGCCCGGGTTTCCTGTGTCGGATCTTGAATTGCCAGCCAATGGCATGGCCTAATGCCAACCGTTCGGGTATCTCAAGTACTCTGCCCCACGAAAACCTGCAGCGATCAAACCATCAAGGATGGCCCATCCACCTGCCAGGAACTCCCAGAGGTTCATAACGCCATTCGGGTCCTTGTCACCCAGTCGTCCCTTGTTTCATTGCCCAGCCGTCAGCAATCATCCCTCTTCTTCCCACCTTGTACATACGTTCCACCGTTCTTTCGACATTCGCTCGCCTTCATTCCTTATTACCTGCTGCGTCCCAAAGGCCATCTTCGACTGGAGGGCCAACGCCTGCTTGGGCCATGGCATTGTCAACCCCGACAGCCCAGTTTTCCATATAGCCACTGCGTCTCTGCCCCCTTCCCTCTCCCCGTAATCTGAAATCGCATCCGCCAGCTTGTCCGCCTGCCGCTTGCCTCCACGCCTCTCTGCGCAACGTCAGAACCGACGCCATCCTGAGAAGACGGCGACGATAGCCCGCCACCACGATGGACGTGAACGACACCAATTCCAAAACCAGCCAACAGCTGAAGGACAATGAAGGCATCGGCCTGGCGGCCTTCTTGACCGCCTTGGCCGTGTCTTTGGCCATTTTCGGCGTACAGTCCGGCTTGTTTCTTCTGCTGAGAAACAAGCTGGCGAGGATCTTGTAAGCCCCGTAACTCTCCTGCTGCGAATATTCCCGCATGCTAAAGCAGCCCCCCGCAGCAAACCGAAGACGTACCTCGCCCCAGAGCGCGAACGAACCGATCCGCCACCGGATAGCCCATGGGGGCTGTGGTACACGCTCCTGCGATTCAAGGACCGCGAGATTATGAAGAAGTGCGGGCTGGACGCCTACTTCTTTCTGCGTTACCTTCAGACACTCCTTATTATCTTTATTCCCATGGCCGTCGTCATCATACCCATCTTGATTCCCCTGAACTATGTCGGCGGCATCAACAAGGACGTTGATGTAAAAAACGACACCAAAAGGATGGAGACGGAGGGACCCCACGGGCTGGACACGCTTGCTTGGGGTAACGTTTCGAGGGAAAACACCCATCGGTATTGGGGCCACCTCATCCTGGCCGTCATGGTCGTCTGCTGGGTTTGCGGGGTCTTCTTCACCGAGATGAAGATCTTCATCAAAATACGACAGGACTGGCTCACGACTGCCGAGCACCGCTTGCGCGCTTCGGCAACGACCGTCCTGGTCAGCGCCATTCCCGACAAGTGGCTCAGCGAGGAAGCGCTCCGGGGCCTTTTCGATGTCTTCCCCGGCGGACTCCGAAACGTCTGGCTCACCCGCGACTTCACTCAGCTACTGGAGAAAATAAAAAAGCGCGACGAGGTGAACCGCCAGCTCGAGGAGGCGGAGACCGAGCTGATCCGCATGGCGAAGAGGAACCAGTTGAAGAAACGGGAGGCCGACGAGAAGAAAGAGCGAAAGCAGTCCAAGGCAAAGAAGCTCACCAAAGAGGAGAGATTACAGCGCCAGCACGACGAGGACAAGGCTGCCCAGGTCCAGGCCCAGAGCGGCGACGGCGAGAGCAGCGGCAACCAGCATGAAGTGCCTCACAACGTTCAACAAGGCGTGGAAGAGTCCCGGGAGGTGCAGGAAGTGCAGGACGGAGAGCCCCGTCCTTCGACTGAAAACAAAACCAGGGAAAGGCTGGGCCAGGGGTTTTCCAAAATCTCCCACGGCCTCGGCCGCGGCGTCGGAGCCGTTGGGAAGTCTGGTCACGGTATTTTGGGAGGAGCAAAACACATGGTGGACCAAGTCGACGACGGGTTGGAGACGACGAATGGGTTTGTGGTGCTGGCGCCGACTGAGCCCCGAACAGCTCGCCCTAGCACCCGAGGCTCCGACCGCCGGCGTGTTCAGTTCCCAGAGGACGACGACCATCCGAGGCCTTCCACCCAGGGCTCTGATCATCTAAGAGTCCGGACCGTTTCGCCCAGCAGCGCCACTGGTCTCCGACCTGGCCATGCTCATCATAGTTCTGTGGGCTCTCATGATTCCGTGCGCCCCAAGGAGAGCATCGAGCTGAGGTCCTTGAAGAACACCGTTCGCAAGATGAGCAACCTCGAAGAGATGTACGACAACGAAAAGGTCAAGTGGTATCAGTTTTGGAAGGTTCCAGCCGGTGGATATGCCTCACCCGTGCCGCAAGGAGGCGAGGAGACAGAGTTTCCGTTTAAAAAACAAAAGACCTTGGGTCAGAAGCTGAAGTCCTTTATTCCCTTTCTTGGCGAGGAAGAAATCAGACCTGTCGAGTATGGCGAGGCCTACAACAAGGACTACCCCGAGGAAGAGGAGGAGCCAGAGTGGGCGAAATGGGTCAAGAAGAAGAACCGCCCGACACACCGACTTCCCAGGTTTGAATGGACACCAAACTGGCTTCCCACCCTGCCACTTGTCAACCAAAAGGTCGATACCATTTACTGGTGCCGGAAAGAGCTTGCGCGTCTCAACCACGAAATCGAGACGGACCAAAAGAGCCCGGAACGCTTCCCGCTCATGAGGTCTGCTTTCATTCAGTTTAACCACCAAGTGGCCGCGCATATGGCCTGCCAAAGTGTCATCCACCACGTCCCTCGGCAAATGGCGCCGCGGACCGTCGAGATCTCGCCCAACGACGTCATTTGGGACAACATGGCCATTTCGTGGTGGGCCGAATGGCTGCGCACCGCTGTCGTTTTCCTGCTCATTGCCGGCATGATTATTCTGTGGGCGTTCCCCGTGACGTTCACCTCCTCGCTTTCCCGAATCACAGACCTCATCGAAGCGGTTCCCTGGCTGAAGTTCTTGTCAGACAACGATGTGGTCTTCAAGGTGGTCAAAGCATTGGCGGGTGTCCTTCCCGCAGCGGTACTTGCTCTGCTGCTGTGGCTCGTACCTGTCATCATGGATCTCCTGGCCGGCTTTAAGGGAGCCAAGACAGGATCCCAGAAGACCGAGTCCGTTCAGACATTTTACTTCGCTTTTCTCTTCGTCCAGGTCTTCCTGGTCGTCACCTTGACCACCAACGCCTTATCAACGCTGAGCGAGCTGTCCAAGAACCCTACCCAGGTTACGGAGCTGCTGGCAAAAAACTTGCCCAAGGCCGCCAATTACTTCTTCTCCTACATGATTCTGCAGGCCTTATCCACTAGTTCCGGTACCCTCCTACAGGTCGGGGCCCTGGCCAACTGGTACATTGTTGCGAGGATTTTTAACAGCACGCCACGCAGCAAATGGACGACCAACACCAAGCTCCCCGAGCCTCAGTGGGGCCGATACTTTCCCGTCTACACCAACTTTGCCTGCATTGCGCTCGTCTACAGCGTTATTGCGCCACTCATCTCGCTCTTCGCCATCATTACGTTCAGCCTTCTCTGGTTCGCCAACCGATACGCCATGCTGTACGTAAACCGACTGTCGATCGACACTGGCGGCGTCCTGTATCCCCGGGCCATCAACCAAACCTTCACAGGTCTCTATTTCATGGAACTCTGTCTTATTGGCCTGTTCTTCCTCGTCCGGGACGAAAACAACCGTTTCGCCTGCGTACCTCAGGCCGCCATTATGATTAGCGTGACGATTCTTACGGCCCTGTATCAAATTCTGTTGAACAAGGCGTTCGGCCCCATGTTCCGCTATCTTCCCATCACCTTCGAGGACGAGGCGGTGCTCAGAGACGAGGCTTTCCAGCGGGCCCAAGACCGCCGCCTCGGGCTCCTGGAAGAGGACGAGGAAGAGGAGAGTAGCATCTATGACAAGGAGGGCGCGATCCCCTCTCGGCGCGAAACCAGCGACTCTGCGAAGAAGAAGACGGAGGAGACAGCACAGGACGATGAGGAGCACTTGGGTCTCAAGTTCACGCTCAACCCGGTCAAAGGCTTACAACAAGCCGGATCGATTGCCATGTGGGGTGGCAAGGTCGTCATGGATCATACGTACGGCCGGGCGGAGAAAGGATACCAGAAGGCCGCCAAATACCGCGAGAAGAGACGTCAGAAGGATTTGGAGGCGCAGCGGGCCATTGGCGAAGCCCTATACGGCGGCTTCCACGACGAAATCGAGGACCTAACGCCCGAGGAGAGAGACTTGCTCGTCCAGCGTGCGTTCATGCACGAGGCGTTGCGGGCGCGGCGACCTGTTGTCTGGATCCCCCGTGACGACCTCGGGGTCAGCGATGATGAGATTCGGCGGACGCGCGAGTTCAGCGAGAACATTTGGATCACGAACGAGGGCACCGCGTTGGACAGTAAGGTGCGCGTGGTCTACGGACGAGCTCCGCCCGATTTCAGCGAGCTGGATTTGATCAGCCTATAAGAGTACACGGGGCAGTGCGGCCAATGGTAGACAAGAGGCGAAGGGCACTTGCATCTGCCGAGGGTGCCGGGCACACTCGGAATACAGGACACGGCAAGGAGTTCGGGATGAGGCTACGATTTTCCTACATCGCACAGCGGCGACATATACCCTGAAGAATTCACCCAGTAGCATAATCGATCGGTATTTGTATACTCTCCGGTCTTTACTTCGTTGGGCGGTCTGATCCGTTGTTCTGCGACCGCTTTCGTGCAATGGGAAGTTCTGCTTGTTTCTGTAGGGGTGCATGTGTATATAGCATCTACGCAAGCCGTCTGCGGAGGGATTGACCATCCATATTATTGCTGGTGTCATACGATGCCTATCCAACCTTGAGACCAGCTAGCGAACCCGGCCGGTGCCCCCCCCCCCGGGACGCGCAAGGGCAGGGGACGGGGGAAAACAAGCCCCATATGGTACCCATAGGTAGATCTCGGGGGTGATAAAAGTCTGCAGGGTCTACGATGTGATGGGTGGCTTCTAGGGGACCACGAAGGTCCCCTCCTCCCGCAGGCGCGTGGTACACGGGGGCGGATCAGCGGAGGAGAAGGAAGTGAAAGTTCTTGCCGGCTAGGCCCCGTAATCTAGTCGACTATCGAGTGTCGACGGATTAAACTTCCGAGGGGCGATGTCGGCACACGATCGGGCACTCGACCGTGTTATTCCCGGCGGGCCAAGGTACCCGCTGCCGTTCTGGGTCCCGGTGGTTCTGTCGGCGTCATTGTATCCCACACTATCCACCACAACCGACTGGGGGGGTTCAAAAGTTTTCGACCGCCTGGCCGCCGATGATGCAAGCAGGGAAGGCCGACATGTACTCGTACATACTGTAATGTACGACCCTACCGCCTGAGCCATATGGGGCATCCTTTCAGGAGCTGAGGCTCCGCACCGAGCCGTCAGGGCAGGTACAAATATTTGGCCCCCCCTTGAGCCCTCGGCTACGGATGTCCCCGTTCCTGGCAAAGCCCCTTCAGCCCACGAGAGACGGGAGTGCAAGCGGCCACGATGCAGTCGATCCTCCAATACCGCCGGTTCAGGCAGACGGTCCAGGCACAACTGGACGGCAAGAAGAGCGGCTCCACTGCCGGGGCCCGGACTCGGCAGGATCAGGATGCGGTCGGGACAACGAAAGAGGGGGATCTGGAGACGGGCCGGGATGCGGCCGGGGCCTCGCCAGCAACCGGGCCGGGTCCCAAGGTCGGTGGCCCCGTGCTGCCGGGCGACCTTTCGACCGAGGAGCAGGAGAAGATGGCAAAGGAGGAGGAAGAGCAGGCCTCGCGACGAAGGGGGGAGATCGAAACCCCCATGCACTACTACAGCGACGACGAGGGCGATGACGATAACGATGGCTACGTGGACGAAGAGCTCTCGCAGCAGCGGAGCGCCCTTGCGCACACGGCGACGCGGACGTCGACCAACACGGCGTTCGGCCGGGTGCTGACGGGCATCCACGTCCGCAAGAAGACGACGCACGAGGGCGGCGGCGGCCACGTTTTCGTCGTGGGTTACCACGGCGCGCACGATCCGCTCGACCCGCACAACTGGAGTTTCCTCACGCGACTGCGCTGTACCTTGGTGGTGGCGGCCATCGCCTGCGTCGTGGGCTTCGCCAGTTCCATCGACAGCACGGCGATCCCGCAGGCGGCGGCCGAGTTCGGCGTGAGCAAAGTGGCGGCCAGCCTGGGCAGCGGGCTGTTCCTCGTCGGCTTCGGCTGCGGCGCCGTCTTCGCCGGGCCCGTGTCGGAGACGGTCGGGCGCAACCCCGTGTACATTGGCACCCTCGTGCTCTACATGGTCTTCGTGCTGGCGGCGGCGCTGGCGCCCAACTTCGGCGCCTGGGTCGCCTTCCGCTTCATCGCCGGCGTCTTCGGGTCCACGCCGCTGACGTGCGCCGGGGGGAGTCTCTCCGATCTTTGGACCCCCCTGGAGCGCGTGTGGGCGTTCCCCATCTTCGCCAACGCCGCCTTCACCGGCCCGCTGCTGGGCCCCGTCGTCGGCGGCTTCGTCGCCGAGTCGTCGGCCGTGTCGTGGCGCTGGGTCGAGTGGGTGACGCTCATCTTCTCCGGTCTCGTCCTCGTCCTCGTCGTCCTCACCCAGCCCGAGACGTACCCGCCCATCCTGCTGAAGTGGAAGGCGGCGCACATGCGGGCCATCACGGGCGACGAGCGCTACCGCAGCGCCATGGAGGTGCGGCAGGACAAGTTCGCGGCGCGGCTGCGCGTCGCGCTGTGGCGGCCCTTCCTCCTCACCGCCTGCGAGCCCATCATCGTGCTCGTGGCGCTCTACCTCAGCGTCGTGTACATCGTGCTGTTCGGTTTCCTGGACGGGTACGACTACATCTACGGCGAGGTGTACGGGCAGTCGCAGGGCATTACGGGCCTCTGCTTCCTGGGCATCATCATCGGCCTCTGCGGCGCCACGGCGCTTGTGCCCCTCGTCTACAAGTGGGCGAAGCGCGACCTCGCCGCCATCGAGCGGCGCGGCGGCGACCGGCTGCCGCCCGAGTTCCGGCTGTGGTTCAGCATGCTGGGCGGCGCCGTCGCCATCCCCGTCAGCCTCTTCTGGATGGGCTGGACGGCGCGGGCCGACGTAGCCCTGTGGTCGCCGCTGGCGGCCTCGGTCCTCTTCGGCTACGGCATCCTCTGCGTCTTCATCACCGGCTACCAGTACATCATCGACGCCTACGAGACGTACGCCGCCAGCGCGCTCGCCTCCATCACGCTGATCCGCTATGTGGCCAGCGGCGCCATGGTGATTGTCAGTATCCCCTTTTACGAGAACTGCGGCGTCGCCTACACGTGTACCATTCTGGGCTGCATCAGCGCCGCCATGGGTGAGTTTTTTTTTTTGGTTTTTTTTTCTCCGTTCCCCTTCTTAGGGATCCGGGGGCCCCCGGGGTTGATATGCGTGGCTAACCGAGGGTGGTTTCAACAGTGCCGGTCCCGTACCTGTTCTACAAGTACGGCCCCTGGATCCGGTCCAAAAGCAGATACGCCATCACCAGCGAGATATAGGGGGGGGGAGAAGGGTAAGCATGGCCTTCCGGGATAGACGAATGAATGGGCCGAGGGACAACAGAGTACCGCACGCCTGGATAGATGGCGTTGGTAAGCACCTAGATGGACGATACCTAGATGGACGATACCTAGATGGACGATACCTAGATGGACGATACCTAGACGGATGATACCTACATGATCTTCTTGGGCCATAGAACACGAGCTAGAACTAGAACTAGAACAGTCATGGAGGCATGGCTGGGCGCATGCAGTACACTTATTCATCAATACGCGCGTATACAGACAAGAATGGCGCACGGCTAAGACAACGCTGTGACGGGCCAGTCCCTCAAGGCGGTGACGGGCCCACCAGTTGAGAAGGAGCGGAGCACGCGACAAGGAGTACGGGAAACCGTTCATCGTGAGAATTTGAACTTAAGGAGGGCGGCACCGGATGGTGGGATGGAGGATGGGTGGATGGATGGATTGGCCATGTCGCTGGTATTGGCGGCTTAAAGACCTCGGTTACGTTCGGCTCGGGTCGTGGGATTCACGGGGGGGGGGGACGTACTTTACAACTAGAGACCCAGTTCTGGCTTAAGTAATAAGTGCCGCCCTGATAACGCTTCAATGGGGGATTTGCTCGCATGACGTTCGCCCGCAACCCCCCCAAGTCCGAGTCCATAATTTGGATCGGAATTCCGCACCCCTCGGTTCCTTTTCCCCTTATCCTTTGACCCCGGGGGTGCCTTTTTATTTTTGCTTCACCTACCAAACGCCGGACCAATACGCCCTCTCCCATTTCCACGCACCCCCACGACCAGCCTGCGCGCTTCGCGGAAGTTTCCATCTGCGCATGGTGAAGTGACAGGCTGAGGAATGCCATCACCGTTCGACGGGCATCATGCCTCAGTGGCCATGACCGACATGACGCCCCGGCGAGACGGCCACAGCCACGCCGATGCCCTCGTCGCCCGCGTCGACGGCGTGGCCCAGCACGTGGGCGCGAAGAGGTCAACGGCCGCCGCGCCCGTGCCCGACGACGCCGAAGCTGTCGCGACGGCCTCGAAGCGCCCCGGGAAACACTCGATGGACTACATGGTGCGCTCCAGCATCGCTGGCGGCATAGCGGGGTGTGCCGTACGTGCTCTTCTTCCTCTTTTTCCTTGCCGGTGCCCCGTCCCCTCTCGCCCCCGCGCGCCCGCTGGGTCGTGTCGCATGGCCGAAAACGCTGACTGACCCCTTTGCCTCGTCGCCCTTCCTGCAGGCCAAGACCTCGGTGGCGCCCCTCGACCGCGTCAAGATCCTCTTCCAGACCAGCAATCCCCAGTTTGCCAAGTACACCAGCTCCTGGGTCGGCCTCGGGCGCGCCCTGCGCGACATCTACGGCCGGGACGGCGTCGTGGGCCTCTTCCGCGGCCACTCGGCCACGCTGCTCAAGATCTACCCGTACGCCGCCATCAAATTTGTGGCCTACGAGCAGTACCGCGCCTTCATCATCGGTTCCAAGAGCCAGGAGACGTGGATGCGCAGGTTCACGGCCGGCGCGCTCGCCGGCGTCACCTCGGTCTTCTTTACCTACCCGCTCGAGGTCATACGCGTACGCCTGGCGTTCGAGACGAAGCACAGGGGTTCCGGACTCGCCGACATCTGCCGCCAGATCTACCACGAGCAGCCCCGCGCCGCCAAGGCGGCCGCCGTGGCGCCCCAGTCGGGGCTCCTCAACTTCTACAGGGGCTTTTCCACCACCATCCTCGGCATGGTGCCCTACGCCGGCGTGTCCTTCCTGACGCATGACATGGCGGGCGACGTCTTCCGCCTGCCGTCGGTCCGCAGGTACACAACGCTCGCGCAGCCCGCCAACGCGCCCAAGGACAAGCCGGCGCCGCTCCAGGCGTGGGCCGAGCTGGTTGCCGGCGGCCTCTCGGGGCTGGTGGCGCAAACCGTGTCGTACCCGCTCGAAGTCATCCGGCGGCGCATGCAGGTCGGCGGCGCCGTCGGCGATGGGCACCGCCTGCGCATCGCCGAGACGGCGAGCCTGGTCTTCAAGGAGCGCGGCTTCGCGGGCTTCTTCGTTGGCCTGACCATCGGCTATGTCAAGGTCATACCCCTGGCGGCCGTGAGTTTCTACACTTATGAGAGAATGAAGACGGTTTTCGGCATATAAAGCGACAACGCATGGGTACAACGGCGCGAATCTGGAGAGCTTCTTTTTTTTTTTTGGTCTTGGGAGTGCGGCGTTCGTGGCGATACCTTGGAGGCAAATACCTCGGGAGGGCTTTTCGGCATTTTCTGCGTAGAAGAGAAGCGATCGCGTCTTACAAGCGGCGGCATTATGAGTTTCAAAGTAGAAGATAGAAGAACGATTCTAGCCCCGGCCTTGCTACGGGCGTGTGGCACTTTTTCCGTTGGGGGCCGAGATGCTTCCTATCCTCACATGACGGCTTTCCTCCCCTCAGAGCTTCACCGTTCTCTTGCCGAACTGGGCGAATTGCTTTTCGCTAACACAAGGCGGCAAGGGCAGGAATTGCCTGTCCGTGTCTCCAACAGGGCCAAGACACGGCACACGAGATGGCGGCCGCTCTTGAGCCGCCTGAGCATCGCGTAAGAGACTTGGTAATATGTTTGCAATACCACAAGCCACCTCACTCGTCGCCTGGGAAGCCACAGGGAACCACCCCCCTAAAAAGCCACATGGGGCCATTTTCTCACGAGTCGGCCCAGGCGGATCATGGCGATCATCGGCCGCCGAGGGGAGGGCCACCTTACTAGCTACCACGGCACAGGCTATGCCCGCGTCACTAAAGAGCCAACCCGCCACATTGGTCTCTAACCCAGACACGTCTGGAATCCAGGATGGCTTGACAGGGGCAGCAGATGAGGGGCGGGCTCGGCGTTTTCCATTTCCTCGGTAGCGTGGACGGGCTGCCGTGGTTAATGGACGCCCAGTGAGCCCCGAGAAGGAGGAGGAGGAGGAGCTACGGGCCGCGACATGGCCCTACCGCCGGTTCTCCCTCCCCTCCCACTGTGCAAGTGCCGTTGCCCGGCGAGGCGCCGCGTCTTCGGCTGACTGGAGCCAGTGCCAGCTGATCAGATCAGGGAGGGGGTGGGAGGGCGGTGGACGAGGGCGGTTCAGAAATTCGACAGGACGACCCGGGAGGGTCTTGAAGACACTTGGGGATTTCGAGGGCACGGGCTTGACTTGAACCCGTGTCTTTCCCTCGCCCGAGACGGAGGGATTGGAACGGGGGACTGGGCAGGAAGTTCCTCCCTTGGCCCTCTTTCGGCCCTTTCTCCCCGGCACGCTCTTGCGTCGAGCGTGGCCGCGCCGCCCTCAGCCCTGTTAAGAGCGCGCGAGAAGCCGCTCCGAGCTCAAAACCGGGCGGGCAGAAAAAACCTCTCTCTGCTCAACCTCTCCTCCTTTTCCTCGCTCCCGTCGAAACCCCCCTACTCCCTTTCCATCTACCTGCACGCTCTTTTCCTCGGACGGAGCTCGCAAAAAGGGCGCTCGAAAGACGCGTCCAGCCGCCAGTGACACCTTTTCCCGGTCCCGCGTCCCCCATCCGACAATAGTCGAGCGAGTGAGAAGAGAAGGGGGGCCAACGAACTTCACGCCACGTCTCCACGTTTGCGGGTGAGGTTCAAGTTGTGTTTTGTGTGTACGCGCGCGAGCACCCCCCTATAGCATCATCCCCTTTACCGTCAACTAGCACACGGCCTCCACGGGGCCGCTCGAGGGCGAAGAAAGAAAACGAAAAGGAAGAAAGTAAAAGGAATCAATCGTTTGTTTCCCCCCCTCTCGGATCGCCCCCAAGATGAGTGGCAACAGCAGCGGCAGCGGCGGCGGCAGCAGCAGCAGCAGCACCGGCGATGCCGCGCCGATCTTCACGCCCCGCATCGGCATCGCGGCCTCCAAGCCGCACTCGGATCCCAAGGAGCACAACCAGCCCATCGCCGACCCCGTCGCGCACTTCCAGTCCATCCCGTGGTGCGCCGCCCTGCTCAATGACAAGGAAAACATCGACGTGCTCGTGCCCGACCGTCGTCCGCTGCCCTCGGGCGAGAGCAACTTTGTGCGCCAGACAAGTACGTAATCCCCCCCTTTGCTCCTCGGCTCCTCTACTCCTCACCACTTACCCCCCCTTTTTCTCACTCTCCTCCTCCTCCACATGGGGACGGATCCCCCCTTCCCCTTCCCCTCTCCCACGGAAGAAAAAGGACCCGACTAACCCCTCGTGGCGGCCGACAGTGAACACGTCATCGACGGTACGGGCGTGCGTGACTTTCTTCCGGGTGCTGCGGCCGGCGGCGGCGGCGGCGGCGCCGCCGACGGCGACGAAGGGGCCGGCGCCGGCGGTGCTCGCGGGCGGCGGGCGGGCGCACGGCGAGGACGCGCGCAACCCGTTCGTGCTCTTCACGGCGCTGCTGGACCTCGGGGCCGGCTGCGCCGGCTACGCGCGCACGCTGCACGGCGGCGTCGTGCCCGTCATCCTCGACGAGGTCATGGGCACCGCCGCCAACCTGCAGAGCCCGCACGGCGCCTACACGGTCCGCTTCACCACCGACTACCGCCGCGCCGTCGCCACGCCCCAGGTCGTCGCCGCCCGCGGCCGCGTCGTCCGCAAGGACGGCCGCAAGCTCCACGTCCGCGGCGCCCTCGAGGACAAGGACGGTCCGTCTTTCCCCCCCTCTTCTTCTTCCTCTCTTCCATCTTACGCCGCCCCTCCCCTCGAACCCCTGATGAAGAAAAAACCGGTACTGATTCCCGTTCGCCGACGCAGGAAATATCTTGGCCGAGGCCGAGGGGCTCTGGCTGTGCATGGCGCACGACGTCGGCCGAAGCAAGATGTAAAAGGAAAACCCCTAAAGGGGAGGGAGAAGCGTCGTAGGGTCTCCTGCTTTGCTACGGCCGACGTATGATGCCATGGCCAAACCCATCGAGATTTGTTTTACCCACCCCCAAGAGGATCCATGGGCTCCTACGATGAAGGCTATGGGGTAGAGTGAGGGGTTGTTTTGCCCGGACACATCTCCCGAAATACCCTGGGGACCCGTTGACAGCCTAAGCACTTACGAGATTACCGGTAATAGTAGAGTAACATTGTCTTTCTCCGAGTCACTCCTAGTGGTAGAGCTATCTCGTCTTTCTTCAAACCACTGCTGGCAGTCAAGTAGTACTGCCTGTCCTTAAATGACTACCATTAGCAAGGTAATACTGCTTATCTTAACGAAGCAAAACTTCACCAGGCAGCTTCGAGGTGGCATAGAAAACACTATTTAATTTTACGACTACGAGTATTTGAATAATTATCAACTAATGTATGCACCGTTCATCTGGCCTGGGGCCAGGTCCGAGAATGTCTGCTCCCAACGCCCGTTGAATACTACCAAGTACGTTGGATACCTCTCCATTTCATAATTTCAACGCCGAGAAAATGCCACGTGATTAAAAGAATGCAATGCCCGCTTATGTCCATCCGGCCGGCTGCTCTCGTCCTCCGTCTCGCTAATCCGCCTTGATAGCACTGCATCACGGAATTAGCGCCGAGTCCCGCGATGGGGCCAGGAGTATGCGAACTTACCCGTAAATCCTCCTGACGAACGCGTAGGCCGCCAGGAAGCCCACGGTGCCCGTCAGGAGCCCATACACACAGCAGGCCATGAAGCTGTAGCTGAAGAACAGCATCGAGCTCACGAAGCCCGTGATGTGCAGCTTGACAAAGTAGTACCACACGCAGTAGAGGAACACCCAGAACGCGCTTCCACCGCCGATCAGGAACGACTGCCACCACCAGTGGTAGTTCTCCGAGCAAAGCTGGATATAAACCGTCACCACCGTGACCTCGGCAATGGTAAGAATGAGGATGACCGAGACGACGGCGAGGAAGCCAAAGACGTAATAGTACCCACTCTTATCCTGCCACATGGACTGGAAGACGAAAAGCAGTTCGATGAAGACGACGGCAAACGGAATAAGACCGGCCAACAAGACGGACTGGAGGCTTTTGACGTACCACGCCTGCCGCGGTATCTGCCTCGGGATGCTGCTGGTCTTGGTGGGATGCTCCCAGGCGCCCGTTCGGACGTAGCCGTACCAGGAGCCAACATAGACGAGAGGGACCTGGATGCAGAGCCACAGGAGGACGAGCCCGATGAGGGTGCCGAACGGAATCGCCGTGCTCGATGCCTGCGCCCAAACAAAAAGATTCAGGATGAAGATAAGGCCAAAGAGGAGGCCGGGGAACAGCACGGCCGTGACCAGGGCGTTCCGTCGGAAGTCGTGGCCGTCGAAAGTCTTGTATACCCTGGCCGAGAAATAGCCCGAGAACGTGCCGGCGAAGACGAAGAGCCCGACGCCCGCGCTAATAAAACCGCCGCGGAAGCTTGGGTTCAAAACACCAATGGCGCTCAGCAACACGAGACCCAGGGCCATGAACAGCAACTGCATCCCCGATCCAACCATGGGCGCCAAGAGGTGACCGTACGCGGGCTTGCGGAAGACGTCGGCATGGAGTAACTTCCACCCCGTCACATCCTCGAGGGCCTCGTCGTCCGAGGACATGTCCGCGTCGTGATCCGGTCCGCTCTCCTGGTCCAGCAGGCCAAGACCCACTTTCTCCGACTTCCTTGCGGACACGCCTTTCCGCTTGGTGCGAAGCTTGCCATCCTCCATCAAGCCCTCCTTGTAATTTTTGATGTCGGTTCGGATCGTCTTGGCGAGAATCATAAGTACGATGCCCGTCAAGAGAGCGCAGATGATCAATGAGTTGACAATGGCTAGCCAGTGTATCCTGGAGCCCTCCTCCTGGTTGACAAAGTACAAATCCCAGCGGTGGTTCCACTCGATGGAGTCGTCCTCGCGGAAGTAGACCGAGTAGGTGTAGGGGATCGTCATCGTTGCACTGTCGTTGGGGTCCTCCATCTCCTCTGGGTAGTAGGACGAGTCGGGGTACTGGGCAGCAAGGTCGATTGTCTTGTTCGGGGCCATGTAGAGCTCGAGGCCATCGTCAATCTCATGGAGGTCTTTGGGGCAACCGTCCTCGCGCTTGGTACCCGGCCCAATGCTCTTGGTGTAGACCTCGAACCCGACAATGACCTTGGCGCCCTTCTCACCAGCACGGCCCGGGGCCCTCCGGTGACGGATAACGATGGTGTGGTGGTTGTTGAGGAAATAGCGCGGCTTGCCGTTGCCGGCCGAGTAGTCGGTGAAGCCGAGCTTGAAGCCTGCCGCATAGTACTTCCGCGACTTGTCGACTGTAACGAAGCTGGTGGCACCGGGGAGGTTGTCAACGATCCATTCCACCACATAGCCGTCCCTCACCAACTCTTTGGCCCTGTTGAGGTCCTGGCGGTTGATCTCCTTGCTGCAGACGAAGCTGCACTCCTTGTCCTGGCCCATGATCAAGTCGAGATCCGAGGTGATGATGCGATCGCCGCGAAGGACCTCGCCCAGATTGAGCGAGATGCTCTGACCGCTGAGCAGCCCCCCTCCCGCTTTCTTTCCCGTCGGAGGGCAGACGAAGGGAAGATCGTAGTAAGCATATTGCAGTTGGGTGTTGTCCGAGTAGACCTTGTTCACAAGCAGGGGTATCTGTTCGTTGTCCTGGTATGTCTTGACTGACCAGCCTGGGGAACTAATGTCAGCGGGCGCACTTGGGGCTAAGGTGGCGCGGCCGATACAGCAGAGACCCAACGTACCGGGAATATAGAAGGCCGCGGCTTGGGAGATGGCGAGACTCGACAAGAGCCACCTCATAACTGACGGACCAAGCTTGGCCATGACGGTTTCGTGCCAGAGGGGACGTTACTGCGGTAGCAAAGGCATCAAAAGAGAGCAGCACGACGGGGCCGTAGAAAGGTGGTACAGGCTAGGCTATAGGCATGACAATGTTCCACGGCGCGCAGGGAAGCCGGGGAATCGGGCGATGGTATCGCCAGACGCCGGTGGGATGGGCGGCAGTGCTTGCGCCTGACGTGAGATAGTCGACGGTCAGCGCGCACGAGGAGGGGGGAGGAATGAGGTGATGCGATGCTATGGATGGATTGGCAGCAGACGACAGCAGCTGGGTGGCTATGATGTAAGTAATGTACCGTGCAGGTAGCTAGGGCGAGTGCCGCGATGAGGGGGAAGTGCCGGCTGAGTGGACAAATGGCCTGCTCATCAGGGACTGCAGGCAGGCGGTTTAACGAGTGTAATCGGTACCGAGTACCCTGGGTGGTGTCGCGCGGGCGGCGGCGGGTGCAACGAGGGTTGGTGGGAGAGTATGGATGGTTTGGTTGCGTTTGCTGTGACTGGGTGACTGGGGGCGTTCAGACGGGCAATGCTTGAGTTCAACGCAGCAGGACGCGCACGGCGGAGGGGGATTCGAGCCCAGCCGGCAGTGCGCGCGCTCCAAGAGGCAAGATGATGATCTCGCCGACGACGATGGGCCGGGCAGTGAAGGCGAAGGAGCGCGGGCTGCGAAGTGGGCGACGGGTGTGCGAGGATCTCGACCAAGGGCCCGCGGAGGGTCTTCCTGCAGGTCGTCTCCTCCCTCCCCCTTGTCGCAACTCGGGTAGGTGGCTTGGCTGCGGCAGCGGGCGGATTAGCGCCGAGGGATGCGGAGGAATATGCAACCTATGCTGATGGTGGATGCTTTGCGCTGTGTATTCTTGCGATGGGTCGCTTTTGGTTGGTTTGGTGTCGGGGTACTGGTGGTGTTGGTGCTGACGCTAATGACGACGCAGTGGACGCTACATCCCTCACGATACATGTACAACCCGCGAGCACGGCGGCTAATAGCGAAGGCGTCCGCGGTGCGGGTCCCGATTTCCATTTGTTTCGGAGCCTCTCGTATTGCCCGTAGCTGCTGTTCCAGCTGCCCTGTTTCCTGCCGTTTGGCTGCCCCCCTCATGACTTACGATAATAATCACCCAATACCAGGGCCGGGGCTGATCTTTTGCGGTATAGGCAACGAACCCTGACAAACATGCAGTCCCAAAGTCCCTTCTCTGCCCCCCCGTCCCACGTCTACCGATCCAGCCTACGCATAGCATCAGAGTATGGGACGCGTATGGTGGAATGGAGCAAGTGCAGGCGCGCGGGTCAGCCCGACGAACCGCCCGGCTCGAGTATAACAAGGTTGGAACTACCCGACGAGATCCACCCCTGGATGGCCGTGGTGCAACTGGTTGTCCGTCCGGGATGCACGATATGGGATTCAACCCATCGTGAAATGGACGCATCCATGGTTCCCTTGCAACGACTAATACCTACATACATGTAGTTGCTGTGCATATGTGCATGTACTGAGGTACCTCCCTACAGTTTTCACGTGCTCCGGCGTCGGTTTTAAACACGCCCAAACCATCACTCACTAGGTACAACAGCCGCTTGTGCGTCTCTACTACGGGCCAAAAAAAAACTTTTGCCCAGGGTCCTCGTCCGTGTCTCTCCTCGGGGAACACTAATGAAACCATTGGCAGTGTGATAGAACGATCCGACAATGTCTTTACGCTGCACAGATTGATCGCCATGGCACTCGCGCCGCGCCTTGTCATCGTGCAGCCGCCCCCGGAGGATCGCGACGAATGACCTGAGCTTGAAGCCTGCCCACTCGCGTCTCCTCCTTGTCCCGGACTCGCACATTGAGGGTCATATGCAATGACCCGGCCCTTCCGATCACGATGCCGAAACAGTTGTACGATGTAGTTTTACCCAATTGCCTGTAGCCTCTTCAAAGCGTGGTACCACCGAATCCTGCCGTCGTGCCAAGGCTCCGCGGCGTGGCAACCTGCACGCGGGGAGACCTCAGCAACCCTATGCCGCGGCGAAGGGACTGTCTCTAGCTCAGGCCTTTCAGTGTTGAGTTCAACGGCCAAAAAGCCAGCCGCTCTTTTATTTTTCTGCTACCTGAAGCATGCATGTCGCAGGGTCCCCTTCGAGGCAGACCAAAGCTGGATCGGCGCCTGCAATACTGTCCCGTCCTGTCAATCTCCCGTGTCTCGGCACGGCTACCCGGACGATCGACGTACATAGGCCATGTAGTTGCATGGATAATGTGTTTGAACGAGAGTCTCGTCGGCTCCGGCTACCATACAGCCAAGTTCTCTGCTCTAAGGCTTGCGGATAGATCCCTGTACGCCCGGCCGAACATTGGCGACACAAATCAGTGTAAGAGCGGACTGCGGGCATCGGGCGACACTGGGTCAACAACCCCACCCCTTCTCATCCCTCCGTATGCTTGCGGGAAGTCGTCGCGACGATAATGATGCCAATGCCCCCCGTCACGGGGTGGGTAGCCATCCAAAGTCCCATAAAGGGGCCATCATCTGGCCTGGACGGCCCCGAAAGCATTGGAGAATCCCGTGTCATCCGGAACGTTCGCTCGCGTTGTGGCTCTCCCGGGGGCACCGAAATCCACATTTTATATAGGGAACCACCGAGTACTTGCCTACTTGGGTAAACGAGATCGCGTGTTATATGTACAACCAGTGTGGATACCGACAAGAAGAGAGCGTCTGGATGGATTTCAAGCAGGTGTACGCCGTATAGTCGGAAGGACCGGAATGGTTGATGCGAAGCGGACGCCTCGGCTTATCGACTGTAGGTATAACAAACCCCCGACCTTGTCTGGGTGGTTGACACAGCAGAAGCTCTAGTCGAGTCGAGGTCCAGTCCATGTGCACGATCTCAACATATCATCTTTGTCAGTCGGTAAAGGCTAAAGGCACAAAAGCTCAGAGCACAGCGCCAACGTGACACGCATCCAACACCAGCATGGAGGAATGTGTGTCTTACAAGCCTCTACCCAAGCCCCCAATTAATAGGAATGTGTCTTACAATGCTCTCCTCGAACTTCCTGTTAATTTTGCCACAAGCAGCAGCAAATGGGTATGGCAAGGGTCAGGACCAGCCCGGGCGTAAGGCCAACTCAGAGAACGATGAACATGTACGCCTTCGTGAAAGAATCCACACGACCACGTAGGTAGCGATAGTATGGCCCAGACATGGGGGGGAAGGGGGGCGTGTTCGACATAAATTCATAGAGCCTCTATCACATAGAAACCAGGCAAGCTGTCCCGAAAACCCCGTCCAAACCTCCCCTTCCGGGTACGGCCGGCTTCGACCCTGCAGACCTTCAGTAGGAGGCCTCGTCTAGAGAACGGGGCCAAGCAACGCGTGCAAGGCTTTACGAAGCGGATAAGTGCCGTCGTTCCGCCTTCTTACTGCTCCGGACTCACAAAGAGGGACTCTGTTCATTTGCCGCCCAGACGGCCCTCGACCTTGGACTTTTCCGTGGACCGGATATCCGCGAGGTCGTCGCGCGTCGCGTTGTACTGGGCCGTCACCTGGTTGAAGGGGTTCTCGGGAGACTTTTCGAACTCCTTGCGGATCCGGTCCTTCTTCTGGTTCAGTCGCAGGCCGGCGCCGCTGCCGTCGGCCTCCATCTCCTGCAGTCGTCTCTCTTCGTAGGCGGCGTAGGCGGCCTTGAAGCGCCTCTCGGGGTGCTTGTCGATCTTGTCCTGACTGTTGCCCGTCACGCCCAGGGCGTCGATGGCGTTGTCGATGCCCGAGGCGTTGAGCGCGGGCAGGGCGGCGTCGAGCTGGCCCAGGTCTAGGGTGCCGCGGCCCGTCTTCTTCACGGCCGTCTTGGTGTTCTTGGGTCCGGTCCGGCTCGGGGCGCTGGCCTCCTCCTCGGCCAGGGCGGCGTCCCGCTCGGCCTTCTTCTTGGCCTGCTCGGCCTTTTTGGCGGCCTCACTCTCCCTGCGAGAGGCCGGGGTCAGCGAGTCTCGGGCGAGTCACGGGCTGGCGGGCGGCTGCTCACTTCTTCGCGTTCGACTTGGAGCCCTTGGCCCACTCGGCAGACTCGGCGGCTTCCCGCTTGGCGTCTTCGGCGGCCGCCTTGGACGCGGCGGCCTCGGCCTTCTTCGCGTTGCCGGCCGCCTTTTTGCTGTTTTCTGCTCCCTTCTTGCCGGCCATGGTGTGTGCGGGCGCGTGCGTGGACTGTCGAGCGCGGGCGGTCTCGTGTGGGTCGGTGGCTACGGCCTGGTCGAGGGCTGAAGGATGAAACCACGACAGGTCGTTTTAAGGTCGTGGGTTGTGAAAGTTGAGAAGATTGCAATGTTGCAAGAGCGCGGGTGGATGGTTGGGCGACAAGTAGGCGGTGGTGCCTTGGGTAAGTTACTTCCAGGTTTGCCAGGGATGACAACAAAAAACGGCCTACGGAGATGCGTCATGGGGTCCCGATGCGCCGCATGCGGCCCTTAAGCGGGTGGGATGGATGGAAATCCGCTGCTCTAGCTCGTTGGGCACATGAGGCCCTCGGAGCGCCCGCCATCATAACGGTTTCTGGTGCCGATATTCCGGGGCTGTGTTGCTCTATCGAGTGCAGGGTGATTTGCGAGCAGCACAGGTTGGTCTGTCTTCAGCACATCGTCATCCTGAGTGCTTGTTTCTGGGAAACCACTGAGATCTTTACCCGCGTCGTCTTCTGCATTGCCCCACCGCGGGGCAGGTTGCGAGCGGGCGTTTCCCTTCCCAGGCCCATCCCATCCCATGCGCCCGCTGTTCGGGAGGTGTTGGTAGTTGGACCTCAGCATCCCTGACGGTGGAGGATGGTCACAATTAATCACAGTCCCAATGTGGCATTGTGCTGGAGAATGATACAGCAAATCTGGGCATCCAAACTAACCCCCATCGATTCCTATATAAAAGTTTGGTAACGAAATCAGACACCCCGAGCATTGAAATTGGACCCCTCCCTCTCTCAGGGTCGCGACCAAAGCAGTGTAGGCTAGCTATCGTCTGAGCTGTTGCTGGCATTTACTACGTTAGGCTGGGCATGGCTTGAGGCCCACATCTCACACCGCAGTGCATTCATTCATTGATCGATGCATAACCTCCTTCACGTTGGTCTTGGACGCGAGACGGGTTAAGCGCGCCGCTTCACCAGCTCGACACCTTTTGACAATCATTCCGACGTCGCTCAAAGTCCCCCACACATTTTCCCCGACGCCGCCATGGCCTCCTCTAAGCTGTCCACCCTCCCATCTCTGCGGAAACAGAACCGCTTGATCGAGTTGTACGTCCCAATCAGCCGTATCCACCCGTGGATTGTGCAGTGGCTGATGATAGGGGTATAACTGAAGCGCCGGGCTGAAGCAGTCCTGCCCCGAGGGCGTCTTCGTGAGCCTGACGCCCGGCGACCCAAGTCTCTGGTCGGGCGTCATGTTCATCCGTACTGGTGTGTAGTACCTCACTCCAGACTTTCTGCGGCCGACCGCATCGTGTGTAGCCGGCCATCTAACAGTCGCATTGAGGCCCGTACGCGCCGGCCGTTCTGCGTTTCCAGATCTCTTTCCCGGACGCGTATCCCAGTCTGCCGCCGCTGGTGACTTTTGCCACTGACATGTTCCATCCGTTGATTACACCTCTCACTACCTACATGTACACCACCGACATCCAGGACAACGGCACTGTCAGTGCCACAGACGAGGAGCGGCTGCCCCCGGGGGGCTTCAGCCTCCGTCATGGGTTCCCCGAGTGGTTCGGTCGCCGTGGAAGCAGGGCAAGTAACGCCCAGCAGCAGCAGTCGCTGCCGCAGCTGCAGACACCGCCGCGTCAAGCCAGGGCACCGGCGAGTAACATGGGGACACCCGGCTCCAGGGTGTCGGCTGTGGGCGGCTCTCCCGGCTTCGCCGAGACTCGAAGAAGGGAGATATCGACCTTCGAGGTCCTGCGGTACATCCGACGTACGTTTGACGAGGAGGACGTGCTTGACTCGGTGCCCCTGGAAGCGGCAGGCAACCCGGGCGCATGGCACGCATGGCGGACCCATCGACGGGATAACGGCAAGGTTTTCGAGGATGCACCGGCGGGCGATGCCGAGAAAACCCCCGAGGAGTGGAACTGGGAGGGCGTGTGGGAGGAGAGAGTCAAGAAAGGCATCGCGGCCAGTCTGTCCGAGCCCGTGCTGTTCGGCGGCGCCGGCGGCTCGGATGATGTCGTAAGTACCGAACCTGCTTCCTGCCTGCCACCATCGCCGATGAGCAGATTGGAAGGCGGCGTGCTAACCCGTCATTCCTTACCTTTACAGATCAACTTCTTGAACATGGAGGAAGGCGATATTGAGTCGGTCAAGAGCAACCTTTTGCGCACCTTGGAGGGTTCCCCTTCCTGAAGAGGTACTTGAAAAAGATAACGGCACGCCTCCATCACTCACGGCAGGAAGGCGCGCCTTTGGGGTAGGCGCTGTTTTGGCCCCAAGAGCCGAGCTAGATTAATATCCACGTACTTGGAAATTCTTCCTCTGATGACCCCCGACGCCCGATCGCCTTGCAATCTAAGGAACCCAACGGATCTCTCAAACATCAGCAAAGTGCATCCATGTGCATGTAGGATGGCTAACGGCACTGGCCTTCACCCCGGTATTATTGTTTTTATTGCTTCGTTGCTCATTCTCCTCGTGCTGGCGTTCGTCCTCACCATCTTGCGCGGGTTTGATCTGATCCCAACCTGGGCTGAGTGTCGTCGACGGGTTCGTCAATCCATCTGCTGTCAAGCTTCAACGCCCCAGCCCATCTGGCCCAGTCCTTCCCAGGGTACACTGCAGAGTGTCGAAACTATAGAGAGCCAATTCGTCGGACAGGAGCCCCGACCGGTGCCAGCGTCGCCTTTCCGGGTCATCGGTCATGGGCTGCAACCATCTCAACACCGCGGTCGAGCCCCGTCCTCTGCGGATCGCCAGATCTGGGGGCAACATGTCTCAATCGCCGACAACCAACCCAAGGAGCATCAGTAGGACGACGACCCACAGCATGGAGCCCATTCCGCAGTTATCAGCAGACAAACCCCTGGCCGTGGCGAAAAAACGCAGACACGGTACCAGCCAGACACAGAGCAGCGAGAGCAGCGAGGAGAAGCCTGGCAGGGGCACTTCGAACCCATTAACGCCCGGCCAAAGTGAGTCCAAGCCGCAAAACACTGCCCACATCCGGTTAAATCTAACAAGACAGGGGGGATCTGGCCAAGCTCGCGGCGCGAGAGTCCGGAGGCAAGCCTGTCGCCTAGACCCAGGAGCTCATCCAACTACAATGAAGTGCTTCGAAGTCGGACACCCAAGTTCTTCGAAAAGCTAAGATCCTTGTCAAGTAACCGTGTGATATCCGCCAAGGCAACTTATCGCCCGGCGGACTCGCATGATCTAGAATCGCGGTCGGCTTCTGGGTGCCCGCCATTGTTGCCGGAGACAACCGAATCGGAACACGGGAGCAGCACAGAAGCATCTTATGACCCTGAACCATTCATGCCCTTGGGTTACGATGGGTTCCGTCAACACAGCTCCCGGCAGGCCGGCAGTCCACTTTCCGCCATTGCAAAGAGCAGCGGGAATGGGCTGAACCCGTACACCCTGGTGCCACACATTTCCGTTACACCGGAAGCCAAACGGGTAGAAGCTGGTTGCACGATGGTTTAGGCTACCATCGAGGTATCCGGGCAGCTTTGCCGCCCATCCTCGTTCGCGTCTGACAGGGGTCTAGGGAATGCAACACACCAAACTCACTCCTCTCTGCCGATTCGTAACTACGAGTCTGGCCTTTCTCGGTATGGATACCTGTATGACGTAAAGGTAGAGGTCCTTCCAACGTCCGAAAGCGCCATCATCGAAGTGCTGTACGGTAAAGACACGGTGTAAGTCGCACCCCAGCCCTCGCCTTGCCCACCGTTATGTAGGGCAAGGGTCTGACGATGCGGACAGAAGGCTCGGGCCTGGCTCTAGCATTCTTACCTTGGCTCGTGTGCAAATCAACAGTGCACAGCCTCTTCCTATCAGTGGGGAAGTGCCGGCTGAGTCTGAGAGCCTAATGGCCGATCTCGAGTACTGGCTCGGGAGTGCCGTCACAGAGTACATGAGTATCCGACTGCTGTACAGACACTCGGCATTTCCCAGGTGCAAGGATTTGTCTGTTGATGAGGGCATCTACAAGTGCGAAAGCCGGCTGGAGACTACCGCCACCGCGGCTATCAGGCTCAACAACCCCAGGTCACCATGGTCACCGAGTCCAGCACCATCACCAGTGTCGGACTCTTTGTTCACCACCATCGCTTCCCACTGGGGCCCGATACGTGCCAATGATGTTATGGGTCGGATAATTGAGTCAGGCTCGACGCCGGGGAAAAGTGACCATACAATAACATTGAGAAATGAAACGACAGAACAAAGCACAGGGTCCCCCGGGGACACCGGTGCGGACCAGCCATTGCATGTTCCCAGGCGGCAGACAAGTCTACCTAAGACATCGTCAGAAGAGTATGTCGATGGAGAAAGGAAGGCTTTGACCGAGATGCGAAGCGCTTCGTCGGGGAGACGCACGAGCTACTTCATGAGCCGCGTCAACAGGGTCAGTCGTTTTCCGACGGTCCCTTCCATCAATGCCACCAGGAATCCTACTCCGAAAAGCGATAAACAGCCGCAACAAAAAATAGCAAGGAAAACGGAAGAACAACCAGAGACAACTGGCGATTCGGACGGTTCGCGCGATGTGACTTCGTCTTTGAAGGCGCTTACTCCGGATGAGGGATGAGGGGCATTATCCACCAAGACATTGTCAGGCTTTGAGAGAAGTAACCACTCGAGGTAACCAACTAACAGCTCCAGCCGGAAGTCGCCATGCTGTATGACGAAGGGTTACAATAGTATCGGTCTTCGCTTGCCAGAGTTACATAGGGTATCGCAAGATGGAACAGAGCACCGTTTCATCATACGGACATCGTTTTCATTTTTTCGGCACTTTTTTGGCTTGTACACATGAATTACAGCTCATCGCGCCAGGGGATGGAAGCTTGTGCCCCGAGCTTCTCGACGGTTTTCGCAGCGGCCTTGTTTGCCTTGCGTACAGTGGCAGCGATATCAAAATCACCGCCCTTGGCTGCGACCACACCCAGGGCGTATGCACCGACGAAGGTGTCGCCGGCGGCCGTAGTATCCACCACCTTGGCCTTCTCTGCGGGGACAAGACCCTGCTCTCCCTTGGTGTTGAGGTAGAAGACACCCCGTCCACCGAGGGTCACGACGACGGTCTTGACGCCCTTGGCCAAGAACTTCTTGGCGACGTCGACGAGGCCCTCTTCGGTGTTCAGGGCCTCCTCGGACACGCCTCCCACAATGGCAGCCTCGGTCTCGTTAAGGACGAGGTGGGCCAGCCCCTGGTAGGCGTCGTCGGGCAGGGCGGCGGCGGGGGCCGGGTTCAGCAGCACGTCGACACCGGCATCGCGGGCGGCCTGCAGGGCGCGCAGGACGGTGGCGTGGGGGATCTCGAGCTGCATGATGAGGAGGTCGGGCTTGTCGCCGGGCAGGGTGGCGAACTGGTCGGGGCGCAGGGCGTGGTTGGCCTCGGGCGACAGGATGATGCGGTTCTGGCCGGTGGGCTCGTCGACGACGATGAGGGCGACGCCCGTCTTGAGGGCGGGCTCGGCGGCGACGCCCGAGACGTCGACGCCGTGGGCGGCCAGGTTGTCGAGCAGCAGGGTGCCGTACGTGTCGGCGCCGACAGCGCCGAGCATGCGAATGCGCGCCGTCGCGTCGTCGTCGCGACGGCTGACGTCATTGCTGTCGCGGCGCGCCCGCGACAGTTTGGCGCAGGCCACAGCCTGGTTGGCCCCCTTGCCGCCGGGCGAAACGGAAAAGGACGTCGACGTCAGCGTCTCGCCCGGCAGCGGGTGGTGCGGCACGTACGAGACCAGGTCGATGTTCAGCGACCCCAGGACGGTGATGAGGGGGATGGGGGCGGCCATGGCGGGGTAGAGAGGAGGGGCAGCAGCAGCAGCAGCCGGCACGTCGGCGTTTCTCGGGGCTTGCGTGAGCGCGTGTGTGCGCGTAGTGTGTGTGTGGACGGGTAATAGTAGGAGGGAGGGATTCTTCGATAGTTCCCGCGGCTCGGATAGGCAAGAGACGCCGTGGGGGGTTCCGCTTGTTCGTCCGGATGATTGGATACCCTCCCCAGGTCTGGGGAATAGATGTCCCGCGGGCTGGTTAAGAAGTACTGATGGATGGTGGGGTACAATAGGTACTAGGTACTTCCATGCGCGAGGGGAGATCTGGGAAGCTTGACGGGAAGCAAACCGCGAACAGTCCCGGCCGGTCCATCGTCGGCCGTACTCTTATGCCCCCTCTCCCCGTGCAAATGAAGCGCCGGCACTTTCTCAACTACCGAGAAGGAGCCGGTGCTTTGGTCGCTCCCCCCTACTCTCCCACAGCCGACGTGGCTCACGACATACTAGTGTGCGGGAAGGACAGGAGGATCCCTTAAACCCTCCATCCCTCTCAGGTATGGAGATGGAGCTATTACCCCACATCCAATAGCCCCCGCATTCTTGAGGGTTGTTGATGCCACCTCCGGCGTCTCCGTTCCCATGTGCCGTGATGGCAAGTATCGTCTGCCATTGCCGGGGGTTTATATGAGACAGGAAAACCCCCGCTAAGAGCGCGTGCGCTGGGGCCGTGTGCGTGGGTTTTTCTGTTATTGCCCAGGTGTCGCGGTGCTTCTTGCTCTTCCCGACTTGCGGTTCGACCCTCATCCCATAGGGCCAGGTTACGTACTCGACGTATAGGCCAGCCTGCAACCTGCAGTGTGGACGCCACGAGCGACTAGTACAGCGGCTACCATGGCTGACTCTAGAGATTTGCGGATAGCCATTGTCGGCGCCGGCACGTATACCCCGCAGCGCTACTACGACACGCGACACGGCTAACACTCGGCACAGGCATGGGCGGCCTGACGAGCGCCCTTAGCTTCGCCAGGAAGGGCTTTAAGCACATCGAAGTCTACGAGGCGGCGTCCAACCTGGGCTTCGTGGGCGCGGGCATCCAGCTGGCGCCCAACATGCTGCGGATCCTCGACCGCCTGGGCTGCTGGGAGGGTTCGGAGCTGCAGCGGGACGCGACGGTGCTACAATCTACCGAAATCCTGGACGGCGCGACCAACAAGGAACTCGCGCAAGTCGACCTTACGGGCGTCGCCGACCTGTATGGGTACGCGCACTGCACGGGGCACCGGGCGTCGCTCGCGGGCGGGCTGTACGCGGCGTGCCAGGCCGAGCCGGCCGTGACGTTCCACTTCGCGACGTCGCTGGTGCGGGTGGACGCGTTCGAGCCCGGCCGGCCGCGCCTCACGCTGCGGACGCGGGACGGCGCCGAGCGGGCGGCCGAGGCCGACGTGCTCGTCGGCGCCGACGGCATCAAGTCGGCGGTGCGGTACGCCATGCTCGCGGCGCTCGGCATCGACGCCGAGGTCGAGGACACGGGGCAGGCGGCGTACCGCATCATGCTGCCGCGCGCCGCCATGGCCGCCGACCCGGAGCTGCTGGCCCTCGTCGACGCGCGCTGCGCCAAGCGCTGGATCGGCGAGAAGCGCCACATCGTCGCCTACCCCATCAGCGGCCACACCATCTACAACCTGTCGACGTGCCAGCCCGACGCCCACTTCGCCGCCGCGACCAACGCCACGTACACGACCAAGGGCGACAAGGCCACGATGCTGGGCGTCTACGCCGACTTTTGCCCGCTCGTGCAGAAGATGCTCGACCTCGTGCCCGAGGGCGAGGTCTGCGAGTGGCGCCTGCGCAGCCACAAGGTGCTGGACCGCTGGACCCTCGGCGCCGCCGCGCTGCTGGGCGACGCCTGCCACCCGACGCTGCCGCACCTGGCCCAAGGCGCCGCCATGGCCATCGAGGACGCCGCCGTGCTGGCCGAAGTCGTCAGCCGCGCGCCCGTCGCCGCCGACGGCCCCGCCGGCCTCGCCCGCGCCCTGCGCGTCTACGAGGCGCTGCGCAAGGAGACGACGACGCGCCGCGTCGACATGGCCGCCTTCTCGGGCCGCACCCTGCACCTCGGCGAGGGCCCCGCCAAGGAGGAGCGCGACCGCCAGTTCGCCGCCGCCCGCGAGCGCGGCGCCCCCGTTCCCGACAAGTGGGCGAGCCCCGACGTCCAGAAGGTCATCTACGGCCACGACTGCGTGCGCGAGGCCGCCGAGAAGTTCGACGAGCTGTACGCGAGCCTGGCCTAGTCGGGAAAGCGGGTGGCGGGGGCACGGCTCGGCAGCAGTACGGGTAGTTTACCAAAGCCACAGCACTAGTAGAACAAGAAGAAGAAGAAGAAGTAGTAGTAGTAGTAGTAGTAGTAGTAGTAGTAGTAGTAGTAGTAGTGGTGGTAGTAGCAGTAGCAGTAGTGGGATATAACGCTTCTCTGTATAAAGCAATGCAAGTCCAATCAATGAGAATGCAATAACAGTCCCCGATGATCCCGAACGCCAACAACGGCCACCGGCGTGCCAGACGGGCGATCAACCGAATTCGCCCATACGCCGTGCTTCCATGCTCCCGGGGTAGAAACCACGTTCCATCTTCTCCTACGCGGCGCGGCCCCTCCAATACCAAGCATCCCCTCCTTCCTACACTCGCCCACCCGCGGGGCAGACAAATCGTTGGCCATGGTCGTACAATTTCCTGATTCGTAGCAGTGGCGAATGCGCCTTCTCTCTTCCGCCGTTGGGCGAATCCTTGCTTCCTGGTGGCACAAGGTTCCGCACGACGGGGTTGTCGTATCGTCTCCCCCCCGTCTACCCCGCTTAGAAGAGCAGGCAGTCCAAGCAGCAGCAGCAGGCCAGACTGGCGAGCAGCGCCTCGGCGAAGCCCGGCCCCGAGCTCTGGTTCTGGTACCGGCCCTGGGGGGGCGGGTAGCCGGGGCCGTAGGGTTGTTGCTGGTAGTAGCCGGCGCCCGGCGGCGGGTACTGCCCCTGGGGTTGTTGGTAGTAGCCCATCTGGGGGCCGGGCTGGTAGTAGCCCCCGGCGTTGGGGGGCGGCGCGCCGCCGTACATGTGCTCGGGCGGCGGCGCACCGGGCGGCGGCGGCCCGTAGTGCGCGTAGTGCGCGGCGGGCGGTTGCGCGGGACCCGTGTAGGCCGGGGGTTCGTCGTTCTTGCCCGACATTTTCTCAAGTCGGTGGTCCGTGATTGGGGGTGGCTGTTTCTCGGCAGACAAGGCGTGTATTGGAGGGGTGAGAAATGCGATGCGATGCGGGCCGATGGGGAAACGGACGAGCCGTTCGCGGCGTAGGTGTATCCGGATGGGGATTTTGGAGAAGGAGGGATGGATGGGTGGTGGTCGCGAGACGGGTTCGTAGAGGGAAACGAGGTGGAAAGAAGGAACGGCGCTGGCGCGAACGGCTGGGCACCTAAAGGTATAGGTGTTTTCGTAGGTTCGTATCCGGTAATGGTTGCGTGGCGGAGCGGCGGGAGCTTCGGACGGCTCAAAACTACCGGAGGACCCTGCGGATGTCAGATGTTCCCGGACTGGGTTGCCAACAGCCAATGTAAGGAAGGTTGTTGTTGCTTCTTCGTCCAGCTGTTCAGCCGCAGACGGGAACCAAGGCCACAATGAGGTTCGGCAAAATCTCGTCTATTGATTGCGTCTCTGCTTTGATGGACGTGCGGGAAGTGAGCTGAGGGAGGCCGCCGAAGAGAGGCAGCGTGAGCGCGGTTTGATTATCATACAAAATGACACCCCTTGGCAGAAGACAAGGCCCGGCCGAAGAAGAGCTGGGATACCGGCGAAGTTGTGTTCGCCCCCGTGCGATCTGCTACGGGCACATGCGACGGCCCCTGCAGCTCCTTCGGTCCCCATTTGCCCGCGGACGAGGCATGGCAGATAGAATGCTCGCCGCGAAGAGCCCAAACCGCGCGCGTCTCAGAATGTGTCGCCACGCCCTGGCCACTCGGAAACAACGGCAAATTCACATGATGGAACGGGAGGAGGCGTCCACCGTCACTGATTGGCGCTGCGTAGAAGGACCCACCTAAGGCCTGGCCATCGCCACAGACGCTTGGGCGGTCCATGTGGCGTTTGCCATATGCTGCGCCTCTTTTGATTTCCGAGCTGCCGAGCCGGGCGCCATGTCCCTTACAGCTTGACAGGCTGACGGACAGGCGGGATGATGAACGAAGGTTGCATCAAAGGCCAGGCCCTCCAAGCTCAGTTGAAGGGTAGGGCTACGTTTGGGTACCTATGGACCTGTGTAATTAATGATCGATCGGGCAGTAAACCGACCACGCAGTGTACCTGAGGGCACACGACTCTCTTGGATTCGTACCTGTTACACCCAAGCTCCCATGTCCATAGTTTCATACACCCACCCCCTTCTGTACTAACACGGAGAGCTCTACACACGCTATACCCCCCCCCCGAAGCGGTGGTGACATAGCTGATGAACGACTCCTCTTCTCTGCATTGTGCGCCCATGGGCACTGCAGCACCTGGGCCGCCGATACCAAGCGGCGTCGTTCCCACCAGTTTCGTAGCTGTGGACGATCTGTCATCCGCATGGCCTCCTGACCGACCTCGGGGGGGCTCGGTGAGGAGGACTCTGCAGCAGGCCTGGGGAGGGGAAACTGATTGATTAGCGGACCGAGTCCAGGCTGACCGCACCGGTCGGGCCCCGGGCGTTGCTGGGGACGAACTGGGAGATGTGCAAAGACGACCGTCCGACCACCGATCGCTGGGCCCACGACGGGGCGACCGGTGAAGCCATGGCACGAAAAGCAACCATTTTGAGGAGACCACGCTCCTGGGTACGTGGGCAGCCGTTTCGTAGTTTACTCGGTGGAGAGCGCTCGTGCAAGCTATTAGGCCACGACAGCCAATTGGATGTGCTCAAGGCCACGAGGGCCACGGGTCACGGGTTGTCTATTTTGTCTTTTCGTCCCCCCCAAGAGACGACTCCACACCATTTGGGGCCCAGGTTCCCTCGTCACATCCCGGGACAGGCAAACAAACTGGCCAAACCGAACAAACAGGCGGGCGTCGGCCGACGAGTCGCAGCATTCCCTTACTGCCTCTTCTAGTTTAGCTCGCCAGCCCGGGCGGCGGCATCGAGAAAGCGGCCGGTCACACGAGGACTTGCTCGCTCCGACAATACTGCTTGTACTCTAGGTATGTAGAACTCCGGCGGCCTTGTTTGGCTTTTTTCCTGATTCGGATGCCCTCGGAAGTTGACCGTGCCTGCCCCTGGTTAGGAGGTTCGCCGCTGCTGGCCTTTGACCAGCCCGAGATCACGTCTTACACACAGCCCGGCCACGGCGTCGCGGAGAAGCGGGCGTACAGCCGCCTTACCGAGCTGACCAGATTCCGGTTCGCCGAGGACCCCTGGCCCTGTAGCGTTGTAACGTCTCGCGGACCACCTACTCTGCTCTCTCTCTCTCTCTCTCCCTCTCTCTCTCTCTGTCTCTGTCCCTCTCCTCTCCTGTCGGTGGCTGGCGGACGAAAGTTGGCGCCCACAATGGGTGACACGAGCTTGACCTTCCCCGAGGCCGAGGCCAGCAAACTCGAGCGTCACCTGCCCTCAGCCGTCGCCCATCGCGGCCCGGGCTTCCTCCCCTTCGTCACCCTGACGTTTGCGACCTCGCTGGACTCGGCCCTGGCCCTGGCCCCGGGGGCGCGGACGACGCTGTCGGGCCCCCAGTCCAAGGCCATGACGCACTACCTGCGCAGCCGCCACGACGCCATCTGCGTGGGCGTCGGCACGGCCCTCGCCGACGACCCGGGGCTCAACTGCCGGATCCGCGGCGTCGGGGCGGCGCGCCAGCCGCGCCCCATCGTCATAGACCCCCGGCTGCGCTGGCAATTTACCGAGAGCAGCAAGGTGATGCAGCTGGCCCGCACCGGCCGCGGCCTGGCCCCCTACATCGTGACGACGCGCCGCGACCCCCCGGCGCGCCAGCGCGAGCTGCTGCAGCGCCTGGGCGGTAAGTACATTGTGCTCGCCGCCGCCGACCCCGCCGACCCCGCGCGCCTCGCGTGGAGGGACATCCTGCGCGCCGTCCGGGCCCAGGGCCTGCGCAGCATCATGGTAGAGGGCGGCGGCCAGATCATCAGCGCCCTGCTCGAGCCCGCCAACGCGCGCCTCGTCGACTCGGTTGTCGTCACCCTGGCGCCCACGTGGCTCGGCCAGGGCAGCGTCGTCGTCTGCCCGCCCCGGAAGCTCGACGCCGACGGCCAGCCCGTCGCCGCCGCCCGCCTCGCCGACCCGACCTGGATTCCCCTGGGCGAAGACGTCGTCCTGTGCGGCTCCCTTGCCAAGCCGTAAGCGGGCGGCCACGCGCCGAAGCGCAACGACCCGCCCGTGCGGGAGACGATTTGTGTTCGTGTTCGTAGCAGCGTAAGATTATCATGGAACTTAGCACAAGCGACCACTATATATATATATATACGTATATATATGCATACATACGTCCACTGTCACATCCCAAGCCACTATGCGCCTTGCGGGTGCACCGCCACACCCAGAATGCTCGGGGTATCAGATTGGTCCGTTTCCTCCTACAGGCTCATCCTTGATAAGACGGCCTCCCCACCTCAGGAACGCGTGGGGCTATCATTCCCTTTCTTACGTTTCTTTTCTTTTTGATCCACGCGCCGCCATCGCCGCCGGCGGAACATCCCAGCCTCCACTAACCGGTATCCGGCTTTCAAAGGTGCCCCCTCCACTTGACCTCGAGCCGGCGGAACGGCAGGTAGAAGATGGCGGTGAGGAAGAAGGCCACCTCGAAGCCAATGTCGCCCGTCTTGGCGGCGATGGGGCCCGTGTACCAGGCGGCAGCGATGCTGGGGACGACGAGGCCCATGGAGACGAGGGAGGCGGCGAGGGCGGGCAGGCCCGAGGGCAGGCGGCGGCCGGCGTTCCAGATGGCGTGGTCGTAGGTGGCGAAGTCGCCGCGGCGGAAGACGAGGAGCTCGACGAGGAGGACGGCGTCGAAGCAGCCGGCCCAGTAGCCAATGAGGGCGAGGAAGTTGTGCAGCGACTCCTCCCACTGCTCGGCCACCTTGATGCCGATGGGGATCATGACGACGCTGACGACGACGATGAAGGCGTAGCGCGGCACCTTGGTGAAGACGGGCAGCGCCATCTGCAGGTTTAGCGCGATCGAGTACATGGAGATGGCCAGCTGGCCCAGCACGCTCAGCGCCAGGAGCACGAGCACGAACTTGCCGAAGCCACCGACGGGCGCCAGCATGGCCGCAAACACGCCGCCCGCCCCGTACGCCGCGTATGCCTCGGCCCAGCCCGGGACCACCGGTACTGCCCCGCCCATGGCCGACCCCAGGATCAGGAGCGGCACCGACGGCGTCAGCAGGCCGAGGTAAATGTAGGCGAAGACCTTGACCCTACGCCGGCTTTGTCAGCCACCAGCACACCGGGGTGGGAGGGGAGGGAGGGCAGGGCGACCCTGGGGACCGACTCACTTGGAGGCCTGGGGGTTGTAGTAGACGCCGTAATCCGAGGCGGTGCCACCAAAAGTGATGAAGTAGCCGGCGATGAGGCCGCCGTAGGAGACGATCTGCTTGGCGTCGACGGGGCCGACGGGGGCCTGCTGGAAGAGGTGGTGGCCGCCGCAGCCGACGGTGATGAGCAGGGCGACGAGGTTGGGGATCCAGCTCCAGCGCTCCCAGGCGTGCAGGGCGCGGAAGCCGAGGAGCGAGACGGCGAAGCTGATGATGACGGTGATGACGATGCCGACGTCGACGCCGACGCGGCCGGGCTCGATGGCGGCGATGGTCTGGCCGCCGACGATGGCCGACACGAGCGTGAAGCCCGTGATGGTGGCGGCGTTGAGCAGCAGGGGCAGCGTAACTAGGTAGAGCCCCCACGAGTACCGCGCCTGGATCAGCTGCCGCATGCCTGTCTGGTACCCGCCGCAGCCCATGTAGGCCGGCGGCGCGCAGCAGAGCAGCGAGAAGAAGAGGATGGTCAGCGCCGAGTCGCGAAGGCTCATGCCGAACGACAGCGTGCTCAGCATGCCCGTGGGAATCCTACCGCGCGCGAGTTAGTCGGGGAGCCGGCGAGGCGCGGACCCGCGAGGGGGTGGCCCTGCTCGAGCGGGGACCAGGGGGGGAAGCGGGAAGGGGGTAGGGAGGGGGGAACGAATAAGGAGGTAACGCACGGCAAAACACAGAGTAGGGCCGTCGCGAAGACGGTATACAGGTTGTAGTAGCGGGTGTCGGTACGCCGCTCGACGGGGACGGGTTTGATGCCGTTGTCCTCGACGCCGGCGTCCAGCAGCCGCTGGTACCACTTGGGGTTCTGCTCGGCCTCGGGCTTCCAGACAATGCCCTCCTCGACGCTGAGGAAGGACGCGAAGCCACCGCCACCGCCGTCGTGGTGTCGTTGTTGTTGCTGTTGCCTGGCCGGGACATCCTCGTCGCCGCGTCCCGCCTCGACGTCGTGCCGCGGCGACGACAACGTCGTCGACATCATCTTGCTCTCCATGGCGGGCCGGAAAACAACAGCTAGCTAAACCTTGCCCCCCCTCGGAGGAAGCCCCTTCCCGCCGGGCCGCGCCGGGACAAAAAACCGTACGCGACGGCGGCCGGAGCTTATGTGCCTGCGAGTACTTGTCAGCCACCTCCTAGGCGCGCGAACGTGGGGAAGTTTTTCCGCCTCGGACGGCGGCGGCGGACGATGGGTGGGCGGGTTCTCTTGTTTTCGCCTTTTCGGCCTTCACGGGGAAAATACGCACCGTTCGCGCTTGCTCCGCAAAAACGAGGCGGAAAAAAACCAAGGGCCCAATTGAATCGCGGATCAGACGCGGAAAGCCACGGTCGAGCCCACGCGCGTGCGGGAAACTCTGATTCTTTTCCTCGTTTACGATCACGCGGGGCGCGGAATAGTCGGAGGGGGGGATCTGGCTATTCGAAGCTCGGAAGTTGGAAAATAAAAAGAAACCCGATACAAAATTCCGCCATATAAACCTATAGCAGACGGGCCTGGGCCCTTTTTCCCGACCACGGGAAGGAGGCAAAGTCGATGAGTCCCCTACTAGCCGGTAACCGGATGTTCTTGCCACTAACTTTGATCAATAAGCGCGGAGAAGCGAAAGGTCTAGCTCCAGTCCGGCGTGACGACATGGGAAGTGCAGTGGGGAGGGGGTTTCTTTGCGGGCAGGGCTGCCCCGACCTGACAGCGTAGATGAGACGTTAGGGAACGTTTCCCACAGAAGGAGGAGGGACAAGAGGAGGGAAAAGACGACAGGCGTGTCTTTTGGTCCCGGCGCTTGTCACCAAGTCGCCAGTATGAGGGCATCAATAGTTGGTTGTCCTTTGCTCTCTCTCTCTCTCTCTCTCTCTCTCTCTCTCTCTCTCTCTCTCTCTCCTTCTCTATCCGTACGGCTATTGTGGTCTTAAAGGCGCTACAGAAACCGGGGAGCTGCCCATAATTACGGGTTCATCCGATGTCGCCGGCGGGACGGCCTGGGCACCCCTCTCCTCCCCCGAGAGCCGGTCTTTGTTAGAGAAATTTTCCCCTGACCCTGACCCTGAACCGATGAGGGTGGCTGGGAGACCCTAACTAAACCGTTCTCACTAACGCCTTGGCTAGGTAATCTTGTCCTATGCCCCTCGTGTCTAGGCTGCCCAGTTGGGCCTGGGCTGACCCGGCCCCCAGGTACAAGTTTCGTGCGAGGAGGGGGTGGTACGCATTACAAATACTGCCTTTGCCTGCATTTTACCATCTCTTTGCCCAAAAATGGTAGACGGCTCTCGTGGGTGGAGCGCGGCAGCTAGGGTCACAATAAGTTCATGTAGTATAGGTTCACCACTGTGTACTGTGTAGCACTAAGGGTTGTGGGTACGCTGACAGCTACGAAGTCCAGAGACGAAATGAGGGCACCCTTACCCCGTACCCCTCCATCACTTGGCCTGCCTATCGTCCAACTCAATACTTGGGATAACGCCCTCGTATGTGCTCCCTACTTAGTACAGCCTAACAGAAGAGCTCTTGCTTGGGCGTGGAGCTCTTGCGTATCTGGACATTTTGTACAGCATGGGGAGACAGTACTTGGGAATCACACGCCAGGGAGACCATGTCGATCCGCCTTTGCAATTGACATTCACGGCCTCGTATTGTACTTTGACTACAAAGCCGCCTGGGTAATTCATGGCTTCTGATAGACGCACGTACGCGCTCATGGGTTACGTTTCTGTGGGGGGAATTTCTTTCGGCATTGTGCGCGAAGCCGGCACGTCCTGCCCTGCGGTGACAGGTAACTCGTCACGCTCCGTGTCGGACTTGGTGGAGAGGAAGACTCGAATGCGTTCCGTCAGTTTCCCCCGGCCCCGCGGCCATACTACATACGAATACGTACGGGGTCCCTGCGGAATTTCGAGGACCCTGGGCGGCTATGCAGGTTCGTCCGGCTTAGGAAGCTGCATGCCTCTGAAGCCGACAGCGGTGCGTCCCTAGACTCCACCTGTCATGTATGCAGCCGGGGTTAAGCTCGACTTGAGCGTGGGGGATTCCTGATCCACGTAACGGCAACCCGACGCGCCTCGACGATGTTGGTTTCGCTACTGCGTCCGTGGTACGTGTTGAGGCCTTCTGACTCGGGCACTTACATATATTGGCAGAGATCGGCCTCCCTCGCTTGCCGTCTCTAGCTCGTGGCAGGCCGCGCCGGCCTCGCGAGTGCGCTTGGCCGTGTTTAGTGATCAGAGTGCGCATCGCAATTGGTGCGATTATGTTGAGGCTCAACTACCGAGCGGTGGATCGCGGGCACCGGCTGAAGGAGCGGACGCGCCTGCAAATCCATTCAGGCTGCCGTGTTGCTCTACCACCTGCACACCAACTGCCGACGACGCAACCGCCTCGGCGAGACGATGTGAAAATGCAGCCGTGTGTCCAACGCAGGACGCCGGCTCGGGCACCAGGGCGTCACACTCGCAGGTTGGCGCATGACGCCCACTGCCCTCCACCGCTGCGGTCTCGAGAGATGCGGCCATGTCACCGACCTAGTCTCGCGGATCAGCGATCGTCGGCCACCGCGGCCCCTGCGGACGTAGAGTAGATCAACCTAGCGGTACAGCAATCCGGCAGAGAAAGAAGGATTGGGAGCCCCCGGGGAGGGGGGGGGGGGGGGGGGGGGTAAACTGCCATATGCCGCGGCCCCCTTGTATCGAGCTGGGGAAAACCATAGGGGCCAAGGTTAGTCCGATCTATTGCTCTCCATCAGCCGGCTTTCCTGTGATAGTTCCAGACGGCAGATCCGCAGCCCGCATGGGGCCACTATGTAGTAGTAGCACGTGCAGAACTCCTCCGTCGGCAGATGCTGGGCTGCTTGCACGGAACCGCGACGCTTGAGCTGTAAACGTCCTTGTTCGTCATATCCTCCCGCGAAGCTCCACGCAGATGTCTGCCGGGGGAGGAGGGCTTGTGGTCTGGGACGAACAGGCATGTCGGGTCCGCTTGTACACTCGAAGCGGAGCGCCCTCGGCTTTTCCTGCGGCTCCCCTTACCCAAAGAACTACTACCTGCATTTAGATGTGGAGGAGGAGAGGAGCAACAGCTCCTTCTTCCGTGACTCTCCAAAAGGGGAGATGTTCCCACTAACGCAGGAGCCACGGGTGAAAAAATAATGTCGGGACAGCCATCTAGACAGGCTAGAGCCGACACGTTGGGAGCCTCGACGCCATGGCAACATGGCCCCCCGCGAGCATCGAGCGTTCCGCGTGGGAACAGGGCTGGGCGAAGGGAGAAACCCCCCCAAAAGAAGCCAACTTGTCGATCCTCCGCCTCGCCCTTGCACTGCTGTCCCGAACCAGACCCGCCCTCGTCTCTGGCCTCCCATCCGGCCTGTAAGATGAAATGATGGGCTGCTCTAGGGCTGTCGGTCTGGCTGACCGGCCTTGTGGAACGGGACTCCCCACGGCCGGAGGCGCGCAAGGGAGCTGTGATGTGTTGGCACGCTGGCGATGAAACAGGAGGTCAGCGTTTGGGAGCCCGGGAAAGCACCAGGACAATGGGCGGCTCGTCTCCAGCAGCCGAGGGTTGCAGTGAGGCTATCACAGACGTAGGGTTCGATTGACCGGCGCAGCCACTCGACGGGATCAGTGAGTGTGAGTCATTCGAGTGCCTACGGATGGACACGGCAAACCCTATTCCCGGTTCCCCCAGTCGCTTACGAACGACGAGGGCGGTTGGCAGGCTGGCGGCCCGAAGGGATCGATCGATTCGGCGCCGTTTGGGTGAGGCACGCCGTTTCGCATGGCAACGGCGGTGAAAGGAGGTAGAAGAAGCTCGTTTGCGGGATGGGAAGCTGCGAGGCTATGCGAATGCGAGCCTGGCCAGGCGGCCTCTGGACCCAGAGGGGACAGGACAGGACAGACATGCATCCCTGCACGGCCGCTGGACCCCCGGGCGAAGAAGCCCCATGCGGAGCCGTGGACACCCCCCCGGTCATCTTCACTTTTTTCCCTCTTCGCGATGCTGATCACGGGACGGGTCGCGCGCCGTCGAACTATGGTATGGCACTGCCCGAGGGGGGCGAGAGGGGGGGGGGGAGGGGAGAATGGGAGAATTGGTTTACGTATACATACACACAGTACTTGTTTGTGGCCCTGGTCTGTTGTGTTCAGTGTCCAGGGCATGTCCGGCAATGCCGCGCGACGCCTTACCGCGTCCCCGTGCTGAAGCTTGCCAGCGGCATGTGCGGACGGGGGGCTGGAGGAGGGGGCCCTGCATGAAGCACCTCTCCGGGATCAGCCTCCCGGCTGCCGCGCGACGCTTTCGTCAGTTCCAGCTCTGGCAGGGACCCCGTAGGACCAGATTCACTTCTCCGTCGGTCGCGGGATTGCAGCCTCCCCGCGCGTTGCACGTCGTGGCGCGGCCGTCGGGTATCGACCGTCTTCCCCGTGAGGCTCCCGGGTTCCTCCGTCGTCGTCCCATTCCCCATCCCCTCGGCCCCCCTCTCTCCCCCCTCCAATCCCTTTGGACCGCGGCCGCCTCTGCCCTGCAGCCGGTGCCCATCTCCCCGAAACGGCCTGGCTGGCCTGGCCCTGGTTGGTTCCATTGAGATCAGATTCGGCCGCATCGATGGCTGGGCGGTAGCGGTCCGGAACCACCGCCACAAGGCTACGAGCCAGGGATCTCTACGCAAGCACTTCCTCCTCTGGCGGGTGCCCCGTTCGGCCTAGCTCGCCAGCTGCGGTCTCGGCTATGCTCCCGTGCCCGTCTCCGTACGGAAGCATGCGCCCAAATGGGGGGGAGGGGGAGGGCAGGCACCGCAGCATCGGCAACAACGTTGGCTGCCAATCTGTGGGGGGTGCGGCCGTCTGGGTTACATGCCCGTCCTGCTTCATGATATCATACGATGCTCTTTCAACCCGGCAGGCGCAGACTCAGACCGCAGCGGCCCTCTTTGTCGGCTCATTGTCGGCTCCTTATCGGCGTGTGTGGGACAAGGCCTTGTGTGGTCCGGGCCTGCACAAGGCAGGCCCGCTCTCACCCTCCCATTCCGTGCCCCATGTCACCGGCGGCACCGTATCATCACCTCCGAACAACGAAGGAACCAGGGAAAGGAGGGTCGGCTTGCATCGGATGAGAGAGAGGAGTTCCCTCTGCTTACCTCTTACCGCTCGCTAGCCTGGTCCGGTGTGGCGAGCCATCCCATCCGTACCTCCGCTCCGGCTGGGCGGAAGGAGCGGGATGGGCTTCGAGGAGGGGGCGCCCACCGGATATCCCAATGAAGAATACGGCGGCCGTGATGGGCTCACCCAGCAACGAACCCCCCCCTCGGGCCATGTGTCTTGGTGTAGTTGGCTGAAACCCTAGCCGCGCCCGCGGTAGTTGTGCTGGTTCGCCCTCCTCGCCGGCTTTTGGGACACACGGTATTCCCAGTCGGCTATAGCTCGCTCGCCTTGCGATGCCATCTTCCGGTCAACACCTCCCCTGGGGCCCCTGCCAATTAGTTGCCTTACCGCCTGCATTCTCATATTGCGCTCGAGCGGCACGAATGGGTCAGATGATGACGGGTGCTGCCCACCCGCCGAGAGGGTCATACGTGTCCTGACACGGACGCCTTGAAGCCATCAATATGGAAGGGGTTGTTACGGCCCAACCGGGGCATCTTGGCAGCTTGTATTGTGTCGGAATATTGCAGCTCTTGCCAGCCCCAGTACGACATCCGCTGAGGGTCGAACGTTGCGCGAAAGATGCGGAGTCCATCTGGCTGCCTTCCCGGCTGCCCGTGGAAACCGTCCCTGAACCCAGCAATGCGGGCTAACCGTCAGTAACGTGGATGCCAGAGAAAATTAAAGGAACTACAATGACTTACTCGAAAGAGGTCGCAATGGCAGCGGGGACCTCCCACCGCCCCGGATTTGTGGCACGCTTGTCGTCTGCCGCGAACATATTCTCCTTATCTCGGGATCCGGCCATCGTGTTCAACTCGGCCGGTCAGGAGAAGCCACCAGTCTCTGCCGTTGTCACCTCTTACGGTAACCGACCCGCCACCCCAGCCTTTAGCATGGTCGGAATCCCTCGTCGGAGTAACCCCGACGAATACGATCATCCATATAGCGCGTACGTGATGATTTACCTGCATGGCTAGTCGGCCGATATTGGTAACACGGGATCCCGCCCACACGAGCCCATTCGCGGGTACAGGCGGTCGAGCTGGCATGGCGCAGCAGATGAAGGCGAAGCGAGGGGGGCCAGACCTGCCGAGTACACAGGGAGAGAGAGAGCCAGGGGCGTCGCGGGCGGGACTGTCAAAAAGGGCGAAGCGAGAGCACCCTGGTGTAGGTCGAGGCCCCATGCCGTGAATGCTACGCTGCCTGACAACCGACGATGCGAGCTGAGCTGGGTTGGACATGGGATCCAGAGCAAAATGGGAAACTCACGTCGGGACGACAAGGCCTTCCCCATCGCATGTTCCGAACCTGTTTCGCTGACACCGCCCGAGGTACTGCTACACCCCCCTTCCCTCCTCTTGAGGATCGACCAGCCTGCCGGGCCGCAGACACCCATGGCGGCCGTTGAGCGGAAGCAGGAACTACGAGATTCGAACGCGGCATGAAGTCACGACTGCCACGGCATCTAGACCACGAGGCATGCGTGGCTGGGCCACTACCCGAGAGCGACGTAGCCATGTCCACTTGACCGGACCGACGGACTTGCATAGTCCTTGTAGCTCAAGGCGGCCGCTTGTACATACATACATACAGATACACACATGCATACATACATACATACAGCCCCGACCTTGGAATAAGCTGCGTCCTAGCTGCGGCAACGGGCATGGCACCGTGGCTGACGAAGAACCATCCATAATGGGTGACCAAGGGGGAGGAGGGGGTCCTCGGTTGGCGCTGACACCCATGCAGCTCGGCCGAATGGGATGGACTGATAGATTCCCCCGGCTCGTGCGTGATACGTCAAAAGGGTTGGTGGGTATAGCACCTGTACTCGGAGACGGTACCTCAAGACGGTTAGTCAGTTGTGATATAAATTATATTGGCATAGACGAATGAGGGGGGACAAAGAAAAAACCAACGATCATGGAGGCCAGATAGGCGCGCGACTACATGCCACGCCCTCGGCGAGTACCTCGGACAGGTACGGGACATCTCCGAGGGCACACGTCCACATGATGGTGCCGAGTACCGACCACATGTGACCCGTCCACAGTAGATATTTCTCGCAGTCCCCCGGGCGGACGACCGGGGGCCACGTTGCCTGCTGGCCAGGACCAGCCCGCCAGACTGGCGATGCCGCGGGACGAGGCCGGTATGATTGGACAGGGTGCGTAGGAAATAGAGGCGGAACAGGGGTCGTCTTTGGGACCCAAGCGGCCCAGGAGGCAGTCTGGCCGGACAGCGAGACAGCAAGCATGCCATACGAGACCCGTAGATGACCAGCTCGGCGTGGGCGACGAGCCACCAGCTGCGACGGAACGGAACGCGGCAGTGCCGCCGGGAGGCTGGTCGGCTGAGTGGTCGGGGCGGCAGAGTATGGGATCGCTCTGGCAGCCTTCACGCCGTGTAACGCGACAGAGCGGTTGCCTTGCCGCGGGCGGAGCCAGCGTGATATGGCTGGGCGAGCGCGCTCCCGGCGGCACGGGATGGTCTCCCCGAGCGACAGCGATGACGGTTGACGGGCGGGAGAGGCGTTGACAGGCGGGCAAGGCCGTCAGGCATCGAGGGAAAAGAGGCAAGGCATGGAAAGGCGGGCTAGCTCTCTCGCTCCCTACCTGTACCTCTAACCCCTCCCGAGGGACGTGCCTCCCTTACTGACCGGTTCGCGCGCCGGCTCTCGCATCGCCATGTGAAAACACGGGTGCAGGGTACCGTCGCCCGGCTACTGGCAGTGGTCCTGCATTAGAGCATCGAGACCCTTTCCCACCAGCCCAACGTCATTCCCAGGAACGTCCCACCGTCGTTGGGCGGGCGGATTGAGAGCCGGAACGACCATGGGCAGCCCCACGCGCTCTTCTCCCCCCCCCCCCCCCCCCCTTCTCACTCTGGCCTAGTTTCAAGCCTCGTATCCAGCTTGCCTGTTCGCCGACCTACCTGTCGCCCGTTCTCCTATTCGGGGGCGCATCGCCTACGCCGCGCTCTCTCCCATCCCCCCCGCCGCCAAAACCCTGGGAGGCGATGACGGAATGATCGGCTTGCTGTAAACCTTCCATCTCGCAGCCCGTGGCGCCGTCGGCCTGGACGGGACGGCTCACCGCTCGCCGGGACAGCCTGGTGCTTCGCGCCTTGTGTCAGATCCCAATTAACAAGCGCCCTGATAGACTTCCCCTGGGCATCAAACGCCAGCGTGGCGCCATGCCCAGGAAGGAAATCGGGTCGAAAATCTAAAGAAGACGGGGGGACTGGCCATGGAAGCTTTTTATGGAGAGCGAACGAGGCACAGCCGTGTGGCCCTGCGTGGCAGCGTGGGTTAGACAGGCATCAACAGGGTACCCGTAGGAACCGTAGGAACCGGGGAGAGGCCCGGACCTGTCCCGGGTAAGCGTTCCCAGAAATCCGAAGGGCCGGCTGCCCTGCTAACCCCTGGCGCTGGACTGCCATGGATAGAGAGAGTATATGGAGATGGCGCGTGTACGACTAACTACTGGTAGACTGGCCCCCCCCCCTGCCCCGTAGTTTCGGCGCTTGGAAACGGTACGGTGGTACCACACACACCTACACACGCACACACACCACCTACACACACACACGCACACATCCATTCGTCTGCCACCGTTCAGTGCCCGAGCCGGCCGGGGACGGGACCCGCCGCGCGCTGGTCGACATTCTGTCAAGCCCCGCCCCGTCCCTCTCTCGCGTTGCACGAGCAGAGAGAGGTATGTGTGTACTGACTGCTCATAAATCAACCAGCTACTTATGCCACTCCCCTCCCTTATTTCGGTCGCCCGTGAGGCGCTAGCAGAGAGGCGCCGGAGGTGCGAGCGCAACGGATTGAGGACGTTGGTCAGCGACGCAAAAGAAGACCCCGGCCACTCGGGACTCTGCCGGGGCTCGATGGATGGGGCCCGCCAGGCCAGACGAAACTTCCGCGCCATCACGTCGACCGGGGGGGGGTGGAGGAGAGGGGTACGCGCTACTGCTGGCGGCTTCGTCGGTCGCCAGGAATTTTATGGTTCTTCTAGAAGACTTCGTAGCGCAAGGAACAAGGGTGTCCGCACCCTGAGCACGCCCCCCACATCCTACGACTAGGGGAGGGATGTCGTCGGGCTTTCCGATAGCCTACTGCTCCATATATTCCGTACGTCGTACCGGGCCAGGCCCTGCCTCTCGCGCGCACATGGGTGGTCGCCGAGAACGCCCTCTCTGCAGGACATGTAGCTACAGCAGCAATTGCCCCCCCCCCTCCAAAAATGCAAGCACGGCGAGCCGGTCGGTACCGCAGCCTCGTACCATGAACTTGCCTGATGAGTCTGGTTGGGCAACCTAATCCCTCTCCCGATCCCCTCCCCGTCTGGCCCGGCGTGTGCCGTGCAAGATCAGAAGAGACAGCCCCTGACGAGTGTGTCGCGCATGGATTTGCGACTGCCAAATGGCGCCACCCCTCCCTATCGCCTCGCGGTTGCCCTGTGCGGGCATAGGCGATGGCCCGCGGCTATACACCGGTCGATGGCTGCATAGAATAGTCTCAGATGCGCCGGCTTGGTAATGGTGGTGGTGGTTGTTTTTTTGGGGACTTCCCCATGCCATCCATCTGCCTACCGGGCCTTGCCTACATACCCGTCCCAGGCGAGGCCGGCGCTTGGCATACATACGTAGTATGGGCTGTTGTCCCCCCCCTGCGCGGCACGGTAATCCTACCTCTAGTCTCAGGTACGGGTTCCCGACACGGAGCCCGCCAGAGCTGCGCCGGCAGGAAAAAAAGCGACAGCTAAAACAAGAAAAATGAAGGAAAGAGAAGGAGCTGGCTCCGGGCTGCGCTGCGGCCAAGCGGCGGTGAGGCAGGCGCCGGGCTGGCCACCAGGTAGATTCCGTCATAAAGTTACGGCGATCTACTAGAAATAGATGACGAGTCACTATTAGGAACGCCCGAGGGGGGAAAAGGAGGCTGAGCCTATGCTTCAGAGTGCTAGAATAACGGGTCGGGCGGAAATGCTGGCCGGAGCGAGTAACAGACAGACACACGCGACCGGCATTCCCAGATGGGGCCAAAACCGTCCACCCTGAGAACCGTCCACCCTAGGAACCGTCCACCCTAGGAACCGTCCCCCCCGAGGGAGGGGGTTCAGGGAAAAAAGAAGAGGGCCTAGTCTCGGCGGCTGCGATGCGCCAGCCAGCTGGGATGCATCCCACTGGCCCTGCCCAAGCTGCACAACATACCTGCGTGGAACTCGGAGAGGCGAACACATGCATGGCGGGCGGGCTTTTTCCTTCTTCTCCGTGCCCTCCCACCGCTATACTCGTCCTGTCAAACACGCAACCTGTCGACAGTTACGCGTTCCCAATATACACCGATCGGGTTATCAGCCCGCCCCCGGACTTTCCGCAGCCTACCCACCCTGATTGCTCGCCGTGCTTTTTTTTTTCCTTCCATGGCAGCCCGGATGGGGACCAACTTTGGTCTCCAGTGTGTAAATGAGCCCGGCTATAGTACGAACGAACGTCTAGCATGCTTGCATGCATTGGGGAGGTGCATGCATGTTGCGCACCTCCCCCCCTTAACGCTCCAACCAACCGGCTGCTGCCGTCCATGTTCCAGCTATCGGGATGGGGTGCGTACGGCACCTCGTCGTCCCTCGCCTCCCTTCCGGCGCAGCCGTCGCTTTCAGTATATTCGTAGCCGTCGTCTGCCCCTAGCGGGCTTCGGGGGCCGCAACCTGTCCGTTTCCCGCACTGCTGGGCAGAAAGGGCAAGGTAGCACATTGGCACACTGACCTCTGCCCGGCCCTGTCGAATGATCAGCAGAGAAGAAGCCCTTCTATGGGCACCATGGGCTATGGGCTATGGGCCCTGGAGGGCTAGGAACATGGAGTGAACGTGAGCGCGACCCGCTTTTCCAGGACAGGTAAAAAGGGACGGATGTCTAGGAACGAAGCCGGACAGTTTTTGCTGAAACGGCTCGGATCCTATCCTGGAGGCTGGCAATTTAGCGATCTTCAATCGCTTCGAGCTTATGGCGGTGCGGTACCCACCGGCTTGCTAGGGAGCGACGAAAAAAAGAGGAAACGAGCCCAAGGGATGTCAAGACGCGAGAACCAGGTGCCGGATGGCCATACATCGGCTCTGCGCAGGTGCCTCGGCCGTGTTTGGTACAAGATACTTGGAGGGCTAGTAATAACCCGAAGTACGTACAGCCGGGCGGCATGAGCGCGGGAGGGGCGAAGGGAGTAGCTTCCTAGTTGTAGATGCACAAGAAGAAGCCGAGGGGCCACGAGAGAAGGCCACAGGCCGGGCGTGTGTTGCGTGTCGTGCCGCGCCGGGAGTGGAAGGGAAGAGGGGCCGTCCTTTTTTTTGTCTGCGGCTGTTTGCTTTCCAAGCCTCAAGCACGATGCGAGCCACCCGCGTCGGGTGCCCAGCAGGCGGGAGACGGATACCTCCAGTTCTATTCTGATCGCGAATGGGGACGGGCGAAGCATCGGCTACGGCACACCGAGCCAGCACGCTGCCGCATCGGCAGGGGACAAACATCGAGGCACACGACCCAGCCGGGTCCCCCCCCCTTTTTTCCCTTTCCTCACCCAAAGGAGCTACTCCAGGGTTTCCCCACGCAACGTGTACTTGTCCGGTATCAGGCAGAGAGCGATGGATATATCCCAACACGCCTGGGTAGGTGCGCAGTACCTCTCGCTCATGCTCGCAAGAGACGGCCCCACCTGTTTTGTTTTATCTCCTCCGTGATTTTTTCCATTCTTTTTGCTTTTGGAGTCCAAAACCGGACGTAGCGTACCGAGTATTGGCCGGCCGGGGCGCACGAGCCTGGCCCGTTTATTGTGACTCGAAGAAGGGAAAGGAAGGAAAAAAAACATTCCTTCGAGGGGGTGCGGGTGGGCGGACGGACTGCTGGCTGGCGGGCGTTTGCTCGCAGCAAAACGTGGCTACGGGCCACCCCCCCTCTTTCCCCCGCCGGCATTGCTAGACGCTTCCCCGGCCGCCCGACGAAACGGGATGCCTTACCAACAAATGTCACTCTGCCTGCCCATGAGACGGCCGCTACGGCCGCACAGAAGGTACATAGGGTCGGGGCGCCGCCGCCGGGTCGGAGGGCTGTTTGTGGTACAAAGATGATGACGCCGCTGGTGCAAAAGGGCGCAGCAGCTCGTGGATCGCACATGCATGGGAAAATCTGATGGATGGCAACAACATGGCGCCCCTCCCGGAAACACTGGGGACTGGCCATGTGATACGCAAGGCCCCGGCTTGTCGGTGATATAGGCGAGGGGAATATGAAGGTCGGCGTGTGCCGTTCGGGCATCGGCACCCCTTTGGCGACGCAACTGAGCAAACCGACTTTTTTGACCTGTTATATCGGTGTGCTACTGGCCGGGCTCGGCGACCAGGGGGGGGGGGCGAATGGGAAGCGCGAGCGCTCATCTGATCACTAAACCGACCGTAGCAGGCAATGGCAGCGTCACGACAGGGACCGGGCTTGCTTTTTTACTTTGGAGCCTCGACAAACGCGGTCTCGTCCACACACGACCAAGGCGCCGTTGAAATTACCCGTCCGTCATTGAGTTTCCGCGGCTTTCGCCCCGGGCGAGGGAGGCAGCCAGATCCTGGAAGAGCTTGCATGCCCATCCCATCCCATGGTTTGCCGGGGCTGTTCCATCTCTCTCCCCCCCCCGGTCGCCGCCGCCGCCGCCGCCGCTGCTGCTGCTGCTGCTGCTGCTGCTGCTGCTACTCCCTTGCGTGCAGGCGCACGGTACGCCATCCATCGAGAAGTAACTGGCCGGGCGCGCACATCCCGGGAGGCCGATACGACCGGCCAGGCACGATACGACCGACCAGGCACGACATGCCACGCCACGCCACGACGCGACGCGGCGCGCGCTGGCGAGGCTCAGCAGCCTGGCCCCCCCAGTCGGGCCCAACTACCGAACTTAGACCGCCGGCGGAAACGGGGGGGCGGGCACACGGTGGGAGAGGCTGGACTATCAAGTATTGCAAAACTTAGTTCGCGAAAACAAAGAATAAAAGGAAAAAGGAAAACGAGGCCACACCTGCCAGCACAGGGCTCCCCCTGCTGCGTTCGCTGGAAAGAGAGCCATGCAACCAATGTAAGCGAGACCCGATGGGCTCCGTAAAGTGCCTTTATCGTACCTCGGGCGCAACGATGTATTATGGGCACGCCTCCCATCCGGTACCAACCTACAAAGTACATGTTTCCGACCTTCCTGACGTAGGCAAGGTAGGTATGTAGCCAGTCGGCTGGCCGGGAATGGTGGTGGCAACAGGCGGACACTGCCAGCATCTCCATCAAAATTCGCGTATTGACAAAGTCGGTCGGAAACTTCCTGAACCCTTCCCACACAATGACCCCTCCCCTCCTTCCCCCGGGCCATCCCAGGCACCCAACGCGGAAACCCAGCAACCCAGCCAGCAGCATACCGGCACTGACCCAGCCCAGGGTTACGGCCGGCGGATCGGGATGGGCCCTTGGCGGCTTCCGGAAGCATTTGTGGCCTCATTTAACGGAGGGGTCCCAAGCAACTTTCTTTGGGGCCAGGGCCACGCCCCCCCTTCCCGGTCCAGGCCGGCCAGGTACCTTACCCGTCTAAATGGTGATGGTGGTGACCAGGCTACTCTAGCCCAAGGTGGTGACGGGGCCTATCTCGTACACACTTAATTTTTTTTGGGGAGGGGGGGCGGCTGTTCACTAGGGGAAGCTGGTCCCGGGTGCCGCATAGGGAAACGAGCTTGTTTTGCGCGCCGGTCGCACCGCAAAAGGAGAGCAAAGGACCGCGGGCCTGCGCTTGACAGCTTCCCCGGAAGCGCTACCGCGCATCTATGTTTGGGGCCATCGGTCTACGACAGGCCGCGCCTTCTCCCTCCTCCCCCCCCGGTCCGGTACCTACGCTACCTTACCTGGTAAGACCTTGCCAGCGCTGCCCGTTCGGCCGCCGCGTGGACGCTAATCAAGGGATGGGTGGTCGATGGGGTCCTTGGGAAAACGGGAGCTCCTGTTGGGTGTGTACGAGCTACCTGGGTACTTCGCAACATATCCACGGAGAGGGAGGAGAAAAGAGACGTCAGCAGCCTGTGGGAGGGCGGGTAATATGGAAGTTCGTTACATGCTTCCATGGGATGTGGATACGTCAGTCAAGTAAGTTTCGGAGGGGGGATATGGGTACGTTAGGGGTGGGTGCGTGTGCGCGTGTGCGAGTGCGAGTATGTATGTGTGTGTGTGTGTGTGAGTGAGTAAAGGAAAGTGTGTGCGTCTGGTCTGGATACGCCTGCGTGGCCAGCACGCCCGCCGGCACGCCAGCACACCAGCAGCAGCAGACAGGCGGGCAGCAAGGAAGCAAGCAAGGAAGCAAGCACGTCGGCCTGTCTGCCCTGCCCTGCCTGGCTGACTTGTTCGGCCGATGGACTGACTGAGAGAGGCTCACCGGCCGGCGATGCGCATCGCAAATCTAGGTGCTACGTGACCATCGCATCGGGCAGCCGAGCAGGCTCGGAGATATTGTCGTGGTGGGCAGGTATTTTCCCCGGTATCTACCTAGGAGCCGGAGGGGAGGCTAACAATAGCTGCCAATTGCGGGCGTCAAGGACGCAGATGTTGTCACCGGTTTGGCACGACGCAGGCGCTGCGAAAGGCAAGGGAGCGACCGAGGTAGCTGTACTGCCCGTCGACATGCATACGGGCTATAGGTACATGCAGCAGGGACGTGCATGCCCACCGAGTCGGTGGTGCCCGGCCACGGGTTGGCTCACGAGGCCCGTACCGGTGCACGACGAGGCATTGCGGTGTACGTACATACGTACAGGCCGCTTAATCGAAACCAGGCCCGGCTTCTTCTGGAGAGCTTTCCATCCCCCTCTCCCCCTCTGCCTGTACCCCTTCTAGAGCGAAGAAGCGTCTCCTTGCCGGCCTGCATCCAGTGCGTCGGGGCTGGGCCGTGACTTGCACCCACCCCCTTGGCTGCCGCCGGTACGCCGCCCGTTCGTTACACGCAGTAGCAGAAAAGTTTAACGTACCTACCTCCATACAGTTACCGCTTCTAGCGGAGGACGTGGAAAAGGCGGGCGACCGAGGTGGATGGATAGTGGATAGTGAGGTGTGTTGGTGATGACGATGAAATGGATCACGGGTCCTGGGCCGGTCTCGTTCTCTGCCGGTCTGGCACGCTACTCAGCTACCTACCTACGTTACCTGCAACTGGATACCTTTTTTTTTCTTTCCTTCAGTCGATGACCTGGGCACGAAGGCGCCATGCTGGACAAGTAATGGCCGCTCGGCTGATCGGCTCGGCGGCTGTCGTCACTACTTTTGCGGCTGTGCGCTCTTCTTCTACACGTGCAACCTGGGTTATGTAGGTGATGCGAGTTTTAGTTGACTTGTTTAGCGGGCGAAGCAAGTGTAAATATGGGAATAGGCGGGATGGAGCTATGGGGGTGTTCTCCCTCGTCGCACGCACTGGTGGCCCGGGATGCCGCGCGAGCGACGGCTCTTCCGCCCACCCCCCGGCCCTCTTCGGATGGATGAGCTGCCACGACACACGTCGACACGACAGACGACCCGGCGAAGCACACGACAAGGTCCCGTGAGGATGACTGCATCGCACCGCCCCTCCCCGCATGCACGCAGTCGGTATGCCCTCGCGCCCGCTCAAGATGGGAAGGACCCTTGGTCGGGCGTGCGCGTGCTGGCGCTGGCTGGCGGCTCCGGATGCTGTCTCTCTCACCGCCCAGCTGTCAGTGTGTGTGAGCGCCCTGGTAGGTGAGCGCGCACGAGAAAGAGAGCCCCTCCTTTCCCCCGGGAAGATCGAGCGCTGGAGCGCCTGCGAAAAAAAAAAAAAAAAAAGGCTCGGCGGCCCACCTAACGAACACAGGCTCGAAATGTGACCAAAAAAAACCTACTCCCCCCCGGCCGGCCAATGGGAAGGGCGCAGACCCGACGTGATTACCGAGTCCAGATGCATGCAGCCCGATTGCCCGTTAGGGATAAGCCCGAAACGGCATTTTCTACCATTTTATCGTCCCTGGCCGTTTCCCTGCAACCCCCGGTCGGAAAAGCAACCTGAAGCCAATGCCGGGGCATGGCCAGCAGGGATCATCCTCAACATCGCGAGCCCAAAACCCACTTATCGAATCCATGTGTGAACAGCATGTTTCCACCCGCTCGCCCTGTCATTCCTGACCGGGGGACAGTCGCTTTATAGCCGGCTCGCAACATGGCTCGTTATGGGGAGATGACTCTACGTCAGCCTGTGCTGGCATCGGCATACACTGAGTCCACAAGTAATACAAGCCGCTGCCCTCGGCTCCACAGCCCAAACGACCTGTCCCAATGGTTCGGAACCCGTTCCATGTCGCTCGGCCTGCCTATGGCCTCCCCGGCCTCTTCACCGGCCCAGTACATAGGCAGACCGATCGTCCTATCCCAAGTCTCACATCCGCTTGCTTTTCTGGATCCTGTCACCGCCGTTCAGTCTTGGAATCATAAATCCTCCGCCTGCTGCTACCTGACAAGTAGCTCTGCCCTACGGACCCCACCTGTCCCGACTACATATCACCCCGACCTGTCCTAACCAGAGCCGGTTGGACACTTACATACCTCTTGTCTCGCCATCGACCATATATATTACTTACTTCTCCCGTTCGCCCCCTCGCCTCCTCCGCCCATTACTCAACATACAAAGGGCCTCCTCCCATACCACCCTCAGCCTCCGCGACCCGGACGCCCTGTGCCAGCCCGTCAGCTTCTTCCCAAAGCTTCACGTGCTACCTACCGTCTGGGAGCCAGCATAGTCGGGACGACGACGGTCCCTCGGCCAGCGACACCGCCGCCACCACTCTCACCCCCAGACTCTCTCGTACCGGCGCCGAAAACCTTCGGCCCTCCGACTACGGGTTTGCCACCACAGCCAGCTTGAAGCAGGACTTCTCTCTTTCACCCTCTCACTCCCACCCGCCCTGACGCTTATGTCTACGACCCTTGGACGACTACCACCATCACCATGACGAGATACGTGTTCGGGAGCTCCCGCAAGGACTCCCTCTTGCCCATGGATCCGCCGGCCCCCTCTTTCCCCAAGCAGCAGATGTTGGTTTTGGGTATGTTAAGTTCCCAACGCGGCGAGTCCCGAGCCCGCGGCTTTGGGCCCCGCTGTCCCCCCCGAGCACCTGGCTGACAGTTCTCGACAGCAATCTGCCGCATCTGCGAGCCCATTGCCTTTATGGGAATCTTTCCCTACGTCTACTTCATGGTCAGGGATTTCCACATCACCGACGACCCCAACAGAATCGCCTTCTACGCCGGTCTGGTCACCTCGGCCTTCACCTTCGCCGAGTTCTCCACCGGCTTCCTCTGGGGACGTCTGAGTGACCGCATTGGCCGCAAGCCCGTCATTCTCACCGGTCTCACCGGCACGGCGCTGAGTGTCTTGATGTTCGGCTTTTCCAAGAACCTCACCATGGCGCTCACGGCCCGCGCTCTCGGTGGTCTTCTCAATGGGTGGGTGTTCTCGGGTGCGCGCAGCCGTGACGAGCCCCGAATTGCTAACACGGCCGCAGCAACATGGGCGTCTTGCAGTCGACGTTGACCGAGCTTGTTACCTTCAAGGAGCATCGACGTAAGCTGGCCCATCTCCAATCGCTTGCACTGGTGTGCTCACGGCTAACACCAACCACAGCGCGCGCTTTCACCATCCTGCCCCTCGTCTGGAGCGTTGGCTCAGTTATCGGCCCCATGATTGGCGGGGCCCTCGCCAATCCCTGCGAAACCTTCCCCAGCGTTTTCGCCCGAGGAACCATCTGGGACCAGTACCCTTACTTGCTGCCTAACCTCTTCAGCGCCTTCATCTGCCTGATTGGTGTGGTCAATGGCATCCTCTTTCTCGACGAAACGCACTCGGCGCTCAAGCGCAAGCGGGACCGCGGCCGGGAGCTCGGCCAATGGCTGGCTTCCAAGGCGCCCTGGTCCAGCCAGCCCGACTGCCAGCACAACTTCGACTCCGCGTCCGAATATGCACCTCTTCTGGGCAACGAGGAGCAGCTGCCAGGGTACCGAACCACCGAAAGCTCCCCCGAGAGCTCACCGCGACTTTCGACAGCACGCCCGACTAGCGAGCCCCACGAACAGCTCAGCCTTGGCCACGCCTCCGCGCAGCCCGACGAAGTGCCTACCATCTTCACCCGCCCCGTGATTCTCAACATTGTCTCTTTCGGCATCCTTGCATTGTGAGTGCGCTCGCCGCGCTTCCCGAGACTCGTGCCTGCCCAAGCCCCGCGACTGACTTTTTTTTTTCCGAACAGCCACACGATGACGTTTGACACTTTGCTCCCGTCCTTCCTGGCTACCAAGGCGCCTTCGGCGGCTACGGCCATGAACCTGCCCTTCCAGTTTGTGGGCGGCTTCGGTTTCAGCAGCCAGCAGACTGGTGTCGTCATGAGTTTCCAGGGCATTTACACGATGGTCATCAACGCCGTCTTGGTGCCCTTCATCATCGCCCGCCTCTCCCCGCTCGGCACTTTCCGACTCTTGGCTGTTTCCTACTTTGCGCTGTACCTCATCACCCCGTATCTGGTTCTTCTGCCCGAGCGCTTCTCCATGGTCGGCCTGAGCTTCATCATTGTCTGGAAGGCGACCTTCTCGAGCCTGGCCTACCCGAGCAACGCCCTTCTCACGACCGAGTGGGCGCCCAGCCAAAATGTTATGGGCACCATCAACGGCGCCGCCGCCTCGACGGCTAGCCTGTGCCGAGCGGCCGCGCCTGCCTTCTCGGGCATGCTGTACGCCTTCGGCCTCGAATCTGGCTATTCGGGACTGGCTTGGTGGTTCAGCGCGCTCGTGACGCTCGGCGGCGCGTACGTGGCCATGCGCCTGCCCGAACCGCGTGTCCTTAGCGAGAAGAGCAGGAACGACATCGAGGCGGTCCCGGCTTCGCCTTGAAAAGGATAATAGGAGAGATGACGGATAACGACTTTCACGACCAATCGACTTTCAATTCGACATGATGACTATTAATACTGGGATTTTATTGCTGGGGACGACACGCCCTTGATGGGCCCGCGTACAGCATAGGAGAAAACGGATCAGGACGGAATGGGAGGACATTGGGTTTTCCAGGAGTCTTTGCCAAGGGATATCGGCACAGCATTTGACAAACACAACAGGGCGTTACCCACACGGCTGGGACACTGCTTGCGGGACGGGAAGGCATTTTGGGGGGCGACCCTCGCTTCGGATCGGATTGGATTTGTTTTTCTTTTTTTTCTGTTTTCACCCCCTGTCGATTCTGGGATATACCATGGACGTTCATCCGCGGATTGGGAGCGTTAGATGGAGCTGGGTACTTACAACGCATGCAAGGAAGCGAGATACCACTGGATTTTCAATAGCATAGAAAGGGCGCTCTTGGTTTCATAGCTCTCTCCGAATCTGAATTACCTAACCCTACATCATCATGTGTTTGTTTGCATGCCCCGTCGTGTTTGCCCCTTCCTTCTCCTTCGGAGAGGTACCTGCCTCTGGGCCGAAGGCTCGGCTCCGACGAGAGCCAGACGAAGACAACGATGACGAAGGCGCCTCTCACCGACGAATACCAAGCCGGTCCAGCTCGACGGCGCGGGCTCCGTGGGGTTCTGTGTGGGGGTCGCGTATCTTTTGCCTGCAGTTTGATGTGCACGGTGGGAGGCGGTCGGTCGGTCCTTTTACCAACAGCTGGGAAGCCAAGCTGGCCTAGTACGTACGAGGCGCTGATTCGCTCTCGTGGCTCTGGCTCGGTTTTCCTCTCTTATCAGTCGGCGGGCAGGGAACAAAGCAAGCGGCCGCTTCGGTGTTGGAGAGTTCGTTCCAGTCCCGGGCAGCTTATTATTACCTAAGGACCAAGCGGTAGCAATCGCAGCTCGTCGTCACACAGGGAAGGGCGGGGGGGGGGAAGACAGCAAAAGTACATCATGCACATGTATGCTACTACAGGCCGGCGGCGGACCAGCTTATCCAAGCCGCAGGTCCGTCTGCCTCTCTCGCTTGCTTCCATCCTACATACCTAACTTACTTCATGTCGCATCGCATCCACGGCATCGTCCCGACTCACCAGCGCAACCGAACCGAAGCGGCGGCGTTGGCGTCGACGCGGCAGATCAATTCCTGTCGCTACCCCCGGTCGCCGAAGCTCTGTCCATATTGATCAAGTCGGCTGGATTGGCACCAGCCCAGCCCCATTTGTCGTACCCCCCCGACCATTCATCCCTGGAGAGCTCTCCCGTCGCCCTGGCTGTGCAAGCTTTCCGACCTTCCCTCTCGTTAGTACCTAGCAACGTTTTTCTGCTCCCCGACCTCCGTCCCCGCAATCGTAGCGTCCACTCCCCGTCGCCTGGTCGCCTCGAGGCCCAGCGTCGTGTCTCATTCTCCCTCTTCTCTGTTGGCGCAGAGCAATGGAGAAGCGCCGTCGTCACTCTGGGACATAGCGAGTCAAATCGAGCCGAGCCGAGTCGGGCGGCACACGCCGATCTATACATGTACTCGCCTATATCACCTGCCTTAGGCTGTCGGGCTTAAGCCACAAGCCGCACACCAACAAGCTCCGTCCCGCGTCCAACTAGAGCCCAGCCGTCCGTTCGTGCGTCTTCCCGCCGAGACGACCAGAGACATGTCGCCGCAGTCGCCCAAGTCGCCGCCCTCCCCGGATCCACACCCGGCCAAGCGTGCCCGCAAGTCCTCGCCGGACCGAGCCTCCCCAACTTCGCTGCCCTCGGCCGGCGCCGCCCCGGCGTCGCCCGTCGTCGATGCCGCGCACGACGGTGCCGGCGGCTCAGCCTCTAAGGGGGGTCAGAGCAGCAGCTTCCGCAACGTCAGCGCCTGCAACCGCTGCAGGCTGCGCAAGAACCGGTGCGACCAGAAATTGCCAAGCTGCGCCAGCTGCGAGAAAGCCGGCGTCTCTTGCGTCGGCTACGATCCCATCACCAAGAGGGAAATTCCACGCAGGTAAGCAGGAACCAGTAGTCGGCCGTTGGCGAGGACGCGCTCTCCGGTAGCCTGGCTAACACCTGGACCCCCAGCTACGTCTTCTACCTCGAAACTCGCATAGAGCAGCTCGAAGCTCTGCTGCGTGCAAACAACGTCGAGTACCCGCCTTCGAGCGACTTGGAGCACTGCTCGCGGACGAGCATCGACGGCGGTACCGGGGTCTCGCCTACAGAGGGCAACCAGCAGGCGCTTCACGATAGCCTGCACCACCGGACGCCATCGGGAGCAAAGCACGAGGTGGAAGAGCGGCCCAGGCTGCAGCAGGTGCCCAGACGCAGCGCCGCATCTGGGAGCCGTCATCTGGGTTCCGCAAATGGCGTCTCGTTTGCTCGGGTCGTGTTCGCTGCCGTCCAGTCGACGGTCGGCGACCAACGCTCGAGCTCGGACAAGACGGGGGGCATGCGCCCCTACAGGCCGGCGGTGGGCGAGGCCGCCGCCTCGGGAACCTCGATGCGGGATTCCTTCTTCGGCCTCCACACGCGGCCCACCATTAACCCGGCGCCGTTCCCCAGCAAGGAGCTGGCCCGGAAGCTGGTCAACCTCTACTTTGAGCATGCCAACCCCCAGATACCCGTTCTGCATCGCGGCAACTTCATGAACATGTTCGAGCTGGCGTATGCCAACGAAGGCAAGTTGCGGGGTCCTCGAGAGCTCTACATGCTCAACATGGTATTCGCGATAGGGGGTGGTATCATCATGGACAACCAGACGTTCAAAACGAACGACGACGGAAGCGTTACCAAACAAGCGCAGCCCGAGGAGTACCACGCCAGTGCCATCGTCCACCTCGAGGCCTGCTTGAGCAACAGCGGGGGCGGTCTCGAGGAGTTGCAAGCTGTGCTGCTCCTGGCCAACTTTGCGCTGCTCCGTCCGGTACCGCCTGGTCTCTGGTAAGTCGTGCACAGGACCACAACCCCCGTGCCCCCCTTCCCTGATCTGACCCGAACACAGGTATATCGTCGGTGTGGCTACCCGCCTGGCGGTCGATCTGGGGCTCCACTACGAGGATGGCCGAGATGTCGATACCGGACTTGTGGCAAACGACCATAGCGCTTCTGCCAATCTGGAGAGGCACGGCCTGCACTCGAGAGAAAGGGGCAGGCGCGAATATGTCCGAGATATGCGGAGAAGGCTGTGGTGGTGCACGTATTCGTTGGATCGGCTGGTCAGTGTCTGTGTGGGTAGGCCTTTTGGTATTTCCGACCAGGTCATCACGACCGAGTTCCCCTCGCCGTTCGACGACAAATACATCACTACTGCCGGGATATCACCGCCCGTGGGCCCAGAACCCTCGTACAAAATCGTGGCCTATCACTACTTCCGCCTCCGGCTCCTCCAGTCCGAGATCCTCCAGGTACTGCAGTACCAGCAAACGCAAATAGCCCGGGTGAGCGGGCAGAACTGCGGCAACATCTACATGCACACACGCCTGCCCTCACCTTTCCTGGACAGGTTCGGCTCCTTCCGGGACTGGCGACGGGACATCGACAAGCGGTTGCTGGAATGGAAGAACTCGGCGCCGTCAAAGCAAGACTCGGGCGTGGCCTTCTCGCCCGAGTTCCTCGACCTCAACTACTGGCAGGCCATCATCATGCTGTATAGACAAAGTCTTAGCGTGCCGGCCATGTTTGAAGGCGAATACAACACGTCGAATGAGGTGAACAGCCCCTCGTTGTACCCAGCCGAGGAAAAGGAGGACGAGGAACGCGTGTACCTGAAGGTCGCCGAGGCGGGACAGAGGATCATCCGCCTTTACCGACAGCTTCACCTCGTTGGATTGGTCAATTATACCTACTTGGCCACGCACCACCTGTTCATGGCCGGCATCTCGTACCTCTATGCCATTTGGCATTCTCCGATTGTGCGAAGCCGCTTGGTAAGTGCCCCGCCACCCGCCGTCCGCAGTCGGAACTAACGAGCCGGGAAAACAACAGAGCATGGATGAGGTCGATTTCACTATCCTGGCTGCCACCTCAGTCTTCTCTGACCTGATGGAAAAGTGCCCGCCGGCCGAGGCGTGTCGCGATGCCTTCGACCGCACGGCCAAAGCCACGATCAAGATGGCGAATGCGAAAGGGGGTTTCGGCCAAATTCCACGCCCGAAAAATAGCTCTAAAAGCAGCATGGACCGAGATTACATCTCGGCACGCGACGCCACGGCCAACCGTCACCGCCAGCACCAGCACCAGCACCAGCATCAGCAGCAGCAGCAACGTGCGTCAACAGATCGATCCACGTACCGATCCACGCCCCAGTCATCGTCGCAGTATGATTTGACGTTCCCGGACGGGTATTTTATGACGCCCTCTGGCGGGCCCTTGCCAGCCCAACAAAACCAGCCCTATGGTCTCTCGGTGCCCAATATCAAGACAGAGCCCGATGCGTTTTCTACCTTGGGCGGGATGCCGGCATCGAGGCTGAGCACGAGCGTGGGCGGTAGCCCCGATGCCGGCGTGGCAACCGAGAGCGCGGCCATCGACAACGGGCTGATGCGGTCGCCCTCGGCGGTCCAGACGCATTCGCCCATCTCGGCCACGGCTAGCCTGACACCAGGGGGTACGGGTGCTGGAATGAACATGCTCGGCTCACCGTCTACCGGGTTTACCCCGGGCCAGCAGCTGAACTTCTCCGACCTGCAGGGCATGGATTTCCTGCAAGGCCTGCAGGGCTCGGCGGGAATGGACGGTGACGCAAGCGGGGAGCAGATGGACCTGGGCTTCGGGCTGGGCTGGGAGGGCATGCACCATGACTTCAGCGATGGTCAGCAGGTCGATCTCTTCGACGGCTTCTTCTTCGGCGGGCAGCAAGGCGGCGGCGGCGGCGGCGGCGCCCCAGGGGGAGGCATGTGACCCAAAAGTCGGTCAGTGCCTCGCCGCCGGCCAAGGCAGCGAGAGACGCGGGTGCGGGCTGCGGGCGACAATCGCCTTGCGTGCCGCTGCCAATGCAGACGGACTGAGTATGGGTACGGGGAGGACGGGCAGGCATTGGACGTGGCAGGCCCGACAGGTGAGAGCGAGAGCGAGAGGGTGCCTCGACTTGGAAGAACCGGCGACCCATGCCGCCGGTGAAGCGTAGCTGCCGCACGTGGGCCTCGCATCGGTCAGATTCTGAAATCTGACGCTGACGTTTAAGAGTTTGCCGGCCCTTCCCAGGGCGGAGAAGTGGGAGGGGTGAGCACAGCAAACTGCAGAAGACGGGTCGCTCGGATACGATGGTGTATAGTCTAGCATGACAATAGCCCCCCCTTCCCCCTGGCCCTCCCGGCTTGTCGGTTCGATTGGTGGTGGTTTCATTGGTTGCTGACGTGTCACGAAATGTTACGAATACTTATCTGGCAAGAGTCGAGAAGCCAAGAGGAAAAAGAAAGGAAAAAGAACTAGCAGAACGAAGGTAGAAGCAGAGAAAAAGCAAAGAGAGACACATAACACCCTGGACCTGGCACTATGGAGCAACGGCCGCCCTTCTGGCTTTTTTTCCCACGTTTGGGGAAGGGGAGGGGAAAGGCCAAGGAAAAAAGAGACATGCCGACTGCGGCTGAGACAGAGCGATATCGGTCGTCTCAAACCGTCCCCCCTTCCCCCCTTTCCCCGGCCGTCGATCCCGGATGGCGTGCATACGTTGTGAATCGACCAAAAGAAAGAAAGGGAAAAGAAAAAGGAGAGAACTCGGTCCAGTGTCCTCCATCGGCTCTCTTTGGTGTCACCGCCCATCCCGTCCGCCCCCCTTCCCTCCAGACCGTTGAAACGCCTAGGTACCTACCTACTTGCACACCCCTCCCCTCCCTCCTCTAGCCGTATCTGGGAAAAAGAGGGAAGAGCCCCCCTCGTGTACGGATTCCGGAGGGTTTGTTTTTCGGCTTCTACTTTCTCCATTCCCCCGCCCGCTCCCCCCTTCTATCCCTGATCCCTGTTTCGTCGGCCCCCCTCTTCCCCCAGCTCGCCCATGTTTTTTCGCTGGCCGCCTGGGCAGAAGATGTTCGATCTCCAAGCCTTGGTTCGCCCCGCTCCGCCGATCGACCCCGGGCAAAATCCGGCTTGGTCCCAGTACGGGCGTCGGATTCTTTGATGCCGAGAGGAGAGCTTCGCGGGCGTCTTTCTCACGCATGCCAACCCGTCCGGGACGGAGGTAGCGTAACGGGAAATTTGGGGCTCACTTCCTTCGAACAGGGAAACAAGCACGAGGGCGAAATGAGGCAGGGTAGGTGCTTTGGTAAACATGATTTCTTTTCATGCCCCCCCGCAATCTGCGTCACTAGATTCACCTACTTGCTGGTACGCGATAAGCGCCTGTTCAATCCATGGCTTGGCATGTATCCTGGCTGCATACACGTAGGTTTCACCATCGCACATCGACGATAGATTCAACGTGAGAAGTGAGGAACGGCAGTGCCCAACGGTGAGACAGCTGCTAAGACACAATATAGTACTTAAGGGTTGAGACCAGGGAAATATAAGCTATCGGGTTGGTCAGCTTCCTTCTGCCAAAGAAGAAAGTCGTATTATGCATGGCGCAATGAAGTGTACCGGCCGCCACGACGAACCGGAGACGGAAAATTTGGCCGGAAAACGAACACTAGCAGCCAGCACGCCTGCTTCTAGCGCGGCCCTGGAGTAAAAGAAAGCATCGTTTGAACTCCAAACGCCTCATTAGCGCCATGACTCGGCAGGGAAATCACCCGTTCCCCGCGGGATCGTAGTCTACGGGGACACTTGCGTCCTTTATGCCGGAAAGCGAGCTTGGTTCCGGGCCGTGTGTCCTTCACCGGCCCCGGAGGACGCTCCTGCGCCGGAGAAGCATTGCAGCACCCCTAGTCGACTTTCTTCTGCAAGCCCCGGGGCTGGACGTAGCTGAGCGGCCAGAAGAGGTAGACGCAGACGGAGCATACGAGGGTGGAGATGAGCTGGCCGGCAAGCCAGATGAGCCGGCCGCCCCACGGTGCAATGAACTTCAGCCACTCCGTCATCTGGTAGTTGTCTTCCTGGCCGTGGATGAAGTATCTGCGTGGTACACTCTTGTCGCCGGGGGCCAGGCGCGTCTTGTCGCTGATGGGCCGGCCGTCCTCGCCCACGGGCAGTTGCTGCAGCTCGAGCGCCGTCACCAGCTTTACGTGGGCCTGCCACAGCGAGAAGGGGACGACCCAGAGCGTGAAGATCTGGTGCATGGTGACGTAGAGCACGTTGTTCTGCTGGTCGAAGGCTGAGCGGCAGGGAAGAGTCAAGGGTCAGCCGTCACGGTACGGGGCGCACACAAACACAAGGGACCGGAACCGGCCGGGACGGGGGCGGACGGACCTTTAGAGTCGATGCGGAACTCGATCTGGGGGCTGAGGATGCGGTACCAGCGGTAGATGAGGTGCACGAACCAGCGGGACTCGAAAGTCCCCAGGAAGGGCACCTCGACGGCCGAGAAGGACGGCACGCGGCACAGCGGGTGCACAAAGTAGGCGTCGGGCGTGAAGTAGTCGTTGAATGTGGCTTGTTGCCGCTGGTCGTCGCCCTGGGTGAGCGAGGCGATGACACCGTCGATCTCGTGAACTGGCGCCGTGGTAAGCACGGGTTTCGGAGCGGCCGTGTCTCGGAGAACGTAGGGGCTCACCTGGGCGCTCCATCCTCGAGGCTTGATGGGTGTACACAACAGACAGGCCGGGGTGGCGCAAGAGGCAGAAGCGACACGGAAGCGTGCAACCGGGCGTGGTCGGTGGAAGAGACACAAGGCAGAACGGGCGATGCGAACAAGCGGATTGGCGGGCCAAGAAGAACAAGAAGAAGCTCTCGGGAAGCAATAGGGATTGTTGTATATTGAAGACGGAGTAGAAGAAGAAGAAGAAGGAGCCACTGAGGAACTGAGGCAATATCCCGCTGTTCTGCACCAAGTGCGGGAAGAGGCGCTTCGAAGAAGGTGCCGGGCGGTTCCTGGGACGGGATGGGATGATGTCATGCCGCCCGCCCCTGCCCGTCGCTAATAAAGATCCATGCAGGGGAAAAAAGACACGCACCTCCACTCCGACCCATCCAGTTTTGAAGATGGAAAAAGAAGCATGTGAAACTGGATCCCAAATGACGAACACCATCGGTTTTACACACAGGTAGGTACCTATGTATTCAGACCTTCGCTTCCTAATTCTCGAACACCTGGTGCGGTCCAAAGATCCATCCAATATTAGACGTTGTCTTCTGAGGACATGTATTAACCGGATGCCGATAGATATGGGAGACTACGAACACCTTGTAGGCTTCGCCTTCGGCCTACTCCAAACCCGCACAAAAGCCGCCAAATACCGTGACATGGATTCCGCAACCCTCGATGCGCCCGTATCGTCTCTAAAACTATCCAGCATGGAACCTGTGTGCCGTCCAGTGGCCCGGCCGTGGGGCTCAGTAGCATGTCGCATACCGGTTCGAGAACGCTGCATGTAACTCCCCTCGCCGTAACATCGTAGTCCCATATTTATGTCTCAGCACATAGCTTTATGATAACAAATAGTGTCTTGAAAACAGCAGATTGCCCCCTGGGCGCTTGCTCTTGCAAGTAAAAAACAACCCTTCCCGAAACACATCAACGCCTCCGGGATTCGCTGCGTCGGCGGCTCATCTCGCGCTCTTCGTACCGGTAGGAATCCACGCCCTGGTAGCCGTTGCTTCTGCGCTCCTTGCTCCGCCGCCTGCGCCGCGGGGGCGAGTGCTCTTCGATGACGACGACCTCGTCCTCCTCCTCGTCGTCGGACAGGGGGGAGGGCGGGCGGGGCATGCGCGAGGGTGGCGGACGGCTGCGGCTGCGGCTGTGTTCCTCGACGACGATGCGCTCGGTCTCGCGATGCATGTGGGGCGGCGCCGGCGCCGGCGGGCCCGGGCCAGGCACCACGACGCGCTCGACGCGCTCCTGGCGGATCTCGAGCGTCTCGCGGCGCGGCGAGCTCGAGCGCGAGTGGTGGTGCTTGTGCCGGTGCCGGCGCGACTTGCGCGTCACGACCGAGGCCGACGCCACCGACCCCGCGTCCGTCGGGGCCCGCCGGACGCTGCCCAGGGTCGCGCACGCGTAGATGAGCGCCAGCAGGATCACGAAGCCGGCGACGGAGCCCAGCACGATGCCGGCGACGGCGCCGGGGCCGAGGCCCGGCGGCCCGCGCCCGTAGCCCTCGGGCACGGTCGAGACGTCCTCGGCCAGGCGCGGCGCGAGGCGCGGGACGGCCGCTCCGAGGCGCAGGGGCGAGAAGGCCGAGGCGGGCGACTGTCGGGCCGCCGCGTGGAAGGGCGACGGTGGGAAGGCGGCCTCGCGGGCCGCTCGTAGTTTGTGCGCTGGCGACGGCGGCATGGCGATGGCGGTGCGGCGTGTAGCAGAACGGAATAAAGTTTCGCTGGGGCGGCCTAGGGGAGCGGCCGATTCGGAAAACGGCAACGGTCGCCTTAAAGGGGGGAAGACGGATGATGGGTCAAGCACCCGCGTGGGTACACGTCGTCGGGCTGCGGTGGGACGCTGGACCGCGAATTGTTGCGTGCGACAACAGACAGCAACCAACGGGTTTTAAAAAGCCGACGGGCAATTGACTGGACGAGAGGACTCGACGGCGCAGCAGGGACACGACACTGCTCCAAGCCCCGGCTCCAGACGCGCAATGGGCCGCTGGCTGACGCTCTCGCGCAAACAAACTGGCATCGGCAACCGATGGCTCTGATCGGTTCAGATGCGGGCCATGGCGGCCGTTGCAGCGGGTGGGTTGTCGAGAGAGAAGCTTTTGCCTAGGAGACGGGATGGGATGGTAGATCAGGCGGGCGAAGCGACGTTTCACACGCCCCCAGTCTTTCAGTCGCCAGAAATATGAAGAGGTTGGGCCTGGAACTTCCCCATTTAATGACCCCGCGCGCTCTTACTCGTTCGCTGCAACGGAGGCCATTGAGGGAATGCCGCTCAATCACGCGTGCAGTTCGTTTAGCGAACAACAAGACATCACCGCGGGTGCATCTATCGCCTCCATCTTCTGCTGGCTATCTTTCTGCCGTGGATGTCGCGGCGGAAACATGGGTGGGGGATCTCGGAAAGAAGCAAGCACTAAGGCGGGCCGTGTATAATAAGTAAACCTGGACCCTGCAAAATGGAACCGCCTCTGGATTGCAGCACCACAAGGAACATGAACGGGACGGTCTCCGTATACGTGACAATATTGCACTACGGCCCCTCAACACGATTCCTTTGTGTATATGTGGGTTGTCGCGTTTGGCCCCTCGAAGAAACCAAGGATTTCTCTAACCAGGAATGCGGTTTGCTTTCATGTTTCACACCGAATGCAGCCCAGTTCTTCCATACTGACACGCAGGAAAGGCCTTGAACAGTTAACGACTCCCGGTAGGGAGCATATGCTCGTGTTTCTCTGATATACCGATAGCTTTACTTCCAACGATGAATACTAAAAAGAATGCAACGCCGCCTTGGGTTCCTGCTCACGGGATGGGCAGTCGCCGCGAACAAAACCGGTACAAGAATTCCCCTAAAGGTAGTCAGTCTATCGGATATGAAAAGCAGTTGCTCCGTGCATGGTATGAAAGAAGCTTTCGGCGGCCTCGTAGCTTCCCCTTCAGACCCAGGAGGCATCAATTTGTTACTTTGTTTCGATGCGAAGCCCTGATAGGTGCGTGACGCTTCCATCTGTACAGACGAAAGTTCCGGATGCAGTCATGGCCACCTTTGTTCATACCTATATCGTAGTCTTTATCCTCATCTGGGTCCAATTCGCGTGGTCCTCACCACTTGACTTCCTCGCGTCTCTGACCAGCCGTAAAGAGAGCGTCCGGTTCGTCGTTCCAGTTCAAACCCATTACCCCCTTCTCTAGTGCAATTACGCCCATATGAACAATCCATAAAGCCCATCCAATTATTCAAGACTTCTCGTTCGGTTTAATCTATACCCCTTCCTACCATGAGTGCCCCCAACATTCAGACCGCCTTCAATGATGATCAAGTCGGCCCCGGGCAAGATGTCCAGGCCACCACGTTGCAAGAGCAGATCCTCAACATCAAGGGGGCTTTCGACCGTCCCAAGGAGAAAACTGGCAGCAATTGGAACAACGCGGCGGGTGAATTTCCCGGCCGCCCGGAATTCGACCGGTACAAACTTCAACTCAACGCCATGCTACGGCTTCAAGAGGACCGCAACGCCGAGATATCGCCCCGAAGCCTCGTCTGCGCGCTGCTGTGGGAGCTGGGCCAGCTCGAAAACACGGCCGTGGCCTCGGTAGTCAACGTCAACGGCACGCGCTGGCTCCAAGACACGGCGCCCTGGGGCATGGGCGATGTTGAATTCGCCGCCGCCATGGAAAGCCTTACCCCGGCATCGTACCCCTTCAGCAACGGCATGCGCGGGGCGGAATACGTATTGCTGCCCTACCAGTATCGCTTCGGGCCCGGGCCGAGGACCACGGGCACCGCCTGGGTTCTCGCCGTCATGCGGCTCGAAGAAATCCTGTTTCCGATCGACGCCACGGACCGGCGGGTGACGGACCTCTGCGTCGTCGACCCGTCGCCCGAGCGCGCCGACGCCGCGGGCCGCTTCGCGCTCCTCCGAAATCGGCTCCCGCGGCTCCTGGGCCGAGGCGGCATCGGCGTCGACGCCCACGCCTGGGACACGGGCTTCGCGTTTCCGCTGGCCGGCGGCGACGGCGACAGCGGCCACGCCTGCTACCTCGTGGGCCGCGAGATGCTGCGGCGGGTGCGCCTCGTGCTGGGCACGGGGGTGCGCGGGCGCTGGCACGCCGGATTCTGGCGCGACGTCGAGGAGCACCACAGCCCCGACTACGCCCGCAAGCTCATGCTCGGCGCCTGCGCCCACCGCACCGTCGAGAGGACCGACTACTACGGCCGGCTCGCCATCGAGCTGCCGACTCGCGCCCCGAGGAAGCCCGTCAATCACGACCCCGGTAAGCTGCGACCCGAAGCGGCCGTGGCGAACCTCCTCGAGCACAGGCTGGCCCAGCAGTACCATGACGACGAAGAGCGAGGCGGAAGGATGGGTGCCGCGAACCCCGCAGAGGCAAACCAGCAACCTCCGATGAACAGCAAAAATCAACAGCCCGCCCATGACCACAACCTTCGTGGCACAAGAAGTCGAGGCCGCGGTAGTGGTGGCAGCCGGCCCGGTGCCGGCAGTGGTAATAGTTAGGTAAAGTACCCAGCCACCATGGAAGCTCAAAGCGGCTAGCACAGACTGGTATTTCCAAACACCGAAGCCTTCTTCCATCGGTGCGGATCCAGTACACGCGTTATGGCGGTGGAGGGGATCGCTGCTGTTGGTGGCGAAGTCTCCTTTCGGTTATTTCGGGGTAGGTGGGAGGTTACATCCGAAAAAGGAGGTGGGATGCCTCTCGAGCTGGCTTTTAGGCGCACATTCATTGAAGAAATCTTTCAGTAATCGTCAATTGTCTTTGAGGCCGCAGGAACTTACATTTGCTCTTTTTGCTCTGATAGGTGATGCTGTGGTTGGTTATGGCAGGTTCAGCCATTCTTCCATCCACCTGTCTATCCCGCGATCATGGCCATCAAGATTCACGCCATCCTGACCATCATGGCTCATACCACAAAGATCCATAAAACTCTCCAAGATCTCGCCTGCGACCAGCCCGGGAGTGTCCGTTTCCCCAATTCCAGCGTTCGCATCTATACCCGGCACTACACAGATGTCCCAAAACTCCTCAAAGGGTGCGCCATAAGCCAGTGTTGGCGCGTCCTCTTGTTGCCCTTCCTCGAATGCCGAAAAACCAAAATCTTCTCGACCCGGGCGTAGGTCCTCGTGTCCGCTGCAGCTCGCTGGCGGGCTCTGCGACCCAGTGCGGTTGGAACCTTCATCCCAACAGCAATCTGGCTCGTCCATGTCTTCATCCACGCTTTCCAAATCGCCGGCACAATTTCCGTGTCGGTAAGTCAGCCCTTCATGGGAGTCGAGACTGTTCAAGACTTGCAGATTCAGTGCCTCTTCGTCTTCTTTGGTCCATCCAACCTGACGTTCCAAGTACAAGCGTACTGCTTGATGGCCTCTTTTCTTTGCGTAGCCGGCAGCTCTTACGACTTGGTGTCTTCCCTCGCCGTCACTGAAATTGCCGTGTTCCAGTAGAAGCCCGACGACGTCCAGCTTGCCCTGCGCCGCGGCGCCTTCCATGGCCGTCATCCCATTGATAGGGGCCCCTGGCGCGTGGACTTCAACACCGCGGGAGATGAGCCACCTCACGATCCCGATGTAACCCTGCATGGCGGCCAGCTGCAGTGCGGTTCCGCCACCCACGCTGGCCGGGGCGGCGTTCACGTCGGCGCCGAAGTCCACGAGAAGTCGGCTGCATTCTAGGTCTCCGACTTCGGCAGCAAACTGAAGCGCAGTTCGACCGGACCCAACGCCAAAATTGAAATAATAAGCGATTTCAGTCTCACCCTAACGAGGACGAGCATTGGCACTGACTTTGTGACCCAACAGAAACCGTACCATGTTGTGATCCCGGTTGGAAACCGCGTACTGGAGAGCTGTATGGGACCATTGGTATCGCCGTCGCGGATCAAAGCCGAGCTCCATCAGCTGTTCGAGCTCGCTTACCGAGCACTTGCTGCAAATGGCACTCAGTCCCAAAGCCGTGGTGATTTGGAAGCCAGAACGTAGCAACATGTTGAACAGGAGTCGACGAGGATCGTCGTCCATGGTGATGGCGGCGAATCCACACTATTTAGTCTGGAAAAGGGCAAGTAGCGGGTTGTCCACCGGGTGCGAGGTCACTTGACAAAACAGCTGCAACGGCAAAAGCCCCAGGGTCTCGGGACCAACGCGACCGTTAAGGCATGCTGTAATAAGATGTTTTAGAGCCTGTAGCGCCACCTCGCCGTCAACAAGGTCAAGTCGTCTCCGCCTCAAGACCTTGCATAAAGTGCCCGGCAACTTGGGGATGCTCCAAATGCTGTTTATGTTCCGATAATCCCGTGCCATATAAAGTACAGCGGCCGAGCTGTAAGCTTGGGGGTAGCGGTCGACAGCAAATTCTAGAACATGGTAACGTCTGGTCAGAATGACCGTTTCGACCGCGTATGAAAGGCTGTCAAGGTACGTTGCCAGAGCATCAAGCCGTGCGCTTTCCGAATCCATGACCAAGTTGCCTGGGAACAACCGAAACCATTCTTCCAGCAAAGAGTCGTCGAATTCGGCCTTGCTCCCGAGGATCTGTATGCAATGGTCGAGCCAGGCTTGGGTGTTGAAAGCTTGAAGGTCCGACTTTCTGGAAGAAGCACCGGCGCGTACCAAGATGCCCGTAATCTCGGGATTCTCTTCCAGGATTGACATGTCCAGGGCCGTTTTTCCTGACGAGGTTTGCCTGTCCAGGTCGACAACTCTGGCGATCAAAGCCTTCACGAGCTCGGCTGGCGGTTGGGAACCGTGAGGTGACTCGAAGAGGGTGAGAAGCTCATGACCCTCTACTGGTGCTCCCGAATCCAGAAGGACGACGACGCAGCGGTAGGACCCCGTCCATAATGCCCAGAGCAACGGGGATCTGGCAGTTTGGTCAACGGCGCTGGCTAGACGCGATGAGTGACTGTACAAACGTTTGTTGCCCATGTGGAGGCGTGCAGGCCTATGCCGGTTGGCGCCGTTGGTCAACAGAAACGCCGTCGCATCTTCGTTTCCGAAGGCGGATGCAATGTGTAATGCCGACGGGCAGACTTCTTGATTGGCCATTTCCACTGGTTCGTAGTTGACTGAAGCGCCGAGGTCCAACAGTACCTGGCAACAATTTGCGTTTCCCCTCCAAGCGTCGTTATTTCCGTAAAGTGACCATACAGCGATGGCAGCCCCGAGAGGAAAGTTTCCTTCTGGTGTGGCACAGTTGAAGTCGGCTCCTGCTGGTTGCAGTGATCTCAGTAACATGAGGCTGCCTCCCATGGCTGCTCTAATTAGTCCCCCACAAGACAGCAGAGTACCGAAGGGGTTTCCTGCCAGCGGGAAAGCCTTCAGAACCAGACTCTGCAGGTATTGTATTGTCCCTGGCCTGTCCCGCCGACGTTCGTCACCGGGTGCGAGACGCAGTAAGGTGTCGAAGTCCATTTCTTGGAGGTAAACGGGTGCCGTGAGTGCCGATGCCGTGTTCCACAAATGCTTGGAATATTTCAATATAGTCGAGCGACACCGCCCATTTCAAGGGAGTGAGTTGCGTTGCGCAACAGTATTCATCAGGACAAGCTCCGCGGGTGAGCAACACCCCAACGACGGCCTTGACATCGTGGATGGGTATCTTTCTGCGCAGAGAGTAACCCCACGAATCCTGAGCGTTTAGAAGAGTGACAATCAGGGGGTTGTGAACAGTTCCTTTCCACATGTATTCCTCGTATGCCAGCTGGCAAGCAGGCAGGCCTAAGCCGATATCAAGACCGGAAATCCACGACACGACTCGACATTTGTTTTGGCGTAAAGCCGCGGCCCACACCTTTTCTAGAATGGAAATGAATGTTGGTTCTGACAGTATAGTGTCTGTGGAGCCTACGAGCCCTGAAAAATCGATCATGTCAAGAAGGATGCGATCTGTCCGATCTGAATCAGATTGAGGGCAATTCACGGCGTTGTTGGCAATGTGGTACAGAGCCCATATGAAGAGTTCGCGTGAAGCGCCACCAGAGCGTGTGATGAGACTCTGGCTCTTCAAGAGATGGTGGCCCGGGAACAACTCGGGCATTGTGGCATGGGAGTAGTCAGATAGCCTGACAGGATCCGAGGCGCCAGATGACAGCCAAAGGTCAAGTAGTTGCGCGGTCCGCAACAGCGCGAAAGTGACATTTGGGGCCATGGGCGTACCGGGCAATAGGTCTTGCGCCATCATGCCGATGATGTCGACCGGCGCGTCAGAGACCAACTTCATGAATCGCAGCCATGGCAGTCCTGGCGGCCATTCGTGGGACTCGGGGGCCGTGAGATCGTTGGGAGGAGGCGAGCACACCGATACCATGAGACCAGGAGGTAGGTATGGGTTTGCTACATGGGTACAGCTTGTATGGAGGGGATTACTTGCGTCCTTTTTTTTTTTTTTTTTTTTTTAAACCACTTACGGATTCGCCCCAGTTCCAATCTTGTGTAGTCGTTCCGGCTGGTTTCTTTTTGGACCTTTGCCAGTGGCCATAAACGGCCATCGACGACAACAGTGGATCGCTTTTTCTCTTGTTTACGTTTCATGACCTTGTGGGTAATGCACTTCTTGACGTCAATTGGAAGCCGGCCGGAAAAGCCCCAGTATCGCAAGCGAAACTTGAGTTCCTCGAGCCTAACCGACGGTTAGCAAATCGTATTGTGACCCTTTTTGCAGCGAAGACTTACGTGGTCTCGAAGCCCAGGGTCTTCAGACGATCGCGTACTTTCCCTAATGGTAGCTTCTCCTTAGTGAGAAGATGCCAGACGGCCACCTTGTTCTTCTCCCATTTTCAGTCCCGTCTAATTTCTGGTGAGAGTCTTGACATGTTCGCAGTGTACCCAGAGACGGCGGAGGAATGACGAAAGCTCGGACTGGCTGTAGGGATTGCGATAGTCGGTGGTTGATGCTGCAGGGAACGTAGATGTTGGACGTGATGATTGGTTTGTTGCCAAAGCAAGGCCGTTGATGCCTACGTCCAAAGCGATTGAGCCGTTAAGTCGCTATGCGGAGAACTTATACAGCGTATCTTGATGGCAAGACATTTGGGCAGCAGAAAAGCTACCTGATAAATACTTTACCTGGGAACTTCATGTCCAAGGTGAACCTCGTACGAAAAGCCTGGGTTGTTTACCTCTACTTGTTGTAGGCTGTTATGACTTCTTCATTGATTGGTCACTTCCAAACCTCACATGCGCCTAAACCCAGGGCGGACGTCAGAACTAGCGGTATGGGCATTGTTTTCTTCCCCACGCTGTCGAGTTTTGGAATCAGTCAATCAGCATCTTTGTTTTTGAGGGGCTGGGTAATAAGATACATGAGTACTTACCCAACAGCAGCGACCCTGTGTGGGAGTCCCCCACTCTCCATGTTAGTCGCACTGGCTGGGGTGTGGAGGTACGCTGGCGTCCTTACATCTTTTTCGGAAACACTCCATTCCTCCTTGAAAGGGCCACGAAGTATCAATCTGTTTTTGCCTGGGCCCAGATGAGGTTGGGTGGGAGAACCTATTGGAGGCTCGTGTACCTACTGCGTAGAGGTTCCAATGTTGTGTTCCGAGAGGCTTGTTTTGTGCTATAGCCTCGAACAATACTATATGCCACGACAAGAACGGGCATGGCCGCTAAGCCGGGCTCCTGGGTGACGCATCTCTTAAAGGAAAGGACAGCACCACTGAGACCCAACTCGATAAATATAATTGGCCACTTCTAAACGTCCATATAGTCCAGCTACTGGTCACTTCCAAACCCATTGCAGGGGTATCAATGGCCGGTTCCGAACCCCTTGGCCAAGTTCTACTGGCTCTTGCCAAACCGGACGAGCGATGATGAGGCTGGACTAGTCGTCGGTCCTTTCAACCCACCGGGAGAGATAGAGACGGGTCCTTGATGACATGATATGCGTGCATTGTGAACCGTGTCGCCGAAAGCATGTGTGGATACAGGTGCGCGTATATCAACTTCGACCACGTACCTTTCAGGACTTCCATTGCTTCTGCTAGCATCACGACCATTCCAAGCCAAAAACCATCTTTCTAGCACTACCACATCCAAGTATACAATCATGTCCCTTCCGCTTGAAGTTATCATCGCTCTCATCGCCACATTCCTGGCTATCCCTCCGGCTTTCGCTATTCTCTGGAAGCTAGCACGGCATTGGCGAGGCCCCGTTACTAAGCAGCCTTCGCAAACCTATTCAACAGCGCTTGTTATAATACGCGGCGCTCAAGGGATTGGTCCAATTACAGCAGACGAGGGAACCGACTGCGAGACGGGCCCAGAGACGGAGCGGGCCATGGAAGAAGGCCGCCTGCATCACGGTACTACGGTGACTCCGTGACTTGAGGTTCGTCCATTCCTCCAAAGTGCTTCATCTAAACAAAAGGGTGGAATTATTTCAATATGCTAACCTTGGAGTATGAGAAGGGAAGCAAAAGAAACGAGGAAATAGGTGATTCGGGAAGACTTTGGTGGAAGTCGTAGACACCCGTCCTCAGTGTACATCACCGGTGAACACTACCCCCGTGCCAGGGAAAACATTCGCCTATCGTCATTTTATTCCTTAAACAAGTATGGAAAGGCGAAGAACATGAAGAGCTTGGAGTTCACATTCCGAACCATCAATTATACCCGCCCGTCACAGGAGCGCTAGGACGTCGACTATACCGGCCTCCATGTTACTCATTTCTGTCTCATGTACATTTACGCATTCGGCTATTGGACTGACCATATGCCTCATTACGGAGTATAAAGCATCCTTTCTGTTGTCTGCGGTCAGCAAGTTCTTCACCATGAAGACGGGCAACAGCTGTCCCGTGATTTTGTTACACGCCACTGCGGGGAAGTGAGACGCGTAAGAAACCTGACAGCCACCCGAATGCTCGGCCGCCATTGCCCATTACTTAGTCCTGTTCTACCTCCCAAAACCACGCAGCCCGCAGCTTCGGATCGATTCACGACGATGGCGATGACGCAAGAGAAGCCGGACCAGCCCAAGACTTACCGCGGCAGCTGCCACTGCGGCAACTACGTCTTCGAGGCCCGGCTGCCCGAAATCCGGAGCGCCGAGCACTGCAACTGCAACTTCTGCCACAAGAAGGGCGCTCTCTGGGTCCACCCCGACCGCGCGTCCTTCAAGTTCCTCGAGGGCGCCGAGGAGACCCTGACGCACTATACCTTTGGGAAAAAGCTGCTGGACCACAAGGCAAGGCGCCCCCTTGCTCCTCCGCGCCGCTGGCTCCCCGTGGCTGACCCGGCGTGTACAAGTTCTGCGGCAACTGCGGCACATCGCTTCTCGGCCGGAGCTTCCCGGAGACACTGCAGCCGGGAGATGAGCCCGTGTTCGGCGTGAACGTGTGTCCCACCCCCTCCCCTTCCACTCACGCCTCGCGAAGAAACCCGAGACACGCGAAAGCTAATGACTGATGCACCGACGCTGGCAGGCCCGAGCTATTCCCGACGTGGACATCTGGAGCCTGCAGCTTCGAGAGTAAGTGGACAGAGGCCTGGGCCGCGACGGCTCCTCGAGCACCCTGTGGTCCTGTTTCCAACACCTGTGCCCAGGCTTAACGGGAAGGCTCTCCCGCCAGCCTACGAGCCGCCGCCGTACACGGGCCCGGAGCCGGCGGCCGAAGTCGAGAACGGAAAGCTCTACACCGGGAGCTGTCACTGCGGGGCCGTTACGCTGGCCCTGAAGAGCAAGCCGCTGGACGAGACGTACGACGAGACGGCCTGCGAGTGCAACTGCAGCATTTGCGGTAGAGTGAGTCCCCATGCCGCCTCGCGTGGCAGGTTCTGTATTGACGAAGACGTCGCGTATCGCATAGTATGGCGCCGCCTGGATATACCCCCAGCGCGACCAAGTCGTCGTTCAGGGGGGCGACCGGCTGAAGTACTACTTCATGGGTCATCGCATCTTCGGCAAGGGGTTCTGTACCGTGTGCGGGGTACCCGTGGACAACAACTGCCCGACTCTCAGCAAAGAGAAGGAGGCACAGCTGCCAGAGGGCATCCGACAGTGGTATGACTTGGGCCAGGCCAAGTGGCCGATCAACGCCAAAGTCTTGAATGGCGTTGATATCACAAAGATGAAGTTCCAGCATATTGACGGGAGAAGTCGCTGAGGCTGGGGGTCTATCCACACTTGGCTCGAAAGAGTTCTTGGTCGGTATCTTCCGGAGGCCAAGGGCATACCAGGCCTGATCAGATGGTCACATATGGTGAAATGCACGGGTATTGCCCGGGCCAGTGTAATGTACAGCTGCAGGCTCATGAATCAATCTCGCCTGTTATAGACTCATGAATTTAAATTGGTCTGCTACTTTTTGTAGCGGTCCTTGTCCCAGCTGGGGTTTCCGTCGTCGTCAAAATCGGCCCACTGGAAGAACGAGCAGTTCTCTTTACCAGGTACGTAGCCTCCATAACACATCCAGAAATAACGTCCCAGGTTTTCCGGCTTGCGCTGCACCGTTTTCAGCACCGCCGGGATGCCACACTGGCACTTTGGTGTATATTTAGGGTGTAGACTAGGCTTGTAGTCGCGGTAGGTGACATTGATTCTTCGGTTGCCGGCAATGGGATGAGGATCTATGGCCTGGGTAGGCGCAATGCTGTGCTTCCACTCTTCTTGCATCTCGGCGTGCATGACGAGGAGAGAGTTGTGTGGGAGGTGGATGGCAATCTGACCCTCGGCATCAGGGTTCGCCATCGGTTTGTTCCCCGAGTCTTTGGGTACCACTCGCCGCACGCGGAATTCCCTGGCCACCCCAAGAGATAGCGAGCCGATGACGGCCCGCGGGCCGAGATAGGTCAGCTGATCCGAATGGTAGCCCACGTTCTCCTGAGGGCCTGTGTAGCAGTTGACAAAGGCGGCGTTGGGCTGCCAAGGGTGCGGAGACTGAAATTTGAGCTTCTGACCGTTCGGATAGTGAGTCGCAATCCGGGTCTGGATCTCCTCGTTCACTGCAGCTTGCACCAAACGCTTGACTCGAAGCAGCTGGGAAGTAATCTTGCGTACATCCTGGGGCCGTATATCAGCACGGGATCTGGTGTGACGGTCTGCTGTGGCATTTTGGCCTACTGTCAACTTGGCGCCGTTGTAGAAGTACTCATCCTTCTGCGTGTTCAGTTCCTCGTCGGTTTCCACGTAAAAGCTAGACGTGTGCGGGCTGGTCACCACATTGTCGAAGAGCTTGAATGTGATCTTCTCAAACGTCTTGGACTCTTCTAACATTTCTTGCAACAGGTCGTTCGCCATCTCCGCGGGGAGAAAGTTGTGGACGATGCTGCAAGGTGTGTGCTTGGCCACATCGTGCGGGTCGTACAGGTGCAGCGTGGTGCCCTTCTTGGACAGCAGCTTCGGCTTCTTGGGCGAGACCTGCTGGGAATAGTTGGGAAAGGTGAATGCAAACGATCTCAGCGAGGACTGGACGCCAACGGCGGTAGCGGACGGCGTCTTGTTGGCCGGGTCCGGAGGCGGCTGATCGACGAGAGATGCTGCCGCCGCCTCTACGAAGCCGTCGTGGGCGAGCAGTGCTTCCAGGAGTACCTCTTGACTTAACTCGGGATGCAACGAGGCAAGCAGGGCCAGCTTCACCTCGGTCAGCTCTCCGTCGTCATTGCGTCGCGCGTCGGGCGCGGCCGACGCATCAGACTTCCGTTTCTGTCCTCTGAGAAAGGCCTCCATGGACACGATAGTACGGAGTCGCGACTGCTCTGGTGACGGAGATGGTGTTTCAAGGTAAAGCCGTAGGTAAAGGCCCGGTCATGACGGCATAACTGGATGACCCAAACTCCTAGAAGGTGACTTGTTCACATTGACGATAAGATTGAATCGTGACCAGGCGCCCAAAGAGCTGGCAGAAAGCTCGACCGGCTGGCATTCACGAACAGGGCCCTACTAAAGGCCGGTAGGTACTTCCATGTAGGACCGAGCCGGAGCTCCAGCTGCTAGCTACATGATGTACTTCCTAGATGTTTGTTGATCCCAAGACTCGGGTATTTTCCACTCCAACAGCGGGTGCTTCCGAATATGGGAGCATTTCCTTGTGGAATATGGCGCCTTGGTCACTAATGAAACCGACAACAGCAAGCATCCAGTTGTACTGTCTTGCCTCCATCCTCATCAGCCAAAGTGTCGTGTCCATACTACTTCCTGTACCTGCTGACTGCCTGGAAGCTGACGGACGGCGACGTCAGCACTCTAGCTAGTGCTGAAACTGGAGCTGGAGCTTAACAATTCACAACTGGGGCCTCAAACATCAAGCAAGGATGGATGGTTAAGATAGCCCTGTTCCGGGGAGAGCTAACGCCCATCAATTCTTGGAGGGTAGGGAGGGCACCTGGAGAACATCAGCCGAGGCCCCACAGCTCGGCTCAAGGGCCGCCTGCGTGGGGTTGACCATCATCGCCCGGAACCGGCCATCACGAGCTTCACCCTGCCGAACAAGTTTCCTCCTTGGACACACCACCCGAGTCCCGTCCCGTCCGCTTGCTCGAGCCTCCGCAAAGTCTGGGTACGTCGTCGAGGTGCCGTGTCTACCCCCGCCGACATGGCTTCTTCCATGCTGGAGTTCAGGACGCCAGGCTTCAACCCTTACGCCGTCAAATACTCGCCCTACTTCGACTCGCGCATTGCCGTCGCATCCGCCGCCAATTACGGCATCGTGGGAAATGGCCGCTTATTCTGCCTGGCCTTGGGGCCCCGGGGCATTCAGATACAAACGAGGTTCGCATGGCGCCGCAGAGCAGGGGCCGTCCTTGGACCACTGGCTAATCCCGCCGACGCAGCTTCGACACAAATGACGCCCAATACGACATCGCCTGGTCCGAGATCAACGAGAACCAGCTGCTGGCAGCCTGCGGCGATGGCTCCATCAAGCTCTACGACACAAACGTACCGCAGTTCCCCGTCATGAACTTCCACGAACACAAGCGCGAGACCTTCTCCGTGGCATGGAGTCCCGTGACAAAGGACACCTTTGCCTCCAGCTCTTGGGACGGGACTGTGAAGATCGTACGCGCCGACCCGCGGCCCGCCCTCTGGGTGTATGTGGATATGTGCTGACATCGCCGTCGTAGTGGTCGCCGGCTAGGCAAGAGTCGCTGAGGACACTGCCGGTCGGCAACTGTACATACAGCACGTCCTTCTGCCCCTCGAACCCGAACATCATCTCGGCTGTTTCGACAGATTCGCACCTGCGCATCTTCGACCTCCGAACCCCCATCAGCGCGCAGTACCACCTCACCGCCAAGATACCCGTCCACGTCCCGCCGCCAGTGCCGATGCCGCAGGGGTTGGCGCCGCCCGCTATGCCGGGTGAGATATTAACCCACGACTGGAACAAGTACAACGACACGGTGATTGCCACGGGTGGCGTGGACAAGGTGATACGGACCTTTGACATCCGGAACCCCGCCGCCGGGCCCGTATCCCTGCTGATGGGCCACGAATACGCCGTGAGGCGGCTGGCCTGGAGCCCTCACGCGAGCGACATTCTGATCAGTGCGAGCTACGACATGACGGTGCGCGTCTGGACCGACGGGTCGACCATGGCGCAGCCCGCGGCCTCGCCCATCCGGGCCGGTGTGCAGCTGGGCATGATGAACAGGCACACCGAGTTCGTGACGGGAGTGGACTGGTGCCTCTTTGGCGCCGGTGGCTGGGTAGCCACGGTGGGCTGGGACGAGCGGCTCCTGCTGTGGGATGCGAACATGCTCATCCAGGGGCGCGGCTAGCAGCACGATACCGCCCCCGGGGCCGCCTGCAGCAGCAGCCGTCGCCGCCGAGACGAGCGCATGGGAATGGCGTTAATGATTTTGACGTGGGCTGGAATCTTTCAATGCATGCATGGCGTTTGGCACGACGCACAAGATTTAAATCTAGCGTACCAGCAAGGTACCTGATTCCTGTTTCTGTTGGGGGCAGGTGGTGACGGGGGAGGGGATGCCTGGCGAGGGGGCCCATAAGTAAGCCCTGGATCGGTTGCTTGTCACGAAGACAAGCCTTTCTTTTGAGTACTACATGAACCTGAATGGCTTTGGGCCCTCCCTCATAGAAGCACTGGCATCCTCCCAGCGGACCCCTTGGGGGCCACTCGTCTCTTCCTGCTTCAAGAATGTCGATCTTACTCCTAGGCTCGGAAATGCTGCAGAGTTATGAACAGCATGTACCATCACCCTGAAGACAGGCTTGTTGGAGTTTGGGACAGAGGGACGACAGAGGACTCTTATCAACCCGTCGCGTGCCGTAAGCGATTTCGCAACGAGGAGAGATACGCGCATCCGATGAATCCTCCGAGTGGTACCTAATGGGAAGTACCGAAGTGGAGGGGGACTTGCACAAGAGTTGTTGGGAGGGTACACAAGGGTGGTTTCACGACAGCCGCCAAGACCTGCCTCTGTACACCTACAGCCATTTTAAAACTGGCATGGAAATAAGCGATGCACCTGCCCGATGTCTCTTGGAGCAGGATAGTCCCAAGCCACTGTGTTCCGGCGCCACGCAGCGAGCATCCTTTAGGGCACCGGCGCGCAGTCTGGCAACCTGTCTTCCGCCAAGCGAAGTGTCTCCCGCGGATGGTTTTAGTATAGGGCGGCTACACCCAGCTTGGCGCCAGAGATCAGGCAGAAACCGGGCTACCGTCTGTCTTGGTAGCGAACGCGCGGGGGAGGGAATTTTCTTCCAGTGATGAACCCCGGATCAACGGGGCCCCGGCCCCTCTCTTTGGCGCCGGCATCCGGCATGGGTGACATCGCGTATTCCGCGGCTTATCCCCCGGTGCAGCCGAACCAGGGCCTCGCCGACAACGGTGATCGGCATGGCCTCGCCAGAAACTTCTACCAGTGGAATAGTCGGGTTGGGAACCCTTCCAGCGCCTGGACAAGCCGCGGCCGACGACGCGGATGCTGCGAACCGCAAATCTCTTGTTCAGGTTGGCTTCTAAGCTGGGAATCTGTACCTGGCACCGACCAGCAGCGGGAGAAAACAGTCTCCCTGTCATGATAAATAGACCGTATCGTGATAGATAGACTACCATTATGAATAGACTACATCGTGATAAAGGGGCTACATGGTAACGATAATTCGAACAAATCTATTTCCGCTGATGCTGATGACCGACCCCCAAAGTGTCCATGACGCCTGTGACCCCATCTCGTCGGTTGGCCCAGCCAAGATCCTCGACACTGTTGGGGAGGCCGCTTATGATGAGTGCTGCAAAGCGGACTCCTCCCCCACGGCCGCCGCCTCGCCGCCCTTATCGCGGCGGATCATGACAATGCCGTCGCCGTAACCGTCCAGGATACCACCGGAGAAGCTGTCCACGGCCCAGGCGGCGAGGCCGCTCATGAGCTGGCCAGCATGGCCGTCGCTGACCTTTTGCACCCACGCGACAAGGACGACGCTATGCCTCCCGACAGCGTGGGCAAGCGTGGAGCCGTGCGCGAGGATGTGGCTCGAAATGTGGTACTGGCTCTCGTACCGCAGCCCGAGCCGGCCGAGGAGCAGCACCCAGCACCAGAGGGCGTGCACCACGACCACGAAGCCGGCGACGCAGTACTGGACCGTACGGTGCAGCAAAGTCTTGCCCCGGTCCGACGGTTGCTTCAGTACCACCTTGGCGGCCGGGGGCGCTTGCTCCACGGCCAGCCAGGGGGCGGAGCGCAGGAGAATTTCCGTCTCCAGCTGCGTCAGGTCTTCCGGACAAGCCCGCAGGTAGTAGGCGACGCCGTCGATGTAGGAGCGACGCTCAAACGACGGGTCGTCCAGCTCCCTCGCGGCGCTAGACGTGAGTTGTGCACCTGGGGGCGCAAACCGTCGTATTAGCCGGGTGCAAAATCACATGTCAGAACCGGGGGGGCTAGAGGGCGGGTCGGAAAGTGGATCAATCGAGGAGGAAAAAACTGTTACGATCTCAAAGCAGGGTGGATAATGCATACCTTGGCGCGCATATCTCCACCTGATCCCAGACGGCGACCAACCGCAGTCGACGCCGTCGTACGAATGGTCCCCAAAGCCTGGGCCCAGACGATTCTCGAGCCTGCGCTGTTTTCCCAACTTCTGAATGAGCCGCAGGTGTTGGTCCTCAACGACGGGGGGCGATAAGGGAGGCCCCAACCGCGGGTGCGGCGAGACGGCGTACTCGTAGCCGCCCACGCTGCTGACGCTGCTCACGGAGGTCGGCGCCGTTGAGGCCCTGCTCGATATGTAGCTCGCCGTGTCCGTCTCGCCGTCCGAGAGGAAGGCGTCCGAGCCGAGGCGGGCGGACGGCTCCTGTTCGGGGCGCGGGTTGCCGGCCTGGCCCGTCCCTGTTGGCCATCGCGGCGGCGGCGGGGCCGGAGCCGCAGCATTCTTGTGGCTGATGGTGCTGCTGAGGGCTTTCCTCAGCGCATTGAGCCGTGGCAGTGCCGGTACCCGGGACGAGAGAGACTCGGGCAGCATCCCGCTGAGCAACTCCCCCACGAGCGTCGAGGGGTCGATTTGCTCCATTGGGGAGGGAAAGAGATAGGCAGCCGAGGCGAGCCAGGACAGGTTTCGGGAGAGGGGTCAATGGTGGCGTTGATCCTCGGAGACGTGGCGGCGGCGACTGCGTTGAAGCGTCATACCGGTGCGTGGAGGCTCAAGACAAAGCGACGGGCGAGGGCGTCTCGCGATGGCCCGGGGGTTTTATAAACGAGGTAGAGCCGGCGGCCCTGCAGCCCTAAGGAGAGCCCGTTAGGCAAGACAAGCTGGCGGCGAGTGGGGGGCCAGCCAGGTGAAACATCCATTCGTGAGGCGAAGAGGGGGGGAACAACCCCCCAAATGCCAGGCTGGGGGCTCTTCAACACACTTATCTTCCAGGAGGGGCGGTCTGCCATGGCCGCATGTGTCCCCAATGGCGAGCGTTCCCCACGACATGTGCGGCGGGACCAGCACCAGCCTCCAGCCGGAAACCTTGACAATACAGGGGCATGTGATTTTCCTCGCCCTGGGGCGCAGGGTAGTCATGTCAGGTTGGCGATTAAGGCTATGTACGTATGACTTGCCACTATCTATCCCATGCGGCTGGCCTGCCAGGCTCTCTCTCTCTCTCTCTCTCTCTCTCTCTCTCTCTCTCTCTCTCTCTCTCTCTCTCTCTCTCTCTCTCTCTCTCTCTCTCTCTTTCTCTCTCGCCCCCTTTTCTTTCTCTCTCGCAAGCTTCCATGTGCGAATTGGCCCGACGAGAGGGAGGGGTTGAGCACTTCATAGTTATAATATGTAGCACTCGCAGTGCCCCTCCTTGTCGGCCCGTTCGGCGCTAACAGGGAGCCCCCGCCCGCATATTCGCATCCCACGAGATCAACTTCATGCTGCGGCGTACTCCCCGTCGTACACCAAAGCCCATCATCACCCATCTGTTTTCTCGGCCGTTTTGGTCTCCTGCGACGACATGCCCGGCGAGATAGCCATCTCGAGCTACCCACGTCTCCTTGGAGGACTTACTTGGGTATTTATCAAATGCATGATGAGAGGTAAGGGGTACCCGGTAAAAGGCGGATAACCTACCGCTAAGGTACACATGTACTTACTTAGGTACTTGAAGGACCCAGACTTGAGGAAGTACTCACATGGATGGCTGGTCGTCCAAGTCCCTTTATCTCCATTTCCACTTCCTTGACTTTCGAACGGCCGTGTGCGCGACGCCAATGGCAAGCCCAGCTTAGGACGACCTCACGGCCGGCGTCAAGCCGGGCTCGGTTTTGCCAACGACCATTGAATTTGCCGCGTCGTTCGTTTAATCGCGAGCCCGTCGAGCGATACCAATAGCGCCAGGAATCCAGCCTAACGACTCTAAAAGCCGCACAACGTTCTCCGAGTAACACCGCTGTGAGCGGTGGTACGATAACACCTCGGCGCGCGGGCACGAGTGCAGCTCGTGAGCGCTCCGTTGTATCGATCTTACTCAGTACACACCCCCCACCCATGCGTAGCAGACGCGGTGCACCATCACCTGGGAAGCCACCCTCTCACGTTGAACTGCCGACAGAAGAAACTCAGATTGGTTCGAGGCAAAACCCTCAGCCCCTGGCGTGCGTGGCCGGTTTACCCCCACCCCCCCTCCGCTATTGATCGAAGCCTGTATCTGTTCCGAACTTCAGTTTGCGCCGTCTCGGCGATTCCGTTGTCGGGCTCGGGCGGTGGAGCAAAGCACTGGCCTCCACATGCAGGCAAGCTACACAGTAGAAGTAGGTACTGAGAGGTAGGCAGGTAGCCCGTATGGAAGCCGACGCGTCCTGCCGCGCAAGAACGTTCGCTTTGGAGGTCAACGGACGAAGGCACGTGAAGTAGGTACCTACCTTACTTCTTAGGTAAGTGGAAAGTGCTTTAAGTAGGAACTAGCCCTAGTATCGGCTCGGACCTTTACAGATTCATTCGACGACCGTGAGTACTAGACTCCATCTTACTTCTAACAGCTGGAGGCTAGGTACGATAGTATCAGGTAAGAGGTACTTACTCGATTCAGCACTGAGGGATGTACAGTAGGGGTATACTATAGTACTAAGCCCCCCCCCCCCAACGTTGCCGCCAGTATTTCAATTCGGACGACATACGGGAGGTTAAGTGGTGGAGGGACGCACGTTTAGGGGTCCCTCACTTTGTCAAGCAGGCTGAGTACCTAGGTATCTCGTACCTAGATACTGCGCGGGAACCATCCATCTTGGCATTGGCACATTAGTAGAAAGCCCTCTCTCTTCCTTCTGCTCCTCTCCGACCGCCCCTGTCATGCGGCTCGGCGGAACCTCCGTTATGGAAGCAGTATCAACCCAGAAGCGAGGAATCAACAGTGAAGCCCCATGCCTCGCTCTTGAACCCCACCGTCTGAACATACAGCGTCCCGGACGGCAGCCCATACAATACCACGAGGTAACCTGTTTCGGGCTCTCGGCCCGGAAGTCCTGGCCCGACTCGTAGTGCCCACGGTAATCAAAGTGCCCCGTCACCCCCGCGAACTCCCCGTGGATCTGCCAAAAAGTGTCGCGAGTTCCCGGCGACCACGCCTCGTCGAGTATGGTCTTATAGCCTTCGTAAGTACGCACCCAGTCGATGTCATCCTCGGGAACACTAATCTTAATAACGTCAACACAGTATGGCATCCGCACTTTCCAACCACGGAAGCTGGAAACCTCCATGGTGGCGCGTTGCTTGTCCCCGTCACAATTCTTGCCGGTTCTTTTCGCAGCCTGCTGCCAACAGTCTTCCTCTTGCCATTTGACACAATACCCGCATGTATTTCGGTCTCCGGGCGGTACAGTGGCCAATGGAGACGCGATATCCCGGGCCGAACTCTTTAACGCATCTTGCAGAGCGAAGCTCTACCAGAGCTTGCTGTCCCGCTTTGTTTTCGGTCCCTTTGCCAACTGGTACGCCTTTGCTTAGGCAGGCGGCAAATTCCGGATCCCGGGTACGGAGGGGGTGTTGACGGTAGTCCCATCGCTTGGCGTGGAATTCGTCCGTGGTTAAATTGTGAAAGATGCGAGGCTAGGGGAACGAGATCGTGCCGTCGTTCCTGGCGAGGATTTGACCGACAGTCAGGAATGCGACGGCGAGAATGTAAAGAAAAGCCATTGTAAGGAAAGAATATGTGAGGTTGGAGAAGATAAGGACCGTAAAGTTTCTTCCCAAACATGCAGGCAAGAAGCCCTTTTACGTTCCTTTGGGCGGCCTCTGTTCCCACGGGAAACTAACGCCCGTTGAACACGAATTTATCTATGGCCGGAGCCAACTGGGCACGCCCGTATGAATAGATTCCTATCCGTATTTGAGTCGACTCGCTGTAGTTGAGGGAACACCCTGGAAGTGGAATTAAGGGCTGGTCGGCACAAGTTGCTGGAGCCAAGATAATTTAAACTGTCATCCGTCATGCTAAACGGTGATCGGCAGACAGAGTCGAGGTCTCGTGATGCGTCCGGAGCGCATGGCATTGCGCGAGCAGCCGTTCAGCGGAACCAGCAACTTCTCCAATGTCCTTTCCCAGGGAAAACAGATAAACTATAAACAATTGCATAAACCTCGTCTCGCGAGATGCTGGCTTATGTTCGTTTGCAACCCTGTACACTCCGATGACATCTTTATTAAAGGTCGCTACCATGGATCTACCCCAATAAGCGCATAAATGTATTCATAACTATCTTTTAGTTCGTTACAGGTGCTTTTGAGCCTCCGTTCCGTGGTGCTGTACGGTCGCAGGACTATTTAATATTTAAGCCTTTTTATTCCTTGTGCGCAAGGGGACGTGTAAAAGGGATTACGTCGTAGCCCAACGCCTGAAGGCCTACCTTTACATATAATGAGCAGCTCTGCAGCAGGTCGGATTGTACGGACTACTAGCGACTGCCCCAGTGTGCAGCAAGTGCCGCTGACAGTTTTTTCGACTCCAGGGACCCGCATGCCGATAACTTAAAGTGCTTACTTTTTACCTACAGGCTGCCCGGGTACCTACATCTTGACCTCCATCCAGACTTCTTCACGCACCTTGTTCTTGCATTGTAAAACCTTGTACGATGAGGGAAACATTATGGCTACAGGACCATCAACATGGCTGGATAAGTACCTACGAACTATCCAGCCAAAGTGAGGGACCCTCTAGCGTGTATCCTCCACCACCTAGCCTGCCTACCGTCCAACCCGAAATACTTGCGGTAACGCCCTCACTTGGGGGGGATTAGGTATGTAAGTAGATGTAGGTATCCACCCCGCTGTGCATTTGCCCATCCTGGAGTTCCCATCCTTCCACCAGGGTCTTGGGCACCTACTTCATGGGATTCCCATTAAAGCGGGTTTCCCCATATAAAAGAAAAAGAGTAGCCTTGATTGGAGGATAAGCACTGCAGCTAGCTGGAGGGGCAACTGCGATTAGAAAGGTACCCTGCGCCTATACGTCTTAAAATTTCAAAAAGTTTTCTGATGCCTGGGTCTTGAGCATCTGCACTGCTCTTCCCCATCCGTCTTCAGCACCTTCTTCTTGAAGGCCGGCAGTCTCGATCGTTCCCAGAGCCTGTTTCCACCGCCGCCATGTTCAAGAATGCGCTGTCACGCCACGTGCGGCTGGGCCACGCTGTTGCCCGTTGCCAGGTCTCAAGCGTTGTGTCGCTCAGAAGCGTTCGCATGCAAAGCCTCGAGCAGCAGTCGAGTCGTCCTGCGCTCCGCCTCCCCGCTCAGCCCGTCACCCTGAGATGCCTCGTACCGCGACTGTATTCGTCCGAGTCGGCTGCTGCTGCCCAGAGCCAGGGCGAGTCCACCAAGGCCTCGTCGGGTCTGATCACACGCTTCGCCGACCTCGACCAGCTTGGCGTCCACCCCAAGCTCATCGACTCCATTACAAAGGGGATGGGCTACGAGGCCATGACGGACGTTCAGTCCATGACCATAAACCCTGGTGTGAAGGGCGTTGACCTCGTTGCCCAAGCCAAAACCGGCACCGGCAAGACCCTGGGCTTCCTGGTGCCCGTGATACAAAGATTGCTTGCATCCCACCCCGAGCTCGCCAACCGATCGCAGCGCCGCGAGAGGCCTAGGTCCGACGATATCCAGGCTATCATCCTGTCCCCCACTCGCGAGCTGGCCGAGCAGATTGGCGTCGAGGCCCGGAAGCTTGTCGCCGATACTGCCATCACCGTCCAGACCGCCGTCGGCGGAATTCGAAAGCGCGAAGCTCTGAATAAGCTGCAGAGAGAAGGTTGCCATATCCTGGTCGCCACCCCGGGTCGCCTTCAAGACTTGCTCTCGGATACCTATGCCAACGTGGCTGCCCCCAATCTGCAAGCTTTCGTACTCGACGAGGCAGATCGCATGTTGGACGTGGGCTTTGCCGATGACATCCAAAACATTCTGTCCATGCTCCCCCGGAAGGAAGAGGTCGATAGGCAAACACTTCTTTACTCGGCAACCATCCCGCGTGAGGTTGTTGGCTTGGCCAAGAGCCTGGTCAAGACGGACAACTTCGAGTTCGTTCAAACCATCCGACAGGATGAGTCCCCGACGCACGAGAGGATCCCCCAGAACCTTGTCCTCTGCCGCGGCTATGAGAACTTTCTCCCCGCCGTATTGGAAATTGCGGATAAGGCAAGGGCAGCCGTCAGGGAAGACCCTTCCAAGCCCCCATTCAAGGCAATCGTCTTTTTTAGCAACACTTCCTCCGTGCAGTTTGCCAACCAGGTATTCAGAAACACGATGCTGGCTGATGGACAGGACGGAATCCCCATCTTCGAAATCCACGCCAGATTGGAACAACCACAGCGAACCCGTATGGCTGAGAGCTTCCGGCGCGCTAAGGAGGGTATCCTGGTATCATCTGATGTGACGGCTAGAGGAATGGACTTCCCTGGCGTCACGCATGTGATTCAGGTTGGTCTGCCGCCGGATCGTGACCAGTACATTCACAGAGTCGGTCGTACCGGTCGAGCTGGACGTGAAGGTGAAGGATGGCTGCTGGTCGCCGACCTGGAAGTCAGAGAAGCTCGCGCTCGTCTCCCGGGCCTTCCCATCAAGCCTAACAAAACTATCGTGTCCGCCACTGCCGACTTGGAGAACGACAAGGTACCGGAAGAGGCTGAGCCGTTCGTCGCCGATGTTAGGGATGCCTATGGCCGAAGCCGGATCCCCTTCGAGCAGGTATACCACTCGTGGCTTGGCATGAAGCAAGGCCGAGCCTTGCGAATGGACGATCTGATTGCGCTACTCAACGGATGGGCTTTGCACGGTTTGGGAATGACCCAGGTTCCTGGCATTCCGAGGAGCCAGGCCTTGAAACGTGGTCTTCTCCGTATCCCAGGCGTCAGGATTCTGGAATCCGATGGGGAGGCTGACTCGAACTTCTCTCGTGGCGGTTCCGACAGAGGATCCCTTGGTTTTGGCGGCGGCAGCCGCAGTGGTGGTGGCGGCGGCGGCTTCGGCGGTCGCGGTCGCGGTGACTTCGGTGGTAGCCGTAGCGGCGGCGGCGGCTTCGGTGGCAGCCGTAGCGGCGGCGGCGGCTTCGGTGGCAGCCGTAGCGGCGGTGGCGGCTTCGGTGGCCGTGGCCGTGGTGGTTCCGGCGGCTACAGCGGTGGCGGCTACGGTGGCCGTGGTCGCGGTGGCGGCGGCGGCGGCTACGGTGGTGGTCGTGGCGGTGGCCGTGGCGGCTACGGTGATAACGCCGCGTTCTAAGAGGTACGATTGGGTCTTCCCCCCTGGCCTCTTTCCTCGAAACAGCCCTTGGACTCAGGTTATGACTGGGATCCCTGGGTCATTTTACGACACATCATCGCTGGCGATTCAGGGCCTCGGCTAGGTTGCCTGGACCGCCAATGATGGCATCACGCAAGCGACGTTTGCGCCATAAGGATTTGGGACACCTGCCTGGAGTTACGGACTATTGTTGATTTTGTTTCACCCGTAGATGTTGCGAATGGGGCAACAAGATCGGTGATGATGGATAAGGCCTGCGTGGGAAATCTCTACTTTAACCATGTACGATTGACGTCGGATAAGAACAAGAGCTATGTACTATAGGTAGCGAGTGGAGGGTTAAAATGATACGCATGCGCGACGTTCTACAGAACAACTCCTATACCTGCCCAGTTGGCCTAGACGACCAAGTCTTTCTAAAGCCTCTACAAACTGGCCCCGAATAGTACGTCTCGGGCCTTGCCCGCAGGCGCCGCTCTCTCTCCTCGGCGTCGCAGTTACATAACTAAACACTGCGACCATCATAGTCTCTTCCTGGGCACTTGTACGGCAAGGGTCACGTCGCGTAGGACTTGGGCTTCGTTGTGTTATAGTATAGTTGGATAGGTTGGAATGGTGTTGAATTGGAGTGGCATGCACTAGGTAACGGGCGACTCCATAAGCAGTGCAATGGGAAGACCAACAAAACGTAGTCTGACCTGCTGCTCAAGCCGGGCCCCCCGAGGCAGCCTTTTCGGCCGCGATTTGGGCTTCCATCTTCTTTCGCGCCGCAAGAATCATCTCATCCCGGCGCTTCTGCAACGCACTCTGCCTCTCGACGCGATTGGAACTCCAACCCTTGGGCTTGTCCTCCGTGGCGGCAGCGGCGTCCTGCCCTATCCTGCCAGCCAGGTTGTATCGCGTAATCAGGTCCGGCTCAGCCGGCTTGGCCGGCGTTTTCTGCGCTGGTGTCGGCGGGGCAGCGGCAGGCGATCGCGGAGGCGACGGGGGCTGAAACGTTGCGGGGGGCTGCGCGGTGCCAGTCAGCACATGTGTGGAATCGGCGAGCCTCGCCCGCGGAAACCTAAAAAAAAAAAGGGGGGGGGGGGTTGCTTTCACGACTTACCGTTTCCAAGCGGCCGCTCAGAATGCGCTCCGTCGTCTCCGAAATGCTGCCCCCGGTCCTTTGAAGATCCCAGAGGATTGTCCTTCGATCCAGCTGCGGAAACATTTGCTGGATCCGGACGACGGCGGCTTCGCGCACCGCGGCCCCGCCATCGCGGCCCGGACGCTGGCCGGCGGCCCCGGCCGGCGGTGTCGCCGATGACGAGTTGAAAAAGTAGCGGATGACGAGGGCGCCCAGAACCATCACGAGGATGAGCGAGGGAAGCGATATCTGATCGTCCGCCATGGTGTAGGGGGGCAAAGGAGAAAGGGAGGGCCGGGCGGGTTGTTGCGTGGGCGCGGGGCCGGGGCCGGGAACGTCTCGTCGTCCCGCGTTTCCTTTCGGCGCGGCCGAGGTTGTGTAGCGATAAAGGGCAGCAGCGTCTGGTGGCCGCGACTGGCTATCGATCGGAGGGCGGGCCCACGTGCAAGCGATGTTTCGCGGGGACTATCCAAAGACGATGGTTGATGGATGACGGTAGAGGGTTGGGTTGGGAGGGTGCGGAAAGACAGTCGTCTCGTCAGGTCCGATCAGTTGGAGCAACCTGGCAAAGCGCCAAGTCGCAGTCGCTCTGGTAGCGTGCTAAGCCAATTTCGGAAAGGTGGGCGCCGGCTAACTCGGGTTACAACGGCCGCCACTGCACGTATGAAAGTGATATCCCATCGGGTTGGTTCTTACAATAGACGGAAAGTACTCCGTATGATGCCTCAGAAAGAGCAAGGCATCCGATTTGCCAAAGGCCCCCTTTCCCGGTTGGTTAATCATGCGTGTCTTCCCTGGGCCAAGACAACCGTTTGTCAAATCCTCTCTCATTGTGCCGTTCCAGCCAATTCGAGTGCACGTTTACCGTAAGATCTGTCCGCCATTGAAGTTGAGCAGCTGAGAGGGTCTCATGTCGAAACATCCCATTCGTCCTTGCAATGGGCACCAGGATTCTCAACTCGGCAGTTGTTCATACGGAATCTTGGCCCGTGTGGAGTCACTACCCCCGCGGCCGTCTGGGCAGGTAGGTACCTTACCTTAAGGTACCTTGACCATTGTCTAACAGGACACGCAAACAGACGGAATTCCGCTACAACCTGGAGGAGCGCGCTCCATGCGAGACATGCTTGATACTGTATAGCCGTGCACCAGTCGCGAGAAACCCTAGAGATAGGATTAGAAAATGAAGAAGCGACCTGGCCAATATCAAAGCCGGTGCTGGTAGATCTGTCTGATAAGGTAACTGTCAATGTAAGGGTATCTTATGTACCGGTATAATGCCCCCAATTCGACATGTGTCTACCTACTAAAGTACAAGGTAGAAAGTCGAATTCAGCGAGCGCGCACTGCCACCATATCTAATGTTTAGCCAATTACGCCAAAGGGGATGCAGATCTCACAACGCATCTAGGTAATCCAGTTTTGGAGATTCCGATATAGGGACAGCCCTGTTAGAAATGGAATGTAATTTTGCGACGGCTTCATCTTCAGAATTGTGTACGAAATACTTCACCTTTTTGTTATGCGAAGCTTTCCCAAAGAGGGGTGAACCGAAAAACGGCCAAGCTAGGACATTCTTCTAGCGTCGCTCTCTGGTAGAGCTGCTGGGGTATTTGCCGTTACCCCACCCTGCCCGATGACCTCGATACTCCAGTCGGAGTCGAGGACAAACACCCACCCGACAGGCAACCACCGTACGTAAGAATCCGAGAGCATTGGTACGTCCATTCATTTCCAGAACACGCCATATCACCTGGGAACGCCCTGTTGTTCTCTCATCCCTCCAGTTCGCCTCAAACTCCCCAGCAGCGCAAACGGATCCAACCATAACCACGATGAATCCGCTCAGTCCGTCGGCCCTTCTGCAGGGCATGGCTGACGCCCTGCCCACGCATGCCCAGGGTGACACCACGTCGGATCTCAGCAGTTCACACGATGCCCTAGCCCTCTTCACGCATGTATGCATGGCCTCGCTCGGCTTCCGCCTGCTCGGTTTCGACGAAGCCAAGTCGGACGAAGCCAAATGCCGTGACCTGGCGCCGCGCCTGCCGGAGAACTGGAACTCGTCCTTCAACAACTGCACCTTTGTCTACGCCCACTCCCAGTCAGCTTTGCGTTTTGTCATCAAGGTTGACCGCATGGGAGGCAAGGCCGAGATTCGTGGCCTCGCCATCGAAGATGACCGCATCGCCCGCGTGGAGATCACGGCCAAGGACTTCGTTTCTAATGGGGCTCTGCCGGTGCGTATTACCATGGGGCCGGACTCCACCGAGGACCGAACCGATCTTCCGCAAAAGCTGCAAGCAGTCTTCATCAGCGAAGGCCGCATCGTGGATCTGGCGAACCTCATCAAGATCAACATCATCCAGAAACTATTGCCGGCCCTGCAAAAAGAAGGCTACGAGGAATCGCCTGATGACCGCGTCGCCAGAGACGATGCCGAGGACGCGGCCCGTCGACCTCCGCGCCAGCCCGCTGAGCCGAACCCGATGCCAGGGCCCGCTCGGCCGCATCCATTTGGCGAACCCATGCACCCGCCTCCTCGCCATCCTGTGCCGGCCGGCGACTTTCCGCCCCCGGGATTTGATGACGAGCTCGACATCTACCGCCCCCCTCGTGGCTTTCCGCCCGCTGCCTCGCCTTTTGGGAACATAGGTGGCGACGACTTGAACCCACCGGGGCTGGGCCCCCATGACCCATTCCGACCCAGCCTTGGCGGCCTGCCCAGGCCGGGAGGACACCAAGGCATGCATCCCACCTTTGGTGAACTGGGGGGTAGTGGCATCGGCGGCGAGCCATATGATCCCCAGGCACCTCCGGGGGCCCGCTATGATCCCCTTGGGCCCGGAGGCTTGCCGAGAATGGGTGGTCGCGGGCCGGGCGGCGGACACAATCCCTTTGGCGGCGGCTTTGGAGGCTTCGGCGGAGGAGACATCATCTAGCCACCTGCCCTCATTGTATAACACTGCGGAAACCTCGTTCTAGGCGTTTAGGACTTACATGGGACGAACAAAATTTCGCCCAACAAAACGATACCAGGGATAATGAACAGGCGTCAAAATTGATATTGTGGTTTCGAGTGGCCTCAACAGAAGAGGTGACCCGAAGGGCTGTACAGAGCCGGTTTGGGTAATCCAATGATGGATCACAAATACGTGTTATGAATCGCCTCACTAGTCTCATTAGAGAATGAATATACCATATCCTGCTCTCTACTTCCTATAAACCCCAAGTCCCTAGCCCATGAGGGAAGATACGACCGCCCCCCGCCCCCTAAAAAGAGGAACATTGGCTTTCCGTCACAAGTAGGTCCGCATTGTTTCAAGCCCATGGGTGGCATTGAGGCCCCAAAGCACGCTTTGCAAACGACAGAAGAGCACAGGGCAATATAATTCGTAAATGTAAAGCAAGCACCGAATTACTTAGGTGGATGTATTGACCGCATCATTGGCATCTTTCCCTTCTTCGACCCAACACTCAAAGAACAGTGGGCCTGCCTCGACCGTCCTGACCGGGATCGTTTTGGCGCCATCAACGCCACGACCTTCCCGTCGTTCCATGGGCTGAGACTTGGACCTCGACTGTGAAGGTATCCAATATTGGGGGTACTGCGGGTAAGGTTGTGAGCGCACGTCTCTGCTAGAGGATGGCGCGTTTGCCAGACAGGAGTACTTACCCCGATGGGTGCCTCGCTTGCCTCTCGCAATTCGAGGGCGATGGTGAAGCTGCAGCCGTCTGGTAAAGGGGCCATCTTCTCGCTGGTGAGTGCCATCTTCCATAAGGCAGCGCGGAGGCCCTCGTCGACGTCGGACCAGTTGACCGCCGTCTCCCCTCTCTGTTGCCCGGCGTGGTCGGGCGCGGGTTCGGCGTCCTCTTCCGCCTCTCCGTCTTCCTGCCGCGGCCCCTCCTTCGCTTTCCCCTTGCCTTCGGCTACGTCCTCCCCGTTCCCGCGCGTGCTTTGGAATTCATCGAACTCGGGCCAGGCGGGGAACGAACCCACGTCCAGCATCCATCGTTCCCGCACCTGCGTGTCGCTGTCGTGGATTACGACGGCGATGCGCGAGACCGTCCCCTTGACAAGCTGGGCCTTGACGGCGTCGACGGCGTCCCGGACCCAGGCACACACGGCCGGGTGCCGCGCCTGGTGTACGGCGAGGTTGTAAGCCTGTGTGCTGAGGAAGGTTGTCTGCGGATAGAGCGACCGGTGATAGAGGATATTGTGGATGCAGACGGTGAAGAAGTGGGTGAAGGAGGTTAGGAGCTGGGTGGCCTGTGGGAGGGGTATGGAGATGGCCGGGCCCTCGGGCTGCGGCTGCAGCCGCGGCTCTGAGGATGGCATTGTCGTAGGCCTCTCACCGACCGGGTGCAATGCTAGCCGTCGCGTGTTGGTTTGGGTGTGGGTGATAGGCGGACGGTGCAAGCCGGCTATGTACACGATGCTGCCATTAATTGTCCAGCTATGTACTGCTGGTCGATGCTCTTCTGGGTGCGGCCGACCGCAGCTCGCCGGCTAGCTAAGATGCAGAATACTCCTATGAGGTAATCTACTAGTTAGAGTCTGCCCGTCCGTCTTCCTCGGCTGCTAGCGTGCGGTTTGGCTTGTGTCCTTAGATTAGGTTGTTCGTGATGCCAAGCCCCCCGGTAGTCCATCTCTTAATGACTTTCAGCCCTACGGGGGGGCAAAAGGGAAAAGACGCGTTGAGGGGCAGCGCGAAAACGCGTTAAGAGTTCGCATGCACTGACTGGACTGTGCAGGGGTGGGACAAGCAAATTGCCGCGCCAGTGGCGGCGCTGAGGGAGGGGAGGAAGGGCTGGCAGCGACTGCACGTTGTACTACTTTCACGGAAGGCGTGGGAGCCACGGAGAAGCTGCGCTCGGCCCTCGATGGCAGCCCCGGTGCGCAAGCGGTTGCCGGATCAACAGCGTTCGCCATCTCGGGAATTAAAAGGCCGGAGTGGATGCATACATACTCTTGACGGACTCGGCTGTCGTGACCCCTTGTTAGGTGGTTTGCCCCTCGAGGGTTGGGCCCGGCTACGGTTTTTGCTATGCTCTTATTAGGTACCGACCGGCATGTGCTTTGGGAGTTTACCCCAAGCTAGGAAGGCGGGGGAGCGACGGGACCAAGCTCTGCCTGCGTAGGGGCTAAGAGTCATAGGTGAACAGTATGGGATGGGCATGGGAAATCTGCAGTCACCGCTACATGAAACCAAACGCGTCCCCTGCCGTGCAACGATGGGCGATTCTCCAGTCCAACCACTTGTATTAGCCCGCCCGTGCCGACCTACCTAACCCGAGCACCGGTTTATTTACGACCGCCCGCCCCGTCGAGGTTGAAATTTATACCCAACCCAAGCCGGTCTTGATACACGATACCCTACAGCCACCTATAAGTAGCCAGCCAGTCTGCCTGCCGGTGCCACAACCGACAAACCCCCCACCTGCCTGTTTCACTGCGGTGGGCGCCTGCTGTCGACTTCCCGTCCAATCTTCGAGGTGGGACGCAACTCTCTCCAACCCATCCTCCATCCCCCCGGGACCATTGCTTCGACCACCGAACGACAAGGGGCACCGCACCGCCTGCACGCGCACCCCCCCGATCAGCGATACCCCCTCCCCTCGCGATCCCCGAGCCGTCAGTCCCCGTCCCGTCCCGTCCCGCCCCCTCCTCGCCATGGAGGACCAGCTCGTGCAGGTCCTGGCCAACACCCAGCTGGTCGCCGAGGCTCCGCGCAAGCAGGCCGAGCTGGACCTTAAGCAGGCCCGGCTGAACCCTGCCTACCCGCTGTCCCTCGCCAACATCAGCAAGCACTCGTCCATCAGCGTCGATATCCGTCAGGCCGCCCTATCAGCCCTGCGCCTGTTCATCGAGCACAACTGGAGCGGGGAGAACGATGAGGGCAATGTGATTCCTATATCCGATGCCGCCAAGGACCAGATTCGCCCCATCCTCCTCGAGTTGGCCCTGAGTGCCGACCAGGAGCGTAAAATCAAGACGGCAGCCAGGTACGTGACCGTCGGCTAGGGCTGCCCGTGCCGCGGGGCCTCTTTGTGTCTCCCTCGGGTCCGCTCCGCTACCCAGCCTGACCTCTCGCACCCGCATCACAGCAGCTGGGGCCCCGTGACTAATTAGCTGCTTCTGTAGTTTTGCCGTTGGTCGGATTGCCAACGCCGACTTCCCCGAGCACTGGCCTGCGTTGCTGCCCACCCTGCTCGACATCATTCGCACTGGGACCGATGGCCAGCTACATGGCGCCCTCAAAGTTCTCAGCGACCTCGTGGACGAGAGCCTGAGTGACGAGCAGTTTTTTTCCATGGCGCAGGGCATCATCAATGTCGTCTACGACGTTGCCCTGAACGAGGCGCGTAAGCCGATTCTCCGGGCCCTCGCCATCTCCGTCTTCCGCGGCTGCTTCGACCTCATGGACCAGGTGAAAGATGACCACCCCAAGGAGGTTAAAAAATTTGCCGAGGACGCCCTTGCCGGCTGGTTCCCCTTCTTTCTGAATATCATGAGAATGCAACTGCCACCACGGTCCGGCGACTTGGTGGACCAACCCGATAGCTGGGACGGCATTGTTGCGCTGAAGCTGCAGGTCATCAAGTGCCTCTTGAAGGTCAAGACTGTCTTCCCGGCGCTGTTGCTGCCCCAGACGCCCCAGTTCTTCGAGGCTGTGTGGGCAGAGCTGTCTGTGCTTGCCGTACCATACGAGGAGTTTTATGTGGAAAACGATGCTGCCCAAGGCCGTCTGGAAAACGCGGATGGCTTGCCGTACACCCTGGACCTGCTGGTCCTCGAGGAGCTCGACTTTCTCAATGGCTGCTTCCGGGCCAGGCCGGTCCAGCAACAATTGGAAGCCCAGCTGCAGGCGCACGCGACGGCCCACGAGACGCCCTGGGTCCTGGACCTGATGAAGCTCGCAACGTCGTATGCTAGAATCAGCCGCGAGGAAGAAGAGCTGTGGGATATCGATGTGTCGCTGTACCTTGCCGAGGAGTGGTCTGTTAGCGCCAACTACACGCCCCGAACCGCATGTGGCGACCTTCTCTGCAAACTGGGCGAGTGGTTGAACCAGCGGGCTATCGAGGGCCTGTTCGCTTATACCAAGTCTCTCTTTACTACCGGGAGCCCGTCATGGAGAAAACAGGAGTCCTCCTTATTTCTGCTGAGCATGGTTGTTAACGACTTCCTGGACTGCGGCAAAGACGTGCCTGCCGAGATCGCCCAGGCTTATTTGGAGCTCGTCGAATACGCCATTAACCGACCGGACGAGCCCTTGTTGAGAGGCCGTGGGTACCTCGTGGCCGGTACCCTGATTAAGTGCACACTGATGGGCGCGGGCCTGCTGGATCGCGTGATTACCTCTATCAACTCGGAGGAGTCCGAGCTCGTCCAGGTTGCCTGCATTAGGGCCCTCGAGGGCTTCATGCAGGGCGGTGCCGTTCCGACAGACGGTCAAGCCAAGGTGGTGCAGGCCGTTGCTCAGTGGATGCAGGCAAAGGACATGACGGATCTTGAAGAGTCGGACGATCTCCTGATCAGCTTGGCTGAGACGCTTCGGGCTGCCATCAACATTGACAAGCGGGTGGCGCTGTCCACCGAGGTGCCCGCCCTGGATCTCCTTTTCCTGATTGCGAAACATGGCGCGAACAACTTCCAGGTCACCATGATGATCTGTGAGACGTTCGAGGACATTGTACAGAACATGTCCGACCCCCAAGCCTACCAGGCCCTGTGCGCCAAGGTGCTTCCCTCACTGACTGCCGCATTCGATGTTGCCAACGTCACGTCGGACGACCCCCTTGTGACTGTATGTTCCCCTTGGGCCTTTTCTCCCACTTGCGATTGCTGACTAGTCCTAGTTTGCCACCGAGTTGATGGCTGCTCTGACTCAGTATGGTTCTGAGCCCCTCCCTCCCGGCTTCGTACAGGCCACCCTTCCCAAGTTGACTCGCCTCCTCATGGAGAGCAACGAGGGAGAAGTTCTGCGACCGGGCGCCGAGTCGGTCAAGTACCTCTTGGCGCATGACCATCAGCAAATGTTCAACTACCACGACGAGAACAACCGCACAGGCCTGGAAGTCTGCCTTCACATCATCGACCGTCTTCTTGGCAACACCATCGAGGATAACGCTGCCTCGGAGGTGGGAGGACTAGCCGCCGAGCTCGTGGAGAAGGCCGGACACGAGAGACTTGGCCCGTTCCTGCCGCAACTGCTGCAGGCCGTCGCCAACCGGCTGGCCACCGCCGAGGCCGCTCCGTTTATCCAATCCCTGATTCTTGTATTCGCCCGACTGTCCCTCGTGGGAGCTCACGACGTTGTCGAGTTCCTCAGCACGATCCAGATTGGTGGACAGGCCGGTCTGCAGGTCGTGCTCGGCAAGTGGTTGGAGAACTCGGTCAACTTCGCCGGTTTCGATGAGATCCGCCAAAAGTAAGTCGCCAGCAAGATCTCAGCTGAGTACGGTTGCTAACTATGAATGGTAGCGTGATCGCACTGTCCAAGCTATACTCGCTGAACGACCCGAGGATCGCACAGACGATGGTCAAAGGCGATATGATCATGCCGGCCAGTGATAGAATCATGACTCGCTCGAGAGCGAAGCAACGTAAGATACTCCGGAAATTTGCAAACCTGTGATGTCGCAGGGACTGACCCGAATTGCAGAGCCCGATCAGTTCACCATCATTCCGGCTTCTCTCAAGATCCTCAAGGTGTTGATTGAGGAGCTTACCTCGGCTTCAGGGGTCCAGAACGCAGCAAACGCCGCCGCCGCCGCCGCCGCACAGTTTGCCGACGAAGAAGAGGATGATGATGGCTGGGAGGACGACCCCGACACGGTCGACCTGAACCTTGGTAGCACCAAGAACGACCTCATGGGCTACCTGGAGTCCTCTAGTATGCGCCACCGGGACGACGAGACCAATACCTACCTGACGGAGTTCTTCCTGCGCGCTGCCCAGGAGAACATTGGCGATTTCCAGAATTGGTATACTATGCTTAACGAGGAAGAGAAGGCGAAGCTTAACAGCTTGGCAAATGCGCAGAACTAAGGGAGTTGCGCAAAGTCGCTGCGGCAATCGCCTCAGCCACGAAAGACCGGGCAGTTGTATGCTTACATTCAGTAAGTATCTTCTGGGCGCAAGGCTGGCCGAAGAGGACGTTTGGCTGAATTCTTATCAAAGACGCTGCCTTGTAAATAGAGCAAAGCAACCCCACCCCATCCGTAAGGCGAGAGCGGTAAAGCGCGCGCCTTCCCTCGGGCGTGAGACAGTAGATAACCCCCAAGATGAACCAACGTGGATAATGAGTATAGACGAGGAAAAGCCACAAGGGCAGCCAAGAGCCTATAGTAGACCCGTGTGTTTCTTCATACACGGCAACAAACACGTCTGTCTTCTCTCTTCCCCCCCCTTCGGTAACGTAGGTGTACGGTCCTATTCGAATAACAGGACACCGCCCATCATGGGCGGAGAAGCACCAGCCCCCCATAGGAATTCTACCGCTGCATCCTGTCCTGCTATCACAGCCGTCTGCAGTGGCGTCTGCCGCTTCCATCCGGACTGGGAATTGATATCGGCACCGGCCTCCAGCAGCCTCCGCAGGACCTCGACGTTGCCCTTCTGTGCGGCAGCATGGAGGGCCCTTCCACCTTTGAAGGAGCTACCGGGCAGATCGGGGTCGGCGCCGGCGTCGATCAGCAAATTGACTATTTCAAGGCACCCTTTGTCACTTGCGGCTTGGAGAGCAGTTAAGCCCTTGTGGCGGCCCGCGGGTTGATTGATGCGGGCGCCCCGCTGCATGAGCAACGTCGTTAGTTCGACGTGACCGGCCGCCGCCGCCGCCAGCGCCGTGCGCCCTCCGGCGCCGGCCGGCGGGGCATTGACGTTGGCCCCGGCGTCCAGAAGTAGACGGACGGTCTCGATGCTCCCGGCCTCAGCGGCGGCCTGCAGAGCCGTCCGGCCGTGGTAGCGGGCGGCGGGGGCGTTGACGTCGGCGCCCCGGGCGAGGAGGAGCGCGACGAGGGCCGGGTCGGCGCGGGTGCAGGCCTGCTGTAGGGCGGTGCGGCCGCCGTTGTTGCCGCCGGGGCGGTTGACGTCGGCGCCAGCGGCGAGGAGGGCGTCAACGACGGCGGCGTGGCCGAACAGGCAGGCCGCCTGCAGCGCCGTGTTGCCGTAATAGCCGGCGGGCGGCGCGTCCACGTCGGCGCCGGCGGCGAGCAGGCGCCGGACCAACCCCACGTCGCCGTCCTTGCTCGCGCTCTGGAGCGCCGTCCAGCACGCGTCCTCGGCGTCGGCGTCCTCGCCCGCCTCGCCCGGCGTCGCCCCGGCCGGCACCGGCGGCGGGATGGAGACCATGGCGTCCGGCGTCCGGGCGGCCGCGGGTGCGGACATGGTGGGGGTAGGTACGCGCGGCCCGTGGGAGGGAGGACTAGTGTTGCTAAGGTACCAGGTTCGTGACAAGGAGGTGGAACAGGTGGACGGAGTGGAAAACGGGCTGGAGGGTCCCAAACAAATGGGTGTGCTTGCTACCGAGGCAGCTCTAGCTATGGCTAACATCCACCACTGTAGGTCGAAAGGCTTCCGTGTGATGGGGGGGGTCAGGCCCAGTCTGTCCGAGTCTGTAGGTACAACTAATGTGGATGTACTACTAGCTACAGACATGGATGTAGACATATGAAGTAGCCGTCAAAGGTGACTCGGTGGTCGACGACTGCTGGCAATGCATGTTTTCCTGTCTAACGCCATGGGTACCGACACAGGTTCTGTGCCGTCTGCTGCTCGTACCGCTTGAGGAGGAGGGAGCCGACTCAGGTACGCCGGCCCGCGGGGGAAGGGGAGGTTCCGAGTTTCAGAGTGGAAGTGCTGGCATACGTATTGCCATGCTGTGGTGAAGTGATGTAATCACTCGGTAACGATTACAGAACTCCTCCTTCCCTCCTTCTCATTTACGCCAAGCCGTCCACACTTCGGCAGGAGAATACTGAGCATAGGCATGGTCGGTATGTTCATGGGTCGGATGGTAGTACGATGGACTCTTTCCCCCAAAGGACAATACAGCTACATGTAACACCCACAATGGCACTCATAAGCTGGGCGGCTAAAGCTTGGCGCTGCACTATTCAAAACCAGATACCGTCCATCCCCGTTCTGTCCGCCTTTACCCTCCATTGGTAGTTGTACCTGCCTACGTGTCGGCGCCGTCGGAGGCGTCCCATGTACTTGGGCATGATCTGCATCGGACTTTACCTAGCCATCGCCCGCCTTATCTCCTGGCTACCTTAAGTACCTATCGACAGTCTCCAGCTTGTTGCACCCCCCCAAGACCGCCCAGCTCCCCCTAGTCACGTTCCCGGAAGCAGGTCGTCATATATTACCTGTGCATACCGCCCACAAGCCCGATCTTGGGTGTCCGGAGCTCCTGCCGCGACCGGGATTGCCGGTGTAGGTGACAAAGCCGCCATGTTAGTAACCATGGCATCCCGAATGGGCTACCCACCTCCTCCGAAAGAAGCATGAGTGGGAGCATCGGCGCTGACCTGGTCGACCCTACACCAGCTTAGGGCATCCCGTGCTTCGTGTAGCCCGCAGCTCTCCAAGCCCGCGGCTTCTTAGCCGTTTCTTCTCTCTTGCCAACCAGCCCACCACCCGCCCGCCCGAGGCGAATGACTGCGTGCCGAAACCGTCGCGCGTGCAACCATTCATTCGCATCCACGCCCGTAGAGCCATGAGCCAGGCCGCATCATGGCCTACATAGCGCCAATCCACCGGCCTCAGAGCGTTCGCCACGCCCTGCGCGCCAATGTGTTCCCCAGCGACGACGAAGAATGCCTTGTCCTTGCGTAAGCTACTACTGACTGCCCTTTGCTGTGGCCTCATGCCCGGCGTATGCCCATTGGCGTCGCCGGCGGCAGCAGCAGCAGCAGCACTAGCTAACGTGCGTTCCGTAGCAAGACAAACCGCCTCGAATTCTGGAAGTCCGACCATGATACCGGCCGGTTGAGCCTCTCGTCCACCAAGGTTATACACGGCACTATCACCATGCTGCACCGGTTGCGTCCCAGGGACACGGAGCTGGACCAGATCTTTATCGGAACAGACCTCTTCCAATACTTCACCATCGGATGGGATCCCGAGACGCGCGGCCTCGCGACATTCAGCAACGTTTATGACAACTACGAAGTGTATATGCGAGCGTCACAGAGTCAGGACCAGTGCATTGTCGACCCAACCGGCCGCTACATGATACTGCTCCTGTGGGAAGGTGTGCTACACATGGCCAAGATGTCTACCGTCAAGTCCCGGAAGTTGCAGTTGGACTGGCAGGAGCAAATACGAATTCGAGAGTTGTTTATCAAGTCTGCCACCTTTCTCCACGTCGAAACGAACCAGCCCAAGGTCGCCTTCCTGTACCAAAGCCGATCGGATAGGCCCGACGCCCAGCTCGTCACATACCGTGTCTACTCGGACGAGAAAAACACGGTCGTCTCAACATTTGATACCAAAGATCAGATCGACAAAATGGAGATCCAGGACCCCGGGGCCGGCATGCTAATCCCTGTCGGCAAGGGCGAGGAGGAACACAAGCGCTATATCATCAGAAACGCTGCGCAAGCCCGTGCCCAGCTGGGTGGCCTCATCGTTGTCGGCGAAACCCGTCTCCTCTACTACGATGACGCAGCTAAAAAGACTGTTGAGGCGGCCCTCGAAGAGGCCTCGATATTCGTCGCCTGGGCCGAGTACAACGCGTCGCATTATTTTGTCGGCGATGACTATGGGACCATGTGGTTACTGGAGCTAGTTCTGGAAGGCGGCGCCGTTGTGACCGGCATGGCGATGAAGAAGATCGGCACCACTTCCAGAGCCAACAAGTTGGTATACCTGGGGAATAACTTGCTGTTCGTCGGTTCGCACTACGGCGACTCGCAGGTGTTCAAGTTCGACGCGAATCGTGGTGCTCTCGAGCTCGTCCAGGTTTTGGAGAACATTTCCCCCGTTCTGGATTTCACCATCATGGATATGGGGAATCGAGAAGGCGAGGAACAAAAGGCCAACGAATTCTCCTCCGGGCAAGCAAGAATCGTGGCTGGAAGCGGTGTCCATAAGGATGGCAGTCTCAGAAGCGTACGGAGCGGCGTTGGACTTGAGGACATTGGCCTCCTGGCCGAGATGGAAAACGTGCGGGCAATGTTCCCGCTCCAAATCGAATCCTCGACGAAACATGACACTTTGCTGGTTTCGTTTCCGACAGAGACGAGAGTCTTCAGGTTCGACTCTGCGGGGGGGATTGAAGAGTTTGACGAATGCAAGGGTATGACTCTGCATGAGCAAACCCTCGCGGCCCAGAATGTCTCGAACGGCCTACTTCTTCAAGTCACACCCAGCGGGGCCAGCCTTGTCGACAACGAGGGTGGCGTCGTTGTCTCCCGCTGGAACCCGCCGGCTGATCGAGAGATCACCCACGCATCCGTCAACAGCGAACGGGTTCTCTTATCCGTGAGCGGCACCTGCCTGGTGTCTTTGCAGGTGAGCCAAGGATTAACAGAGATGATACGAAACGATATGGGGGAAAGTGAGCAAGTTGCATGCATCCATCTGCCGCCCCAGTATCCCCGGATTGGTGTGATTGGGCTCTGGAAATCGGGAGTGGTGTCTATCGTCGACCTCGACAACCTGCAGCCTTTGCACAGCGAGCCGTTGAGGCGGAAAGACGACAATGCCTCGGTACCCCGTGACATCGTTCTCGCCCAGATTCTTCCTGTTGACGCATCAGGGCCCAGCCTGTTTGTGGCGATGGAAGACGGCTTCGTCATTACTTTCAATGTGTCCCGAACAGACTTTTCTCTGTCGGGACGGAAGAGCATCGTGTTGGGCACCCGACACGCACGACTGCAGCTGCTACCGAGGTACGATGGGTTATACAACGTGTTTTCTACGAGCGAACACGCCAGTTTGATCTACGGCTCGCAGGGGCGCATCATCTACTCGGCCGTTACGGCCGAAGAGGCAAGTTACGTTTGTCCTTTCGACGCGGATGCGTTCCCGGGTGCGGTGGCGGTAGCGACGAACAGCCTGCTAAAACTTTCTACTATTGACGACCACCGTCGGACCCATGTCCACACACTCCCCATGGAACAGACGGTGCGGAGGTTGGCGTACTCTCGTAATGAGCGGGCGTTCGGTCTGGGTTGCGTCAAGAGAGAAGTCGTCAACGGCGAAGAAGTCATTACCAGCTCTTTCAAGCTTGTCGACGAAGTGGTCTTCGACAAAATCGGCAATGATCTGGTCCTTGACGGCGCGCGGGGACCCGAAATGGTGGAAGCCGTGATGCGGGCAGAGCTCACAGATTCGTACGGAAACAAGGCAGAGCGCTTTATTGTCGGCACCAGTTATCTTACCGACCCGCAGCTTGGTGCCGAGTCTGGAGGCGACGTTCAGGGCCGTATTCTGGTGGTCGGCATCGACAACGACCGCAATCCCTATCTGGTCACTGAACGCAACGTCAAGGGTGCATCGCGGTGCTTCGCTGTACTTGGCGACTATATCGTGGCAGCGCTCGCTAAAACCGTCGTTCTCTACCGCTATAGCGAGACGTCTTCGACGATGGGCCAGCTGGACCGGGTTGCGTCGTATCGTCCAGCCACCTACCCCATAGACCTCGCGGTCGAGGGCAACATCATTGCTGTCGCGGATCTCATGAAGTCGATGTCCCTGATCGAATTCACGCCGCCAGCAGACGGCGAGCCGCCCAAGCTAAAGGAGGTTGGCAGACACTACCATGCGGCTTGGGCGACATCGGTGTGCCACTTTGACGCAAATCTGTGGCTTGAATCGGACGCGCAGGGCAACCTGTTAATCCTGGAGCGAAACGAAAGCGGCGTGACTGAGGACGATAAGCGACGTATGAGAATTACGAGCGAATTGCGCCTCGGCGAGATGGTCAACAGGGCCAGAAAAGTAACGGTCGATGCGAGTGCGAACGCCATGGTCACCCCGCAGGCGTTCCTCGGAACGGTAAGGAAACCTCCCCTGGTGGCCTCCCAGTGTTACAAAATACTGACTTGTGAGACAGGTCGAGGGCGGAATCTACATGGTCGGAACGATAGCCCCAGACCGCCAGGACTTGCTCCTCCGTTTCCAGCACGAGCTGAAACGCATGCTAGACACTCTGGGAGACCTCTCGTTCGACGAGTATCGTGGATTTAGAAACGAGCAGAGAGAGAACAAGGATGGTCCGTACAGGTTTGTAGACGGCGAGCTCCTTGAGCGATTCTTGGACCAGGACGACAAATTCCAGGAGGAGATCTGCGCCCGCCTGGGAACAAGTGTCGAAGATATGCGGGACCTGGTCGAGGAGCTCAAGATGATGCATTAGAAATGTGTGGGAGGCAGGAGATCACCAACCCGACCAAACGAGTGTTTCCAGATGCGTGAATGAAGGGGCTCGGGCAGTTCGGCTATACACAGAGTCGATGATGGCATCCACTGTGCATGCATACAAAGTACATTCGCCCCACTCGGAACCAACCAGCACATCCATGGGATCCATCGCCAATAGTCGAAGCGTATGTTCCGTTGGACGGAATAGCATTAGCACTGGCTGCCACTCGATGTTGAGGCAAGTCTCTGAACACTTATGTTTTTTTGAGCGGGTTCCTCAGCGATGTCCCCGTGAGATGTACTCCAGGCCCATGCGTTCTATGCCTGGTAAGAAAGCAATTGCGCCCGGGACAGAAAAATACCTTGTTTTCCTTTTTTTTTGTTTTTTCTCTCGTAGACAGGCCTCGGGGCGCTGAACCTATCGTACGAGGGGAATAGGTCGGTGACCAGCTGGCTGCGCTAGAACGAGCCAGCTGCCAGTCCCACATAATGCAAGCTCCGGTGGCCAATGACAGACAAAACATTTGAGCAGCCGTGTCGTAAGTAAATTCCTACTTGGTCGAGAAAAGACGCAGCTCTCACCTCCAGCTCTCGACCTCCGACGACCCATTGAACCTCGCATCCCCCCATCCCGCCATGGCGCCATTGACGATTGCATCGCGCGCTCTGGCGCGAACGGCCTGCAAGACGGCCGCTTTCCAGCCCGTCCGCGCCCTCTCGACCACGCCCGCCCTCCGTGACGGCGATGCCACGACCGGCACCTACAACCCGAGCGCCTACAACAGCCCCTTCAAGGGCGAGGCCCGCGGCACCAAGATCCCCAACTGGGGCAGCTACATGTCCAAGGGCTCGACCAGCACCAACAACCTGATGTCGTACTTCATGGTCGGCACCATGGGTGCCATCACCGCCGCCGGAGCCAAGTCGACGGTGCAGGGTGAGTGCCGCTGTTCCCGTTATTGTTGAGCCGAGAGCACCCCGAGACGTCATCGCCACCCGCCCGTGGCCCCCCCGGCCCCTCGTCTCCGGCCGGGGACGTCCCCTCCCTGGGGTTTGAAGAGAAGCGAGCCGTCCAGGTGTGCTGACAATGGGCCCGCCACGCAGAGTTCCTGAAGAACATGTCGGCTTCCGCCGATGTCCTGGCCATGGCCAAGGTCGAGGTCGACCTCAACGCCATTCCCGAGGGCAAGAACGTCATCATCAAATGGCGTGGCAAGCCCGTCTTCATCCGCCACCGAACCCAGGAGGAGATCGACGAGGCCAACAAGGTCAACGTCGCTTCCCTGCGCGACCCCCAGACCGATGACGACCGTGTTCAGAAGCCCGAGTGGCTGGTTATGCTTGGTACGTTTCTCATGGTGGCTCGGCTAGCAGACCCAGCGCTTGGCCGTCGTGGGCCTCCACGGCCCATGGCCGGCAGAGTACGGCGCGGCGGGACCGCGCCCTACGTGCGAGCCGCGCATCGCCAGCGCGCTATGAAGAAGACAGGCTGACGTTGGGCAATCACAGGCGTCTGCACACACTTGGGTTGTGTGCCGATTGGCGAGGCTGGTGACTACGGTGGCTGGTTCTGCCCCTGCCACGGTTCGCACTACGACATCTCGGGCCGCATAAGAAAGGGACCTGCTCCCCTCAACCTCGAGATTCCGACCTACGAGTTCCCCGAGGACGAGAAGCTGGTTATCGGTTAAGCACGGAGCGTGTGTATGAATACTAGACCGGAGGGGGAATGCATAGTTTCTCTCGGCCCAGGCTCACCCGCATAGACGCCGTGTGAGGCGGGGGACCCCACGATACGCCTTTGACCTTCGAATTCCTTAGACGTCCCTAGCCGCCGCTAATCTGTACAAAATCAACCACGTTCAGTAGGAAGACAATGCGAGCAGATGCTGCGGTGCTACTACACAACTGTGTTTTCGTCGAGGCGGGAGCTCTCTGTAAAGACTGGTGTTGTTGGCTTGAGTCAATGCACCCACTCGATGAGCCTGTTGAGTGGCCCGGGCCAGCGTGCAACAGCCTTCGCCAAGGAGAGAAAGATGGAACCCGGAGCCCGAGCGACCGCTCCCGAAAACGCGGCAGAAGAAATAACCATGCTGGCCCCAAATAACCATAAACGCCAACTTTACCATCAATTAGAAACCCGTCCGACTCGGCCGAACGAGGCTCTCTTTCGGCGCTTTTTCCCTCGGAAATAGGTGCTCAGCGGCAAAGACAACTGACATCTGGCAAGCAGTATAACTGGGCTCGAGCCCTCGGCTCGTCCTGAGGCTGGATTCGCATCATCGTCATCGAGAATACGTCGAAAAGGCCGACCGGGCTGCTCTCGGGGAAAGCTGGCTTTATTCGGCAGCACAGTCCTATGCAATCCGTTCACTTAAAAGTAGAGAGCATGGGGGTCCTTTTAACTGCACAGGGCCATGAAGGACTTGAGCCGCCGGGCTTAGAGGGGTTCCTCAAATTTGTTAGTGATGCCCCCCCCCCGAATGATCCACAGCCGAGGCAACGATGTTGCCTGGAATCCTGCGACTCAGAATAGGCGCCGGCCCTGTAAGGAGGAAACCGTGACCTGTGGGCAGAATTGGAAGCATGAACTGTGTGGCGCTACGCCAGTCTCATGATGGACGTCCGGAGCATTGAACATGGTCCGTTTAAAGGGGTGAATCAGAGAGCGGAGACTCTTTACTATAGAGCACTTGCCCTGTGGGTGCTGTGACACCGGGGGCTGGAGTTCGGTCGACGGCTTTCCCCGCGCGTATTCGACCTTCTTCTGAGTACTGGGATGGATACTTGCGTGAGCAAATCTGTTGCCCCTGTGCCGTAGTGGCACTGATAAACATCTCTGCAGAGGTACCACGCCCTCGGCACAACCCAACGCGCGCTCTGGTCTCCGAGGCAAGATGTTGCTACGCAGTGGAAACATGCCAAGGCGATGGGGGCGAGGCGGGGAAGGGCAGAGACTGGGAAAAAAGCAGCAGATCCTACCGCCGGCGGGGGGAATGCCTCGATCGGCCAGACGAGATGAACCCATCTCGTCTCCTGGACAGAGAACACGCGCGGTGTTCCGAAAGGGCGGGTAAGTACCTAGCACCTAATAAGGTAACTAGGTACCCGCAGCCTGCCTCCACACGAGGTGTCATCCATTGTCGGATTTCATCAGCTCGCCGAGGTTGGCAGGGCGCCCCGTCGTCCGAAAAGAACCCGGTAAACAGGACTATGCGTGTCGTGGGTGAGGAAACAACAGCGTAACATCGCGGCCAGGCGACGAGAAGGGAGGGGGGGGAGGCGAGATGAGGGAGGGAAAATGAAAACGGTATCTGTCAGATAATATCTCCGAGAACCCTGCGCTTGGCAGGCGCGGCCAGCGCAGGGGCCACCGCCTATTGTATTGAACCAATGGCAGGCGCCGCTAGTCCGTCCCGTCTCGGTGCGGCTCGAGCACTTGAGACGCCAGGAGTGCGATTTCCCGTCTCGTCTTCCCTGTTTAGCCACAGATCAGATCAGCTAGCTTGCCATGACCCTTTTCACGGCCCAGCCTTCGTTCCCACGGATTGTAGCCGCCCTGTTCCTGACCTTTTCCACGCCTGGAGGCTGGATCATCTGCGCTCACGGCCTTGTCCCTGCTTGTCCCTGCTTGTCCCTGTTCGCCGTCGTGTGTGCCTGCACGTCATGTCCTGCCTTGGGCGCTCGGAACGACGCGAGTTGACAGCCCGTTGCTACTGATTGGCATGCCCGATCGATCCCAGTGAAACTGCACAAGATCGGAGCACATTCCGTACCTGGACGCAGCTCATCATGTCAAACTCAAATCATGCCGAAAACCGCGGGTACAGAGCCTCAGTCGACGACATACTTGACTGCCTGCTATCACCACGCACGCCCACAAACGGCACGATCATACCGGGCCTTACTACGGTGGTATGGGACGCGATGGACCGGGTTAAAGAGGTATGAAGTGGTAAACCGCATTGGCCTGGACGCCCCATCCGGCAAACACATGGCGGATCTGTAAGACACCCTGGGCTTTGTCATTTCGCCCGTGAGAGCACCCTCCCCGGAAACGGTTCAGCCGAGAGACGGGCCCTTCTCCGGGACCCTCCCAGCTCCAAAGCCTGCAGTGGATATCCACCCGCACGATGGACCTCCAGGCCCTTCTGCGGCTCCGTTGGCCGTTTGCCTGCGCGGCCCTTGCTATCGTCTTGGACGACCGCCCCCTGCTCATGCCGCCCTTGGGATGAGACACCATACTGAATCACCATGGGGTACCCCCTTCCCTGGGGTTTCGTCACCGCCCGGCGGGACAGGCGAGGGACCAGTTTGTCAGTCGTCTCCCGTCAGGGCGTCTCGTGGCGTTTGCCCGTGTATATAGAGGTATCGCCGGCCACCGGGTATAGTGGTCCTTCTCTTCTCTCCTCATCCAGCAACCGGTGCCTTTCTTTCCAACCCTTCATTCTTTTCGTCTTAGTTCTGGGAACTATTTTCAATTGCATTCTCTACATTCTTTATCCGTTCCGTTCTTTCCATATCCAGGCCGTGCCTTGATTTTGAAAGACCTACTATCACGAACCCAGAGCATCGCCTCCTTCTTTTGCCAATACCGACATCATGAAGTTCCAGACCTGCACCGCCTTGATGGTTCTGCTCGGCGTGGCCTCGGCCCGCCCGGACGCCTCGCGCGGCTTTGCTCCTCGGAGCAGAGTCATGCGCCGCGAGGTGCCGCAGGAGCACTCGCACGAGAACATCCTCACTGTCGTGAACGAGTTCCTCAAGAAGGACAACCCCGACAAGATCGGAGACGCCGTCTTCGGCCTCCTGGGCAACAAGGCTGCCGCCGAGGGCGCCGGCAATGTCAAGAACCTGGACTGCCTGCACCAACGCACCGCTGACCAGGCCTTCACCAACGCCAAGGCTGAGAACGACATCAACGGCATGGCGTCGGCTCTGATTTGGCGCGCCGTTGAGCGCAACACCGGCAAGGTCGGCCTCAAGTCGGTTCTCTGCACTGAGAAGGCCAAGAACCCCGAGATCGCCGCGCTGCAGCAGCACCAGGACCCGGCCTCTGAGGGCGCCGCCGCTCTCAACAAGAAGATCGCCCTCGATCTTGCCGTGCAGCTGAACTCGATCGGCGCTGACCCCAAGCTCGCCATCCAGTCTGGAACCTTCGCGCCCGGCGACGTCAACGACTCCACCGGCGCTGGCAACAGCTGTGATGACATCGACCCCAAGGGCTGCATCAACACCAAGAACCTCCTCGTCCCCGACGTAACCGAGGCTGAGATCGCCGCCGCCGTCGCCGGCGGCGGCTCAGGTGCCGGTGCTGGCAACGCCACGACCCCGGCCACTGGCAACAACTCGACGGATAACGCCTCCTGCGACTCCAACTCGGGCAACGCCAACTCGGGCAACGCCAACTCGGGCAACGCCAACTCGGGCAACGCCAACTCGGGCAACGCCAACTCGGGCAACGCCGGCGCCTTCGACACGGGTAGCTGCGGAAGCGCAGCCATCAAGTTCGCTGTGGGCCTGGACGGACGCAAGGAGGCCTCTTTTGCTCCCGTCAACAACGCCGACTTCAACCACGGATCCGCGCAGAAGCCGGCCATCATCACGTCCTTCGTCTGCCAGCAGCTAGGCTCCAAGTGCAAGGCTTCGCAGGCCTCGGTCGACCAGTGCAACGCGGGAGCCAAGGCTGCTGACGCCCTCAGCGGCCAGGCGGCGGCGGACGCCTTCAACAAGGCCGTTGGCGCGTAAGGGGCCCTGTATTGCACTTGCCTGTCTCCTGGCCGGGGGCATGGCCGGCGTGGGGGACGAAAAAGAATAAAACGGTACACACGGAATTAGAGGGTGTTCGTGATGTAGGCGTCTTCCCCTTCTATATACTAATGGATTGTTTTGGCACCATGAACCCCTGTTGGTCATGCGTATAAGTGATGTCTGCTACAGTAAAAGCCAATGGGTGGGTTGGGGAATCTGCCTTAGGCAGGTACAACCTGGCCACAACAATGTTTGGTGGGTTGCACAACTTGACTTACGAGACCGTCTCCTTGATGAGCCTCGATTTTCCATTCTGGTTCGATCATGCAGAAGCCCCAGGCGAAAGCAACAAAACAGACACCGAAATGAGTCCGCATCATCCTCCTCATCAAAGCCTTGTGATGAAACGGTGCTCGATAGCTGCGCGAACTACTGTACCCCACAGACGATAGTACAGAGGAGGCGAAGGTGAGAAGCCTTAAAATTTGTCGGCACGCATATTTCCCGCAAGAATGAAGTCTTGTTATTGCAGCTGGTGTCTACATACGATAATGGGCCAGGTATCTTCATCTATCAGCGAAGAGGTGGCCTACCCGCCACCAGCCGCAAGGGAAAATTTTCAAAAAGCCGCTTTCCCTTGTTGATATCACGCTTCGCCATGCCGAGCCAGCCGATCCGTACCGTTCCCTTCCCGACTCCGCTTGCGTATCTCGTAGCGGAATCCCGCCAGGGGCCAAGAGCCGTTGTTTAGTAGCTGCGGCCGAACATGGTGTACGTCTTGGCCATGGCCTGACACTCAGGGTTCAAGCACTTGGTGCCTTCAGCCAGCTTCTCGGCCGGCTGCTCGAAGGGAATGCACAAGCTCTTCATGCCCATGGAGGGCGCCTGGGGCACCGAGGGGTCGACATTCTCCTCGTGCTTGGCAGTCGTGAGCTCCTTGATCTTGTCCTCGCACTTGGGCTCGAGGCAGAAAGGAATCAGGACGACGTTCTTGGCGTCCAGAGCCGGGATGACCTTCTCCCACTCCTTGATCACGATGCGGTGCTCGTCGAACGATTGCTTGGCCTTGGTGTACAGGTCCTTCTGGATCGACTCGAGGAGCTCCGGCACCTTCGTGCTGATTTCGGAGATGGGAATGGTGCCCTTCTCGCCAGTGTCGCGGCGCGCGTAGCTCACAACCTCTTGGGCGGCATCCTTGGGTCCAAACTCAATGCGCAGGGGAACACCCTTGAGCTCCCAATCGTTGAACTTCCAGGGGGGGGTGTAGCCCTCGCGCAAATCGTCGACGGCGCGGACGCCAGCCTTCACGAGGGTCTCCTTGATCTCCTGAAGCTGAACGCCGTGCTTGGCCTTGACCTCCTCGCTCGTGCTCTTGGTGATGCCCAGCGGAATGATGACGGCCTGGATCTTGGCAATTCGGGGGGGCAGGACCAGTCCCTTGTCGTCACCGTGAATCATGACCATGACTCCGATGACACGCGTTGACAGACCCCACGAGTTCTGCCAGACATGGATGTGCTTGCCCTTCTCCGCCGGGTCTTCGACGGTAATGTCAAACATCTTGCTGAAGTTCTGGCCCAAGCAGTGGGACGTGGCACCCTGAATGCCTCGTCCGTTGGAGGGAATGTAACCCTCGACCGTGGTGGTGTAATATCCACCGGCAAACTTCTCGTTCTCCGTCTTGGTGCCTCGCACGACGGGAACGGCCAGAATCTCTTCGTAGATACGGGCGTACAGCTCGAGAATCTGCAGGACTTCCTCTCCAGCCAGCTTCTCCGTCAGGTGGGCCGTGTGGCCTTCCTGCCACAAGAACTCCCTGGCTCTCAAAAAGGGCGTGGTCTGCTTGGCCTCCCACCGGACGACCGAGTTCCACTGGTTCAGGCGGAGGGGCAGGTCGCGGTGCGAGCGAATCCACTTGGAATAGTAAGGGTACATGACAGCCTCGGACGTCGGGCGGACGGCGACGGGAACTTCGAGGTCCTTGTCACCGCTGCATATCATTGTCAGTCTCACCAAGAACAATGCCTGTGTAGTTGCAGCCGTCACTCACGCCTTGGTAACCCAGGCCAATTCGGGGGCAAAACCCTCGACGTGGTCCTTCTCCTTCTCAAGCGATTTCGAGGACAGGAACTGCACAAGTGGTTAGTCCAACGAGGGCTGAGAAGCATGCGCCATTGTCCAAGACTTGCCATGGGGAAATTGGTCTCGTCAACACCGAGCGCCTCGATTTCGGCGGTGAACCACTTGCGAATGACATTCCAGATGTACATGGTAGCGGGGCGCATGACGAAGAAGCCCGAGATCTCGGTGTAGTACTCGATCAGCTCGGCCTTCAACACGACCTCCTGGTACCATTGCGAGAAGTTGTCGGCCTTGGAGACGGTGATGCCAATGATGTCGTCGGCCTTCTTACCGCCCACAACGGGCAGCGCGGCCTGCTTGGCGGCCTTTGCGGCCTTCTCCGCCGCCTTCTTGGCTTCCTTCTCGGCCTTCTTCAGCGCGCTCTTGGACGGCTCGGCAGGGGTATCGGTGCTGGCCGCGGGGGCGGTGGGCTTATCAGCGTTGTCGGCCATGGCTGCAGGAAGGGCAGGTAAGTCGAAGGGGAGCGCTCGATGTGAATCCTCAGAAGGGAACCTTGACGAGGCGGACGGTAGGAGCCGAAGGCGAAGGGGAAAACTGGGAGGGTTTCGGGGGGTCGAGGCAAGCAAAGCGGCCACCCGGTCGTGTAGTCGACAGCGGCTTCCCTGAGTCACTTGGGCGATAAAGACCCAGTCGCGTGTGCCCCTCCTTTTTTCTGGCACGTTGAATGTACCCCTGCTTTGGAGGGGTCCCTGGCGACAAGGGCTAATCGGGACAACCGCAGGACGGGAGCTCCTGACCTGTCTGGAGCTCCTTCCTGGCGGCCGCTGAGCTGCTGCCCCGCCAACGGAACAACCAGTTGTTCCGCCTTAAAATTGTAGGGCGTCAACGGAGGGGCGCAATCCAGGGCCCCTAGCTGGACGATACTCACGCCGTGACGACCTCGAAGCCACCACCCGTGCTTTGATACCTGTCCCTGGCCAACACCTCACGGGTTTCCCTCTCCAACAGTTTCCTTTGCCCCCGAGCCCGCCCTCCAAGATGGCGTCCATGTTCGAGCAGCCCCGTGACGGCACGCTGTTCCTCGGTGGCCAGAAGATCTCTGGCGCCGACATCAGGGAGCAGAATGGTACGTCGCCCCCCTTCGACCCCCTTGGCGTGGGGCTGCACTCACATGTCTGCCAGTTCTCGCGACGCAAGCCATTGCAAACGTCGTCAAGAGCTCCTTCGGCCCTAGCGGCCTCGACAAGATGATGGTGGACGATATCGGCGTAAGTGCCTAGGCAGGACATGGCGGCGCGGGCTGTTCCTAATCCCAACTCTCCCAGGATGTGACAGTAACCAACGACGGCGCTACCATCCTCACCCTCCTCGACGTCGAGCACCCCGCCGGCAAGATTCTGGTCGACCTGGCGCAGCAGCAGGACAAGGAGGTCGGCGACGGCACCACGTCGGTCGTTTTGATCGCCGCCGAGCTTCTGCGGAGGGGCAACGAGCTCATGAAGAACAAGATCCACCCCACCACCATTATTACGGGCTACCGGCTGGCCGTCCGCGAAGCCGTCAAGTACATGAACGAGAACATTAGCATAAAAGTCGAGGACCTGGAGAAGGAGTCGCTGCTCAGCATCGCCAAGACGTCCATGTCCAGCAAGATCATCGGCGCCGATTCCGACTTCTTCGCCCAGATGGTGGTCGATGCCATGCAGGCCGTCAAGACGTCCAACAACAAAAACGAAGTCAAATATCCCGTCAAGGCCGTCAACATCCTCAAGGCGCATGGAAAGAGCGCCACCGAGTCGATCCTGGTCAAGGGCTACGCGCTGAACTGCACCGTGGCTTCGCAGGCCATGAAGACGCGGATAACAGATGCCAAGATTGCCTGCCTGGACATGAACTTCCAGAAGGAGCGCATGAAGATGGGTGTGCAGATCACCATCGACGACCCCCAGCAGTTGGAGCAGATCCGCGCCAGGGAGTCGGGCATGGTCATAGAGCGTGTCGAAATGATCCTCAAGGCCGGCGCCAACGTGGTGCTGACGACCAAGGGCATCGACGACATGGTCCTGAAGCTGTTCATTGAGCGGGGTGCCATGGCCGTCCGGCGGTGTAAGAAGGAGGATCTGCGACGCATCGCCAAGGCTACGGGTGCTACTCTTCTCAGCACGCTGTCGGACCTCAACGGCGACGAGAAGTTCGAGCCCTCGTACCTGGGCCATGCCGAGGAGGTGGTGCAGGAGCGCATATCAGATGACGAGTGCATTCTGGTCAAGGGCACCAAGATGCACTCATCGGCCTCGATATTACTGCGTGGCCCCAACGAATTCTCCCTCGACGAGATGGAGCGCTCCGTGCACGACTCGCTGTGCGCCGTGAAGCGTACTCTCGAGAGTGGTAGCATTGTGCCGGGCGGTGGTGCGGTGGAGACGGCGCTGCACATCTACCTGGAGGAGTACGCGGGCACGGTGGGCTCGCGGGAGCAGCTCGCCATTGGCGAGTTTGCGCAGTCCCTCCTGGTGATCCCCAAGACGCTGGCAGTCAACGCGGCCAAGGACGCCAGCGAGCTGGTGGCGCAGCTGCGCTCGCGACACGCCGTGTCCCAGCGTACGCAAGAAGGCGATGGCACGCACGACGAGAAGACAATTGCGCGCATGAAGGGTTACAAGAACTACGGCTTGGACCTCACCAAGGGCAAGGTAGTGGACGAGATCAAACTGGGCGTGCTGGAGCCGAGCGTGAGCAAGATCCGCCAGCTCAAGAGCGCCGTCGAGGCGTGCATCTCCGTTATGCGGATAGATACCTTGATCAAGCTCGACCCCGTGGAGCAAGGCCAGGAGGACGACGGTCATGGGCACTGATGAGGCACGCTGTCGGCATGCACGCTATACCAGATCCGACATCGCCGGTGCCCACGTGTCCTACGGCGTGCGGAAAAGAAATAGACAGAGACCGGCCCCACGGCTGTCTCCCTGTGCCCGCCTATAGTAGATAAGGGGGGGCTAGCCAAGATGTTGCGTAAGGAAGTGTGAATGAGCAGCCAAACCGTCCCAACCCGTGCTGTCCCGGTGCCTTTTTTTTCAATGATATGATGGGTGGCCAATCGGGTCGCTGGCCCCGCGGCCGATGCGTGTGCGTGACCATGGGCCGCTGCGTAGCGGCTGAGCCGGCCCCTGATCCAGGGGGGGAGGGCCGGCTGGCATCGGCCTTCGGTGCATCTTGGGCCTATCTGGGAGCCGTGGCCTTACGGTGGGGGACTCAATAATGCGGCCCCGGCCTTCCTTTCGATGTGTTTCTCTTTGTCACCACGGATGCCGTTGGCTGACGCGAGTCATACTACCAAGTGTTGCATACCGGACGGGCCGTGACCAGTCGGAGCGTGTCGCGACTGCTGCGGTGGCACCCAAATGACCAGTGTTTCCAAGACACGGGCTGTTGCCGTCGTGGTCGATCCCCCGAGCTAATAGAGAGAGTTTCCGGAATCCGGGGTAAGGGTAAGGGATAAGATAAGCGGGGTTTGATACGACGAACAACGCTCTGCATGCAAATCCAATAACAAAGCCGCCTACCACTGCATTACCGCGGCCAAGCGTGTTGCTTTTCAGGCGCCGAGAGCGGCGGCTGTGTTGGGGAAGAACCAACGGTTGGTCGGGATGCTGGAGACTGTCTTCACCCAACGGGCCGACGTCCGCTCGCGGCTTCTGGCGTCGACGTACTTATAGACGGTGAGGGAGCACGCCCGCAGCGTCTTGGGGAAACATCTTGGTCGATCGCACGACGTAAGGCCCAGGGCTGAAATCCAGAAACCAAAGCAAAGTGGCTAGGGATCCTTGTCGTCACAGGCCTGGCGTATGCAGTGTGTGTCATCAGAAACCCACCGGGCGCCCTTACCACAACTATCAGCACCATCACCCGACCCTGTCGGCGACGAGGATAAGAGTCGCGACTATGCCGTTCAAAACCGCCCCACTCGCCTTCTTTGTCCACTCGCCCTTTTCCTACCTGACCTCGGCTGCTTCCTTGCACGAAGGACTTAAGATTACCATTGCCCCGACTCAGCACCCGAGGCCCGTGGCTCCGTTTAGTGTAGCGACTAGCACGGCAGCAACAGCAGCAGTGACGGCCCAGCACCTCGCTGAGCACCTCCAGCCGGCCCCCGTCCTTGTGAAGAGCCCCGCCGAGACGAGATGGGGTCCATCGTCGGCTCCGAGCTGCCCGATGCCGCCTCGCCGGCGCTGATCCTCACCCATCCGACCCCCCAGGAGAAATGCGCCACCTGGAAGCTGAACAGCAAGGAGTGGCGCGGCGCCCTCTCCGAGGAGCAGTACCTGGAGCGCGAGCCCTACCTACTGACGGTTCCGCTGTCCCGGGATGGCGGCATGCGGCATTGGGTCCTGACCCAGGCTTCGGCCGAGAGCCGTACCGTCTTGTCCAGCTGCGAGACGCTGCGCAAGAGGGTCCTGGTCGCGGGTCCGAGCGGCGGAGAGGTGAAGGAGGAGATAGTCTACGGCGTTGGGAGTGTCTTCACGCCGCCCGAGTTCCGTGGACGGCGCTATGGCGCCAGAATGCTGGCGGAGCTCGGGACGCGCCTGGCGGACGGGTGCGAGGGGGAAGGCGGGCAGAAGCCCATCGCCAGCGCCCTATGGAGCGATATCGGGAAGAGCTTCTACGCCAAGAAAGGCTGGAAGCCGTTTCCGAGCCTCCACGTGAGCTTCGCCGTCACAGCGGCGGGGGCAGGCGGGGATGGGCCGGCCGACGAAACGCAAGCCATCACATACGACAACCTGGAGGCTTTCTGCCTTTTGGACGAGGAGTTGCTCCGCCAACAGCTCGCTAAGCCCAGCCGCGACAGAAAGACGCGGATGGCGCTCACGCCCAACCACGACACCATGCTCTGGCACCTGTACCGAGATGATTACATTGTCGCGCACGCGCTGGCGGACCGGTCGCCCTCCACGGCCAAGGGCGCCGTCGCCGGTCCGCTGGGCCGGCGCGTCTGGCTCGTGTGGGCGCGCAACTACCACGACGACCCTTCCGAAACGGGCAAGAACAAGCTCTACATCCTGCGGCTCGGCATCGAGGACCCCGGGGCGAGCCCGGACGATCTGCTCGGCCCCTTCACGGCCGTCATGCGCAAGGCCCTTGAGTTTGCCCGCCAGTGGAACCTCGGCAAGATCGACCTGTGGAATCCCACGCCCCAGGTGGCGGAGCTGGTCAAAAAGAGCGGGTTGGAGAGCGAGCTGGTCGAAAGAGAGCAAGATAGCATCCCCAGCTTGATGTGGTACGGCGAGGGCAGCGTCGACGATGTCGACTGGGTCGCGAATGAGAAATACTGCTGGTCCTAATGATAGGGTAGCCCGCATGCTCCCGCGCCACCGGGGAGCCAATATCCAAGTACATCCCAGAGTAGGATATTCCCGACCAGAGCTTCTGTGGTTCAATAAACGGCGTTTATATCGGATTTGGCTACGGCTTCATAGGTATCGCGATATGCGCGCATTTGTCGCCGTTCTGCACAGAGCAACGGGCACCGGTTCCAGCGCAACTACTCAAATACCATGTATTACAGTGATCCCAGACAAGATTTCCTATTCCGCACGCTTCGTGATGGGGGTGCCACGCGAGGACATGTGTTGTCTCCATGGATCCTCTCCTAGGATAGATTGGTCCCCGTTTTCCGTTTCTCCGTCCTTGTGCTTCTCATCTGCCGCAAGACCACCAAAGATGCACCGCTATCTTACTCACCGACGATTCCGACGTAGAAACGACTGACAACTCACAAGTTGTGGCCTGGGACGGTCTATGGTCCCTCTGATCAGCTCCCGCAAACCGGTATGCGCCCCTACGTCAAGAACGTTTTCGACTACTGCTAACCTAAGGCACGAGCATTGCGTTCCTCGGCTGTAGCCCCGAGCTGGAGCATGTGAGCGCAGAGACTTTCAAGAGATGAACGGAGGCACGTCATACTCTGCCTGCACTCAGACCTCCAGGCCTCGGAAGCTCCGGTACCAACGCGGTCGTTCTGGAAGGACCGAATAGAGCACTCACCGATCCCAACGCTGACCGGCCTCGCAGGTTTCTACAAGTTGCGTGTCCATTTTGCAAATAGGAGCTCGGTAGGCCTCGGCTACCGGTTCCATCCTCAAATGTCTTTTTTAGAGGCGTATTTGTTGCGTCCCCAACATTCATAGCTACGGCGCGATACCGGCTGTGGCGCAGGACGGCGTGTTTGGGGCACGCGCTCGGGTACTTGGCGCATGCTGTACGACGGCTAAAGTTGGGACCATAGAAAGTCGGCAAAGCGACCAAACCAACTTATAAGCAAAGTGGTGCCGAGTCGGGCGGCAAAGGAGCGTGGCTAAATTTCCGTCTCCCTATAGTTCACATGACGGCTTCGTACTTATATGAGACGACGCTGGATATAAATCCATAGCTTGGGTCTTCGTCTGCTCCGGGAGAGGGGTCTTTCCCTGCCGGGATTACACCGGGGCGCCATTCTGCCCATATCTGGCAGACAACCCCGTCGTGACTTTTCCCAAAAGTGTTGCGTAACATGCATGCAAGCCTAAGCAGCTTTACGAGCACTTGGGCAGCCACAGGCTTTTCCAGTGCCCAGGGACTTCCTGTGGCCCGAGACACCGTAGCTAAGGCAATCGCATGAATGGCGACTGGGACCTTAGCCGGAAGAGGCGGCGGGCCGCGCCCTCCGAGCCCTGAAGATTTCTAGGCCCGTCTGACCGCAAGGGGACCGGAGCGGAGCCTTGGGCTCTCGTGACTATCGCCCCCGTGCCCATTCCAATACCACTATAGTGAGTGCATTGGCCGGATGGCTACCCACTTACTTAGGTCATGTACATATGTACAGGCGCGATACATTATAGAGTTGGAAGAGCACGTTTGTTAAAGGGTGAGCATGAAGCCTTGGATTCTCTTCTCAGGCAACACCATCGGCAACGATTCATTGAAGAGTATTATGCCCGGACACTACTAAAGGAGCGTTGATACTTTCATTCCGTGGCTAGCGGGGTATGTACCTAAGTATCTACGTCTCATCAGTCTGCATCACACATTACTTAGATTAATTTCCCGTCCGGTCTCGCCCCCGGACCGAACCATCCCGATACCAAACGCTTTACTTTGATATTCACAGGAATCCAAACCCCCACGATGCGCCACGTCGCCTGCTGAGTCCCGCTCCCCTTGTTTACCTTCCTCACCTCGTAAAGATAGTTTTCGAGTCTCTGACTTCCTCCCGCGTTTCCCTCACCGTCTCTGAAAGCAACGGTCATGAATTCGTCATGAAGCAATTCGGAAGATCTGACGGTGCGCGGGTGGAAACATTGCTGTTCGGGCGTGTGATGGCATGCCGTGGTTGGTGGGCGATAGCAATCCTCGGACATCAGTCCGAGCATTGGTGGATGCTCGTCCCCCTCGCTCTCGGATACAACCAGACGCAGCTTGGCTTTCTCGTATGCTTTGCCGTCCTTTTCCCACGACATGTTGTAGTCCAAGCCCAGGTCGCCGGGGCGGAACCCCAAGGCTTCAGCTACCATGTAGTAAATGGTATCCAAGTAGTTAACTCTCGCCTCTCTGGGTGGGGTAGAAGCTCCAGCGTCTGCCGAGCTCGATGCCCCGGTAGAACTCGATGCCCTCGATGAGTTCGATTCCCCTGCTGAGCTCGATGTCCCTGCTGAGCTCGATGTCCCTGCTGAGCTCGATGTCCCTGCTGAGCTCGATGCCCCTGGGGACTGGAGGCCGGATGTGGATTCGAGGTCGGATGAGGACGGGCCGTTGGATGGGGACTGGACACTTGGCCGAACCAACGCATTGAAAAACTCCTGGTCCCTCGCTGTTTGCATCGGCTGGCTGAGATAGAGCTGTTCGTGCTGCTTGCTTTTCCCCTTCCTCAGGGTGTCAACAGCCCATTTTTCGAACTTATTCGAATTGCCTCCCCCGAGGAGGGGACCCAGAATACGGATCCATTGCATGCTCTGGACGAACTTTTGCCAACCTCGCGACTTTCTCAACGCCAGATTCAGCGCAATGAGGAAATAGGCGCGGTTATACAAAACGAACTTGGTTGCAAGGAGTGTCCCAGTTGCCGTACTCGCCGCGACGTCGACGGCGATTGTCGGACCAACATGGTCAGAGATGAAAGCGTTCGCATTCTCGAGGAGCGACTCCAGCACCAGACGCTGCGGACCGACGCATCGACCACGGATTTGTTCTGGCCATGCTTGGACGGCTCTGGAGAGAAAAGCTCTGACGCTCCGAACTTGGTTCCACGTCTCTCCTTGCGTCTCGACCGTCTCTCGTGATACAGCCGGGAACTTCTCGTGGAGCAACTGGGATCTCGCCAAAAGACTTCTCGGCGGCCGATCCCTGCGGGTATACTGCAAGTTCAGGAACTTGAGGCCTGCTTCACCCTGAATAGGGACGGGGACAAAGGGCGAAGCCATTGGTCCATAGGCCTCGCTCGTGGTTGCTGGGCACCTACTCCAACCGCTGCTGGAGTACCTGCGCACCAGGTATTCCTCAGGAACCCACTCCCACGAGCTCCACGGACAATCGTCTTCCCATGGACCATAATCCCTGAGAAGCCCGTAGGGGGCCGTGGTGATGAGAGCGTGTTGTCCCCTGGCCAAATGCTCCAGCCCACCTCGTAGAGGCTCGAGGAACCACTCGTGCTCTTGCACTCGCTGATTCCGCCGCGAATTGAAGATGGACTCTGCTGCTCTGGGAGTGGCGTGTCTTTCCGGCGCCTCGTATCTGTATCCAGGGCATTCCGGCCAGACAGCAGCCACCAGGTCCTTGGCCTTGGTGACCTCTCTGTTGGACCTGCTGAGGATACCCAGATGGAACCAGAAGATCCTGAGCGCGTGCGCCGCGTCGAGGCTTGGTGGGCCCTGTCCAGGCGTTTCGATCTCGTCGCCTCGCAGGAACCCATTCAGCTGATCGGCCAGGATAGCCTCGCCAGGGCCTGACTGAGCTGATGTGCCGTGCCCTCGTAGTTTCTCCCTCAGTGCCAACTTCATTGTTTCGAAATGGGCCCGCTGATATGCCCTGAAGTCTCTCAAGGCGAGACTACACGGGCAGGGGTCTTTCGATTCATCAGGCGCGTCAGGCTGGCTGCTGCTCCAATTTCCAACCAAGTCGATCAAGTCGCCCGAGACGGTATCAGCGTCGGTAGAGATGTCGGCAACATCGGGCGCTTCCAGCTTGTAGGCCCAGGATATGAGCATGATCTCCAGGGCCCAAAGAGGCCGCTCCTTCATGAAGGATTGGCATGGTCCGTCCTCGCAGGGGCGGCCGTGAGTTCTTGCTTGTAGCCAGAAGAGTTCTTCGTATCGAACGTCGCAAAGGAATGACAGCTGCTTTCTTTCTTCCTTGCTCAGAACATCCTCGGCTTTCAGGCACTTCTGGAGGCCCTGGGTCGTTCCATTTCTAGCCCAGTCGATGTGTATCTTGGTGGCGTACATGAACTCCTGGCGTGGCCACAGTCTACTCCACCATGAAATCAGGTTTATGTAGTTGAGGCAGTTGGGGAGGCCAGGGTCATGGCCATCGTGTGGGCCGGTCGATTCTTCGCTTTCGGCGTAGAGAGTGTAGAGGCAGCTGCAGTGGGACCCGGGAAATAGAGCGATGACCTCGCATCGACGATAGATCTGGGGAATTTGGTTGAGGGCAGCTGGATTCCCTAGAGACGTGGCGGTCTTTTGCCGTGCTGGGTTTGATGTCAGCGTGAATCCGGATTTCGTGAAGTCGACGGACTGGGGTTACCCACCGGCTCTTTTGTTGCTGATTTGATCTAGCCATCCATATCGCAGGCCATTCCTGCCGTTGGAGGAGTGGGAAGCCAACCGCTCGATGAATAGTTGGCGGTCCCATTCCGGGCCAAGTCGCACATTATAAGCCTTGCCATCGGGACTGTGGCCAATGTACTGCTTCTTGTGCGGCAAGAGCCCCCAGGCGTATGAGATAGCGAAGGGCGTGGGCAACCTGCCGTCATCCGCCAGGAAGACTGAGGCTGGAATGCATCGTTCGTCGATGACCAAATGGTCACCGTGGAACAAACCATGTCTGCAGTACCTTTCCTCGCATCTTCTGAAGCTCCAGAAGACGTAATCTTCACTGCTGAATCTCTCCTCAAATTTCGGGCTGCGCTGAGCGCTGCCGCCTCTTGAGGCGGTAGTTGGGAACGCTGGGGGTGGGAGTAGATCGTTCATGGTAGCAATAGATGTCAGGTACACCGTACGGTGGACCAGGCTCGACAAGACTCTGCAGGGTTTCGATATAGGAACGATCCGCCATCTGACTCAGGCCCGCCTATTCACCCCTTACTTATATAATGCTTTCCAGAGGCAACCCGCTTTGAAACTCGGTGCCAAGCCACAAAGTACGCGGGCAGTCATGTTTGTTGCCAAGTAGGACCTGCAGAGCGGGGGAAAGTCCCCTACTGCTCCCATCATATGTTTTATTTATTTTCACTGGTAGGATGCCAGGGAAACTCTTGGGATTAGGACTTTGTACGGTTTTTCAAGGCTGTGTTCATTGTTTACTCGCTTGGCAATATCCTTGCTTTCGGCGATTGAAGACCGAGCCCACTCATGGTTCGCCGGTAAGGCTGTGGCTAATGAGCGAGCCTCAGGTAAGCCACTGTTCGAACTGAATCGGCCCGGATGCCTTGCCTTATACCGCTCTCCGCCTTCTTTCCATTGGACATTCGGTGAGAGTTCTGCGTCTGATCTCGTGTTGAAAGATTATTAATCGTCACTTGGCCATAGCATCGCCCGGAGGCCTTTGCTTGGCACATCCATACTGTCGATGGAAACGCGCCGTGCCATGCCGCCGGGCTGACAGCCTTATCTCGGCGGTCGACTCACAGCCCACTTATAGCCGCTTGGGTTAACATCGTTTCATCATGTGGACTTATGTCTCTATGCCAAGCCGTTCCACCCTCTTGGGGGCAAGAGCTTGCGACGAGTGGCTTTCCAGAATGAACAATATCTACATTTAAAAAAAGGAAAACACATCACCTACCCCAGCTCCCAGCTACTGCGTGGTAGTGGGTACGTAGCCTAGTGCGGAACCCCCGGGTGCCCCAGATCTGGGGTGAGCTGTGAGCACGTCCAACGTCTTTTGGTGGGACTGCTTGCCACGTTGCCCCCTTTCTAGTCCCATGAACGTGACATTTTCGGTGTACAGATACTTATCCATAGTCTCTATTTCTTTTGCTTACTTGGGCACGTACGAATACGTACCTGCATAGGTACCAAATGTCCAATTGGGTCGTAAGCATGTAGGAGTATGGAGCAGAGGTACCACTGATCAGTCTTTTACTGTTTTCTGGTATTCTGCCAGTCTGGGCATACACATGCAGATTCCACCCCTCGCTATACACTTGCTGCACCCCTTAGTACTTTACACGTCTCAAGATGTTCCTCAGCAATTTTGGGGGAGGGGCGCTCATCAGTCTGCAGAGTCGAGACTTCCAATGGCGTCTCCAATGAAGGATGTGCTGGGATTGCAGCCTGCCAGCCTGCCAGCCTGCTTCTTCTGTGGCAGGGCTCGAGTACTTACCTGGCATAACCCCGCACGCCCAGAGTCCTGTTCCCCTGTCCATACGTCGATTCGGTCTGTTTGGTCAGGTGTTTCTACAGATGGGGGAGGAAACCAGATGACCAATGCTTGATCGGGAGGATACGATATCACCACCCATGCGCCTGCCAGGTACCTGCCGACTAGCCGAATGGATTGCAATCAAATAAGCACAGCAGGCACGGCTCCAGGGGCAGCAGATCTTGAGTAGTCCATAGAGACGCTCCAAACTATCGCGTGTGCCGTCTATTGTGAGTCAAAGAACCTTTCTGCAGTGCCCTACGACCACCATGTAAGTGTCCAACGACCACCACGTAGCTATTGAGGAAAACCAGCGCGCATGCCCTGTAGGATATCCACGTCTATTGGATCGGCTTGCCTGGGTCGCCCTTCTTTCAGCCCCCTTGCTTTTCCTGCATCTCCACTATGAGGGGGTACACCCGCCCCTCTGAATCGACCCGGGTGAAAGATGTCTTGGAGGATGCGGCATGGGTCGCTCGAAGACACTGTTCGGGGGATGTGTAGTTTCTTTGCAAGGCTGGCATCGTTGTCGGTGTCGAGGGGCCAACCATCTGGCTCAGGGGCCAACCGCGCTTGCGAGCCTCCCGCTCCCGCATCTCGTCGTATGGTCTTCGGTTGCCCGCCCACCACTCGGTCTCGTCAAACCGCAGATTTCCGGGGAAAAACTCCTTCACGAGCGCCTGGCCCCCGCCGTACGCAACCTCGAAATCCATGATGCCGTCCATGACCTTGTAGCCAACGATGGTTTTGTCGTGCTTGATTTGCATGTTCCGCTCTCCGGCAGGTATCTCCACCCCCGCCAGCCAGGCGTTCTGGAACATGCCGAGGGTTCCGACTCCCAGTAAGTACCATGTATTCTCGCACGCGGCCACGTTTATCAAAAGGATGAGCCAGAGGACCGATTGCACAAAGCAGTTGATTTGCGTCAGGCGGAACCCGAGGGGAAGGCCGTAGAAGGTTTTGATAAGCCAGCCATCTTCCGAAGTCCCTGGATCCGGTCGGAATTTCTCCCAAGGTTGACACACTCGGGGCGGCTGCATAGCTGACATCTCTTCAAGGTTTAGACAATGCCCGTTACCACGGATCACAATGATGTTTCTCGACCCATTTCCTGTCGTGAGGGCGAAATTCGTCTTCGAGTCTTGCCGATGAGGTAACTTCTCTGCCGTCCACTGCGGGAGAAGTCCTGTGATTTGGACTAGTATGGTGCCGGCCGTGGTAATTAGCATAATCCCCCATTGCCCATGAAGCGCGATGGGGATCGTGGCTATAAGTAGTTGTAAAGCGGTTGCAATAGCCCCAATAACGTGCGTAATGCACCACGAGAATTGCGTCCGCCCTTTGTTGTTGGGTAAGGTATCGAAGACGTGTATACGAATACCTGCCGGGACAGCTTCGGGTTCTGCCCGCAAACGGTCCGTTTCGATATCGCGGAGGAGCCGTCCTATGACCCAGTTCCTGTTCTCCCGAGAGTATCCGGAATTCAGGTTAAACACCTTGGTAGGATAATCAGGGCGCGGGAGAAGCCGGCCCTCGCCGATAATGTTTACTAACGCTATAATAGCGTAGGCAACGCAACCGAAAGAGAAGCATACGGGTGTATAAGGCTTGCCTGTTCCCTGGGCAAAGGCGGATTGGACGATGTCTCCGCCGATGACCATCAGAATAGTCGAGACATCGGCCGGGTCGTTCCACTGTTCCCCGATCGTTTTGAGCGAGCTGTTCATAATGTGAATAAAATAGGCGATACCCAGGACCCTTCTCTGAGCCAGAAAACGACCCCTAGCTGTTAGGCACACTGTAGGGACGGGATGCGGAAAAGAAGGTGTAACAGGTGTGATTCCATTTAGCTACGTACTGGCGCGCGAGGTTCTACGTACTTACACTTAGGTATTTAGATGAGCTGGGGCCATTTCTGCCTACGTACCTACTCAAGTACATGCCCTACGGTTGTACCCCCTGTCGCATGGGAAGTACCACAAGCCCTCTCTTTCGGTGCTTTCGGGGGCATTCAGGGTACATCGCGACGCGGTGGTGTGGCAGGGCACCGTCATCTATCCCACTTTTGAGACAAGGCATATTCGGTGGGTGCCTTTCCGTGCCATCGGTACGTATTCGTAAGTGGTATGCATGTCAGCTATGCATGTCGGCTATGCCGATTGATGCTGGATGCGGACTGAGATACGCCTACATATATTGGCTATTGCTGGGCCCGGCCAGGGGGCGGTGACGGGATGCATGTTCAAAGCCAATGACATTGCGGCCTCGGTCAGTTCCCGGTCGTTGGAGTACCAGCCGCAGCTTGGAAGGGCCATGATCCCAGTAACTGCAGAGCACGCTCGCTTCCCAGCCTCGGAGCCTCGTCAGTCTTTAGTGGGCCGCACCCACCAAACCAGAGGTAGTCAAGCCGTCTTGACGGACTTAGGGTGTGGTCGACGAGGCAGCGAAACCCATGGGATTTCAACCCACTCTGTTGCGAGCCCATGCTTCGCGGGCTGAGCGGGCTCGGCGACGGCGGCGGTGCCACCTGCTTCGCTGCGTTGGCAATCCTGGAGGCAATCTCGTAGGAAGGCGGCCGATAAAAAAGCCCCTACTGAGCGGCTCGCAGAAGCAATTATATGATCTGTTTCGTATTCTTCCGTGGATTCGACCAAGACGCCAAGAATCCAAACACCTGGGTACCGTCACCTAAGTAAAGCCTATGTATGTATAGTACCTCCCGCGGTGAGCCGCGGGGCAGCATCGACACGTCCGCTCCCGACCCCGGCCCAAGTCGACATTCCTCGCAGTTGCTGGTTGTCCAACTCAAAGCTTTTGGAATACGGATCCAAAGATTTCCCCATTGTTAGTACGCCCACGAGAGCCGTTATCAATGGCGCGCGGGTTTTTATTTTGAGAAATGTAGAGAGAATGGGAACTTCTATTTTAAACATCCGGTCGAAAGGTTCTGAAAGAATCTTTGAAGCTTCCGACGGAATAGCTCGACAATATTGTGAAGTATCGGTGTTGATATAACAGATACTGTCTGTTCCAATAGTGATCTTGGGAGGTTGAGAATCCAGGAGGGGGCTTAGAAATGCCGTCGCTTGGCTAATGAGGCCGGACACCCTTGTTGCAAGATGTGACGCTATGTTATCCACAGGGTTTGGCACGTTGATATCCGTGACACGACCCGCCACTTCAGTGATACGACTCCATACGTGAGAGTCTGCGTCATCTGTACCAGATGTTCCAAAGGATAGTATGTTGCGTGATCTGAGCAACGAGGTATCCAGAGTAATGGTGGCTATTCCACTGTCGCGCATTTCACCGTGGAGACAGAAAACAAGAAAAGCAGCGCTGGTAAGTATCACGGCCAACGTAAAGATGGGGGCCCTTCATGATGGTAATAATGATACGAACAAGATAGAAGGTTTTGTTTTGAATATGTGGAGTATCATGGGCAGGACAGTACAAGAGGGCCTATGATCGGTTAATATAGTGAACTTTAGTTGGGCGGCCTCCAGAGCCTGGGCACGGGCTTCAACCGAGAACCTGGACTCGCCGAGGCAACGATCATATATGACCAAAATATAAGACCAAGCCAAAGTCATGTTTCTGTACAAACATGAACCATACGCCCCTCTCCAGTTGGAGTTCCAGTAACGGTTCTCTTGCTGGGCAGTTCGATAACCTGCATATCATCCGTCACGCCATTCAGTTCTTTTCCATCTTTCTTGGTTGATGCCATGTTACAGGTTGGGACCTGGGAGATAGGCTCAGGCGCACCTGGCCTGAGCGTCTCACGAACCCCTCACATGAGGCTCCGAGTAGGTCTCTCCATTCGGACGCCAGGCTAGTGGTCAAGACCTAGGAGGGGGGGCTGAGCAGCGATTCGAACGTTCCGATCCGAACGTTCCGGTCCGGTCTCGCAAGACTTCACGAGACGCTAAGCCCGGCCTCCTGAGGTCGATTCTCTTCTCTCTTCCCTATCTAGAAAATAAACAGCATTTGGCCCCTTTAATAGTGCTTCAAGGCTCAGCCTCTCACATGCCAGGACTTCTGGCACAGCTTTCACGAAAAGTGGAAGGAAGAATTTAGCAAATAGGAACACCTCACGATCGGTGCCATTCCTTCCCGTCAAATCCGGGTCATAAGCAACCCAATGCCTGTTTCACCATTTACTGCGGAGATTCATAAGGTTTTACCACAAGCTCCACCACCGCTGGCTGAACGGAGGTACTACAGGTACCATCCACCAATCACGAGGCCGCAGGAGAGGATTATTAGTTGGTCGGAGGAGCAAATTAACACACTCCAGGAAGATAATCGAAAGCTACGACAAGAAATCATAAACCAGAAGAAAATGGATTCCGACAGGGATCACATCATTGCCATGCCAAGACAACAAAACTACCAGTCAACAGAGGAGCTTCGCCGGCAAAACGAAGCTTTGATCCAGCACACAAACATGGCTGTGGCCATTCAGAACCCTAAGCATTTGCCTCTTCATAGATTGGCACCCAGCCCATCAGGGAGTTCGGACTGTGGTATCATCGATGATATCATCGAGATATACAATATGATATGACACGAGGGGGATTGCGTGTTATTTGGGTCCATTCCCAAAAAATAGTCGCAAGAATATGTGGTCTGATCGGGTCGGACATCGTAATCCAAGCTTGTTTCTATGTCATTTACTTTTTCGACTGCTATCTTTCTTGGACGCCAAAGGTCGCCTGTCTGTCGATCTACACAGTTGCTGATTCGAGAAAAGTAGCACTTCAGGGAATGTCACACGATCTGTGTATTAAGCTCGTTTGTCCTTGCGGGCATAAGGGTATATTTAGGCGCTATGCTGAAGGCTTGTGAGTACGCGGCTTTTTCACCATTAGCTGCCTCTGGCTTGCTGGAAGTCCGATGGCTTTGTGTTGGCTTGCGATGGAGTCTATCGCGCCAATGCAGCTGGTATTTGCTTGTGCGCTTTGGGCCAATTGGAGCACGTTTTCAGTCTTTGTGATACGTAAAGTGGTGTTCGGGTTGGTTTTCAGATGCATGCTGGGTTACACTTGGGTTGCGTGTATACTCTGTGTGGGACCAAGGCCATACGTTGCAACTCTTGGCTGATCCAACTTTGAAAATGTAATCAGCTAGAGACCACGACTTTCGAAGAGATGCAGGAATTGTGTTCATATGCCTGCGACCTTATGGTCTATCTTTGCTATCCCTTTAGGCTCAGAAAATGGCAAATTTAGTATAGATCCACCAATACAAAGCAGGGATTAAGCGAAACCTCCTGTTATAAGCTTTAAATACTATTAAGGCTTGTACTTTTAGTGTGGCGTAAGTAGTCTCTAGCCCCCCAAGCTTAATTTGCGTCTTTTCATTAGTCTCATTAAAGTTTGGCTAAAATCGCCATTTTCTGAGCCTAAAGGGGATAGACGAGAAACTGCTAAACGAGTCGAACTTCAATAACGAGCCACCGAGCTAGCAGACCCGCCCTGAATAAGAGTTCCCCCTGCTTATGCTGCCCACGCAGTGTCCACAGTGCGTTAGTGACATTCACCTTTCGTACGAAGAAAGAATATTTGAGTATGGTCGGCCGGCTACGAGGAACAGGCATGTCAAGGTACCGGTTCGGGTGAGCAGGAGTCGGTCATATTAGTCCTATTGCTACAGTCTAGGTTCCTATTCCGTCGGTTCGGGTCAGGCTTGAAGACAGGACGTAGCTCGAAAAGCCACGAAAAGAAGTCATCACGGTCGTGGACTTTTATCTGGACGTCCTCCGGAGGTCCGTACAGAGCTGACTTAGCAGAACTCCGTCACAAGCCAGCTGGTCCACAGCTGGTTCAGGATGTCACAGGGACCACCCCGTGACAAGGCATTTCAATAACAAACACTTGGAAGAGCTACACAGCCTTAAGTAGAAAGATATGCCTCTCTGTATGCATACTGAGTGTGTCGAAGGCGGTGTTAAGCTCGTGGATGTGCATCACTTTCTGAACTATGTGGAAAAAGTTCATGGGGTACGGCTCCAGCCTAAATGCTAGCAGCGTGATGCGTTCGTACGGGACTTGACTCTTCTTTGCGTCTTCGTTTAGTATGTATTTCGACAAAAGAAAAATCGTTCAAGACGCTCTGAAGACGGCTTGACCAGCTCGGCATCCGGGATATCTTGTTTGGGTGTAGGTGCACGTGCATGGAAGATGTAACTACAAGAAATGAGACAAACCGTTTAGAGTGATGATGATACGTCTTTTTCCGGTCGAGGAAACGAGGGTGCCAAAAGTTATATGACCAATCCCAGGCGGTCAGGCAGGCTATTGGGTATCATGATAGAGATCTGTACGTCGGGCCACCAACGAGGCCATCCTGATCGGCCCGGCTATCTATATCCACTGCTTTTGTGATTCACGAGAAAGAACCATAAAATTGTCGAAAAAGGTCCTTCAAAATTTACTTGTTCTTCATTTGCGCTGCGCAGTCCTGTACTGCTGCAAGCGTCCTGATATGGCGACGACGAATAGGCTCAAGATGCTCATGTACAAGTAGGAGGTGATAAGGCAGCCAGAATAGAAACAAAAACAAGACCGTACGCTGATCCGCCCCCGTAGGATATAATGTTTTTGACGAGGTGTAGAAGAATGACAACCGAAAACCACCCTCCGAAATCAGCCAGCAGCAGACCGACAAACTGTGACCCAAAAAACAAAACCGGCGAGACCCGGTTCATCAAGTGTCGTTAAACCCGTGGCGCGCGCGTGTACGTGTATGTGTGGCGTGCTTCGGATAGCAGCAAGGTACCACGCACGTAGCATTCGCGCTCCCGTCTTCTTCCACCCCTTTATATTTTTGTGAACCCCCCCAAACATCTTATACGCAATTGGTGTTCTGGCTATCGCCCCAGACACGGGCTCAGAAGCGGCGCTTGAGCTCAACCCACATGGCGTCACGGCCGGCTCGGGTGCGCTGGACAGCATCGCAGTTCTCGTGGGCGCGGCGCAGGAGGTACTTTGTGTACATGCCCGTGGAACCCTAGACAATGTACGTGTAGGCCCGCATCTTCTCGATGCGGTCGCGCAGCAGGTCGGCGCGCTTGACGGCGACAAGCTTGCACGACACCTCGTCTGCCATGCCCATTAGCTGCGCGATGGCCAGCTCACACACGCCCTCCGACGCCAACAGCGAGTCCTGCAGCGCCAGCGCCTTGCGCACCGACTCCAGGTTGTGCGACCCCAGCACCAGCGACAGGAGCGGGAACCGTATGTCGGGAGCTGACGCGGGCGCCGCCATCGAGTTCCATTCGCGGCGGATCCCTGACCGCGGCTATTGTACAACTGGACGTCGTAAGGTCACTAAGAGGAGGAAAGTGTTGCTGATTGCTGATAACATGAAATTCAGAAATAGCTTCAGCAATTCTATTCTCAGGAGAAAATAACAGTAGCATTTAGGAAGCCTTGAAATTGACAAGGGTTACGTACTAGGTAAGCAGCTAACCAAGATCAGAGGTCAAGCCTCTGCATGCAGATCTGAAGCCCTCGAGTTGCTAAGTTAGAAAGAGGCTAGGCTTAGCTTTGAGAGAGAATAGATTGGTCGCCTATTTACCACAATTTTGTTAACGCCAGTTACTACTCCAGATGGTGGGTACACCGAATAGTACCTTGGGAAACTGAGGACATGGCGCCCAGTAGCATTTGCATCTTCATAGGCACAACACTATTCCTCCCGTCGTGCTTGAGGTGCAACTAGGCTTGGGACTAGTATGGGCTGCCTTCAGACGGGCTTGACCAGTCCGCGTGGGTTACTGGCTTCGTCATGGTGGCCTGGTCCATCCCCTCGACCAGTGCCCAGGCTCTCCGTAATGGCAACGACTAGTAGGGGATGTGGGCTTCGGGACTGGTCTCCCACCTCTGCACCAAGTAAGCTCAAGCATCCCTTGGCGATACAGCCCCTTCGCGAGACAGCGGTTTCAGGGGTGTCTCGCGACGCCTCAAGTGAGGTGACTCGACGATATCTAGCCAACTAAATGGCCTATAACTATGGTGTTAAGCCCGTTCGAACCGTCTGTCTCCGTTCTTTCTAATGAAGTTATCCACATGGAGCCCGAGCGCCTAGAACTCATCCTGCAGGAGATCGTCGACGGCAAACCCATCAGAGAAGCCGCCAGACAGTACCACCTCAACAAAGACTGGTTATGCCGCCGCATTAAGGGGACATTAACGCGTAAGGAGTATAACACGACGAGGCAGTCGTTAGGCGCATCTCAAGAGCAACAGCTCGTCCACTGGGTGTTGTTGCAGGCCAGGCTCGGCTGGGCGCCGCCTCACTCTCGCTTCCACTTCTTCGCCTTGGCGGTCCATCGCCAGTCTGGCGGCGAACACCTCGGCAAACACTGGCATGAGGCTTCTTTTATGCGCCATCCTGAAGTCAAGTCCATACGCTTCACGGGGATTGACTTCCTACGCGTTAACGGTGCGACGCGCACCAATATCGAGGAGTTCTTTAATCGTCTCGATGACCCAGGCCTTGCGGAGGTGTTGCAGGCCGATACCTACAACGTCGACGAGATTGGCACGATGATAGGCCTTGGAGATAACCCCTTAGTCATCGGGCCGTCTACGCTGCGCAAGATATACACCATGGACCCTGGCAACCGCGAGTGGGTGACGATATTGGAGTGCGTCAGCGCTGACGGGCGCGTCTTGCCACCTTTAGTCATCTTCAAGGGCGTCGACGTTCAACAGCAGTGGTTTCAACAGTAAGTCGACGCTCCAGACTTCACGAACTGGAAGTTCTGCACCTCCGAAAAGGGATGGACTAACAACGCAATTGCCTTACGGTGGCTCACGGAGGTGTTCATCCCCTTAACGGTTCCTGCGGACCGGAAGAGATGGCGACATCTTATTCTCGACGGTCATGGCAGCCACGTCGACGATGCCTTCATGCTGGCCTGTCTAGAAGCCAGAATCTGGCTAGACTTCCTCCCAGCACACACCTCACACGTCCTCCAACCGCTGGACCTGGGCTCCTTTTCGGTGTTGAAGAGGTCCTACCGAGGGACCTTACGAGAAGCCTGCGCGTCGAGCCTCACGATGACTCCAGGCAAGCCAGAGTTCCTGCAGGCCTGGAACTTAGCTCGCAAGGTGGCCTTCACGCCTGCTAACTGCGCCTCAGGCTGGAGAGCAACCGGAATCTTCCCACGGGACCGCAACAAGGCGCTGAACAACAGGTTAGCGAGGCAGCGTGACCAGGACCGTCCGGAGAGGCCTTCAACACCAGAAAGAAGGCCTCAAGAGATGGATACATTGGCTGCGATAACTGTAGTGACGTTCCAGACCCCTAAGACCTCACGCCAATTAAGTAACATCGTCAGGGACCTGCGTGGCCTTAACGTGGCCTACTCCACACCAACCTTCCGGTTTTTAACGCGCAAGCTCTGTAAGGCCCTTGACGATAGTTGCATGCAGATCGCCACACTTAAGCTCGAACGAGACCAGCTGGCAGCTGCATTAGAGCGCCAAAAGCCTCAAAAACGGCGCCGCGTGAAGGCTTCGGCGCAGGAGCGATTTGTAACTATTCAGGACGTTAAAAGAGTCAAGAGGGAGATGGGGATCTTACCTGATGAGCCTGACCTTGAATCCGACGGAGAAGGATGGGTAGACCTTGAGGCTTTTGAAGAAGAAACCGATAGTGAGGCAGAGGAGTGTATTATCGTCTCTTGAATATAAATAGCTAGTTCCCAGCTGGTCTGATTGAGGAGATATCCGTCTTTTCGGTGGCCGAAGGCTTCGCGAGACACCCCTGAAACCGCTGTCTCGCGAAGGGGCTGTATCGCCAAGGGATGCTTGAGCTTAAAGGGTACCGCATTCGTTGAGCTGCCTGCCGTGGTCGCCACCCCGCTACCGGTACCTATGTCCTATTTGCGGTCGGTACTGGTCCTAGCCTTGGCATAGTGCCTACAAGAAGCAGAAAACCTGTACCAACACTATGCACATGCACCCAAGACCAGTTGCCAAAGCACGGTCGGAACAAAATCACCAGTACCTGGGCAACAGATATCCACTGAAAACCAGTCTTATATGCCATGTCCCATGAAACTACGAGTACTACGTATATTTTGACTGCTTTCAAGGCGCGATTAGTAACGAAACAAATACGATAGCACCGGTCCCAGCACCCCGTGTCTACAGCTTTTATGATGCTACCAGTCGTCGACCACTTCCGTATAGAAATCTAGTACTCTACCTTTGAAACGATCCGATTAATTGTGATATAGAGCATCAGGACAGCTAGCACTATCTTAGTAGAATGGGAGGACTAAGCCTGCCAGATAGCTCGATCTTTGCTCCAACCTAGCCTGGACACGCTTATGCTGGGGAGCAGCGAAAACTCGGGAAAAAAGAAGCAGGTGGGCGTAAACCCCGGATCCTGGAACTAGGCGTGTTTATGGGTTTGGCGTTGCTGCTCGTCCTCTTGTTCTTTCTGTGGCAGGTTTACCTGAGTGCTGAAACCCCGCACTCTATCCAAATTTGGGGGCACAAAGTTGTCGGGGATGACTATTAAGGTAACTTACCTAGATACCTGCGAATAGCTATGTATCTATCTTTCATATAAGGCAGGGGCAGCTGTCAAAACGAGGGCATATGGACGGTTCCGTTGCTCAAGCCCGGGAACCCGGGAGGGGGGAGAGATCTGGGCCGACGTGAGCCGACCTACATTCTTCACTTTGATCGTCCCAACATGGCCTGACTTGATCTCGGATGAACCAAGAAACCCATCCAGTCATAAATGCTACTAGTGGACGACACGAGAACTTGGCGCTACACTAAGCACTCAGGCTCTCCTCGCGCTTACATCCATCTGCCTTCCTGCCCGTCCCCATCCATTGGCGTTTGGATTGATGTCTGGCGCTGGTCATACTTCAGCTGGAAACCCATCCTCTGAGGCCCTCCCACCTCTTCTCAGCTGGCAACTGTTGGGGAGCCAACCAACGCAAGTACTTCCGCCCTGTCCGCCCAAGAACCCGAGGATACCAAGCTCAGGTCGACGACGGGAGCTTCCCGCCTTCAACCCCCGTCTCAACCACATCCCAAGCGGTCGGTTCATTCTTCCCTGTTCGGAACAAACATCTACCCCGAATTTCCCGCAAGGCGACCCGTCTCCACGGTAAGTGCAGCATTTTCTTTTCCCGCCTCTCTGCACTGTGGGCTCCTTCTCCTGCCTCCTCCCCCTTCTCTCTCTCGCACTCTATATTCTCTGCCCATTGAGGCTTACGCTGGCGCTTTGCCAGTCGCTGTAGTTCACACATGGACCTGGGTCTTCATCGAGCACAAAGATCCAATCCTTTGCTATTTCCATTGGGGCTTCTAATGCGCGCCACGCAATGGTCAGTTTGATTTGGCCGAGGCGCAAGTCCATGGCGACTCCACTCCATGGTACTTTACGGGTAGTCGATGCCCTCACTCTTGAGGGGGAGCTGCACGCTCTAGTGAGCTGGGGTTCCCCCAAGCTTGAATACCTAATGAGTACATCTTATCTAGCTCGGCTACCAGAACGCCGCTGTTGGGCCTCATGCCTAGGTACCTCTCTCGTTCCATTTCCCAACCAAATACTGTTGGCAGTCGCAGAAACAGCTACTTAGCCCGGTAGACCCGTACAATTCAATGCCACAACATCACGACGTACAGTCTGCACTTTTCACCCGTTCCACCTCCTTCCCCCTTTCGACCACCTTCAAACGCTGCCCGGTGCCCAGATCCCTTACTGGACGCTGGAGGCTTCCAGTGCAAACAAACAGACCTCCTTTGCTCCCGCGTGTCTCGATCTTGAAGACCGAACGACAAGGCAGCGAGGCGAGTGTCGAAGCGCGAGTTGCTCAAATGCAGCGAACGATAAGCCATACCACAACTGACGTGGCATCTTTATTCACCACGGTATTGACCATGACATGGCAGTTGATTTCTCCGCGAATTTCAGCAAGATTTCGCCCAATAACGGAGCGTTATAGAAACTGGCGACGCAAACGCAAAAGCCCGGTTGACACGGACAGCCTAGACGGGTTGGGAACGGAGAAGATGGAAGGGTCTCGAGCTTCGAGGGAAGATTTTGCGCCTGAGACGGCCATGGTGGATGACAATGACGATGGTCATATGTTCGCAACTTCTACCAACGACGAGGACACTTGCAAGCAACGAGTCCTATCTGTCTTGAGCGATATCTGTCCCTTGCATCTTGACGCGCTGGCAAAGGAACACGCCTACGATGCTCAACTCGTCCTTACTTCCATCATGGACAAGCAGGAGAAGGGCGAAGCATACCCGCGCCAAAGTAACCCATTGAAACGAAAATGGGACAGCGACAGCGACGAAGACAGCGATGCTAAGGCCAAGGAAAATGGTACGACGGCTTTACACGCCAAGATCAATGATCCTGTGTACGCCTCGACGATGTTGTCACCAAGTTACAAAACCTTCGCCGTCACATTGATTGGCCAAGACTTCGCCATGGCATCGAAAACCTTCATAAAGAAGCTGCTGTCAGAAAAAGGCTCCGTTTTACGGACCTACACGGCCATGGACGATGCAAGACGTGCCGGTAACGACGCCGACAAAAGAATGTGGGCGGACAAGAAATGCATGACGCCAGTGGTACCCGCATATGCTCCGGAGAATATCGCAGCCGTTCAAAGGGACCATCTCTCGGCAAACGAGTTGGCAGCACTGGATGAGTTCGTGGCAGCAAGAGCTTCCCGAGACAGAAGAGATGCCGTCTTGGCCGAGGAAGCGAAGGAATTAGCCAACATCGAGCAGGCCAAGAGCCGGGGAGAGATGGGAGAATGTGGCTGCTGCTTCGACGAAATTCCCTTGAACCGCATGGTTCATTGTGCAGACGACGCAGCACATTCATTTTGTCGCAACTGCCTGAAGCAACAGGCTGAGGTGACGGTAGGCTGTCAAAAGTACGAACTGACTTGCATGGCCATGGAGGGTTGCCATGCTGGCTTTTCACTGGCCCAAAAGGAAGCCTCTCTCGACAAAAAGCTCAGGATGGCCCTGGATCGCATTGAGCAGCAAGCGATGCTTGACGCGGCCGGCCTGGATGGCCTGGAGACCTGTCCTTTCTGCCCCTATGCTATGGAGTACCCGCCTGTGGAAATGGACAAGGAGTTCCGTTGCGAAAACCCCAGCTGTTATCGTGTGAGTTGCCGCCTCTGTCGTAAGCCGACTCATATTCCCAAAAGCTGTGCCGAAGCGACACAAGACGAGGCCCATGATTTTCGACACACCATCGAAGAAGCCATGTCGGAAGCGATGATACGCAAATGCAACAAATGTAAGCGCTCCATTTCTTGCCACTGGATGGACGCTCATTCCCACAAAGGCCCATAGCCGGCCAGAAGACTTCGCATGGTAATACTAACGACGTGTTTTGCACAGGCAAGAACCCTTTCATCAAGGAAGAGGGATGCAACAAGATTTATTGCACGAGATGCCGCACTGTTCAGTGCTACATATGCCGACAGACGGTCACAGGCTACAACCATTTCAACGACGTCAGCCGCGGCGGCAAACCAGGCCAGTGTCCGTTGTACGATGCTACGGAGGCGCGCCACCAGCACGAGGTCCAACGTGCAGAAGAGGATATGAGGAAGAAGCTCACGCAAGAGCGACCTGATCTGGTAATAGCTGATATCCCTTGAGATTAACCTGCCCTACAGCCCATTACTGGTCGAGTGGCCTGCAGGGGGTGTCTTTAGACTGGAGCACCGTAGAGCAGACCGGCGAATCTCGTATTGATTTCACGGGTTTGATGTCCGCCGGTGGCTCTGAGTCCCCCCACCCCAAAGCTGGGCACACACCGTCAATATATCTAAACTCGGATGAAGAATGCTAACTGGGATGGCGATTAGGTTGGCGATGCTTTGAACTTCAAGATGTCGAGCCGCGTGGAAAAAGACGATGAGGAAAGGAGAGAAATGGAGGCGAAACGGCACCCTAGACGACTGAGGCACTTCAACGCAGCTGCCGAGATGGCTCGTCGTTATAACCAAGACCCCCCGAATGTGCATCCGCAGCCCCAAGATGGTCCTGGGGCGGACCCCGGACAGCGTCCAGCCGTTGCCGACGTCCCTCCCGTACGGAAACCGGCTGCCAACCCGGACCCGGCAGCTAGTCTCCCCTTACAGTCCCCACACATTCACCAGCAGCACGCAGAGGCCCTACGGTATCAACAGCAAGAAGCAGAGGCATGGCGTGCATCGCGACTCCTACTCGAGAAGCGTTTGAATCGCCCCGCAGCTGATCGGCCCGCTCTGGGCGAGGGAGGGATTGGTCATGAAGCCATGTTGCGCTATGGAGGTTTGCTCCGAGAGCACTTCGGGTTTCACCCAAGAAATCATTTGCCCCAGGCAGTTCAGCCCCAGGCAGGTCTGCCTCCGGCAGCCCGCCCACCAGCCGCCTGGCCCCAGGAATGCCAGTTCAAGATGGCCCGACGCCAGGCAGAATACCAGTTGAAGATGGCCCAAACCCAGGCAAAATACCAGGTAGAAATGGCCCGTAACCAGGCAAAATACCAGTTGAAGATGGCCCAACACCAGGCAGCACATCTTTCACAACAACTGGGCGTCTTCGCAGGTCCGATCCTGCCGCCTGGGCAGCCCTTGAACGGACAGTTGCAGCCGTCTGCGGGTCCATCGGACATAGGACCTAGGGATCCCATATCGGCCCAACAGGCCCAACAGGCCCAGCAGAACCAGCAGGGACGGCATCTATGACTGGCACAGGCATGGGATTTTACGCCCAGCCGATAGTTTAGCTGGAGGCTGGGAGGAGCGGGTGACGCGCTGCACCCAGGACACAGTCTCATTGGACAGCTTTGTGGCCAATGGTCCATGGTGTCTGGGTGTGGGCTGTAACGAATATTGGACGTCTGCTGCTGAAAAATGAACTGTGATACCCGACTTGATTTGGCTGCTACGAGATAGTGGGAGAGATCACGGCTTAATAGAAGCTCCAGCGCTGATGGAGAGCAACGTGTCCGTGTCCGTGTTCGTGACGACCGCTCCGCCTTGGGTATGAAGGGCGCATGCGCATAACTGTAGCGGCGGGCTTGGGGGGACGGCTCGGCACGACTCCTCCAGATATTTATGCATCCAGGCGGTCGTGCCATCTCGAGGGGAGCACCTTTTGCCAGAGTGAAGATGGCTGTAGCAGTGTTCATGTGGGCTTCATTATTGCCTGCCGGTGTCTATGCTTTCGAAGGGGAGGGGGAGGGGGTTTGCATCACCTGGTCCTCGCAAACTTTTCATGCCATTTACCCCGAGCGGCCGGTTTTGCCTCAGCCGACGACTCCGGGACGAGCTCAATAGTATCATGCACGGTGGCAATGGCCTTCAGCTTAGTGCCCGGCGTCTCTGATGACAGGCTAGGGGCGGGCTTGAGAAGGATAAGGGCGTTTGAAGTGTTCTTTTGACGCAGGCCCCAGGAGTGGCTCTCGTGCTTGACAACGGCTGAAATGGCTGAAGACTCAATTTTGAGCCTAGGGAAGAGAGGACCCTGGTCAGTGTGTGTAAGTGGTGAGACGGGTGGAGGTGTTTTGTACTGACACGGGCGGGTCGTCGGACTCCAACAGCGTCAGCAACTCGGGGGGCAGTTCGAGGAGCTTGTAGCCGGCGCCATCCGGGGCGTGGGCGAGCGGGATGCCGGCGCTTTCCTGGGGCGTCGCCATGGCGTGTGGCTGCTGGATACTCTGGTACTTGTGTAAGTACTGACTGCGTGTATAACCAGCTAAGTACTTGAGCGGGCGTGTAGGTACAGGTAGACAGACAGATAGCCAGGAGGTATCGAGTATGCGGTGCCGCTTGTGGGAATCTTGAATGGACGGTGGAGGTCAAGGTGAACGAGGATGGCCAACCAAGTGCAGCTAGAAGGAGTCGGGATATGAGGTGGCCGAGTGGCGCTACGGGCGCCCAGCGGCTGTTTTCGTCCTTGTTTCTCCAAACTGCAAACTAACTTTTTAACAACTACATGTAGTTTGTAAACTGCATAACTGCCTTGGTGGGGGCCGCTATTTATAAATATCCACTCGGAGATATCCATCAGGCTGAGACGGACGGATGGACGGAGCCCTGCGCACACATGATAACGCACGCAGCTGGGCGAGAGTCTCTTCTATTTCTCCCACCCGAACGGCGCAGAGGACGGACGGAGCGCATGGGATGCATGCCCCAGGCGGGGAAACATGGGCGCGGCATGGAAACATGTCGGATAAGGTTGCTGTTGACCGCGACATGGATGTAGAAGCTTTCTTGCGGTCAGAAACCCAAGCCAAGCGCCCTGCGGGTTTTTGGCGCGTTTTATCGTGGCTTGAATTCCACCACCAAGTATGTAGCTACCTAATTCCAGTGCATATTTACATAGCAGGTGGTTACAAGCACTCAAGGTAATAATATAGTGGGATGAGCTCTAGGCTACTCGGTTTTACTAGATTGCGCGGGGGTCTCGCCCAATTGCTTACTTACCGATGGTAGGTAAAACCCGGTACTGGTCGAAAAGAGCCGGTCGAGTTTGACGAAGCGGCCGGGAAAATGCATGCGCAATGGCGGAATCGTCAACATGGCCTACCTATGGCGTGCCTTGGTAGACGAGTGATGCGTAGGTAGATATGCAGGGGAGGGGCTGGCCTGGCACGGTTGCGCGACGATGTGTAAGAAGAAGTAAGTTGCAGAGGTAGTGGTAAGCAATTGGGATGGCTGGTATACGGATTAGATGGATGTACAACTCAGAAGAGGTGTATACACCTACGTAGGATCGCATACCCATGTGTGCAGGCCGGCGACTCCACCAAAGATTGACCAAGTGAACAAATGACGGGCTGCTGCTTCGTCGTCGGTCTCGTCGTCCCTCTCATTCGCACCATTTGTTGCACTGCGACTGCAACTGCCACGACAGTCGGGAACGGCTCTTGCTCCTCTCCGTCTGAAGGGGGGGGGAGAGAGAGGAGGAAAACCCCCTTGGGTACCCGCTCGTCCTTCCTCGCCAACTCATCACACCCGTCGTGTCTTCTTCCTGGGTGCGACTTCCAATTAGTCCCGGTATACGGGGGAAGGGGGCCTGCTCTTCTGTACAACGTATGTCCCGGGGGAGATGGTTATCGTTGCCGTGATCGGCCACACACGTCCCGTCCCAGACCGACCGACCGACCTAATAAGTACAAAATAATCGTAGCAGCAAAACCCCCGTCGAGCGGAAAGTAGGCCTGCCCCGGTCCAGGTTCGAGGGCCAGCCCGTCGTCACCTAAATAAAGTACGATTCGGTTCGCGCGCGGAAGAAAGGCGCCCTTGGCAACGACTCTACCCGCCACCAGGAACGGATTGCCGTCCAACCTCTCCCGTCCTAAGCTGCTCCACCTTCGCAGCCTCGTCTTCTCGCTCACTCCCTCTCTCGCTCCTTCCCTCCCTGCCTCCCCGGCTGGCTCCCCTTGGGCGTACCGTCTTCGTCTGGTCTTCCGGCCCGACCCAACGTCGATCTTGCATCGGGCTGCGTTGTGCGCACGCTGCAACCCGCACCTACCAGCAGCACCAAGCACCAGCACCAGCACCAGCATCGGCATCGGCATTATCCCCCATCCCCCCTCCTCCCCTCCCCTCGCATCTCATCTCATGCTCGCGCCCGCACCCAGCATGATAGCGGCCTACTGACAGCGGCCATGGTTCGCGTTACCGAGGAGCTGGCCTTGTCGCCAGAACATGTCTCTCTCTACCAGACCACCGACCCTCTGCTCGGCCACCTGCCCGTGCTGATCTTCCACGGCCCCTCGACAACTGCCAATTTCACCTTCAACAGCTCCCGCGTCCAGATCCACATCTACAGCCCGGCCGGCTTCAAGTCGTACCCGCGCCTCACCATTTCGCCCAATGCGCTCTTCTACAACGTCGTGAGCCACCTCCCACGCGAGGACCAGGTCGACGAGGTCACCCGCGCGCTCGCCTTCGGCTTGTTTAGGTACTTCCACGAGCTGCCCGATGCTGTCAGGCACCATGTCCGAGCCCAGTACCCCGCCTCCCGAGGGCATCGCCCCGATTCCGCCCCCGCCCTGTTCTCCGAGAGGCACGCTGCCGACCTGGCGAGGAACATGACGCGGTCTGACGCCTCGGTCGAGGCCATCCAGAAACTCCACGCCGCTCTGCAGACGCAGCACATCAGCCACGTCGACGTGGACTTGGTTTTGCCCCCCGACTCCATCGTCCCGCTGCAGGCCGCCGACTACGAGGACTTCCCCGAGGACGAGGATGACATTCTCGACCCCACGCTGCGCCAGTACGGCAAGTACACCCCGCTTGTGAAACTGTTTGGGGAGCCGATATTTCTCCCCACCTCGAGGTTGCGCCGGGCGCCGTCGAAACCGACCGCGCTCAACCGGTCCAAATCCTTCACCAAGGACCAGAAAATCGAGTTGCGCCGGAAGCTGGCCGAGCTGGTGGACACCGAGGAGCGCTATGTGTTGAAGATGAACGAGCTGGTGAAGCACATCGCCGACGAGTACCGCAGCAAAGCCACGGGCCGAACCCCCAGCAGCTTCAGCCCCAGCGCCGAGGATGTCGACAGGCTGTTCCCCCGCTCGTCCGACACCATACTGGAGGTCAACTCGGCCTTCATGCAGGCGTTGCGCAAGATTATGGACGATACCGAGGAGGAGGCCACCAAGGACATGGAAGCCCCCGTGTCGCCCACCCGGCCCGGCACCTCGGCTGGCTCGGCGGGCAAACCGAAAGACCCCAGTGGAGCGTTGGCCATCGCCAAAGCTATGCTGGAGTGGTTTCCCCAGTTCACCGACTGCTACCAGGACTACATCCGCGCGAGCCAGGACTTCCCGCACCTCATCACCTCCTTCATCGACCAGCAGTCGAGTTTCACCCAGCGCGTGGCATCCACCGGGGAGCAGCACCTCCGCTCCATCCTCATCGAGCCCGTACAACGGCTCCCGCGGTACAGCTTGGTGATAGACCAGATCGTCCAGTTTCTGCCCATCACCCACCCGGCGCTCCAGCCCATGCTGAAGGCACGAGATATCATTGCCAACATATGCTCCATGGACGAGCCTCTGGCGGACAAGCCCCAGATTACCAGTCGGCTACGGACTATGGTCGAGAGCTGGCCCGGTGATTTGGAGCCCGACGGTCGGTTGGTCGTCGCCGTTGACTTCACCGAGCTGGTCCCTCCTTTCCAGGCGGATTCCCCCATCGATATAGACACGGGCGAGCGATCGGGCATGTTTCTGCTATTCTCAGACTGCGTTGTGATAATAAAAAAGCTCTACGGGGCGAACATGCACTCGCGCGACTTGCTGCGCGAGATCGACAAACCTTCGGCGGCGGGCTTGCTGGCCTCCATGACCAACGCTGCCGGCGGTCCGTCATCCTACGAGCTGGCATTTGCTGGTTGGCACAGCCTTGCAGACGTGCGCTTCACCGAGTCGGCCGATGGGCGCGTGGTGTGGATGACATCGTGCAAGGAGCTCAAGGGGGTCGGCTCCAGCACCGCCCCAACATCACGAGGCTTCCTCTTGCAGGAAAACTACGAAGGGAAAGCGGCGAAATGGAGCGACGACGTGGTCAAAGCCCGGGTCGAGGGGCGTTTCAGCGAAACCGAACGAGAAAATTCGTGCTGGACCCTGAGGACGATGAAAATGCCCGATACGGGTTTAACGTTTTACGCGGCCGTGTTTCAGGAAGGCCTGGACCAGCTCGTCGAAGGTCGCAAGGAACCGGCTCCTATACGAATCGTGGTGGACCATCACAAGGGAACAAAGGGGTCTCCCCTGGGACACTACGGCGTGGAGATCACCGCCGACGTCAAAACCGGCGAGGGTGACATACGTAAGGTCGGGTTCATTACCGCGGGTCTGCACGGCAGGAAATCGGCAGACGAGGTCTCGCTGGATGATTTCCTACCGATGCTCGCTCGGAGAAGTAGGGCCCCTTCGCGCCGAACTCACGGATGGAGCAAAAGCTAACAACCGGGCCAGTCATCCAGCTCCTCAGCACACAATTCGATGTTTCGAATCCCGGGCTGGCCTCTGCACTCTTTTCGTACCATTCCAAGGTGCTGAGGAGTCTGACGGTTTCGAGCCGGGCCGAGAAGACCCGTTCCTTCCTGGCGACATCACCGGTCAAGATGCTCACAAGCTTCCTGGCGGGCGGCAGCATTGGCGCCGCAGATTCCAGCAAAGCCCAGCGTACGCCCGTGGCGTCTCTTTTCCCGGCGCCTGTCCTGAGCAGGTCGAGCACCAACAACTCGGTGAAGGAGACGTCTTCGCAACAGGGCTCAGCCCGGAGCAGAGAAGGAATCCGCATAGGGAACGACGATGATCGGCCTGAAAACCCACTCGTCCGCTTGGAGCAAACCTTCACCGGGTACGTGGCCAGCCTCCATGCGCGCAAGGGCAACTTCGTGGGCCGGATGATTCTCAACCGAGGCGCCGTGGACGAGCTGTCGGTCAACGACCTCTACAACAAGCTCATCGAGAACCCCTTCGATATCGACACGGACCCCGATGTGAGTGCGGATGTCGTATTCGTGGCATTTGAAAAGTTTGTCAGGATCGCGTGGCGAGAACAGATGGGCCCTATCATGACGATGCAGGCCCTGGACGCCCTCCAGGAACGGTCGTCGAAAAGAGTGCCCGGCGATTTTGCCGACTTCGTACACTATTTGTTTTCCGACATGGCACCCCAAAACCGCCGCGCCTTCACTGCTCTTGTCAAGCTTCTGGCGGACCTGCTCGACGGGTGCGCCAACGACGGGGACCGTGGTGCTCTTACCCTGGCATTCGCCGAGCTTTTGGTTGACGACGGCTCGGCACATAATTACATTAATCTGTTGGATTTGCTGGTGGACGACTGCGACCGAATCTTTGACGGCGGCACCATAGATTTCGGCGCAGCCCTCATGGCCGGAGCGTCGGTCTACGAGTCGATGAATTCGACTAGCCGTAGTGTGAAGTCGCATAATGGATCAATGACCTCGAATGCCTCCTCTCTCCGGAGGAAGCTGGGCTTCGATACGCTTCTGCGGCAAAACTCCAGGAGCGAAGAGAGCCGCCCATCGGTGTGGCGAACGCTCAGCAAACACGGAAGGCACCCGGCCGCGGGTGACAGTTCCAGCCTGTCGAGGGCTTCGGGCATCCAGAAATCGCGGTCGGTCGATATGGGTACGGCTCCCAACAAGCTGCGACGACCGGGCTCGCGAGACAGGCCAACGCTGGCAGGTGCCTTTGACGAAAGCTATGCACGGCCGCCCAGCTCCCAGAAGCTCGAGACTATTGGCGAGCCCGAGAACGAGGACGCCGCGGTGAAAGCGCCTCGGCGAAAGCGCCGGAGCTCGCTCTCAGACCTGAAGACCATGATGGCAGCGGCCACGCTGGAAGACGAAGATGAATACCACGACAATGATGAAAACGAGAACTACGAAACACACGACGCACCCCACGACGTACCGCCATTACAGCCGCTGTCGCGCATGCGAGAGACATCGCAGAAATTCAACGCGAGCCCGCACGTGCCGGCCTCGCTGCCGTCGCCCTCCAAGATCCCTATGAGCCCCGGCGCGTTGCGCACGCCCCGGCAAAAGGAGAATTTTGCGGAGCCAGCGGCGCCCCCATCCATGGTGTCGACGGCGTCCTTGTCCATGGTGTCGACGGCGCCCCCGTCCACAGTATCGACGGCGCCCCCTTCCATGGTATCGACGCCGCCCGACTCGATGGTAAGACGAAAATCCAAGCATTCGCGAGGTCAGTCGACGTCGCAGATCCCCACGCTGCGGCCGGGGCGAAGCGCGCCGTCTTTCTTCGACGAGGCGCGGCCGGCTCCCATCGGCCCCGGCCCAGCCAAGACCGGCAGCGGCCGGTTGCGACTCCAGTCGGCGCAGAAGCTCCGCGAGAGGTTACAGACAGAAAAACAAGCGGTTGAAGCGGTCGACGCCAACCTGCAGTCGGAGCTGTCGAGGATTACTGCCGATATGGCGCGCGTGAACTCGTCGATGCCCCGACCGCCCACACTCGAGATGCGAAAGCTGTCGTCGAGCGTGACGGCGCTCGAGTCTCGCATTCCCATTCTGATACGCGAGCTCAACGACCGACACGAGGCGCTCCATCGCGATCTGGAGGACACACTGAGGGCGACGGAGGGCAAGGTCAGAGCCATTGACAAACTGTACAGGGAGAGCACGGCAGAGAACGAGCTCCTGTACGAGAAGTTCAACAGCGAGCTGGGCCGTATCGTGCGGGCGCTAAAGAACAAGAGCGGCGAGAAGGAGGACCTAATGATCAAGATGAAAGAGGCATCGGAAGAGACGGCGCGGGCGAAGAAGGACAACGCGCGGCTACGACGTGAGATGGCGAGTTTACGAGCCCTCATCAAGGGAGGAGGGATGGTGCCTGGGACGGTGACGACGACGGGGTCGACGACGGGGTCGACGACGGGGACGACGACAGAGGCGGCCTAGGGGACCGGATTACTGGTGGCGAAGTTGATCAGGAAGCTGGCGTTTTGGCTGCTTTGGAGGCTTGTAGCATTGCTCATGGCGGCGAGCCGGCGTTAATCCTGCGGAGTGTTGGAGTAACGTGCCAAGTCTCTGGTTACCGGCTTAGGGGGACGATGGTTCATGAGAGCGATGTTTTATTTTTGTTCCCTTATTACGGACGGACCGTCAGGGTTCGTCACGATACGCAATGGCCTGCGTACCGGCATCACGGGCGCCAACTTGCCGGGGGGGGACGAAGCAGGACAACTAAGAGGCCGAAGAGAGCAGCAGGCGTCTTGGGCGAGGTAGAGAGCCCTGGTCTGCATATTGACACGCCCCTTTTTTCCCACCCGCTCGTCGGCGGGCCTAGTATCGACGTAGAGGTGTGGGAGCAGCCAAGACGCGGGGGCTCCTATCGTTCTCGGTTGCCGCCTCGGCCGCCTCTCCTCGGCCATTTCCTAATGGCCATGGCGATAGTGTTTCAAAGACTATGGCCGTCGTCCCCGTGACGCTCGAGCGCAGGGGCTTTATTCCGGATCGGGGTCCACCAAGGAGCCGTCCAGAGCCATCCAGGGCTTCCCCTCACTCCAAAAAGGGCCGGACTTGCTGACGTCCTTTTGACATGTGAAACGTCATGGATCGATCTCCCTCCGCCCTCCTCCCCCCTCTCACCCCCCAGTGGGTAGTGCGCGAGAGGGCGAGAGCGACTCGTCCAACCCAACGTATGACGGTGGTTTGACTTGTGGAAGGCAAAGGAACCCGGAAGTGAGGGAGGAGCCGCTGGCCCGACAACCTGCCGCTGTCGGATTTATGTGTATATGTCTATGTATATATATTGCCCTTCCGCAACCTTGATGGCCAGGGCTTTTGTTCCCTTTTGAAATCTTCTTCCCTATACTTGCATACCCGTATCCAATCAAAACGTGTGCCCCCCGTTCCGCCCAAGACCGACCACAACCGACCCGAACCCTTTTTAATAACCTCTTTCCCGACCGCCCAACGACTGCCCACCATGGCCTGCGACTGCACCTCGTCGGGCTCGTGCCAGTGTGCCTCCTCGGGTTCGTGTCAGTGTGCCGATAGCTGCGGCTGCTCCAACTGCCCCGTAAGTCACCTTCCCCCCCTTGGTCCTTTTTCCCCCTCCCCTCCCCCCCCCCGCCCCAGTGTCTGACCTCCCCATCCTCGCTTCGTCCCGTCCCGTCCCGTCCCGCGCCATGCCCACCGGCGCGAGGCCGGTTCGACCTTTCGGGCCGGGGGGGGGGGTGGCGAGGCGGGGTGCACCTTTTCGCCCCTTTCCGGGCAAGATGGGACATGGGCGTGGTTCGTGCTGGTTAATTCAGGGGGGATGTATGTTTTGCTGACAGTGCTGCTTTGCTGTAGAAGAAATAGAATGGGGGATCCGACACCTCGGTAATAGGGCAGATTGCTTCGGTACTTCTCTTGTACTTTTTGGGGGACGTTCCTTTTTTTTTCTCTCCCGTCCGTGTACGTTGAGGGCATGGGCTACCGGCCGAGACGTACGAGTCGGGTCGAGAGCCCCGAACGGCCCCTTACGTTCCTTCCTTGCTCTTATCAATATTACCACTACTTTCAACGATGCTGCCGGCCGCGTGACGCGCACCCCTGTTGTCCTTCTCGTGCTGTTCTTTGGCGTCAGTCGAGCCGTTTTCGACTGTGTCGGTGTCCGGTTATACTGTCAAGGGCGGGCGCGCCAAGTGCGGACTCCAACCTATATTTCGAAGCTTTGTAACCCCGGCTGTCGACTGTTTGCCGACAGGCCACCACAAATGCAAGGTCCGCGACGTGATTCCGAGCAAGCGACGCCGCATTACAGTCTTGCGTTGGAGTTCGGTGTCCGAAATATTACCTATCACCGCGTTCGGTTTGCGCTGATGAACCCGTGGAGTTCGGCTTAGTACTCGATGAATGGGGTTTCTGGACGACCCCCCGGCCGTCGTATACAATGACGGCCAGGCGAGAGAAGCACTCCCTCGTGCACCAAGCAGGGTAGCAGGCCAGAGGTGCAGAGGGTGTAACCTCCGTCTTTTTGATTTGTTCGTAAGCTGAAGGGGCTGCAATATCTAAAGAGGAGAGGGTGGCTGTGAGTGTGTAGGAGAGAATGACTGAGTGGAAGCCATTTGTCTCGTTCGCCAAAGATCGGCGCTGTCCCGTACGTCTTTGACAGAATAGCTTCACTTCAAACAAATCGGCCAAGTCATTCAGGCATTTCAAGTGCCGGTGGCCTGTCGGCTTTGAGCGCCAAAGCCCGGCAGATAAATGACAGCCTCCATGAGAGAAAGAAACCCCGGCCCCTTTGCCAGCATGTATGCGCGCGCGCAGGACAAAGAACTAGACCAACGTGGACGATTCAGGCTCGCCCTTTCCGACGTGTTTTTCACGTCCCGTTTCCCGACCTGACGAATGTCTGTGTCCTGAACAAGACACAACGGTTCCCAAGGGGCACCCGCAGCGGCAGCAACAATCGACCCAGGAGAAAGAGAACGAAGAGCCCGGCCTCGGACAGGACAATGGCAGGGCAGCAGAGATGAAATGAGAGCTTTAAAGCCAGGGGAGAAAACATCCAACCCGTCTCACATGGAAAGACTTCTGTTGTAATTCGCCTGGAGCCCCCTCGTCTCGTCCTGCTTCCCACCCTCGTGCAACATTCAACTTGGCCATCTCCCTCCTGCCACCACAGCCGCTCACCGAGTTGGTTCCGATAGCCGCGGCGGCCCGTACCCTCCCCTGTCTGCAATACGAAGGCTTCTCGCCTCGACCGGACGGCCGACGCGAGCGCCCGTAACACGGCTCGCCAAGACCACGGCCGGCTACGAACATTTTCGTGCCGAGGCGGGCTCCCCAATGCAGCCCCGGCCCGCCGCCGAAGGCCCGGGGACGGCCGAGACCGGCCCCGGGGGACGATCGCGCGCGCGGCGGCGCAAGCTGGCGGTCCGCCGCCGCCGCCTGCAGCAGCGGAGGCGTCACGTCGACGCCGCCGCCGGCCGTCTTCTCCGGGGCTCGGCCTGGACGCTGCTGGGAGCCGCCGCTAAGGAGAAGATCGCGCGCCATGTCCGCGAGAATATCCGGCAACTGCTGTGCGTTGTCCCCCCCCCTTGGTTTTCCCCCTCCCCGTAACGGTCTGCAGTGCTCGCAAGTGCTGATCCCGGCGGAATGGTGACAAGCCCCGGCCCGGTACTCGACGAACACATCGCGGCACGCCGCCTTGTCCTCGCCGCCTTCGAGGCCCATATCAAGCTCTTCAGTTTCGACGACCAGGCAAATGAGAGTCTCCCGCATGAGCTGCTCAACCTGGGACACAAGAAGTAATGAGCAGCGTCGCATGACGTTCCGTATTCGGGAACAGGGGACCGCTTGAATGCGCTTGGGGGTGGAATCATTGGACAAGCACGCCAGCACAGTCTCGATTTCAGAGAGTTTGGACCATAATCGCATTCATTACCATGGCTTACCAGCAGGCGATGAGCAACGAGCAGCTTGGTCGAGCGTCCGCTAATACATAAGACGGATGCCGCCTACTCTATCTCGAACGGGTCGTCTCCATCGTCATATTCGCCGTCTTCCGCGACGGGGAAATAATTGGAAGCGCGCGCTGGTGCGACTTCTTCGTCGTCCTCATCGTGGCCATCGGGGAGGAAGCCGCCAGCGAGATCCTCATCCTTCTCGCGCATGGCGATGGCATCCGCATCTTCCCTTGTCTTTTTCTTGCTGTAAATTTCCGTCTCTTCGACGTGGGCGTAGTCTTGCTTGAGTCGGTTGGCAACTCGTAGGCCCAGCATGAACTTGCGCCACATGCCGAGCGCCGCCTTGCGCCGCTTCTCGTCCTCTTTCCGCTTGCGCTCGGCTTCGTCCTTTTCTATTTCCTCCAGCACACGTTCCTCGTGCTCCTCCGCTACCACCACACCTTGTATGACGGGCACGGCCATCCGGTGACCGAATTCAAAGCCCACGACGGCCTCGGCATAGTCGATCCCGAGGCGCTTACAAACGCGCACGGCACCTCGGTAAGGCAGGTGGACCGCTCCTTCGGGACACATGTGCTCAGCAAACATGTCGATGTTGCCATAGCCGTTCTTCGGGATGACGCCGTCTTTTATGGGCTCGGGAATGATCCAGTCCGTCTGGTTGAAACTGTATAGCGGCTGCATCACCTTCTCGCCTGTTCGCGCCTCTGCTTCGGCGATTTCTCTCCGCCGGTTGGTCGTGGCAGCGCGGTACGGGGCGTGCTTGAAGGGCTCGGCGCCGAGGAGGGGCGCGCGCCCTTGTTTGTGCCACGTCTCGGCGCTTTTGACCTCGACCACGTCCTTGCGAAGAAAGACGTCTTCCTCTTCCGTCTTGCCGCCTTTGCCCTTGCTGGCAAATACCTTGACAGGAGTGGCAGACGGTAAGAGGGCTTCCTCTCTTTTCAAATGTCGCCGGAGAACGTATTCCTTCGACTGCTTGTAGTACTGCAGTGTCTCCTCTCCCTCTTTGACTTCTTTCTTCTCGACCACGGCGGGTTTCAGGTCGTTGGTGTCTTCCACTTCGTCAACCTCGGTGATGGGATGATTCTTGTCGCCGCGCGCGTAACCACTCATAACCGTCTTGAACCAGTCGAACTGCTCGTATCGTTTCACCTTTCCGTGCTTGTTGTAGACGGGCACTTTTTCTACCGGCATCCTGACTCCTTTGGTCCGGCCAGGATAGATCTGTTTCCTCAAGTATCGCACCGTGACATCCTTAGCAGTGCCGTCGGGCGAGAATCCTACGGCGTACGCCATTATCTGCTTCGCCTTGTCCGCCTTGCCGCCGCGGGGCTCCAAGCTCTCAATCAGCTCTCTGCTGGTGCCGGTAACGGACTTGACGATAGGGTCTACCGGCAGGTATTTGAGCGTGATTGGCGACAGTACCTCAGTCCAGTAATGAGGGAACTCCAGGTCCTTATCATAGGTCTTGGAGACTGGCTGGGGTGGGCTATGCTCCGAGGTCACATCCACGACCGAGCTATCATCACTGTCCCCACTGGCTATCTCAGCAAACTCATCCGAGTCGTCCAAGTCCATGGTCAGAGCCTCCTTGTCGTTGTTCCTAGTCCGCCGTCTTGCGGGCCGCGCGGCTGCCGACTTCTTCGCCGTGCCTGCTTTGGTGCCACCAAGTGCGCCGGATGTTGGCGTATTTATTCCCTTGAGCGGGTTTCCCTCCTCGGCATCTTCTGATTTGGCGAATGCGTAGCCCAGACACTGCAGGTTTGCGACCATGCGGGCCTCGAGACCGAGTCCACGAAGCAGAGCTGTGAACAACTGTGCGCCAACATCTCTGCTGCCGGCACAGTCTTGCGCATGCTTCCTGAATTCCTCCAGGTCGGCGATGCGCTCTCCAAACTTCTCGGGGTCGTTTTCCTCGTCCTGAAATTCTCCACGGATCTTGGCAAGTCTCCTTATGTCCATGTAGCCGAGTTTCCGCAGAGCCGGAGCCGTGATTCTGAACCGCTGCTTCCACCACGCACTAAGCGACTTCATAAGTCGGAAAAGGGGGTCTCCGTGGCTCATGTCTGGCGCCCCGCGTTCGAGCTTTTCTGCTGCCGTGCCCCAGTTGCGGGTCTGCCTGGGCGGTGGTTGACTGCCCTTCCCCTTGCCCTTTCCGGCCTTGGCTTTGCCCTTGGACCCCTTGGGGGTCTGCGTGGCGTCTTTATCGGGCACGTCAAGTCCACTATTGCGCCGCCAGCGCTCTACTTCGTCCCATAGGCGTGGCGTCAGGTGTGAAATCATGATGGCCTGGACCTCGGGGTCGCAAAGCCACGCATTGCGTACGGCATTATGCCAGAGCAGAAACTGGACGTGTAAACAGTGGGTTAGGTTTCGAATCTGCTTTTCCCGCTTAGAAGGGCCCTTCTTTGCGGAATTCATGGACAAGGGGACGTTTTCCTGGTAGAGAGTGAGCTCCAGGTCGCCCGACGGGACAGGGTCGGGTCGCGGCTCGTGATTAGGAACGTCCTCGAACTCCACGTCCTCGTCCTCGTCCTCCTCAGACCCGCTGCCGGCCTCCCCATCGTCAGCTCTCTGGCGCTTGGCGGCGGGTACGTCCTCAAACTCGGCGTCGGACAAGGAACTCAACGAGCTGCTGTCGCTTTCATCGTCTTGTTCCATCTGTTGGAGAGCCGAGCGGGTCTTTTCAGCGGATCGGGTCTTCACGCCCGACTCCAATTCTTCGAACAAGTTGGACTTGCGTGGCGGCGGGCGTGTTTCCTTGGCCTTGGGCGTTGTCTTGGGCACGCGGCCGCCCTTGGTGACGGGCGACGCGCTGCGCAAACGCTTGCGTGCGACGGTCGGGGGCATCTTATCGCACTATGTGTACACCGACGACGCCTCGAAAAGGATACGAGTTCCTGGCCGCGAAGAAAGCAGCAGGTTGAGTTGCCAGTAGGTGACGAATCAAAACTAAGAACATTTGCATGCTCGTCGCTAGGAAAGTGTAGTAGTGTGACCTCATTGATGTCCGGTCGAAACTGACCTAACGTAGCTGCCCCGGATAGAGCCTAGTTTAGAAGGATGTGCTGCTGCTAGCCAGGGGACGCCTACCGAGCGGCCGGGTCTGGGAGGATTCAGCACTGCAGGTGGCCCTATCAATCAGCCCAGGGACTGCTAGCTGTACATTCAACAGCCACCTCTCACTAGTAGGGCATCCCATAGTAGTAGTACCTCTCTACTCGGGGAAGTCTCCATCTCTTGGCCCTGGATGGATCGCGTGGGATCGGCTAAGCGGATCGCCCCATTCGATACCCTTCTGTGCTAGCCCAGCCAAGCAGGCCAAGGACCCCTCGGATGGCAACTCGGCTCGAGTGGCAGCCTCACCTCGACTCGCCCCGGCGCCGCCTTGTCTGTTTTGGTCTGGGCTAGGCGAAGCAAAGCGAAGCCGGCCTCCAGGAGTCGGAGCTTACGAATACGTCTCGTGCCTCGCGACCTGCCTGGCCGTCTTCATAATCAACTCGCCTCCCAGGCACCTGCGCGACGCAAACGTGCCCAGAAGCTTCTTCGCTCGCCATCCCTTATTCCTCCCCCGCCGACCTCCTGTCGTCCTTCCGTACATAAGAGCACCGTCTGACGACCCGAGCACGATGGCGCCCACCCCCGCCGGCAGCAGCGACGTTCCCGACACGTCGTACGTCGAAATGGACACGTCCGACGCCACGCTAATCGGCAACCACTGCGAGTTCACCTACTGCAACCAGCTCGACTTCCTGCCCTTCTTCTGCCAGTCGTGCAAACACACCTTCTGCCTCGACCACCGCACCGAGACGGCGCACCAGTGCGAGAACCCCGGCGCCTGGGCCGAGCGGCGCCGGCAGGCCCAGCTCGCCAAACCGAGCGCCGGCGAGGGCAAGCGGATGCGCGACCTGGTGACGCAGAAGCCCTGCGCCGCCGGCGAGTGCAAAACGACGGTCGGCACCTCGCTGACGCCCGGCGTGCACTGCGACCGCTGCAACCGCGATTACTGCCTCAAGCACCGCCTGCAGGAGGACCATGACTGCAAGAACCTGACGCCCATCGGCGCCCGCCCCCAGGCCTTCGACGTCGGCAAGGAGGCCAAGAGCGCCTTCGCCAAGTTCAAGGCCTGGGGCTCCCTCAAGCGCGAGCAGGCCTCGCGCGCCTTGCCCAAGCCCAAGCCCACGAGCGCCAGCGCCCGCCTCGTCGCCGTCAACAGCCTCAAGAAGACGGCCAAGGGCGACGCCAAGCTGCCCCCGGAAAAGCGCGTCTACGTTTACGTCGAGGCCGAGGCCGAGACCACCACGGCCAAGTTCCCCAAGGGCGAGTTCTTCTACAGCAAGGACTGGGTCATCGGGAGACTGCTGGACGCCGCCGCCAAGGGACTCCAGGTCGAGAACGTGAACAACTCGTCGGCCGACGAGAAGGACAAGCTGCGCGTCTTCCACGTCGAGGGCGGCCGCATCCTCGAGTACAACGAAAAGGTCGGCACCGCCCTGACGAGCGGGAACACGGTGGTCCTTTTGCGAGGCGTGGGCGCACCCACCGATCTGATTGAGATGTAGAGGGAGTCGTACGGTCTCTCATCCACCTCCAGATATTCATGAGATATGAAGATCCGCATTACAGGCGTTAGGCATTGCATTATGTACGGAGATACCTCGGCGAGATTGGGACGGTCACATAGAGCAATGTATTGCACTGAGCATGTCGATTTCGGTTAAGCAGTTCCTCGGGTTCCTGGGGCAGAAATAACCGGCGCTTTATTCCGAGTCGAGACGCCGTGGACGTACAGTGTAAGGTCTTTTGCGAAACGACCCGGGTACGTACCGGAAGGGCGCAATACCAATGCAACGGGCACTTCGCAGTATCAACATTGCCTGCCAATCTGCTAGCAATAGGCAATACGTCTGAGGGCCGGCCTGAGGGATTGACAGCTACCAGTGCCGAGAATGGAACGCTGGTCACAGATCTCGGTGTTCAGACGAGGCAGCAACGTCCAGCAAGAAAACATGGCACATGATTGGGGGACGTGTATTCCGCCAAACGATAGGAGACCGGAGAGGGGAGCTGTGGCTTTGTAGGTGGTGCCCAGATGCCCGAGGGTCGGCCTCGTGAACGTATCGCTTGTCCCACCAATGGCAGGAGGTTCTAGCGCGGCCGCGTGGGACTTCGGGCAGGCGGTCGAGTGCAAGTGTAGCGGGGTTCGTAGGACTCGGTGCTTGGTTCCTATAACCTCATGAGACCGATAAAAACGTGTCTATACATGTACAGCTGGCCGACGCAACAGGCGCGCTTTTCGACCGGGCGGGCATCTTCCTCGCCCTCACACACCCCTCCAGCTTAGTGCTTCGACTCCTTCTCGTCCTTGTTCGCTTGGTCCAGGAACTTCCTGTGGGGATTCGGTCAGCCTGTCCGCACGGCGACAGCCGGGAAAGGGGAGAGGAGGGGAAGAGATGCGGGGAGGGGCTCCGTACTGGATGAAGTTCTCCTCGTCGGGGCTGGAGGCGTTGATGGGAGGGGTCTGGGTGATCTTCTTGGAGGCGCTGGGGCCGCTGAAGGCAGCGTAGCTGCCGCCGAAGAGCATGGAGAGGACACCGACGGCGAGCTGGGGAGGATTGGGACGTCAGCCATGTGTGCGCCAGGACCGGAGAGGCCGTCTCGAAAGACGGCGGCGGGGGCGCGCGGCGGCGGTGGAGAGGGAGCGACTGACCCAGTGCGAGCCAACCTTCTGGCCGGCAATGGTGTACATCTGAACCATGTTGGCGGTATTGAAGCGATTGACGTGCTGCAAAGGCGGGATCGGGCGGATGGCGTTGGGGATGGGGAGGGCTGATGCGTTCGGGATCGGGATGGAGTCGTCCTTCCAAAACTGCGCAGCTCGCAATGGGAAAGCTCCCACAATTTGCTGGAGGCGCACTGACCACGCACCAGCCGCGGGCCCCATCGGAGCACCATAACTGGCCGGGCGGCTGTTGAGCGGAATAAGCAGGATGCCGACCGAAACTCCACCTTCGGTTCCCTTGGGACGGATGGGTCGATCTGATGTACAATGTATGAGCGATGGCCCGGCGGCTATCGTGAAGGGATCCAGCAGTTCCAAATGCAAGCTGTATTGAACCGACTTGAACTCGGAAATATCACTGGTGGTATATAATCCCGGTGCCATCATGTACACCGTAGCGTTATGCCGTCGGGGTTTCCAGCTCGGATCGGTGAATCACGCAGCCGGGGCGCTACGCTACAGCTCGTCTGCTTTGGCCTTTCCGTCCAACTGGAGCTCCGGGGTTCTATCATGTAGAAACGACGTCACTGTAACGCGACACTTATTAGCCCGCTCAGCCTCCCCATTCCGCTTAACACCCACCAAGGCTAGGAAATCTTTCTCTGCGCTCACAATCTTTTCATAGCCAAGTCACCTCGCTTATCCCGTCTCTTACCTACAGCCTCCCTTCTTTCTCCCTCCCTCTCCGTCGTCGAATCCAACGCCCCGTGCATCCCGCATCACCGTGACAATGCCGTGGTGGGGAAAGGGCTCCGACAAACAGCCATCGCCTTCCGAATCCCCGGAGGCGCCCGCCAAGACGCCCGACCCGCGTAAAGATGCCTCGGACTTCGACCCCAACGCCCTGCCGGCGCGCAAGGCGCTGCCGCGGGGCATGCGGCGGCTGGTAGAGAAGTCGGACAAGGACGAGAACTTCTTCGACGAGCTGGTGGACGGCTACGCCCCCGAAAGCACCGAGTCCAACGTGCGGTATGCCGCCTACGCGACGCGGCTGCGCACCATCATGCTGTCGGCCCACCGCTACGTGGCCTACACGTCGGACATTGGCGAGTCGTTCCGGCCCGTCGCCCACCCCTGGCTCGTCCGTGGCGCCTACGGCGTCAGCTGGGCCTACATCCTCGGCGACGTGTCGTACGAGGGCTACAAAGCGTACTGGCAGAACCAGCGCAAGCTCAACCCCCAGCTGCAGCTTAGCGAAAAGCAGCAGAAGGCGACGGGGCTGACGAACACGGTGCCGCCGGCCGCGGCGCCCACGCCCGCGCCGGCCGCCGTCATGCCGCTCGAGGATTACCGGACAGTCATGATCCAGCGCGGCATTTTCCAATCGCTGGCCAGCATGGGCCTACCGGCCTTCACCATCCACAGCGTCGTGCGTTACTCGGGGCAGGCCATGAAGAACGTGAAGAACGCGCGGCTGCGCACGTGGGGGCCCATCGGTCTCGGTCTCTCCGTCGTCCCGTTCCTCCCGTCCATTTTCGACCACCCTGTCGAGCAAGCCGTCGAGTGGGCGTTTCACAAGGGCTTTGCGCTGTACGGCGGGAAAGAGTTCGTGGGACAGCTGCCGGCGACGGGCCGCGAAGAGATGCTGCAACGCAAGCCTGATTCGCAGAAGCCGAAGGAGAAGGAGCTGTAAAGTATGCAAGGGTTCATGGGAGCTGGAAGGAGTGGGAGGGTTGGCGAATCTACTTTCTCGAACATACATGGAAATGCCGTGGTGGCATCGCACGGGCGTTGGGAGTCTTCTCTGCTCATATGGTCGTATATCAAGAGGGCAATATGGATAAGTTAGCATCTGGACAATCAAGTCCAAATCTCCATTCCAGAAAATGCTACTCCTGGGAATGCGTCTGCCTGTCACCTTTTGCGAATACCCCCCACTGCGTACCTGTCAGTGTTAGATGCATGCAGATGGGGAACTTTTTGCACCTGCGTGGGATGCCGAGGGATGCCCATATCTGGGTTATCTCTGGAAGTCCACGTCGGAGATGGGAGCTATCCACATACTACTATACGGGGGACTGCCCATGGGCGAGGTGGAGGAGCTGTTGCTTGGATGGGAGTTTACATGTAGTATCGTAGTAGTGTAGGTACGTCCCGACACTATAAGCAATTACTAGCGCCCGGCGTGACCGACGCGCCTCTATCTCCAGATGTCTCGGTGTCCGCTGGGTCTGTCCTAGCCGGGCCCCCAGCTCCTGCGTTCACCAGGGCATTCATTCGGTTCAGATTCCCTAGTTCCCTACCACGGGGCCAGCCCACCAGATTGCCCCTGCAGACTGTCCCGTGGTCGACCCTCGATGTACCGGACCGCCGAGGAAAGGCGGGCATCCAACGTCACGGCGCTTGCAGGAGAGGAAGTAACTTGGAGGCCCCGGCTTTCCTGGACGCCCGGCCCGACATGCGCCCATAGCACCGCCGACTGCTTTCTTCCACTGCCAGTCGGTCCGGTCCGAGACGGAGCACCGGTTCGCCGCCGAGCCGGCCATCGTCCAGCCGCTGTCCACCCCCTGCCACTCCGGCCTAGCCATCGGCTCTCGTTCAATTCAGACAATTGGGGCCTCGGCTTATCGGTCCCTTCTGCAATCGGCTCGTTATCCGAACCCGAAGCGCCCACCTCACTTGGAGAGCGCTCTCCGGAGAGTCCACCTCATCCGCAGAAAACCCCCCATCCCAGCAGCCGGCTGCAGCCCTAAGCCATGGCTGCAATCCATACTGATGTGCACGCTATGCGTGCCACCATCCAGGTAAGTGCTTCCGGTCTCGTGTGGAGTAGGGGTAGCCCGAGAGGTCTATGCGGCCAAGGCAGTGGGCTAACAACAGTGCCTGCTTTGCTTATTCCTCAGGTGATCGACCTACGGAAGGAGTACGTCCAACTGGCGCAGCCCCGTTCGGGAGCCCTAGAACTGACATGCCACTCAGCAAACAACCACCGCCCGGTTCCGACCCGGGCGTCGTCCAGATCAAGCAATACCACCCCGGATTCGGAGCCGTCATCGGGGAGGGCGCCTCCTACGCCGTGCTCCTGGAGGCGGCCTCCACCACCCGCAACCCCTTCTTCCACAGTGCTTGCGTCTACCTCCTCGAGCCTGACGAGCTCTGGGTCACCTCGGACCTCCTGCAGCCGGCGAGCAGCTCCCAGCTTCCGGCTGTACTAATCTCCAAGGTCGAGCTACAGCGCGACATGCTGGACGACGACGACAACGGCGACGACCATGTCACGGCTGTAGACTGGCGCAAGTTGCGGCCCCCGCCGGAAATGCCAATGCCGGCCGGAGCTTGTGCCTACGGAAACTCCGTCGTGTACTGCTCGCAGGGCACCATGGTGCCAGACACCGGAGGCATCTTCCTCAGTACGTGAAACCCGCTGCTTCTCGGATCTCGGTAGCACGTACTGCTATACTCGAGACCAGTCACCGCTAATGCTCCACAAAAGTGCCAAAGGGGCGGCCGCCGAAGCCTTTGGTGACCTCTTTCGGCTACCGCCCCTTCAACTCACCCCAGCACGTCACAGCAGCTCGCGATGGATCTCTCTGGTTCACAGACCCGCCAGCGGGTGCCGATTCCGGCATTCGCCCGCAGCCGCAGCTCCCAGCACACGTCTATCGCTTTGATCTCCAAACGGCGAACCTGAGAGTACTGGTCGATGGGCTGCAGCGGCCCATGGGGCTCTGTTTCGACTCGACGGAGCAGACCCTATATGTCACCGACGTGGGTATCGCCAATGGGGAGGGAGACGTTGGCTCCAACCGGTAAGCCGTCTCTGGGTCCCTAACCAAGTCCCACGAAATTAAACCTGCCTCTTCCCTTTCAGGCCGTCCACGATATATGCGTTCGATATCATACAACGAGGGGGACAGCCGTTTGTTGCCAATAAGCGCGTCTTTGCCTTCTCCATGAGAGGGCCCCCCGTGGCGATCAAGTGCGACGTTGCAGGTAACGTCTATGTAGCTTGCGGCGACGGCATCGAGATATTCAACCCTGGAGGAGTGCTGCTGGGCCTAATCGAGATATCCGGAGGCTGCTCCAACTTCACGTTTGGGAAGCAAGGCGAGGTAAGCAGCCCCCCCCCAAACCGTCGTGTGCCTACAACACTCGGCTATCGCCACCCGCTGGGTCTGGCAACTAGTCGACATCCTTCGCTCCCAGGTTACAACCCACAATTCTCGCTTTTCAAAGAAGGATTGACTCAATATATGGAACAGGTATTTATATGCGCCAAGCAGAGGCTGTTCCGAGTCAAATTTGAGGACGACGTCTCTGACGGTACCTTGGGCCCCATGTAAAGCCACTTACTTCCCAGGTTGAATGACCCTACAAGACTCACCCAATACTGCCAGCTAAGCCGTGCATACTTGTTCTGGGGTTAGACTGTTGGCCTGCCGGGCCTCAGATGCCGGCTCACTCCCGTATGGCCATCCACCATCCTCTTCTTCCCAACCTACCGACAGCATCAGGTATGGCTTTCCCCGGGTGATGGGTTGGTTACACCGCTGGCGGCATGGGAGGATTCGATGCCTAAATCCGGGGAGCTGGCAAAATCTAAGCCATGCCTGGTACCTGCTTGACAAATGAGACCGCGGACAAGCTCACGGAAAGGTGAGCTTGGTGTGTTTTAAGATGTACGCCCCGCCTAATAACTATAAGCCGGAGGCGTCCACCGACGACCAGGAAGGGTTGGGACTCGCTCTGGCTGGATAGTCGACAAGGCCTTAGTGGTGGTCACTCTACTTTTGTGTTTCCCAGAGGGTGTCGAATCTAAGGCGTGACGACTTGTGACGCCGGCTTTCACTCCAACCGGCACCTCGAGTCATTGTGGTCAAACCTCGGCCTGCTTCGTAAGTACGTTGTGTAGGGAAGAGAGGCGCTCTGCTACCAATTATCTTCAGAATAGCACTGCATAAGCGAGGCAATGCTGTCAAATGAATGCCATGTCGGCGAAGAATACTGATTCTCATTGCAAACGAGTAGGTTCCCCTGTATTGTGACGCTTTCCAACAACTCTGTTGGGGAGAGAAGTTGGGGGTTCACACACAAAACCAAGGAGGTATCGGGTGATACCCCGGAGGAAGCGAAGCCTCGCGGATACATGCATCCTACTGAGCTCCCATGGCAAACGGACATGCATTCCGCAGGATGAGGCTGCTCCCTTCTGTAACGCATGCCCTAGTCTTGGGGCTGCAAGGAAAACGGAGCGCCCAATCCCGCAGGTCCCGCCCCTCCCCCCAAAATCTCGCGGCTGTGCAACGGGGGTAACCGCTCGGGGGGACGCAGAACGCGGCCGAAAGCCCCCGGTATGTCGCCCTCCTCCTTTCGCCAGTCCGCCTCACCAAGCCGCCGGAACACATCGCGGGGCTGTCGTGCCGCGGTCGCGGCGTGGGCTCTCGGGTGCGAGTCGCCGCTAGGGTCCGAACCCCCGGACTTCGACTTCTCAGCGGCATATCTCTCTGCTTCCACCAGCCAGGCGGGGCGGCTACTTGTATTTGGTGTTGTCGGTTCCGCAGATAGTGACACCGTGGGCGGGCGTCTGGTCCTCCACGTGCCTGCGCCCCAGGTTGTTGGATGCGACTCTTCGTGCCATTCATACTCCAAAAGCCTTGTGTCAGGGCAGGGCTCGTGGAGGCATGCCACCATTAGCGCTGGGTCCTCCTTGGGAAGCAAGGAGGCTCACTCGTATAGGTCATCACGCCTATCCGAATAGGAAGGGTGGTGTTCCTCTAGTGTGATCATGGGCAAACCCCAGTTTACCGCCTTGGTAATCTAACCGGTTTTTCCGTTTCGATGACCTACTTCTTTATATAAGATGTGTGCAAGTAAGTCCCTGCTGACGTTGAGCAACCGTACGAAGGAAGAAGTCTTGGTGCGTACCTACTCATCTTATCGCGTTCCCCTTTCTGCAAGGCGTGTTTCACACCCTGAGTCCTTCCTAGCTGTGCAACCAGCTGCTTCATCGAAATTCGTCTCTGTAAACCTTCCAATAGCAGCAGGACCCAACGTAATGCATCTGTCCCTGGATCTGGCCAGCATAGCATTGGCCTCCCTCCTGCTCAATTTGGTAGTGCGTGTACTTTACAAGTGGTATCGACTATGCCATATCCCGGGTCCATTCTGGTGGACATTCATATCTTACTGGGGTCTCAGAAACCCGATTTGCGCGCAGGTGACTTCTTGTTCTAACAAGGTATCCTCTCAATACGATAACTCCATCGCGCTTCTCTCCCAAGAAACCATTGGCAGCTAATGGCCACAACCTCCAGGCGACGTTGTCCGCGTCGGGCCACACCTGCTGATCACGGATGACATGCAATCCCTTCTGCGACTGTCTCCCCCAAGTCAATGTACATATGGGGGTTTCTTTATCAGAACAACACGGCCAAAAACGGCTTGGCCTCTTCCAATTCCTTGACCATCGAGGAACGGGACGGGTTTGTAATTCCCCAGTCACTCTTGGCCTCGGGACCGTTGGTCGGTCTGCAAATCGAAGAGCGTGTGAACCGCCAGTGTGCTCGGTTTGTCAACCTCATTGACCGCGAGTTTTTTCCCACATCGGTCGATCATTGGCCCATGAAACTGGCGGTTGCGGTTCGCCATTTCGTTACCAGTGTTCTGGGTGAACTCCTGTGGAGCCAGCTGCTCTTTATTCTCAGCCAAGGAATCACGGCGGACACGTCCGAAAGAGAAGCCATGGAAGAGTCCCTGCATCATCTGTGCGTCTATATGTCTCGCCTTGGTGTAAGCCACGGATGGCCAGCCAGTCTATCACGGACGCCCACGCGCAGAAGCTGCCATACCTCCAAGCCACCATCAAAAAGGGTCGCCGTATCTGCCCCGCCTACCCGTCCCCTTTTTCTAGGAGGCTCCCCGGGGCGGGCACGCCGTTTCCGGCCACCGGGTCCCCGAAGGCACGAAGACCGGCCCCAACATGGTAGGCATCATGCGCTCCCCGACGTGCTGGGCTACGATGCCAAAGTTTTCCGGCCCGAGCTGTGGCTCGAGGCCGAAACGACGGCGTCACGCGCCATGCACGACACGCTCGACGTGCTTTAGACCCTCGCGAGGTACACATCTCTGGGCTGGCCGATTGCGCAAACCGTCCTCAGCAAAACGTTCCCCCAAGGCACGGCGCTTTTCCCGCCGCCCGGCTGTGAGCGGACGGCTGTGCTAACGAGCAGGCAGTTGCTGCGTCGCTTCGACTTCGCTCTCCTCCAACCCCCCGGGGACACCAGCAATCCGGGTCTCAGGATGACTTCCTGGCCCACTCGTCAGGGTGACGAAAACAACAGAGGGGTTTTGAGGTTTGCACGAGCCCCTATGTATTTCGGGACTCGTTCATGGACGAACTGGCCTGAGCTGGAATTTGCCTTGAAGGCTAGAAAGGCCGTCGGCGGAGATGCGGACTTTAGTCATCGTAAAAGCTGTCTCAAAACATTTTTAACACAGGATCGTCAGATACAAGGCCGTAGCAAGTGATCTTCATGGGAAACGAAAATAGGGGCAAAGGAAATGAGAGGTTCGAGGGAGGAGGGACGTTGTGTAAGCTGCGGCCCAGTCACCGCGTGGATATACCCAAGTACTTTCCCTGTTCATAAGTACAGCACTGGATACTTAAGCCCCGTGGCTGTAATGCGACCCCTCTCCTCTTTGGCTCTCGTTGCCAGGGCGGATTGGGGAGTCTCTGGAGACCTCCTCACTCGGGGAGGTGGGGTTATGGGATGGAAACCCCCCGCGTAGGCTCCTGCCACGCCGCGTCGCTTCGACGCAAAGAAAACGTAGGGGATGGAGATGAACTACGGATGAATCTTCGAGGCATGGTTCGAATATCGGCGGTCCTTATGTAAAGTACGCTATACTCAGGCTGAAACCGATGTGCTCTAGAATAACATGTTGACGACGGGGCGAAGTGAGTGCATTCTTGGTTTGCATCGGCGAGTTTTCAGAACGTTGTCTATTCGTAACAGTCTTGCTTTGACTACGTACTTACTTGTCGAGGTAATTATATGGTCGATTTGATCAGGGCAACGTGGACCCCCAAAATGTAGTGGTACACGGCGATGTCTGGCGGCTTGCTTCAGGCACATGACGTTATCTGGGTGTTTCAGGATGGCTTTTCTCGTCAACCCTATATAATTGCACTCTATAGAAGTGGATCGGAGTTCTTGGCATGGATGCATTGAGGTCACATTAAGAGGTAGATAGAGATACACCTCTTTCAAATACTCTGACTATCGTAACCTCGGTGTCATGCCCTGAACCCATAGTGCAGCGCTGAAAACGGGCAGCGACAGATAATAGCGATTGCCAATCATCGTGACGACGTCTTTCGGTAGTCATCGGCACACTGGAACCTAGACGGCTTGCATGCAAAAGGACTCATTGGCTGGGCCCCAGGTGATACAATTGGGCTCTGTTAATATTCTAAAGATGTTCGTCCTAAGGATGTTGCCCCGGCGAAGGATCACAATCGTTACCGTAGTCTTGCTGTTCTTCGGCTTTGGAAAGATGAGCGTAGCTTCCGCACCGACAAGACGACCGGGACAGCCGCCAAATCGCTAGGTTCTACTACCAAGCGTCTATGCCTCTGTAATTTACGAGAATCGCGAAATCAATGAGGCAGTCAACCCCGCAAAACCTCGAGAGCAGTTAATATCGAATCACGGGGCCACAGAGCAAAGCCCATAAGCCTGCGAGATTTCAGCGCATGCAGGCGGCCAGGCCAGATATAGGGGCCATACATGAGGCACAAGCGCCGCAAGGCTGAAACGCAATGACGTGAGGCACTCACTCCCAAGTCTCGATATGGACTCATCCCGAGTCTGGGCCGAAACAGGCAGCATCTCAGCCGTTGAGCTGCGTCACGCCCGGGTCGAGCCCGGTTGGCCGCCCGCCGGTTCTTTCCAAGAGCGCACGGTCCTTGGCTATGTGCTTTTTGCTTGCCAGCGACGAGAGGCCGGATGGGTATCGGACCGGTCAGATGTCGCCCGCTCGGCGCTCGCCACACGGATTTGTACATGATAGCAACCCGGATTTCTGGCTTGGTTCCCTACACGCCTTCGCCGGACCGCGCCCGGCAAATTGCCGCGAGGCGTTTGACATCAGGCGACCAACAAAGCGGTTTGGATGATGAGCTGTATGCGGGGAGAAAGCCGCAAGCGGACACTCATCCACAAACAATGGTAACCTGGGTGATGTGACGCCGCCGCCGCTTCCAACCCCTGGAGTTGTTTTGTGAGGGGAAGACGTCATCGGCACAGTAGGGCTGCAGTGTTGGCGTCCGACAAAGTGTCTAGACCAGGCCCGTGACCATGACAATCGTTTCGGCGTTCTGGAAGCGAACTTTTGTCTTTCAACAGCCATCTGAGCCTCCTCGGTAGTCGGGCCGGTCACCGGGACCGGGTTCAGACATGGCCCGCTAACACCTCGCCCTGGCATATCTCTCTTTTCTCTCCTGTCCTGTTGATTCGTCCGATTCCGCATCTTGATCGTAATTGATGCCCAATGCCGTGCTACCACGGAGCCCCACGGCGATCCTTTCGCTCGAGGCTGACCGGCTGAATGGCGCAGCGAGGCATTGCTTGTCTGGCCTGTGGGCTGAAGGGAAGGCGCGCACAGAAGCCCGACAGGGCGGAGGAGTATGAAAAAAAAAATCGACCCCCATTAGCCGCTAGGATCAGCTCAGCCTCGGAGAGTAGAGCCGAAGCCTGTAACCTGTCACGCCTCCACAGAGAAGGGACCACTAGGAGCATCAATGCTGATGGCGGAGATGGGCCGACTTTCTATTCATTCGGAAACCGATCCAAGCTGACACGCTCCCCCCCAAAAGGATCTGAAAACCACGGCGGATGTCGACGGCGTCGCGAGCGGAGACAGCAGGGGCTCGGGGGCCGGCACTGGGACTGTCTTTACGAGATAGATGGCTTGGTCCCTTCAGCTCGTCTACTTCCTACCTCGGAATGGTGGTAGGGAAGCCTATGGGAAGCCTTGGCCGCCCTGGTAGCCATGCAGCCCGTCGCTATAGTCCGGCCTAGGGGGCGAAGCCGGCCCGACACTATCGTTGTTGGGCCGGAGTGCCATCAATATGAAGAAGTCAATGACTCGTGGGGTCGGCTTCCCTCGTTCCCTCACCCCCCGGGACCCTCTCACGGCGTCTTCCAATGGTAAGGCTGGGTTCGTTACGCAGCTGAAGGCCTGGCTTCCATCTTAACCCCGCAAAGGCGTAGGCACGAGACACACCGATGGGAAACGCGACGGGGAAGCCATGGCAGGCCTGGGCGGCGTCATCGCCGTCGCTTTGGCGCCTACTAATACGCAATATCTCGACATGTGACGCGGCACGTCGTCGGTCCCCCGAAGCACAGGCGAGAGGTCCCTCTTTGGCGCCGAGGGATAGGATGGATGGATCCCTGGCGCCATGGATGCTTCCTCCCCGTGGGCGATGCAGGGCCGGCACGCGCACACACAGACGAGAAACCGCCATGCCCGCGAAAGTGCCGAGCCGCCTCGTCGAGGCAGGCGAAGGAACGCTGCGTCATTCCGTGTAGCCGCGACAAAAGACCGTGGGTTTCCTTGCTGGCGGTGGGACGGGTGGAGTTGATCGTCACGGCTGTCATGCGATAAGATCGAAATCTCAGCTGTTTGACGGCTTGCGGCACCGTGGCTGGGCAGCACCGAAAGAGAGATCAACCATTTCCCCGGATTGACTACGCCCGGAGCTTTTTACGCAGGGTCTTTTCTGAATCTTGATGGGCTGGTCGTCTGTTCCTGACGATCCCTGCCCAAGAGTCTCAGGCCTGCTGCATGCCGTCGGCCCACGGGCGCGTGGAGAGGCGCCTTTTTCTTTTTCCTGCATCCCACAGCCGCCAGATTGCGCCTGTCGCGGCATGCCTTTGGGACAATGCCATTCGCAGATCCTGGCAGGCTTTCCGGTCTCCCTCCGTGCGGCATCGGGGCCTTGCGGCACTCGATCACGGAGATGGATTGATGCCCCGGCCGCAAAGTTCTGAGCTGTGCCCATAGACACAATTGCTTACCTGTCTCATCCCTACTTGCGTACCCAAGAAGAACGCATGCCCGAGTCTACTTTGTACTGCACCCAGCGGATTGCTTGCCGGTGTGACGTCGCCAGCTGGCCCAAGCACTCGCAGCGTTGCTTCTTCGACCGGGCGGCTGTTATGGCCAGGTCTGTCTCTCGCGTCACGGTAAACTGGTCGCGGCGTTCGCTCGGCCCGTGGTCGCCCAGGTCCAATTCCGCATACACGAGCCGAGGGCGAAAGTGAGGTCGTACAGATGCCCTTTTTGGGCTCGTAAATGAGAGCGGTCGACATGGTAGGTCTGGAGACGGAGTGGAACCAGCCGGCAGCAGAAACGGTGACGGAAACTATAAATACAGGGCACGATGCTCTAAGCCTCGGCCTTCCAAGGATTCTTCGGCCAGCGCTGGGGCTAGGGAGGAATACGACCGCTGATCGTCAGTCCACGGACGCATTGGTGGCCCGACTCCTGGCCCCCCTGGCGGTGAGCGGGTGTTGGTCGACCCCTATTCGAAGCCCTGTGGTTGCCGTGGTGTGCTTATCCTTGCATATGTTGTGCAATGCGGTGCGATGTGATGCGATGCGCCGAGATGCCGTATGGGCCGCGTGTATGGATCGTACGGAAGTACGTAGTACCTGATGGAGACGGGTCTGCCCTTGTGCGGAGAGGGCGAGGGGAGAGAGGGCTCGACGGCGGGCGCCGGGCGACCGACGACGACGACCCCATGCGAAACGGCACTTGGTGACGAGCGTCCGGGAGACCGGGTACCCATGCACACAAGTGAAGATATTGTATGTGTGTAGTATGTTTTGATACCCGAAAATATGCAGCACTGTGTCCGTCAGGGCTGACGGGCCACCCGAGGTCGACACCCATCCGCCATCGTCTGAAGCTCCTGAAGCCACCGCCTCTTCTCCGCGGGTGGCGTCGTCGGCGACGTGTAGTCTTACAGAAGCGACGAGTGATGTCGTTTCCATGTGTGGAGGCCAGCATGCAGGGTGAAGAAGGAAATACGGCCGAGGGGCCGACTCGTGCGAGGCTTCGTTATTCGGCGGCTGGTGGCATTGGGATTGGGGCTTGGCCCCAAGAACTCTTCCCTTTTGCATCGGGCTGCCCTGGGACCGGCTGCTGCCCCCCCCCCGTAAAGCGCGGTAAGACCCCTGGCGGGCTTGGCCTGGCGCGGCGGAAAGCCCGCGGTGGCCGTGGAGGTTGCTGGGCTTTTTTTATTACGGAACAACTGGGGAGTAGGGGAAAGGCGAAGTGGCCCCTGGCTGACCCGATCGCGCGCCAAAGCGACTTTGCCTGCCCGGACTTGGAATTGCAACCTGATTCTCCGGCTGCTTTCTGCCCTGCCACCGCACGAGCGAAACGACGAGAAAAAGGCACGGCGGGGACTCGAGCAGGTCCCGTCTCTGCCGGGGCTGCCAGGCGAGCGGGTGAACCAAAAAAGCGCCCCTGCAAGGGCACTCTTCCAGCGTGGCTCTGGTAGAGCTGCTGGGGCCCTTTTTTCATCCACCCCCTCGCCAGGACAGCCACTCCGTCCCGCCATCCATCCACCCAGGACCGGCAGAGAGCCCATCACGGTGCTACTCTATGATGGCGTTGCGGGTTGATGAACGGTCGGAGCTAATGGCCCAAGGGCACAATGACGGTGGGGGTTTCGGCGAACTTGTCGTTTTCTTGTTTCTGTTCTCTGCCGGCCCTCGTACCTGCTACCTAGGTTTTGCCCGTCTAACTGTCTCGCACCGGCGTGCATCCATTGTTGCTGGCACCTAAGAAGGAAAACAGCCCTAAGAGGAGGTAGGTAGTACATGAGGTAGGTACCTACCTGACAGAGCGTGTGGCCTACGACCACAACTACCTCATACCTTAACCTGTCTGGTACTCTACCTACACGATGTATGTATGTATCTACCTACATACTTACGTGACCTACAGGGCTCTTTACGGGCTATTGTATGCAAGGTCGGTTCACCGGCAGGGTGGCATCGCGATGGGGTGTGGGATCTCTTCCATCCATCCCATCCATCCTATCCCCTCCCCAATCCATCCCTTCCCATCCCTTCCCATCGCATGGCCCATGATTGGAAGGAATGGGCGAGCACACGCACGAAGGAGGGGGGGCGCGGTCGGTCTCTTCTTGGCCCAGGGCAGCCCTGGCGGGTTCGTCAGGGCCCGTCCGTTTGCCCTGTCGCAGGCTATTCTTCGGATTCCTTGATGGATACTTTCCAGGAACAGCACAGAAGGTTTCGCCTTTCTTTCACCGGCCGCCGTTGATCAGTCTTGGGGCTTGCCTTTGACGGGGCACGCCCTGATCGCCAGGTTTTACCTTCCTTCGCCATCTGCAGCATTCTTCTGTCTATGCTTGCGCAAACCTGCCATGCATGCATCCATCCATCCATCCGTCTAGCCGTGGAGTGACTGTTCGCCAGTTACCACTGTAGGTACATACCTACCTCTATCTCCAGGATATACAGTCCCGGCATCCATTTGGACGGCCTCATCCTCCCCAGAGAAGTACGTAGGTACTGACTGGAATGTACCTTGGTACCGTACGGAAGAGGAGTCCAAGAAGTAAGCGACAAAGATTATTGCATCGTCGCTCCGTCCCATGGGATCCCACGCCCCAGTGCCCATGCTTGCGCTACCCGTACCCAGTCCACCCACAGGTACAGCCCAGCCCGTTCATCCACAGATTGCCTGCTAGCCGATCCATCCCAAGACTTCCTTCCCCCCAGCAGCTGGAGCCGGCCTAGTACCTTAGTACCTGCGGTGGGTACCAGGCTACCCGAATAGGTACATCCTACCTACTGTATACGGGCCTGCACTAGTTGGGGACGCCTCCCAGGCCCGGGCTGCTTGCTTTCTGGACCCCCCCGTCGTGCGGCTATGCAAGAGCTGGTGTCAATCGATATATTCGCCGGTCAACCTGCAGTCTTTTGACTTCTCTTTCCTATCCGTGAATCGTTTGTTTTATTTCTCCTTGCAGAGTTGCCATTCCGTCTTTCGCATCGATCCTCCCGGCCACTCGTCCGCTCGTGTACATAATCTCCTCGCCTCGCCCTCCCATTTCTCCTCACACCACCGTTCCGCCCCGCTGGCACCGTTGAACTAGTTCACTGTTTGGTCGCGTGATACCGCCCTCCTGCGCTCGCCATTGGAAGAGTCGGGCTCTCAGCCTTCGACAACAAGAGTCCCCTCCGAGAGCTATGAGAAAAGCCTGTCTTGGGACCCGGAGCTTTTCATTCTTCAGCTGGCACCGTCCCTGAATGACAAGCACGACGACAACGAGCAGCAACTTCCCTCCTGGCGGCAACGCATAAGCTTTCCAACCACTTAATCCCACCCAAACGGGCACTTATACACAACCATCCACCCACACATCCGTCGCAATGGGGCACAACAAGAGCTTCTCGGTCAACACCTTTTCGGCCCACGATGACGATTTCGAGTTTGATGAGGCCTATTTCCGAACATTCTACAAGCCGCTTTCAAACCTCCCCACTCCGCCGCTCTCGTCACAGAGCTCCTCGGCGACCCAAAGCCCCCGAATGCTGGCCGACGATGCTGAGCCCCTCAACTCGGACCTCCTAGGTAAATCTTATTCGCCACGTCCCTATCGCCGGCTTTTCGTTTTATTTTATTTTTGTAGCTGACCGTGTTTCACCCGCTCTCTAGCCCCGGCCATCCATCTCACCAGGATGCTTCCGCCGGGCCTCTCGCTGGAGGACCCGTCCGTGGCCATCGTGCACATGATGCTCACGCACGCCAACCTGCCCATGGACTCGATTGCACTGGCCACGTGCGTGCTGGACGCCCTCCCCGGACGGTACCGCAACACCTGGCGCATGTCGTACCCCCGGTCGCGCCAAACCAGCCTGGCCACCAAGCGGCACACGCTCCCCTCGGGCCCTATTCAGCCGCCAGCCCAATCCGATGCCGTGCTCCCCGAAGTCAATATCCTCGCCGCGCTAATTATAGCGACCAAATTCGTCGAGGACCTTCACGAGCCCACCGCCTTCTTCGCGAGCGAATGGGGACGGGATCTTTGGAGCTGCGAGCAGATCAATGTCACGGAGCGCTGCATCATGGAGGCCTTGGGCTACCGCATCCTGCCGCTTTGGGAGGAACAGTACATTAAAATGGCCCGCCACGACATTGAGCTCGTCCGCCGCGAGCTTCTCGACGAGGGCAGCGAGCTGGCCACGGCCAACCGCGAGTACGAGTTCAGCGCCATCGCCGGCCCTGATGCCACCCCTGTCCGGCCCATGAGCTCGGGACGGGCCACCCTGGGTCCCGGCCTGCAATTGACGCCCACCGAGACGCCCAAGACGGAAATGGCCGCTACGCCCCCCTTGAGCCAGACGGACGTGCTGGCCCGGGAAACGCGGGAGGCCTTTGGCAAGTCTCCGCCCGTGCCCCGGGATTACCTGCATCTGCCGCTGGATGCCACGCCACGGCCGTGAAAGGCGCGTGTGCCAACATAAGTCTCTCCGTCACCCCCATTTAGCGACGATGCATAGCGTTTGGTTGCATGGCACATATTTGATTTACCACCCTATCGATGACGAGAGTTGGATGGTGGACAGTCGGCCCGGTTTCCGCAGGCGTCTTTCGGGAACCGACCCGTCGGCATTTCTTACGGTTTGGAGTTTTACGGGTTCATGGGAACGGATCAAAAGGACCACGGGGGGTATTGGGGGGTTCTGGGCGTTCTCCTGCCGAGTTGAGTCCCCGCGTGGACACCGGCTTCTTTGTTTGCTCGCGCGCGCGCGCGCTCTGGGAGGGGGCCAGACCCTCTCGAAGATATCATATGGCTTGCGGCTGGCACATCAATACCCATTAGTAATTAGTTCTACTGCTAATTCCAACCAATTCGCGTTGGCCCTCCTCTATCCGCCCATCCCATTGGCCCCGGCCCTATTTCCCTGCATGACGTGGTGATGATTGCTGAGTTTCGATCACCTCACCACTAATGCAGCCTGACTCGACAGACAGGGGCACGACCCCGACTTTTGCATGCGAGCCCATCCCCGGATCTTCGATACAGCCTGAATTGGGGGAAGCCTTCCCCCCCAAGATGACGGCTGCTCAATGCCCAGCCCGTATGGGCGCCGCGCCCATACGAGTTATTGCATGTGGCCTCCACGTTTTCCCGCCCCCTCGCCCGCCCCGGCCGTCTACCCACGCGTTCGCGAGATTTTGATGCAATATGGCACCATCGCTTCAGGCCCGGCCCGGACGAGCCTTGAGGAGGGTGTGTCTCCCTGCAGGTCGCCGACGCCCACATTGCCGCGCCATTCAGCTCTCCAGGTGGTGGTTTCCCCCCCTGGCCATGGTGCCGACCCCCGGTCCGTTCCGAGTCGACGACGGCACGCCCGCCCGCGCGGGGGAGGGGCGGGCGGGGAGAGGGGGTATGTAGAGAGAGAGAGAGAAAGAGAGGCAATGACGAGCCGAGGACTCATGCGGAGCGAGCTTAAACGGGCGAGTCTTGCGGCTGCCGTGGCTGACAGGCCACTGGATATTGCATATGAAACCCGGCCTTTGGCGGTTGGCCGAACTCTGGGCCAACCCAAACCCCTTCCTCTCCCTGAGCTGAAAGCGGGCGTGGGCGTTATCCCTCCACTGCCCCCCTCTCGGCGTGAAAGGCGCCCATTGACTTTTCTCGAAGTGCACGTATAGGCAAGAGGGCGCGACGCGGCGAAGTGGGTGGGCGGTGGTGCCCGCGATCTACAGCCTGTGTTCTGCATCGGACGGGGCCGCTCAGGGGCAACACGTCATGCCCGTGGCCTCATGATGGTTCTGGACCGCCCCCCCCCCCCCCCCCTTGTCGGGGCTTTGTTCACCCATTTTGCCTTAGTAGGCGACGCCCTGGCTGCCTGGCTGCCTGGCACACTGGTGCAGATCGATCGGTACAGGCGGGCTGGGCTACTTGTGCGTATGTACGTGTATGTGCGCGTGCATGTGCATAGCTGCTCGGCTGGCGGCGGATGTAAAAGACTTCTTGGCCACACCACATTGGGTGGCATACGTCCGTCCGTACTACTATACCTACATACATTACATGTACACGGCTTGACCACGCATCGGGCCTCCCTCCACACCAGCTTATACACTTTTCGAGATGCAACGTGCAGATAGGTTAAGCACCCACTCGGTACCTCCGTACATAGCACAGGCAGGGCTGCATCCGACGTTTGCTTGGAACCCAGACAAACGTCTTGCTGTCAACAAACTCAAATCCCATGTGCCGGGTTTGCCGCGTCTTGCGGAAATAAGAGTCCGTACGGGCTTGGGATGGGGTTCGCCGCTGTGGCTCCTTTACCCATGCGTCGCGTCCACCCGCAAAAGTCTTTTCTGCACTCTATGTATGTATACATGCTGAAGAAGGCGTGGTTAATTTCTCCAATTTCCCGTTTTAGGGAGACAGCCTGGCAAAGATTTCCACTGTGAAAAGCTCGTATATACTATTGACTAATACAGACCCTATTCGTATACACAACGAGCTATTCCCAGTTTGTCAAACAAGTGGCAACAGTGCGCCCTTCCGAATCTGCGCAAAACTCCTTTGGTACAGGGTGTAATGGGTCCGCACAGGTACAAGCTGGCAGTGGATGCCACTGAGCTGGGCAGCTCAATTGATAAATCGGCATCTCGTGGGCCGCGTACTTTCAGTGGGAGAAGAAGCTCATTCTACCGGCTGCAGGCAGGATGGGCGGTTGGCATTCGGTCATGCATGAGGACAAGCTCATTTCCCCAGGATAAAAACACCTTCTTTTACCTTGAACCCCCTAGGATTGCCTCTGCACAGTACTGGAATCCAGGGCGCGAGTGCCAACAGCACTATGCAGTTCTATAGTTACGGTAGGTCTCATCTTATATACTAGGCAATTACATGTGCACAGGTCCTTCGTAAGGCTTGCGAATCCTGTAAAGCCTGCTGGATCCAGCAAGCCTATCTCTCTGTCAGAGGCAGTTTGTTTTAAACAGGCCTTACAGACTTACAAGACTTGCGCAAGCCTTGTCAAGCCCCAGTCAACTCCCGTAAAGTACTCGCTAGTAAGCCCGTAGCTTTTCTGCCAAGCCCTTAGGGGAGGCCCGTCCAATCCTTATCAATAATCTTATCGGATAAGATTAAGCCAAATGGGTTTAGCGAGGGGCAGCAATCGTCGAAAAGTGCAAATATTGATCGCGGCTGATACTCACGCCCGGTATCGTAGCTCACGGCTTCGCTTCCCATCTTGACCGCATTGTCGTAGAGTCGCCTTGTCTTCTCATTGAAATACTCGAAAAAACGCAGCAATGCCAAAGAAGAGAGCGAGAGAGGCCGACGGCGCCTCGGCCGACCCTAACAGTATGAACGTGGATAACGACAGCTCGGACGATGACGTGAGTTCCATTGTGACCTGGCGCCCTGGCTTCAGGACGCCGGCGGTCGCCCCCCCCCATGCCCGGTCGCTGTCTTAGAATTCCTTCTTCTAACAGCCCTTGCTCGCACATGCAGGACTTTGACATTGTCAACGTCGACTTTGAGTGGTTCAACTTCGACCCCATCGACTTCCACGGTGTCAAGGCCCTGCTGAAGCAGGTGCTGGACGTGGACAACACGCTGTTCGACATATCGGCCCTGGCCGACCTGGTTTTGTCGCAGCCGACCATCGGCTCGACTGTCAAGGTGGACGGCAAGGAGAATGACCCGTATGCCATGATGACGGCGCTGAACCTGCAGGAGCACCGTGAGAAGAAATGCGTTGCCGACCTCATCCAGTACCTCTCGGAGAAGGCAAGGACGAACCCGACGCTGGGCGCCATACCGGAGCTCCTGTCATCGGGCAAGCACGTGGCCCTCGTCATCGCCGAGCGCCTCATCAACATGCCCGCCGAGATCGCGCCCCCCATGTACGGTATGCTCGTCGATGAGATCGAGGCCGCCGTGGAGGACAAGGAGCCCTACGAATTCACACACTATCTCCTCCTGTCCAAGATTTACACCGAGGTCGAGTCGACGCTGGACATCGAGGAGAGGAAAAAGAAGAAGGGCAAGACGGAGAAGGTGACATTCTACCGCAACGTCGAAGACGAATACCTCACCAAGTTCGCCTCGGCCCACGGATCCTTCGAGTTCACCAAGGTCGCCGAGGCGAACCCCGACAGCAAGCGAGCATTCCAGGAAGCCGGTCTTGCTGTCAGCGGGCACATGATGTTGATCGAAGCCAGCAAGTTCCCCGAGGCTGTCAAGACTATCCAGGCCACCTTTGCCCCCCCGTCATAAAAAGATACCCACTAGGAACGAATGAAACAAAACCATGGTTTACAAGGATCCAAGTGCAGGAGTGGTGTTGACAAGCAGAAATCGGGACTTGTATGAGGTTACGAGTGCTGCAGGCAGTAGGGGCAGCGACTAGTGCTGGCCGGTGAGAGCCTGTTGTTCTCCAGGACACTATGGCTCGCCCGGAGACTGAATAGTTACCGGCGCTGAGTCCGAGCCCCGGAGGGGCGCCGGCTCGTATACCCACCGCGGCGCCCCGCCGCGCCGTCCTTCTCAATCCAAGCGCTGCATCAGATAGTCGACCTCGACCACCTTGGTCAGCGGAATGACAAAGTCCTTGTACATGGACACTACGGCATCAACGTTGATCTTGGTGGGCCGATCGGACCCCGTCTGCGAGGGATCAGTGCCGTAGGTTTGCGCTTTCAACCGCAAGCGTTCCAGGACCTGCTGCTCGACGGCGGCATTGGTGATGGACTCGGCTATGGCCTTGGTATCACCCGCTTTGATGTACTTGGTGTACGTTTCCGGGTCCGACTGAAACTTGGACTCGGCCACGAATTTCCCGTAGTGGATTCTCCGCGAGATGGCCTGCAGACAGGCAATGTCGGCCGTGGCGGTGGAGCCGTAGTTTTCCTCGCTCTCGCCGCGGGCTTCCCGGCCGTAGTTGGGACAAACGGCGGGCAGGAACTTATCCGTATAGAACTCTTTGATCTGCTGGTTGACGTTGACGTTGTTGGGGTGCAGGATCTTGGGGTAGTTTATCGGCTTGAGGAGCGGCTTCTGCAGGGCGTTGGGGAAGAAGGGATACTCGTCCGGGGCCTCGTAGCGGCGGATGAGTGACTGTAGCTTCTCCTGCTCGAAGAGGTACCAGTCCATGAAGCTCAGGCTCGGGTCCTGGCCGATCTGGATGGCGCCCGGATCGTAGATGGGCTTGTTGAGGGGGAACTGCACACGCTCGATCAGGAGGTTGATGATGGTGTCCTCGAGACGACTGTGGGCGGAGGGGGAGTATAAGTCAGCGGAGCTCGTTCCGCGGGCGGGATGGTTGCGCACATGAGCTGGAACCGGATGACCGACAGGTCCAAGGCCTTGGACGGGTCCGAGAGATCAAGGAGCGTATCCATGACGGGCGAGGGGCCACTTGTTCGGCTGCGGATTCGTGGAGGTAGGGGATGGCAGAGAGTTTTTGGTTTCAATTGATCACAGTCGTGGCCGGAAGCTGCTTGGTGGGAGAATTCGCAGGAAGCTTAGGGGCAGGCGGTTGTGGAGGAGGAAGGCGGGGAACTGGATACGGAGTATTGATGATAACAAGCGGGAGTCGCAAAGACGGATGTATGCACTTGAGTAAGTGAGAGGTAAGGTACATTAAGCTATGGAATTCTCATGGATCAAGGAATTTGGTTTGCCTCTGGCGCCCCTTATCCCTGGCATGCCCTGGGCAGTAAACCGGTACCTATGTAAGTAAAGAAGCACTTGCCTGCTTTACTAGCATGTACTTCTTACATAGCGGCTGCGAACCCGCTCTCGTCAGAAAATTGCGGTCCGAGGCCGGCGACGAAGAAAAGTTGCAGTCGGCCAGTAAAAAGGACCATTAAAAAACTGGCAAACGGACGCAAACTGCGGGCAGTCAAGCGGGGGAGGCCCTGTCGACAAATGTCGCAAGCGTGCAGCTCAGGTACACGCTACTCGGTGCGTGCGGCGACCGCAGGGCATTCGGGCTGTACCGAGGTACAACAGCGCTCTATGACCCAGGTTACCGTAGTTGCCGGCACGAGCCACTCGCCCAGAAAGCGAGCTTGCGGCTCGTTCCCATTCTTTCACCAATTCTCCATCGTCGACTTAATTATTATTTGTCGTCGTCCCGAGGCCCCAGGATCTGCCTCCCCAAGACTGACAGGCCGGATACTCACGCCATCGAGCACTCGCTATTAGTATACCCGTCCCGAGCACCGCGGTATATACAGTTCCTTCTCGATGCTTGCCTTTGCCTGGTAATTCGCGCCTGCAACGAACCTCGACCACCTTCGCTCCACCGCCCGCCTCCGCTTGCCCGGGTGGCTGCCGTATGGACGATAAGGATTTAGACAATGATTTTCACGATGAAGCCTCCATAGGCGAAGACTCGTCCATCTTCACGGTACCGCCCCCCGCCCTCTGTCTGCGGAGCCCTTGCTAACGCCCCTCGCAGCCCCGCGGCCTCGAGACCTTCACGCGGAAGATCACGACCACCGCCAGCCACCTCGCCGGGCCCTTGGGTGGCGATTCCGCCGCCGGCCAGCGCTACACCAACGCCATGGCCGAGGTACATAAGCAAATGAAGCGCCCCAACATCCAGCGCAGCATGTTTTCCATGGCGAGGACCACCCCGACCGACCTCGTCCGCTCCAAGCTCTCCACCGCCGAGATCCAGTCCCGGGCCCTTTGCTACGTCCCCGACGAATTGTTGAAGAACATCCCCGACGATGACAACTCGTACTCCCTGTTTCAGGGCTTCCAGGCGAGCTATCCCGAGCTGGCCGATACCAGCAAGAAGCACAAGCGACGGGTCTCGCGAGGCCGGAAAATGCTCGAGGACGAACCGTCCTCGCCCTCCAGCCCTCAGCACCTGCAGAAGCTGAAGAAGGAAAAGGCCTCCCTCATGCACGACCTGGAAATGATGGGCATACGCAAAAACATGGCTAGCAGTGAGATACGCGAGATTGATAACAAGATTGCAAATCTCGCCGGCATGCGCAGGATTATTTTGGATCGCCTGGCCGGGCTCGAGCAGGACGAGGCCATGTTGGAACACGACAGTATGTACCGGCCCCCTCTTTGTGCGCACCACTCCGCTGACGTGGCCATTTTATTTAGTTGTCGATATTGAAGCGCGCATCGACGACGCCCAGATGATGGTGGACGAGGCCGCATCCATAGCTGCGGCCAACACCAAGGACGACGGCGACGATATGGTGACGGACCAAGATGCCGATGAGTTCATGTCGAAATCGGTCTACGAGAAGCTTCCTCCGGCGGCCGGCGCGCCTGCGCGGCCGAAGAAGCTCAAGTCTATGCGACGGAAATCGATGCCCATCCTGCATGAGCATCTCGCCCCTGGAACTAACTTGCGTGAAATCAAGGCGCACGCGGACAACATTACGGCACTCGATTTCGATGTTCCCTTCGGCACTATGGTGACGTCGGGCATGGACGACGTGGTCAAGGTCTGGGATCTGAATGCGGGACGATGCATGGGCATACTGGAAGGACACACGGCGTCAGTTCGAACTCTGCAGGTGGAGGATAACATTCTCGCCACAGGTGGCAAGGACGCAACGATCCGTCTGTGGGACCTCAGCAAGGCGCACTACGATCCCCAGGGCAACCTTAAGGACGACGACGACAGTGACGACGGCATGGCTTTCGAGAACCCAGATGATCAGCCTATCGAGCCGCCCGCGGGCAGCATGGCTGACTGCGCTCTTTTCAGCCTTGAGTCTCACGTGGACGAGGTGACGGCACTGCACTTCCGTGGCGACACCCTCGTCTCGGGATCGGCTGACAAGACGCTCCGGCACTGGGATCTTGAGAAGGGCCGCTGCGTCCAGACTCTGGATGTCATGTGGGCGGCTGCGCAGGCCTCAGCCTCCCTGGGTAATTCGGAAAGCACGTGGAGGCAGACCAGTCGATCTACGTCGGCACAGGCCGATTTTGTGGGCGCTCTGCAGGTCTTCCAGACTGCCCTTGCTTGCGGTACCGCTGACGGTATGGTCCGGCTGTGGGATTTGCGGAGCGGTCAAGTTCACCGGAGCCTGGTAGGCCACACTGGACCGGTCACTTGCCTGCAGTTTGATGATGTGCATCTGGTCACTGGTAGCTTGGACCGCAGCATTCGGGTAAGCCGCCTTCCCCCTTTCTCTCCGCACGCGGAACCTTGGGCTTGTCCCACGATTGCAAAACAGAAAGCTAACCAATATCAGATATGGGATCTCCGAACCGGGTCCATCTTTGACGCATTCGCGTATGACCACCCCGTCACGAGCATGATGTTTGACAACAGGCGGATTGCCACTGCTGCCCAGGAGGACGTTGTCAAGATATACGATAAGCTGGAGTCGCGGCAGTGGGAGTGCGGCGCCGGCATTACGTTTGCCGACGCGAGCAGGCCGCCCGCCATTGTCGAGCACGTACGCATTAAGGATGGGTTCATGATTGAGGGACGCCAGGACGGTATGGTCGGCGTATGGACCTGCTGAAATACGTTGTAAAAAACGACTGTAGAATTGTAGAAACGAATCAAGACGCCACGACTACGTTAAACTGCCGCCCGTGGATTATGTGTGATAGGTTGACGGTGTATTCAAGCGTCTCCTTTCCACCTCCTACCTCCCCGGAAATCCCCTTGGTCTATGTGCCTCCTATTACGACCACTACTGCGAGGCATCCTCTACGGGCAAGACACTGGATATAACAGGGTGTAGAGAATTTGCGGGGATGGGAACCCAAAGTTAGCGTACAGGATTGAGTGTCACCGGATATAGGTTGAAGTTTTCATGCAAAAGGAACCCCGATCGTCTTAATGCATACGGCAGGCAATACACACCACAGAGGCTGCGCATCTACGTTAAGAAGGACTTCCGGGTCTCGAGTCACCAACGGACGCAAGAAGTGACCCAGTGATAGTGTGTATCCGCGTGTACCGGGTCGAGAATTCTTCCTGCCTGGCGGGAAAGCCATCCTTTACCATCGGGGTACGTAAGTGGAGGCCTCCTTTTTCTTCAGAGTACCCTATCCCCAGCAGAGTATCAAGCTGCCGAACTACGAGGACCATGAGAGCGAGGGGCCTACGGGCGAGAGGCTCGGACTGTCTAGCAATGGGGTCTTGCGTTTGGTATTGATTCTCCTCTGGGGCCCCGTGGCGCCAGAAGGCGGCTGTCTTTTACTCTATCGCCAATGAGGCTGTCCCTTACGATGACTACGAGTAGAACGCGACGCCTCTCTCCCTCCCTCTCCCCCCCTCTTTCTCTCTCTTGCGTTGCGGTTGAGTAGGGACATCCGGCCACTGCCGCGGGTGTTCGACACCGGTTCGGAGTCTCGCCGGGGCAGAGGGAGCCGGTTCTTTCAGAACAAGAGGCTCTTTTTTTGCCACCAGAGGGCCACGTACCATGTCGTTGCCCCGAGAGCCGACATCGCGGCTTCGAGTCTCCTCGCAGAGGCACGGGCAGAAACGGCAGCAGGAGATGCTTTGTGGTGAAGCTGCCCGGGGGGGTGGGCACCGGACAAAGCGGACCCACTGAGTGATCGTTTGGCATCATTCATGCCGAGGACATGAGACGAACCAGCGGCTCGGAAGGATGCGAGCTCACCGGGCGAGGGCTCAAAGACCAAGTGGGTGGACGGCAAGGGGTTTTTGCCAACGTGCACAGTGGGTGTGGCACGGGTGATGCGCGGCCCAGACCGTGAGGCTGGAATGGTGAGGAGGCGGGCATGAGGGCGTAACAACCCGCCCAGCCATGTCCATCTTCTCAGCTCCAGGGCCGCAACCAGATCCTCCCACTCCAAAGGTCGGCATAGGGGTCATCCGGCCGAGAGCTCGGGGCCTTCCAAAAGTGTGTTAGAAAAGCGTAACTGTTGTCTGGAAAGGACGGCACGACCCTCAATCTCTGAAGTCGGCCTCAGCAATTTGCACCAAGGGCCAGTGAACAGCGGGGACGGTACACCATCATGCAGAGGGCAAGGCAGGTAAGGGACTTGGGACGGAGGACCACGGGGAGGGGCTGTCGTCATACTCTTGGGACTCGTCGATCAAACGCCGCTCCAGCAGGGGCTCGAAAGACTCCGGTCCCGTTTCGAGAAGCAGGTAGCAGTTGCTCTGCACGTTTGCGGTGTCAACCAATTCGCCCATACGCCCGTGTAGGGAGGGCGGCGGGCTGAATGAGGCAGGGTGGAACAGGGGAGGGGGGCTTTCTCTCCCCCTCGTACTCGCCTTTCGCGCAGGGCACTCACTCTCTGGCAAGGGATTCAAGTCGGCCCGGAGACAGTGGCAGAGACGGCGCAGCACCTGCAAGAAGGGAACAGCCCATGCGACAGCTCAGCTGCATTTGTGCTTCTAGCATCCCGCCGTATGGACCTGCAAACGCCCCTTCACGCTGGAGGCAGGGACAACAACTGCGCCGGAGGGATCCCGAAAAGGACACTCGGCCTGGGTGGTGCTGAGTTGGGGACGACAAGGTCCGAGTCCACGCACGCCTCGAACGTCCCATGGCATTGAAGTGCTCCACCCACCCAAAGCGGCAAGCACCCTGGAAGCAGATCACGCCTGGATCAGGGATCCTCTGCCCTCCCTCCACGGTGCTCCCAGAAGAGGGGGAAAGTAGAGGACAGCCGACTCGGGGCCTGGGATGCCGTACTGCTAGCACGCCCGCTTGTTCCAGCGGCTAGAATGCGTGCCCAGGGAACCCCAGCCTTAGTGTTCACGATGTAACCCAGGGCCCCGTTCCTCTCGGGCGGGGCGTCTTATGGCGACGTCTCTCATCTGGAACCGGAGCCGACTTTCCTGTGTCGTACTGGACGACGAAGACGCCTGGCCGTCTTCGCGGGAGAAGAGCTCCCGGTCGAGGCCGAGAGACCTACGGTGACTGTACCGCCCCCCCTCAGGCGCCCATGTGTGTGTGTGATCACGTCTGTCAGCCTATACAGCCAAGGTGGAGCGGCGCAGCATTGCATCTTGAGAATCTGGGGAAGCCCCCAGCCCCAAACACAGCAGGATCGCCGACGCCTGGGCGAGAGCGCTCCCTGTATTGTCGCCACTACTCACCGAGCGATCGGCAAGCCGGTCCTCGCTTGGCTGCTGGACGACATGGATCTATGCAGAGGGACTTGTGTTCAAGGGCATGCCAGCCTGTCTTGGTGATGTTGATCTATCATAGGGCCCCCAGGCAACTGGGCGTCCATCCGTCGCCCACGCCTACGCCAGCTTCGGATGTCGCAATCTAGGTGGGAGGCTCGAGACGCTACGGCATACTGTACTCATTATTGGCCGCTACATTCAGGGGACGGGGTTTTCATGTTAATAATGGCCGGGGTGCCGCTGACCGCATACTCGCCACGCATCGATATGCAGGTCTCGCTGGAATGGTCAGGAGCGTCGCACGCCGTCTTGCTGCCCAGCCATGGCGAGAGGGCCACGCCAAACCGTCGGCTGCCCATCGTGAAGGGCGGCTTCTCCAGTGCGGCGGCCACTGCTAACCCATGCCGTATATGTCGGTCTCTTATGTGCTGCCGTCTTATTCCGGTATTGCAGCACGGCGACAGACGGCGTATATCCGACTTGGGCTTCCCGCAAGGGCCAGACAGATGCCCATAATGTAGTTGTACTGGCGCTCAGGAAGCGGAACACCTTGTAGCGTCACTTCGGCCTCAAGGCAGGGCCTATGTAACTTCAAGTTGCCACTAGGAAGATAGTATGATGGACAATGGCTCGGATCTGCTCCAACAGGCGTGATGTGGCAAGCGTCTGGCCGAAGGCACGCAAGCAGTTGGCCGAAAGACTGCCCCGGCCAACGCGAAAGCTGCGAAAGCTCGGCATAGGAGTTTGTCCTTACCCTGCCACTCTGCTGGAGCGGCCCGAACATTTGCAGCATAGTGCTTTTGGGGAGCAGGGCGACATTTGTTAAACACGTCCGCCAGCATTATCTGATGCATACCTCAACGGTCAACCAGTTTTAACTTGCTCAAGAAACGCTGAAGGGCGATACGCAGATCACAATTTTTCAACCAAGCTCCAGACGGGGACCCTTTGAGCCACCCTAGACCGAATTGGCCATGGAGTTTCGGTCCTCTTTCCGTTGGGTTCCCGCCGTTCCCGTAACGGCGTAGGCCCCTGTATGAAGCCCTTGGATTTTGGCCCGAGACCAACGGGTGTTGCTCCGCTTTGTGCTGCTGGCAGGAATGGCCTGATTGTTTTAATCTGGAGCAGCGTCTTTCGTGCTGTAGCTAGGTCAGGCCAGGACCTTTCAGTCACGGAAGTGTTCAAGTGACGACGGATCAAGGCGTATAACAGTGGCGATATAGCAGCCAAGACGCGTACCTAGCCACGGCTCACGAGCACGGCACGAGAGAACTGGCATGCAGGGCACCATTCCCAATGCGGAAAGCGCGCCAAGCCAGTGAAGGGGCGCGTTCGGCTTCGATGCCGTCGGCTTGTCAACGCATTTGCCGCGAGTTCGACCAAGTTGCCGAGCCAGCGAGGTTTGCCGCGGGTGTTGTCGACGAGAGTCGGAGAACCCAAGGCTGGCACGCTCGCATCATGTCGGCCCTGCAGACCTGGGCGGCCTCCGCCCAAAACTGTTGGTGATATTGCGTCTTGGCGGCGATTCGGTCAGTTGGACCGCCAGCGCTGCTGAGCGATGAGTCGTATTGCGTACGGGTGGACTGAATCCCCGTGGGGGCTTTACGGGTGCGGTACCACCCCTTCTGGTCGGGCTGAACATCGGTGACCGGGTCAGACAGAACAGATGCAGAGGAGGCGAGGTGTGACGACAGCTGCTGGTGGTGACGGGGCCGTCGCCGGAGCCCTCGACGACTGGCCTTGCCCTGGCCGACAGTCAAATGGCTCGTGAGTGCCTTACTCACGCCTGTCAAGTCGGCTTTTCAACTCTCCCTGGCTTGGTATTCTGTGGTGGATTGGTGCTCGTACATATGGACGAGCGGAAAGTCGAGGGCTCGATTGGTTCGTGGACGTAGGGCAAGCCCAATCCCACCAATCAGACGGCGCTACCCATCCACTTTGGTCTGCGGGGGAGAGACATGGAAAACGAGCCAATGGGATTATCGGTCCGATCACCGCTTGGATAACAGGGGTCCCACGCGATCCCGAACCCGCTTTCCCGTTAGCTTGCCATCTCCACGTCCACCGCATATATGTACCAAGTGTGCGTGACTGCGTGTGACAGAGGCGCAAGACAGGGATACCACACCACCAGCTGCTGCCCCGTCACCACCAGCACACACGCAGCTGCGTCGTGCGTCGTGGCATTGCCATCATCGCAGAGGACGAGGCCGTCATGGCTGGAAGAAGCCCAACCAGCATTAGCACCACCCATGTCGCTGCGCACAACATCATCATCACCAGGCCCGGCTGCGTCCCGGCAGCTCTTAGAACGGGGCGGGCAACCTGGCACACCCGCCGGCGTCTACGGCATACTGTGGCGGCGCCTTCTTAATCGGTCCGTCCTAAGCCTGCGAGGAACAGCGCCCACTGATGCGGCACTGCGGCTGACGTACCTAGAACGCGCTTGAGGTAACCGAACGCATGGGGAAGCGTGTTCAATTCAAGTTTGCGTGAAAATCCGTGCCCGTACTGTTTGTTGCCCGTCCGTCCGGATAGATGGATAAGTACATGAGGTTGCTGGCTCCTGTGCAGGTAGCCTGGTCCGGCCGTGCGTGTATCAGGAACGGGGGTGGAGGGAGGGAGGGAGGTGGTAAGCCCTACCTGGGGATTGCCGGCGTGTCCCTTTCGAGAGCCGACACCCACTATACACGATAACCTCGGGAGGTGACCGGGTGTCAGTGTCGATAGGGCGCCATCGATGGTCGGGAGACAGATGCAGGTCCCCGTGCCATCAATTCAGCGGAGATATTTAAACTCACATGGCGCGCGCTCGGTAAGGGCAAGCACGTCGACTTGCCCATGCCACGAGGCCATCAGGCTAAATGAGTCGTGTGCGGTTGCTGGACGCATTCGGCGGACAGATGGATCCACGATGGGACGAAAACCGCATCCTGCCCCAACTCCACCGGCTGGGAAACACCTGCTGTGTACCTAAGGATGTAGGTATGTAACAAGCCATTATGGAAGCGACCTACCTAAGCACATAAGGTACCTCTTACATCCCGTGTGAAAGGTCTCTCCTAGTCACTCGTTACACAGACGGACAGCTGCCTACCCCAGGCCTCACAGGTATGTATTTGGTAGGTACGCTATTAAGACACAGCAACATTCGGCTTCCGGGGTCCGTGATGACCAGTTGAGTCTAGCTAGTCGCAACTCGCATCTGTTTCGGTGCTGGCGTGGCCGACAGACCGGTTCGCTGGCAGGGTTGTCACTACTGTGTAAATTAACGGTAGCCCTCCCCTGCCAGATCCAATCGCATTGCATGGGGGCGCCTTCCTGCGCGGTATCCTGCTGTGCTTACACTTGCATTGCATTTTCGGCTCTGCGAGTACGCACACGCATGCATTCCCCCCCCCTTCCCCTTTGAGATCCCTCTTCCTCTTCTTGCTCACTAATAAGACGTATGCCAATGGGCCGTAGCTAAACAAGTCTGGTTAGGGGGGGCCTCGCTGCTGTACGAGCGGATCCTCCTGAGCGCTGGACACACGGCTCCGGCCGTTGGGCGGCGGGGGGAGTGGGCTTTCCCCCGAGGCCCTCCTTACCTGACTCCTTCCTTTATTGCCTGCCCCCATTGGTCCAGGTAACTAAGATTCGAGCCTGTAGCGTCTATCTACACCGTTGCATACTCATTCATGCGACTGTTTTCTTTTTTGGCTGCCTGCCTACATAAATACTTACTTGAAAGAGATAGTTATGTGGAAGATGCCTGCCTACCTCCTACTTGCTTGTGTTGCGTCGTTGGTACTTTCCTTCGTTACCAGTCGGTTTGGCTGGGCTCGTAGTGCCGCCTCATTCTATGGATCTATGGATCTATGGATCTTAGATGAACGTGCTGGAAGGCAGAAAGAAGAACGCAGGGAGAGCGCGGTTTGCTGGAAAGTCGGTGCGTTTCCCAGGTGGGTGCAGCCGTGCATAGGTCCGCCAATGTCCGCCTCTACTAAGTAACCTGTGCCTCGTACTAGTCGTCCTGGGCTTAGGTCAAGGCCCAGGCACCTTTTGCCCCTCCAAGGAACATGGATCGTACCTACCTCTAGAAAGACGGGATGACGGGTGTACGTGACCACCGGTCCAGGGCTCCAACGATCACGAGACAATCACAACTTTTGCCCGCCGGCAGCCTGATCAGCATGGAGCATCGTTCTGGGCCAGCCTGGAGTGGCAAGCCGGAATTGACGACAGTCGGGGACTGCCTTGGATCCAGTCCCAGTGGAAGTAGAAGCTACCAAGAACTCTTTCGGACGACTGGCAACCTTACATACGACTACACCATCCAGCTCACACGATGCGGTGCCAGCTGGTACGAGCGGGATGCAACGTCCTAACGGGCTACTGAGCCGGGGTGGTCAATTGTTTCCCCCGCCTTTTAATTTTTTTTTCTTTCCTCTCCCGTCTGGGGCGCGTCATGGGGCTGGGCAGGCGTGCTTGGACTATCGCCAATCCCCCCCGTCGAGCGCGCATGCCTGCTTGTCCGGCACAAGCGAGTCCAACCGCTCGCGCACCATGAGGTTGCTTGGGCAGCTTGGATGCATGGAGCCAAATGCCAACCAACGAGGTCAGTCCAGGCCGGCGTCATCTCCGCACTCTCCTCCACCTCCATCCCGCTGTGTCGGCTTTTCCAGCTTCCCTCCACCCCCGAGCCTCAAACATGCGGCCCTTGCCATTTCCCGTAGCGCATCCATGTCCTTTTGGACCCTGAAGCTCCTATGCAGGCAATATACCAATGATGGGCCGGGAGCGCCTCACCAACCACAGTCAACCTCTCTCCCCCGGCCGTCTCTGTTCTTTCTGCCTCGCCCGTCGCGCATCGCGGGGAAAGGACACGCGCTAGACACCTTGCAACCCACCCCTCCCCTAGGAAGTGATGATCCGGTCCGACATTGCGACTCCTTCATCTGCCTCGCGCTCCCTGTCATCTGCACCGAGGTGCACACACCCGCATCCCATTGCACCTCGCTTCCTCGCTCGTCCTATCTGTCTGTTCTCCCTACTACACGTGTGCACTCCGGTCATGCCTGGGTATTCATGGACATCCACGGGCCAGGGGGGGAGAGGGTGGCTGGCCCGGCCTGGTGAGAGGGCCACGTCGTCAACAACCCGCCCCCATCCAGGGATTGCTCGATATGCGGATTACATAGTTGAGAACAGGGGCCGGGCGACGACCAGCCCCGACGCCACGGGTTCACACCCAGCCGCTGCCGTCCAGGTCTTTCTTAAGGTCGCGAGCGCGAGTTAAGCATAGCGCCAAGGCCTACCGGGGCTACCGGGGATATACGCCGTACGGGGGGTAAGGGGTGGAAGGCGTTGCCAGTACGGAGTACCTGGAGTGCTGTTGGTACCTTGGCAGCCAGCAGCCCATCCGCCCGTCGCCTCCCATTTCAAATCCCGCTTAGCGCTCCAGCAAGTCCACCGCTGGGGGTCGGCATATTAGCCACCAGTCTGGCCCTCCTAGCCGTCCTGCCCGGTGAAATCCGCCTCCGACGAAGGCCCAGTTCCGAAGGTGGAGACGCGGGTCAGTCCTCCTGGCGCACACAAACCCCAGCCGTGTCCACCGTCGCCCGCCTATTCGTATTCAGCAGCGTGGGCAAGTGAGGTACCCGACAGGCACCGTATGGTAGTATCGACGCCCACGCCTAGGGAGGGACTCCTCGGGTCTTCATGGGGCGCGCGCGCTGCCACGACGGCCTGGGCGACTTCATCACGGCCAGCCTTTACCCAGGGGCATGTACATACCGGTACGACGAGGCCGTGAGGGCCTGTGAGGAGTGCGGAGGTGGGTGGGCGAGTCTGTCCCCACACAGTCTTGATCGTCTGATGGACCTTGGATTCTCCAGACTCCACCAGTCAAGCAACCCGGCCAGTCCCAATCCCTGCTCTCCCTTGGGGTTCCTGCCGCCTACACATGCAGTCTGGAGAAAATCGAGCGAGGTCCGCCATATAACTGGTACCGGCAAGCCCCGGAGGGGTTCTCTCCAAGAATCGTCTCCGAAAGACGACCAGGAGCCTCGCCCATCGCCTCCCCATCCCACCTCTCACGACGGACTCACCACTTCCCGCACTCCCGCCGTAAAGCATGCCGTCAATATAGTTGCGCGACTCGATATTAGTTTGGTGATCAGGTTCTCGGGCTCTCCAATCCAAGGCCGCCTCCATAGTCGCTTCTTCGACCAGCGTCATCTGCCTGTGTATGCGTGCCAAGGAAGGGCGCTTCGAAGGATCGCCTCCCGCCAGTCCTCCCGTACGGCCCCCCTCACGCCGGGACGTTTCTCCTTCGGCCGGGCTCCCTTCGACGTCCTCTGGCACTTCTGTTCGTTTTGCTGCCAGGCCACGCTTTTCGCCTGGCCGCCGTGTTGGGTCCCTGATTGGTCTTCAGCCCAGCAACGTCCTGGCCTCGCTTAGAGTGAGCACCTTGGGGAGCGTGGGAAGATTCCTATAGTACGTCCACCTGGCTGTTTCCGTGCCGCACGCACACGCACGCACCCCCCCCCCCCCCCCCCCCCTGAAGCTGTCCTGTCACCCCTCGAGGCTCTCACGCCGCAGATCCTGTCCTCTCGTCCCGCGTCTCTGTGTCTACACATGAACCCCCTCTGCCGTTTGATATTCATTGTATTATGCCGCCCCTTGGTGCCCATACTCATCTGTCGGTTCCCCGCAGGCACGGTTCCGGGGCCTCCATGTACCTTCAACGAGTGCGGTAGCTGCTATACCTGCCAACATCGGATATAGCTGGGTTCACACGCGCATTTCAGCGCTCCATATAGCCCGGGCCTTGTCGCCCTCGCCTCACACCTCGCGAACCTCGCCATCTTGACTCGGCTACGATAACCCTCACCTTCTCGCTTAGGCGTCTGGCTAATACACATACCAAGCTTCTTCTTACATTTACATCTCCGCTAGCTGCCACACCAACTACCACCCCTATACTATTCATCTTCCCCCACTACCACAAACAGCAACTAGGATAACGGCAACACAGCCTCGTCAAGGGCGTGTTGCCCTGTTGCTTCGCCCAACATGTTGTCGAACCCGTTGCAGCGGTTCTCCCCTTACCACTCACTCCCATCCAACACACTCCTATCCAACGGGCATGTTCCTGCTGGGCACATGCACAACTCTGGGCTAGATGCCTTTAGCCACGGCTCTCAATACTCGCTTCAACACCTGCAACAACATGTGGGCGTCCACGGGCCGCACCTCGCCCGAGCTCCCCAGCCCAAGCACCGACAGCATCCCTACGGAGGAGGAGGACCGGGGCCCAGAGCGACGGGCGCAGCAGGTCCCATCCGAAGACGGATCAGCCGGGCGTGCGACCAGTGCAATCAGTTGAGAACGAAGTGCGACGGGCAGCACCCTTGTGCTCACTGCATCGGTACGTTTCTCTACTCGCCCAAGCCTGTGGAGGTGGGCCACTACTAAGACGACGCAGAGTTTGGACTGGGCTGCGAGTATGTCCGTGAGCGTAAGAAGAGAGGCAAGGCCTCACGAAAAGACCTCGCGCAACAAGCGGCGGCGCAGGCAGCAGCCTCGGGCAGCGGGGCGAATGCCCCGGGGTCCCCTTCTATGAGCGCTGAAGATGGTATGGAACCGAGGCCAGACAACCTGGCCGTAGCGAAGTCGGAGCCGCAGTCCACCGCCAGCGAGAAAGGCATGAACCACCCGGGCGACGATATAGCGCAGCAAGACCACGCAGCCGGAAGTCTGGACAGCCTAGCCGAAATCAGTTCTCATCAGACTCACATAACGACGCACGGCGGTCCCATAGAACCCGAGCACATGGAGAGCCCAACGTCGTTGGACCTGAACGGCTTCGGAAACGTGCCCAGCTCTTACGAGCGACAGGGCTTGGCGACACATATGATGGGCGGTGGCTCGCACGGCGCCTTCGGAGCCGGCCAAGCCGGTCTCTCCAACTACCCCGAAATCCCCTACGGTCTGCAGACGCAAAGCCCAACCAACTACGCGGCGAACGGGTCGGGCTTCCGCATAGGCACGAGCCCGCTGAGTGGCTATCCCATGGCTGGCGAGACGCCGCCGCCCTGGATGTCGATGCCATCGCCTCCCTCGCAGTTCCAGTCGCATGCGATTCCGCAAAACAACTACCACCAGCAGCTGCGCTACCCCGTCCTCAACCCGCTCCTGCCCCATCTGGGGAACATCATCCCCGTTTCGCTTGCCTGCGACTTGGTCGACCTGTACTTTGCCAGCTCCTCGTCGGCCCATGCGCACCCCATGTCCCCTTATGTTTTGGGCTTCGTGTTCCGGAAACGCTCCTTTCTCCACCCGAGCAAGCCCCGGCACTGCCAACCGGCGTTGCTGGCCAGCATGCTGTGGGCAGCGGCGCAGACGAGCGACGCACCGTTCCTCACGAGCGTGCCGTCGGCGCGGGGGAAGATTTGCCAGAAACTGTTGGAACTCACCGTCAGTCTACTCAACCCCCTGATCCACACGCCATCAGGAGACGCGTCGCCAGCCTCCAGCCCCGCCGTGGACGGGGTAGCCCTCGGCGGCCTGGGCGTGGCCATGCCGGGGTCGATGAGCCTCGACAATCTCAGCGGCGAATGTGGCGCGTTTGGCGCCGCCGGGACGCTCGACGACGTGGTGACGTATATCCACCTGGCCACGGTGGTGTCGGCAAGCGAATACAAGGGTGCCAGCCTGCGATGGTGGAACGCCGCTTGGTCGCTCGCGCGGGAGCTGAAGCTGGGCCGCGAACTGCCCCCCGGCCCGGCGCCCATGGGCCGGTCCGGCGAAGACGACAGCATCGGCGAGGCGGAGAACGAGCTGGGCAACGGCCTCAACGCCGGCGTGGTGACCGAGGAGGAGCGCGAGGAGCGCCGGCGAATCTGGTGGCTCACGTACATCGTGGACCGGCACCTGGCCCTCTGCTACAACCGACCGTTGTTCCTACTCGACATCGAATGCGAAGGCCTGTTGCAACCCATGGATGACACGGAGTGGCAGAACGGAAACTTTGGGCACACGGTAACGGACCCGGCGCTCCAGGGCGACCGCGTGCGCGGCCCGCACTTTGAGTGCACCGGGCACAGCATCTACGGCTATTTCCTGCCCCTGATGACGATCCTCGGCGAGATTGTAGACCTGCACCACGCGCGCAACCACCCGCGCTTCGGCGTGGCCTTCCGGTCCTCGCGCGAGTGGGACGAGCAGACGGCTGAGATCACGCGCCACCTCGAGGCGTACGAGCGGAGCCTGAAGAAGTTCGAGCAGCAGCATTTTCACGTCAGCTCCGAAGACAAGAACGAGCAGTCAGCGACGCTCGAGATGCCGGCCGAGCTGGACCACCTGGACTCGTCGTCGGTGCGATCGGTGCACACGAATTCGTCGCGCATGACCGAGTCGGACATCCAGACGCGCATCGTCATGTCGTACGGCACGCACGTCATGCACGTCCTTCACATCCTGCTGACGGGCAAGTGGGACCCCATCAACCTGCTCGACGACAATGACCTTTGGATCTCGTCGCAGGGCTTCCTGACGGCGACGGGCCACGCCGTGTCGGCCGCCGAGGCCATCAGCAACATCCTCGAGTTCGACCCGGGCCTCGAGTTCATGCCCTTCTTCTTCGGTATCTACCTTCTGCAGGGCTCGTTCCTGCTCCTTCTCATCGCCGACAAGCTGCAGCTTGAGGCATCGGCCAGCGTCGTTCGGGCCTGTGAGACGATCATCCGCGCCCACGAGGCCTGTGTGGTCACGCTGAGCACCGAGTACCAGGTAAGCCGCCGCCCCTTTTCCTTCCCCCCCTTTTTGGGGGTGAATTGGCCCGACGTGACTAACACGGCATGGCAGCGGAACTTCAGCAAAGTGATGCGGAGCGCGCTCGCCCAAGTGCGGGGCCGCGTGCCCGAGGATATTAACGAGCAGCACCAGCGGCGGCGGGAGCTGCTGGCGCTGTATCGTTGGACTGGGGACGGGACGGGTCTGGCGCTTTAAAAAAATTTCCGGGTGGGATTTTGGAATTCTCTCTCCTTGTTTTCCTGGCTGCTATTGAATTGGGGTTTGCGCTCGCTGAAGATACCTATTTGTTTACGCGGCGGCGTCTCGCGGTTCTGACGGAGGGGGCAAGGCACAAGTAAGGGGGAGAAGAAAAGCAGAGGCGAGTCCGCAGAGACGGGCAAGTGTATGAGGAGAAGACGCTGCACACGCACGCAAGTACACACACACACTTACACACACGCAAACATACAACCCCCGGCAACGGCCCTGCAAGTGCTCGTCGTTGACAGCACACGCGGTGGTGTCGGTGGGATACATACCACGACTTTTCCCAACTTTGCTCCCGTAAATAACAGAAGGAGAGAATATATGGACTGTTTGTGTGTATTCATGACGGGGACAAGCATGGGTAACGGGGCCATGTTCCTCTTCGACCCTCAGGAACCAAACTAGTCTATTTTTCACCCTCCCACCCTTGCATGTCTTGTTTTACATGGCCCCTTGAGATACTTGACCGCTCCTTGGGCATCGACCACGATCACGCGGTTACGAGGCCGGCGGCGTCGACCCACCGGGCCTCTGACGGCGATGGAGAAAGAAAGAAACGGGTGGTGGTGGGCAGGTCAAGCAAGAAGTAATTTTCGATAGCTTTTCAGAGGGTTTGCAAGCGTGGCTAGAAGGGCTACTCTTACGCAGTTGAATGTTGTCTGTAAGAGCCCCCCCCCCTTACATTAGTTCCAGAGGATATGTAGGTAGGTCTGTTATCCCTCCTTTATTTAGTGCGACGCATAGTGGACGTTTGGTGGATCTGTAAAGTACCTCTTCCCAATTTTTGGTACGAAAAGGCAAGTCGCCGACGTAAAAAATCGCGGAATTCCGCGGGACATATTCTGGTCTACTTACCTACCCAACTCTTCGACAAGAGGCTAATTACCTACCTGGCCGAGCAGGAGACACAAGGGGCCCCTGGGTTACGCGTCCCTCAGGACGGCGGTCCGTCGACCGCCAGATACGACCGGCGAGTGCGTGGGGGCGGGGCTGGACCTGGTCAAAGTCGTCGTGGCCCACGAGGCGCTGGTGGTGCGGGTGCCGCTGGGGCGCATCTCGGGCGGCGGGGCCGGTGCGTCCAGGCCCACCGTCCGCGGCGACGGCGGCGGCGGCGGCAGCGAGGCGGGGCGGGTTATGCTTCCCGACGCCGGGTAGTGGACGGCGCAGGGTGAAGACGACGGACGCACGACGCCGAGGCTCGACGGCGACGGATCCCGGACGGCGCCGAGGCGAGGTCGCGGCCGGCCGCTCGTCGGGGGCGAGGAGCGCGCGACGGACGCGGCCCGCGGGCTGAAGTAGGCCGGCGGCGGCGCGCCGGGGCGCCCCTTTCCGAGGTCCGGCCCCGGCCGCCGGGGTCCGGGAAAAGGAGTAAAAGGGAGCGCGGGCGGGGCACGGGGCCCGGCGGCGTGCCCGGCGGCGTCCGCGCGTGCGCGCCGCGACGCCGCTCCCGCCGGCCAAGGGCCCGGTACAGCGCGCCGGCTAGCACGACGAGGGATACGAGACCGAAGAACACGACGAGCCCGATGACGACGTAGCTGGGCGACCTGGGCGCGACGTCGGCGGTCCTCTTGTTCCTCGTCACGAGGACGCCTTGGAATCCGGTCATCTTGGCGCAGATACACACACACGCACAGATAGAGTGGGAGAGATGGGTCGAGTCCTATGGAAGGTTAGTGAACGTCGATGGGTATTGACGACGATTGGGGGGTTGGCGATCCGGGGGGTGAGGGGAGTTGGTCGACTTCGAAGAAAAGGACCCGCCATGATATACTAGAGGTACAAATGAAAGAATAGTCAAGAACAAAGACGTTCTCGGTTTGTTCACTGTTTACTTTTGCGGGGCGCGGGGGATGAAGGAACACAAAGAGCAAAGGCCAAATAGACAAAAAGGGCGAGGGATAGGAAATTTATATAACGAAATTGTTGTGAGACAGCACTAAGGAAGTATTATTCGCAAGTGTTTACGGAGGGTGTAAAATGGGCAAGGACCACGAGTGGTGAGTACGCCAGGTAGGTACTGCTCATGTATACTGTGCCTGCGTTTGTAACCAGCTGAATACGACGACTACGGGACCCCCCGGGGTTTATAAGAGCACACATGTCACGAAAATTGAGACTGGGGAGGGATTCGGCATTTCTTCATGGCAGGTTTGTAAGAGCGAAATCTATATGGAAACCAACGAAAGTGAGAAGCATGACAGAAAGACCACCTACCTCGACGGGCTCATGGCACAGAGACCCATGAGCAGGACCGAGACGAACATGACGTAGCAAAACTCGGTCCAGAAGCCTACCAAGCACTTCGTTGCCAGGTCGTCTCGGTCGTTGCCTTGGAGAAAGCTGCCCCAATCCTTCAGGTACACCAGGGAGAAGACGGAGAGGATGAAATATGCCAGGGCTAGCAACGCCCAGAAGCCCTGGTAGATGCGGGCCTCAAGCCAAAACGGCTCTGCGTAAATGATGGCGAGCAGCAGTTGAATGTGGGAGACGAGCTTGAGGACCAGCATCACCTCGAACGTCTGTACTCGTCCGAGCTCAGCGCGCCCCAGCGGCTTAAACAGCTCGAAGTAAGGCTCCAGTGCCGTGAGAACGAAGATGAGATAATAGAGCGCCCAGATCGCAGCACAGACGACCACAAGCACCATGATTCCGGCGGTGGTCCTATCGAGCCGGCTCCACGTGTGGAGGGACTTGTTATGCGGCGGCTGAGCGTCTGGAGAATGGCGCTCCCTCAGCTCCATGTGGCCGTCGGGGGCAGGGGCTCGCTGCTCGCTTCGTAGCTCCACGTCGTCGGAAGCGGCCGCGCGGCGACGGCGAAGGATCCACGCGCCGTCCGCCGTCAAAGCAAGCACGCCGGCGATCATAAGGGCTGCAAAAACAACAGTGTCGATGATGGCCGTGTTCGTCGAGGTGCTCGGGTTGGAGTTCAGCGACGAGTCTTCCTTGTCCGAGACCACGGCGGTCGACCGGGGCTGGATTTTGAGGAAATCGTTATCATTGGGCCACTCGGTACTAATGATGAGCCAGACGCGCTCGGATTCCTCACCCATTTCGAATTAGTTGTGGTGGGTGGGTGGTGCGAGGTTGCCGAGACGGGCGTGACGAGTAACGAATAAGATGGAAGAGCGAGTTGCGTGTAAGTCTACAGAGTTGCCGTGACAGCGAGCGAGACCTGGAAGCAGCGGGATAATACGGCGAGTATAAATATAAACGGGTTGGACCAGGGGGTCTCTAATGACCAAAGAGGACTGTTCAACCGGGCATAGATCTGGCCAACAAACATTCCCTATGTGAAGCGTGCCGTACATTGTGTGTGGCTTTGTACAAGCAAGACAGGAGCCACGGTTGGGAGGGGGAAAGTCATTGTTGCCCGGTCGCGCCGGCGACCGTCCCATTGGTCAGATGCATTTCCTCATTGTTCTGTAATTGCATTGACTTGATGAGACGGGAGTGCAAGAAAACAGGCGCATTGACGTGGCGAAGCCCAAGGTACGAACGATGTTGGACACGATGGATCATCACGGCGGGTTGTGGAGGGGATAGATGAATGCAAGGACATGGAATTGCACCCAATGGATCCGAATGTACGTTGCAGCTGGAGGGAGCGGGGCGATGAAGCCGCACTGTACAATTAGGGCAAACCTGGCGGTGACTGCACAGTGCTAATACCCCGCCGGGACACGTGACAGGGGTTCTCGAAATTTTTGGTAGAGCGATTGCGAGAGTGGCATGGAAAGGAAGGAAACGCACCTCGTCAGCGGCCGCCAACGAGCAAGACCCCCCTCCTCCTCCCCACGACGCCCCGACGCCGACGCCGACGCCGACGCCGACGAAACTCGGTGACGATCACGAGGAGTCGCGATTGCCCTCCGGCCAGGGACGAGACCCAACGGTGACCAACCCAATCCGCCACGATGCCGCGGGCTTCCACCAAGAAGCTGCACGTCCTGGGCAGGCCCAAGCTGCGCCAGTCGTGGAGCAAGTACAACCTCTACAACCTCTGGCGGCAAAAGGAGCCCTGGGTCGGCAAGAGCGACCACGAGACCTTCTTCCAGCAGAAATGGAAGGCCAAGGGCATGCTGCGCGCCTACCACGGCGAGCACATCCGCGAGCGCGACTGGGAGCGCATGTTCAAGCGCCGCCTCATGAGCGTCACCTCCATGGACGCCGCCTACATGGCCACCCACGACGGCTCCGAGCAGGCCGCCGGCCGCGGCTCCGGCCTCACCCTCCAGCCGCGCTGGGAGAAGCGCGTGGACACGCCCCCCGTCATCACCCCCTACATGAACATGACCTTTGCCCCCATGGAGCGCCGCCTCGACATCGCCATCTTCCGCGCCATGTTCGCCAGCAGCACCCGCCAGGCCCGCAACTTTTGCGTCCACGGCAAGGTCAAGGTCAATGGCAAAGTGGTGAGTTGGCCCCCCTTCGGCGGCCCGGCCCCCCGCCGCCGACCGCCCGGCCTGCCCCATCCTCGCGTGCGCTGACCCCCCGACGTGCCGCCCAGATGCCCCACCCGTCGTATCGCCTCAACCCCGGCGACATGTTCCAGGTTGACCCCGACATGGTCATGTTCGCCGCCGGCCGCCCCAAGAACGCCGGCGGCAAGGAGGCCCGCAAGGCCGCCAAGGCCGGCACATACGGCACCCGCCCCAAGTCGCCCCGCCGCGCCGCCGCCGCCGAGGCCGCCGATGAGGCCGCCGCCGACGACGCCGCCGACGCCGTGGCCGGGGCTGCCGAGACCGCCGAGCAGGACCCCGAGACCACCGACGCCCCCGAGCCCGTCCCGGTCGACATGAAGCCCACGCGCGAGAACATCATGGCGCTGGTCAAGCAGGCCAAGGGCCTGCTGGCCGGCGCCCCCAAACTCCGCGTCAAGGACAAGCACCAGCTCCGCAGCTTCATCAAGCAGGCCAAACCGCTGCTCACCAAGGCCGGCCGCCAGTCGGCCTCGCCGGCCCAGATCGTCGAGGAGCTGAACAACATGGTCAAGGAGCTCAACCTCGACGGCGAGCGCGCCAACGCCGCCGAGGCCGTGTCGGACGCCGCCCCCCGGTCCGGCGCCGTCGCCGTCCCCGAGAGCCTCGACGACCTGACGGAGACGGAGCTCCAGAGGCTCGAGAGCCTCATCCTCGAGGAGGAGGAGAACCCGGCCGACCCCACCAAGCCCTACCACACGCCCTGGCGGCCGCGCGACTTCCTGGCCCCCTTTGCCTTCATCCCCAAGTACCTCGAGGTCAACCAAAACGTCTGCTCCGCCATCTACCTGCGCCATCCCGTCGCCCGCCGCGGCAGCGCCGAGGTGCCCTCGCCCTTCCCCTACAACATCCACCAGCTCGCCTTCAACTGGTACCTACGCCGGCGGTAAAAGGAAGACGAAAAAAAGGGACGCAAGCCGCCGACGGCCAGCGTACAGCCGCGGGCGAGGGGACGAAAGAAGGCCGAGGCGGCCGATACCCCCGCGCACAGGGGAGAGGAGGGCGTGGATGGAGGAGTTTGGGATTTAGCCTGGTGTGCCGCCTTGGCCGCGCCTCGCACATCCCTGCTTCTACCCATCGTCGAAACTTCGGGAGCCCTAGAGTATGCCGTCTGTCCGGTACGGTAGAGACGCTCCCCATGTGTACGGATATGGACATGTACAATACAAAACCACAAATGTGTATGACTTAACTGACTCCACACCCGGCCCGTCTCCCACGCCTGGCCCCATGCGTTCTTCTACGGGTCTTTACCATGCATGCCGTAAGCCCCGATGGGCCCGATCATCGTTTGCTCTACCTATATGCACAATTCATACCCCTGGCGAGGCCAGCGTTGCCCTGCTCAAGTCACGGGCGCCACCAAACAGTGGATTCGGTTCGAAGAAAATCATCCTTTTGATTCAGACGACCTAGACAATAAGAACACGTCAAGCTACAGTATGAAACAAGGAAATAAGCTGTCAAAGTGTTTGTCGACGTAAGGAAAACCATAGTGCGGGCCATCGTTCGTGGCCACGTGTGTGAGTTGCGAGATGCCCAGTCCGACCGAGGGGACACGGCGAGCCGGCGAGTCCTCGGACCCCAAGCCGTCTGCCTGGCGTCAGCAGCTCCATCCACTAGAATGCAATCATCTAGTATTCGAGGAACGCCCTGACCCATCCATCGCCTCCCATACGAACAAGCCAGGCGTGAACCTCCCTCCTTGAAATTGGGTATTGTGTCGTAAAAGTATGGAACAAGCCGTGCGAGGCGGATGTCCATCGTCGTTGGGCGGGGCAGAGTTTCCAACGACCTGGGTCGGAGCGGGTGAGCAGGCAAGACGCCATCATGTGCTGGACGACGTGGTAATCATGCCTGTGGGTGCTTCCGCCGCAGCCGTGTTGGCACCCTCGGTCCGACCATCCCCGAGGGCTTCGAGATCCAAGGATCATATAGTGGTGCTGGGTGCGAGGAGAAGTGGCGTGGTGCAAGATTCGGAAACCAGTAGATGTCTCCGTGCTCCGTAGGTAGTCAAGAATTGCCAGGGCCATTCCCTTCCTTCGCCCCCCCCCCTGTTCTTTTTGTTTTTTGTCCGAAAGCAAGCCAGGGTTGCCCCCTACATGCCCCCTGATTGGGCTCTTTGTGACCCCCGAGGACCGCCTCGTATAGACGACCTTCCGCATCCGCCGAGGACAGCCCCCTGCCGACAGCTGTGTATTAGGAGGCTTGGTGATTAAATGAGAAGAGTCAATAGACAAAGACGAAGCGAAGAAAAGAAACGCGGCGAGTCTGGTATTGAGGTTGGGCGTGGCATGAGTCGTAGAGAAGAAGCGCAGAGAGGAGTCGTGGGGTTTCGTGACTGGTTTAACGCAGCGAGAAACCCTTGCGCTTGCCTTCCTTCTCCAGTGGCCGTCCGCTCTCGACGCGCGACTTCTTCTCCTCGAGCTCTAACCGTTGTCGCTCGAGCTGCTCCTTCATCTCGCGATGGCGGGCGTACAGCTCCTCTTCGCTCTGCTTTAGCTTGCTTTCCTTTTCGGCCACCTTTTGCTGGAAGACCATCTTCATCTCAGCTTCCATCTTGGCGAGCTTCTGCTCGTGGAGGGCACGCTCCTCTTCCTGCTTGACGGCAGGGTTGACCTCCTTGAAGACACTGGGGTCCTGGGCGACGCCCATCTGCGTGAGCTTGTCGGTTCTGTAGTTCTCGTACAGCAGGTTGTTGGTGTGCTCCTTGAGTTCCTCCATGTGGGTGCGGATCAACATCTGTCGCAGCTTGACGAAGTCACAGTGCTCCTCGTTGTCCACCTCGATGACGCCCCAAGGGTAGCGACGACCGCGGACCTTGCGACCCTCGGCGTTGGTGATCTCGTTGTTGGCGCCAACAACGGCAAAGGGCACCTTGGACATGATCTCGTTGTTCTCGGCGATGGTCTCCTCATCGTCCAGCTCGTAGCGAGGGCCCTCGAAGATCTGGATGCCGTGGTGCTTGATGTCGGCCAAGATCTAGTCGTGCGCGTTAGCAAGGAAGTGCGCCCCCTCGGGGGAAAGAGGGAGAAAGGGGGGTGGCGTACTCTGGCCTTGAAGTTGAGAATCTCCTCATCGGTAAGGGTATCCGACTTGGCGATAACGGGGATCAGGTTGACCTTGGTGTGAAGTCGGCGCATGACCTCGATATCCAGAGGCTTCAGGGAGTGGCCGGTAGGCTGGATGAAGTAGACGCACGCATGGATGCGGTTGTCGACGATGTTCATGCGGTTGACCTTGTTCTCGGCGTCCAGGTAAGCGTCATATCGCTGCTCGATGTTGTCCACGATAGGTCTCCACGACTCGTCGTTGTTCACAAAGTCGCCGAAGCCGGGCGTGTCCACCACGGTAAGGCGGAGACGAACACCAGCCTCCTCGATGTCGGCGCTGATAGACTGGATCTGAACCGTCTTGGGAATGATGTCCAGGCTAGGGCCCTTGCGCTCCTTGGGCGGGTAGAGGGACGTGTTGAACAGCGTGTTGACGAGAGTCGACTTGCCGAGACCGGATTCACCTGTATGGGCGTTAGCAAGCTGGGCCGCCAGCATGGCCAAGGGGAGCCGTTCGCAGACATACCAACAACCATGACGTTGAAGTTGAAACCCTTCCGGACACTCTTGCGGTGCCATTGGTTGGGCAGGTTGGCGAAACCGACGTAGCCCGTCAGCTTCCTCCGAACAATGTTTTTGCTGTCGTTCACGATGGGGCCCGTAGGGCTCGACACTGCCATCGCATTCGAGTTAGAGACGCGCCCGGGGGGGTGGGGTGGGGTGCGAAGGTGGGAGACGGCTTACCGGCCGGGGGGGCAGAAGGCGATTCCATGACTGGCGGGGAAGCCGTTCCGTTCGAAGCTGCTACGACACGAAGAGTCAGAAGGGTCAAGAAGCAAACAGACAGGTTAGGCAGAGGCAGGGGGGTTCATGAAAGCAAGCTGCAAGAGACGCCGGAAGGTTCGCAAGTACCGGGCGAAGGGGCATGCTGGGCATAAAGTTCTGCGTAGTCCATGGGCTTCAGGGGTCCAAGTGACGGGGCATCCACGTGGAGCATGCTGCGATAGTGTCGCACGGAACCCGCTGGTGCCTGGTTCTCCTTGTATGGCAGACTGCCGGACCTAGCAGAGGGAGCTGGGGGAGTGTGCGCAAGTTGGCGTGCTTTGGCAGCTTCGGCGGCCACGGCCTCGGCGGCTGCCGCCTTGTCGAGCTGCACACTCCGGACGCGAGGCTTGGCGTGGTGGAAGGGAAACGCAGCCATTGGGGGCAGCGGGAATTGCGTATAGTGCTTCTGGTGGATGCAGAGGGGGGCGGGTGTCTCTAACAATGGCCGAATATTCCGGAGAACCAAAAAAGCCCGTGAATCCCAAGAAGCGATAGATCAACCAAAAAGGAGTGTGTAGTGGTGATGGCCAGTAAGCGAGCGGTGGAGGTGGTGCTATGATGCCGGGAGGGTCGACCACGGGGCGGAAGGGCAGAAAAGAGGCGGCGCTCTCTCGACGACAGGCCAGCACGGGACCGGGCGGTTTCGCAGTCCAAGAAGGCGTATCCATGGGTACCAAGATCCGGGGCAGGCGTACGTCTCTTGCAGCAGGGGGCTCTCGCGAAGCCGCCGCGCGGGTGGCGGCGATGACGAAGATTCAAGATTGTGCTTACCCATATCGTATGTTTCAAGACGTTTCGGCTGCGGATGGGAGAGGACAGGAGAGTTGGGCGAGGTAAGCGCGAAGCCTGCCAGGGTGGATTGGATTAGCCTCGAAGTCAACAGATGCGGAACGGAGGGCGTGCAGAACGGCGAGCAAAGGCAGGAGGGCAGGAGGTTGGCCGGGCGAGGAAATGGGACTGAGTCGCCCGAGACTAGCAGCGGGTGGCAGCAGTAGTAGCACCGGCGACAGCAGCGGCCAGGGACCAGATCGGGCGAGGGCTTGGGCTCGGGCGGTGCAACCGCCACCGCGGGCGCCGGCCAGGGCGAGACGAGGCAGGCACCCTGCGTGGGCAGCAAGGCCGAGGGAGGAAGGAGGGACGACGGGCAATCAGGGTGGAATTGGGAGCCGGGGAAGAGGCGGCCAGGCGGAAGGCGTACGAGGCAGAAGGACAAGGCCATCTCCGTCTCGTTGTTTCCCTCGACCGCTCTCCCTTTCCCATCCGGCCCGTGTGGCTCGGGGCGGCGCTCCCGCAGCCGCAGGGCGTCGTCACTGGCAGCGGAAAGACGGAGGGGCGGTACATACCACAAAGTCAAGGTCGAGTAGAGAGTAGAGTCGAGGGGCGGCTCGGCAGTTCGTCTGTCTGAAGTCGCGTGTCAACGGTGTCGCGAAGTCAGGCGTGGGTGGATTGGATGGATGTGTGGGTGACGGGCGACGGGGACACGGGAGGTGAGGGGGTGGGAGTGGAGGCAACGAACGTATGGGACGCAAAGAATTAAGCCGGTGAAGGTCTAGAAAATACAGGAAATCAGAAGCTGGACCAGGTGTTGGGCTCGAATGGCGGCAACATTCAAAAGCTCGTCGTCAAAGAATGAGTGAAGGGAAGAGGAGGGTTGATGGGGTGCGAAATGTATGCATGCAATGAAGGGGTCGGGCGAAACAGTGTGACGGGGCCTTGTCTGCAATCAATCGATTAACTCATTTACTTTTTTTCGGGCCACGCTTCGCTTCTCTCTGTCTCTGGCTCTCCCTCGCTCGCTCTCCTCCCACTCTGCCACTCTACCACTTCTGGGCGTGGCCCCGTCCCCCGTTTTCCCGTCCCAGGCCCAGTCCGTACCCGACGCAACGCGGTGCAGCAGCAACATGCACAAGCATCCAATGGGGAGGGTCCCATGTTGAGGAGAGAAGACGGGGGGGAAGGGGGTGCGGTACATGGTAGTGGCCTTTTAGGTAACCTACACGAAGAGGTAAAAGAGGTACCTGAATGCCTCTCTCCACCTAAATATGAAAGCATGTATCTACATACCTACAGGACCTACCTCCTACCTACCTCTATAATGCGACATCCTAGATAGTCGACAGCCAATCTGCGTTGGGAGGGACGGGTAGGTACGTCGGCGGCAGGCTGACGAGGGACTTGTTGCGGCAGCATTGGAAGTGCCCTAAGGTGGCCACTGGTACCCGAGGATTCATCGGGGAGGGAGGGAGCCCTGTGTAGGTGATACGGGTACCTCTTTGAAAGGAAGGGCCACAGCAGAGGTACCTCCTAGCCTACATCCAAGTACTTATCTATCCGTAGGGAGGCCCCCCGCGGGTCTATACCAGCACCCAAGCTCCCTCTTCCCTCTTCCCTCTTCGCTCTCCCGCCTTCTCTGCCTCCCTCTGCCGTAGCGACAGCGACGGTGGGAGCGTCGGGCAGCGACAGTTCATAGGGAGGCCCAGAGGTAGGTAGGCATGTATACCTAGGGCAGGTCAATCATCCCCGTACGTGAGGTCCAGACAGGTCGCCCGGGATCCGGGTGCCAGAAAACAAAAGGGGCTTCCGCTCGCCTTTTGGACCTTGTCTGTCACTCTGACTAACCGTACGCCATGCCCGAACGAGCACCCCTGCGCCGAGGGCATCGGACCCGGGGGTGCTGCGTGCTGGCGCAACCCCATGTCCCTTATTAGAGAGGAGCCAAGCGTGCACGCGGGCCAGGGGAGGGTGGGAAACTAAAAGTGGCTACGGGACTCCAGTCGGCGACAGGGGCCGACCAGTGCATTGCGGCCCTTTCATTGGGCCTGGCTGAGGCGGCTTGAGCTCAATCTTGGGAATTGGAATTGGATTGGCCGCCGGAGCTGCTATGGTCGATAGATAGTAGGCACGGCTAGAATTAGGAGTGGGAGGGGGATAGATTGGGATTGGATTGCGATGCACTGGATGCGGCATGGCACGACTTTTGGGGTTTGCAAGCAGGGCCTTGCGTCTTCCATATGTTAGGTAGGTAGGTAGGTAGGTACCTTGTATGCCTCGTAGACCCAAGGTTTCCCTGCTGTTTGGATGGATGGATGCCTTTACGCTTGATGCTTGGCTTCTTCTACCTTCTGCCATCTCATCTTGCTCTAGGGGTGGAGAGACGGAGGCACGGAAAGAGAGAGAGCACGGCAAACAAGCATGCGGGCACAGGCATCACCTGTTTCTCCATCTGCCCTCCCCCAACACTCCCACGATTATCCTGGTTGACCGGATATCCCATGAGTAAGTACCTGTGGTGTGCTTGACTGCTTGTTGTTGTTGTTGTTGTTGTTGTAGGACCCGCCGACGACGTGTTTGCTTCGAAAACATCACAGGCACACACCAAAACCTCCCTTCCTCCCCCTCCAGGAAATCTACCATGCAAAGGCAGGTTGGCAGGGCAGCCAGCCCGTCTGTCTCACGCGGCGCGAGGCCCGAGGCCTGTCGAGAGAGATGCGATGCGATGCGACGACGGGTGCGACGCATGGATCGGTTGGCCAGGGCTCTTTCTTTCGAACGCCGACCGCCTACAGCGAGGCCGCCTGTTCGGTTCCATGCGAGGTGCCGGTAGCTGGCCGTAGGGAGATATGGAGCCACCTACATAAGGCACGATGGGTATGCGGATCGTGTCGTTTTACACAGCACACAACCTAGCCGGCGCATAGCCATACGGAACCCACTTTGACAACGGTGCCCCCTGCACCCACATGAGCACACTCAGACACACATACGGAGTACACACCCCCCTCACCCACACCCTCCCCCCGTGCCTCAGCGTCGTTCCCAGCCTGTGGTTTGACAGCTGGCAGTGACCAGAGGGGACCGGGTAGCCTGCAGACGATGGAAGGGCTTGGACGAAAGGGAAGGGTCCTCGTCTCCCGTCCCCATTCCACATGTAACGCATGTACCCGCGGACCAGTTCTGATCCCATCCCTATAGCAGCCGAGGTGGCTACGGGCACGCATCGGCACCGCCATGCGACATTGTAGCTAATTCCCAGGCCACGCCTGCGAGCCAGACCAGGGCTGGAAAGGAGAGCGTCGTCGTCGTCGTCGTCCGACAGCCTGCCATTCGCGGGCATTGACAACTCCCCCATCCATGCTGTACGAGCCTTCGTGTTGCGCGCGTAGCTACCCGATTAAACTCTGCAGCGCCGCATGCACACACACACACACACACACACACACACAAACACACACGAGAAAGCGCAGCAGAAAGGTACCTGCTGGATGGCATGACCCGGATAGACGTGTGGGGGGTGATCCCCCAAATTGCCCATAGCAACCACCGACTACTGTGTACGATGCGACCAGGGGACCTGCCCCTAAATCAGACAGATGGACGCGCCTGGGGAAACAATCGGGCGAAGACCTCGCGCGAGCCCCGGAATATCGTGCCACCGCGCCCCGTCGCAACCTCACCTCTACGCCATCCATCGACGTTAGCGAAGCACTCTGACAGACAACCCGACAGACGGAACTTGCGGTCGCCATATAGCAGTCGCGCATCGCAACCCGGTTGCTGGGGCAATGTGTGCACCCAATATGTCACCGTGATGGCTCCCGTCCCCGGTGTCATTGCTCGAGCTAGCATGAACCAAAAACACCCCCGTCGCGACTCATTGGAGGTGCTGCCGGACCCGTGGCCGCCCTGCATATGCCCCCCTCGACGTCACCCCGACGCCCGCTCTACATGATGCCTAAACTCTGCGTGCGATGTGGCGCCGGTATCCCAGCAATTTGGACACGTCGGATATCGCATGAGAGTGTCTGGTTGAAAGAACGGAACACGACTCGGCTGTGCAGGCGGTGAAAGTGGGCTTCTTAGAGATCCGCTGATGCCATGTTGATCAGACGATCGACATGGTGGGAAACCAGCGTGTCAACTCACCTGCGAGATCACCACCCCCGTAATACACGGGAACTAGTAGAACTGCACCAAGTATGTGTTATTGCCGGCTCCCAATTTTTGTTGCGACTTGCTGTTGGCTAGGTAGAATTCAACGTTCAACCAGCGAGCTGCCTTCATCCCCCCTTACCGGTATGTAGGTAACAACACCATAGACTGGCACATCGAAGTCCCGGGTTGTTTTCGTCCCACCAGGCGTATCTCACTGGAATTCTTCTCGATGGTGTACTTACCTGGCCAGAAAACCCGTCACTTGCCTCGAGCATTCTGACTAACCGGGCCACGGGTCAGGCCTGCGCGCTGTGTGTGTTTCGAAGTTGAGACTTTCGCGCTCGAATTCCAAGTCGCCGGCAAGGAGCCATTGCCACCCGTATGTTTTTTCTGTATTTACTGCATGGACCAGTTGCAACTAGCAGCGGGCATCAATGCTCTCCATCTCCAGCTTCCACATGGTCAGCCGCCTCTTCATGATGGGGAATACGGACAGGCCATGCGGATCCGCGCTGCTATATCCCCACGAGCAATGCTTTGGTCTCGCTTGGCTTACGCCATACTTCGGTACCGCGTACCTATCCCTCTAGAGTCCTCTTTCACTGGAGTCGCATATCCTATCTCGAGTGCCGGTCTCCGAGGATTTCGACACAGCAACATGAGCACGATTATCAGGGGCTGTACGTAACGGTACGTAAGCATGGGAATAACCGGATAGTTCGACTGCATCGCAATAGAAGATTGATGGGTTAGGTGATTTTATGTTGCCTAGTTACCTAAAGAGGAAGGGTTTGTTCGCGTTGCGACACTCATCGGTGAGAGGAATCGTGGAGTACGCTGGTGGCTTAGACACTACCAAAGTCTACCTCCAGTACTGTATGGATAGAGGGCACAGTCGACTGCTTACACATGTCGAATTTCCACAAAGTGATCGGAAACCCGTACTAAGCCATCGGCCCAGAGGATTGATGTTGCTTCCCACCACCAAACGCTAATACAGAAGCGTCCTACGAGACAACTCCGAATGCCGCAAACCGGGCCGATGTTGGAGCGGTGGTCGCAGGTTGGGAGAAAAGGCCATTTTCGGGACATCTACGTCCGAGACGACTAGGCGACGCAAAGGGGCAGAGGTTGCTTGATCTAAACTATCGGCAAGCGAAATCTAGCATAACGACAATCCTCTGATAACGCCTACTCTACTGCACTGGCTGGCGCGTGACGCTTCAAGAGGACCCCTGGGGCTCTCTGAGGGAATGCCTTGAGATATATTAGAAGCCACCTAACCGTCAAGGTCGCAGCACACCCCCAAGTTTCGTGACGCGATGGGGAGTATAGTCATTGGCTCGAATGATAGAATGGGGCGCGACCTGCACAGAAGATGGATGCTCAGCCTCTTACCTCCCTCTACAGATACCCATGCCATAATTCGCAGTCTCCATTATATACACGATGACCATTAATGGGGTTCTCCAAACATTCGAACTATTCGTCAAGCCATCACGGGACACACCCAGCGAGAAGGAGCACCGTATGGGTTTAAAATAGAGGGTGACTTTCAAGACCTTGCCGGCGGGTTTGGAGGGCTGAAAGTGGCCTGTCACGGAAGGAGAGGACGGTGAACTGCTTGTTTTATGACTTGCCATATGGGTCTAGAGAGAAGACTTTAGTCAAAAAGGAGGGCAAAGGTTGATGACCGCAGGGGGAGTCGAACCGCCTTATGGTAGTAAGGTATGGATATTATAGTGGTACTACGCTATACCATTGCACCAGCCCGGTCTTCAGTTTTGGCTGAGGTTTAACTTAGTAATCCTCCTCTAGGTGCGAGAGTCGGTGGCTTGTTAAACGGGTCCAGGAAGAAGGATTGAGGTGTATACTGGGGTATAGGGGCACCGTGCAAGCAACTGTATACCAGGTGACATACCTTGGTGTAAGTTGAACGACAGAATAGGTACGTACGTGACGCTTTTGTCCCACTTGGATGTTGTCGTATGCCTAGACCACCTCGGACCATCCCCGGTGTAAGCTTTGCGCCGGAGCAACCCTGGAGTCCACGGAGAAATGTAGGCCGAGACGCTGTGCTTCCCCAGGCCATAGAAAGAACTGGGATACGGCATCAGCCAGAGAGAGGTATGTGGCTGTACTACGGCGACCTGTGACGAGGTCGCAAGGACTCCAGTCATGAACCCACCCAACACTTTCTAGCACTGCAGGAGATCCATCATCTCTAGAAGCTGTTATCATCCGGCTTGGTCGAGGCTTCGTAGAGATAGAGTATCGCGAGTTCAAGATGCGTGGCCTCATTGTGTGTACCCCTCTAGGACCGGAACGCGGTGCTGGCCGGCACCTACCAAACACTTTCTACGAGCCTGGTATGGTTGATGATGGTGGAGGCGAGGGTTTGGGTGTCGCCGAGACCACACGACCCGTCCGGGTCCTCGCCTTCGCTCGCCGGGGCATCTCGAAAACGGGCAGCGAAAACGTCGACCTAGCCATAGCCGCGGGCGACGGAGCGTCGGAGGGGTGACCGGCAGGCAGCGGGACGAATGCGGGAAGCTTGGCAGCGCCCGCGCGTCTAGCGGCACATGTCAGATCGCCGTAGGGCCAGCCGTGAGCGAGGATGCCGTGGGCAGAAGATGGGGAAGCATCAAGCGGTTGCTTTCCATAGCTAAATCTAGAAACAAACGCAGACGGCTCGTCAACCGTCGAGCCGCCGAGAGGCAGCAGATCCGACGGGCCCAGAAGCGCGGGGTAGGGGCAGGGTCCTCGGGGTCTTGTCTGTATTAGGAGTTAGTTGTTTGGACATGTCTGCTGTTTTCCCTCCCCTCCATCTTGCCTAGGGCAGACCAGACCGGCCATGACAGGCGGACCTGAGGTCAGCATTACATGGCCCGGGTGGGAGTGGGAAGCAGACTTGTTACCGCCTATGGAGCCGTCCAGGGAAGAAGTACAAGTTCCACATGCAAAGACGCGCGTTGTCGTTGTGCGTCAATGTATTTTTGCGCATGCGATTAGTCATTCACACCCGTCCGGGGGGAGGGGGGGATCAGCTGATACGTTAGCCGAAGATGAGCAGGCGATAGACCGTGTATGTGTTGCAAAAGCAGGGGAGAGCAGGCAGGCTACAGTCAGTCTCTTGGGCTGCCAGGCCAACAGCGTATCGAGATGAGCGAGGCAGCTGAGGATGGCGGCGTTGGAAAGGCGGTGGGCAAATCATGTACAACTACCGATGTACTGAGGCATCGTATAGGGGCTCATGTGCCGTGCGGACTCTCTCGCACTTGTTGTTGTCACTCTGTCTTGCCGGGTTAACGTCCACGGGCGCAGCTCCACCAGCTATCTCGACGGGGAATAGGCCCAGTGACGGCTTCGCAGCTTTCGCGAGCCACTGGGGCGGCTCTACCCTTGCTGGCGTTAGGCAGCGCAGCTGAAAGTCCGGGGAAGGAATTGGTGATGGTTTGGTGACTGGAAACTGGGCCACTCGTCCCCCTTCCGTCTTTTATCTCGCGCGCCCCCGCCCTTTCCTCGCGCGCCCAGCCCCAGGGCCGTTTTGCACCTTGACCTCGACCATATATCTCCTTGCGTTATTTCCAGCGCCACCAACAACAAACCAACGCCCACCTGCCTCTTATTCCCGGATCGGCCGCCCATCGCCCGCCGTGCCGCTCCTGCAACTCGGTTTGCTCCTTGTCCGCCTCGCGCCCTGTTCGCTTCCTCTTCCGGAAAGGGAGCCCGCCCGTCAGGAACCGGCCAACGGGGGGAGGAGTGGACAACCGTCTTGGCTCGTCTCCATCCTCCATCCCGGTGCTGCGGGCCGCATGGACAGGCCCTAGCCATGGCTTTCACAGCCCAACTAACACCTCAGCTGTCGTCGTTAGTGACGGCGACCATGTCGTCTTCGTCCCCGTCCTCGTCGACGCCCAAGGCCGCCGTCGCCGCCGCTCCTCGCAGTAGCAGGGGCCGCGTCATTGTAAACGAGGCCACCACCACTACTACCCGTACCATGACTACCTCGGCCACCACCGCCGCCACCTCGCCAACCGCCATTCTCACGCCCACCTCGACCAACACGCTCTACTCGTCGCCCGCGTCCTCCAACGTCAAGGATGAGCCGGCCGACGACCAAGACAGCAGCGGCAGCGCGACTGGCGTCTCGGAGCCGGCAAGGAAGAAACAGAAGCGGAACAAGCCCACGCTTTCGTGCCATGAGTGCGTGGAACGCAAGACAAAGGTCAGCCCAGCCGTTCATCCCCCCCCTGCCCTACGCCCGCTATACGTATCTCCCTCCTTTCTCGGACCGCCTGCGCGCCCCATCATGGAAAAACTCTATGCAAGCCCCCGGCGCGCTCTATGCCGCGCCGCGTGTCCATTTTGTCTTTTGCCTCGTCTCACCCAACCGGCATGTGCATGGATGCCGCTTTGCCCCGGTTCCCGGGCCTGCTGTGAGACAAGTGTCCCGGATCTACATGATGTACTTAGAGATATCTCCTCCCGCCCGCACCGCAAGTGCTGCCGCAGGGACTACAACTGCGTACCGTTCTTCCTAGCGGCCTTGTCTCGTACCGTGTGCTCTCTGCATTGGTTGCAGCCGTTGACGGCGATGCACCGCCATAGTGCGACAGGGGACGCCCGCATTGCCTGGCCTGTAAGCATCTCCATGCCCGACCCGTCTGCATGCCGCATCCGGACATTGACACTTGGCAGGCATTAAGCGCCAGACGCCCTGTGAGTACGACAAGGTCGCCAACCTGCTAGAGTAAGTTTCGCTCACGTGCCACGGCCTGTGAGGGGCCGGCCCGGGGCTGACGCAAGGCCAGGGAGACGACACGATCGGCCACCAATGGCCGCCGCATGACCAAGCCGCCAAAGAAACGGCCGTCCATCGCGGAGCCTGACGTGCGGCCCGTCGTGCCCAATGTCGCCGACAGGGGCATCCTCAATGGCCGCACTGCCTCGCGCGGCTCCGTCGCCTCGTCCACCGGCCTCCTGTCCAACGTGCCCTATTCGCTGCCCACGGCGTCCAATGTCTTCGGCATCGGGTCCGAACACCCCTTTGCCAACTACTGGACCTGCGAGGGCGGGCTCCCCGAGGTCATCGGCGTCATGCCCGACAAGATACAGGCCGACCTCCTGCTCGGCCAGTACTTTGAGTGTGTCGACCCCGTCTACCCCATGATTCACCGCCAGACCTTTTACGCCGACTACGAGCACTTCTGGTCTCTGTCGCGGGGTGAGAAGGAGAACGCCGATGCCTCCCTCGTGGCCCTGATCTTCGTGATGCTGGCCATGGGCACGCAGTTTGTCACGTCGACGAGCCCCCAGGATCGGAAGCAGACGGCCGAGTTCTATGCCTCGGCCTCCAACCAGGCTTTGCGCATGAGCTCCTACCTCAGCAGCGCATCGGTGCGGTCCATCCAGACGATGGTGCTCATCTGCTATTTTCTGATCAACGACAACCACGCGTCGGACGGCTGGGCGTTTGCGGGCATCATCATGCGGCAGGCGTACGCCATGGGGCTGCATCGCGACCCCAATATCGGTAAGTGGCAACGCGCAGGCGTGTTTTCTTCTTCTTTTTGTTCCGGCTTGGGGCCTTGGGATTCCGACTCTGACTGGGCTCGCAGTGACACCGACGGCGACGCCCTTTGAGAAACAGCAGCGGCGCAAGCTGTGGCAGGCAGTGCTCCTGCAGGACACCTTCATGACGGTGCTGCTGTCGCTCCCGCCGAGCGCAACGCACACGGACGTCAACGTCGAGGATCTGGCCGATGACGCGTCGAGCATCGCCAACGAGGACCCGACCGACATGGCCTACATCCGTGGCTCCTGGACGCTGGCCAACCTGGTGCAGGAGACTATCTGCAGCCCGCGGTCGCTCGACCTGCCCATCTGCTCAACGCAACGGCAAAAGTCCAAGCTCATCGCAGACTTCCGGGCCGTCTACCGGTCCTTCCCCGACGTCTTCCGCTCCTGGGACTCCGAGTCGCTGACGCGCCTGGCCGCCAGCAACAAGCGCGTCGTGCGGCAGACGCTCTTCCTCACGAGCAACTACCACCACAACCTTATGCTCGTGCACGCCTCGGAGAGCGCCGACGTGCCCGTCAACGTGCGCGGCACCCTCGAGGCCGCCCACGAGGCCATTACCTCCTTCTTCCTGCTCTTTGCCCTCTTTGACCATGAGTCGCGCGTCTGGTGGGTCTTCAACCACCGCGCCTTCCTCGAGGCCCTCTGCATCGGCAGCGTGCTGCGCGAGGCCCTCCGCGAAATCCCGCCCTCCGAACTCGGGCACGCCGAGCGCGATCCCCTCTTCGCCCGGGCTAAGGCCGACATCAGTGAGCTTTCATTTTTTGTCCCCTTTTCGTTCCTCCCTTCTTCCTTCCTTTTCCGTACGTAAAAGCGCAGGCTAGACTGACCGTTTTGCCGCTCCGTGCGCCAGCCCGCATGGTCCAGATCATGAAAGTCATGGGAGACGGCGGATCCAACGTCGCCCGGACGCGCGTGGCCGTGCTAACCGAGTTCTTGTGAGGCGTCCCTACGGGGAGGGGTTTCCCCGCGGCCCAGCCCCCCGAAAACCCCCGACGCCTGGCCCGCTGCGCAACGGGAGGGCGCTGCAGCGGCGGTGCGGTCGCGTTTAAGGTACATAACAGTCCCGTGACGCCGGGTCTTCCGTCTGGATGCTTTGGCGGCCGAACGTCGCGGGGTCGACCGTGCCCGAGTACTGGACCCGGGCGTCACATTGTCAAAAAGAAAACCCTATCCATACTAATAGAAAAAAACTACTATATACCCCATACTGCAGCGAGATGAAAGGTGGCCGAGGAATGATCAGTTTGTAAATCTCGGCCGAGTCGAAACTTTAGTAGCCTTATCTTTTACGAGAATGATGCATTTCTCTGTTAACCACAGATACAGAACATGGTAGGGTCGCAGCAGAGACGAGGGTGTTTTTTATGGGCAATGACTTGGTAACTATCGATGCTAGCGTAGCAGGCCCCCCTTCTTTGTGACGTCTCCTTGATGGGTAGAAAATAAGAAAATACGATCTCGATGACACGGGCAGGTCCCAACCGACGTCTCCGATCTGCGGCGTCCGATACTCGGTCCAAGATAGGCATTGGCCGCCCGCGATGTTCCGGGCATCCTCGACCTCCTTCGTCACGAAGCATACCATCGTTCTGGTGCCGGGACTAGAGAGTTCCTTGTCGATAGAGGAAGGCGGTGTCGATGTCAAGCAGCCTTGACGTTCATAGATGATACCATCAGTCCATTCCGGAATCTACGATGGATGGCTACGATTGATGCTACCGGGGCTCCTTGCCGGCCCCCAACTACCCGACCCGAGCAAGCAGCCCGAGCCTCGGCCTGTATACCGGCCCTCACTGCGTACCGAAAACGTAGTGGCGCCAATTCCGCGCCAACCGCTCGACGCCCTCGCGCAGCGGCCACCCTTTAAGGTCACAGATGATGCGACATATGCGCTCCAGGGCGTCGTCCATTTGGTCGCCCGCCGTGTGCAAGTCGCTCTCCACCAGTATCCGGTCGTCGGGCGTGGCGCGAATGGCCTCGATGGTTTTCTGGTTCTTGTTATCGTTTTCCAGGTCCCAGTTGACACACACGGAATAGGAGAAGAAGACGGTAGAGGGGACCGAGGGGTCGATGTACTGCTTCAGTATGTTGACGGGGCCCGAGTACGAGTGGAGGCAGATCCTCGGAGGGTAGGGCTTGCTCGCGCTGCCCGCCTTGGCGGCCTGGGAGGACGCGTTCTTCGCACCGGCCGGCCGGCTCTCTTCGTCTTCGTCGGTCTCGCTGTCCGAGAAGTCCTCGGCATGCGCGGCAATCCGTCTTTTCTCCCTCCGCGACAGGACCTCTTTCTCGTGTCCTTTCCAGCACTCGGATATGGCGTTGAAGACCCCCCCGTGCACTTGGACGCCGTGCACACTGACGGCGCGGTTCATCCCGCCGGCAAGTTTCAGCTGTGCCTTGAGGATTGCCACCTGGTGCTCCATCGACACGCGGTACGGACTGAGCCGCCGACCTTCCCTCCCACCGGGGGTCAGGTCGTCATTCCGCTGAACCGGACCGGCCGTGGTCCAGCTCTCGGGTAGCCGGAAAGCTTTGTCCAGCCCTATCTCCCCAATCAGCGCGAGTGGATGCTGTTCGAGTCGTGCGCGGGTTTCGTTTAAAAATTGCGATAGCGGACGCGGATCCTGGAGGCCCTCGGCAAAACTTGGGTCTACAGAAGACGGCGAAGGAGTCAGGATCTTGTCGTAGTGTGCTATTTTCTGCTGTGGCGTGCCATCGTGCACAAACTCAGGGTCGGTGTCATCGTAAAGTTGGTAGGAGAACCAGGGGTGCCAGCCAAAGCATGGAACGAACCGTCTATCTGGAGCTTGGCTGTTGCAAAGGTCCTCAAGATCCTGAACACCCTGGTCTACGGCTGCCTGAGATACGAGATCCTGGTCCTGGGAGCGGGTGGACATGACAGCTAGACCCCTGGCCTTCATGTGCGGTATGAAGGCCAGGGAGGGCATGGTATCGGTTGGGTGGCAGTGGGCGTCAAAGACACCCACGTCCCAAGGGAAAGGACCCGAAGCCCCAGCGGCGGCCCCGGAAGAGGCGGCGGATGGTGGTGCCGCCTCCACATGCTGGGTGTCGCTGTCTTGCTGCCGACACATGGCGGAGCCAACGTGTGACGGTTGGGCAAGGTGGAAATTAGCGGGTGGGTTGGCCGAGTTCGGCGGGCTTCCGACCAAGTGCAGTCGACGGACGGGAACGTTATCTTCCGGGGACCGGTATCAGATGAAACCAGCGCGATGAACTTTCTTGGGGCCGAGGTTGCGTTGTAGATACAGGTATGCTGTAGGCCCCGTTTGCAACTAGCTAGGTCGGTCTATCCGCAGGCAGCTCGCCTCGGTAGCAGCTGGTCGAGCTGTTGTACACGGTCAGCCGGTATGGACTTTCTTGGAAGGTTCAGGTCCGTGACACGCCGCTTCCACCGGCCAAGTTCACAGCCCCGTTGCGAGGCATGCCCAGGATCACGGGGCTGCAGGCAAGTGTACCTATGCAGTGGCGACCCTTGGGGTGTACAGTAGCAGCGGTAGGTACGGCGGCACGTGACAGTTGCAGAGGTATCCATGGAAGGGCTGGTGGTACCTTGCGGCTCGTTTGTTGTTTATTTGCACGTACTTGGAGCAGCTGAGTTTTGGGTTAAGTGCGTATGAGATCACCTGTCGAACTCTCGAGGCTGTGTGGCTCGGCCTTAACCAGTCTCGGGATGAGTTGGAGGACAGCCGGCGTGCTCGGCAATGGAAGCCCAGTCGATAGGAGTCGTATCGAAATCCGAGCTGGCGGCGACAAGATGATGATGGGGATCTGGACCCTGCAACAGCGGCTGTTGGGTGAAAATGCGCATTGCCTCATCCGATTGTTTCTCTCGCATTCCATCGATAAGGGCCAGGCAGCCAAGCATGAATGACGGATGGGATTGAGTCACCACCTGTCGTCCACTCGTCCACCGGCTCCGATCCACATTTACCCCGTCCCGCCTGCCCGTCCCGATCGGCCCCAAGTGCATCCCATCCAGCCGTTCATCCATGTCCCTGGTGCACAGTAGATCCCATCATATGCATGGATCAATGGATCCCCGCGGGTCTAAGGGCGGGTCTCACTCACATGGGTGCGCGTGCCCGTGGTGGTGCGCCCTATCTGTTCATGTCATAAGAGGCGCATCCTCTCTCTTGGGGCCTATGGTGCCCATGATAGACTTGGACCGTCGCGTGGCCTGGCCCGGCAGTTGGTGGCAGAGCACGCAAAAGCAGGCAGGCACGCGGAGCGCTGGGGAATACCGAGGTCCCTGATGACGCACCACCGCTCCTCCGGTTGCGTACGAATAAATTGGCATTGGAAGCCCCCCTATGTACAGTGCTTCCTCGCACAGGCATGGATGAACCCCAAACTAGGGGGTTTACTTAGTAGTGCGAAAGAGCAACTGGCGCGATGAGCGAGGGCTACCGAGACCTGCGCGGTATTGGCCGTGGTGATCAGAGCAACGATACGGACCCAGACCCGGAGAGCGCCGCCTCGGTCGACCTTGGCAGCGCGCCCCCGTCAGGCGTGCCCGTTACGATGGGCGCATATGACATTGACGGCCTATCGAGAGATTGCCGTTGATGGAGCCTGTAAGTCGTAGGCAATGACTTGTCAGGGCCAAGCCCAGATCCCTTCCCCTCCCTCTCCGCCGCCACCAAAGTCCCTCCAAGCCGCCACCCATCAAACGCCCTTCATTTATCTGAGTTTCCGTGGAAAGCCACATGGTTCGCAGTGAGGATCGCTACTGTGGATCCGTAGTAAAGACAGTCCCGAGCCTCCTTTCGGCCGCCAAACCTGGGCCGCCCGCACGCTCGAGTTTATGGTCCGGAAAGATTTTCGCTTGGCCAAAACGGCTGTCGTCAACATCACATCGAGAGCATAGGAGAAAAAGACGCGGGGGATGGAGGAGGGATCGTACACCCCACCCCCCTTCGCTCCCTCGTCCGGCCTGGCACTTACATAATGCCCATACCCGTAGCATGACACACTTCATCCCGATCAGGGGCCAGGCCGATGGACCATACGGCGCGTTCCCTACCACCATCGACGGTAGCAATGCACGGGTTGCATGCCGCGGCGCGCCCAGAGCTGCGCCGTCCTGGGCTTGCGGGCTGGTTGGCCGTCCGTCCCCCCTCCCCTCCTCCTGTCCGCGACACGACTCGGCATGTGAAGATGCGATGGCCCCTCCCCCCTCTTCCCAGCCCCGGGTTCCTCGCTGCCCCGCCTCGCCGCCGGCGTGTACATCGTACCTCCATCTGCCTTCCTACCTAATCCATACCCCTTATGTACCTACTAACAAGCTACGAGCTGGAGGCCGGCAGCGTTAGGTGCCTCTGAACCCGAGTCCCGAGAGCGCCCCTTGGCCACTCCGTCGCGTCGTCTAGGGCCCCCCGGGTCACTCTAAGTCCGCCTAGCCCACGCTATGGAAACCTTGCTGGCGCTCTGGGGGAGGCGCGGGCGGCGTGCCGCGGCCTGATGGCACACCAGCACTGCGTTAGAGCCAGGATCGCTGGAAAGCCATCTGTTGCCCTCTGTGCTGGCCGTGGGTGTGGTTCGATATATCATGCCATTGATCAATCCCTCCCCCCTCTCCGCTCCCGTGTCACGTCTCACTGACGACTTCGGCCTTTTTTTCCCTCTTGCGCCCTTTTGTATATCGCTGCTTTCCATTGCCCTCCCTACCAATGACTTGACAAGGTTTTGTGAGGGAGAGCGGCCCCGTCACCACCACTTGCAGGAACCCCTGCTGTCAATCATGTAAGAGTTCATCCGCCGCCGCCGTCTCGTCCGCCCCCAGTACCAGCAGCACCGGCAACAGCACTACCATCTGCACCACCTACCATACTATCACCGCGTCCGTCCATTTCTCGTCCGTCCTCCATTGTCGCCGTCGCCGCGCGAGCAACGTCTACCCGGTGCCGTCCGTCCGACCTGTCACGCCTGCTTGCCCCCCCTGCTCGGCCCTTGTCCCCCGGCCCAGTCGTCTCGCCATGGCGCTGCTCAACCCTCTCCAGCTTCTCGTCTTCCCCTTCCTTCTCGTCGTCTCGCTGCCGCTGGCCATTTTCGCCGGCGCAACCACGGTCCTTGCCTTCGTCGTGCTGTTCATGCGCCTCTTCTTCGTCTACTTTGATGTCGGCCTCGAGACGCTGCGCTACGTGCTGCTGGGCCACCAGCAGGGTCAGCAGCAGCAACTCGTAGTCTCGCCCGCGGGCAGCCGGCGCCCTAGTGCGCCCACCTCCCCCCGCCTGTCCCGGTCCGCCTCGCCCGGCGAGGCCTCGCCCCCGTCGCAGCGGCGGAGACGGAGCCGGGCCGGCAGCGTCGCCAACATCACCCCGCTCCTTGGCAGCCTGGGTGGGGTCTCGATCGCCCCCAAGTCCAGCTTGGACCGGGACTTCGAGGGCGTCGGCGGCTGGCGCAACAACGCTGACCCCGAGGACGAGCACGCCTGGGAGAGTCTCAATTCCCGCCTCGAGATCCCGGACCAGCGGCACCACCACCGCTCGCAGAGCACCACAGCCGCCTTCCTGGGCGTCAACGTCTCGGCCCCGGGCTTGTTCAAGAGCTCCAGTGTGGCCGCCATCAACCCCTCGGATCTGCGGAAGGCGTCGGCGTCAAGCCCCAACAGCTCGCGGAGCCGCACGCCCACCCGGAGGATGGAGGGCTTTACGACCCTCGAACGCGACGGCTACTTTCCCCCGTACGCCGTTTCCACTATGAGAAAACTGGTGGTGTAGGACCGTCTCTTGGGGTTGAGCACCCGATGCTCCACCTCGGCGGTTCTCTCAACGACCTTCCCCTCCACTCCCGCATGCTGCAACTGCGTTCGTCTTTCACAGCTGCGTGGCGAATGCCATTCATTCGACGCGTACAGCTCTGGGGATTTTCTGCTCCTTGGCCGGATCTTCAGCCCAGGGTTAGTTTTGGCAACTGACAAGTAGTAAACGTCGCTTTGTGCCGGTTCTCGGAGTATAGGTCATAATGACTAACGATTCTTGTATTACGCTTCACGAACAAGGTGGTAAAAAGGGTTTGGAGCCTGCATGTGGACTCGGTCACGAGCATAGGGCGGATGCATTGGGCCTCGTGAGGTTGGGCACTCCCACGGTCTCGGGGAATGGGATTGGGTTCAATAGTAGTTTTTGTATAGATATCCGAGCATTATCCTGTGCTTCGGCATGGCCATCGCGCATCCTCGGCCAGTGAATTGTGCATACGACCACCTGGGCGATGCTGGTCGGAAGAGACAAGATTCCTCGACAACAATGGTATCAGTGCCACAACTCCATTAACGCCTGTCCAAGAACAATCATTATCATAAGCGAACCCCCCGCACGCAATCGATAAAAGGGGCAAGAGAAAGAAGAGGCCACCCTCCTCCTGTCCCACCCACTACAGGGTGTTCCAAAAGTAGTTGGCGTAGAAAAAGCGGGAGAACTTCTTGTCGATGTTGACGACGTGCACGTCTCCCTTGCGGTCGTTGCGGACGACGGCGCGCGCGAACTCGCCGCCGCCGTCCTTGGCGTCGCGCTCGATGTCGATGCCGAGGCTGCGGTAGACCCTAAGGCGCAGGAGGACCTCGTCGTCGACCGAGTCGGCCTTGCGGGCGTCGACGGCGCCCTCGACGCCCTGCAGCTCGAGCTCCTGCAGGCGGGCGGCGAGGTCGGCCTGAGTGCTCGAGAGGCGCTCGGCCTCCATCTCGAGGTCCGAGGCGGCCTTGGCGGTGCGGAACTTTTGCGTGTCAAGGCGGGCGATCTCGGACGCGTGGGCCGCCGACGAGTGCGACGCCGTCAGCTCCTCGTACTGCGACTGCAGCGTGTGCAGCTGGCGCGCCGTCCGCTTGAGCGACGCCTCGGCCTCGCGCATCCGCAGCTCGCGCGCCTGCGACAGCGTCGACAGCGAGTCGTGCACGCGCGAGATGGCGAGCTTGTCGGGAGCCGTGTTGAAGTTGTTGATGGTGTGGTGGATGAGCTGCGGGCGGCAGGGGTCGACCGGTCAGTACACGTTCGCCAATACCAGGCGTCGTGACCCTCAACAGGCTGGAGGGTCGGGGGGGGGGTTTGCGTACGGTCGCGGGGTCTTCGTCGAGAAGCATCTTGGGCGATTGTGTGGTTTCTGTTCCGTGTCTTTGAGCTATCCGGAGGGTAGAGGAGGGACCGTAATCACTGGCGCCGGTTTTCGTGGAGAGCGGGTGAAGGAATGCAATATCCGTCCGTCGTGTTTCGCAATGTCGATTGAACGGATGACAATATGATTTCTATCCCCCCCGGCTGGAGACATCTGGACCCTTCTGGGGTGGATGAAAATGCGAAGGCGACTAACCCAAAGAAGGACCCGCCCAAACAATGAGCCTTAGCCGGCATGAGGTACCCCATCTCATATCACCAGGGGCGACCGTTTGTTAGTTGCGTCATTACGGCTCGAAAGCCACACGTGCTTCTGTTGATGGCATAGCTTCCGCCACAGCGAATCGACTTTGCCCGCGCGAGACCCGTACGACAGGCATATACTTGGTGACTTGCCCACCCGTCGCTAGCTTTCACATCCCCATGTCCATCTCTCCATCTTACTACAAGTCCTCAACTGCTACGACCGCTACGACCGCCACGACTCGACTTGACACTATTCCCCACGTAACAGCAGCTTCGATTCTTTGCGGATCCTGTTGCACGGGTCCTAAGTCTTTCGCGCCCCATCAGCCGCCAGCCGATCACACGCTCGTAGCGAACCGCCGACCTCCTAGCCCAACATGACGAGCTTGCCTCGTAAGCCCGCCCTCCCACGATGTTATACACATCTACCTCGATCTTGGGACTGACTGTTGGTGCGAAAGACGCCGTCGATGCGGAAACGCCGCTCAAGCCCGCCGAGCTCGGTGTTTTGCGAGCCCAGTACGAGAAGGAGGGGGAGATGGTTGGCGTCCAGACCAAGTTCAACTACGCATGGGTATGATGACCTCCACCACCGGGAGCCGGGACGGGCAGCTGACGGACCACTCGCCACGCAGGGTCTTGTGAAATCGACCTCGCGCAACGACCAGCAAACCGGTGTGCAGTTGCTATCCGAAATCTTCCGCGTCTCCCCCGAACGCCGCAGAGAATGCCTCTACTACCTCGGGCTGGGCAACTACAAGCTCGGCAACTACGCCGAGGCGCGGCGGTACAACGACCTGCTGCTGGAGAAGGAGCCCATGAACATGCAGGCGGCCGACCTGAGGAGGCTGATTGACGACAAGGTGGCCAAGGAGGGCCTGATGGGCGTCGCCATCATAAGCGGCGTGGCTGTCGCGGCTGGCGTGATCGGCGGCATCCTGTTCCGCGGGCGACGAAGATGAGCGTGCTGGCGAAGGATTGTGTCCCGTCTGGTGTAATCGCCGTCCAGGCCGGGTTGTATGCTTGGGGTACGATGCGCGTAACTACAACCAGGGCCGGGGCCTTGGGCGGAAGAGGGGGGTGGGTAATCGGCGTTCAGAGGGCTACTAAACGGTGGAATCTCTCACTTTCCTGTATTTCACATATGCATGTTACCACACAGTATCATGCGAGCAAGATGGGTTTTTGCTCTGCTGTTCCCCATGTCGGTTGTTTTCGTATTGCCCTGGTAATATGCCACCGCTCCCTTTTCAGTGACTTTCCTGTCAAATTGGCAGTGTAGGCTTCTACACTGGACTTAGTATACAGACAGCAGAGAAAGCTACACAACAATCCCTCCCGGATGGGTGTTAACCATGGATTCCAGATAACAGCGGGCCTATCTGGGTCCACATACCTAAAGGACTTGCGCTATGAGGGTCGGCTAACCAGGTGCCTCCCTAAATAATGCAGATTTAGGCTGTACATAGTATAGTTCATCGGTCCTCCTTCGTTCTGTTCCGTGCTGCTGTACAATGTTCCACATAACCCCGTCTATAAACTGGAGTATTAGTCGATTCAGCAGCCATGCAGTTGACAAGGGCCTTGTTCTTGCGTTTTTGCTTTTGTCGTGTGTCTCTCTGCTCCGCAGGTTGCGAGCTGCATGGATGGCTTGGGGGTAAGGTAGTGGCGGTGCACTTTGAGGTGGCTTTGGCCCCGCGATGGAAGAAGCAAGGCGAAAGTAACGGAACATGGGGTACGATGTACTTACAGGCTGCCTATGTCAGCCACCCACCCACCCGGGAGCCCGGGATGGAAGACTGTACGTCACTGCCCGGGATAAAGGCAGTATGTAGGTCCCGAGTACCCAAGCAGTTACATATTAGGCAGCTTGAAAGTAGTCGACAGGGAGACCTGCATGCCCACATCCGGACAAGTTTGCATCGTATCGACGGATTCTTTGACGCGCCTAGAAAGAATCTGACTACTGTGGCAGATGGGAGGTAAGTTTTCCTTGTCGTCTTGGTACCCGTGCCTTATACCCGAGAGCCCACCTTTCGGGCTTCGCAGGGGCAGCTGGACTCCGATCTAGACCCTGGATGGCTTGCTGTACGCCGATGGCGCCGCAGCAAAGATGCATAGACCTGGCTGCTGCCTGAGCAATTAACACTCTTTCTTCCTTCCTTCCACCTGGATTCCACTCCTCTGTGATTCATCCGCACGTCCCACTGTAATTCCAGACAGCAGCTCCGGCATTTATCGAATAGAAAGTGGGCGCATCATCCCGGATTCCGGACATCCATCTCCATCGTCATCAAGCTCCCGACCCAACCCAGCACATCCGACATTCAGCTGGAGTTAGAAGACACGCATTCTCCCACCATCGGCAATCTCGGGCTGCCATTTTTGCCACGATTGACGGCCACGGAATGCCGCTTGGTTCCTGACGGTGACGCGATACGTCCTGTCCCTTGTAGCTACTTCACAGGGGCTGCCAGCGTTTGCACACCACACCAGGTGAGTGCCTATCCCAAGTAGTGGCCCTATACATCCATCCATCCATCCATGTACATTGCTGCTATCGATGTACGTGCATACATGTATCTCGCACCCACGCCAGGCCAGCCCAATCCGAGGTTTCATCCTGCGGCGCATCCCATCTCCCTTTAACACCACCACGCATCCTCTGTCATCCTCGCTTGTTGCTCCTGTGGCGCCTGTTGCCCGAGCCCACATGCAACTATATACTACATCATACACCAACAGCACCTCGTCTGTGTCCACTACCCCCCCTCCTCTCCTACTGCCGACTCAGCCTGACGACGCATTCGTTCTGCCTTTTCCACATCGGCAAATACATGTAGGCTGACGGGTCCCTGGGACAGTCATGCACATCGCATTGCCTAGCACTGCTCAACCCCTCCATCCCTCGCCTTACAGTCTAAGTCAGCCTCGCCGGCTCGCTACACTGCCTAGCTGGGTCAGCGGCGATCGGCACAGTCCCTACTCGTTACCTTGACTTCCAACCACTGCCCAGGTCGCCTGCCTTCTGTTGGTAACCCTCTTCCCGTTGTCCCGGCCTAGTTGTTGGTGTTCACCACATAAGCCGATTTTGTGATACTCCCCCGGAATCCGGGGCTCTGTCGTTCCTTGGTCTGCTGACGCAAAGATGGTACAGCGCATTCTCCTTGCCTCCAACTCGACAAAGAAATAAAGACCTGGCCTCGGCTGGGTTGATATAAGACAGCCCACCTGTAACAAACTAGAACGCCCATCTTCGTCAGGTATCTACCATCATCGTCACCGTGGCTTTCCGTGGAATCTTGAGACTTGGCGGCCTAGCATTCGGCCTAGGACTCTTCGCTCTCGCGGCCAACCAGCAACCCCAGGACAATCGGTCAAGGCGAAGCCAGATGTCCTCGAGAAGCGGCCGCCTCTTTGGTGGCCACCTTGACGCCTTTTCTGGTCGCGAGGTTGTATACTGTCACCAATGCGAACATGAATGGTATCGGGAGGAGGGGGGTCTGGTATGTCCCAGCTGCGACGGTGAAGCCACGGAGATAGTATGTCACTCCGGCCTGTTGAAGCGGCGTGCTGTACGTGACTGACAATTCCGCAGGTGACCGCCGACAACGATCCTCGCAGTATGAACGATGAGCCTTTGTCCGAATCAGCGCCACCCCCCTATGAGTACGGCAGAAGCCCCTCGGCTCAAAACCCCTATAACTACGGCAGAAACCGCTTTCAACACGACCCTGACTCGGACCCCGAAGAGGAAGACATCGAGAACCATATCGCTCGCGGACCTGGCGGCTTCTTTGCCCATCGCTCTGTCTACCGGTCACCCGAGGGGGGCAACCCTGGAAACGAAGGTCGCGCCAGGCCCGAGGATGGCGAGGACGTCGTCAGAAGATTCACGCAGCTGCTAGGCGACATCTCGGGCCCGGGTGCCTCTGGTCGAGCCCGTCCCAATCCTTTCTTTGACGAGCCGGGTCGGGCCCAGGTCCGCGTCACTAGGTTCACGAGCCGTCCCTTTCCTGGTGGTGGTGTAAGCTCTTTCAGCATCACAACCGGCGGCACCCGGCCTTTACGAAGTGGTGGCGGCCCCACGCCGGAAGATGATCCATTCCAATCGTATGCCTCAATTCACCGTAACCGCTCTGGCCCCTCGGGCATTACAGGGGTTTCCTTCCCGTTGGCCCACGCTAACACTTATCCCAGGGTGTTCAGCAACATTTTTAGCCTTGCTGGAGGTCCTCCACCCGTCAACCGCGATGGCCCGGATACGCCTGGTGCCCACGGTGGTCCTGGAGGTCCTCCGGTTGATTTTTCAGCTGCTCTGCACCAGTTGTTTGCCCAGTTTCTCAACCCCCACGCTGTGCACGGCGATGTTGTTTACACTCAGGAAGGTTTGGATCGCATCATCACCAACCTGATGGAGGCCCATCCGCAATCCAACGCGCCACCGCCCGCCACCGAAGAAACGATTGCCAAACTGCCACGGAAGAAGCTGGATCAGGAAATGCTCGGGTCCGATTCCAAGGCAGAATGCACCATTTGCATCGACGATCTGTCGTTGGGTGACGAGGTTCTCATGTTGCCTTGCAAGCATTGGTTCCACGATGAGTGCGTTGTGCTATGGCTGAAGGAGCACAATACCTGTCCCATCTGTCGTTCATCGGTGGAGAACAATGCCAGGAGCGAGAGCGCACACACGCCTAGTAGCACGGCTCCTGAGCCGTCGGCATCCGTATCTACACCCTCGCGGCCGACTGGTGCTGCCGAGCGTCGAAGATCTAACCTGCGTCAGAATGCCGAGCAGAGAATGGACACGATTCGTGCGAACAACCCCATGACAAACGATTCGCGCGGGGGTGGCTCCCGTCGCAATTCGAACTCTCCCCCTATGAACTCCTCTTCGACGTCACGTTCAAGGGTTAGGAGCCCTTCGCCTCTGGAACGCCGGGGATCGAACCAGAGTGACCGCGGTAACAGCGGCAACGGTGGCAACAGTGGCAACGGCGGCGGCCCTTTGGGCTGGCTCAGAGGCACCTTTAATAGAGACCGAACTCGTTAAGATGTAGGCCCGGAGTCTTGTCCACGACAAGGGAACTGGGCTATGCCAACACAGTTGGTGGAGAGAGGGGGGAGGGACTGTGTTAGCCTAGTCAAGTTACCATGCGGTTTTTGTCGAGGCAACAACAGGTCATACTGCCGAAGACCAGCACGCAGCCGGCACACGGAATAGGATCCCCGGGTATGCAGGGCGCATAGCGAGCGGCCCAGCCGTATCGAAATGCACCGTCTCTCTACTGCATCCACCTACATTTTGCTTGAACACAAGGAAAGCACGATTTGTACGAATACACCATAACGAGAGCGAGGCACCCAGACGCTGGTCGATGCTTGCGCGTGGAAGAAGATACAGCAAGGCGTAGGGTTTGATTTGTGAGTTCGGAGACAGCCAGTGACTGGTCGTCGGCTGCCAGTAGCAGTTTAAGAAACACTCATAGATGAAATCTATGGGCGCGGCACTCTATGCTGCGTATAGATTCCGCAGCATCTCTGTCAAGAATCCTCAACCCCGAGGCGTTTTCGTTATGAGGCGGGGATTTGCCTATGGTGAATCTTCCTTATCGTGCTGAGAGTGCTGGAAACCCCCTACTTCTCTGCCATGTTATACAGTGGCATTAAACTATGTTGAGGGCGCTAAGCAAGCTACACTTATAACGAGGGACGTAGATTCTCCATCAGTTTGATCTACCCTACGTCAGTCGCAAAGCCAGCAGAATGAGTCTTGTTCCATGGCAACTCGGCCGTTTTCATGATTTCAAGTGGCATGGTACATGCCGTCCCGTCGGCTTGCTCTGCGATGACTGTCGTGCGTGGTCTGCGGCGCCACCGATACTGCATATGGGTTTATCACCATATACCGTCGTGTAACTTGACCGAGGTGTGTAAGGGGCAGAATTTCCGACTTCCCACTGTCGAGTCAATCCACTACGCATACAGGCAACTACTAAACCCATCATTTTGGGAGGTGTAGGGGGGCCATTGCCGATAAAAGGCCAAAAAGTGAAGGCCTACATCGGACCGAGTCACATTTGTATTATTACGCGCCGTATCTTCACTCGTCTACATCATGTACGTGCATGCACTGGCTTCGCCGAGAAGCGGAAATTAGCACCCAGGTGCGCAAAACAGTCCCTACTGCCCAAGGTCACCCCCTAGCAGAAGCTTTCCACTTCTTCAGAAAGGATCAAAACGCCCGTTCCGTGCCCCTCTTATACAGTCCGGACTTGGCCCCGGAGCCGTGGTATGCTTGAGAAAACCGATACTACATGGTTCGTGTCTAACAATGGAAAATGGGTCGCGCCTTGTTGTTAGTCCTTACTCCCCAACACATCATCCAGGGGGGAGGCGGAGGAAGGCGTGTGATGGGCTGGTCAGGGGCCACGGCCCCCCGGGGCGTAGCGGAAGCCGTCGGCGACATGGCCGGCCCCGATGACGCCCTCGTCGTAGGAGGGCAGCTCCTCGTCCACGGACCCGCAGTCCGAGAAGGCGTACCCGGGCCTCCTCGGCGGCGTGTGCTGTCCGTGGTGATATTTGGGTGATGGCGGGCGCGGAATCGCGGGGGCCCACGGCCGACGCCCGGCACCCGACGACACCATGGAGCCGACGACGTCGGCAATGTTGCGGAACGATGCGAGCTCCTGCTCCATGGTCGTCGACGCGTCCGAGTCGGATTCCGACCCCGAGTCGTCCCCGCCGTTGTCGCCGCCGTGGACCCGGTGCATGATGGCGTCCTTCTCCTCGTCCTCTACGCTGCTGCTGCGGAGCGCAAACCGCTCCCGGAAGCGCCGCTTCAGCTCTTCGAACCGGGCCTGCAGGGCGGCACGGCGCTCTTCCTGGGCCTGGCGGCGGGCGGCGCGGCGCTCGCGGCAACGCGCTTGCTTTTCTGCATCCTCCGGCGCCGCCGAGTGGGCGTGCTTGACACCCAATACAATCACAAGAACAAGGACCACTATACCGGCCGGAAGGAACAGCAAAAAGAACTTGATGCGGCGCCACTTGGACTCCTGGGGATTGTTAGTACCATAAGCCACCGCAGGCGACTGCAAGGGACCAAACGGGATCACATACCGATGCATCGCGGTAGGATGACTGCTGCTGGCTATTGTATTGCGCCTGCTGGGGCTGAAGGCGGCTTTCGTCGCTTATGGCCACCAGGGGTTGCTCCTTGTCCGTATCAGGGAAGGCAATACGAATTAACGACTCGTCGGCGTCTTCCGTGGAGCATGAGGACTGGGATCGGATGCCTGCAGCATTTTTGATCCGGTGGTACATCATCGAGACGAGGCACCGGGGGCTGTGACACTTTCGCAGTTTTGTAGACGCCTTCACATGGCAGTCTGCGACCTCGGGGCCGATGGAGGACTGTTTATCCAGAATGGCTTTCTCAAGGGCCTTCTTCTGCTGCGTCATTCGCTCCAGCTCGGCCTTTAAGCGTTGGAGCTCTGAAGCTTCAGGCTCAGTGAGCTGGTCGTCGGCTTCCCGGCCGCCGGCGGGCCGCGGGGTCGTGACGACCGAAGGGACACCCTCGACGGACAAGACCTGGATTGGGGAGGTCTGCTTGAAGCGAACGGCAAAGTTGAGCCCTGTTACTGCAGTGCCGTCCATGAGATCGACGGCAACTTCCATCAGCTGCTCTGGCTCCGCGCCGCTGTCGGCATCGACACAGCTGAAGTTCCATCTGGCCACGAAGGTGGAGCCTTCTTCGAGGATAAGAGACCCGGACCCGCGTCCATGGCCATCTTGGTCGAGGATCTGGTCATTCAGGGTGACGTTCCCGTACCCGCAGGGCTCAGCCGACTCGAGGACGTCGAGTCGGAGAAGGGACTGGGGAGATGGGACTCAGTTAGGGTGGGCTTGTCACGGGCAAAAGGGTATGGTACACACGGCGTCTCTATAGGTGTTGGCATCGACGTCGGGGATGCCTAGCTGAATTAAGACAGCGGGGTCTGAGGTGCCTGTGGTGAGTAATAGTTGCAAGGTAAGCCGATGTCCTGCGCGCCATGCGTCCATCCATGAACTGGAGGGTGGAAGCCAAGAGGGCGGGAGGTGTGGGTTCTTTTCTTACCAGCCCGAGCAAGCCCGTTGGCAGCGACAACAGCCGTTGCCAGTGCCGGCGCGAGGAACCACTGGGCAGCCCGCGTGAGGCCGCGCATGTTCAATAGGCAGCCACGAGGGGATTCCGAGCGACAGTGCTCGCAGAGGGAGAGGAGGAGAGTGGCAAGCCTGCGGAGTGCCGGCGATTGCGAAAGCCCCGGAAGAAAAGCGAGGGCGAACGCTCGAGTAAGCCAGCGAGGTACAATAATGGTTGCCTGATCCGAGCCGGGACTGGGCTACGGGTGATGCAGCCGAGCAGCGCAATTGGTCCCCTCCCCCAGGGCATACGTGGACTTTCATCCTAGGGCGTGTGCAGCGCCACAATCCGACCCGGAACTCAGCAACGAAGGGGGGGTCTCGCGTAAACGATGTTGGTAACTCGCCCAGTAGATAACCTGTGCATGGCTGCTAGGTCAGGACCTGGGGACTTGCGTGGGTGTTGAGGGGTTGGGTAAGGTTCGGTGGAAGGATTCAAACTAATGGTCACACTGTCATAACGTACGTGCCGATGCGCCGTCTCGCATCAGCACCGGAATAACAGTTACCTGGCCACGAGAACTGACGGCCTTCCCAACTTAAGGTTATATATAGTCGGATTTACATCTCTCATAGAGCTGGCCGACGGTGCTTTTGTGAGTGGTCCGTCGCGGGGCTTGCCTACGGTCGTCTCCGACATTCCATGCAAAGAAACAGCCGGGGAACAGTACGGAGTACTGAAGTGAGGTTGCAAGGTCCAGTCAATTAGACGCCCTGGACGGTCAGTGTGGCTCAGCACTGCGTCCATCTTCAGCTACGCTTCAGCTTCCAGCCACACCGGTTCGCCCCACTATAAACGCTAGGTTGAATGCTGGTGGCAGCTTCAATCACCCGCTGTCGTTAGATGCCTGCATCCCATTCATTCAGCCTTACCTGCTCCGTTTCGGGACGGGTTGACCGCGGTGACGTTTTCGACCACTACACAACTGTGCACCCGTATCTACGCGCCCAATTTGCATCGAGTTCCGACGCCACAAGATGGTAAGACCCTTCGCTGGCCGTCAACCCCGCAGCGTCATGCTAATGGGTGAATCGCCAGTTGCCCCTCGGCCTTTTGAACGCGGCGCAAGGCCACCCCATGCTCGTCGAGCTGAAGAACGGAGAGACGCTCAACGGCCACCTGGTGCAATGCGACACCTGGATGAACCTGACCTTGAAGGAGGTTATCCAGACCAGCCCCGTACGTTCGACGCGACGCGCCCGCCGCGCCCCCCCTTGAATCCCTAGACGACGACTGGAAGCTGATGGGGAGCCGCACAGGAAGCCGACAAGTTCGTTCGCCTACCCGAGGTATATGTCAAGGGAAACAACGTGAGTCGCACATGGTCGGGCAAGGGAAGGGGTTCCGACGCTCCCCAGGCTCACACGTGCGTCAGATCAAATACCTGAGGGTGCCCGACGAGATCATCGACATCGTCAAGGATCAGCAACAGAACCAGCAAGGAAACTTCCGAGGCGGGCGCGGGGGCCAGCGGGGAGACCACGGAGGTCGCGGAGGCGATAGAGGTGGTCGTGGCGGGCGTGGCCAGGGTCGCGGTCGCGGGCGAGGCCGAGGCGCGTGAACGGGGGGATGCCTGCGCTTCCCGCTCCAGCCCCTCCGGGTCTGGAATCACAACACCCTGCCCCGGCCCGTCTCGTGCGCGAGACAGGCAAGGAAGGCATTGGAGGCAAACCCGGCGATGATGCTATAGCGCGGTCGGCCGAGGATGAGATACCCAAGCCGCGCGCAGCATGTCGCTAGCTGTCTGTCACCTAGCGTCAAGTGTCTCCACCCCCAGACACTCTCCAGGCATCTGGACCGTCTAACCGAGAAGCAGTGAGTACCGCGAGGAGACCAAATGAGAAAGCCAAAGATTGGAATCTCGCTGGTTCATCGCGCAGACGTTGGGCGCGTTGTAACCGCTTCGAGCATCTCTCGGAGCGGCAGAAGGGATCATCACGTGACTGCCACTTTTCTGTCGAAATCGCGGGCCTTGTTGACTTTCCCTTCCTCCTCCGAACTGGTAAAGACCGGAAGTCAATGTGTACTTACATGAAAAAAAGTAGAAGCCGGAAGGGGCAGGTTCATTGCCAATTGGGGCCCTAGAGGCCTATCCTGGATACTGTGCACTACGTATATCACGATCCATGTAGGAATGGATAAGTCCTAGCATCAATCCGTTCCGTGCCATTGGGTCCCAGATGTCCGTTCGCTCTGCAGGACCTGCCGGCCTGCGCGCGAACATACCCTCAAGTTATAGGTTGTAGGTTGCCTACCTACTATCCATTCGAGGTAAAGAAAGTACATACACTTAGGTACCTCATCTTATCGATAATCAGGCCCCTCCAAACCCAACCAGGGCCGGCATAGGTTTGGCAAGCGGTTGCATGCGAAATGTTTGTTCCGCGCCGTCTGCGTTTGCGCCCGCGTCTGCAGTCGTGTCTTCCCTCCCCATTCTACGCCCGCGCGTTGAGCCTCGTCCAAGAAGCCAATGCCGGGGGAGCGCATTGTTATTGACGGGCTATGGCGCTGCTTGTGTCCTTCCGTGGATGTCGGCTCGCTATCCAAGGCTCTGCGACAGCCTTTTGTGCCCCGGCGACGCCCGCTTGCCCTCAGCAGCTGCCTCGGCACCCTCGCGCACCCCGTTGCCCCCTACCAGCGATGGCACCGAGCCAGAATGGAGAGCCCCGGGGAGCCTCTCGTGAAGCGCTCCGTTCGGAAACGTACCGCCGCCGACGACGCCTATGATCGATACCTGCAGCGCCTGTCCCGGAAGCTGCAGCTGCCCTCGTCTCTGTTCACCTCCCAGAAGGTCTGCCCCGCGGAGCTCCAGCTCGTGGGCACGTCGGTCCTACTCGCGGCGCTGCGCGAGCTGGTGGCGTTGGAGGGGCAGTACCACTCGATCGCCACCATCGTCGAGTACCTGGTCACCACGCGCGGCATGAAGCCCGACGCCTTTCTCTACGAGTGTCTGATTAAAGCCAACATCGATCCGCAGCACGGCTCGGCGCAGATCGTCGACCTACTCCTGACCGAGATGGAGAGTAATGGCATTGTGCCCACCGCGGCCGTCTACCACGGCATCCTCGACGTTCTCGCCGTCCATCCCGACTATGTGCTCCGGAACAGGGTCCTGAAGGACATGAAGAGCGCCTGGATCGAGCCGACCTTCCAGGGCCTGGTCGCCGTCACCGTGGGCCTGCTCAGGGACGGGCAGTATGAGATGGCCATGGACTACCTTGAAACTCTGCACAAATCCGGCGTCGCGATACCCACTTGGCTCTACGAGATTTTCATCTACACCTTTGGAGAGCTGGGCCTGCATGAGGAAGTACTCATGATTCTGCAGCATTGCTTGCGGCTCGACTACGAGCCAATCTCCGACAACGTCTGGCACGCGGTGCTGGACACTTTCAGCCGGGACTCGTACTACGAGGGCACCCAGTACGTCTGGGAGCGCAAGGTCACGAACGAGGCGATTTTGCCTCCGGACGGCACCGTTCTCAATGTCCTGAACACGGCCTCGAGACACGGGGACAGCGCCATGGCCACGGGCGCCGTCAAGATGCTAACGCAGCGTGGGAAGAGGCTTGGGCTGCATCACTTCGAGCCGTTGTTGGAAGTCCACGCCCGTGAGGGGGACACAAAGAAGACCTTTCTCACGCTCAGCCTCATGGCCAAGGCTGGCTTGCAACCCGACGCGTCGACAACCCGGCCGGTGTACAAGCTCCTGAAGAAGAAGAACGAGCAGGTCACGACGGCTTTGAAGTCGCTGAATGAGATCCGGAACAGCCACCCGGTCCCGACGGCGGCGTTCAACGTGGTCCTCGAGGCCGCTTTCGACTACCGCGGCTTCAGGGCGACGCTGGACATGTACAGGAGCATCCACGACTTCTGCACGTCCAAGCCGGACCTGAGAACGTTTGAACTGTTGCTCAAGCATTGCAAACTGCTCCGATCGATGCAGTTCATCCTGGCCGAGATGGAGGCATTTTCCGTTACGCCGAACCACTGGATGTACGATCGCATCATCACCATCTGCACCCTGAATCCCGGGTACGATGTGGCCTTCCGCTACATCCAAGAGTTCCAGACGCGCCACGCCGGCGGGGACGAGGGCGATTGGTGGCTCAGTCGGGACACGGCGATGGCACTGATCCGGCGATGTCTCATGGCCGAGGACTATAGGGTGGCGGACCTCATCGCCGAGTGCGAGAGGAGAGGCATGGAGGATGTCCAGTCCTCGGTCAGCGTGTTGGTGGAGAAGATACGGCAGAAGAAGGAAGAAAAGGCTGCCGGCGAGTTGCAGCGGGCGACGTCGTCTTCGGCGCCAGCAGCAGCCATCGCCGAACCAGCAGCACCATTTGAGCCGCCACCTGAAAAGGCCCACGAGTCCTCCTCGTCAGGCTGATCATACCATGTAGAAATACAAGACGCATACGACCGCTCCTATGCCGGACATGTCATTGAATCCCTAGAGAATAGAAATAGAGGGTAGATCACGAAGCGTGCAAGGCGCCGGGACAGGATTGCCGACGGCCAGGATGCCTCGGCCTGGAATGGAAGACATGGCTGTGTTACAGCCACGGAATTGGTGTTGGCCAAGCACTATGCGGGAGAATTGTCCCTGCTCTTCGAAGACTGGCAGCTTATCGAGATCCATGTGCCCCATCACGTCCCCCCCCCCCTCCTCCAAAAGCCTCCTTCCCCCCTGGGTCCCGGCAAGGCCATTTTTTGGCATCTCGTCTCTCGTCACGACGGGTCGGTGGCGCGGCGGGCGCGCACGCGTCCCCCCCCCCTTTCCCCCTCCGCCCCATCATTGGACCACGTCGCGCAGGGTGGGCTATCCGCCGACTGGGGGAAAAGGAAATTTGAGGAGGCATCAAGGAATCAGAATGAGGGGGGAGAAAAGGAAAGAGGCCATTCCAGCGAGAAAACGGGCGGCCCCCATCACCCGACCCCCGGCCATGGCCCCCCGACCGAAAGTGCGTCTCTTCTCCCGCCCCCTTGGTTTTTCTTCATTGGCCCGGATCAGGCCCCGCCGCCGGCCCGCAGCTACGGGCGATTGACTATGCGACGGCCAGGCGCGACAATACGGAAGGAGCGAGGGGGATGTGGGGGTTGGGGAGGGGGGGCAGGTGTCGGCGTCTTTGCCGCATATTCCCCCCCCCCCGGGGCCTTTCCCCTTCCGTCGCTTATCGCACTGCACTTCCCAAAACCCACCGGGAGGGAATGGAGTCCGGAGGGTGGTAATGGACACCTACCATCCGCATGTCGATCCTGGACGGGATCCCCCATGACCTTACCACCACCACCACTGAGCGCGTGCAATTGGCCAGCCCCGGGGTACACAAGTATGCTTTGAAGAAGGCACCGAGGGCGGGTGGTGCCTCTACCCGGTGGGGCACATGTATCTACCCAAGTACGGAAAGTGAGGAAGCAATAGTGCCCGATTACGTGTGCGGGGCCGAGCGGTTCCGGCGGGCGCCCCCAAGATTCCCCGCTCTCGGCACGCCCGGCCCGGCCCTCGCTAGCTTGCGGCCGGGGGATCCGGTCCGCATAGTCCACCACCGCCACCACTCCCACCAGCAGGCCCGGATACGCCGTGGTCGAGTAGCCCACTGGTACGGGCGCCGAGCACGGCTGCGGCGGCGCGTCCTGTCTGACCCGACCCGCTATGTATCGGAGCTGGGGTGGGTTTGCTGACGGTACAAAGGGCACGCCGGGTCGCGACGAAGAGCCGTCTTCCGCCGGGGGCGTCAGTGCTTCCCAAGCGACGCACGTTTTGTGGATGCATGGCAGTCGGGACCGGGAGTCACTGCCCCTTGTGGCGCAACTAATGTAAATTCGCTTTTCGAATCATTTTACACGGTCGCTATACCCCTGGTCTCAGGCGTACCCGGTTACCTTATAGGCTACACTGTCCGAGAACGAGGTGGCGTAGTCACTTGCCAGTTACATGTGACTCGGACGCCTGGATGTGACGGACAGGATCGACATATCGAAGATGGCCACAATTTACCGTTCGCCGCGGGACGCTGATGGGCTGCTACTGCGTCTTCCGTCCACGGGCTAGTAGTATTGCTGGGGACGACCAAATGACCATCCTTAGGGGGCGAGCGTGTGCTCTAACCTACGTTGCGCACCGGCAGCCGCATGAATTCCAACCTCATGGGGATGGCAACGCTCGGGCGTCGATGGGGTCGGCGGGTGGGCGAGGGGGTGCTTGCGATGGCACGTCGAACGGCCCGGTTGGGGGTATCCTTTGTGCGATTCGTCATCCTATTCCCGGAGAACCGTCTACCCATCAGCATGCTTGACCCCATCCATGTCCTGTACCCCTTCATCCTCGTCGACCTCGAGTTTTCCCTTCCTATGGCTATGGGAGCGGTGCGACGCACCGGGATCTCTTCGCATACTCATCGGGCGATAGCTTCGAACTTTCGGCGGCTCCGGCGGCGCGAGGCCATTGGGGTGTTCTTTTAGTATTCGTGCCATCTCCTTGTCGGCCATCTCCTTGGTATGACCTAGGCGCGTTTTGACCTTCTCGATCTCCTCGCCGCATTCGCCATCACGCAGAAACTGATGTGCTGCTCGCTCGCACATGCCCTGCACGAATTCCAGCCCCTTGTCCAGCTCGTCGTAGACGTCGCCCTCCTGCTTGAACAGGCCTAGGCTGCTTCCGGAATACGCGGCGTTGGCCGGGCCCAATGGTCTCGCAGCCATCGCTGCGTCGCCCGGTCCCATGTCCCCCAGGCGCAGCCCTGCCGTCATTTGGTACGAGCTGGTATATCGGAAACGAAGATCCATCATGCCCCCACCGCCGGGCGGCCGGGAAGGCAGCGAGGGATCGGCGGCTATCAAGGCATCGCCCGGGGCCAGCTCGCCGCTGCTCCAGGGGTCCCCGTCGCTGGGCATCTCCAGCTCGGCCATGCGCTTGATCTCGGCCACTTTGGCAGCCATCTTGGCCTTCCGCATCAGATTCCTCGACGCCGACACAAACTTGACCAGCTCTTCGAAGAAGGATTGCACATAGCTGTCGTAGTAGACTATGATCATGCTGCGCGACCGGTACGTAGGCAACGCGCCTTCGGCGCTGACCATGGAGCCCGATTTCTGGCGTTTCCGTAGGGTCGCGCGTGCACGCCTCTGTGCCATAGCCACTACCTCGTTCCTTTGGCGCTGGATAGCGGAGGGCGTGCGGGTGTCGCTAACGGGGCTCGACGGCGAGTCTGCAGGCTGTTGTGTAGGCTGTTGTGCAGGATCCTGGGCCCTGGCTGTCATGACTGGTGTTGCCGGTGTTGCCGGTGTCGCCGTCACCGCCGGGCCGTCGTGTGGGCCGTCAACCTTCGGGCTGCCCGAATGCAATGCTACTTCTTCATTCTCCTTGGGCTTCAGCGACTCGGTGGAGCCCTTGTTTTTGATGGAGCGGGCCGAAGAGCTTGGCTGGTTCTTCGAGAGCTTGGCCAGATCCAGCTGGCGCTGCTCGATTTGCTCGTTGAGCTCATCCAGCCGTTTGAGCCAGTCGGGGACGTTGGTGATCAAGCTGTTTAAAGGATCCATGACTGGGAGCCAGAAAACGCGCAGTGCGATACAGGAGCAGACCGCCAATGGAAGGGGGAAACCGCAAGAACACGATCGGACCCGGCAGCTACCTTTGGTAGAGCGGGCGTCGGCGGGGTGTGATGGCTATGCTTCCGGGCCGTCCGACATGCGCATGCAGCTGGAGGCTACGTGTATCCCACCCGATGGATGGGGCCGTCAGCCGATCGGCAGGTAGAGTAACCGAATGCGGCGAGGCTTCGTGACGAGGGCAAAAAGAAGGGAGCTGGCTTTTAGGGGAGTACACGAGCTACGGCGGAGCGGGTACACGGGAGTCTCGGCGGACGCGGTGCACAGCTGTCGGGCAAGGAGGCGGACGGATGGGCTCGTCGTCTTGGCCGCTGTCGTTACCCGTTCCTGTCGTCGTCGTCGTTGTCGCCGTCGTCGTTGTCGTCGTCGTCGTCGTCTTCGTCTTCGTCGTTGTCGTCGTTGCCACCGTCGTCACCGTCGTCGGAACAGCGGCAGACCAATTCGGTAGGAAGGGATGCGGGAGACGGGCAGCGGACGGGATGAAGCAACCAAAAGGTCCAGAACGAATGCAGGCGGGAGGGATCTGGAGATTCCTAAATACGGTCAAACGGCGGCTGGACCTAAGTGCAGGTGCGGCGGGTACACTCGATCCACATGGCATGGGCCCCCCTGCCGAGGGCCGCGTGCGAATCACTTGAACGGTTGGATCGACGCCGGCTAGCAGTAAATAAGCTCCCGTTTTGGCACCCACGACGGGCCTAAGTTGATTAATAACAGGCAGCATGGATGGGGACACAATGAGCCCGGCTGAAGGCGAGACGGAATCGACTGCGACGCATGTCTTCGGGGAGGACCGGAAACGGAATCACAGACGGAACAGAGACGGGATTGAGAAAGAAAAGAGAAGGGGAGGAGGAATTTGGCCTCCGGGAGGAGAGAGGTCGGGCCCTGCGGCATTGCGGCGCGGTTGGCTGTTGGTGGTGCTCAACAGGCGCGGGCCGGCATCCCTTCCCTCCAGCTACGGGATGGCTAAGGCAGGTTGGATTCTAGGTACATAGGTATGGAGGGATCCACGCCGGAGGGTATGGGGGCACCACCACCTCTACATGGGACCTCAGGACATCATGTACCTAACCTGCCCACTTCGGCAGGTTAGGTACTTGCTCACTTATAGTACGCAGTACAAGGTGACGACCACACATGCCACGTCGGCTGAGCCGGAGAATGGCGCAAACAATCAACCCCGAGCCTTCGCGTGCCCGCGGGCACGGACAATTTGACATGGGGAGACGGGGCGCATAAAATTGTCGTCCTTCCAGAAGACTCAGAGAAGTAGATTCTCGTTGCCATCTGCGGGGGGGGGCCCTGTTCTCGAGCAATAAGACATGGTGCGCGGGATGCTTGGTACCCCAGCACCGCCCTGACCACGATCCTCATTAGCCGCAAGCAGATACAGACAAGGTATTGTAGAACCCGTATGCCAACTGTGTGTGTGGTACGGCGCCGGGGGGCGGGGCATACCGCACACCGCAGAGAAAATTGACAACTTTGCAAGGTGCACCAGCAACAGAATCCCATGCTCCCACGCTGCCCATCACGCGGGCCCCCTCCCCCTGCCCATTGCTGTGCGTGCCTCAAGTGCGAGATACACGGCTCCAAGAGAATGGGGCAGAGAAACGTAGAAGCGAACAAAACAGGGGTGGCAGACCAGACCAGACAAAACCCACTCAGCCCCGAGTATGTAACACAACCCAACGCAACACGCGTGTAATATGCAATGCAGCTCGATTGAGGTCGGCGACCACAGCGGCCACTACGCCGAGTCGAGACGGGGATCACGCAACCCCCCAACGACCCTAGGCCGTAACTGGCTGCCCTTCAGTAAGCGAAGGCCCCCCCCCCCCCCCTTCTCCACTGGGGACGAGTTGCAGCCCCCAGTGTTTGACCCCTCAGGATGGACGTGAACACCTATGCAGTTACCCATCCGAGGGTGGGCTCGTCCGTCACGCCCTCGGCCGAGTCGTTGGACGGCAGACATCCCATCCGTCCATGGCCCAGTTCACTATTCGCCTGGGCCCAGCGGCTCTCCGTGAAAGGGAATCATTGTCCGTCTGTCTGTCTGCATCGACAACCGAGAAGGGGGAGGGGGTGGCCAGACGGGTCCTTTCTTTTTCACCGACCGCCACCCTGCGCGACATCAACCTGGAAAGCCCTACCTGTTGGCGGAGGGGAACAAGGAGTGTGGGAGCTTTCCTATTGCGGGACAGAGGTGGGCAAGTTCCGACGTGTCCGGAGTACATGCTCCCTCGGCCCGTCCTCTTTCCATGCATAGCTGGAGCTTGGCTTCACGATTGCTAGCCGCGTGCTGCTGGGATACCCAATCCCTCTTGGACACGGGGACTGTGTGGGTAGAGGTGGCCATGTAATAGCAAATGGCTGCCCTTCTTGACTTCCGCATCCACTCTAGTAGAAGCCCTCGGCTTCGTACTTTGCGAGTTACGAGCCAACCTGTGAACTTGGTCATCGAGTGGGAATCGCGGCAAGGCGCATGCGCCGTTCCCACGTACGTACGTATCTAACATCCACAGGTATGGACCTATATTTTACCAATGCGCAATCCGTGCTCATCGATTGCCGAGGCACGCGACTAGCTCAGAGACGACCCAATCAAATGGGCTATGCGCGCCCGTTTTCAAGACCCCATCGCCCATGGCCGTAATCCCTATTCGTACGGCAACTATGCAATCAGCAAAGAGAAGAAGACGAAAAAAAGGCAAGTGTCTTAGCCTGAGCCAGCAGGGGTGGCCCCTCCCCCGTTCAGCAGCGGGCCGTTGCCGTTTGCGTAATGCTATCGACAGGACCTCCTGTCCGTATACCCTGTTTCAACCGCGGGTGTGTAGTGTACAGGTCATAAAAAAAAGCCGCTCTGCTTCAGAACGTTCCGAAACGCTGTGGATGACGGACAGGGCAGCGCCCCGATGTACGTTCGGCAAATGATTACGGGCAGATGCACTTGCCTACCGAGCGGCTAGCTAGGGGCTTTTCCACCAAAGGGGGGTAAAGTATGCGCCAGTCTGGTCCTCAAGATTAGCCCAAGCACTTCGGGACCCTTCCCGAAGACAAGCGCCGCCGCCTCCGCCTAGGCTATCTACCGCTTCCTACCTACTATACGTCCGTACGTTACATCTGGTCTCTCCCCGTCCCCTTTGGGGGCCACCATGCCACTGCAAAGCAGAAAGCTACACACCAAAGAATGGTCACCCGGCCACCGGGCAAATAAGAGGCATGAGGGGGAGGGTGGTCGATGCCACGGGCTGGCCCAGTCGCGGCCGGGGCGGGCAAGCGAAAGCAGCCGGAATGGACGCGTGTGGTCCAGGGCACGTCGACGTGTTGATTGTGCCGATGAGCCTGCATGTGGCGCTAGCCCGTGGCCTGGCTGCATCAAGCACGACGACGGCGCTGTTGATCTTTACGCGCGCAGGGCCTTTTAATTTTCGTTTGGCGAGGCAGAGCCCGGGGCAAGCAGGGTTGTCGAAAAGTACGATGCGTCAGCTCCACACAACCAACCGCCCGCCATGCGGTGGTTAACTTTACACCGTGGATGCTCCGTCGAATTGATGTCGGTACCTGAGCAGTCGGTTTCGTAGGGCCATATTGGCCGATCCTTGAACGTTTTTGCCCACATCGATAAATACAATGCGACCCCGTTGTAGATGCGCGAAAGGCCCATCAGCAGTCATATTCCCATGACGCGTGAGCAATGTTTCTTTCTTTTGGTCCGGCCGCCGTATCATGACGACGAGCCAGGAGACGCACGCTCGTGCACCACATGGCACCACGCCCACTGATGAGCGACATGCAGAAGGTTCCGTGGTACCAGGCGAATAGTAGGTGAGTACTGGGGGAAAAGAGGGTTCGGCCGTCTACCCGCTGCCGATCTCGGCCGTTTCCTCACACCGCGCAAAAAGTCACCCATCGAAGACGTCTCCCACGAGGACCGTCGGCCCCAAGCCCCCAGCATCGGAACACACATCGGCCACACGGGACCCCCCTCGAGCCTCCTGGACCCTCAAAAGGCCGTGGGCAGGTCGACGTCGATTCTGTAAATGCCTGCCGACGTTGGGGAGGGTTGTCGGCGAACGGGTTGAGCGAGAGCCGGGCACATCCACCTTGTGACCAGCGTCCAACGCAAAAGCGTCCGTGCCATTCCAGCTACGGACGGATTCGGACGTGATAACTGAACTCCTAAACTTTGTCCGAGCCTGGGGGGCGTCTATGCGACGCGATAGCGCCCGCCTTGTTTTCCCCAAACGGACGTTCCGGCGTAGACAGGGCTACGTCGACACCGCCGAAACGGCAGGGCAGCTTCATCGCGTCGGGACGTGCCGCGGGCTCTCGTTTTCGGATCCCCCCCCCTTATCGGCCCTGGTTCGCTGGCCTGCCCTCCGAGGACGTGTGGCCCAAAGGCCCCGGGCCCTCGAAATCTCACGGGCCCTCAGTGACCAGGGCGGCCGGCCCCGTGGGCATCGAGTTGGGCCGCAGACGCCCCCCGGCCGGGAGACGAGGATGCAGGCCTGGCAATTTGGCTCTCGCCGTTGCAGAGAAAGACACGCAGAAGGCCTGGACGGCTGCGGCGGCGAAAAGTCCACCAGCGACCGTTGTTGCTTCCGCCCACCCCCAAACAGTTCTGGGCAGACCCAGCGAATAAGTACTCCTGCGTACCGCGGGCCCCGACTGTACGCACCACACTATTACACGCGAAGACAGAGGGCGGCCCGGGTATCCCGTGCCGCCCTCCTGCCACCGCTCCCGCATACCGCTCCTTCGGATTCGGCTGAATGCAACGCCGTCACAGCCCCGGCAGAGAGTTGCGTGTGCAAAAAGGCCCATCGAAGAAAAAAGGCCCATCTGCGATGGGACCGTGGACTGTCGATCTCAATTCCATGTTTGGTGATTGGTCACTTTATGTTTGCGAGGTCTGCTGTAGGGCTTGGCGCAGCGCATCTATGCGCGCTCCGTATTTCGCCATCCTTCCCCTATGTGTGTTCCGTACGAAGCCCGGCACGGGCGATCAGGGGTGACAAAACCCGTAGAACACGAGGTAACATGGTCTCAACGAGTGGATGTGTAGGCTCGAAAGGGAAGTTTCGTTGTCGTTGCTGTTATTGTCGTTGTTGTTATTGTCGTTGTTGTTATTGTCGTTGTTGTTATTGTCGTTGTTGTTATTGTCGTTGTTGTTATTGTCGTTGTTGTTATTGTCGTTGTTGTTATTGTCGTTGTTGTTATTGTCGTTGTTGTTATTGTCGTTGTTGTTATTGTCGTTGCTGTTACTGTCGTTGCTGTTCTTGTGCTCGCTGCCTCACCTCTTGGGACTGCGTTATTTACCTTGGATCGGCATGGATCAACGGCAATCAGCAAAAGGAAACACATAACGGTAAAAATGGCCCGATAAGGCGACCGAGACCCTACAGTAGTCCATACGCTAACACGGTGCAGTTTCCGCAGTGAGGTGGTCCTCCCCACCGTCGCCGGCTTGCTAGTGATGCTGGTGACAGAAGCGCGCGTTTATTTATTAGCCCTAGTAGACGGGCCTTTTCTGTCCGGGTATGGCGATGGTAAGGCTGCGGAGGAGGTTGGGCCTCGATGGCTGTCAGACTGTCACTCACTGCTCTCAGTCACAATAGCGCGAGCCCAGATCGATCGTATCTGGCTCCCTAGCCGGCCCTCATATCCTGGCCACATATTGGACTATGGCGTCGCCATGGCCGTCTTTGTCAGTCGTCACCTTCAGTACATGAAAGAACAAAGCTCATGACGCACCCGAGGGAAGGGGGGGGGGGGGGGGGGGGGGGGCGAAATGTAGGCGGTGGCTCTCTGCCCACCCTCTCCCTTTCCCCATGCAGCCCCCATCGGCATGATATAATGAACACGCAACGTGCGTCGTCGGCCAAGAGCACCACCGTGGATAAGTCCAGTTGGGGAGTGTACACCATCATCAGCCTCGCGCCGCAGTTCCATCGGAGCCATCGGCGGCCTGGGTCGGATCAAATAGTACGCCCGGCAAACGAAAAGGGCGACTGGTTGATGTTCACTCTATTGCTATACCGTAGCCTTGCTCCGGTAAAACCGGCCAGGCAGGCTTCTGGAATCAGGGTGCATGAACCAGAGCGTCGGAAACTACCTATGGCCAAATCTCCGTCTGTTCCCAACCGCCAACAATGTCGCTCCCTTGTGCCACGCCGCCCGAGGCGGCTCGATATAGCCACCGTCGAGGCTTTTCGGGGTCGGAAAGGTCGGTCTGGTCGACCTCGAAGGGCACGATAACCACGACCCTGAAGTTGTTGCGGGCAACCTCGTCTTCTATATCGGTGACTTTCTGGCCGAGGCCAAGCTCGTCGCGGGCGCCCGCCATGATGGGGGTGCCAGGCGGAGGGTTCCGGAACGATCCTCTGCCATGATCCAGAGTCAGTGGTTTCCGAAACTAATGGCACACGGGGATGTCGCTTACCGCATGCCGGGGCTGAGGTTCCCAAAGTATGCGGCAACCTCTCGTCCGAAGCTCCAGTGGTCATCCTTGGCGGCATCCTCCCCCCTCCTTCTCATTCGCTGCAAGAGGGCGGCCTGGGTGGCTTTGCCTTCGTCGGAGCGCTCGATGTCGGGCCCCACCACGTACGCCTTGCCACGAATCCTCCACTGCACCATCGGCTCTTTTGCCCACTTGGAGATGGAAAGGTTAGTAATCTCATTTCTCCGGGAATGGGCGTGGGGTTGGATGGGGTGGCGCTGTTTCAACGCGGGCACACGGGCGCGAGGGGCTAATCAAAAGCCATCCGATGACCTAGGCCGGGGGAAATGAAGAGCTGTCGGGGTCTGTCGGGGAGGTCGGGGATTCGACAAGATCACCTGCACTTACGAAGACTGCCTCCACGGGCCCCCCACCTCCGGACCCGGTGTAAGCACTGGTGTCATGGGCGCCCCCCACGGCTTCAGCAGCTACATCCAACTCGTTCTCCCACAGCTCGGCCATCTTCTCCATGCGTACGTCGGTGGTGAAGGTAGGCATGTCGGACTCGTACCAATCGGGGTTCAACTCCGCCTGGTTCTTAGGGTTGACGGGGAGCGACGCCCATAGCCCACGAAAGATGCATGTCCGCGCCCGTGGGGTAATGCGCGACCCCTTTCCGTCGTCGAGCCCAAACCCCGACGAGGCCGGCACGCGTCGGATCGTGCCCAGCGTGAATTCCGGCGGCTGCATGGCCGCAACGTGCTCGGCAAAAAGACGACGCCAGGGGGCCGCTTCGCCCGCGGCTGCGTCGCCGCTCTTTGCCGCCGTCGACATGGGGCGCGCCGTGGTCTGAGACGCGAGTTGCGCGATACGCAGACAAATCCTGGAGTGCGGATGCCGAGGGATTCTCGGCTGGAGCATTCGAACGAGGCTGCGAGTCAGTGCCTCGGTGTTCTTAATCTCCCTTGCTTGGGTTGGGTTCGCCCGCGTCCTGAGATATCGAGTATTTTCAACTGTCGACGCGGCGCCGCCCAAAAGCTCGCGTGAAGTGGTGATTCACCAATGGTTACATGCAAATGTGTACTAGCCTCGCGATGGGGCGGAATGGATACTGCGGCTCTTGGCCCGATGACGTCATACCGCGCCCTGCAGCTACCCCATGCAGCGCAACCGTAATCGTGAGTGAAAGACATGTTCGCATGGGAACTCGGGCGCGCCGGCGGGGTTGGGGTTACGAAGCGCGGCCGAAGCACAACCAGCGGCCGGCAGCACGTCTGGGGAACATGCATCCGTGGCGAGGTTGCGACGGCAGTGAGGTTATGAAGTACCTACATTGTAGGCATGGGCAAATGGCAACCAGCTACCTATCCAATAGCCATACTGCCGGGCCCGGTTCGCCTCGAATCAGTCCAGCCGATGATGGCAAAAGGCAAGCCCCCCTCCTTGGGACCTCTTTGCCTCCCCTCGCTCTTGCCTGGCCCGCTCACACCGGCCAAGGACGGTCAGGTGCCTAGCCGGCGTCGACGCATCTTTGTGATTGGCACGCCTGTCAGGTGCTGGAAACCAAGCGGCCGAGGAAGCATGGCAACGCGTTTCGGACGCCGAGGGCATGCCTCCCCGCATAGATACGTCTCCAGATTGAAAGGTAATAGCGCGAGATGCGACCTCGGAATGAGCCCGCTCCTCCTTCGCAGGGATCGTTGTCCAGTCTTTTGGCACACCGCAATGCGGACGCTGGGGGAAAGTCTGTGGAGTTCCCCGAACAAGTCGGCATGCCAGCCCTTTCACGCCCACGGCTGTTGTTGGGAAGGGCCGAATACACCCGAGGGGTCCTCGAAGTCGCACCGAGCCCGAGCCAATCTGAATCTCGCCTAAGACAGAGGTCGACTTCTCAACTGCACCATGTCGGTGGGGCTCTGCGCGACCCGGGTCCATAACACATGCAGACTTTTGCGAACCTGACATCATACCTTAGCACCCTTCAATAAAACACAGCACATCCAGGGCCCTGCCGCGGATGGGCTCGCCAGCCGCCAAGGCCATCCTAGGCTCTCGCGGTGGATTTGTGCGTGTGGGTATGGGTGCCATGTTTAACGCAAACTCAACTCGTCCGGCGCAGGCGTAGGCCAAGGCACGCCGTCCGACATCCGCCGTCGGCAATGGCATGTTGCCGCCTGCCGAGCCTGCGTGCTGAAGATCGCAACAGAAGCGCACCCGAAAGCGGGCAGGCCGAGCCGGTCGTTTGGGCTTGGCGGTTACAAGCCCTGGGCAACGCCGGAGAAGTGATTCCTGAGCTCTCCAAGCCCGGTGATAGGAAGAAACAAGCCCCTTAGACCGCGCCTTGGAAACGCTTCATGTTCGCGTATCCACACCGGGCGAGCGGGCGAGCGGGCGAGGGGGCATACAGCTTGGCCGCGGCTTGGCCGCAACTTGGCGACTGATGACCGGCGGTTTTTTATCTACCTCTGCATGGCTACGGCGGCGCGTCGTCTGGGCAGGCCGTCGGGGACGGTGGACTCGCAGTGGTTGGGAGCGCTGGCTCGATGGGGCCCACAGGGAGGTCGGCTGGTCGTATTATTGGGGGTCAGGAGGCGGAGACGGTGTGAAAGACCCCAAGGGCCCTGGGACCAGCTGGTGGTGTCAAATACGGCAAGGTTGTGTGTGGTCTCTCTGTCTGCCCGCCTGCATTATGCATGCATGGAGGGCCACATAGGGCGATGGCTGGGAGCAGGTCTCCTGCTAACATGGCCACTACGAAATAGTACGGAGCCTCGAGGAGCCACGGACCGGCATTGGCGGCTCCAGCCGGGCCACCAAAACCGGCAACACGGCTGGTGATTAGAGGTAGGGACGGACAACCTGCAACCCTCGCGCGGTTTGGGGCTCATGAGTAGCGACGGGTGATGGGCTAAAACGGGCAGAGGCGGACGAACGGCATGGTGCCCACGCCAAAAACCCACGTTACGGGAAACGCATGCACCAGATTCCGCATCGTGGTATTTTAAAATGGGGATTGCCTTCGCTCGTCAGGGGAAGGACCACCTACGCCATCTGGCATACGGCCGCCTCCACCGCAGGGCCGTTCTGGCCTTATCCCCTCACTTTTCCTTCCCTCTTTCGCCCTCCGCAAATCAAGGCCTCGTCGTCCGTTCCGCCCGGGGCAGCGGTGGACCTGTGGGCCCCACAGTTCCGGCGGTACGTCGGTGTCAAGGTACCCTTTTGCTTGGCGCTCCGCGATCTGCCTCCAACCTGCCAACAACCTTCTCGTCCGCTCGGTCCATCCCCCAGTTGCCACTCCACATGCTGTCCTGCGCGGGTTGCGCTGGTTTTGCTGGTTGCTGGTTGCGCCTGGTGTGCGTGGGTTGGCCAAGGCTTTCCGTGGCCCGCAATGACTCGGTTTTGCCCATTCCCTTTCTTGTCCTCGACTATACCGGTGGGCCGCAATGACGTTGCCTTAGAAATCTCTTATCCCGACTTCTCCACGGGCCCAAAGCATGGCGCCGTCTTGAGAGGACCCTGGGGACAGGCCAACGCCTAGTCGCCCAGCCCGGCCTCGACTTGTATATATAATGGGACCTGGGGTCCCCAAGTAGGCCGTTCTAGTTGTCCCTTATCCACCACCATCGAGCGCTCGAGTCTCGCCAAAATGATTCGCACCGGTGCTAAAGACAACGAGGCCGGAGTGCCCACCTACTGGGGCACCTCCGGCAAGACGCTCCAGCGGATGATCACGGCCGTGGCCACGACTGATTTCCTGCTCTTCGGCTACGATCAGGGTGTTATGGCCGGTATCATCTCGGCCCCGGCCTTCGTCCACGACTTCCCCGAGGTTGACGGCGACCGCACCTACGAAGGTTTCGTGACCGCCATCTACGCCGTCGGCTGTTTCCTCGGCGCCGCCTTCATCATGATGTTCGGCGATCGTCTCGGTCGCCGCAACTGTATCTTCCTCGGCGCCTCCGTCATGGTTATCGGTGTTATCATTCAGATCGCCTCCGTTCCTCCCTCGAGTGGTGCCACGGCACAGTTCATCATAGGAAGATGCATAACAGGAGTATGTTGCTGTCCCCCGGACCCCGGCCTCCCGTTCTCGGCCTCGCACTAACAGGCCCCCCGCAGGTTGGAAACGGCATCAACACCTCGACGATTCCCACCTACCAAGCCGAATGTTGCCCGCCTCACAACCGCGGAAAGCTCATTTGCATTGAGGGCGGCAACGTCGCCATCGGCAGCTTGATCGCCTACTGGATCGACTATGGCTGCACCTACGGACCCGACAAGTTCACATGGCGCTTCCCCATCGCTTTCCAGTGTGCCTTTGCTTTCGTCGTCTTGGTGCTGATGTTGCGGCTTCCCGAGTCGCCGCGTTGGCTCCTGACCAAGAACCGGGTCGAAGACGCCGCCACGGTAATCGCGGCCCTGGAGAACGGAAAGCGTGACGACATGCACGTGCAGGAGAGACTCGGCGGCTTCATGGACGCTCTCCGTGCCACCGGCCACCCCGGCGGCGACACCCCCATAAAGGAGCTCATCACCAACGGCCGCACGCAGCACCTGCGCCGTCTCCTCCTCGGCGCCGGCTCCCAGATGATGCAGCAGCTGTCCGGTTGCAACGCTGTCATTTACTACTTCCCCATTCTGTGCCAGGGCGTCCTCGGTACCAGCCACAACCTGGCCCTGCTGCTCGGCGGAATCAACATGGTGGTCTACGCCATCTTCGCCACCACGTCGTGGTTCGCCGTCGAGCGTCTGGGTCGCCGCAAGCTGTTCTTCATTGGCACTATTGGACAGTGTCTGTCCATGGTCCTGACCTTCGGCGCGCTGATCCCCGGCGGCGAGGGCCCGGGCAAGGGCGCGGCCGTCGGTCTGTTCACCTACATTGCCTTTTTCGGCGCCACCTGGTTGCCCCTTCCCTGGCTGTACCCGGCCGAGATCAACCCGATGAAGACGCGCGCCAAGGCCAACGCCGTCTCCACGACGCAGAACTGGCTGTGGAACTTCTTCATCGTCATGATCACGCCTGTGCTGATCGAGCAGATCAGCTGGGGCACGTACCTCTTCTTCGCCGTGCTCAACGCCATCTTCCTGCCCATCATCTACTTCTTCTACCCCGAGACGGCGGGTCGTAGCCTTGAGGAGATTGACATCATCTTCGCCAAGGGCTTCGATGAGAACATCAGCTACGTTCGGGCGGCTCAGCTTCTGCCCAAGATGACCGACGCCGAGGTGCACGCCTGGGCCCGCGATAACGGCCTCAGCAGCGACGACGACAAGCCGCGCGTCTCGCAAAAGGAGGGAGACATCGGCGACCACGCCATGAACAACGGTCTGATCGTCTAAGCGGCCGGCCACTACGATCTTGCTGTTTCGCATTAGAGATTTGCGACGCGACAACTTATGATATCATGTCGAAATTGGCGCGGCATAATCGACGCTTCGCTGCATGGGCTTTGTTTCCTCGACCACACAAGGGACAATAGACGCTAGGGTTATTGCAATGGTCCGGCATTTTCCCCCAGCATGATTGCGTTTTTTTTGGTTTTTTTTTTACGTTATAAGATACCACACATTGCACGTTTGAGTATGAGCATACTACCAGGGATAGATAGGATATTCCGCAATGAAATGATTCCCCAACAAACAAACTTTATACTGGTTCCGTTTTCTCTCTTCGCCTTTCGGATGCTAACACTAACGGACAAGGTTTCATTGGACGGGCGGCCGAAGGATTGACGTGCGGCGATCACCCCCTCCCCCCCCCCAGACAGCTCTTGTGACGATACGCCGTCCCAAAGCCGAACGCCTCCGGGCGACTTACGCGTAGCTGACGACCACCCGGAGGCGCCCGGTCAATGCCCGTGCAGTTTATAGGATACATTGGGATAGCGTTTACGCTACCGGGTACGGACCCGCTTTAGAACGGCGATCAAACCCATCGACTAACCCAATATTTGCAAACCCCCGGTCTCTTTTGGTCTCCAGTACGGAGTCCCGAGCGCGTGGGCCGTCGCCCGTCGTCGATTGGCAATCCATCTACGTAGAAATACGCCTCCCCCCGGGGAGCCCGGCTAAAGAACTGGGGATTTCCTCAGCCTGCGGTGACTCGCGCGGGGCGCAACAACCATGGAGGAAACCACAAAGTTGAGTCAGGGCGGGCGGCGAGGGAGGCGAACGGAAAACATGGCCCCCCTTACAAGGAGGTCGATTGCTTTTCGCCTCTTGGTTCCTTGCCGTACCTGACTGACACTGGCGCTAATCAATCACCGCGAAATCACGATGGTCAGGGGGTGCATGTGGAAGGCTGGACGGCGCAATCCACCTCCTCCTTCGTGCGACCAGGGGGGGTGAGGGAGGAATGGCAAGTCAGGGAAGCTCCACCGTGACGGACGGCGATGACGTGGGAAGCGGGTTTTTCGGAGGCATGGGGCAGAGATCTATCTCCCCCCATGTCATCCTACGATGTTCCTATCAGTCCCGGCTCTTGTTAGCCCTGGTGCTTGTTTCTGCCTTACCTGCTGCGTCTGGGCCGGGCTGCGTGTTTTTTTGGCTGATGCGGGCGGGGCGGGGCCCCGGAAAGGGAGGGGTACGAACTTCCAAATGCACAGCTGGAGGAATGGATGGCGGGTGGAGAGGACCCGGTCTGGGCTTTTTTCTTTCGTAAGCTGGCGAACTGCTTGGCATTTACGGAAGGAAATACATGACAGGGCGCGCGGCAGGCCACTGCTGCTTCCCACCGCAAAGAACGTCGTCGTCATCTACGCAGGTCCATGTCCAGGCCCAGGACAGGCTCTCTTGCCTTCCGTGCCTTTTATTCCATTGACGTGCCCCGTATTGTCGTCGCTTTTGCGTTCCAACATGACGACCGGAGGGGCAACACACCCTCCCCCGACGTCATGGGCGCAACTCGCCGAGCTTCAGGGACGCGACAACGAGCGCCGCCCGGACGTCCCGGTTGCTTGACTGCTGTCACCCGTCGTCGTCAGCGATATGTTGGTAACAGCAGCTGTTCCGGTTCACTCGGGGGTGCAGACAGGGAGAAAGCAATAAGGGATCCGACGGAGCACCCCCTTCTTCTCCACCACCGATCCTGTCGATCCCATGCAAGGCAGGCAGTTTTTCTCGCCTATAACGGTACTGTACCGCCTGGTTGGCTGTCCGCTGACCTCACACAAACTGTCTCCCTCTCTCTTCGATGGTACGCGCGCTCGCGCAATGGCGTTTGATCATTCCGCGGCGCCGCCTTGCAATATATTCTTTCCAGCATATAAGGGCTTCACTGGTGAAGAAGTTGTCGGTGCACGCAGCATCTACTAACGGCTACCAATTTGCAGCCTGAGTCTGGTCCCGCCAGTTTGGTGGTAGCGTGGGCGGCTGGAAACCGGGTCCCGAGACCAAGGACGTCTGCTGGCATCGGTGCCGTTCCCCGTCGATCATGCCATGGCAAAACCAACCCTCCGATAGCTTAGTGGCTACGGTGTGTTGTCTGCCGGTCGGAGACCCGTGGACGTGTGATGTGATGCTGCTCGTGTGCAAGCTCTGGGCGGCAGCAGGTCCTGCAACACACCAAACAGGCGAGGCTGGGAGGGACGGCGCCCTCCCGCTGGAATGTGCTTTGGCTGCCTACAGGCGGGATGCAGGCCGCACCTTATCAATGCTGGTACCCTGCCACCGTATCCAAGCCTGGTCGGTTACACGAATACCGTGCAAATTACTGTCGAGGGAAAAGCTCATCCCAAATTACGCCATCAGCCCTCGGTATACTCGTCCGATGCCATCTGCGCTTGCGAGGTCCGATCGAGCGACTGAAACCGCGTCTCGCTTCCGGTGGGCGCACGCCCCAAAGTCTGTCTAAAGGGGAATTCGACGGCGAGCAGAAGTCCCTCTCCCGTTCGTGGGCGGGATTACAAGCTGGGGGCAAACAAGAGTGTGCGCATTGTGGCCATCTATCTCTCAAAAATAACGCCTCGTGAAGTGTCTCCTGTCTGCGCCAGAACTTGCAGGTGTCGTAAAGGGGCCCCGCCACAGCGCAGCAAACATTCTGCCTGCCTATTCTCGGCCAACTGCAGAGTCCTTGCATGCATACCATCCAACAGTCAACGATGGGCCTGTCTCCCCTCCAAGGGCGACAGCCTCCTCTGTCCCCTCACTACACCGCCGGAATTTCGGACGCTGGCAGCTTCCCCCACTCGCTTCTGTGCTCGCCTGCTCTGCCCTTCTTCAATCCACTGCTCGTCACGTTGAGAAACCCGTGCCCCCTTATCTGACGTTACCTCGTGCCGATGCAGCATCATCGCCGCCATGGATGACGACGACCTCCGTATCTCGAACGGGACCTGTTACTTCAGTATAAACCAAAAAGCAGCTGACACCTTCATCCCGTGCGGGAACGCAGCCAACGCCCCCTATGCGTGCTGCCTCAAGGGGGATGTATGTTTGGAGAGTTCGGTCTGCTTTCACCCCGAAGGTATGTACTCGCCAAACCCCCGGAGGGGGGGCAGCCCTATATCTCCTTCTACAATGGCTGAACCGTAAACTGAACAAAGTGCCCTACTTCCAGGTACTAGCAGTGGTACTACGTATGTCGCCGGCTGTACTGATGCGGGCTTCGCCAGCGGCATCGAGGCGTGTCCCATGAAGGGCCCGTTCGCTGGGCAGCAGATCGTCGGGCTCGTGAGGTGTCACGAGTCGGATGATGACGAACGACAAGACGAGCTGTGGGCGGGGTGCTCTGGCGATGCGTCCAAGACGTTGATGACAGGGCACCCACCGCCCTGCTCGTGTTCCGACCCCGAGAGACAGGGTCTTTTTCGTCAAAGGCCAACTCTGTCGGGCCTCGCTACTCTCCCTACCGCGCTACGAGGCACCATCAGCTTCAATAAGGGCCACACCCCTACGGTTTCATTTACCCCGTCCGGATCAGCAGCCTCAATCCCGGCATCGAGCAGTTCTTTGATGACCGTATCGGCCTCGAGCCGTTCGTCGATGACCGTGGTGGCCTCGATCCGTTCGTCCATAACTGAGCCGCCGGCGTTGCTTTCATCTACTCCGGAGGCAGGAGCCCAAGCCGACGATCAGAGCTTCTCGACGAGGCAAATAGTGGGTATAACTATTGGTCTCGTCGTCGCCGCCCTCATCGGGAGTGGCATCGCTTTCCTTGCCTTCCGGGCCCGGCGCAGAAACCGAGTATCGAGAGATGCGACGACGCTCCGACCCGAGACGGAGGAGTGGCCCCTGGGAGGGCGACCGTATCTAGGCCCTGGCGCAACATCGGAGGGTCCGGCGTGGGGCTTCAAATCAGAGCTGCCAGCGGATGAATCGTCGGCCGGTATGGGCTCGCCGGAACCCAGCCATGCTGCGCAAGACGGCGTGGGCAAGGGACCCAGCAGCAGCAGGGCCTCGGCCATTTCGGAACTATCCAGTGACCACGGAACGCTACCGCGATACAGCCCTTCGACCATCACGCCACAGGCCACTGGCAGCGACGGCCCGCAGCCATACGGTGGGCACGTAAGAAATGCACCAGCAATGGCCCCCATCTCAGAGCTTCATGGATAGGCGGAGAGGGGGAAGGGAGGGACTACTTGCAGGCGAGGGGACCATTTTGGATGGCGTGAAACATTACAGTCCGGGGCATTCGTAAGCCTGCGAACGAGACATGGATACATAGCAGCTTTACGGCACTCGCCGTAGCGCCCCCAAGCCATATGCAGCTGGAGCGGGGCCTTTGGGCGAGACCGTCGGCGACCCGAGAGAGCTTTCGTTAACCCGGAGCCATGTTGAACCTCATGACCAGGGTCCATCGGTCCCCGCACGATAAAACATACGGAAGAGAAGCGGTGCTCGGTTCGCCGGGGGAGCGTGGGATCGTGAGACATTGCTTCCTTTTCTTTCTTCTTTGCGTGCGGCACAGCCGCTTGGTCAACGGGCATGCGGGTTGCTCATTTCCGATTCGCCCCTGGGACTTGGGGGGTTGCTGGTATGTACCTCGGGCATGTTCTGCATGGGGGCTAGTTCTGGCGCATGGCATGATGGGACGAGCTGCCGGTTCTGGTCAACGGTTTGGAAAACGCGGGGTTCCTAAAAGATGGGGGAAAGGCCAGCTCTTCCACAACGAACGACAGACACGGCATCACGACAAGACGGACGAGAGCTGATGTTTGCAGCACTGGGCGCTTGGCTTGGCATGGGGTGGCACGACATGGGGGCATGTCACGACGAAGCCTGTACGCTGCTCTCCGTCCGGCTTCCACTAGGCCTCTCACGGCTGAAGGGTCGAATCCTTATCTACTTCTCACACAAAACCTCTGCGGACTTCGCTCGTAGTCTCGGACACGGGAGATTCCCTGGGTACGAATCCTGGTGCGGAAGGCGTGCAGCGCCGCCCCGATTTCTTTGACATGTGGTGGCCAGACCGCGTGATGCAAACGATGGGAAGGGGGGGGGGGGGGGGGTCATGCGTGCGATACGACGACGGCCACCCATTTTGCACAAGGCGAGTGCCGATGAGCCCTACCTGGTCAGCGGTGTGACGTCCCGACTAACGGTGTGGTGTTCACTTCCTTTTTAGGGGGCCTCCTCGGCCGGGCTCTTGTAGGCAAAAAACTCAACATGCTTTACGGAGCAAGCACATGTAGCCCGTCTCATGCTTACGGGTGAGTAGGTACTAGCTCAAGTCATTTACCTACTTTACTTAGGTCGCACGCGCGGCCGTCTTGCCAGTCGACACTGGGTAGTCTTGGCCTTTTGGAAGATGAGGTGAAAACCCCACCGGATTACCCTTATCTGGGTAGTGGAGGGGAGGAGGGGGGATGATGATGCATATACCTAGGGTATGGGTCGTCGCAAAACCGTGGATGCTCGCACTACCAAGGGCGGCGTCGAGGGCGAAGTCGACGGTCTCTTCCCGGGCCGTGATGCTCGTGGCCCCCGGTATGGCGATGGGCCGATGGGATCTCTCTTTCTGATGCACGTAGCCCTGCTGCCCTGCACGAAAGCCCTAGTTCCGTTGGCCGGTGCAGCAGCTGGGAGGTGGTGGTCGGGTGCTCAGATGCAAATCTCCACAAGTGCCTCAATGTTCCAAGGATGAAGGCCATGTTTTCGGAACCATGTGTAACGGCTGGGGAGCCATGGGCCCCCTTGCGGCCGCCAGCCTCCCGGCCCAGACCAGCCCATGGGCCAGAGGAGGTAAGCTATCTTTCGTCGACGCTGTTCTTCCTTCCCCCCCCCCCGCGCCAGCCAGACCGATGACCTTCTTGGTGAAGTCGAGGGGGTCATGTTGGGTCGGGTGTAATGGTTCCAGGCCAGGCCGGCCTCATCGCGCCCCCCCGTAGCTGACTACGCATGCGTGGAGGTACGGAATGGCCCCCCCCCTCTCAATCAATCTACCGCAACCCAGGCTCCACCCATCGCTAGTCATCGTCAGAAAGTGCGTGCGTCGCCGATGCGATGCACTGGAGTTGGATGGATGGGATGGCATGCGCGCGACGCGATTGGGGGAGAGGCCCCCATGTGAGCGAGGCACAGGGAAAGCGCTACGCAGCTCGCGCAGTAACAGCCATGGTTTGTATGGAGCCCTGCCAGCGACGCTAGGCCAGCTCCCTGATCCCTGCATTTCATCATCTTGGTTGCTGCTGCCGCTGTCGATGCTATGCTTGGGGGATGCGCCAGTCCAACACCAAACCCTCCAAGCCCGGCCGACTTTTTTTTTTTAATTAGCCCTGCTACTATTTTCTGTTTCTCTCGTCGGCTAGCTCCCGCTCTTCGCGGCCCTTTCCCTCGCCCGTGCCGTGTCGTATCGTTGCGTGTCGCAAACGGGGCCTGGTCCCCGTCGGTAGCGGTGGCACCTATTCTCTCTTTTTCCCATCCGCAGCCGCCCTCCCTCTTCCCCTACAAGCCCCCCCGCGAGCCCCTCCCCCCGATGCCTGCGTGAAGGAGCCCCCCCCCCTCGTCCTTTCTTCTTCCAGCTCCTCTGGGGCTGGTCAGAGGGTGCGCCATGGTCGTCTCAGCATCCGCGAGGGACATGCTCGCCTCGCTCCTGCGCCCAGGGGCCCAGCCGTCGACAAGCCGCCACCGCTTGGACTCGTCCGTTTACGACTCGAACCCCAACTCGCCCGGCCCCGACCGAGATCGTCGCGACTACCTGGAGCGCCGACATGCCACGGCCGACTTCACCGAGGCCGACGATGACGACGACGAGACCAACGACGGCAATGACGACGACGACGACGACGACGACGACGACGCGGAACATGACGCCGGGGGCCGTCCAGGCTTCACGCGCTTTCACCCCGCCGATGCGAATGGCAGTACGCCCGGCGGCGCCGGCGGCGCTGGGCATGGCCCGCAGGACACAGGTCGGCAGAGAAGCTCTAATACGGCCATTCCTCTGTTCTCAGCGAGCCATTTGGACTCGCTGCCCATATATAGCATCGTCCATGCCATTCGCATCATCGTCCAGACGCGCACCGAAACCTCGCTGACCTGGGACCAGCTGCGCTCCCCCCAGGTCTCGCAGTTCCTGGTCAAGCCCATGCAGCAGCAGATCCGGACCCAACACTTCACGCGCGCCACGCTGTACGCCCTCATGGCTAACTGCCTCCAATTCGCCAAGGAGGGCGAGCTGTACCCCGGTAATGCTGGAACGAGCTACACGCGGGCCAGGGTTTGCGAGCTCCTTGCCCTCAAGCTGCTGAAGGAGTACAACACGAGGGAGCTCATCGACGCTCTGTCCTACGACTTCTACCCTCTGCAGGGTCTCACCAACACGCCGAGCGCGCACCGCGGCAAGCCCGCCGTGGCGCGGACCTCGACCCTTGAGGTGGCCATCCGGGCTTCGGCCAAGCACTTCCTGTCGCACCCCCTCGTGGTGCAGCAGCTCGAGGCGATCTGGAACGGCGCCATCAGCTTCTATTCGTCGGCCGATGCCTTGCATCGTGCGCCGCCGGCGAATCGAACGGACGCCGGCGCCGGCGCCAATGCCGCGAAAAGGGGGCCTGCCGACGCCAGGACGCCTCTGCTGAGTTTCGCCCCCTCTGAGCTGGATATCAGCAACCTGCCGCTCCACGCCGTTCCCATCAGGCGCACTGTGGCGCTTTACGACCCCCGGAATGCGTCGCCTTTTAAACTTTCCCGCCTCCGGGTTCCGCGCTACCGGCAGTTTCTGTCGACCTGCTCTCTGTTCCTCTTGATCTGCCTGTACCTGGCTGTTCTCGTCGAGCGATCCAGCCGCATCACCACCCTGGAGCTCGTTTTCTGGTTCTGGAGTGCCGGGTTCATGCTGGACGAGGTGGTGGGGTTCAACGAGCAGGGCTTTTCCCTCTACATCATGAGCTTCTGGAACATTTTCGATCTCGGTATCCTGCTGCTGCTCATCGTTTACTACTGCATGCGCGTCTACGGCATCTTCCTCGTCGACCCGCATGTATGGAATGACATGGCTTATGATGTCCTGGCTACCAATGCCATCCTATTACTGCCTCGCATTTTCAGCGTGCTAGACCACTATCGGTACTTCTCCCAGCTGCTCATCGCCTTTCGGCTGATGGCCGTGGACGTGGCCGCCGTCTTCATCCTCATCATGATCAGCTGCTCCGGCTTTTTCGTCTTCTTTACCCTGTCCAAGAACAATAACGACGCGGGCGATGTGGCGTATAAGATCTTCCAGATCCTTATGGGCTTCACCCCCGCCGCGTGGGATGTGTAAGTGGTCTCGGACGCGGCGCGACCCCGGACCTCGCTAATCAGCTATCACCCTTCTAGGTGGCCCGAGTACAACTTCCTCGGCCGCATTCTTCTGGGCCTTTTCCTGGTCATTTGCCACTTTGTGGTTGTGTGAGTACGCCCGGCACGGCCCTCCCACGAGCGCCTCACTGATGACTTGACCAGTACGATTCTCATTACCGTCCTGACCAATTCGTTCATGGCCATTGCGTCTAACGCCAACCAAGAACACCAGTGAGTACTGTCGCAAGCCGGCTCGCGGGCGCCGCGATGACAGGAACTCTGCTGACCCACCAGATTTCTTTTTGCTATCAATACCATCTCCATGGTCAAGAACGATGCGTTGTTCTCCTACGTCGCCCCGGGCAACATTTTCGCCTGGGTTGTGATGCCGCTGCGTTACGTCATGCCCATAAGGGAGTTTGTGGCCCTCAACCGCTGGATCATTAAGCTCACACACTGGCCCCTTTTGTTCTGCATCTTCATCTACGAGAAGTACTTCTTGGCCTCCCGGCTGTACGAACCGACGGATCTGGTGGAGAATTCCGGACGTACCCGCACTCGGGCCATATCGTTTGCGGACCCGGCCAGCCGGAGTGCCCTCTTCAGCCCCAACCTCCGGGCGCGCGAGGAGTCTGGCGTCGGGATGCAAAAAGACCGGGCTCTTGACGAGGTCTTCAGACATCCACCCGGCCCTGGAACTCTCCGGTTCCAGCGCAGACAGGAACGGCGACAGTCGCAAACTGCCATCCGCGACTGGATGGACCAGAACGTGGACGAAGACGAGGCTGAGGTCGGAGTCCCCTTGTCTCACTGGCCCACCATGGACAGCCGCCTGAGCGGCAGTCACAGGTTTCACCGCCGGCTGCGACACCTGTCGGACCAAAGATCAGTGGCCAGCGACCCCGCCGACATGCAGTCCCACACCGGCTTTTCCCAGGGCGGCTTTGGCCGGTACGGCGCGCGGCAGCAGCAGGAGCAGACCGACGTGGATGCCGACGGGGACGACGAACTCGTTACGAACGACGAGGACGAGGACGACAACGGCGCCACGAAGTCAGAGACGCACGAAGAGGAGGACTACTTCACGACGCCCGTAGCGTCGCGTTTCACTACTATGGTGCCGTCATCGGTGAGCTCCAAGCCGTCCGTCATCTCGCCCCGCCGCCTCAATGCGTCCATGTCGCCTCGCGGTAGTCAGCCACGACGCCAAGGCATGCACTCTCGCACCATATCGACCAACACGATTCTGTACGCCCCGCAAGAGATGGCGCGCAACAAGATGGCGAGCTCGCCGCCGCCAGAGCCGCCCGTGTTGGGTCGCTCACGGCCCAAGACGGGCCAGGGCCAGCTACACAGGGCGATGAGCCCGCTCGCTCGCTCCCCCAAGAAGGCGGCGCCCCCCACGAACCCGGCGGTGCGCCCGCGGCCGATCCCGCCGCACGCGGCGCACACGGCGCCGAGCCGGCCGGCGTTGCTGGGCCTCGGGCGCCGCCTCTCGTCGGTGGACGCGGACCTGGCGTCGGACCTGGGCGCCGACGCCAACGTCTTCGGTGCCGTGCCCTCGTCCTTCCAGACGCAGATGGCGCTGGCGACGGGTCAGCTCCAGGGCCTTCTCGGACGCGGCCCGTCGCGCGAGCGCGAGAGCGCGGACCGCATGACCAAGCTGGTGCTGGCGCGCATGAAGACGCTCGAGGAGGGTCTCGCCGACGTCGTCCGCGAGCTACGCGTCGCCCGCAGCGCCCTGCCGACGACGGCCCACAACTCGGCCGAGGAGAAGGACACGGGCACCACGGGCAGCCGCACGAGTCGCACGAGCCCCCGGTCCACCGACGTCGGCGGCAGCTCCGCCCGCGACCCCCCTCGGCGCCGCCCGCCCGGCTCGCGCCGTCTTACCCGGGTCAGCCGGCCGCCGAGCATCAAGGAGGAGAGGAGCGCCGCCGCCGGCCCCAAGCCGCGGACCCGGGGCAAGGGCAAGGAGGTGGCGCACTCGTCGCAGGACGAGAGCGAGACCAGCACGCGGGGCCTCCGCCCCAGGGGCACCTCGTTCTGAGAGGGCCCGGCGGAGAGGGTTTTGCATCGGTGCTCCGCACGCTGCGGCGGACCACCTCGGGCGTTTTTATGGCTGGCATTTTTATGGATCCCGGTACCTGCGATGGACGGTACCGTGGGCGGTAGAGGTCGGATTCCCTTTGTGTTGCTTCATCTTTTTCCTTTCCTCCCCCAACCCCTCCCTTTTCGCGTCGACTGTCCTTCCTGAGCTGACATACCCTTGTTGCGCGCTGTAAGATTATAGAATGCACCGGTCCTGTATAATACGCTAAATATGCATATATTTCTCTGCCTGCCCCTTGGGGCTATTCCTTGAGCATGTCTCCCTACCTTTACATCATCGTAAGCTCGACCTTTGCGCGTGTTCTTGAACTATGTCCGAGAAAAATACACCATTTCCTCCATCGTTCTCCATGTTGGGGAGTGTGGACTTTCCTATGAGATTACAATATTGATGATCCTCTGCCGCAAGGGGAGAATCGGGTATCACACATTCAATGCTTGTTTCCTCGCGTCCACTCTCTTCGTCTGTCACAGCTGTGCGGGTTACACACTGCTGGGATTGGCTGTCGAGACCTCGTAGAGCTCGACAGTAAAATAAGCAGCCATAAGTGCTGCACCACGCATTCATTGCTGACATATTAAATGATCCAATCCCCGTCAGAGTCATCACCGGCAACAGTGAAATCAAAATCCCCTTCACTTTGGGTTCCCGAGCCGTCGCCTCCTGGCGGAGTCTGGTCCGTTGTGTCGTCCGCCATTCTCCCGTGGGCAGCAGGTTCCGAGGTTGACGCCACCGTGGATCTATTGCCGTCCAAAGGTCGTACGCTGGAAGCGGCTCGCGTGGCGGAGACCGCCCTGATGGACCTGCCGGCCGTCATGGTCTCGCCACTGGCATCACTGTCCGCACTGGCGGTCGGGGTCGACTGAGCCTGCGGTATCCGTTAGCACGCCCAAATGATTAGAAGAATTGCTTCGCGCCCTGGGTACTACACACGATACTGGAGACTACGCTGAGAACACTGCATCCGGTGCGATAAGAAGGGCCAGGTTGGATGGGGCCCATGTCCGCGTCCGGCACGGCGTGCTCATTGAATATACCCCCGGTTTCGTCGTTATTTCCGCCGGCCCATAGCGGGAGATACGCAAGCTCGTCCGGGGATAGACCCAACGCGAGGAAGCTCGTCCGTGCCAGCGAGATTTCAACTTCGCAGGCGCCAATCCAACTGTCAGCAACCTGATTCGCGGCCCGCACCAGTTGCAAGGCAAACGTGTCGGCATCGAATACTTTCAAGACGCCAGAAGTATCGATCCTGGCATACCCCCCTGGAAGATAGCGGTTCATAGGCGTAAGGCATTGGTTCAGGTGCTCAATCCTGGTGGATATGGATATCCCTCCAGTAGAGAATGTGGTAAAGGACTGTATATCGCCAAGCCTGGATTTGAGCCTCTGCCAGGGGTACCTTGTCAGCAGGCGCTGGTATCTTGACAGTTTATGGTATAGAAACTCGGTTGGGACGAGGGATGAATGGCCGACGTAGTAACATTTGCGGTCGAGGTCAGCTTTGGTGAAGTCGCCACGGTTAAGATCGCAAAGGGTAGAGTCGCAAAAGTCAACTAAGTCGATGGCAGCTAGATCAGATACGAGGCTGGGTGTTTGCAGCGCATACGATACCGAGGCTCGGACGTAAGTACCAAGTGCCAATAAAAGTTCTTCCAGGGCACTACGGGCCTTGCGCAGGACTGGAAGTGGCACTTCTGACAAATAGATGGTAGCATGACTACTGGGGTCGGTGCGGCCAGCAACGTTGCAACCCAGCATATGACCTATGGCCACAAGAACTTGCCATTGGCTGCTCACGCCAGGAGCATCCGGACCGAACAGAATGTTCAAGGGTTCGTCGAAGGGAGACAGAAGGCCGTCGACTGTGTGGCGAACACGCTCGATGAGCCCAACACGGCCGTGCTCGATGGCCGTCTCTAGCTCATCCGAGAGCGGCTCACGGCGGCGGCCGAAGACGGTTTCCTTGCTGAGCTGCTGAACGGCGCAGACGGGCCGTGGGTCCACGAGTTCGATGGCGTCCTCAACCACCCGTATGCGGAAAGCAAGACGGGTAGGATCGCGGAGCTCAAGGTCCCAGCTGATAGACAGGGATGACTCGGGGTGCATTTCGGTGAATTGGGAATTATGACCGTCCATCAGCCAAGAGCAGATGTGGTCGCGCTGTTACGAGCAGGTTAGGGACCGATGGCTCGTAATGGCCACCTCGCCAGTAGGCGTGGATAGGAGGGGGCACTCACTACCGCCGCCGTACACTCGAAATATTTGGCGACCTTGGCCATGGTGAAGACCCGCGGCGCCGAGTCCAGGTCCAGTTCATCATCTCCGCACTCGATACTTTCCAGAAGCCGCAGGACGCTGGCGCGGTGCCGGATGGGACAGTAGTCTGGAATGTCGCGCGAGGGACTGGGCGTAATTTCGTCAGGATCCAGGATGTTGTCCGTGTTAAGGTAGCCGCTGGAGTACGGGAGACTTTCTGGGCTGTCCTCCCATTCGGACCTCCCCGTGCTACAGCTGACGGGGACGGTCTTGTGCTTTGGGCAATTGTCGTCATGGCCTGAAACCAGGCTGCCCATGACTCCCCTACAATCATCCCTGAGTCAGCAAGTTCCGAAACTAGGTGTCCGTGGAGCAGTTTTCAGAGCACCTTGAAGCCAGAACTCCAGGAGAAAAGCGTGGCGGGAATACAACAGGAGGTATTGGGGCTAAAATAGCTAACAAAAGAACACCGGATGCTGCTTACAATCGGTTCCGGGACTGCCACCATGCCCGGACACTAAAGGGCAATGATAGCATAGCCAGGAGCGAGGCAGATTCGTCGCCTTCACTGGGCGGGGTCAAATCAAGGACGAAGTCGATTTCGTTGGGCAAATCATCAGCGGCGAGCTTCAGTCGACGGAGGATCCGGGCTTGCTGTTTTGGCAGGAACATTTCGGAAAAGACATTGGAACCCGTGGCCCGAAGCTTGTTAGAATGGACACGGAATTTGACCGATCGCCACTGGGAGCCATCGCACTTGGAGTTGGCATGTTAGCCGTCCATGTTTGCCTACGAAATTACCGGAAAGAAGGACAAGGGGTAGGCTCACCCGAACGAAAGGGGGGTCAGCAGGCCACGGCGCGAAAGGCTCAGGGAAATTCATGACGACAAGAGTGTCACCATCCGCCAATTTGCCGTCAGCCCGATGCTCAAGGCCAAGGTTGTTCATGACACCGATCCAGCCTTGATCCCGCTCAAGCTCTCGAATGCGCGCATCGAGGAGTCCGCAGACGGGCGGGGCATGGGGCTTCGTATCAAGTTCCTGGCTACGCTCTGCCATTAACGCATCGCTTTCCTCCCTGGCCCGGGACATTCTCGTCGCAAACCCCACATCCCATAGCAACTGGATATCATCCAGGGCGTCAACTTCTGGATCGTGCGCCGCAAAATGCTGCCCCAGGACAAGCTCATGGGTGGCGGAGGTAACAGGTACGGGGGCCATGGCTTCGCCAGGCAGTGGGGTTGTCGAGTTGCCAAGACGATCAGTCAGACGGGAGGAGGCGGTCGACCGTGGAAATGGTGAAGGTCCGGGAGGAACAGGCAGGAGGATATCGCGACGGGGAAGAGCAAGCGGCACCGGAAAAGTAGGCTAAGGAGTGCCACAGGGTGGAAGCAATCGACGACGGCGTTGTATGGGGGAGGCCGCGAGGACAAGCGGCAGGTTTCCACTGCGACAGCGCACCGGAGGTCGCCACTAGTACATAGTCGGATAGCTATGGGCTGTGCAAGGCTGATGGCGATGAAGAAGGAGAAGAAGAAGAAGGAGGAGGAGGAGAAGATGAGGTAAAGGATAAGGAGAAAGGTGGCGCGGCGAAGATGAAGATGAGGCTGCGCCCCATTCTCCCAAGGCAACAACTATGGGAAGTCAGTCGCACAAGCTGTTTGTCTGTCGTAGCTCCCCCACCAGAACAACCGTCCAGCTCCAAGGCGCAACCCCGCGAGAGGGGCCAATCAAGCCTGGCATTTTGTTGGCGGGCGCCCAAGGCCTTTTTCTTTTACCTCTGTGCTATGAATGGTAGGTTACTTTAAGTATGGAAGGTATGGGATGTATAAGAAGTAAAGTAAGCACACAAGTAAGCTTACAAGAAGCTGGCGACTCGAACAGATGGACAAATATCTACACTTCATATGGATGCCGGCAGACCTTATGTTCCGGTAACGAAAGTGGCACACCACCCCGGCCTGTCGAGTACCAGGCTGCGAAGCCAAGGGACCAATCTCGGGCGTTTTTACATGCTCTTTCCATCTTTGGCATATATCCGTCAAGCGGATACCCAAGCACCTGGCTCGTATACAAATACACAGTAGTTGTAAATCCACGGCCAGAAAAGACGACGGCCTAGCCCGGATTGCCGACTCCACAGGAATGGGCAGGTTGCCGCCGTCTGGAGCCTCCCCAATGATCCACCAGCTCGGGGGTGGGGTCGTCCAGGATGAATACACCCGCGCCAAAACCCGCCCTGTCGTCATGTACATTATACCTAGGCAATACTCCATAGACGGATTCCCAGAGCCCGCCGATGGATTGCGGCCTTGTTTTTATAGAAGCACAAAGAGTTTGGGACCGGCCGTTGGTGGCTATCCTCTACCGCGGTCCAAACCTCGGGCTCAGATTGAAAACGGATACCAAGGGCTATTGCGCCGCAGACCTTGTGCGGGGCGCCATACTGAAGCTTATCGGGCAATCGTCACGGTAGCGCCCGCCCATGGCTTGTAGACGAGCGAGATGGGGCGGGCGCCTACGAGGGACGGAACATAGACACCCAACCGGAGCCCAGGGGAGCCCACGAGACCAACGCCCTCGGCCGCGTCACTCAGCTTATGGGGTTTAGGCGGGTTCTGCTTCGTATCACGTAAAGACTGGCCTGCTTTCGCCCGCATCGAGAGGGGTTATCTTTTGTCATCGCTCTCCCATCGCGCGTACGGACTCTTGCGATGTTGCTAATAAGGTTCGATGCTACGATGTAGTTTGTCTAGGTCGTGGTCGAGGGGTGCATGGTAGACCGCTTAGTCGTCCGGAACCGGTCAAGCGCGACGACCCTCTTGTCGCCTGAGAACCCCCCTCCTTCACAAAATCCGGGGAGACCAGGACAAATAAGGTTTGGGGGGAGGGGAGGGGGGGATAGAAGGGTGGGATGGTGGTAGCCGGGGGGAACCGGGCTGCCGGGAGTTCGTGAGAATAGGCAGGGAGAGGGGGCCGGGGAGGAGGGCCACACGCGAGCATCCACCCGAGAGCTGCTCACCGCGTCCCTCACTCGAAGAAGAAAGAAAGAAAAAAAGGGGAGAGGGCCGAGGCCCGAGGCCGTTCTATGATATGGACCCAGCAGGGAGCCATGAGGGGAAAGAAGGCGGATGCGAAGGGCCTCGAAGCAACTTCGTCCAGGGATGCTCGCGCATGCCCGCGTGTAGGTGTATGTGTGTGGTATATATACCATCCTCGGCTACGCCCCCTTCTACGCTCTTCAAAACCCCTTTATTCTGTTCCTGAGTTGCCCTCCCAGCAGATACCTTGTAGACCCCAACCCCTCCCACCCCTGGTCTTGACGTCCTACCCGCATCATTATCGTCCCATCTAGCCGTGCATACGCGCATGGGCTGATCTTGGCCGATTGGCATTGCCCCTACTGAACCTCGTGCGTCGAATCGGGGGAACGTCCCTCCCCGTTGCCGACAACTGGGTATATTAACAAGGACTATAAGCACTCCTATCGCAGGCGAACCGAAAAGGGATCCTGTTCCTACACTCCCCAGACCCTAAACTGCCCATCGAGCCTTCCGCCTCTTCTATAAACCACAATGTTCCCCACGCCCCGCCAGCCCAAGATGGCGCAGCCAATGAGCGGTAGCCTGGGGAGCCAGCATCTCTCTCGTTCCGCTACGTAAGTCATGGACATACACGCAACCTCCTTCTCCTCCTTGCTTTTCGAGCCCTCTCTTTCCATCTTCTAGGCCAGACCTGGATGGCCTCTCCCGCAAGAAACTGATGCGCCTCAACCCGTCCAGGCGCCACCGCGGCCTCTTCATCTTCGCCGCCACCATCACGGGACTAGCCGCCGTCACGCGGTACCGGACCCGCCAGAACGAACAGGCCCAGAGGAATGCCTCGCTCGGCCACCCCAATTACTACGTCAGCGTCGAACGCAGCGGCGGTGGTATCTGAAACCTTCCCGGCCCGCCTTTTCCTTTTTCTTCTCCAACTTTGGGCATCACCAAGGGGCTCTGGAGCGGTATATGGTTATGGGCTTATCTGTGACATACCCGGGGATTGAGCGTCCATCCCGAGGATGGGAAGCAGCAGGAAGCAAGCAGCACTACCGGTCTGCCGGAAAGTCCTGCCTGTATTATCTATTTCGTTTCTCAATAGAAAATGCTAGCCAATGTAGAAATCGACTCAGAGATGAGAGGCATACGTAGGTACACAGACATACACACGTAGAGAGAGGGGGGGGGGGGGTTGGGGAGAGACGAGAGCCTGTGCAGAACCAACATGACATTTGCTTAGTTTGGCACTCAACTCATAGGGACCCAACAATTGAGAGAAATAGTGGTCATGTAGCAAAGAGGTATCATTAGAACACGGCCAAGGCCGCCTATCTTGCTCCCTCGCGCGAAGCTGGGTATGTGGAAGAAGCAGAGAAAGCAAAAAAGAAGAGAAAACTCCCAGGTCTATGCTGGCCCGAATCCGTGGAACGCCGCCCTCTTCGGCTCCTCATCACCGAGACGAGCCAGGTACCAATTGCCGTATGGACACGCTTGTTGTCCGAAGCTCGGCAGTGCCGAAACGCAAGCGACCGGCAGCCATAGTGGCCGACACCGTTGTTCCCATTTTTATTGTTCCCGCCTGCAAACGCCTCAAGCCCAGTCCATATCGTCCTCTGCCGCTTCCATCTCATCCACAGCTGGGTTCTTACGGGGTCGGCCTCGGGGCTTCTTCGTCCGAGAGTTGGAACGCGCACGCTTCTTCCGCCCTCCGGGCGTGTCACTTGCTTTCCTTTTGCGACCTCGGCCATCACCAATATCATCCTCGTCCTCATCGTAAGGCTCGGGCGTGGCGAGCTCCCCATCGCCGTCCACCTCGTCCTCTGCCTCGTTGACTTTGAGTTCGTTGTCCACATTCATGAGCTCCACGAAGCTCTTGCACATCTCCATCATGCGCTCTTGTGAATCAAGGCCGGTCATTATGGCCGATATGTCCTCCCATAACTTGTCTCCCGTGACACCCGCAACTTTGACGGGCGCTTTGGCAAGATCACTTGCTGCCATTTTGCCTTTGCCACCCACCTTGGCCTTGCTTTCTGCTCTGATTTTGCCCAGGTTGTACAGCTTCCGCAAATAAGCGCGTGCTTCCCAGACGGCCAGCAGGATCATAGAGCTAGCTGTGAGCTGACGAAGGCGATCAGCGTCGACAAGAGGCGCGGCAGGGGCATCAGTTTGTGCTTGACCCGCCTCGGCGTCTGCTGGCGCCTGAGGCGCCAGGATCATATCAACGCGTAATTGGAAGATGTCTGCTTCGATGGACTGCGCTATTCCGGAGCCAGTGTTGTGTACCATCTTTTCCATGGCAACGACTGTAGCCTGAAGGTCGCCCAAGGCCACGTAGTCGAAGAAGGCGAGGTTCTCGACCAGGAAACGCGAAAAGTGAACGTGGTCCATCATTTCTTCGGCGGTGAATTTGGACATGTCGAAGTCGATCTGATTGACGAGCTTGAGAAGGAAGCGCTGTCGGCTTTTGGCATTGCTGCTGTCCTTCATGATCCCCAGCGTATGGTGAAGTTTCGAAGTGAACGGGTTGGTCGTGGCACCACGTGGGTCGTGCACGACATCGCGCTGATACTGGAAGGCCGATTGAACGGCCCTGGCGTATTCTCGCTCAATGACCGTCTCGTGCTTTTGATGTATAGAACGATGTTCTCGGAGGGCCATTTCGGAGATCCTGGCAATAGGACAAGTCTCCAATGTAATCAGCGTGACGCCCGTCTCCTTGGGATGCGTCAGACCTTGGCGACTGATGCTGGTCAGTACTTCGGTTGCTAGCAGTGCGTGCTCATCTTGCGTGGCAGTCGTAATGCGGTTGATTTCTTTCAGAAATCTCTGACAAGTCGCACTTGCCACGTCATCAAAAGTTGTGCTTCCCATGATCTTTAGGTCTTTGTGCCCAGCTTCATCCTTGTTGTTCTTGGCAGCCGCGGCAGCCTTTTCCGAGCGCCTTTCTTCGGTTAGCAAGAACTCCTTAAACGAGCGGAGGATCATGGATTCCAGAGCAGGTATCTGCTCATCAAACACTTGTTGGAAAGTCGTGTACACATTAGGAGCAACGAAATTCCGGGGGTTTGATTGGCAGATGAGGCCGATGGCATCGAGAGCAGGCTTCCTCAGCTCTGCCGGTTGCGAGGGACTCGCAAAAGGTATGAGGACATCCACCATCAATTTCGATACGGAGTTCCCCTTCCACTTGGGAAACTTGGTCCGGAAGAACTCCTCGTGGCTGTCCAGGTCACAGTGCTTTCCCGCCATGCCAACGATGAGAGCGTAGCGGTCAAACTTTCGCGTGTTTTGTTGGTCCAGAGGCCCTTTCGTCGATAAAGCCCGTATCTGTTGGATCTGGACCATGCTGGAGCACACCAGACGCGCCAGGTGGACCGATGTCTCCAGCAAGTCACTGATAATCCACAGACAAGCAAACAGATCGTCCAGTAGAGTTCGCGTCACCTTGCTCACGCAGGGCATGAGCTCTTTCCTGATCTCAGCAAGAAACTGTGAGTGCACCTTCGAAACCTGGGGGAGCACTCGACGGTAAATAACAACCACCGCCCTTGAAACGGCCAGGTCCTCGCTGGTGCCGACACTTGCGATGCGTGGTTGGAGCAGACGGATTTGCTCGAAAGTGAACAATCTGGGCTCGGCTTTGGCGAATATCATCAAGACCTGGAGCGCATCTTTGCCCGAAGGGGTAGATGGATCATCCGAGTCAGGATTATCGACGAGGTCGAACATATTAGCCACCAACCGCGTACAGACCTGGGAATTCGCGCTGGCGAGCTTTGCGTCATCTGATAGGATAGTCTGGAACATCTTGTCGAGGGCTAGAGAAGAGTTGCCCTGCTTGACCGTCTGCACTATGAGCGCGACATGGTTTGTGAGCGCCTGTCGGTAAGCTGTCGACTCATCCGCCTTGTAAAACGGGGCAATCCAGACTTCCTCGACCATCTGCCGTGCCAGTTCCTTGACGCTTTCGTCCGGATCAGTCGAGCGGTGGAGTAGGCCGTTGGCGATATCGCTGCGGACCTCTCTGCTCTCGTTGCCAAGATATATGTCTCTGGCCAGCTTCATCGCCCTCTTGCGGACGGCGACACTCGTGTCCACGAATCTTTGAATGATGGTCTCGGTCATTTTCGCCTCGAGACTGGGTCGCATCAAAATGCACTTTCCGATCAACCCCAGGGCCGAGTCACGGACTTGGGGGGAAGAGTCATTGGAGCACGTCAATATCAGCCCAATCACGACGCTGTCGCCATCCAGTATCGACGGGTCCGTTTCCAGCACTTGGGTGATACTCTTCAGACTTTTGCTGCGGACAGTGGCGGCGTCCGTGGTCATTGACTGCATTAGGATTCCGAGGATGATTTTAAACGACGCGCAGAATTGCGATCGTAGCAGGATGATGGAATGCGACAGTCTGGCATGATTGGGCACCACGCTCTTGAAACTATACTCGCTTGTAAGCCAGCGCCGGTCTTCGATCATATTACGCAGTCGGTATGCGATCCTGCCATATTCAGCATCACGCTGCTCGTCATCCTCCTGATTGTCCTCGTCGTAGGCCGTGCAGAGATCCGTCGCCCAGTCGGTGACCATGCAGGAGATGGCACTTCGAAGGTGGGGGTCGTCCCGCACACGACCCTCGAGATATTCCAGCAGGACGCGATACGGGCCCAACCAGCCTGTGATCTTTTCGGGCGAGTGTTTCTGTTCAAGCGCCATGGAGGATAGGTCGGCCAGCCAGTATCCCAGCTCATCAGCATCGCTGCCTTCGAACGTATTGGCTGTTTTCCGCACGTGCGAGCGGAGCTTCGAGATGGCGGCAGCCATGAGGCCTAGTATCTCCAGAGCCATGTTCTTCGCCGGTGCGTTGTGCTTGTCGCTCTTAATCACATCCAGCATCATGTACATGGTCATGCGAAGGAGGAGCTCCGCTGCCGGCCAGTCGGGCGAATCGAGACACGTCGTGAAGTCCTCGACAAAAAGGTCAAAAATGGCACGGGGTGTGTTTTGCTCACTAGTTTTGGCAACTCCGAGGGCGCGCTTGACGATGTAGTTCACAACGTAGGAAGCGTTTCGTTGAGCGGTGTCAAAGAGAGGCCTCGAAAGCGCTTCGAGTTCCTGAATGGCGGTGTTGTGTTGAATGGCCGCCATATCCTCGGTCCTCACGGTGTAGGCCATCTCTGTAGACCCGGCCGCTGCCGGGGGCAGCTCGACGTAGCCCTCGTCACCTTCTTGAAGCGATTGCAGGATCGTTCCACTCATGGGCCCCTTTTTGTCGTGGACTCTGCCCGCGCTCGCCTGCACCAACCTCATGATGAGCGCCGTAACGGGCTGGATGCTCCCACCATCCGCCAACTTGAACTGCCTGGCGTGTATTTTTCCTTTAGGGAGTTTCTCAAGCGAAGACAAAATGTCGTCGAAAATTCCCTGTCGTTGTGCAGGATGCGTTAAAAAGATCTGCGAAAGCATGTCCATGGCAACGAGTCGGACGCCGTCGAATTTCTGCACCCCGACCACCGAGTCTCGTTCGGTATATGCGTTCTCAACAAAGATGAGGCGAGAAGAGGTGAACTCGAGAGTATTCAGCACAGTCTCGGAGAGGTCAATGCTTGTATTGAGCGTCGACATGAGCGCAAATAGCTTCTGGCAAGCGGTGAACATGGTGCTGACAGGCTTCTTCTGGGCCTGCAGCAATTTGAATAGCTTGCCGGTCGCGCCTGAACTACGCATCTCAGCAACGGGAATGACGATGTTGTCCATGACGTTTTTAAACAAGTCCAACCCCTGCTGAATGCTGTCTTCGGAATACAGCTGCTTTTCTTCACGGCCACCACACATGACGGTGAGTGCTGTTCGGGCGGCCTTGAGGCCAGTTTCCACGTCGGACAGTGATTGTATCCACATGCCAACTTCAATTTCGCCCCAGCTCTCATCGATTTTGAGGTCGTGGCTTTCGGTATGTCGCAGGGAGCCTTCGCATAGACTTTGGAGACGTTGAAGCGCTTCTACGGGAACTATCCGGAAGCAGCCAAGGTCAATGGTCTTTAGAAGGAGCTTCTGCACCCGATCATAAGCAGCTGTAGTCAAGGCCGGCTGTTGGTCTGCCACAAGGGCAACCCAAGGATTGGGACCAGATTGCTGCCCAGATACCATATCCTCAGCTTCGAAGAAATCCTGTAGACACTTCTGGAGGTCCTTCAAGGCGCCATTCGCGCGCTGCCGGTTGTTCAGTCCCCCATCCAGCAGAGTTTCGTTGTTTTGAAGTTCTGTACGGTGGCGTTTGGTGGAGAGGTGAACAGGAGCATCCGCCGAATCCTCTACGATGGCAAAGTCTGACTTGTCGAAGGTAGCCGCTGGCAATTCAATACTGAGGCCTACTATCGGCGGGCCTTCCGAACTCGCCTTGGGCGGTATTTTTGGCTTCTCCGAATCATCTGACGTAGGGGAGCTTGGCGGAGCTACCTGGGGTGCCAGCGACGGAGACTGCTTTGCCGGTATGTACGGCTCAGGCAATGGTTGCGGCGGAGGTTGAGAAGCCGGCAAATCAGCCGGGGAAATCGTCTGCTGCTGAACCGGCGCTGGGGGCTTGATGGTCTGTTTGGCCTTGGCCGACAAGGCCGCCTCGTAGTCTCGTTGACTAGGCAAGTGGACTTCAATGTGCGATCGGTTCTTTGTTGCAGCCGGGGCATTCGAAGCAGCAGGGTTCTGCTTGACGACTTTGGGCACGTCGCCCTTGTGCACCTTGGGCGACTTTTTGGCGATTTGAGGAGACATGTTCTGACCGTTGGCCGTGGGTATTGGGGCCTTCAAGTCTGAGGCAATATTGCTGAAGCCCACTGGGCTGTTATCGTACAACATGCGCGCGAATGGCGACAGGTTATCAGCAAGCCTTTTCGCTGCACCATTACTGGGGCTTTTATTGTTCGTATTCGGGGCGGTTTTGAAGTTACTAGATCGCGATTCCGTCAGCAGGTGACCTTTGGAGGAATAGAGGCCACGACATTCCATGAACGTACAATGTGGTGACCCTGCCGGCCTTCAACAGGTTCTGCACATATTCCAATGTCCCTTCGAGCCTTTTAGACTGGTTCGAACTTGCCGCAGCCTCCGCATTCAGGGAATCGTAGTCGTCGTGGGAGACAAGGCCGTCGACTGGGAGCGCAAGAGGACCAGAGCCGATTGTTGGGTTATGAATGATATCTAAATAAGAATGCGAACGCTCGTTAGTCCTGGGTCCAACAGCAGTACGATGACCTTGCGCAAGCTGGGGGCATTGTTGGGGGAAGCCACGTTAGGAAGCGGCAGCTTCCCCGATTTTGTGGTTATGTCATGTACATGTGCCTGTGTTCTCGATCGTACTCACCGGGCTCAAAGGGAAAAACCGATGTGAAGGGCGTATAGGGCAAGGCCTCGTTCAAGGTGAAGGGTCGGCTGTGCTGCGGCTCGGGCTCGGGCTCCAGGTGGTGATGCTGTCGCTGCAGGAGCATGTTGGGCTCGATGTACTGGGCCTGGCCGTCCTCGGGCGACGCCATGCCCATCATCATACCCATGCCGTTGGGGGCATGCGACTCGTGGTGTGCCATGCCGTTCTACCGAATGCTTCAAGATACCGCCGCGGCGGTTGTCTAAGTTACGTCGCCGCTGCTGCCCCCGGGTGCATTGCAATGATGTTTGCGTCGGGGGAACGAGGCCCGCGGCCGTTGGTCGACGTCGGTGGGTGGGCAGGTTCCGGACAAGTGGATGCGGTTCCCGGAACAGATGCCAGAGCGCAGGCAAGGAAGAGTTGGAAGAAAGAATGGCGGCTGTTGGCGACTTCAGGTCAGGACGAGATGGGAAGCCGCGGCAGCCTCGCGCTAGGTCGGGGACGGGCCCTCGTAGATTGGGTGGATCGTTTGGTTAAATCGTGGGGCTGCCACGGAGAGGTAGGTACATCAAGTAAAGGCGCGCTTCCTACGACGAATTTGCCAATCGGGTCGCGGTCACCGACATACGGGCCGGGATACACGCAGACAAGAGGTACTTACTACCTAAGCCGGGCCCGAGGGGATCCAGCAGAAGTGTTGCCTCGATAGTCTCACGCGTGGTTTTGGCCAGCGTAAGACAAGGTTGGGACCCTGGCGTGTCTTCCATAGTGGCATACAGGGATTCGTCGAGGCCAGCCCGAAAGGGCCATAGGTACAAGTACACAATGTACTGAGAGGTATGTACAACATCGTACAATTCACATCCACAGGCGCAGGGCTCGTGCAAGCTACGAATAGAGAGTATGCGTGCCAAATGGGCGGATACCACCCCAAAATATTGGTCGGCATCTGGAAATACGTTACCAGCAGCCTTTCAAGTTAGTACTTAGTGCATGTAATGTAGGTTAGAGGTAGGTAGGTACATGGCAAAGCCAGGGGATCTCCGTCGCAACCTAAGCTGCTAGAGATATTTTTTCCCTGCCCTTTGACTGGCTACACTCCAGACGCAGATACTACCTACGGCTTCGCGACCCTTTGTCGTATCGAGAACAGCGCATTGCACACCTTTTTACTGCTGTCAAATTCTGCCTTCCGACAACAGGACCCCCGACATCCATAATGAGTGCGATCGGATCTTTGGTGTTCTGCACCAGCTGCGGCAATCTCCTGCCGGCCTCCAAAGGTGACGAGAAGAACATTCTCACGTGCGAGGCTTGCGGCGCCCAGAACAAAGGTCCGTAGCCTTCGGAGAAGCTGCTGGCTCCCATCAGCTTGGGACATTCTCTGCGAAATACGCAAGGATCTCTCGCCGACTAACGCTGGTTTGTGCAGATACCGTCTTCAAAGAGATTGTCACTCAGACCAAGCCCTCAGACTTCCCTTCCCTCTTGCGCCAGAAACTCTCGACCGTTCAGACGGTCGAGCGCCACAAAATCCAAACTGAGGCTACCACCAGCGAGACCTGCGAGAAGTGCGGACGGACAGAGGTCAGATTCTCGGCTGTGCAGTTGCGCGGTGCCGACGAAGGCAGCACAATCTTCTTCACCTGCGATTGCGGTCACAAGTACGTCCTTACGCCCGGGTGCGCCCGTTGCTCACTTGCTAACCTGCGGATAGATGGAGCGCCAACAACTAAGATACCCCGATACCTTTCTCCACGTTTCGATGTTCCAATTTCACAGGGCGGGCCTCGACGCATCTTTCGAGCCACAATGCGATTTCTTCTATTGGGTATAAAATAAACTGAAGTCCTCACAATCCCTTCTACGCCGCCACGGTTGTCGTGGGACCGTCGGGGATGAGCGCGTACTCGGTCTGATGGCTCTGTTCGTAATCAACCATGTCCAAAGCAACAATGACGCTTTCCCGCACCACCTTCTCCTTGTCGTTGAGGAACTTCTTGAGGGTCTCTTCGACGCCCTCTTCCTCACCAAGGCTACCCAACGCCTCGGCCGCTTCGTGGCGGACCATGCTGGCTTCCTCGGTATTGCTCAACGCAGCCGTGAGCGCGGGTATGGAAGCAGGGTGGCAGAGCTGTCCGAAGACGAAGGCAATCTCGTGACGGAAAAGCGCCGACGAGTCCGAAAATCCCTTGGCAAGGGCCTGGACGGCGGGGACGGCAGTGGGCAGATCGGGCGGCGAGGCGAGGTCACGGAGGGCAAACATGGCGCGGTATCTTTTAAACAGGGGTGCCTCGGTGTCCAGCAGGGACTTCTCGAGATCGGGGACGGTCTGTGTCGATTCAGGCATGGGGGGCGCTGGGTCTACGGATGCGAAATCACTACATGTCAGTTAGCCACCGCTCTCATGTACGCCTATGGTTGGATATTGGAGAAATGTGGACAGACGCATACCTCTGGTGCAGCTTCTCCTGCTTTCTTTCCTCAGAGTTCTCCCACTCGATGCGCGCCAGGGCGATCTCGCAAGTCTCCTTGACCGATACGTCCTCGCCGTCGCGGTTCATGTACTCTTTCAAAATGTCCAGGCTATCGGGGAAGCCTAGGGCGCCAAGGCCCTCGGCGGCCTCGTGTCGGCACATGGGGTCCTCTTGCAAATCGGCCAGGACTCTCTGTAAGGGGGCGATAGCGGCCGTGTTGCCCGATTGGCCCAGGCAGTAGGCCAGCTCGTGCTTCAGCAGCGCCGAGGGCGAGGCGAAGGCAGCGGCAATGGCATCAATGGCAGCAAGCGCCTCCTCGGGCGATCCGTGCTTGGCGACATGTTTGAGCGAAAAGAGGGCGCGGAACCGGAGGGGCAGCGGGGTGGCCTCGGAGCACAGCGACTCACGCAAACTGGCCACTTTCTGGGTTGCGCTGGGCGTCGAATCGTCGTGAATCTGGATCTCGGTCATTTTGGTGATGCTGTTCTCTGACATGCTACGCAAGAATCACGGCGACAAGGGGTAATAATAGAAGAGAGGCGCCTATCGTTTATCCTTCGGTCGGAAATGGAGGGGTTGATTGTCCGCGCGTTGGATTTTTTTCGCAACTTGGTTGGGGTCTTGGAGGGGTTGTAATACTATCGATAACCAACCGGAGCTGCAAGGGGCCTTTCAGGTGCGTAGTACATCATGTACCCATAAGTGGGGGATCAACATGTTGCTACAGTGGGAAGTTGATGCACAGGGACGGACGGGAGTGCATGACTGCATGGGTGTTGCGATGCATTTGACTTGAATTCCCTACTCTAACAGACCTGAAAACATGGCATTTCTTGGTCAGCTCGTTTTCTTTCGATTTGATGCTCCAAGCCCACGAGAAGAAGGAGGGGGGGGGAATCAGTAATACAGTTAAAAATGTAGTAGGTATGGGTTGCCGGTGGCCTCTTCCTGGCAGCCAGGGCTCTAGTTAAGGGAATCTGCCGTTGAGGTTCGATCTGGCTCCATCCGCATGGGACCACTGAGACTGATGCGTCATTACTAGTACCCGAGTACGTACCGGACTTCTCAATGACCCATTTGCTGCTCCTCTGTCCACTTTTGTCTTGTAACTCACAAGTCGGTTCACTGCCCACCCACACTGGCAACCAAACAGCACGACAATTCGCCTGGCTTGATGAGAGCGTCACTTTCCGAGTTCTTCAGGCCGACGACATACAAGATGGCCTTGCACGCTGCCTCAGGCGACCCCAAATTCATCTGTCAGTAGTCGCCCTCCCGGCCACGGAGGCCTTCACTTACACAGGCCACAGTTGCCCCTGCCGGTAAAGAGATGCAAGGCCAAGCCGAGCAATTCAAGAAAGGCATGCTGACGCGTGCCGACTTGGATCCGACGAGCCCCATCCGGCAGTTTCATGTCTGGTTCGCCGCGGCGCAGCAATCCGATGCCGTTGCCCACCCCGAGACGTGCTGCCTGTCCACAGCCTCGCTCCCGTCCGGTCGTGTCTCGGCCCGAATGGTCTACCTCAAAGAGCTGGACCCCAAGGGTTTCGTCATCTACAGCAACTTCGGTACGAGTCGTAAGGCCGCCGACTTGGCTACCAACCCGTGGGCCAGTCTGACGTTCTGGTGGGAGGGCTTAGAGCGCCAAGTCCGCGTGGAGGGCAAGGCGAGCAGGATCTCGGCCGAGGAAAGCCAGAAGTACTTCGGCACTCGCGTGCGCGGGAGTCGAATCGGTGCCTGGTCCAGCCGGCAGAGCCAAGTTCTCAAGCCAGAAGGCGAGGGCGACGACGGCCGGAAGGAGCTCGAGGGCTGGGTTCGTGAGACGGAGGAGAGATTCAAGGACAAAGAGGAAATTCCGGTTCCAGAGTTCTGGGGCGGGCTGAGGATCGTGCCCGAGCTGGTTGAGTTTTGGCAGGGCCGCGAGAGCCGACTCCATGACCGGTTCACATATACCAAGAAAGAGGGTACCGACGAGTGGTCCTTGGACAGACTCAGCCCGTAGGCAGTCTCTAGTTATGATTTCATTCATGAAATGTAGATATATAGCCCAGCCACCATTCGAAAGATATCCGTTACATCATCTGGAAGGACTCTTCACCGACGACTGCATTAACCAGCACCACAGGTATGCCTAAAGCTTAACGTCCCCAAAAGTACGAGAGAGTGCATGATTAGGAAAACAGGATACTTTCCCTAGCCATGCGATGGCGGAAATCGCAGCTCTTCTCGGATCACCCCTATGGGGGGGGGGGGGGGGGGGTGTGACACTATAACCAACTGCATAAATACACTCAATAAAGCACACCAGCAACGAGGGCTTGTGGCCAATCGCGAAAAAGGATTTCGACTACAAAAGCTCACTGGTACTACTACTCAAACCACTGATGTGCTTCTCTCGCCGAGCAAATTGATTTGGCAGAACTTGGCTGAGCGAGGAAGGCTGTAGCAACAACCGAATGCCTTAACCAGCATGTCTCTCCAGACGGAGCTTGCAAGTCTTTGGAATCCGTATCAAGGGAGTGCCTGCATTCAGCACAGCCGGAAATGGCAAGAATCAAGGGCGACTGGCTGGAATGCTCCCAAAGGCGCCATCATACCATTTGTGGGCTCCCACGGGACGCTGTTCTTTGTGTATCCTTTCTTTGTCGTCATTTTCGTCTCTTCCGACGCCAGCGTCTGACAGTGAAAAGAAGCTTTGAGAGTAAAATTACTAACTGACATTTACCCTCTCTCGTCTACACTCGTTCTGGACATCTGTAAAAGTCCCATAATTAGACCGAGATCCTAGATTGAGGAACGAAGCATCCTTCAGTCGCACACAATCGCCTGTGCTAGCTTCTCCCAACCACCGCGACCAGCGGTAACACAGTAGCGTACCAACACTGACAGTTCGGTTTACACCCACGAAATGGGCGACGAAAAGGTAACTTTCTGGACCCCTCCCGGGTTTTGGGTGAGATATTCACTGATACTTCTAGAAGAAGACACGCAAACGCCGTCGTGCAGACGACGGTCATCGACCCCCACCGAAGGCAAAGCGGTCCAAAGAAAAGCCAACTGGGGCAAGTGGTGGCTCAAACCAACTAGAGCCGAGCCTTCGGGGGGGTGTCGGCTCTGATGCTGGCTCCGGAGAGGCCCAAGGATCTCACGGGGATGGCTCGGCAAGCAACAAGGACGTTTACTATTTGTTTGCATCCGACACCATTGTCTGCGGAATCGCCGAGGGCCTGCGTCTCCAGGAGAATGTCTTACAGAATTTCCCTGCGGCTACACCGAGCGACAAGCGGTACGGCAACCATGCCAAAACCACGCTGGAAGACTTGGAGATGCGAGTGGAGCCGCCGGAGCCTCTGGAGCAGATAGTCAGAAGCATCATCCAGCATCCAACGGATGAGGACGCCAATGCATCGTTTGCAACGGCCTGGGATATTCTCCAAGCACAGAGGGAACACTATGCGACGCAGTTTAGCGATGTGTCGTCGGGTGAGCAACTTGATGAAGAATCGGCAAGAGCCCTCAACACGGCCCTCGCGAACCTCCAGGCCATGGAAGTATTTGGATACCTAAGGTGCTGGGAAGGGTTTTCCTCCGACTTGGCGACGCGCTTGGACGGTGACAGGCAGCTGAGGGGCGTTCTCATTGAATGGAACCGAATGCAGCTGCTCATGGACGGCTATGTCCTCGTTCATGGTTCTCGTCCCCAGTCAGAACGAGACGCCAAGCATGGCAAGGCAGCTCAGAGGGCGAGGAGGGCATGGATCCGAGAAGACAGCCGGTGGTCATTCAGCGATCCTCCTGGCAGCGTCCATCTCGTCGTTGGAAATGAACATAGGCCACCTGCCAATGTCCTATTTCAACAGCCTCCCAACGGCCCACACACCACTTTGGACGATCCACGAACTATGAGTCCGCTTCACGTTCGGCGAACCACAACGACATCCAGCAGCACCGGTCCACAACCACCGCCGACTAGACGACCACTGGGCACCACGGGGTCGCAGCAGCTGTCGAGCGCCTCGACGGCGCGCCTTGAGAAATTGCTCGTCGATCTGGTCCGCAAAGTTGATTACTTGGAATACCAAGCACGGAACGAGTTTGCGAGCCTCGACAGAGAGATCCGCTCTGCGAGACGTATCACGAAGGAAGGCATCCGAAAGGGCCAGCGGGACAGCTCGCCTCTGCCCCCGCTCCGCAGGCTCTCGCTCGGCCAGCTTGACGAATACGGGCCGTCGATACCAGGACAGCGTCCCGTCCCGGGTCCTGTCCGTATAATCCGTGCGGCTGGGTTGGACTACTCGCCAGAAATGTCGCCAATCGATCGTTCAGCCCCCATGAGCCTGTCCCCCGGGATCAACCCCCAAGGGGCCAGCACCCCGCAGCAATCGCCTGACTATGGCCCCCCATCCAGTTTGAGCCTTTCTTCTGAGCTCAAACCCCAAGGGGCCAGCACGCCGAAGCAGTTCCACCGGGGGCGAAATGAAGATGATTCAACACATGAAGCTGGATTCGAGGGAGAGACGCCGGTGGCGGGCCCCTCTGGTACACAGTAGCCACTGGTCGTACGGCTGTAATCCGAGAAGCCCTAGCCTGGTGTCTCCCACCCGTCTTTCTTCTTCCCGCTCTCGGTCGGATCAACGACGCCGACAAAGCAGAAGTTGGTGTGCTTTTTAGATGGATAGAACATGCCGAGCGGGCATTTTGAGAAAAGGAGACACATGGCGTGGGGGCCGGCGAGGAGCGAGAAAAAGTGCCAACGGAGGCCAACCTCACCAGTACCACGTCTCTCTTTGGCAATAGGAAACCACGGTACCGCTCGCTCTTACTGTTATTGATGGAGATCCGGTGACGGACTGCATGGAGGTCCAGCGGCAAAGACGGTTGTACCTGGAGATGATTCGAGATGAACTTGAGCCGTCATGGCGACGGCAGACAGCTCGGCGCCGCGAGGTTTGGGGATACAAATTTTGGCTGGGTTTGATATCGCGTTAGAGTTCGGACTGGCAGTTTTCATTTTTGGTTGGTTTCCTTGGTTAGCCTGCAACGAGAGGAGAAATGACAACCCACGGCATTTTAAGAGGGGTGCTTCTATCAACCATTCATCGGTTGGGCTACTTACCTATTTCTAGGGGTCTGGCTGTCCAATTACCTGCTCATAAAAGGTAACCTCTCAGACGGTAATCGGACGTCCCGAATAGCCCGATGCGGTGAAATCGATGCGGCTTACCAGAGCCATTAGCGAAGGTCCTCCGTTCTACGAACAACCCATCCATCAAGGCCAGACAAGAGGTAGAGGTGCATCCCCCACCAATACTACAGAGCAGGCTCAGCGTTGTGATCAACCGCAGTGGCTGTGAAGGGGGTTAGCAAAGTAGAGAGAATGGTTTGCCCGGTGACCCACATTGCAGAAATGCTGCTCCTACGGTCGAAACGATCATGGTGACGGCGCCAATGCTTGATGCCGGTATTTGGAATAAAGTAGATGAGGAAGGGGTTGATGTCTTGTATCAGACCCTATGGTTTCCTGTCAGGACATCGAGACTGCGGGGGACCTCCCCATGCGGCCGAGACCCCGGGACGACAACTTACAAGACTGTGGGGCCCAGTATAGGCAACCTCCTGGCCTCCACCACAGGGAGGCGTTTGGGAGTAATGCTCGCGGAAGGGACCATATGAGGTAGAAAAGCCTACGCGGCGGCCGTACGTCTGTTTAGGGATCGCAAGGTGCTCCAACGGGATGGTACACAAAGTTTGTCCAAAAGACGGTGTCTGTCCGGGAGATGCATAGGATTGGAGCCCATGCCAGACGGTGCTTTATGCTGGGACGGGCTAACTTGTAAGGTTCGGACCGCCGCGTTGGTTTAGAGCGGAAGGGAATCTGGCGAGGGGGGTCGCAAAATAAACGACTCAACTAAAAGGCTGTTCTTAGTGTGCTGAGCCGGTTACCTTTCTAGTTGAGTCACTTTTTTTTGCTACCCTCCTGTCTGGCTCGACTCTCGACATGTAATAGTGGTGCCAAGGCGCCAGATGTAGTCCCGGGAGATAGCGTAGGGCAACGCGGACTGCGATTCCCACAAGCTAATATCGGATCTAAGCAAGTACTTGAGTAACTGTTGAAGAACACGTCGCATCCGCAGAAACCGGCCCTTGCAGGCGGGGAGGGTTGGCCAGAACAAGAAGAAGCCCATGCCCAACGTCCATGAAAAGGGCGCGTCTGGAAAATGCCACAAGGAAGAGGTGGATTTCACAATGGGATTCACATCCACGACGACAGGCCTGAGTTATATAGAGCCTAGTCACCATCTAAGCTTGGCTACGGGGCCTTTGGTTCTTGACCATGAATCTTAATACCCGTGATAACTCAGCTGATAAAGAAGAGGTTCACGAGGACCCGAGGGCAGGGCCGGGGGTGGGGGGCAAGGAGACCGAGGAATACTGCTGCCCCTGGAGATCTGGAAAGCGCCTCTGGAAACGAGGACGCCTTTGGGGGTGGGTTTTGCAGACAGGGGTGTGGGATTGCGATGACGACCGATCAGGGCCACAAGGTTATTCACGCGTAGACGTAGCGGCTACTGAAACCATCGCCACCACTGGTTACTTACCATAAAGTACCTACCTATGGTGCCGGTACGTGCTTGTTGACGAAGGTTGTTGCGTATATTGCTCATCTAGCACCCGACGGCCTGTGCCGGCGCACCAGTTAAATAGCCATGTTCGCCCACTTCCCATTGCTTGGATTTCTTCTTCTCTTTCAACCCCAAGGAAGCCATTCTAGATCAAACGGAGCAGTGTCGCCATTTTGGAGCCATCCAGATGTCAACGCCGCCGTAGTAAGTATCGCTACTGTGCTAACAACCCTAGCCCTTTGCTTACCACTTTTATCAGCCGGCAGCTAGATATTCCAATCCGCTACTCAAGGCGAGCTGGGCGCCCGTACACCGATTGATGACGATGGAGGAGTCACCTGCATCCCAGGCAATGATGAAGATGCGGGCAGAAAGACGTCCATGTTACTTTCTGGACGGTTGTCTTCTGTTACTTGCCCGAGTCTCTGAGCCGGGCGTGAAATAGTCGAGGCGGTCTGGGTTGAAGTGCCTCCCGCATCAAGCGACACATGCCTACCGATTGATGATGTGGGGGGAGTCACCTCCGACAACGAGCAATGATGACACGTATAGCCCCATTGGGCCAAGGTCTGCGATGTTCACGCACCAGTCCAAGATTAAAATGCAACATTGAGCTCGGAAATTCCTGGCTGGGACCTCACAGAGACGTAAAACTACGCCTGAGGCAGATCAAGTGCTACCAAAGTGCTGCCGGTTGGCTACTTGAATGCCGCCACACGAATAGGCTACCTGCAACAGCCATGAGCACTGCCAGGATTCTGTCCACAGGACTTTTGATGTATTCCAAACCAGGTACTTCATCGACACGGGCCAGTCGGGAAGTTGGATTTGGAACGCTTTGTCACGGTTTGATTTCCCATGAGCAGCCGCCCCCAGAGACCATGGAACGGCCAACGGGAGAATGATGAGGGACGGAGTTGGGATTTGACAATCCCACGTGTCATCTGACTCACTCTGGGGGTCGAGGGCATTCAGTGCTGTGACGGGGCGGAAAGGAACGAGGAGGTGATGCGGCGCGGATGATACTAGCAAATCCTACCGGATTATGGGGAGGAAAAGAGAAGAAGACAAGAGGAACTGGGGAACATGGGATATTTATATCGACGACTGTCACTGGCACCGGACCCAGTGGTCAGCCAGGTGATTACGGCGTGAAGGAAGCCGCCATAACATCGGGGGAGGCGGAATGGAGCAAGTCCTTGCCTTGGAGTGTATCTCACGAAGTCGTGGAGACGCTGCGATTGTATCGGGGGAGGCGGCATGCAGCAGGGCTTTGCGTTGGATGTGTATCTCAAGAAGTCGCAACTCGTTGACCACCAGGCGCAGAGCCCCTTTTTGTCGTTCTTGACGTGCACATGGCGCACTTGACTGCTTCGATTGCTCTTTTGGCAAGGAATAAATGTCGCTTCAGCAAGTAGGCATTTTCCCTCGGCCAAATATGCACCCGCTACCCAGAGACGTTTAAGAGTCACTGGCGTCGGCACCATGTTTGGAACACGGCGACAGATTCAATCATGAAATAAGTGAAACACATATATGTTCGGCTCTGTACTGCTACATTGCTATCATCATGTGCGCCAACTGTCGGCTTTGGGATCCGTTGTCTGTACTTCGGCACGGGTCTGAGCAGACCCGAAGAAGCATCGAAGTACCAGTCCCGATAAATGAACGAGCGGCATAACTGTGCCTGCAATCTTTCCCACGCCTTCTAGACTGCGTAGCGCCGCTCATGATGTCCGAGTGTCAACTCAGGTAAGAAGATGGGGCGCACTTGGCCCAAATGGCTCGTCGTGTCCTTCAGAGAAGTGTCGTTAGAGGTGTTAGAGAACATGGAAAAGACGTTGGAAACAGCCAATTCGTACCCGATTCTCCCTAAATCTGGAGAACCCGGATGGACCGTCGATAGCGCACCGAAACTGAGCAGGTATCACAGTTTCAGTTGGTGTCTTGGGCACACAACCCCACCCATTCACTTGGCGAGTGTACCACTCAGAAGATTTACACTGGACGGCGTCTTGAAGAACAACTTCTTGGCCTTTTTAGCTGGCGCCGAAGCGACGGGATATGGAGCTTCCTTACGCTGTGGTCGCTGCCATGCCCATTCTGGGCCTGTGGGGTCGCCTGGCTTACAAGCTCCCGGATGCCGAGGCCCAGTTGCTCCAGCCGACCGGTGCTATGATAAATCTGGAGAAGATAATCGAGGCCTTCATTGCGGAAGCTAGTGTGCGGTGTGATCTCCTTATCACTAGCAAGCTACAATTAGCAATTATTGAGGGTAAATCGATTACTAGATTAGGAGCTGTAATCGACACGATCAAGCTATTACTTCGTAGCCTCCTCTTCAGCCTTCTTCGCCTCCTCCTCGGCCTTCTTCTTGGCCTCCTCCTCAGCCAGATTCTTCTCCTCCTCGGCCTTCTTCTTGGCCTCCTCCTCAGCCAGATTCTTCTCCTCCTCGGCCTTCTTCTTGGCCTCCTCCTCGGCCTTCTTCTTCTCCTCCTCGGCCTTCTTCTTCTCCTCCTCGGCCTTCTTCTTCTCCTCCTCGGCCTTCTTCTTAGCAGCCTCCTCAGCCAGATTCTTCTCCTCGGCTTGCTTCTTCTCCTCTTCAGCCTGCTTCTTCTCCTCCTCGGCCTTCTTCTTAGCAGCCTCCTCAGCCAGATTCTTCTCCTCCTCGGCCTTCTTCTTTTCATCTTCAGCCTTCTTAGCCTCCTCCTCGGCCTGCTTCTTCTCCTCCTCGGCCTGCTTCTTCTCCTCTTCGGCCTGCTTCTTCTCCTCCTCGGCCTTCTTTTTGGCCTCCTCTTCAGCCTTCTTAGCCTCCTCCTCGGCCTTCTGCTTCTTAGCATCTTCGGCCTTCTTGGCCTCCTCCTCGGCCTTCTTCTTGGCATCTTCAGCCTTCTTAGCCTCCTCTTCGGCTTTCTTCTTATCCTCCTCCTCGGCCTTCTGCTTCTTCTCTTCCTCTGCCTTCTTCTTGGCCTCCTCTTCGGCCTGCTTCTTGGCCTCTTCGCCCTTCTTAGCCTCCTTCTCGGCTTGCTTCTTCTCCTCCTCGGCCTTCTGCTTCTTCTCTTCCTCGGCTTTCTTCTTAGCCTCCTCCTCGGCTTTCTTCACAGCATCCTCTTCGGCTTTCTTCTTAGCCTCCTCTTCGGCCTGCTTCTTTTCATCTTCAGCCTTCTGCTTCTCATAGACTTCCTTGTCATCTTTGTCCAATAGCTTCTCTGCGGCCTCCTTCAGCTTTTTTGCTGCCTCGGCTGCCGCCTTTTCGGCATCCTTCTTGGCCTTTTCGTCGGCGCCGGCAGAGGGGCTGAGAAGAACGTCGAGGTTAACGAGCCCCTGGCCAGGAACACATACAGCCTGGCTACGGTACGCGATAGTCCGCTTCCTGCGGGCGGTCCTCTATGGGTTCGTTAGCAGAGTTCGACCAAGACAGGGGTGGCGGGGGCAACATACCGTGACCGCTCCGTCGATGGTACGTTTGATGGCTCCCCTGTTCAGGTTGGCGATCAGGTTCTGGGGCTGCAGAAGTTGGTTGGCCGCCTGAGGACTGATGACACCAAGAGCGCGGAGCTGCGCCAACTGCTGCACCTGACCAAGCAGCTGGACTTCCTGCACAACATTGAGGCCGCCGATGCTGTTGATGTCGAAGTTACAGATGCCCAAAGCCAGCATTAGCTGGCCGATGTTGTTGGCAAGAGAAGCCTGGAGGTTGTTGGGGTCCAGGCTCCCACCGCCAAGCTGCTGCGCCAGAGCAGCCTCGGATCCATTCGCGCCCCCTTGTGTGCCCGCAAGAGCACCGGGGAGGGTAAGGGCCAAAGTGGCGACGAGGGGAGTGCCGAAGAACTTCATGTTATCGAAAGATCGTGGGGATTGGGAAAAGTGAGCAACAAGTGAATGTTAAAGGGATGAAGCCCGCTGAGGCAAAAGTTAGGAACGCTTTGAACATTCGACTTGCTTGTACGTACCTTCGAAAGATTGACAGTATATATATGAAACAGAGTACCGAAGTTGAATGAAAGTAAAGAGCACAGCTGCAAGTGGTGGTATTAGCTGATGGAATCTCTGATCAGCAATGGGGATCTAATACCTCTGGACGGTCCGAACAGTCGAAGGATGAAGAAGTGAAGAAGGTGACTTGTGAAAGAGATGGAGAGGTAAAGGATTTGCCCATTGCTCGGAGACCATGGCTTATTATACGGTTTCTACGATTCGACCGTCCGTTGCTGATCTGTACTGAGAGGTTATCAGAAACCACGGGCAATAGCACGGTGCCCCTCGAAACATGATCCTGTGAGCGGCTGTTTGCCTCGGTGAGTGAGTGGTTCTCCTTTGGTGGCGCTCTGTAAACAACTGCCGTCATGATCCGATGCTCCAAGGCTGGTGGATGGTTCACGATCCTGGACGGTCCTACATGAGACCCAGGAGGCACACCACCCTGATCATCGCGGATGTCGCCGGATTTCGTTGAATGCTAGGGTGACAAGTCCCATTTGGCGTATAGTTGAGACGGCACGCCAAGACCACGCTGCCCTGTGTTCTCCTTGGTTAATACGTAGAGCTTGAAGGTAAACGCATAGCCAAGCTTTGGTTGCAATGGGGCGAAAGTAGAGCTGCTAGTGCAAAAGCGAGCGACTAGTGGCTTTGCACCCTCTTCCAGTACCGCCTTAACTGAGTGGTACTCCCTGCCAAGTATTTCGATACAAGCAGCTGTGAGATCGGCCCCAGGTTGTAATAACAAGAAAGACGAAGATCCCCCGGGCCGGTGTACGTCGGATGAAACAACGGCCGGGACAATCGGCCTCCGAGATGGTGAAAAAGCCTTTGACTTGGCAAAAATTGATTGAATGTGCACCTTTAGCTGTTATTTTCTTAGATTCGGTATGTCCCCAGCGGCAGAAGACTGATGATGGACGCAGTGATAGCAGCAGCGAGTGCAGTCAAGCATTGTCGGCCAAGCCGACGCGGCCACGGAAAGAGCTCGGCCGAAGGGAAAGCAACAGCATTGCGCTTTACGACCACCTTTGGCAGTCGCAGTTATTTATCGACGCCCTCAGCACTTGGTCCGGCCGAACGCACGCCCCAGCGATTCAAAGAGGTAGAGCCGTGCCAACGTGCCGGTCGCCAAGATGCTCGCCAAAATTGGAGATGCGCTTCGTAAGTAGATCACCGAGGGAGTTCCACGGACCAATGTGGGCATGATTCGAATGCTTTCGGTTCCCCTTGCGAGCTTACCTACCAACTTGATGATCAATGCGACCATCGTCTCTATATTTCCCCTAAGATTCCCAAACTTGTTTATTACCGTCCTCCGCCGTCAACACGACGGTTGGACCTCTTCCACGCTGAAGCCTTGTCGCTCGGCAATTTCTTCTCTCAACAGAGCCTCAGCCCGGGAGTTTGCGGGTATACGGAACCGTTGGCAGGGACAACGAGTGGGTAATAAGGAAAGGTCAGCAATGAGGCGGTGCCGTCGGCGGTAGCAATTCGACCAAGACGCGGCGCTGGGATGGCTGCTGGTTGCGGGGGGTGGTCCTCGCGTATACAAACAGTATACATATTTCTTATAATTGGCCCGTATCGGTGTAGGGTAGGTAAATGTCATGGTTATTGCTTGTCTCCTGGTCGCACATTGCTCTCTTTGTCCTTGTTGAGGCCCATCAGGTTGCCAATGACACCACCCGGTTTCGGCAGGGGACATTCCCTCTTTGCCTTCGTGTTCGGGATTTTCCCGAATCCCTCGGTGCTTGTCTCGAACTGCGCGATGCCGTCCGTGACCTGGGTGGTCTCGGCCCTCCTTCTCCTCCTCCGTGTTCCGTCGGGCGCGACCTCCGAGTCGGCGTATTTCACTCTCGGCGCCGGGCAGGGCAACATGTGCGGAACAGCCACCACGAAGAAGCTAGCGGCAACCGCGGTCGCGAATAGGGAGGAGGTCATGCGTGACCGCGGATGCAGGTGTGGCGGCATGGCTGGCGGCGTGAGGGAAATTTGAAGGCTGCAGTCGTATGTCAATTGAGGCAGCCCGACGAGACCAAGGCAATGCGACACGCGCTCATGACACACCTTTCAGAGGTTCCGCAGTAGCCAGCTCATGACGGAAGCTGGGTGTTGGCGTGCTCCCTGGTGGGCTGGTGATTCTTTGCACGGCGCGGAGCTTGCTTTGCTTGTGGTGGTGATGGGCGAAGGCAGCTCTCCAATTCAACTTTTGGCGGAAGGCTTGGAATTGGCCGTCCTTCCGTGGACAGGGAGTGTGCATGTAGCCCGGAAGTACCTGTCCCGCCTTGGATACCTGAGCGTTGCGGGGTTTCGGCCTTCTTCAAAGGTACATATCTCGGGGACGATACCCGGTACAGCTCTGTGCTCTGCCGGTCGGGAGGTACCTAACCAATTTGCAGACCTCCCGCCCCGACCGCCGACCGCAAGAATCCCCAGAAGCCGGGCCGGTTAGAGGAACATGCGTCATTCCTTAGCGTCAGTGGGTGGAAGCATATGCTCCGTACGGGTACCAATGTACTAGGTATGTACCTTACGTACAGTTATGTAGGGCATCTAACTGTCTGTTCCTGGGCCTGGGCGCGTATCACCCAATGCTTAGTCCGCGATAACGCGATAACGCGCGACCCTTGGCGTCCAGCTTCACTCACCAGCACTGGCACACCACCTCCCGCATTCCAGTCGCAATCCCACCGGAGCGCAGCAGCGCAAACATCAAGCATCGCTGAATATACCGGGGAACCCGCCGTCGCGCGCCCGCCAGCACCACGTCGCATGATCCCGGCCGTACCTACTCTATTATGTGCACCTTCTAATTCACATTTGGACCATCAGTCGCGAGGGCGCTTGCGCAGTTGCCGCCTTGCAACGTCGTCAGCCAGAAACGAAGCCAGCCCATCTAACCACTATCGTTCCCCAAAGAAGACATATTGTTGTAGTCATGAGTGACCTGGACATGTATGCTTTTCTGCCGCCTTTGTTCTTCCCCTCGGCCCCCCTTACTAACCTGCTCAAAGTGCCATCGCTCAGCTACGAGCATGCCGTCCTATACCCGAGGCCCAAGTCAGGGAGCTGTGCCACAAGGCGCGCGAGCTGCTGATTGAAGAAGGCAACGTCGTCACAGTAGCCGCCCCTGTGACAATATGCGGCGACATCCACGGACAGTTTCACGACCTGATGGAGCTCTTTCGTGTGGGAGGCGACCCCCCCGACACCAACTATCTTTTCATGGGTGAGTCGTTGTAGCCCCGGCCATCGCTTGGCCGCCTAGCTGTTCGGACTGACACAAATGCGGCGACTCCAGGCGACTTTGTTGACCGCGGCTTCTATTCCCTTGAATCATTCCTGCTTCTCTTATGTCTCAAGGTCCGATACCCCGACCGGATGACCCTCATCCGAGGCAACCACGAGTCACGCCAGATCACGACCGTCTATGGCTTCTACGACGAGTGTCTCCGAAAATACGGCAGCGCCAATGTGTGGCGGTACTGCTGCGACGTCTTCGACTATCTTGCGCTGGGTGCCATTGTCCTAGGGGCGTCCAACACGCTTTCGCCGCCTAACGAGTCCATATCGAGTCAAGTATACGAGGAAGAGGACATAGAGATCGAAGTCTGTAATGCAGAGGGCGATATCATGAGCCGCTTCCAACGCCAAGCGGGCGAACAAAAGAGCCCCAACGGCGCCGCCACCAAGACCGGTCCGCCAGGCTCTGGCGCATCCGGTGCCAGCGGGGGAAGTACCGGCAACCCAACGGGCGCAGTTCTCTGCGTACATGGAGGGCTGTCTCCTTTGATCGATACAGTGGATAAGATCCGCCTGCTCGACCGGAAACAGGAGGTTCCTCACGAAGGTGCCATGTGCGACTTGCTTTGGTCGGATCCTGACGAGATTGATGGCTGGGGCCTTTCCCCCCGCGGCGCCGGCTTTTTGTTTGGCTCGGATATTGTCAAAGTCTTCAACCACAGGAACGACCTGTCGCTCATTGCCCGCGCTCACCAGCTCGTCATGGAGGGATTCAAGGAAATGTTCGATGCCAGTATAGTGACCGTATGGTCTGCCCCCAACTACTGTTACAGGTGCGGAAACGTTGCTGCCGTTCTGGAACTGTCCGAGGGCGGCGGGGGCGAGAGCATCATGGCCCGGAGCAACGGCGAGGTGGGCCGGAGCGATGGCGGAATGCGCGGTGTTATGATGGACGGTGAGAACGGACTCAACGGACCCGCCAGGAGGTATCGCGTGTTCCAGGCTGCGCCACAGGACTCTAGGGGAATGCCGGCAAAGAAGCCTGTGGCGGACTATTTTCTTTAAGAAAAACCCGCTGACGCAACAACTACGACAAGAACTTTCTTGTGACGGAAAATAGGCTCACCCGGGCGGTGAGCATGATCAACCCTGATAATACTCTCTCGTGGGCTGAAGCGGCACGAAGAACAGCGAGGTCTCTGTGGAAACGCGTATAGCAATTTGGCGTTGTGTTAATTAGTAGGTACTTCTGGGGTCGGCCCGGTGGCGTATTCCGCTCGTGCTCTCGCCCGTCTGGATCAATCCTAAGCGTTATGTTCTATGACTGCAAATAGCATACAATCAGTCAGCCTTCAGGGTGCAGAGACGGCTTCTCTTGCATGCAGTTCTGCTTGATAAGGACGGTCCAGTGCAACGCTTCAGGATTGACGCACACCAGAGCACACAGCCAGCATGGAAACCGCTCTCTCTATTTCGGTACGGTTACAGGCAGTGAGTGCACCGACGGTTCAGACATTTGGGGCCTGGACTGATCGATCAGGGATGGGGTTGAAAGCTTGTTCACAGCAATCAACGCACGTGAGCCATATGGCGACTGGACACCCGACATCAACATCTATATACCCGCCCTGTGAAAACCCACCCGCGGCACAAGTACACTGAATTCATTCCCGCCTCCACGTCGGCGAGCCCTCGTCTATCCAGGGAGATGAACAAGGACCGACCCTGACATACGACCCTCCGCTCGCTGGGTTGCCGGGCGAAGTGCGCAGTCTTCCAGAATGTACCATCGAAAAGGAAAAAAACCACCTCGTCGACCTGGAATCTTTAACCGACGACGACTCCAAGATGCAGTGGTGGCGGGACCCTCCCTTGGTACCCATCGTCGGGGTCGTACTCCTTCGCCAGCAGACCTGCCTCCGGTGGGATCCGACTGTGCTCTCCAGCTTGATGAAATATTTCCCCCAACATGAACATAGATGTCGAGGTGATAATTCGACTGTTTTTTGGGACGAAACTGTTGCAAGCTGACGGTTAACCCGAAATGGGTTTGGATTATACAGGTGCTCTAACGGAGGCAAGCCCCGTCCTGAGCAAGAAACTTGCCTATGCCGGCCTACTCCTCACGACTTTGTTCGCCTTTTTCATAGTCGACGCCGGTGAATTGGTTCCAACGAGGCTTCGTTAACTCTAGGGAGACCTGCGCTAAAATGACAAGTCCTGGGTTGTTTGCGGCTATAAGCTGGACTTGGGGGTTGTGATTGATATAACTGGACTAAAATGCCGACGTAGACATTCGGCCAGTGCGTATCAAGATAATGAGCTGTCAGAACCAATAGTTGTAGGACGTGTTAGGATTAAACCACCATGAAGCCAGGCACGAATCAAGCGGTAATACATCTCGACACCACTCGGTCACGCGCGCTCTACGAACAGGCGGACAATAGTACCAAGCATTGGCACAAGTCGTTCGTTTTGGCCTAGGGTTTCGTTTCTATGTAGGGGTAATGCCATATAAAAGAGCAAGATCACGCAATAAGCAATACGGTGCAAGTAGCGTGAGTCCAGGTATCACGCAGCCGTACCATAATTGAAAAGCCTGAGTCGAGTCGGCTTGACAATCTACCAGAGTCCGGGCCATGGTATTCTGCCAGCAAGCGGGTGCAGCAGCTGGGAGTCCAGCCATTTGCCATTTGCCATCGGCATCCGCTTAGGGCTGTAATGAAAACTGTACAACGTACCCATTGAGTCGCAATCTGCCTATCGTTCTCGATTGAAGGATACGGGGGACGACGGGTAGCGTTGCGCTATTCTGAGCTCTTCATTGTCACGAGTAGTTCCAGTGTAAAGTCCACATCGTGGGCGGCTTGGTACGAAGGTGACTCAATTGAAGCTGCGCAGATTGCCAGCGTAAGTAAGTACCTATCCCTCGGTGAGGTTGCTACTACACTAGATAGTTATCCCGTGGAATCTTCGACTTGAGGCGAAGTCAGCCTCAACATCAGCGACCTCGTCGCCCCGTCTACCAGGCTTCAAGCGACCCATTGATGCTGACAACCGAACCCCAGGATGGCCACCTGAGGCCAAAGAAGCCGCACCATATAGGCAGAAAGGGTCTCGCCACTGTCCTGCAGTACCAGAAAACGCTTAGGCGAGTTTGGGTAGACCACTCTGTCAAGCTTAAAGCGGTCCCCTCTGCATCACCAAGTCCCCGCGTCCGTGGTAAAGAAACAACCGTAAAGTGCCACAAGCTCCCCGCAGGCACGGGTGCCCCCGCTGGCCGCCCTTGCGTGTTGCCGAAATGCCGTTTACTTTGTCAGAGGTGGTAGCGCTCGAGCCTCTATTTGATATTTCGCGGACAGGGGGTCTCGGCCGTTGACTTATGCGACAGTTCCGGGATGGGTATTTCCTTGGCGGGAAGGGGAATTCGGACCCCGGCAGCGGCCCGAGACGACAAGACGCCTCACTAAACCCGTCTGGGAAAAGCACCGTCTCCGGGGAAGTTAAGCTTCTAACGTTGGGGGTGGAAACGTGCAAGGCAATTGGTCCCTGACCCCCTTGCAACCGTGGACCCCCTGCTTGCCCTGCGTGCCCTGGTCATCAAAGCCGGAGCCGAGCGACACCTCTCACTCACCTGTCACTCACCTCTCCCTCTCTCTCAACCCCCCCCTCTCTCTCTTCCATCCCCTCGTCTCACCACCCTGCCTGCCACTCAACCAGGGGGAGCGGATGGCAGTTGGGATGACAGCCTTCCGCCGCCATAGCCACTTTGCACCATGTCTCGTCTGGCCTTCAGACGGTGTCATAGCCTCGCCCAAGTTCAGTGTCACCGTAACTCGACTCTCTCCGCGTTGCTGGGTGATTTCGGACGGGGCTGGACTTGCAGTGTTGGGACCTCGACGCGGGCGATCCCGACCAGCAGTCAACGCATTGAATTATCTTGCCGCCTCCGGATACCCGTGACCCGGCCCGTGCATCCCACGCGTTTGACCAGCCTGCCGCCATCTAGCGTGCCGCAAGTGCGGACAGACCCGGCCTCTATGCGACCTAAGGATCCCTTGAGGACGGATGTCAGTCACGCCGTGGCTATCCAGATCATGCTGGTTGGTGAAACATTGCCCGATGTTATGGAGCCAGGGGCCCTTGGAGGTGATCAAGCAGCCCTGGATGAACCCTATGTGCTTATTTGGCCGTGACAGAATCTCCCGAGGCCCCGTTCCCACACGGCGGGGCGATTCGAGATTTCATTGGTGCTTTTGCCTGCCCCCAAGCCAGGGAATGGCCTTGTGTGGAGGACGCGAGCGAGAGCTCGGCCCGTGAGCTTAATCTCAACCGCACCGTTTTGGTACGGGATTATGGTGCAACGGGGGTCTTTCCGATATCTAGGTCGTGGATATTCTGTCCTGGCCGTTCGATCTCTTTTCTGCAGATGAAGTACGCCGTAGAGCCATCCTGACATGACGTGACTGGCGCCAATCGGCCAAGACTGTGACGTCCGACGCCATCTGTTGTGTAGCCTGTCCGATGTGACACTGGAAACCTGAATTATCTAACATGCAATGCCATCTGAAGTACGGATGCTCGGCATCTTGTCATCCGCTGAAGAGGGGTCTTAGTCGTATCCCTTTATTGATCTGATTGTCAGTTTGACCCCGGAATACCCCCTCGCCGCTGTCCAATGAGACGCCTGCCCTGACACGCCCCGGATGAAGATACTCTTGTGCATCCGGAGATTCGTTGCAGCCGTAAACCCTGGCCTCCATCCTTGCTTCATGCCACTGTTTTCATCTCAATACATAAGACGGCGTCGGGTCCGTCATCTCATCTTGTCTTTCCCTCCTCATCCCATCATCTCCAGTAGCCCTTCAGTCTTCCTGCCTTTCCATTCATTCTCAGAGGTAAGCAGCGAGCCTCCCTTCAGCCAGTGGTCTTCCAGGCACTAACCAGGTCCCAACAGCTGTGCTCTTGTTCGCTTGCTTACTCTTACTTTCGTTGAAAATACTCAGAGGTGAGCTTGGCAATGTGCCTTCTCCAGGGAGAGATAGAGCTAACACGATAAACAGCTGTGCTCATTACAATAATCATTTAATTCTCCTCGACGCTCCCTTACCACAACATTCAAAATGAAGTTCACCTCGGTCATCGTCACCGCCCTCGCGGCCATTGTCTCGGCGGCTCCCGCCCCCCAGGGAGACGCACAGAAGGCGGCCCAGCTGGCGCAGCAGAAGCAGGCGTTGAACAACCTTCAGTTCAAGAACGTGGACCTGGCCTACGCCTTGGCCGTCAACAACCTGAACATCGGCGGCCTCAACAGCCTCGTGGCCAACCTCGCCCAGGTCAACGGCCTCAACCTCGTTGCCTTCCAGCCCGTCTTCAACAACAACGTGTTCGACATCAACGCTCTGCTCCAAGTTCAGCAACTCCAGTTGCTCGGTCAGCTCCAGGCCCTCGGGGCCCTGAACAACCTCAACCTCGCGGCCCTCCAGTTGCAGCCCCTCAACCTGGGCCTTATCCAGAACCTGGGTGCCGTCAACCTGGTCCAGTTTGTGAACCCTGCCGTGATTCCCCAAGTCCAAGACGTTGTCAAGAACGCCGGTACGTACCCCATCCTCCGCGCTTCCCACACCCCTAGATGTGTGTGCACAAGGACATCAGACTGACGACTCATGTGTAGGACTCGTTGTTATTCAGGTTTAACTTGGTCCGGATTCCCAAATAATGGTTGGCTGAAGCGTTGGAGGCGAGGTCCGGGTTTGGCAAAGGGACTCAGGGGTCTACTGGATTGATTTTTCTCTCCTTTGTCGCTACGACATGTTTCCTGGGGTACGGGAGCATTGTGATGTCCCGCCGACTACATAATGAAATGGAGAACTTCCCCCCCCACGATGTGCAGCGTGCCTCGTGCATTGTGCCTGTTCGTCGCATCGTTCGGATTGCCCATCGTCCCACATCGTAGGCAGGGCCAGCTTAGGTTGGCAGCTAATGGTGGGTGTCCGTTTGATCAACAATGTGTGGAGCCGCAACGGGCCATCAAACAAAACACCAGCTCAATGCCGTGCATAGTAGTGACTAGGTGCGCGTGCGATGCACCTGCTCAACAGTGCCGCATCAAGTCGGGTCCTCGAGAAGCCGAGGCCGGGCCAAGTTCCAGTGTATGCTATCCAGCATTGGTTTCCTCGCGCGAACCTCCCCGCTCTCCCTCTCTCTTTTTCTTTCTCCCTCTTTCTTTCTCGGCCCGTCCTAAGAATAAGGTTTACGGTACCCGGTGCATTGGTGAGAGATGCACCGGGTCATGTCATGCTCTTTTAGTCCCCCCTTCCTATCGTTCCAGAGGAGGCCAACCGAACTGGGAAGTTTTCGGCGGAGGGCCAGCAAACCGCCCAATCTACTCGGTAACAGGGGGATTTTATTCATTCCTGTCGGGGCATCGTGGCCACGTGCAGAGCCAATGCGTCTTCAGCCTTGACATGCAGTACTACCACGGTGACCGAGAACTTCCTCCAAGCCAGCAAGGGGCCCATGGTAACAGCATAAGTCACCACGTACTTGTTGGACGGCGGCGATGCCACCCAGGAGACAGGACAGCGATGATGGTTCCTTTGGTGTCATTCGCATGCCCACGGGGGAGACCCCTATGACCCAGCGGCCCGGAAGGTTTCACGCAGCTGGGCTGCTCACTGCCGGCCTCCTCGATCAATGCATCGAGGGCATCGGCCAGCTTTCTTCAGTAAGTGGCAGGGCGTGCCCCTTTGGGATGGCGTCTGCTGTTCGATTTTACGTTCGGGCACAATGCGGGTGCGTGCCTGGACAGGGTGGACAGGCGAGACTGGGGCCCGGCCGACTCGCGACCTGCCGGTCTTTGCTCGATTTGAGATAGCATGCTGCCAGCAATCACCCTCGGTAGTTTGACCATCACGCTCTCTCGCCCTCTTACCGGAGAGCTCACGTGGAGAGACAGGCACGAGAGGCAGACCAAGGCAAAAGGCAAAGAGGGGCTGAGGGGTCACACTGCCGCCCAGCCCGTGTCGCTTGTTCCCACCCCACCAGCGCTTGCCAGCCCCCCCTGCCACTCCTGGAGCTCAGCGTGAGGGGCAAGAGAGAGGTGGCCCCAGCATCGACGCCTTGCCGCCCAGTTAGGCAGTCAGGCCACCGGCAACACCCCCACCGCCAAACCGTCCATTGGCGGGGGTTCAGCGCTCTCCACAGATTGGGCTGCCGGTGACCAACCGTGCATCTCTGTTTCCACAGTCCCGCTCGGGCAGATCTCACTGTTGGTCGTGGGCTGGCAACTCTTACGGAGTACCTACCAACTCACCCGGCCAACCCTCTCGTGATGATGGGCGAGAAAAAGAAGAGAGAGAGAGAGAGACCAAAGCGCCCCAGAGGCCGGATCCGTTCCCACACGGGGAGCCCCTCTTCCGAGTACATGATGTACCCATCAATGCCTGTAGCATCGGACGGCGGGTACATGTACAGGACGGCCTGCCCGTGTTTCCCAGTGCATACCCAACCAACCCACCGACCTGCAGCCCGTCCGTCATCCCATCCATGCCAACAAGTGTCGTGGCCATCGTCCCGACAGACACCACCATTGCCCTGCCTGTCTGTCTTATCTCGCTCGCCTCCAGCTGCCCTCAACCCGGCAGACACACCCACACCCACACACCCAAGACCACTGCGCGCATCCTCCATGGGAGCGAGTGCATGCTCAGGTTCTTCCTGCCCAACGGTCCAATACGCGCAGTTTGCCGTGGCTAGCTGCGGGTGCTGCACTTTGCCTCGGGGAACCTGACGGCTGCTCCAATCGGCGTTGGTGCGGAACCTGTGTTTGCATGCAGGCCCGGCCATTCAAACGTCTCCAGCTGGCTGCTCCGCACCTGATCCGGCGGTCCTCGAATCCCGTTGCGTCCTGGCAGCCGGTGCACGAAGCCCTTCTAGAGCTCTTCTCCCTGCGAATCCCTCGTCTCGGGGCTGGCACAGGTCGCCCGCGAACGAATGGCGGGCCTGCACCATTGGGACTGGGACGAGGTAGGAGACACGCAGCGGCACTGGCGTCAGCATCCTCGGCCAATGGTCGGTGGCTGGGACCACGGCTGGGCCGAGAGCCAGCATGAACCCACCGCCTACGCCCTGCCCTACCGACCCCGTAGTCGTGATATACAGTGGCCCGACGGCGGACACGCACTCGACCCCTCTGACTCCCATCGACCTTGGCCTTCCGAAGACATGCGTACCCGCGAATCCTCGCCCTCGCGTCCCCTGGGCCGGTCCGCGACGCTGTCTCACCGCAGCAGCACCAGGGACCCCCCCGCCCGCGCCCGCCGCGAGCAGTATAGCCGTCGCGCGCGGACGGCGGCGAGATCCAGGTCCACCTCTACGTCCCGGTCGAGCTCTGTTACCAGCACCTCGAGTCGCACCAGCGAGGACGAAAGCGAGGATAGTGGCATGGTGACCCCCAAGTCGGCCCACGAAAACCGAGTCACCCCCGAATCGGACAGCTCGTCGACAGTTTCGTCCGATTCGGCCTCGTCGAGCACCGAGTCAAGTGACGATTCGGCGCCGCCCCCCTCGACGCGAAGGGGAAACAAAGGACGAACGGGCGGAAAGCTGAAAGCACCCGTCCAGGCCGTCATGGCCCCCCAATTGAAGAGTCTCCCTCGTCACGACCGCAAACGCCGGCAGAGGGAGCCAGCTATGCTTGAAATCGAAAGCGAGCCCGAGCCCGAGCCCGAGCCGGAAAAGCCTGCCCGAAGGCGGCACAAACACCAACCCACCACCAAGACGAGCAGCTCACATGCCCACCATCGCCACCGAGATACGCGTCGGGATATTAGACCCGCGCCTTCGTCAAAACGGTATATAACTATAACACAAGGACTCGCGCGGCTTTGTGCGCTAACTTGGTTCACGACAGCACCAGCAAGAAGTACTACGAGTCTGGCCCGTCCCATTCAGATAAAGAGTCCCTAACCCGATCTCAAACCACGCAATCTACGCGCAGCAAAACTTCTACGAAGCGTTCTTCCACTTTAGTGGGACGCTCTGTGCCATCCTATGTTTCCCGTGCCTCCCACCGGTCTGCAAAATCCTCGGCGTTGTAAGTCTGGGCAGAACCAACCCAATGACTGGCCATTGAGTTAACGTGCGGCTAGTGTGGAATGCATTGCCTGCCGAAACGACGAGACACCGCGCAAGAAAACCGTCAAGCTGAGTTGCGGCCATCGCATGTGTCGTTCGTGTCTTAAACGAGTGTTTCGACTTTCTACCAAGGATCCCCAACAGATGCCACCCAAGTGCTGTACGGATCGACCTATCGATTTAAAGCACGTCGATGCGCTGTTCGATGAGGACTTCAAGAGGATGTGGAATCACAAGCTCGCCGAGTTTTCCGCGTCCAACCGCATCTACTGCCCACGCAAGGGTTGCGGCGAATGGATTGGACCTAACCGTGTGCAACGCCTCAAGGATGGTCGAAAGAAGGCTACATGCGGACGTTGCAAGACTGAGTTGTGCTTCGCCTGCAAGGGGGACTGGCACGATTATGAAGACTGTCCGGGTGACGAGTCTAGCCTTCAACTCCTCCAGCTGGCACCCAGAACAATCCGGAAAAGATGTTCACCCTGTAAATGCATTGTCTCGATAGACAAAGACTGCAACCGAATGCCCTGGTAGGTCCCCAGGCGGCGTTATACGGGGATATATGAAGCCCCGAACGGAAAGACTGACGTGGACTTTAGTTGCGGTGCACAGTTCTGCATGGTTTGCGGTGCTAAATGGAAGACGTGCGATTGTCCCTGGTTCAACTGCGAGGAGCTGGAAGAAGAAGAAGAGGAGGAGGAGGAGGAGGAGGAGGAGGAAGAGGAAGAGGAGGATGAGGAGGAGCTTGACCACACTCGGAGGGCCCGGGAGCCTTCAACTGGAGGACGGAGAGAACGTGCCTCGCGGGGTGCCCGAGCTCGCTCCCATCGGAGCCGACCCCCAGTTTACGCCGAAAAGTCCCGCCGTCGCAGGCAAGAGAAGGACGATGCAAAGCTGGCTCGGAAACCGCAATACGGGCATGATGACGAGGACGAGGATGAGGACGAGGACGAAGACTACACCGACCGCTACGGTGAGATCGTGGCCGTGGGAAACACCGCCGGCCACCATATGAATGAGAGTTATCGGCGGCCGCAGCAAGCCCACATGACGCCGCCGATGGTTCCTCCGGTTCCTTTCGAGCGGGCTGCCACAGCGGACTACGTCTCAGGCGTTAACAAGGCACGTGGGCTACGCGCAGACGCCATGGAGGCACGCCTGGCGGAGCGGTTTTCGAAGTCCCGGCAGAATCACCACCCCGGTCGGCGAGCCTTTACCCACCCGTTTCCCCCGATGTACCCGATGCAGGCCCCGCCTATGTCGCCCATGTCGGTTGGGCCGCTACCTCCAGGCCCGCCCTCGATGCCTATGATCCGGCGGCACACCATGGAGGACGATGATTACAGCACGCAAAGCCTGAGACTCACGGAACGAATGAAACCGCGTCACGCGCGATACGATCACTCGTTTGACACTGGAGCCTACTCCACAACGGGTCGGCTGCAGCACGATAGAGAATCGAGTTCTAAGCTCGCCGGACTGACGGGCATGGGTCGCGGCGCTCATCGCGTGGATGAATGGCGGGAATTCGTGGCGCCTGTGGCCCCACCTGAGACGGTTGGTTAGGGGTGCCCGTCTGGTATTTGTTCTTCAATCTCAGATGGCCACGGACGGAACGTAATGTCTAACGAAGTTTCCATGTTTCATGACTTTACGAGCTAGCTTCGGCGACTTCACGAATTACCGCATAGGCCTCAGGGTCGTGGATAAGATGATGCGGTGCTACCCATAGGGCAGATGGCATTTTGGACGATTTCCGAGCGTTTCGTGTTCCGTCGTGAGGTCTACTCACAGATTGTTTTACGTAGCTTGTCATTGCATTTTACTTTGTCCGCACGTACCCGCGTGCATGCAATGCGCCAGCGATTTAAGCGTGGAAGTGTGTTACGTATCCTTCACAGTCGAAGCCGGCGCCGTAGCCGCTGAGGTGGGATTCCGACTATTCGGCACACCGACTGGCCCCTCAGAACACTACCGACTTACGAGTAAGTGTACGCGGCGCGAGGTACCTAAGCCTTACTCGTACGGTAGATGGGAGCCTCCGGTTGGCGCCAAATGGGTGCGGTCTGGTGTCTTACTGGGCTTGCTGACGTGTGTAGGCGCCGGCACGTGCCCCTATACCGGGTAGAAGAGGCGTACGGCAGTCTGGCCCACTGCGCGACTGAATAGCATTCTCACCTATGTTGACGGCGTTCCGAAGGTCCCTGCGGGCTGCCTGACGGCGCTGAAACATAGAGACAACGCCGTTCCGAACCCGTTTCTATTCTGGCCTCATGTAAGCACATCTGGCCCAGGCCGGGGGGGTGTGATTTGGGAAACCTTACCTAAGGTTTTGGATCGATCGTGCGGCGTTCCTCGCGACCGGGCTCAATCTAGCACCACGTGCTTGTTTGCATAGGGCTCAGACATGCTTATTGGCGGCCAACGAGAGCTGACCTGGTTGTTCCGTCGGCAATGCCAGGGGAACAAGAACGAAACTGCCAGGGCTGATCTGAGATTGCTGGCCTCGGCGGAATGAAACACGCGCAACAGAGGCGTACCTCCTAGGTGTCCCTTTAGAAGCAGCCCGGGGGCAAATGCTTGTTTTCAAGGTTACCGGCAATTCTAAGCATGCAGTATGTTAGGATATGTACTTGAGCATGTATGCCGGTGATGGGATGGGGTGGATGGATGTGTGCATGTACAACTATCATGGTCGAGGTAGCGGTATTGGTTCATGCCGGGATCGGGGGGTTGCATTCCCTCCATCGATGCCGGCGCTGCACCGGCAACAAGCGGGCCGATCTGCCAGAACCCCATCCCATCCATCCATCCGGGTGACGTCGGGACCGTGCGTTTCGTTACCGGAGGGGGCCAAGCACGGCCAGACCGTTGAATGGACGGCTGAGCAGAGCCAAGCTTGGCCCACGAGCCCAGATGAGCTGGCTCGTGAGCCACGAGCCACGAGCCGTGAGTCCCCTCCCTGCCTGGCCAACTGGATTGGGTGACAATGAGGGAGGGAAAGAAAGTATTGGAAATCCCGACCCTCACTGACCCTCCCTGACCCTCCCTGACCCTCCCTGACCCTCCCTAACCCTCCCTGGACCCGACCCTGACAGGCCGTCCCCATCCATGCATCCGTGGATCATAGTACTGTCTGGGTGCGACAACTACTAGTTAAACGGATGGATGTTTGTGTACCCACCCATTCGCGTGTCTTGGGCGGCCGTGGCGCTTGTCGTCCCTCTCGCATGACCACCACGCATCGGCCCTTGGGATTTCTTCCCTTGGTCGCATGCGCGCATCCCTTTTCTCCCGTCTGCTCCTACTCCGGCGCCTCGTGCTCGTTTTCGCTTCCGTCAAATATCTTCAATGGCCATCGCCTGCGGCTGATAGGTGCTCCAAAGCTGCCTCTTACACGAACCCTCCCCATTTGCCTCGCTTGGCGAACCCTGATGCTGCACCGTCACATGGCTAATGCTTGACTGATTCACTTTCGACCTCCCACGCCTGGCTTCTAAACCATGGAGTTTTAACACCGGGGTTCTCCCCACCCTGCATCCCCCCCCCCTTTTGCCGCGTCGGAGATTTAGGCAAACCTTGGAGGTCTTAAGAGCTTGAGAAACATCATATCGACGTTGTTCGCAACTTTTGTCCCCCCGGAACGAGCGCCCCGTTCCCCGTCAACGTCATCGCGCGTCTGCGTGCCTGGACCGGCTGCCACCATGCTTTTGCTTCACCAGGTCGGCAGCGTCAAGATCGGCGAGGTTGTCCGCTACACCGTCACCTACACGCCGAGCCACGATCGCATCCTGCCCTCCCCCGAAGTCCTGCACCTGCGCATCCGCAACACCTCGGCCGTCGCCCTCCGCGCCGCCTTCGTCCACGGGCCCTACACCCTGAACGTGTCGGCCTACCCGGCCCATTTCGACCCCAACACCAAGTTCGAGAACCCGCGCCGCTATGGCGTCCCCGAATTCGAGCCCATGCTGAAGGCCGGCGGCACCTGGAACACCCAGCTGGTCGTACCCGACGATATTCGCGAGCATGCTGGCATGGGCGTGTCCGGCGGCCATTTTGGCTCCGCCGAGACCCACGATGAGGAAGCCAGCGTCAGCTGGGTCGTCGAAATCGCCAGCCAGGTCATCTTTTCCGCTTCCGCCGCTGTCGGCTACGAAGTCCTGATCGCCCGCGACGAAAAAAGTTTGAACCTAGGCAGCGTGCCCGTCATTGGGAGCCAGGCACACCCCCCCCAGCCCGGCCGTGTCAGCGACTTCCAGCAGAGCATCGGCGCTAAAGACGGCCACCATCCGGCCCAACCCAAGGGCTTATATTCCAGGGCCGTCAAACTCAAAGTTGAAGATACAGCCTCCCTGTGGAATACGCCACGACTACCAGGTTGGGACGACCGGGGCCACAGCAAGCTACACGGGCCGGGCAAAGACAATGCGACAGGCAGTGTCACGACAACCTCAGTTCGACCAGGGACCGAGGCCGAGGGGGCGGAAAGCCCCAGCGGCCCGCGCCAAGAAAAGAAAACGCGACGGAAAAAGGTCCACCTGGTCGTTTTGACGCACGGTCTGCATAGCAATCTTGGGGCCGACATGCTCTTTATCAAAGAGAGTATAGACGCGGCGGCCCGACAAGCCAAGGTGGACGCCAAAGCTCGGAGGGCACGAGAAAAGGCGGACAGAAAAGCGAAAGGGAACCGGGACCCAGGGGACGACCACGAGAGTGGTCCGACAAGGCCCCGCGAGGGTCACGCAGCCGAAAATGTTGAAGTCGACGCCGACGAGGACGAGGACGAGGACGAGGAGGTCGTTGTCAGAGGCTTTTCCGGAAATGCCACACGCACTGAGCGTGGCATCAAATATCTGGGCAAGCGTCTGGCTCGGTTTATCCTATCCATGACATACCCGGACCAGCCATTTTTGCCGATCACGAAGACAACCACCGCAAGCTTAGTGGACGCCTTCAAGTCGGACGCGAACGGCAGAGATGGAAAGCCCGCCCATAAGGGCAGTTCGATACACGAAGGGGATCAGCACGCCCATCCAGATCGGACTTTTCAGATCACCAGCATCAGTTTCATCGGCCATTCACTTGGTGGCCTCATCCAAACCTATGCTATTGCCTATATGCAGAAACACTCGCCTCGTTTCTTTGAATTGATCCGCCCCGTCAACTTCATTGCCATGGCGTCGCCGTTGCTCGGTCTCAGCAACGAGAACCCCCTCTACGTCAAATTCGCATTGGACTTCGGCCTGGTCGGTAAAACCGGCCAAGATTTAGGCCTCACGTGGAAGGCCCCGACTCTCATGAGGAGCGGCTGGGGCGCCCTCGTTAGCACGCTGGGCGAGACCACCCAGAAGAAGGTCATGGGCGAGGTACAAGCCGATTCCAAGCCTTTGCTCCGCATACTACCCACCGGCCCGGCGCATGTGGCTCTCAAGAAGTTCCGCAACCGGACCGTGTACTCGAACGTGGTGAATGACGGGATTGTGCCCTTGCGTACCAGCTGTCTGCTGTTTTTGGACTGGCAGGGCCTGGAGCGGGTAGAAAAGGCTCGCCGGGAAGCAGGCTTGGTCGAGAGGGTGGTCGGCTTCGGTTGGGCGGAGCTGACCGGGCAAAACGTCACATCACCACGCATGGGTCGATGGACGCCCAAGGACGAACCGGCGCCACAGCTGCCGCCCACCAGCCCTGTGGTCGATCCCGGTTCCGAGCTGGAAGATGGCCACGAGGTGCCCCAGCCCGCGCCAAACGCAACCGCCGAGGACGACAGACGGAGCCTCAACGTGGTGTCGACCCCTTCCCAGGAACACGCACCCTCCCAGGAGAACAAGGCTGCTAACGATGGGCCCCTCTCCAACTTCTTCAACTTTTTCAAGTCGGGCGACAACACACCCAAATCCCCGAGGTCGCCCAATCCGCCAACGTCGCCCAACCTGCCGGCTCAAAAGTCTCGATCGCCCTCTCCCAGGCAGCATAAAATTTTCAAAAGGAGCCAGACCCTCGACTTCAATGACGCCACAGACACGACCTGTTCCAGCAAGTCCAAGGTTACGACAGGCCAGGAGTTGAACGAGGAATCCGGAAGCAACCTAGCCGCGCCGCCGAAGACGTCTTTCTTCGAGTCGGCGGGAGACATACTGAACCCGGTCTTGCCGACAGTAGAATACCTCATTGACCCAAGCTGTCGGCCCAGAACGATTTTCCACGATCGGGTCTATCACCCGGCCGACATACCGCCGCCGCCCTTGAAGAAGAGAACTACAGGCCTCTCGATGAGTCGAAAGAGCAACGCACGCACCCCCTCGGCACCGGCTTTGAAGAAGAACCCTACTGGCGACAGCGCTTCGTCGGTTTACCCACACGAAAGCAGCGGGCTCTCGGTGCAAGATTTTGACAACAGAAACCAAACCGACCCGGAGCGCGATCCCGACCAGGTGGTTGATAGTGCCAGCATGAGCGTCGAGGAGAAGATAGCGCGTGCTTACCACAAGGGGCTAAGCTGGCGGAAGGTGCTTGTCAAGCTGGAGCCCGACGCTCACAATAACATAATTGTGCGGCGCATGTTCGACAACGCGCATGGATGGCCGGTGGTGAAGCATCTCGTAGATGCACACTTCAGTGATAGTGCCGCCGCACGGATGCGAAACGAGGACGAAGCCAATGTCGACCGTGCCAAGTCCCTGAGCCAAGGGCCCTCCCCTTCGGGCAGCGAGATCAACAAGTCTGCTGGGCTTCCACTGAAGGAGCAGAAGCGCGTGGGCTCCAACGGTTCAGCCTCAGGCCCAACCTCGGTTTCCGCTGATAGACAGGCCGACAGCAGCGAGAGTAGTCAGGCCCCAAAGCCTCAGAGTTTATCCGAAGCTCGCGAGGCCGAGGACGCCGTTTCCGAGCTGCCAGTCTCCGAGTCTCCACCATCCATGCACAGCAGCCAAAGTCCTCCGGACAAAGGCTTGCATACGCTTTCGCACCTCCACTCGTCACCTCCGAGAAGTCGTCGTGGCGTACCCTCCCATAACGGGTCGCCGCCCCCGACCCCGAACGACGATCGAAACGACTCGATGACGTGGAGCGAGCGCGATTGGCTTGACAGCCAGGACGAGAGCGACAGCGAAGATCTGGCGTACCCGGGCCACCGGAGGTCCAAGTCGGACGAGGAGCGGAGGGGCAAGGGGATCAAGAGAACCGGCAGTCCGTCGTGGAACTGGACCGAGAAGATCGTCGGCAAGGGCGCGAGCAACAGAAGTCGGAACCCCAAGAGCCCAACAATCCCCGAGCCTCCGAAGAGCGCCCGGCCCTTTTGAATATTCCGATCAAGAAGTCGCAAAGGCGAAACCAGGGAGGGCCGAATGACCTTCGTCACACATCTCCGTCCAGAGACATCCTTTCGACATAGACTTTTCCAAGGCAGCCCACTGTATTGCACTTGTCATAGATTCCAAGATATCCTGTCCCCGCGACATTTTTTTCGTACTAGATGCCACGCTGAACCTCTTCTTGACTGCGGCCGACGGCGACTGGCAGTCGTATAGCCCTACATCACGATGCTCATGACACCAGCACCGATTTCAATGTTAGGGGCGACGCTTGTCCGACCAGAAGTCGAACGGAGGGATACGATCATCCTGCCGCTTCTTCCACCACATAGATTCAGTATCTTGTCATAAACCCGGCAGCCTGTGAATGCTTGTACGGCAGTGGGAAACGACAACGATACTCCACGGGTTGGTCATTGGCCGATGAACGGCAAGGGGAGCTCAACAAAGCCCGAAGCCGCCGCTTACTTTCCTTTGAGATAGTAGCCAGTTCGCGTCCGCAATACTCATAGGACAGCTGGTAAGCTTGGTGACCCAACCGGGACGGTGGTAACAGAACAGCAGCACCGAGAAGGTGCTGGCTCGGTTGCCCACCCACGAGAAGTAGCATGGACTCGGTTTCAAGTGCCATTGCAGCATATGTAATTCGCATGGTCCGTCGGTTGGCCCCAACCCCCCTGGCTGAGTAGTAGAGTCCGGCACGGCAGGTGGTATCCGTAACGATCCCAGGGAGGGAGGAGCGGGGTGTCCTGATTGGGGGAAGACAATGTCGAAGTAGAGCGTCTCAATGCCTTCCTTCTATGAATATGTACAAATCGGTGTCCCGTCCATCCGGGCCCCCGTTGCGCAGGAATTGTGTTTTCTTTCTACTTTCCCTCGTTCTGTGCTTTTTGCGCTCTTTCGTGCTCGATGATCTGCTTGCTCCAACTGCGGGCGGGGGAAAAAGAGAAGAGAGGACCGCGGGTCAGCTTTTTGTCCCGCGTTGTTCCTCACCGTCGTTTCCGGAAGGAGGGGGTTCGGGGCAGGGTAACGCACTATCGGCTGGGGAAGAAACGGCCGGGCTCGGGCATCTTGTGGCGAACCTCGCGCTCGGCGCTCAGGTTCCAGGCCAGGGCCGTGATACCGAAGACGACGCCCGTCATGATGGCCGTGTTGACGCGCCAGTTGGCCGGCTGGGCGTACCAGCCACCGGTGGGCGACCAGACGTGCTTGGGATACCTGAGGGGTAACGCCGGTGCGTTAGAGCGAGCAAAGGGCCGGGGGGCGGCCGGCGGACCGGACGGGCCCGGGGGAGGAGGAGGGCTTACGGGACTCTAGGACCGCCACCCTGCGATTGACTACGTTAGCGGGGGGACGATGGCTCGAGGCCGGGCGCGGGCGAGGAGGAAGGGGATGGGCAAACCATTTTGACGAGTGCTCGTAGGAGGAAGATTCGGCGTCGGGGGGGCTGCGATCAATGGGGTCGAATCTCGAGGTTCCGAGTGCGTCGCGATTGACGACGTAGGCGAGGGTCCGGTCGGCTTGAGGGAGGGTAATGCCGGTGGAGGGAAGCTGTACCGAAGGTGGAACAATGATGTTCCCGTAGTAGCTTGCAGTGGGAGCACCCAGAAGCAGCTTTACTGTGAGGGTACGGAGCACCACCAGACTGCACTGGAGTCATCAGTCAGTGTACGGGTGCAGTACGTACTTGCTGGCTAGCGCATTGGCGAAGAATGCGGCCAATGGGACGGCGACATGAATGGGTACCCTAGCCGTCTCATGCCAAAATGGGGGTACGTACTCGCAGTAACGGGGCCGCGTCTGTGTGCGTGTGCGTGCCCGCCGGCCGAAAGCGCCGCAGCTCCAGTCCCAGTGCCCGTGCTGGAAACTTTTTCTGAAGCCAAGCCAGAATCCCGCGGCCACGAGACCGACGACGACCTCGACCGCGATCTCGACCCGCGACCCCGACCTCGACCACGACGACGAGACGCTCTCTCGCTCGCCTCCCCTCCGCCCTCCGCCAGCACTCGTCCAGCTCCGGGCGGGACAGGACCCCAGCCCCATCATGTCCCACGGTGCCGCCATGAGGAGAATACGGCTCGACCGTGTGGCCCGCCCACTGCTGGCGGTCCCTGCCGCCAGCCCGGCCGCCGCCGCCACGCTGTCGCGCGCCGCCCGGATAGCGAGGCCGCCCGCCCGCCAGATATGCTCGACGCCCTGCTACCGCCGGGACCTGCCGCCCGCCGCCGCCGCCGCCCCCGCCGGCCAGCCGCCCGTGCCGCCCGCCGACGCCGTTGCCGCTCTGGGGGAGGAGGCCGTCGCCGATCGCGCGGCCGAGGCCGAGCTCGAGCTCGAGGCCGAGGCCGAGCCCACCCTTGACGAGCCGGCCGCCCGCCCGCTGCCCTCACCACATCCCTCGCGGGCCCGTTACTCGGCCAAGCTCGCCGCCCTGCACGCGCGCCTGTCCCTCTCGTCCAAGATCCCCGTCGAGACGCTGGCGCGCGCCCTGGTCGACCCCTCGGCCGACGCCCACCCCAAGTACAACAACGGCAACCTGGCCCTCGTCGGCTCCTCTATCCTCAACTACCACGTCTCCGAGTTCCTCGTCAGCAAATACCCCCGTCTGCCCATGGCCATCCTCTTCAACGCCGTGAAGGGCTACGCCGGCTCCCAGGTCCTGCACCAGGTCGCCCGCGCCTGGGGCGTGGAGCAGGCCGCCGCCCCCGGCGAGGAGGTCGACCCGGGCCTGCTGCAGCTGGACCCCATGAAGCCGACCCTGGTCATGAACAAATGGGGCTACGTCCGCGCCGAGACCCCCGAGTCCCAGCGGTGGAGGACCGGCCGCGGCCTGAGCGGCCGCGTCGTCTACTACGACGCCTTTGGCGACTCGGGCGCCGCCAAGTCCCTCGCCGACCTCGAGGTCAGCGCCGACCAGAACACCAAGGACCTGCTCATCCAGACGGCGCCCCCCAACGCCCACGCCAACTTTGTGCGCGCCGTCATCGGCGCCATCTACCTGCACTGTGGCCGCGACGCCGCCAAGAGCTTCGTCAGGTCGCACTTCCTGGCACGCCAGCTCGACCTCGAGAACATGTTCTCCTTCCGCCTGCCCACGCGCGAGCTGGCCCGCCTCTGCGCGCGCGAGAACTTCGAGCCGCCCGTCGCCCGCCTCGAGAGCGAGACGGGCCGCCTCAGCAGGACGCCCGTCTTCGTCGTCGGCATCTACAGCGGCATGGACAAGCTGGGCGAGGGCACCGGCTCCGACCTCGACTCGGCCCGCATCGCCGCCTCCATCAACTGCCTAAAGGCCTGGTACCTCTACAGCCCCGGTGAGGTGGCGCTGCCGAGCGATACCTTTGCCGAGGGCGCCGACCCCTGGAAGCCCGCCTACGTCGACATCGGAGAGATCATCTCATAGTCCGCCTCCGTAACCCGGTGACCCGGTGACCGGCGATGCCGGCCCTCGGGAACGGGCGGGACGGCCCCGCCTTTCCCCCCTCCCAAAGGGTGTGTGCTTGATGGGGGGCGGGTGGGTGAGGAGGGAGAGCGTGGATGCAAAAAAAAAGAACCACCAGACCAAGGTGAGCTCACGGTATGCGCCACCTGTGTGAGGCCGTTACAGGTTCGCGAACCTGGACAGTGTACAAATTCGAAGCGCGACAAGGTTAGGGCCGGGGAGAGAGAGAAAGAGAAAGAGGCCTCCCCTCCGGAGGGACCCCGGAGCGGGGGCGGGGGCGCATAGGAAACGCTGGCCCGCAAAGAGGGGGGCCGGGCCCCGTGTCACGGCAACTACATCGGCTGGTCCTCGTCCACGCATCTGCTCAAGATTAAATGTACTATAATGCATCATCAAAAGACGGCACGTAGAGCACTCCGGGAAAACGGAGTGCGCACACACTCGCACACAAACACAAACTCATACACACACATATCAACTCAACCCCCACACGCAAGTTACATGTTAAAAATATTCAACTCCAAAATTGGAGCTGTCTGTTGATTTGCTAGGCGTCACCGCTTATGTCGCTTCTATTCTCTTTTGTCTCTTTGCTCCTCGGCGGTCCCGGAGTCCCGGAAAAGGGGAAGGGGGGGGGGGTATCTCATCTGCGTCGTGGTACAACAAGTGAAGTCTTCCTATAATTAAGAGGGACACGGAACGTTGTGCCTTTGGGTTTTGGGGGGGGGGGGGCCGGGGGGGTTGTTCCTTCTTTTCCATTGGTTAAGGGCCGGCCAGCTGGTTCCATCCTATCCTTGGGGGAGCGGAGGGGTCAGGGGCCGTCTCTCTCTTTCTGTGTGGGTGTGGGTGTATGTGCCTATCCCTCGCCCGCTCAGCTGAAGTGGTCCCCCTCACCGAGGCGCCCGTGGATACCGAGGCGGGTGAGGCGGCGGCGGCGGTCGTCGCGGAGGGCGGCTTCGCGCTCCTCGCGGAGCTTGCGGCGGCGCTCGTAAACGGCGCGGACGCAGCCACGGATCTGGTCGCGGCCCTCGGTGTAGTTGGCGCGGGCGAGCTCGATGACCTTGTCCACCTGTTCGGGGGTGTAGACGAAGTTCCAGGTGGACATGTAGTCCGAGCGGGCCGGGTCGACGCCGGCGACCTTGGGGTTGGCCATGAAGGGCAGATAGATGACGGCGAGCCCGGCGTCGGGCCGCCGCAGGTGCCAGCCGCCCTCGGTGTCGTCGGCGTCGGTGCTGCGCAGCGCCTTGGACGGCGGCGGCGGCTTCGACGACCGCTCCTCCGTCGACCCCACCCAGATGGTGCAGTAGCCCAGCTCCGACGACGCCGCGCCCTCGCTCTGGTCCTGCGCCGCCTTGGCCCTCTTGTCCGCCGGCTCCGGCCCGTGCGACGGACCCTGTGTGCGCTTCGCCTCCTCGAGCCGCTGCTCTGCCTCGGCCGACGACGAGGGCATGGCCTCCTCGAGCTCCGCCTCGGCTTTCATGGGCAACTCCTCCGCTCGGGGCCAGCCCACGCCCACGGGCCAGCCCTTAATGCCGCGCTGCCGCGCGTAGCCGTCGGCCACGGACAGCCAGTTGTCCGTCTTGATGTCGGCCGAGGCGTCAAAGGCGATGATGATGTCAACATCGCGGCCGGGCCGGAGCAGGGGGTAGATGGGCAGGTTGTTAGACATGCCCGCGTCCATCAGCTGGATATGCTCCTGTTTCTGGATGTTGGTGGGCGTGGTGAACCGCAGCTTGTCCTTGGGCATGCCGTGAATGAAGTTGGGTATCTGCGCCGGGTCAATGGGGTGCACCTTTTCGAGGTTGTCGTTGTGCCCGTGGATCATCTCGTCGATGGTGCCGAAACCCGTCAGGCTCCTGACCAGAGGCCGAACTTCGCGGTAGTAGTGGCTGAGAGTGGCACAGAAGGCGGAGCCGAAGATGCCCATCAGGATGGGCATGCGCAGCTCCGGCAGGTGGAAGCCGCTCTCCGGCGCAACGTCCTTGCCGTTGTCAAAGCGCCGGCCAATGGCCCAGATGGGGATGCCCGCGTTGAACTCCTCGCAGAAGAACTCGTAGGGGGTCATCTCGAACCACTGGAACCAGGCTTCTTGTTTGGCGAGTTCCTTGGCCGCCTCCGAGGTGGCCGGCGGACCGCCCTCCATGTCCGGTATCTCATGGCGCACGGCAGTATAGATGGGCATCGGGTTCTGCCCAAACTTGATGTACTCGCGTTGGTTAGAGAGCTTGAAGTCGCGGTCGTTGACGCCCAGCTCGCCTTTGGGAACGAGCAGCCTCGCGGCCAGCAGGATGCCGTATATATCGACAAGGCCAAAAGCGGCATTGGGGTCACCGCGAAGCTTCTCTACCATGCTACTCAGCAGCAGCTTGTTGGTAGGAGCCGACAGAACCGAGTTGAAGACGGCCGGGGGGTAGGCGATGTGAACGCCGATGCGGGCCTTGAGTTGGTCGATGACGGCGTTGAAGTCCTGCTTGCCGATGGACGAGTGGTACAGGGCCTGGAGCCAGCAGGTGCCGCTAACGCCCGACGTGTATGTGATGCAGTCGAATAGGCCGTCCTCCTGGGTGGCGAGAAGCGAGCCGGTGCCGGCCACCATGGCTCGCAAGCCACCTCCCGATCCGCATACGGCGATGGTGGGCACGTCGTCGGGATGGATATCCTTTTCGTCCAGCCCCAGGTAGCGCGCCAGGGCAGCGGTGGCCACCTTTTTGCGGCGGGCGAGGAATTCCTTCTCATCGTCGCACAGATCATCCGACACGCGCACCTTGGCCGAGTAGCGGATCTCGGGGTTGATGAAGGGGTCGTGCGCCTCATTCCAGATCTCCTCGGCCAGCGAGCCCGGGGCCGAGGACAGCTCGCGCTGCAGCTTTTGGAAATTGCTAGGCAATCCCTTGGACCACTCGGGCAGAATCAGGTCGACGAGGCGCTCCGACAGGCCCGACCACTCTATGTCGGTGATGTTGGAAACGGCGGTGAGCTTGTTCACAAAGCTCGTCCAGGCCGTTTTGCTGGCGCCCTGGTCACCCTCGTCCTCATCGGGGCCCGGGCCCGGATTCGGGCGGCGCTCCTTCCTGCCCTCACAGAACTTGTCGTGGCGCTCTCCCGGGTCTGGATAGAGGGAGTAGACGAGTAAGCCTCCAACCACGCCAAGAATGGGCGCAACGGCGTTACGGGGGCCTTTACCGGTGCCTTGTTGCTGTTTCCGCGAGGTGAAGAGGCGGCGCTCGAGCTGGGATCGGCGAGCGACGAGACCTGGCGACCGCTGGAGCAGGCGGAGTCGTGAGGGCCAGTTGGCGAGGGGTGCCAGCGGACGACTCGCCACATGCGAGGCCGAGGTTGCGGGCTTGGCGTGGCGAGCGCGCCGGGCCAGCTGGGCTCCGTGAAGGAGCCTCATGCTCAAGTCGCATCCACCAGTGAACGATGCGTCTCAGATGTGGTGATGGTGGGAGGTGGTGGTGCTGGTCTCGTCGCACAGACGGTTGGTTCCTGTTCAGAGGTGCCGGATCACGTGGGCCAGTTCCCTGGGGCAGACGAAAGCAACGGCGTCGGGATCGCAATATGGCTTTGCACGTCGGCTTGGTCTGACCGAGGCTCGACGGATGAATGGTGGAAAGAGAGTACGACCGCTAATATTGACAGTCCAAGAGCCTCAACATTTCCTGTTCTGCCTCGGCTCGCCAAGACCTCGAGTGGTGACATCATGCCCGTACCTGATGCCCCCATTGACCGATTTCCAGTGTAACGTTTATGCATCTACCGGAGCGCTAAGCCTTGGGGCTGGAGCTTATCTCATCGTAACTGCGCCGACATCCGCAGCTGATCTTCAGTACTAGCCTTATTTGCTATAGAACTAGCTGTCGCACGGTTCTTCGCTGCTTTCCTGCGTCTTCCAACTTGGTAAGTGTAAGTACTGAAATAGGTTAAGGTCTCGGGATGTAAGGGTTTCAAGGACGAAGTCGTTACTTGACCTCTCATGTACTCCATCGGAATACTTCGTCGCAGCAATATTTTCCCTCGTCGGACAATAGTTTACAAGAACCCGGTACAGCCCGCCTTAAGCGGTACCCACGAAGAAGTGCTGGGGTTGGTAAAGCATGCGCTGAGGCTTGCCTCTAATTGATACCTAGGTATTTGGGAGGGGAATGGAAGGCGGAGCTCTCAGCTGGGTTGAAAGAGAGCCGAGAGAGCACACGAAAGCCTCGCCGCCACTTTATGGCCTCTCCGTTCACTCGAGATATAGTTGGCGTAAACAGCGCACCGCTCTTAATGAAAAGAAACGGTAGTCTTCACGACGAGCTAATGGGAACCCCGGTCTTTGGTTTGAAGCTTCTCTTAGCGTGTTAAGCGTGGAAGACCGCTCAGAATATAATTGAAGTATGGCTTCGTAATGAAAATTATGAATTACTTCACATATCCGCTTATGCGAAGCTTCACTAACCAACCACCTACCCAGCTCAAGTTCTGTCCCCAGGCATACATAGTATGCTGTCGCTGTCGCTGTGTATTTATCTTGTTGGCTTATTGAAGCACTTGATCACAAGCATTCATCGACAACGTGTTGGGCGTTGTTAATAATCGCGTTGTAGCTCCAAGCGTTTTGGTCTGTTTGTTATTATTGCACTGCCAGAGTCCGTTTGCTCGCTTGCCTTCCACAACGTGCAGGAGAGAAATACCGTCTTTAAACCGATGCCATGATGAGTCCGGGGGGTTTTGCACGGGACATTGCTGCGCTTGTCTCGCAGGAGCTGCGGCTTCAACGCAGGGTTCATTTCCGTGGCCTGGATCCGAGCATGCTGAATACTGCCGTTCAGTGCCTCTACCCGGCTCGGGGAGGTCTATCGTCCACCGGACCGCCCTACGGCAACATGCCGAAACTCGGTGGATGCCGTGGAGGACGACGAGATGGCCAAGGTGACAAAAACACATGATATTGCCGGGTACGGGTGGTAAGGGCTGAACATAATTTCTTCGAGGCTGCTCCTTGGACCCGGGGCTGTTACATTTAGGCCCTGCTGATGGTGTTGACTTTGTACGATGGATGCAACTTGCCCAATCTAGGCAGACAGGGGACTTCTGTTTCTCTGCCACCACAGCCTCGATATAGGGATCCTCGGTCGGGACCACGGGCCGCAAACCCTTCTACGTGAACCCGAATGACAGCGGCCCCGTCTTGAGATGGCTCTAACTCAAGGCGAGACACTGTCTCCGGTGAAAGACGGGGCCCCGTGGCCTTCGCGCAGACTTTGCTATTCACTCGTGTCAGCTTATGTGGCTGGTTCACATCACACCAAACAGGGGCTCGTTCTGCTTCGCAACAGGCAGGTAGATCCTTCGCGGCTCTCCCGGATGCCGGAACACGGGGCCACTGACTAAGCGGCACCTCAACACGATCTGACATGCCCAGGGGGCACCCCACGACAAAACCCCAGAAATCCTCGCTAAGTGGCTCTCGATCCCGGGGAAGAGTGGGATGAACATGCACAGAGACGTTTTGGGCTCGCACTAAGCCCTGTGTCACGCGAAAGCGAAAGATGACCAGGGAAGAAATGTGGCCACACGTAAGGCCAACACGAATCGGACGTCGCCCTTCCCCTGCAGCCTTGCCGGTGGGTACACACGCTTCACTGCGAAGCGACCAGGTTACTTTGACGTTGATGACGGGATTATAGGTCCTCGGAGAATACTGCGAATTCGATGTCAGCCGAAGCACCGCCTTCTCATCGCTGTCAGGCCGGCGCCACCACTCCTTACGGTCATCGTCGAACGTGACTTGGATGAGCCCTAGTACTTTCGCATGCAGCGCTTTGTTTACTCGATATCCACAAACGTTATTCAACCATCTTGAACCCCTTCCCTGCCGATGGTCGCCTCGATAAACGCTTGTACGTGGGGAGACTGGCCATTGGGTTTAAACCGAGCCACCATGACCTTGTTGACAGGAAAGTTCCGTGTGGCCGCATCGCCAGCCCTGCGGGGTGGCGCCTCGGAACAAAGACAGATTCCGACGGACTAAGGTCGAAGAGGTAGAAAAGCGTCCGGCGAGAGACGAGTGCATTGAGCCACTGGGGCGCCCTTCCCAGCATCATTTTTGTCCGTCCCGGCCATCCGGACGAGGGCCTGCCCCCCAAAGGATTGTTGTGATCTCACGAGTATGATCCATCATCCTGTAGGACCGTATGAGAGTACGAATCAGCCGCCCTTGTTTGCTTCCCCATACTGCCTTCCGGTCCTTGGCCTCCTACCACGGCTGGCTGGGTAGTTCTTACCACCAAGAAAACGACCAAGCCTCATGACGACGTGACGATCCCATGAGAAGACGTCAAGCGAGCCCGATCTGCCACGTCCAGAAGTGGACTTGTTTATCAGACACGCATATATAAGCCCCTTCTTCCGTCCCGTGAGTCCCAATCTCTGGGGCAAGTCCTCGAGGTACTTTTCTGTCAGCACTTACCCAAGAAACCCCGTCACAACCTCATAATCTTATAATCGCCCTTCCGGTTCAGCCTCCGACAAGATGGTCAAGATCGCCACCCTCAGCACGGCTCTCGCCATTGCCATCACAGGGGCCTCGGCTGAGTGTACGAAGCACTGTGTGCCGGGCGTGGCCTACTGCGGATGGCAGCTGCTGGATGTCAGCCAGTTCAGTAAGTGAAAAGGAAACCTCACCCCGGATCCGGTTAACGGCGGCGTGCCCCGACGCGAGGGCTGACGAGGGAGCGTAGACTGCACCATGGAGGACCTTCGCAACACCAAGGGCGGCCAGTACTGGGACTCGCGGTACACGTGCGCCGCCGGCGGCACGAGCGCTGACGAGATCGAGTGGTGCCCGGGCGGCCAGAACCACTGCAAGCCCGCTTCCGACTCCCGCTGCGATAACACCAACGCCTGCTGCGCCTAAGGGGCCCTGGCTGTTCTGTCTATTGGTGCAGATATGTCGAGTGCCAGAGGGCAGTCTTTCAGGGGTTTGCGTTTTGGGTGGGGGCAGGGAAAGGACGAGCTAAGGGGCGAAACACCCTAACTACACTGCTCCGGTTCCCTTCACGGTACTGTTCATTAGCTGGCCAGCTGCTACACTCTTTCAACTACGTACTCGGTAATTATGGTAATCTATGCGCTCACTCCCACCTGTAAAGGTGTCTTTGTTGTCATAAATTTCCTCGTTAGGTTGAGGGCACATCGCTATCGTTTCCGGACGATACATACATGGGTTCTCATTTCTCTACCCAGCTCTTGTATGGGCTGGAAGCTCGGACGTAAGCGCGACCGGCCTCAGAGCCCACACCTGAGCGTGTATTCTCATCTCAAAAGCCCTGATCGAACGGGCGCGCCGCTTTTGGTATGTGCGGTGCGGCGTATACCTCAACATTTAGCGGGGCCCCGAGAACTGCATTGCCGGCTTGCTTCATCGCCCCCTATCCATTGGTGTCTTACGAGCCTGAAAATGGACCGGAAGCGTGAACCACTTGACCCCCGGCCCCCGACCGGAAACACGACCCCGGCGATCCAGAATGTAGAGGGTCGTATTTACCATCTATTTCGGGGCCGTGACAGACGGAACACAGCCCACAGCCACTCGGCCGCTTTCGCAGCATCGTTTCTCTCTGGGTTTCCACCGTGGTTACGCTGCTCACACTCTTTACGCCTCGGTGGCGCTGACAGAGGCGGCTATGAGCACCAAAGAGACAAGGACGCGTACCAGTTATTGTTGTTTTTATTAACTTAAACTCGCTCTACATCGCACGCTTTTTGTTGAATGACCCGCTACCCAAAGAAACAGCACCTTTGCGCCGTGCTACACGCCATGGCTGTAATCCCCCGGAAAGTTGTTGGCGTTTCTATGCCGGTCGACCAGCTCCATTTCGGACTCGCTGCCGGTTTCGGACCGCTCGCGCGTGTGCTTGACCGAGATCATTGTGGTCTTGGTGATGGCCTGGCCGCCCTGGCTCTTGGTGGTGCCAGTGCCGGTGCCGGTGCCGGTGCCTGTGCCCGTCAAGGTGCCCTTGGTGGTGCCCATGGCGCGCGAGGCGTTCTGGCTGTTCTTGGTTTGGATGTACTCGGCGCCGCGCTTCTTGAGCCGGCGGAACAGGCCGGCCATGCCTGGCATGCAGGCGCAGATGACGCCGACGTCGAGCTCGATGAGTGACCACACGGCCAGCGCCGCGAAGTCGTACGGCGCGTTGGCGCTCTTGGTCCATCCGACGAGCGCCCGCAGGCGGATCATGCTGCAGATGGTGACGAACAGCCCGACACAGAAGGTCACGATGATACCGACCTTCTTCTTCCAGTTGAGGTCGAGCTGGAGCCTGCGTGGAGGGGGAAGAAAAGTCAGCCGCTGTCCACGATCCCCAGGGCTCGCGCCCCGGCATTGCGGGTAGTGTCACTTACAGCTGCGGGATGGGAATGAAGAAGATCCAGAGGTCGAGGACAATGTTGAGGGCGGCACAGACGTACGTCTGCGCGTCCATGTCGATGCACTTGCCCTGCTTCTGGTTGTCCCACCGTTCCCAGGTGAAGGAGAAGGGGACGCAGTACGTCAACAAGGTGACGACGAAGGCGACACAGAAAAGCCCCATGGTGCCCATGAGCACGAAGACGTGCTTCCGGAATTGCCGGTCCGGGAAGATGCGGAGATACAGCAGCAGGATCGAAATCTTGGTGATGGTGGACTCGATCACGTAGGCGAACTCGGCGATGTAGAAGAGCTAAGACGGGAGAGAGCCGGGTCAGCTGGCGACAACGACGGCAACGTCGGAGGGGGGCAAGGCGACTTACGATGAGGACAATGTTGATGTGCGTATCATCCAGCGTCCAGATATCCGTACCGAGGCCGAACACGACCACTAAGAGGTCTTATCAGCAAGGGGCCCGACATAGTGCGGTTGGGGATGGCCCAACGTACTCAACTCGGCTCCTATGGTAACGGCCGTAAGCACGACGAAGGACAAAATGATGGCCCAATCGTCGTACCCAAGCAGCATGCCGCCGAAGTACGAAGAGCGGGCTGCTAGACGTCCGGTCAGGAAGAAGGCAGCAAAGCCCCAGAGCGTCCAAGACACGACTCGGATGTGCATCTGGATGTTTCGTGGCGGAACACCGCATGTTGTGGTTACGAGGCGCTCGGCCGCGAGGTACTCGTGGGTGATGCAGTTATTCCGGAGGCAGGCCTTGAGTTCCCCCGTGATGTACTCGTTGACGGTGTCGCAGCTCCTGCCGGGGGCCTTGGCCATGAAGCATTCAAACTAGGCAATGGTAAGCGCTGTGGGCGACGGTCGGGAGCATAGGGTGATGGGCCACCTACAGGGCACGGCTTCATCTGATCCTCCAGAGACAACAGGACAGTCGCCAAGTCCGCAGACCCCGACCCGGTCTGTTGTGACTCGGCGGCCACGAGGGCGGCGAGTACAGCAAACAGCCATGTCACCAACAGTCTGGATGTTATGGCCACCATCTTGAGCCGCGGTCGTAGGAGTCTATGCGTAGGTCACCAACGAAGCGGTTCACAACGTCAGAAGCAGACCAAAGGTGGGTGCGCGGAGGTAGTCATAACGACGAGCCGGAAGGATTTCTCACCCATCCATCGCAGCGCCGTCTCGCTTGGCTTGCATGCCGAGATGGAGCCCGATGGTGGGGGCCGCGAGCTACGAGGGCGAACCCTGGACCCTCAAGACACGGGATGAGACCCAGTCGGGCAATGTTGAACGTCAAGTCATTTGGGGACGACCAGGGGTGCCCCCGGGCTTATCCATTCTCGACGTGTAGCCACCATATTGAAGGGGAGGGGGGCAGGCCTTGGATGAGCAACAACCCCACGGAGAACCCGACAAGGACCACCAGCACCGAAGCGAGGCGTCGTTATTTTTTTCTTCGATTCGAACCATGGAGAGGGCCAGGGGGGGTGGGGGCGGGTTCGACCCCAAGACGTCAGCGGCGGATACGACCACGAGGCGTCACCGGTGGATTCGACCAAAAGGCACCACTGGCGGGAATAGGTACGCCTGAGGAGTTCCGGCGACCGGCAAAAGAAACGAGAGGCGGGGCGTGACATCTCGCAAGCACGGGTGGCGCCAATCCTTCCCGCCGCGTGCAATACGAAAAACCGACGTTCTGGAAGTCGACCGTTTCAGGAGACGAAAACGACGCGATGGCGTTCCCCCTGCCCGAGGCGGCGCAGCGTCTCCACCGGGGCGCCTTGGCCGGGGGAAGCTGGCGCAGAGCGACGAGGCCTCGCCGCCGTCTTTTCCTGGAGTCAGTTGGGGCGTAAGGGCCACAGGGCTTTCCTTCCGGGGGGGGGGGGGGGGGGTCGCGGTGCCTGGCTTGCGCCCAGAAGCGCGGGTCGCTTATACGCATCTAGCTAGGCTTGTCCGCCCGCCTCGCAACAAATAGGGTGTCAAGCCGGGATATCCTAGCCTTGCCCGTCGACCTTCCTGGTCAGGAAGTTGGCAGGACCACGGAGAGCGCGGGCCGTGGGCGTAGCAGCGCGGGTGGAGGCACGCATGCTGATAGTCAGTCGTACGCAAGCGTACGAGGGCGAACCGGCCCCCAAATGATGCGAGCAGAGGCGGCTCAATATATATCCCTGCGGCTTGCCAAACCGCAATCCTACCCTACTCCGCCTGGTCAAAACGGCGGGCGGCACTGGGACAACCTCGGTGACGGGGCGGGCCCGCCTGCGGTGTTTTTGGTGCGAATAGCATCGTCTCGTGCATGTCTTGTGCATACTATGTATGGAGTATCGGATGGGGCACAACGGAACTTGCCAGCAAGAAGGACGAGCGCACGGAAGATGGGGTGCCACGCACGGGAAAGGCGCCGCCCAGGCTCCCTAGTGCTGCGATCCGGAGATGTCTGCAGACGCGGAAGCCGCTGCATCGGGATGACAAGACGGGGGAGGCGGCCTGCGAATCTGCGCCTTCGCCATTTCCTCTTGGACCAACGAGGGTCGGCGGGGGATCTCTCTCGGGGCTAAGACTGCGGGCAAAAGCCCGGCATCTCGAGGGTCTATCGACGGCGTCGTCGCCGGCTGGGCGCTCGCGGCCTGTCCGATCCACCCTGGCCCCAGTGTTTGTGCAATATGCGTAGGGACGGACGATCGGGCCTAGCTGTCCACTGGGCGGCCATGATTTCTGCAAGGAATCAATCCCCTTTCCATGCGAGAAAAGCGAGAAGAACGTGGCCGACGAGGAGATGCCTAGCACCATCCACCGTAGCGCTTCCTACATATCCCCCACTGCACCCACCCCCATCGGCGTAGTAATACATATGCGTGCCTCCGTACGAAGTGCGACGGTAGGGACCTTGCGCGCCCATGCATAAATATCCGTGGTCTACGCGTCGTACATGCGAAGGCCTGCCCGGTTTTCCTCCCTTGGTGACCCGCCCGATCGGTTTGGCTCGAAAAGCGATTCTGCAGCGGCTTGGGGGTCACACAGACGCCGTCGCATCTTCTGGCCGACCGGCTACCTGAATCGATCCCGAATTCGTGGTTAGGGCTAGGCGATCGTGCGAGGCTGATGGCAAACCCCCGAGTCATGAGGAAGTTCTTATGCTCGGTAGACACCGGCTTGGCTGCTGCCATTCCCTCGCATGATCTGGTAACGGCCCTGCCGGTGCACGCCGACAGTCCGACGCCACCACGTGTGTTGGATTCACTGGGGTGTGTGCGCGCGCATGGGGTGTTCGTTAGAATGCTCCGGTCCCTGAGTTAGCATGACTCGAGGCTGCTGCGGGTTAACGCCCGCTCTGCCTGCCCTGCTTGCCCTGCCTGCCTCTGCCTGTGCTGCCAAGGATTCGTGTTTATTTGTAGACCGACAGGGTGCATGGCCCAAACCACGTTGTCGAATTTGGCTGGAAATTGCACAATGGGACCGTCCTGGCCCCTGGGCGGCCAACTTGGGATGGCACAGCAGTATGTAGTGTGTGCCTTTAAAAAGGGTGATGTCGATAAGTCCCGCCCCACACCACCTTATCCACCTCACCAAACCTAAGCATGCAGAAGGGAATCTTGGCGCAGAGCAGCTTTTTGTGCAGGTGAGAGTGGATAGGTACTCGGTGGGTAGTCCAAACATACCCCTATAAGGTAGTATAGTCCGCCTCCGCGGCTTTCTCCGCCTGGCCAATCAACAGCGGCTTTCCGTCTCGGTACGTGAGCTCCCACCCGTCGCCCCTCGTGCCAGACGTATCGGCAATCTGCACAGAGTACCCGTCGCCATGCGCCGTTCGGCCTGGCCTGCTGGGGACCGGGTGGACCGGAGATGGAACTTTCTCGCCACGAGGTTCGTAGTAGCCAGCAGCGGCGTAGGCGTGGATGGTAGCCCGAGGCCCTCCACAACGTATGTACCTTGCCGTTGATCACAAGATGCGACGCCGTTGCCCCTCGTGGCGGCCCCTAATACCAGCAGCTTGGGACGCGCTGCGTCGTGGTCGGGTCCAGGGGCTCGCCGTTTTCTATCTATTCTTCAATCTCGTTTACCCGTCTTGCCGCGAAGGTTACACCCCCCAGCTGATTTCCTGTACTAAGAACCGCCGGCATGTCTGACAAAACGGAGAATTTTCGAGTCGTCGTCGTGGGCGGCGGCCCCGTCGCCCTGATGGCCGCTCACGCCCTGGACCGGGCCGGCATCGACTACGTCGTCCTCGAGCGCCGCAAGGAGCTTGACACGGACTCGGGGGCCTCGGTGGCCCTGTGGCCGCACAACGTGCGCCTGCTGGACCAGCTGGACCTGCTCGAGGAAGCCAAGGAGACGTACATGCCCGTCCTGTACAAACGGAACCTGCGCCGTGACGGCTCGGAGCTGTCCCGGAGTAATATGTTCGAAGCCATCCAGATCAAGTATGCCGACCCAAACTGCAAGCAAACCTTCGCAGCCCCAACAGGCCCGGGGGCGGCTTGTGCGAAGGAGGACAAGACGCTAACGCACTGTTTTTTTTTACGTAGCCACGGCCACGATTGGATGTGCTTTCACCGCGCCAAGCTGCTGAGGCTGCTGTACCGGCGACTCCAGGACCCCTCCAAGATCCTGCTCGATAAGGAGGTCACGTCGATAGAGACGACCGAGACGGGCGTCACCGTGGCGTGCTCGGACAAGAGCAGCTACACGGCGTCGGTGGTGGTGGGGGCCGACGGCGTGCACAGCACCGTCCGGCGGCTGATGAACGAGGGCGCCGGCAAGCCCGATGAGCCCTTTGTATCGACTTACCTCGGCCTGTACGGCTACGCGTCGCGGTCGCCCGAGCTCGAGGCGGGCATCCTGTACGAGATCCATAGCGGCAGCCTGACGATCCAGCTCATCGTCGCCGAGCAGCAGCAGCACTTCCTCGTGTACGAGCGGCTGCCCAGCCAGACGCGTGAGCGCAAGTGGTACACGCCGGCAGAACAAGACGCGCTGGCGGCCAAGTACGCCGACGTGCGTTTCCCGGGCCGGCAGGCGGGCGAGTGGGTCACCTTCGCCGACGTGTGGGCGCAGAAGCAGTGGTCGGCTATGGCCAACCTCGAGGAAGGCATCGTCAAGCAGTGGCACCAGGGCCGCTGCGTCGTCGTCGGCGACGCCGCCCACAAGATGACGCCCAACACGGGTTTCGGCCTCAACAGTGGCCTGCAGGGCGTCGCCCAACTCGTCAACCGCCTGCATGCCCTGCTCAAGACAGACCCGGCGCCGACCAACACGGCGCTGACCCGCGTCTTCCGCGAGTACCAGACCGCCCGCATGAGCAACTCCAAGATGGCCGTTGACATGTCGGGCCTGTACACGCGCCTCGTCGCCTGGGACAACCCCGTTTGGAAGTTTGCCGACCAGTTCGTCATGCCGTACATCAACGGCGACGTCACGTCGCTGAAGCTGCTGATGTCGCCCATCGTCCAGCGGGGCGTGGCCTTTGACTTCCTCGAGGAGAAGCAGTTCCGGGCCGGCAAGTACAACTACTTGTACGACCATCCCACGAAGACGGCCGCTTCGGGGGCCAAGTCCTCGGCGGCCAGCGCTGCCCCTGCCGCCGCCCCGGAGACCAAGTTGGAAGCTGCCCCGGTTGCCACCCCGGAAACCAAGTCTGAAGCCGCCCCTACTGCCGTGCAGGAGACCAATTCCGAGGCCGACCCTGATGCCTCTCCTGCTGTTGCATCCGAGGAGGTCCCGGCTGCCACCCCCGACGCGACTCCGGCCATGATTCCGACTGCCGCTCCTGTCTCGGCTCCGGCTCCGGTCGTGGCGCCGGTGCCCATGGCCGCCCCGGCTGCTGCTCCCGTCGTCACCGCGGCTGCTTAAGTCGGCATTGAGGCGTAGCGTTGACCTTTCCTTACGAGTTTTTGTCGCACAATTATATACCCATCCGTGTTGGAACCTTTAGAGCTAATGAGGAGGGGAGTTGGAAGGTTGACGAATGTATTTGCTTCGGCTTTTGTAACAATATTTCCTATGGGTTCCGCGAACTGCGCGCATTCCCGTCCGAATCGTTTCCGTGCGAACATGTGCTCCCACGTGACTGGTGCGTGCGGCGCCGGCGGTGGCCATCCTTAAGACTGGAAACGGCAAGTTGACCGGGCCAATCCCAAGCTGACCCAGGACAAGGAGATGGCACACGAGATGGCGCGCAAATAGCTTACGAGGTGTAGATGCTGTGGCTGGCTGGACCGCACGACAAATTGCGGAGTCCAGCGAGCAAGACGAGAACACGCTTTTCTGTCCCTGGGACTGGGTAATTGTTGTTTTTCTCAGGGAGCCAGCCAAGCAGGGTTGTAGGACGTAACTACTACTACTGCGTACTAGAGGTAAGCAAAGCACCCAAGTCAACCCCGCAACCTACAAGAGGCATTGGGAAGGTACGAAGTACCTGTATGTACCTACATGCCTAGGTGCCTCCCATGAATGGTTGTGCTGGGCACATGCTGGAATCGGGCTTCAAGGAGTGCGCGATGATAATTAAACACAGGCTTTCAAATGCCTCTTTAAGTATAAGATCATCAGCACCCAAAATTGCAAACACCTCAACAATGTTGCAACCCCGCGGCCACACGATGACTCGCGCATAAGTCAAGACCCAAAGACCTACCCCGCTATCGTTGGCGGGCCAGCACGAAGCTAAGGGAATCTTCCCATTATTTCTTTTGGGCATCAGACGATGGGAACTAAACCTCGTCTTTAGTGAAATGGAAAAGGCTGGTGTCGCCTACTAGCCTAACTGTACATCAGATGGCGTGGCGTCAGCCAAGTTCCCCCAGCTTCATGGAGTGCGTGATCATGTCCGGGCCCCGGACAGCTTACGAGGCCTCAGCCCGTTTCAGTGCTAAGGGTGGCTGTTCCTGGTGCCGGGTTGCCGATGCTGCACGTTTCACTGAATCCTGCCACCGTTGTTTCTTCAAAATGCGCCGGCCGTCCGTTCCCACAGCATTTGACTTTTCCGCTCGTGCTATGTTGTTGCTGACTTACGACCTATTTGCGATCCACTACACAATCTAACGGCCTGCGTAAAGAGGAGGTACTCATTGGGTGCAGGAGCCCTAGCCACCTGCCACGTATCCAACGAAACGTATTCAGAGAGCCGCCTTTGGCAACACCTCTCACGCAGTTGGCCCCCGTCACCATGTCGGACTTGGCCTCCAAGCTGGAGAAGCTGAACCCCTTCGCAAGGGGCGCAGGCGACGACGACGAGGACACGGGCGATGTCGTCGACTTCACCAGCCTGGGCGGAGGCGGCCATGCTGCCAGAAGGACGACCATCACCACCGGCAAGCTGCGAATCAGCCATGCCATGCGCTCATTTTTGGTCCACCACGATATCCTGTCCCAGAAGGATGCCGGATTAGGCCGCGGGGAGCCCAAGCAGACAGAGGCCCTGCAGGCCCTCATCGATAAGCCACACATCCATGTCCCGTCTCAGCTTACGGATCGCTCGCATCCCTTGACCGAGTATCTTGTCAGCTCCAGCCACAACACCTACTTGCTGGCCCATCAGCTGTACGGGAAGTCTTCGGCCCAGGCATATGAGAAGGCCCTCAAGACGGGCGCCCGATGCGTCGAGATAGACGCCTGGGACGACGACGATAACCATGACGAGCCCAAGGTCACCCACGGCTACACGCTGGTCAGCCACATTCCGTTCCGTGCCGTCTGCGAGACCATTCGCGACGTCGTGGACGAGGAGGCCGTGACGGCCCACGATGAGCAGGGCTACCGCGCCGCGCCTATTCTGATCTCCCTCGAGAACCACTGTGGGCCCTATGGGCAGTCGCGCTTGGTGCAGATCATGAAAGAGGTGTGGGGTGAACGTCTCCTGAGCAAGGAGGTCCGCGAAAAGGGCCGCCATGAGCAGGAAGGAAAGTACGAGCATGTCCGCCTGGACGAGCTCGGCTCCAAGATCTGTGTCATCGTCGAGTACCATCTGCCCAACGAGGCTGAGGACGCCGACGACTCTGTTTCCAGCTCCGAAGACGAGGAGGAGAGGAAAGCCCACGAGGCGTACAAAGAGAAGAAGAAGGCGACCGCCTCCGGCATCATTATTCCCGAACTGGCCGAGCTGGGCGTCTATGCGCAGTCGGTCAAGCCTGCCGACAACTCATGGTACGAAGGACCCGAGATGGTCAACGGGCCCCACCATCAACTCATCAACGTTTCCGAGTCCCAGCTCAAGTCGCATATGCCGGCCAACAACCAAAAGATTGCCCGGCATAATGCGGTCCATCTGATGCGCGTCTATCCCAAGGGCACTCGCATCTCGTCCAAAAACCTTAACCCGGTACCTTTCTGGGGCGTTGGCGCGCAGATCTGCGCGCTTAACTGGCAGACATTTGGACCCAACGTGCAGACGAACGAGGCCTTGTTCAGCGGCACCGATGGCTACGTACTGAAGCCCGAGGCGCTGCGGGCGGGCGGCAGCGGGATCCTGAATAAGGGCCGGAAAAAAAAGCTGCGCCTTCGGGTGGGTGGTGCCTCAGACGTGCCCATCCCCGATGGTCGCGATCCCGACGACATAAAACCCTATCTTACGTGCACACTGGTGCACCCTGACGAGCCAGACAACGCGAAGCAGAAAACGCAGCACTACCGCCACCACAGATTGGGGTTTCTGCACCGCGGAGAGAACCCGCCGCCCAAGGACCCCGTCTGGGACGACACGCTCGAGTGGGAGTACGAGGACAACGACATGGTCTTTTTGCGTATGTACATCAAAAGTGACGACAGCTGGAGTCGCAACCCCACCCTTGGTGTCGGCTCGGTGAGGCTGCTGTACGTGACACCCGACTGGAGTTTCATTCGGCTCCTAAGCCCCAAGGGCAGCGAAACGCAATGCACGTTGCTGGTCAAGTTTGAGTTCGAGGACCTCTGACGGGCGCTGTAACCCCGTCTAGCCGGCGGGCCATCCCGGGAGAATTGGACGTGCCGGGGATTGGGGACGGGGTCAACTACCGGATGCCACGGTGACATTTGATCCTGCTAGGCTAAACGGAGCTTCGAGGCGGGCGACGCGACCGCCTCGATTTCGCCGCGCCGGCCCTGGTATGGAGACTCTCTGTGCGGGCCACACGGGCGAGCTGCCCACGACACCTGTAGATGGCGGCTATAGAAGACGGGGCGTGCGACGAGTACCAAGGGGCCATAAAGGCCCATGAACGTGCCTCGCTTGATGTGAGTGTTGGCTGGCGATACCCCTTTTCCCGCCAGACTGAGTTTTGAGGCTTTCTTGGTGTCACCTGCGTCTCTTGTACAGCCCACTCGGTGCATCTGCCCACGCCAGATACCTCGCCCATCGCCAGCATGTTAATTGCAATTACATTAGTCGCGACGTTATCGCCGTTGGCCTGTTGCCTGGCTACCCGGCAAGACTCAGGGCCTTGTGACGTCAATACTTGCTACACGGTCATCGACTCCAGTGCGTGCTGGAATGCCTACGTGACGGGCGCGGTCCGGGAGGGGCTCAAGGGCATCTATGACTGCGCGCGGGGCGGCAAGAGCGAGGCAAGGCGACATGGCCCGCCCACGCGCGCTCGCGCTCACGATGAAGTCAACACTGACCCGCGTGCCCACCAGCTGTGCGGCTGTTCGTGCTGCGACGGCCTTGTTGCACCGCTTCCTGCTGCAGAGCGAGCGCTGCGGCACCACGCCCACGACGGCCAGCCGCTGCTAGCTGGCGGTAGGCCGGCGCGGCTCCATGTTGGCCACGGCCTGGTTACGCCTGCATGCATCACCATCCGTCACTTTGACTTTCCGGCTGTGTCATGGAGAGGTCAGTCCGTATGTCTTTGGCGCCGTCGGATGGGGATTTTGACGTCGAAAGCAAAGAGGAGAGAGAGAGGTCGGACTGTTTCGGCGGGAGTGGCTCTAGGTAGTTTACGAAATCGGCCAATCATCATGCCCCTTGGGTACTGGCGAGCGAGTACTTGCCATGATGTCCTGAGTATTACGGGCGGTACACTGATGCACCGGCAAACGTTGCGAAGATACATCGTACAATAGACTGGAGCTGGAGGTCGTACAAGGCATGGTGCGTGGGGGGCCCTAACGTGAGCGTCTGTGCCATTCTATTGGGCGAGGGCGTGGAACATGGTGGGTGTGACTTCCGACAACAGGGATCGCCCTCGCACCCGCAAGCGGCTCGCGCAGGTACGTACCTCTTAGGACTTTCGGATGGAGGTGTTAGATCAGTCGTCGAATAGGGACGACAGATCAAGGCCGTTCTGGAGCTCGACCACGCGGCACTCACGATGTCAGGCATTGCGCATCGGATCCGGTTTCGAGTACTTGTATCCCGCCGGTGACTTCGGTCAACCTTGGACTTGCTGCGTATGATGGCCTGACTGCGCAGTGTCGCCCAAGGGCTGCAATGCGATTGACGTCATGTTCGCCATCATCTTGGAACCTTGTTTTGGCACAGCTATTCCCTGCAGCCACCCATACACAACAACTCCTTCTTTCCCGCCCTCCCTCCCATCTCCTTCAATTCTCCGACAGGTCGACGAGGAATCTCAGCTGGACTATGTGATATACCCGAGTGCCCAGCCCCCCCCCTTGGAAACCCGGGCCTGCCTATCCCTCGCTCCCCTACGCGACACCACGACAACTAGGAAGGATGGTGGACTTGGGAGGTGTAGTCGGCGGCTTGACCAATGCCCTGATCCCGGCCCCCAAGCCGCAGGCGCCCCCTCCTCAACAGCATCCGCCTCCCCCCAACCCGTATGCCCAGGATCCCTACGCTGGCGCCCAAAACCCATATGGCCGAGGCGCGCCGCCCCCGCCGCATGGCGGGCGAGGCGGCCCTCCACCGGGCGATCCGTACGGCCGAGGCCGAGGCGGCGGCGGTCCCCCACGTGGCGGCGGCCGTGGTCCCGGTCCCGGTCCACCTCCGCGCGGCGGAGGCCATCCTCAACAACCCAGGGTCGCGGTTGTTGAGGACAACATCCCGCGACCCAACCTAAACGACCCGGGCTTCTTGTCCGACGACTTCCCCAAGGGCCCTCCCAAGCTGTACATCACGGCCGAGGATGATGAGTTTGACGTCGAGACCATCAACGCCTGGAAGGAAGAGGGCTTCGATGTCAGCTACATCTCCATGGGCAGTGGGGGCCGCGAGTACACCATCAAGCTGGCCTCCCTGATGAGGCAGAATTTGGGGCCGTGTGAGACGTACGGCATTGTCGGTGAGTAAGGCACCAAGGGCGACCGGCTAGAGCGCCTTGCCGCCCGGAACATGAACTGACCGTCGACAGCCTACGGCGATGCCGCGGCCATTTGTCTCGAGTTCTTCCACAGCCTGGAGAAGAACAGCGAGTTCCGCCTGTGTTGTCTCATTGCCTACTATCCGACGCGCGTCCCGGACCCGCAGGCCCGCTTTCCCGGCGGCGTCAAGGTGCTCGTCCATCTCGCCGAGGGCAACGAGTTCATTGGGGTCGCAAAGCGCGACCAGATGGCTGGCATCCAAGGACGGCGCCGCATCGTCAAACGCCAGATACCCCAGGGCGTGGGCGTTGGGCGATACATCAAGTGGGCCTGGAGAGCATACGCTTACGATGCGGATGGAGGCTTCGCCGAGCACGATCTCGACGAGTACGACAAGGTCAACGCCGACTTGGCCTGGTCCCGCAGCTTGGCGCTGGCGAGAAGGGCCTTTCGCCGGGAGCTCGAACTGGAGAAGGTGGTGGACGAATACACGCAAGGTATGTCTATTCTCCTGTCCTCCTAGCTCACGCTTGTTGGCATAGCTGACCACGTCAGGCAAATTCTTTGGAAATAATCTCAAGCAGACCATGTCCGCCTTCACGACCAAGCACGAGCCGCACACCACCCACGCCCCAACGATGAGCGGTGGTGTGGGAGCCGAAGAGCTCGAGGACTTTTACGGCCACTTCTTCGTTGGGAAGAACCCGCCATCTTTGCAGGCCACCCTGCTTTCACGTACCGTCGGTGTCAATCGTGTCGTCGACGAAATCCACCTCAGCTTTAAGCACACGCAAGAGATGGATTGGATCTTGCCAGGAATTCCGCCAACCAAGAAGACGGTTGAGGTCATCCTTGTCAGCATCATCACCCTCAGCGGCGGGAAACTGCACTACGAGCACGTCTACTGGGATCAAGCGAGCGTCTTGGTACAAATTGGTCTCCTGGATCCCAAGGTGGTCCCGGATAAGGCCCCTTTTAAGGATGTAAAGCGAATGCCTGTGGTGGGAAAGAAGGCAGCGAAGCGCATGCTCGACGGCAACGAGAATGGCGACGAGGGTGAGGCCGATAACGAGTTAATTCCAGGATGGTACGAGAGCAGCGACGAGGAAGAGGAAGAAGACGAAGACTCCGGCAGCGACTACGAAGTTGAGGAGATGGAAGACGAGGACGATGGCGTTGTCGAAGAAGCCGAAGAAGAGCCCGCCCAGCCCCCGCCACCTACGAACCCACGGAGCAACTTCAAAAACACCAGAGTCGATTCGGTGAGTGACGAGGACAGGCCTAGAGGAGGAACCAGGAGAGCGGAACCCGAGGGATACGAGGACCGTTACGAGGTGAATGAGGTTGAAGAGCCACGCCAACCAACCAGGCCAACGCGACCGTTTGGGAAAGCTGCTGATGATCGATCTCGTGGACCCCCCAGGAGGCCTGAGCCAGTCTACGAGGATGAATACGAGGATGAGGAGCCCGAACCGCCAAGACAACCTACCAAAGCACCGCCCCGCTCATTCGGAAAGGCCGTCAACAGCAAGTCCCATCCACCGTCAAAACTAGCACCGGCCCCGGTCCCAGAGCCCGAATATGATGAAGAGGATGACGAAGAAGTTGAGGAGCCCCCACCACGGCAGCCTTCGAGAGCGCCGGAAAAGGCGACCCGAGCTCCTAGCAGATCTGCCGATGACAGGTTCCCCCGATCTAATAGCCCAGCTGCAGCCAAGAAGTCGATGCCCCCTGCCAAGGCACCGAGGAATACCGCGCCGGCCCGGAGGGACCCTGAAGAACGGCCCATTCGGCCTATGAAGAGTGAGTCTGAGCAGAAACCCGCCGGTCCCGCCAAGATGCCGAGATCGGCTGCGCCTGTGAAGCAGGAGCCCGAGGAGAAGCCTCGCCGAGCTTCCGTGTCAGCACCGGCCAGGAAAGCCGCTGCACCAGCAAAGGTGCCCCGAGCCGCCCCTCCAGCGCATGAAGAGTCCAGCGAACCACCTGTACGTCCTGTGAGGAGGGAGGTGGAAGAAAAACCTGCGAAGCCGGCAAGAAAGGAGCCCCCGGCTGGCAGACCCGAGCGGCCTCCATCCAGGTCCATTCCTGCTAGGACCAGAGAGGCCAGGCCAGAAACCCCTCCGGCCACACCAGCAAGGAGAGAAGCTTCGAAGTCGGAGCGGCCCCGCAGACCGTCGCGGCCCGAGAAGCACGAGCCTACTCCGCAGCCCACGCCGGAGCCCGAGGAGTTTGAAGAGGAGGCACCCCTGGAGGAAGACCAGTACGGCGAAGAAGAAGGCGAGTACGAAGTCGAGGCGGTCCAGGGAGAAGCAGGGCAAGAAGAAGAGGAGGGCGATGACGAGGTCGAAGTGGCCGGTACCATCAACGAGGACGGCGAGATTATCGACGACGAGGGCCAGGCCGTCGGGCGCGTGACAGAGGGCGACCCCGCCGACATGGTCGGCCTCATCGTCACGCTCGACGGCGATGTGCTGGATGAGGAGGGGCGGGCCGTGGGCCGGGCCGAGCCCTACGACGACGTCGAGTGGGACGAAGACGGCGGCGCTGCCCAAGGGGATGATGACGACATGGAGATCGAAGAGGCGTAGGCACTTTGTCATTCGGACTAGGCCATACACGCCTCACCCCTTCGGGCATTCGGGGCGCCTTTGAAAGGCACACGGGAACCAGCGATCAATAAACGGCCGGGCTGCATGCATGGATGGACGCGGCGCATTCCTAGCGGGGGCGGAACGGGGGGATAAAATTGGGCATAGGGGAGGCGTTCCGCAAACGCGTGGAGTTGGGTTTTGATTTCTTTTGTCGTCGTCATGATTTTCAGGCTGGTATTTTTGGGGCATTTACTTGTGCGTACATACTTACGGTCCTTACCTGACATGCCATCTACATAGCAAGCAATCTTGTTCCTATTGTTCTATTTTGCCATCCATGGCCAGCGCCAGCATGTGAGTTGCTTTACATCCGTAGTCCTTTTGTAGCCCCGAATACAAATCAGTGGCGACCGAGACACATATGGTTCATATCGAACACCAGTCGCTTTCCTCCTTACCAAGGGTTAGATAGGTTAGGCGAGGCTAAAGCAAGTCTCGTCTTGCTGAGCCAGCTGGGACGTACTAATGAAATCGTCTGTTTGCATGTTCCGGTTCATTACGCCCAGCTGTGGATGTTTGTGGTGTGGGTTCCCTCCGAGGACTCCTTCGAGGAGCCGGGTATCGTCAGAGTCTAGGAGTACAGCTATGCTGTAACGTCATGTGGAAGTTTCGCCGCTTGGGATCAATATATCGGCCGAGGTGCGGCCCGTTAAAAGGTTGGCAGATGTGGAGCCCCGGATTTCTTGTGATTCGAACATCATCAACACACGGTTACAGAGATCTATGCCGGCATACGATCATTGCCAGGCTTCATGCCACCGACTGCCGCCCCTTAAGGCTCACGGTTTCCCTGGAGACGTGTACCATATGTGGCTTGCAACCCCTCACCATGAACATGCCATATTCTTCTGATGGCTCTCCATATGCAACCTCACCCACATCGAATTTTGGACAGCGCAGGCATAGTGGTGTTAGTATAGCGCGGTTCCATCACCCTGCGATTACCAGAGGAGACTTGGCGCATGGGGAACAACTCAACACAAACTGGCTCAAGCATACAGCGCCGACGGCCACATGGGTCACAGAGAATCCAGTGCAAAGTGAAAGACCTGGGATAACAGACGATAATGGCTTTCCACCTGAACCATTCGAAGCTCAATCGTCACAGACGGCCATCACAGGGGCAGTCCCTTATTCAGCCAAGCCCCCGAGGACCTCCGCATCAGGTGGCTGCCCCAGTGCACAAACAGTCATTTATACCACTTTCAAGACATTTTTTCTTAGCACGACCTCGATGCCAAGTACCCTGAATGCTGGTACTTTTTTTGACTACATGCTTAGTTACTCGGGCAATACCGGCAGTAGAGGGCCGTAAGTGCACAGCGAAGACCACCGGAGTAATCTGCTCATACGCCATTTCGGCACGACTTCCTCGGATGTTTAAAGTTATTGTTTACGGCAGGCGGTTCTTGGGCGTTGGAGTATATCTCTCTGTGACACTCAAACCCCTGGCATCTCAGCTTCCCTGATGGATAAGGTACGTAGGAACGGGTGCAACGGAAGTGAGATTGCAGTTCTACTTTCTCCTTGATTTGGACGGACCGAAGAAATTTAGAAAACACGATTGTCATCTACAGACCTCTCTAGGTTGTATTAGTCCACTGTGCACGGTGTAAAACTTTATTGTTGATCATTCGAATGCGAGTATGCGCCTTCACAACCTTGAAGCTTCTTATTAGTGAGGGGAGTTCTTGGGTTAAGAAGTAGGTACTTAAGTACCATACTCAAGTCAGAAAGAAGTACTCAAGTACTTTTGGAACACGCACCTACTGAGGTAGATCGTAGGTTCGATCAGGGAAAGCGGTCAGTTTAAGTGGAGATCTACAGTCGTCAAAGTGCCGGCAGCCCCGCCAAAAATTTCGAGGATGCGATGCGACCGGGTCCTAAGCACTGGCAGTTATTGTTCCCCGTAAATAGCAGCAAATCCATCCCAGAGCTGCGCGACCACGGCCCAGACGATCCATCGGGAGCAAACCCACGCGAACTCGACCGACATGCCCGCGAAAACTGCCGTCGGTCGGCCTCAGGCCCAGAAGAAGGCCAAAAAATCAGCCGCGAGCACCAGCAGCAAGACGGACAAGACGCTCAAACGTAAACGCGAGCAGGATGAGCTGAAGGCTCTGCAAGAAGCCGTGGATGCGCTGGACCTCAAATCGACCGACACCACCAAGTTCTCGGCCCTGCCGCTCAGCAAGGAGACGGCGCGCGGCCTGCAGCTGTCCCACTACGAGACCATGACCGACATTCAGGCGCGCGCCATCCCCATGGCCCTGAAGGGGAGGGATATCCTGGGTGCCGCCAAGACGGGCTCGGGAAAGACGCTCGCCTTCCTGGTGCCTGTGCTGGAGAAACTGTACCGGGCGCAATGGACGCAGCACGACGGCTTGGGTGCCTTAATCATCTCGCCCACCCGCGAGTTGGCGGTGCAGATCTTCGAGGTGCTTCGCAAAATCGGCCGATACCATTCCTTTTCTGCTGGCCTGGTCATTGGAGGCAAGGACCTCAAGGCCGAGGCCGAGCGTCTCCAGCGGATGAACATTCTCGTCTGCACCCCGGGCCGGATGCTGCAGCACCTGGATCAAACCGCCGGCTTGGACGTGGACAATCTCCAGATCCTGGTTCTCGACGAAGCCGACCGATGTCTTGACCTCGGTTTCCAGCCTGCCCTCGATGCGCTCGTCGACCATATGAAGGTGTCGAGCGATTTCCGACAGACACTCCTTTTCTCGGCTACGCAGAGTCGGAAGATCTCCGACCTGGCCCGCCTCTCTCTGCAAGACCCCGAGTACGTCGCGGTGCACGAATCGGCTGCCTCGGCCACGCCTACCAACTTGTCGCAACATTACCTCGTCACGCCCTTGGCCGACAAGATCAACACCCTCTACGGATTTATAAAGACGAACCTGAAGCAGAAGATCATCGTGTTCCTGTCATCTGGGAAGCAGGTGCGGTTTGTCTACGAAAGCTTCCGGCACCTCCAGCCCGGTGTACCTCTGCTCCACTTGCACGGACGACAGAAGCAGCAGGCGCGCTTGGAGATCACGAGGCGGTTCACGTCATCTCAGCACGCGGTTCTCTTTGCCACTGATGTCGTCGCGCGCGGCGTGGATTTTCCAGCGGTCGACTGGGTGGTGCAGATGGACGCCCCGGAAGACGTCGACACCTACATCCACCGTGTCGGCCGAACGGCGCGATACGAGAGACAAGGCCGCGCTGTCTTGTTCCTGGACCCAAGCGAGGAGCCGGGTATGCTCGAGAAACTGAAGCAGAAGAAGATCCCGATCCAGCGGGTCAACATTCGCGAAAACAAGAAAAGGGAGATTCAGTCCAAAATACAGGATGTAAGTGACTCGAATACATGTTGCGTCGCCTGCACCGGCCCCTTCTCGGGACAAAAATAAGGGCACATTGCTGACTCGGCACGATTAGATGGTGTTCCACGACACGGACCTCAAATACCTCGCCCAAAAGGCATTCATCAGTTATACCAGGTCCATCACTTTGCAAAAGGATAAAGATGTCTTTGACATTCGCGCGCTTGATCTGGAGGCTTTCTCGGAGAGTCTGGGACTACCCACCATGCCGCGCGTCAAGGCGCAAAAGCCCGAAGAGATCAAGAGGTTGAAGAACCAGTCACGCGCCGAACTGGCGCTCTCTAGCGGCTCGGAAGACGAGTCGGGCGGAGAAGGCAAGAAGACCAAGAAGAAGGACGAAGTGCGCACCAAGGTCGACAAGATGTTTGCGCGGAAGTAAGTGGCGTCGACTTTGCCATACTCCACCTTTCGCTAACACTAATGTTTTCCAGGAACCAGGGCGTTCTTAGCGAACATTTCGCCAATTTGCGAGAGGATGAAGAAGGTATGGATACCCGAATCAAACCCGAGCGACGCGACGGGCGCGGACTAACCCTTAATCAGACGATGACGACTTCTTCGACAAGAAGCGGCAGCTCGGGGATGACGAACTGGACGCGCAAGCCGAGGCAGGCAAAGACATTCGGGGCAAGGTCATTTCTGTGCCCGGAGGAGGAGAATTGGTCATCGACTCGAAACGGCGCGAGAAGCTTCTGCAGTCCAAGAAGAAGATGCTCAAGTTCAAAGGTTCGGGCACGAAAACGATCTTTGACGACGACGGGCAGGCGCATGCCCTGTACGAGCTGCAAAACGAGACGGACTTTCAGCAAGACGGCGATGCGGAAACGCAGCGCAAGAAGTTTGTGGACGAGGAGGCCAGCCGGATCCGCGAAGTCGACGTGGAAGACAAGGCGCTGGCCAAATCCAAGCGGCAAGAGAAGAAGATCAAGAGGAAGGAAAGAGAACGCATGGAGAACGAAGGCGGCGATGTGGAAACGGGCGGCGCGGAGGACACAGAGTACGACCGGGAAGAGGCTTTGGACTTTTTGCGATCGCTTCCCACGGGCAACGCCGACAGGGAGGACGAGGGCTCGGACGAGCGGCCGAGGAAGAAGGCCAAGAAGTGGTTCCAGGACGACTCGGACGAGGAGCGGGAGAAGAAGGGGAAGAAAGGGCGGGGCAAGGTCATCGAGGTCACCGACGAGCCCGACACGCTCGAAGACTACGAGAAGCTGGCCGCGGGCCTGTTGGACTGAGGATGGGCGGTTTAGAGTACTACGTCGTAAATATACCCACACTGGAGGCACGGGTAGGGCTTACAAGATGGTGCTGGTCCTCGGGAGATGGCTTACCACGGAGGACGGGCTACTCCCAGCGTGTCCATACTGTTCATGCCCGTGGAAGTTTTACATGCGACGGCAAGCAGGTGGCCCCGCCGCTCGGGGCAAATACTCGACGTCCGACATTAAGAACATGTACTGCTTTACGGGTGTGCCTTGAAGGAGCTGTACGATGCACATGCACGCAGCGCATGTGCTTTCCACCACATGTACTAACATACATCATCTGACGTCGAAAGTATACTCGGGGCTAAGAAGGGTACATGTAGGCTCGGACAGCCCTGATAGCGGTAGTGGGGAGCAGATTGATCGCCTCTGGAGTCCGTGATAGCGCAGGATCCACAGGTGGAACTGCGCTGAAGCGTTGCCGAGGGCGCCTGGAAGCTGTAATGCCCGACCCCTCACGTCGGAACTCCATCGTCTCTGCAAGGGTCTCGCATCTGGTGTTGGTCATATATGGATTCGGAGGACAGCGAGGCAAGACCGACGTGCCGCTGACTTGTGCCGCCTCGCCCTCGGGGGAATTATTATTTTGCTTCTCTCCAGCCTCTCCTGCCACCCCATTCCTCCTGTCGCCATATAATCGAAAGCGAAAGCGTACATATCCGCACACCTATTCACACGGCCCCAGCGGAACCGACAAGGCCAACCGTTGCCCCAGATCCGCGCGCCCCTCCCTCCCTTGCCCGTCCAAGTCGTCGTCGGGCTTCTTATCGGTGCACCCCCTCGGCGGCCCTCTTGTTTGCACGCCGGCCTCCCCTCGTCCGATCGTCGTCTTCCCTCCCCCCGCCGAAAATGTCCGCCGCGGACGAGGGCCCGTTGCGCGCCGGCGGCGGCGCAAAGGCAGCAGCAGCCAACGGCGACGAGGCCGCAGCGCCGCAGACCAACGGCGCGGCGCCCGTCGACATGCGGACGCTCTGCGACCGGCTCAAGGCCCAGGTCGACGGCCTCGTCCAAGCCCCGGCCGAGGACGACCTGCGCCGCGGCGTGCAGGCCCGCGTACGCGCCGCGAACCAGGTCATCGAGGAGGCGCTGACGCGGTACAGGTACGTCCCCCTCTTCTCTCCTCCTCCTCCTCCTCTTCCTCCTTCCCCCTCCCTCTCCTCCTCCCTCCCCCTTCGGCGCATGCCAGCTGACGCCGAGGCCGCGTGCGGACAAAACACCACAGGCCCGAGGAGCTGCTGCTCGCCTACAACGGCGGGAAGGACTGTCTGGTGCTCCTCATCCTGATCCTGGCGGCGCTCTCGTCGCACTTTCCCGAAGCCGACGGCAGCGACGCGACGACGACGACGACGACGACGGCGGCGGCGGCGGCATCGCATTCCCCGCCCTCGACGGCCGCCTCGGCCCCGGCCTCGGCCTCGTTCCCCTCGTCGCTGCAGGTGCTCTACATCCGGCCGGCCAAGCCGTTCGCCGAGGTGGACGCGTTCGTGGCGGCGACGACGGCGGCGTACCACCTCGACCTCACGACGTCGGACCGGCCCATGAAGGCGGCCCTCGCCGACTACCTGGCCGCCCGGCCCCGGGTCAAGGCCGTCTTCGTCGGCACGCGCCGCACCGACCCGCACGGCGCCAACCTGTCCGACTTTGACGAGACGGACCCCGACTGGCCGCGCTTCATGCGCGTGCACCCCGTGCTGGACTGGCACTACCGCGAGATCTGGGGCGTGAGTACATACCTCTCCCTCCGTTCCCCTCTTCCCCTTCTCTACGTTTGCCCGCTTGCCTTTCCACGGGGACGCGGAAAGGCGGAGAAAAAAGAAAAGAATCGGAAAGAAGAAAAGGCCGGGACGTTGCGCTGACCCGAGACACTTTCCCCCTCTCCCCCCGCAGTTCATCCGCGCCCTTGACATTCCCTACTGCCCGCTCTACGACATGGGCTACACGTCGCTCGGCGGCACCGACGACACGCACCCGAACCCGGCGCTGAAGCGCAAGGCGGCCGCGGCGCCCGGCCGGAACAGCGAGGAGGGCCCCCTGGCCTTCCGCCCCGCCTACGAGCTGATGGAGGACGACGAGGAGCGCCTGGGCCGCGACCGGTAGCCCGGTCTTGCCGATTCCCCCCTGTCCCCCTCTTCCTCCTGCCCCCCGAAGCTTTTCCCCTTCCCCTCTTCGCGCGCGCCCGTCCTTGTCTCGAAAAGCCGCCCGCCGCAGAAAGCCGCTAGCAGCATAACCTATTTTGTACGTGTCTCGGACGCAAGCGGAACCACCCCCCGCCGCGCGCCCCGGATGAGGGCAGGCCCGGACCCGCGGGCGCCGGAAACGCCGACGCGAGAAGAGCCGAGGGAGAGACGGAGGACCACGGGTTGCACGCACCGAGTGCGGGAAAAAAGGCTGGTGTGGTCCCGCGGCCTTGACATAGACGATAAAAGAACCGCCACGCAAGGTTCGCCCCGGCCCCGGCGTGTCCCACATGTGTGGATGTTGTTGTCCCCCCCTTTTTTAAAACGATCATGGGATGCGTTACCCCGTTCGGGACAGGCTATGGTAGGGTGGTCTTGTTTACTTTGTCACGTGAGGGGCTCACAGGGGGACGGAAGGATGCGACCAGTAGGCAGGCTGATATGCCCAGTCAGTCACTGCGGGAAGATGGAGGCGCAGGAAGAACCCGAGAGCGGGAAAAGTAGAGCAAGTGTTCCGGCGAGAACGAAAGGCACCGAGACGGAGATATTCTCAAGACGTGACGATAACTACCCCTGAAACTACCTGTGGTATCAATCGGCCCCCCTTTGTGCATCCACGACGTGTTCGCGCTTGCCAAATCCATGCAAGCCCTACGGCAATGAGAAAGAAAAAGGAAGAACTCCTCGGCCAGCACACAAACACCCTGTCTGAGTCCCTGGCCTTTAAACGCCTCGTCCCTGTCCATAGGCTGCGCCTCTCACATCCTCTGACACCTGGACCGTGCTTTATGTCTACTCCCAACTATAACAGGAAATCTCTCGTTGTCCCTCCCCTCAATCCAACCTGGTTCTGTCTCATCGCAGCCCGCAATCCGTCTGGGCCTGCTCGGCTGACTACCTGCTCCCGTTCGTGCGCTGGTGGGCATGGCCGAAGAGCTTGAGACGGTAGAAGCAGGTGTGGTCGGCGCCGTAGTTGTTGAGGGCACGCACGAGAATCTGGTTGGTGACGGCGCCCATGGAGGCGAGCACGGCACTGAAGGGGAAGACCTGGACGCCGTCGCCCGAGTCCGATTTCTCATAGGTGAAGGCGCCGATCTTGACCCAGGCCTCGTTGAGAGTCCTGTCACGGTCGGCATCCCGGAACGTGTCGGTGCTCCAGCCGTTGAGCGTCTCCCGCATGTTGACCTCCTCGATGTAGGCCCAGACGTCGAGATCGCGCGGCATGGCGCCCGGGTCCAGCGTCGCGCCCGGCAGAATGTGCTCGACAACCAAGTGGTGTGGCGTGACCTCGCGCCCGAGCAGCACGCTGACGTTGTTGGTGCCCTGCCCGAAGCCTTTGGAGTTCGTGCGCGCGCAAAAGCACTCCCCCTCTTCAGTCCAAGGCATCAGCGCCGCTTTCCTGGGCTGCGTCGTGTAGCCTGTTCGGTCGTACCACTCTTTGCTCTTGAAGGCCGCGCGCGGCAGCCTCCACGGATCCGATGTCAGCCACGGGTCGATGACGGCGCCCGATCCCTCGCCAAAGAAGTTCACCTGATTCGCGAGGTGATCGGCGGCGTGCGCCTTGACGCCGGCCCGGGCCATGGCCTGGAACTGTGCGTCCGATATGGCCTTGCGTGCCAGGGCTGTGATCGTACTGGCGAGAGCCGCACTGGACAAGCCCTCGGGAAGGTTTTCCCTAGCCTTATTGAGCTCTTTGAGCTGCTTCGCGATTTGCTCCTTCAGCTCACGGAGTTCCGTCTGGTAGGAGCTGTGAAGGCCATTGAGTTCCTTGGCAAGTTGCTTCTTGAACTGATCCGAATTGACAAGGAACTCGCCGCCGCCAGACTGGATTAGCTTTTCCACATGAGCCTTGACGTCTTTCTCTGAGCTCAGGGGGGCATGATCGGACTCCAACTTTTTGACCTTGGCTTCCAGAATTTGTCGCCACATGTCCGACGCTACCGGCGAGGCCTTTGAGGGCTTCGAGCCTTTCTTGTCGGTAAACTTATAGCCCAGCAACTTCTCAAGCTCCTCGCGTACGTCGTCCGGGATCCCGGGCAAGGGTCCGTTGCCTCCGTGTTGCGACCAAATGGTTTCCTCAGACTGAAGCTTTTCTTTTATGGCGAGCCAAACACCCTCTGGGATCTGGACTTTGCCATCTTTGTCCACGTGGAGGGGTATTGCCTTGGAAATTTCTTTCCCAATCCCATCAAGCTTCTTGCCAAAAGACTTGCTTTGTTGCTTAAGCCCGCGAACGTCAGCCTCGGTGTCGGCAAGGCGATCGAGAAGACTCTGCGCGCTAGCATCACCTAGTGACTGGAGAGGATGTAGTAGTGAGTCCGGGACGATGTGTCCAAAACTGTCCCTAATACTATCCCATTCGTACCATCGGGGGCTAAATGCAAAATCGTCATCGGAAACGCCGCCGAATGCCTTGGTGCCCAGGTGAAAACAGGTCAAGAGGCCAAAGATGATGAGGGCAAAGAGACCAAAGAGCCGGAGAATCTCTGAGTAATTATCATTCAAGGCCCACCACAGGCGGCGTGGCAGGGGTGCGGTAGCATGCTCCGTGCGCACCGACTCTTTGAATTGCCTTGGAGGCATGCCCCGACTTGAAGCTTTGGGTGTTTGCTGTCTCTTCGGCGGATCTGGGCCGTGCCTCGCGGTAGAGGACGACGTACCCTGGCCACTGATAGGGTCCCTCGGTCCGTGAATGGCAGGGTCCCAGGAAGCAGCACGCATAATAGTAGGCGTGGGACCGAATTGGGGGTTCGACATACGTTGACGCGGAGTTTCCACATCGGCTTGCTGTTCTGAGGGCATGTTCTGGGTCGCAAGAGGGTACGGGTCTCCCTCAGGAGCAACTAATCGCGGGGGTCGATCTTCATCGCAGATGTGGATCCGGCGCCTGAGCTCAGCTAGGTCGGCCTGGTCGTCGGCCGAGACGACCTTGGGCTGCTTGTGGCCCCGGAGCCCCGTGAGTGCTTTGCGGCCGTCATCCTGACCCACACCCGCGCTGACTTCTGACGCCGTCTGCTGCAGAGGCCGAGGGCTATACGCCTTGGAGATCGATGGCTGAACGGTTTCAGACTCGAGAACGTTGGACTGGGCCTGTCTAGAGCGGTGTAACTGGACGCCGTCGACTGAGGAGGTTGTGGATTGAATAGCTTCGGGGTACTCGTTGGTGGATGGTACTGAGTTCGATCGGGTTGGGCTTGGTGAAGCTGGCAAGTGTATCACCGACGGCATCGAGCTGGACACTGGACTCCGGAGAATGGCATCATCATAAAGGACATTCTCTTGAGTAAAGCTCCTCGACGAATCTGGTTGTGGGGGGGAAAGGGGCTCGGATGTGGCACGCCCCGTAGGTATGCCGTACTTGGAGGCCAGCGACGTGGTCGGCTCCGAGGGGTGTTGGAACCGTTTTTGGCTGGTCATGATTGGGTTGGGGATCTGAGCTTTAAACAGAGGCCGAGCCCCTTTCTGGTCTGACTTGTCCCCCCGAGTGGTCCCGTTTGGCAAGGAAGTAGGGTTTAGAGGGGGCCGAACGGTTCCCAGCGGCCCTTTCGAGGCATCATCGTCATGACGCTGTTGTTGATTTTGCGACTGTCGCGTTGGCTGGTTCTGCTGCAGCTTCTGCGGGTGCTGCGGCGGCTGGTTCTGCTGGTGTTGTCGCTGCTGGTTCTGGGCAGAGTCTTCGATTGATTCAGAGGAGCTGTATAGCGAGAACGAAGGGGCATTTTGGCCATTGCCACTGAGTCCATTCAGGTTAAATTCATGGTAGAGATTCGGGCGGATGGTGCCATTGGGAACAGGTCGTGCCGAATGGTTAGGAGGCGAGGCTGACTTGCCAAATCCTTGCTTGGCGGAACCGTTGGGCATAGGCAATGCTGACTGGCCAGAGAGTAAGGGCGGCTTGACGAACGCTTGGTCGCGGGGAAAGTCTATATAATGGAGGTATGAGCGAACAGGCACAGCAGTTACTTCGCCCTCGAAGCTCGCAGGGGAAATCGTCTCCATTTATAGGTAACGCACCGTCAGTTGGAAGCTCGTCTTCCAATTCATGCGTGTCGAGGTCCTTTCGCGCGTTTTCGAGGAGATTGCGGGAAGCAGATGCATTCATCTGTTTTCCATTTTTCCTCTTCTTCTTGCCGAAGATCTGCTGCTCGAACGATTCATCCTCGGCAACCTCGTCCAAGAAATTCGGCCTTTGGTTCGATTCCCTGGGGCCAACGGGGTCCGAATTATCTCCATTGTAGCCGTAGACAGCTTTGACGTGGGCAGGAGACAACCCGACGGCGTTGCCCTGGCTCACATGCATGATGGATGCGGCGACGCTCTCGCCTCGTCTGCGCGATCCAGCTGCCTGAGTTGCGCGTCTCACAAGATCGGTGACCCCATCAGAGGGAGGCTCCGAGGAGCGGACGTTGGTCGAGGCGCGAGCGCTGCGACGGGTGGGCCGCCCGCCGTTTGTCTTGGGCGGCATGGTGCTCGTGCCGCACTTGGCAGTCTGGCCGGCAGTGCGTATGCAGGTAAGTATTTCTGATGAGATGGTAAGTATGGCGGGGACAGCGACGGCAGCGGAAGGGGAGGGACGTACAAAAAGAGGGAGGGCACCGTGAGGGTGGAGGGTGGATGGAAGAAGTGAGAAATGAAGAAAGCCCACGTCAGCACTATACGGGTGGTGGGCTTGAAAGATGAAAATATGGAAGTTGGTCAGGTCGCGGATGAGCGATGTGGTTGACTTGCGCCGCCTAGATGAATGAACGGGTCGGACAATGGCGGCGGCGACAGGACCGGAGTCGACCGAGGATGCGTAGAAGCCGGATGCAGACAATAAGCAGAAAGGCGCAGATGGGCCACAAGCGTCTCCCGCGACGAGCGCTGCCGGACGCGGCACCCAAGGCCGAACGGACAAAAGGCCGGCCGGCGACGTTGGCAGCGATGTGACTTGAATGTTAAACGGCGGACTACCCGGACATGGATAAGCGGTACACGGCCTGTGGCTTGGGGCCGGCGTGCTGTCTCGTTGCGATGGCGAGGAGGACGTGGGTGCGGCGGCGCTCAAAGAAACGGCTGGAATGCGGGTTGCTGCATCGGGTCAAGGGCTCGCAGTTTGGTTATGTTTGCTATGGGCAGACGTACTGCAACCACCGTCGTGGACATGTCACTACGGCAATTTTGATACTCTCATTGTTTCCTGCGCCTGGGAATGCGGCCGCTGCTCGTCGCGTCCGGAAGCCCGCGTCACAATAGGCGCGTTCGGAGGCAGTGGAGCCTTTGGGGAGCCGCGACCAGTCTGAATGAAGGTTGATGGATATGATTGACAAAGACACGTGACTACGGACGGACAGGCTTTGGTGTGTGCGTGTGCGTGTGTGTGGGATTGAGAGAACCCTGCAGTCTGGACGGCGAGTCTGTCGTGGTCAAATTGTCTCCGATGGGGTGATGTGCGACGGGGTGCCTGGCAGTTTGGAGGAAACTGGAATTAGTCGGAGAGAAGCTTGGGGGCCAGAACGCGGGCCAGCCCAGCCGTAGCCCTGTTATTAGCAAATGGGCTACAAAACCTCATCCATCCATGGGATCTAACCTGGGCAGTCAGGGCTCCGGCTGCCAGTTGCCCGTCCCGCTTCGAGTCCATCTCAGGACTGGAGGCTCCACACTCCCTCGCTACACCCCACGCAGCCCATATTGGTAGTCCCCCTCCAGGCCCCAATAGGTGCCCAGACTACCTAGGTATGCAGGTAGCAGTGGATGGATTCGGAAGTTGCAGTCGGGCAACCGCGGCCAGTTGGCCCTCCACGGTACCAAGCATGCGTTGACGACAACAGACGAGATGGATCTGCTTGGTGGTTGCCACACGTCCATCTATCCATCCCATGAATGCCATGGAAGACCAACTCTGAGAGCCAATGCGGCTTCTTTGCTCACGCTGCGCCTTGCCACTCGACGAATACGAAGGGCGGCAGCCCGCAAGCATGGCGGACCATCCCGGTAGCCTTCCAAGTACGTGCCCAGTTCTGCGGAAAGGACACGCCTTCAAGTCGGTAGCGGTACCGTAGGTGAAACGTTCCTTGCCCGCCCAGAATGCAGGTAGCCATTGCTGTAGAGAAAAGTTCTCGTGGTTAAGTACAATCTATTTACCTAGGGTGAAGGCGCACCGACTCACACTTACGATGCGTGTACAGGCCTGGAACGAGGAGGTGCAAGTGCCTATCGTAAGTCCTTTCCATACCTTCCATACCGAGATAACCGCATAGTTGTATACTCTGACCGTCCGTGGATTCGTGCCATGGCGCGCCGTGCCTAGAGATAGGCATCCCAACAGCCGTGCATCCTTTCAGCGTGATCGCACTCTGTCCGGAAGGCGCGCAACTGCCCAAGATGTAGGGAGAAAGGCGGGAGAGAAAAGTCGTTGCAAGTGCCAATCATCGGCTCCGAGCGCTCATTAACCGGCGCCACGTATGTAAGCAAGTCGGCAGGCAAGATGTGGGTGCTTGTCACCCTGTCGTGCCCGTGTGAGGGCGCGTGGGATTTGCTTTTTTTTGTGCGATATGCCTGTGTACTTCGGCCCGCCAGTGTGTACTTGGTATCCGAGGCTGGTACGCGTCCAACAACGTCCTCGCGCCGATATACAGGCATGGCAGCATACAGGTAGGAAAGCCGGGGCAGTAGTATGATGTAGAACCCCGCTGCCCCTCTGTCCCCAGCGCCAGCGCTATCAAGATCGTCGGGTGCCGAGATGACGAACGGGAAGCCCACGGCAGAGAGAGCACAAAGAGGCAGGCACCGGCGGTGAGAATCGACGGCGGCCGGGCACGATGCGCAAGACGTGGAAGCGCATTCGCGGCCTTTGGAGGGATCCGCCGTTCACATTAATGGGGCCCCTGAAGATCGCTCGCCAACGGTTCGGATCCCATCCCATGGCATTGAATGCTGCTGTTGGCCCGTCGGCCATGGGCATCAAGCAAGCTTCACGCTTGCACGCTTCGACTTATGGCGGTGGGCCTGTCCGACCGTGGAACCCCACCGCGTTTGTTAGGGATTTGGGTTGGGTTGACGTCGCCCGGCGCAGATGCGACGATGGCCGGGACGGGCTGAACGCGCATGCATTGCTTAATTACCTCTAGCCGCTCCGCGCGCGCACATCGCCAGTGCTGTACGCCCACCGGTACCTACCTCGTTCCTTCAAGTAGGACCTGTACCGCTCCTCGCCGTCCACTTGCTTCCTCCCATCCCACTTCCTCCAACCACCCGCGACCCTACCCCTCACCCCTCAAAGGCCGCCCGCGAGTATCGAGTAGATCGCATTGCATAGCCCCCCGTCAACATGGCTGTTGGAACTGTTCTGGTGACTGGGTGAGTTTTGCCTGCCTCTACCCCTCGGAAATCCCCGCACGCGCAAGGCACCACCCCAGCACGGCTGTCTGTCTGGTCGCGAGGCCACCCCGCCAAACCTCCTCGGCCATGGCCGGAAGCGCTGCGACGGCCCAGGCAGCCGTGTAATGCACACGGCAACGGGCAGGCACACGCAGGCGACATCGCTAACCCGCTACGCGCAGTGGCACGGGCTACATCGGCTCGTTCACCTCCCTGGCCCTGCTGGAACACGGCTACGACGTGGTCATTGTCGATAGTCTCTACAACTCGTCCGAGGTCGCCCTCGACCGCATCGAGCTCATCTGCGGCAAGCGGCCCAGCTTCCACAAGGTCGACATCACCGACGAGGCCGGCCTCGACAAGGTCTTCGCCGCCCACCCCGAGATCGATAGCGTCATCCACTTTGCTGCTCTGAAGGTGAGTATCCCCAGCGACCGCCCGGTCGCGCCGCGTGGCTGGCCTCGGCGACCTGAGCTGATCCGTCGATAGGCTGTGGGCGAGTCGGCCGAGATCCCCCTCGAGTACTACCGCGTCAATGTGGGCGGCACCCTGTCCCTCATCAGCTCCATGACCAAGCACAATGTGACCAACATTGTATTTTCCTCGTCGGCGACCGTCTACGGCGATGCGACGCGCTTCCCCAACATGATTCCCATTCCGGAGCACTGCCCCATTGGCCCGACCAACACCTACGGCCGCACCAAGGCCATTGTGGAGGGAATCATCGAGGACCACATCAACGCCCAGCGCCAGAACCTGAAGAAGGCTGGCAAGCCCTACGAGCAGTGGAACGGCGCCAACCTGCGCTACTTCAACCCCTGCGGCGCCCACCCCTCGGGAATCATGGGTGAGGACCCGCAGGGCGTGCCATACAACCTGCTGCCCCTGCTCGGCAAGGTCGCGACTGGCGACCGGGACAAGCTGCTGGTCTTTGGTGAAGGTAAAAAAACGCCCCACGTTATTCCCGCTGGGGGCCACGGCTAATGTGGGTTGTTCCTGTAGATTACGCGTCCCGCGACGGAACGGCCATTCGCGACTACATTCATGTCGTGGACCTCGCCCGCGGCCACTTGGTCGCGTTGAACAACCTGCGTGAGAAAAAGCCTGGCGTCAAGGCCTGGAACCTGGGATCCGGCCGCGGCAGCACCGTGTTCGAGATCATCAAAGCCTTCAGCAAGGTGGTGGGCCGCGACTTGCCCTACGAGGTCTGCCCGCGCCGACAGGGCGACGTGCTGGACCTGACGGCCAACCCTACCAAGGCGAACGAGGAGCTCGGCTGGAAGACGGAGCTCACCATGGAGCAGGCCTGCGATGACCTGTGGCGATGGGTGAACAACAACCCTAAGGGCTACCGTCAGGAGCCGCCGCCAGAGCTCCTGGCCGCCCTCAAGGCCAACAACTCATAAAGATAAGTTAAACGCTGGTAAGGATCACGAGGTGGGCAATAAAGCGCACGAGCTTTGGGTTTCTGAAGAAGGCCGCAGCCGCAAAGATGGGTAGATGGGCTCACTCCCAAGTGCAAATAGATATTAAAAAAAAGTACCAATTTGACCTATGGGGCGCGGAATTGCCAGGGCCGCCGGTGTGCAGAGTATCACAGAAACGAATGTGTACCAAGTATCACATCAATTATGTATATATGCTATGCGTCATCATTGGGGGAGCTTCACTGCCAAGCCTTCTCGCACTGGAGACTGGCGATCTATAACGACACCTCATACGCGACGGGCCACGGGCCAGCTACCGCCATCACGACCCGTCGAGATTATGTCATATGGGCGGGCGGACACGGAACACGAACGAAGCGTCCTGGGGCAGTCTGGCAGTTTGACAGGACGGGTGGGCTGGGGAGTGGTGGTTCGAAATGGTGAGTGGGCATCTAGCAAATTGGAGATGGTTTAGGTAACACTGAAGCGCTAGGATTCGAGCGGTGCGGAGCAGGATGCTGGAATTCCCACGCGCTAGAATCTGCCGTCTCATCTCTGCAGAGTCCCCCACGCATCCTGCCGGAATGGCGACCCATGGGACGGGAGGACTGTGCTGCGCTATACGGAGCATCATCTCATATGCCCGGGCCTCCTATGGGACCTCGTGGATATTGGGGCTCGGGAGACTTGGGATGCCTCCCGTGTGCGACCTCAGCAGCCGTCGCACCTGTTTGCATCGCACTCCTCCTCCCTGCTTCTTCCTGTTGGTTATGGGATGGAGGGATGGGTGGCACCATGAGGGCAGGACCACGAGGATATAGAGGACGGGTAAGTGGGCGCATGCCAAGGCCAGGAACAGGCCACCCCCATTTGTCAGTGAAGACTCGTACCCGGCCTGTCAGCCTGCGTATCCCATCTCGCTTTGTTACCCGATAGATGGGATGGGCCGGCTTGGGCTAAGAGATGGGTGCCCATGCATGCTAATAACATCCTAGTTAAGCTGAAGCGAAAGTGGAAACCTACAGACTGGATAGGTACCTCTTCTTTGCCTCATGCAGCTCTGTCAAGCAATCCGACGACGTAGACCACCAATCACGCAGGCGCAAAGCCGCGTAAGCCACGACGAACGGGAGACACTGCCGGCCTTGGCTGCCACGAGTGCATCCGCGGGCGCCAGCGGGGAGGGCGGCGCAGTCGCCGTCATCGTCGTCGTTCGCTGGCGTCGTTCGCTGGCGCCGTTCGCTGGCGTCGTTGCCCTCGTAACGCAAGAAGAGCTTGCATGTGTGCGGGAGTGTGTGTGCGCGCGCGCGCTGCGCGACTCGACGGGCAGACGCTTGCGCAACCCCCGAGGCAGTGCGGCAGGGATCGCCGTGGGTCCTCCCCTAGTCAAGTAAAGTTGGCCATCTCGGCCAGCGGCTGACTGGTCCTCCTCCTCTCCCCGGAAGGACGGATGAAGTCTCGCTCGGGGTGGTCCAGGGCTTTAACCACCGGGGCCTCGTCCCTCGTTTGAGGCAACACGACATGACTTGGTGCTAGGGAAGCGCCTGGCTCCTTCCCAACCCTGGCCCCGCTGGCGTCCTTGACCACTTACCTAAGGTACCTAGCTTTTGCCCCCCCTCCCGAATTGGCACACTAATCCATGATGCCCATGCATGGCCTACCTACATTACCTAGATGACTATCCCCTACCCGCGCCGCCACGCTGCCTGCATATTGCCCCCCCTGTCTCGTGAACGGCTGCCCGATGCGAACACGCTTGAGCGCGTTGCCAGTTCTCGTCCTTCTCGTCTTAAGCCCGTCCACGACACTTTGACACCGCGCGTGGTAATCTTCTTCTGATCCCGTACTCCCGCGGTTGACGTTTCGCCCGGCCCTTGGCCCGCTTCCGTTTGTTGGCTCGCGCTATATTCCCGCCGACGCTACCTACCCTGTCTGTTCCATTGCCGCCCGCTTGATCGACGGCCGGCGGCATCCTGTCGACCACTCCTGGACGCACAGCATCGGGGGGCTAAATCCACCACGAGGCTGTGAGATGCGCGGCGCCGCTGGGCTTTAACTGCCTGCTAGGCGCATTGTTGCTTCTTGACGGCTGCTGGCCTACTTGTTGGTCTCTGTCGACTCTTCGCGGGCTTCGCTCCCCCCCACTCAAGTTCACACGCTCGTTGCCTTACTCACCCATCATCGCAACTACCCGGGACCGGCAACGGGGGGGCCGCTCGTAAGCCATGCCCGGTGTCATTGCCGACATGGCATCCATCACGTCTCAGGACATCCGGCAGAGCCGCCTCCGCGACCTCGGCCATGAATGGGGGCTGGATTCGCCCGTGCTTCCTACGACGTTGACCCGCCCCGACACGGCCCCGTCGTATCAGACTGACGAGGATGAACAGGCTGCCGAAGAGCTCTTGCGGCGGCAGCGCGTGATAGAAACGCAGCAAGCACACTCCAAACACAATCTGTCAAGGGCCTTTACGACGAAAAAGAAGTCTTGGGAGTACAAGGAGATCTACAACGCCCTTGTATCGCATGTCACTAACCACGGATCGCCCGGCGTGGCCGAGGCTCTCATCACAAAGCTGAATGTGGTCGGCGGCAATGTCAACCTGTCCCAGAAAAGTCGAACCAGCTTGCTCACCCGTAGGAAAAGCTTGGATCTGTCCGAGCGGAGCCAGGTCCTGCAAAAGGCCGTCGAAAACCGACACAAGGAGATGGTTGAGGTGTTATTGCCCTTTGCGGATGCGCTGAGCCTGGACACGGCCCTACCGGTAGCCATGCGGAACCACGATTTGTTCATTGTCGAGCTTCTGCTCCGATACGGCGCCGGCGTGGCGCAGACGGCCGAAGGCCTGGAAGCCTTCCGGCATGCATGCGCTCTGGGTGGAAGTGCCGATCTGGTTGCGCTGGTGCTGTCATCGGACGGGCACCCGAGCGTTGATTGGGTTTCTCAGTGCATGGTCGAAGCAGCCAGGGCCGGATGCTTGGACACGGTCGTGGCTCTCAGCCAATCCATCGCTGATGGCAACCACGACAACGCGGCAGCTCTGAAGGCGGCCGTGGGGCTCGGAAGGAGGGACGTCGCCCTGGCAGTGATACTAGGGAGCCACCCGCCCGGCCCCGTCGGTCTCAACGAAGCCTTCGACCAGCTGATGGGTGCCGAAAACATCAACCCGAATGACAAGATTGCCATGGCCGAGGTTCTGCTTTGCGCAGGTGCCCAGGGTGACGCCACCGCAAAGGCTCTGGTTCAGGCCTGTACCACCGACTACATGGACATGATCTACCTCCTCGTCCAGTACGGCACATCCATCGAGTTCCAGGACGCGGCGGCCGTCCGAAGGATTGTGTCCAATGCGAAAATGGACCAGGCCGAGATCGTGCTGAACGGAAGCTCGCGTCTGACGGAAAAGCAGGCCTCTGAATGCGTGGCGCTCCTGCCCAAGAAGATGCGGTTTGAGGACCGGTACACGTTATTAACTCATTTACTCCGCCAGGGTGCCCACGGAACGCCCTTGGCCGAGGTTTTGGTCGACGTAGCTGATGCGGGCGACATGGAGGCCGCTAAACTGCTCGTCACGCCGCACTTTCCTGGTAAGGTGGTGGGCAACAAGAGCGTCAAGAGCGGTCCCAGGAGCATGGTGTTTGAGAGTCATGCCGTAGCCTCCACCGACCACAAAGGCGCGCTCGCTCTGCAGCTGGCGGTCAAAAATCGCAACGTGCCCATTTGCAAGCTTATACTGGTCAACCAGCCGCCGGGGAAAGACGCACTGGCTCAGGTTTTCCCCAGCGTGAGGAATCTGCCCAAAATGGAGCGGCATCTACTGACCGAGGCCTTCGTGACGGCCGGGGTCGCCGGCCCTTCGGTACACGCCGCGCTGCAGAATGTTGTCGACGAGCTTCCGCCCCATCGCGACGACCGCCTCGTCTCCATCCTATTGCGTGCCAATGCCGATGTCAACTTCAACGAGGGGGCCGTCATAACCGCGGCCATCTTGCAAAAAGACGCAAGTCTGCTGGCCCGCTTGCTGAAGAACCATCCCAAGCCTGAGATTGCGGCCAAGGCACTCCCCAAGGCCATGGCGGTAAATCACCCGGACAAGCGATCGCAGATGGTTTCCCTTCTTCTCGGCGCTGGAGCGGCGCATAACAGTTTGGAGGTGTCTGCTGCCCTCAGCAAACTGCTCCAAGTACAGCCCATCGACAAGAGCCTTCTTCGCACTCTCCTACAGCAAGGCAACGCCGACGTCAATGCGAACGACGGCTTTGCCCTTGTATCCGCCCTCCATGATTCCGACCCCGAGGTGCTCGCTTCTGTCCTGGAGCTGGGCCGCCCTAGTACGGAGACGCTGGAGAAGGGCCTCGAAAACATTGGCAAACTCCCAACTAGCGCAGTAAAGGCTGAAAAACTCGATGCTCTGCTGCGGCGAATCGAGTCGCCTGAGATGGTGAACAATTTGCTCATTGAGGAGGTTCTTGCTGTGCTCCAGGATGCGCCCGAGACACGAACGCTGGTTGTCGTGAAGACGCTCTTAACCCATGGCGCCGACGTCAATGCCAACAACGGAGAGGCTCTGTGCCGGGCCACTGCGGCAGCGAACGAGGCCCTGGTGGATCTCCTCTTTGCTGCCAACCCCAACCCCCGTTCTCTCTCTTTCGCCATGCCGCACGCATTGCGGATTCAAGACCTCATGGACCGTCTTACGTTTGCCCAGAGGATATTGGAAAGCGGAATTCCGCCGAACGAGGTCAACCGAGCGTTGGTGTTTGCCGTCAACACATACCCCAACGACATCCCGCTCATCAATGCATTGCTATCCTACGCCGACACCGATGACGGCACGGCCTTGCTCGAGGCCATTAGGAAGGAAAACCAAGACCTGGTCGAGCTCATGCTTGTCAAGAAGAAGTTCACGCCCGAAATCCTCAACAACGGCTTTATGCAGGCGACCAGGGGGAAGAACAGGAGGACACGCAGCATATCGTGCAGGAGCCTCCTTACGGCGGGCGCGTCGGGTGACGTTGTGTCGGACGCTCTGCTAGCAGCAGCTACAGATGGAGACCTGGAGTTGGGGGCCATCCTGGTCCAGAACGGTGTCGATGTTGACCACAAGGGCGGCCAAGCAGTCGTGGAGGCCAGCAAGGCCGGGGCGATCGACGTGCTCGGCATGCTTCTGGGCGAGAACTCCAAGGTCACGCAGGCAACTCTCCAGCGCGGTTTCCAGGCCGCTACTGAATTGTCAGACCTGAATAAGCGCGCCGAGGTCTTCCGGCTATTACTCCAACAAGGCGTCAGCGGTGAGGTGGTTGACGCGGAGCTTGTGTCGGCAGGGCGTTACGGTGCTAGCGGGGCCGAACTTGTCCGGCTTCTTCTATTTCACGGCGCCAGTCCGGACTACAACCACGGCGAGGTTGTCGAAAAGGCCACCAAGAGCGCCTTTCTGGACAATCTATCTATGCTACTCGGTATCACGGAGGTGGGCGGGAAGCAAAAGAAGCCGTCGTCGGCTACGCTCGTCCGGGCCTTGGATGCCTGCTGGCCTCTCAGCAGGGACACTCGCTTTACTGTGATGGAATGGATTTTCAAGGCCGGCAAGCCAGTACCGAACGCGGTTCATGACGCCCTCACCAAGGCCATCAACGAAGAAGATCCCGAGGAGAGACTCATTCAGCTCCTCATGACCCACCGAGCGTCCCCCACGGCCAACAGCTGCCAGGCCTTGATCGATGCCGCGCGGTTTCTCCCTCTTTCGACATTTACGAGCGTTGCCGAGTCCAAAATTACCCCCGAAGAGGCCTCGCTCGTGTTTGCGCAAGCGTTTGCTCCGGCCCATTGCAGTGATTGGCTCTCGGAGAGGGGTCTGGAGGTGGCTCGATGCCTTCTCAAGAAGGGTGCCTGCGGAGAGGGGGTTGGCTCGGCTTTTGCTGCCGTGCTCGGCATGTACGCCGCCAGTCCAGGGCACCTGCAGCAAAATTTCATGGAGCTCCTGCTTAAGTACGACGCCGAGATCAACCACAATCACGGAGAGGCCCTGCAAGTGGCCGCTTCACAAGGACATCCCGACTTAGTGTGCCGGCTGCTCCAGGAGAAGCCGAATGTCGAAGCGCTTACACTGGCGTTCCCTCAGATATTCAGCGATGGCGTTTCGGAAGATGCCGCGCTCGAACTAATCACATTATTTACTGAGCACGGCGAGGGCGAGGACCGGCTGGACGTCATGTTCAGCTACCCCAACGCCGAGCCGGTCCTGGCGAGGGCGCTGTCCCACTTCCCTCGGTCCACCAAGATTTTGCAGGCCTTGCTGGATGCGGGATACTACCACGAGCAGATGACGACGTGCCGAGTGACGACCGAAGTGGGGGAAGATGAGCAGGTCACACTGTTGGTGTGGGCGCTGGCACAGCCGCAAAAGAAGATCAGCAGCGGCGTAATAAACCTGCTGATTGAACGAGGAGGTAAGTTGAGTCGCTTGTGAAACACGGTGTGGACGTCGTCGGACTGACTGTGCCGTTCAGCCAAGGTTAACTTCGAGACGCGTGTCACCCGCGTCACGCCGCTGATGCTCGCCATTGAATCCCGACGCCAAGACATTGTCAAGTCCTTGCTGCTGGCGGGCGCCGAGGTTGACGTGACGGATGCCATGGGGCGATCGCCGCTGTCAATGGCCTCTGGCGTGGGGGGCGAGCTGGCCATCACCATGATGTCCAACCTCCTGGCGGCGGGTGCGTCGCGCAACGACGGCTCGCTGCACAACGCTGCCCGCGAACTGAATCTGCAGGCCATGCAGATCCTGGTCGAGTACCGGCACGAACCCGACTTCCCCAGCCCTCAGCACGGCGGGCGCAGTGCCCTGGGCGAGTTGTGCCTGCACGCGGCCGACACGGGCGAGATCACGGCCCTCCGCGAGAAGACAATGGAAAAGTGCATCACGTTCCTCCTGCAGGATTCGGACATCTCACTGCAGTCGGACGGCAAGTCGGTCCTCCTGCTGGCGCTCGAGTCGGCCGACGCCGTGGCGACGACCAAGGTGCTCCTGCGGGCGGACATGTGGAAATACATCAACAAGCCCTTCAACCAGTACACGGACGGGAAGTTCACCTACTCGCCCACGCAATACGTGGCGCGGGTTCTGCCTCGGACAGACGTCAGTGAGCAGCTCCTGACGCTACTGAAGGCCAACCGGGGCACCGATGTCTACTACGCCAACTCGGGCCCGCAGCCCGAGGACGCCGTGGGCATGCCGTCGCACATCCAAGCCGAGGAGCAAGAACGCAAAGCGCGGCTGGAGCGCATAGCGCGGGAGAATGAAGACCACGCCATCATGGTGGCGCGGCAGAAGGAGCTGGCGGCGGTGCAGTCGCGCATCTGGGCGGAACAGGCCGAGATCGAGGATGCACGGAAAAAACGGGCGCAGACCAGCGAGATGGCCGCCATGCAGGAGCGGGCGCGGGTCGAAGAAGAACTCTTCAACAAGACGCTCCAGCAGCAGCGGGCCAAACAGCAGCTGGAAGTGATGCACCAGCAGAAACTGACCGAGGCCAGCATCCAGCGGTCGCGACGGGTGGGCGAGGCCGAGCTGGCCGTGGAGACGCAGCGACAGAGCCGCATGCTCGGATGGGAGCGCGACCTGGGCAACGAGAGGGTGGGCAACGCGACGCAGATGAGCAACATCAAACTGCGCGAACGGGAGGAGCTGGACCGCATCGACGCCGAGGCCGACGACCGGTTCAAGGCGAGGCTCCGCGAACAGAAAAAACTGGTCGAGAGCCAGAACAATCTTGCGACCAATCTAGGGAACCAGGGCCCGGCAGGGCGGCGGCAAATTGGGTACGTCACGGGGGAGTTGGACTAGGTCAGCGATATGTACTTTATTTTTAATCTTGAATCAGATTCCAGCGCAACCCCTCTACCAGGGGGTGATGCCGAGGGAAGCACCCACATCTACGTCTTCCGGAAATCCCTGGTTAGCTTGGTAGGTCACCATATTCCCCTACGCAGAGAAGGAACGTGCCGATGGCAACCACAAGCTGGCGGCACCTGTGCTGGGTACTTGAAGTTCTCTTATTGCTTGACGGGCTCTTCGCAACCCGCTACCTCTCCCGCCGGTGTCCACCGGTCACACCACTCATCACCCCGCCTCGCCAGCAGGGAAAATCATAGACAGGCTCTCGGCTCGTGTTCTCTTTCGCCTCGGGACGAAGGTACGCCCAGGGGACGAAGCTAGCTCGAGATTTCTCGCAAAGTTGCCCAACTGCAAGGGCTCGGACAGTGCTGGAATTGTGCGCCTTTGCGCTTTGGATACGGGACGAAAGCCAAAAACCCCAGAAGGTTTCCAGAGACAGCAGCTGAGTTCCAGCTGGCTCTGGCCAAGCGGGCGAGACCAAGTACTAAGCATTCGCTACGCCTAGGCTTTCCATGGTTCCTAAGCAACCCCCCCCCTGTCCTGGACGGCCCTACCCCAACGACGCCTATCGGAGATACCTCCAAGAGAGAGCAGCCACATGTCGTTCGCCGTCCAGGAGCAAACCGTGCCGTGCGAAGAAGAGCAGGCGAAGTGACGACCCAAGAAGGGCCGTAAGTGTACGCCTTCTCCCGTCTTTTTCTTTTTACGTGGCGACGCCACCCACGGCCGCGATACGTGCGGCCCGCAGCCAAACGCCCAAGTTCGAAATCATAACCACCTTCTTGGCCTTCGATTCCCACAGGTGACCGGCGTGTTACCTAAATATCTGGTAGTGCTTCATTGCTCGTCCCATCAGCCAGCCCGATGGCCTTTCTGGACCCTTCGCGTACATCCGGGGTATGAGATCCAGCCCGACGGCTGCTACCGAGCGACAAGTATTCACACCAAATGCCCACTGCTAACTTTATTTTTCAAGGCAACCCGGAAGAGGCTTACGCCTCGGCAGTGAATGTCACCATGCCCCGCCCTACTCCTCCTTTTCCTATCCCTTTTCCCGCAATGCGTTGAACACGGCTCTCTACTGGGCCCGACCTACGATCCACAATACGCCGTTTGGATCGCTGCTCCTATCTGGGTGCCATTAATCCAAAACGATCAGCTCGAGATCGTAATTGCCCGTTCGGCCGTTGTTGTCTCTGGATGGCACCTATCGACACCCTTACGGCCCATGTCTCCAGCCGTGTCACTCGTTCTCCCGGACGCCAGCATCCGGCCGGATTCCACGGTTGCGTCTCAAGACGGTAGGACCAGGGAACCGGATGCCGAAACGACGCTGCCAAAGGTACCGAATGGCGTGCGTGAACTTGCCGTCTTTCGGCTGATGGCCAGGGCCTGGACCAGATGAGCGGGTGCCCTTGGCCTCTTCCTAATCAAGCAATTCATACAGACTGACCGATTGCCCCCTCCCTTTGTGCATGCTTCGTTGGACGCTACGGAGTCTCGCCAGCCCAAGTAGCCTCCATTTCCCCATCAGATGCCTGACGACGAGTACGACTTACACGAACGTCGACCGCGGTCTGGACCTCCTTGCCGTGGAGGGGCCGAAGCCGGAGCCGGCCAGTTATGGACCCCGATGGTCTGGGCCACCAAAGGCAGTCGCAAGTGCTGCGCTTCTGATGCTTCCCACGAGATCCTACGGGGGAAGGATACTTAAGCCCCCCGTCGTACGGCGCCAGAATCATTCTCATCCTCACCATCCTCACCAGGTCACCGTCACTCAACCCCCTGTGCGAAAACCGCTCTTATCACTCACACGCTTCCACTTCGGCACCGCAAGGATTGATTCGCCTCGGCACCGTCTTAACGATACTGCCCACTCAACTTTCGACCCCCAAGGATATATCCACCATGACCAATCTGCGCGTCCTCGTCGCTCTGCTCCTCACGGCCCACGCCCTGGGGGCCCCTCTCTCCGGTACCGAGAAACCCCCCGCCGTCCGGCTCGAACCCTCCCGTCTCAAGAAGAACTGCCTGTGGTGCGGTATGTTGGGCGGTGGAGGAGGCGGAGGAGGAGGCGGCGGCGGAGGCGGAGGAGGAGGAGGATTTGGCGAGGCCACCTTCTGCATCAGCGGCATCGGCGGCGGGGGCGGCGGGGGCGGCGGGGGCGGCGGCGGGTAAGTCACTATCCTGCTATCTCTCTCTCCCACTCCCGGCAACGGGATGGCTGATGTGCGATTACGCTAGAGGAGGAGCCTACGGACCAGCGAGTGCCGAGTCGGAGATAACGGGTGTCGAGTCGGAATCGGCAGTCGGTGCTGAGGCGGAAATGGCAGCGGGCGAGCAGTCGGGGGCCGCGGGGGAGACGGGCAGACGGCCGGGGACCCACTGGAAACGGGGCCTCGGCGGTGGCGGCGGCGGCGGCGGCGGCGGCGGCGGTGGTGGTGGTGGTGGAGGTGGTGGCGGAGGCGGCTTCGGCGAGGGCGAGGGCGAAATCTGCTTCACCGGGGTTGGGTCCGGCGGCGGAGGCGGCGGCGGAGGCGGCGGCGGCGGCGGCGGCGGCGGATTGCTAAACGGCTTGGGGTGGGGCTACAAGCGCAACTCCGGACCGAAGCCCCGCGCGGCCCCCGACGCCAGCAAGGTTTTCCACATCAAGCTGAACGAGCTCGTTCAGTCCGGAGACGACCCGAACAAGCCGGGCACCGAAGTTATCCGCCTCAAGTCGGGCGACGAGATCCGCCACATCCCCAGTGGTCAGGTTAGAAGATCCTGGAGCTAGCTTCCACCACGTTGAGAACGGGCCCTCTCTAGGCGTAGCGGAAATTTACGCCCGTGGAGTTTATATATGCTCTTATAAGTAACCATCCAACGGCGTGCTATGTGGATGGGAACCCCCCCAACCCCCTTCGAGGATGACCTACTTAGACGTAGGATGATGCGGTTAAGTAGGAGGGAGACACCTACGAGGCCCCTTAGCCACTCCCGCTCCCCTTAAGTCGCACTCCCGGACGCGCTTTAACGGGAACAAAGGGGGACTTCCGCACGCGAGACTAGCGGTGCCATCTTACGACCTAGAGCGGAAGGCTTATGTGAGCTTACGCCATTGTTCGTGTGTCCCCCGGCGCCGCAGCGTCGTCGTAGAGCCACGCAACGTAAGTAATCGGCCGCAGCCCCTATTACGTACCCTCGGTTACGGGACTGCGGGTAGCTGCCATGTAAAGTTTGATCTGCCTTCTCTCTTCCCTCTCAGTGAGCGGTGGCCCTGTTATTTACTGAGCTGGCGTAGCCGGGCTCCCCTTTCCGTGACACAAGTTTGCGGGTCCGACGCAGGAGCAGCTGGAGAGGAAGCCACTCTTGGTCGGCAGCAGGCAGGAACGGGGTTGATTGGCAATATCGGTACCATGTTTCCTCTGGCGAGAAAAGAGCAAAGAATCACAGCGCCCGTAATCCGTATTTGAGGTCTGTATTTGAGGCAGGGCAATTTGACTCGTAACGACCCGAGCCGAGCGCCTTGGAACTGGGCCCATGTACAATTCCGAGCACGCGCGCGCTCAGTTCCCAAGACAACAATTCATCCCGAGTATCGCTCCGGACGCTTTCCGAGCTTATTGTTTGGCGAGGTGCCTCGCTTTTTGAGGCAGGTTTCAACACAGTACCGGTCCGACGCCTCTTTTGGCAGTTTGTAATCTAGAAAGGACCATAAGAATCAAATGCAAGAAAGCTCGACTCACTGGGTGTCCGAACAAGAGTTGGGAGCCCCTTGACACCCCATTTATATGCCGGCTCATTCACCTGTCAATAACAAGACGGGGCTTTCACCGACCAGGCACGATCTACGCCACTAGTGACGCCTCCTTGGACTAGGGTGCGTACTACGAGACTTGGAGGCCTCAGAAAGGTAATTTTACAAATCTAGAAATACCATAAGATTCATAATATCCCACACGGCAGAGCACTACAGTTACCACGCTTTGCAGCTACTGAACGGTGGCCGAATCCAGATCTATAAAGCCTCCAGTAACATATGCGCAAATACCAGTGATGAAGGCAGCCATCATTTGAAGACGGAGTAAAGCACGTGCCAGCTGAGCAAAAGTATCACACGGTCGGGCCGTTTTTCTCTGTCATCTTTACCTGGATCTGAGTGAGAACTCAGCCTAGACCCTGTCCGAGTCTGGCTTGGCTTTATACACCGAAAGAGCTATTTATAGAGCCATTTCCGAATCGTTCACGGGCATCTTCCTGACGGGCCGCGGGCTGGGCGAGAAACTACCCAGTCCCCCATGTGCCGTACCGTAATATGTGGCCTTGTAATCCCCATTGTCGTCAACATCGACCCGTACTCCATTTGTCAAAGCCCCTGACCTATCACGAGTATGGTAGTTATGTGGCGCAAACATGACCGAAGAGGCGCTTGTCGTCATCAAAGTGTTTGGGATGTCACCCGTGTGGGGAACGTGATGGTTGCCGAGATTGAACCACACGACGCTTTCGTTCAGATATTAGAGATTTCTGTCTGCTTCCGGAGGATTTCGGAGCGACTTACACATCCTGGTCAACGATACTTTCATTATCCAGAAAGCGGCTGAAATCGACGAGTGGATTGCCCGGGTCAAGGGCGTTGGCAGGGACTGCCGACCGAGGTTCCGTGTCCTTTTGGCGTGTGACATGGAGGTCATGCTTCGCCCATTCAGCAGATCGAAGCAGGACCGGGGACCCCTGAACAGTGAGGTGGGCGGGGGTGCCGACCCCCGTGCCGGGCATAATCCGGTACCCCCTACGCTCCCCAAGATGGTTGACGTCTCCGAGGACCACATACATAGTTGCACTGTTAGTTGGCCAGTCAATGGAAGTCTCCGTCTCCACGACTGAACGCTCCAGGGCCATGGTATGCCACGGGCCAGATGTTGACCAAGGGTAATCGACGTCCCGTGGGACCACGGATACCTTGGCAAGAGAGTTGTTTCTGCCACCAGAAACGTCCAAATCGGCCTTGAAGTTAATGACGTGGTCGTGGATAGAGCTGGAGAGTGCCTCATGGACGTGATACCCGTAGCCTGTGTCGTTGAGGTAGAATGCTCCCTGTATATAGCCACTGGCCCGAACTTTGACCTCAATCGTTCCGTCTGTGGTATGGTGTTAGTATCCAGTGGAAATGAAAAGCTACGTCACATACCAAGGTACATGATATAGTCAATCAGGTAATCGTAGTTCCCAACAACAGTTATCGTACGAACAATGAGAACAGAGTTGATGAAGGATGTGTAGGACTTCCCACGAGCATGACGTTGGAGGGGAAAGTCGGTGGGCGATTCAAATACACACAAAGCCCCCGATCGAACGTATGTCTTGCCCATTCTGTGGTATGAGAGATCAACGAAGTCGGCGTAAGAAGGACAGTCGAATCCTGGAAGCAACTCTCCTGTTTGCGTCCCGATGCCGTAGAGGCTATCCAGAAAAGCGGTGGTTCCCTGCATCGGGTCGTTTCCAGCATAGTGCGCCATAGCCTCCTGAAGACTAAGCTCGTAGATGACCCTTTCTCCGTCTAGTCGTATATCATAAAGTGATACTCCGTTGACTTGAGAAAATGCGAAGTTGAAAGTGAAGCCCATCCAGGAAACGTAGGACTCATTTCTGTCCATGTATACTCTGGAGCCCGCTGGCTGAACGACCTCGTGGGGGCCGAGTTCCAGACCATCTCCGAAAGGTGACAGTTGAGACTCTAGCTGGGTCCAGCTTCCGTCCGTACTGGGGAGAACCCTCTCAAAGCCTGGGGCTTCCCACGCTCTGCGAAAGTCTTCGGTGCTCTCGTATGTGATGTTGTTATACAGCCACAAGACAACTTGCCACTGGTCCGGGTCTCGTCCAGTCGTATCCGCTTTGAAATACAACCCTTGCGGAAGAAGTGTGGAGGCGTCCGATGTGGCGAAAAATCCAGCCCATCTCATTGTTCGATTATCTTCCCTCAGGACTTGATCATTGCTGGAAGCTTCAAATTCTGCCTTCTGGCTGCTGAAGGAGAAACGGAAGGGGTTCCCCAAAAGGTCGTCGATGATGTCGGAGACTTCAGCGGCAATTCCGTCCGTCCAATTCGATAGTGCTCCAACATCTGCTGATGGGTTTATGGTCGAACTTCTTCCACTATTGTACAAAAATGTGAGTGGTTCAATGACGAAATCAGGGTTTCCTGTCAAGGGCCCAACCATGTACTCGGCAATGTCGGGTGGATTGATTGAGTTCCGTTTCACCGTCACCCGTGCGAATCTGAGCGGTAAATCGGCACCATGGTCCAAAAATCCAACCGCCTCAGTTTTGTTCGGACGAATAATCTCAGTGACAAGGATGAAATCATCGAATCGACCGGCCTGGTCAGGTGGAGTGAGGCTCAGTCCCGAGCCCGGGCTATGAAGCCAAGCTAGAAGCCGAGCAGTCTCGGAGTGGTCCAGATCGGCCCATATGTTTTTCCGGCCATGTAATGCAGCAGGCGGACGCACGGGACGACCCGTCGAGTGAGGGACTGGGTGGTGTGGTTTTGACCTCGTGAGGTTTGTGTGGTAGCTGACTTGCCAAATTTGGTAAAACACCACGGCAGCACTGAACAACAGCAAACAGACAGATGCAACATGCATTTTGGGTGATAGTTGTGAGTACAACTCGGGTGATGCTGTATGGAACTTTTGGTTGTGAGGCTGATCCTTTCGCGACAGTAAGCTGTCCACGTAGACGCCCCTGAATGTACATATGTAGCTTCTCGTGATGCAAATAAAGAGTATTTCGTTCACAAAAGAGATTCAGGCTGCATTTTCGGAATCGCTTGATCAGGATGCATGAGGTGAGGGGCTTACTGCTGGTGGGGGTCAAAGTGCAAGAGGCTTTGGTATCGCATAATTTCCAAAGATAGCCCGGCGATCTCGAGCCCCTCCGGAATACGAGGTTCCAACGGACTCCTGCCTTCTTTAGGCCTCGGCGCATGAATTGTTTCCAAAGAGCCTACTAATGAGCTGGGTGGGCAGGGCGTCTATCAGAAGTGGTTAGCCAAGGTGTTCCAGGCGTGGCCTTGTCGAGATTCTGGTCTCGTGAGGCATGCGATGGTACGCGGCCTTGGAGCATTCGGGGCCGGCGGGAAGGTAGCCGGTGGCCGGTCACCGGTGACCGGACATGAGAGGACTTGGAAATCCTGGGGCTCTGGAGTTCGAGCGGCAACTAGATGCCAAATGATAACGATTCCCCGCCCTGGGTCTCCTCACTATTCGTCCAACACATCCATACATGTACTCGGTCTGGGATGAATGACCCGACAGTTCGGGAGGCCCAGTCGGATTGAACTCCAGGCAGAAACTACCCTGTCATCTCAGCGAGGGCGGCTACAGGGGGTCATCGCCCATCCCCCGCACTTTGTGGCATCCCAATGATAACATGCAGCCAAGAACGCCAAGAGTCAGACGGCAACGACCCGTCAATCCAGACCGCTTGGCTACGCGTACTCACTGATCCGTACGGGTAAGTTGCTTGCTGTTAGCCGTCCTTGGCCAAGTTATATCATCCCAGGATACTTTTCAGCTACATGGGTCACTTGCCAGGTCTCAGGTGCAGGGAACTTCCAACCGCAGCGAAGTTCCCATATTCTTTGGTCGATCCTGGTTTCATGTTGCACGGATATGATGAAAAAAAAGCTACAGAAGAAAGCGGTCACGCGTTCCGGTCTTTGGCTTCAAAAATATCTGATGGTTATCTAAACAACATGTAATCGATGGGAGTACCGCCCTCGGCAGGACAAGTAGTTAATCTCATTCAGGCGTAACCGTCTCCCGGAACAATCTTCGTGCCCTCTGTGTATTTGAGCTGCCGCCACTTTCGCGGCAGATCTTTCACACCCTTCTCTCTAGCCCAATCCAAGAGAGCATCGAAGTCCCTGCACATTTTGACCATGTTAAAATCCGGCATCGGGCGGGTCTTTGGTTCGCGAATCTTTTCGTTGTGAACCCAGTTATGTGAGATGATACCGACGTCTGCAGCACACATCAAGGTTTGAAGTAGCATGTGGATGCAATGCGCTTTATGAGCGCGGTGAAGCTCATCAGGGGGAGACTCATAGTAATGTTCGTAGAAGATCTCCTTTCGCAACTCATTGAGACAGTGGATCTGGTGGAAGACATCAACCTGGGCGATGTAGGCATCGGTTCCCTCACCCCACGATGCCGGGGCCTTGACGCATTCAGAAGCGTTTTTACCGGAATGGAGCAATGCCGAAGACGAGACGGTGATGACTTCGAGGCCCTCGGCTGAAATGTAGTCCCACGCCGCGTCAACCTCTGCCGAAGGTGGCTTCCGCCAAATGGAAGAGTTGTCGCGAAGTGCTCCGTTGAAGGTCTGCAACGTTGGTTGCAGATCAAGCGAATCAAGGACTGGTGCTAGAAAACCACCAATGTAAGAAATATGTATCGAGATGGAGTGGGATATGGTCATACAAAAAGATGATATGCTCTTCAGTGCACCATTGAGGTTGGGGCGATGGTACGACGCATTGTACTCATTCGTATTCTTTTCGTACAGCAAGTGTTGCTGGTGATTGTGAAGTAGCGAGGCAACAAATATCCACGCGTTGGCGATAAATAGAAGGATGTGTCCCCAAAAGGCCCATGAAAGCTGGATCCTGGCGCCAACGGAGTTCGTTTTCGGAGCAAACCCGATCTCAAAGCTGCTGGACTGTTCTGAAACAGAATCTGTTCCCGTGTCAATCGGTACGTACTTGGAGTTCGAAAATGGCCACATTATGAAAGGCACAAAGGAATATCAGGTGTGGAGGATTGTTGTATGCTGGAGCAGCAACAGTAACTAGATGGGAGCGGTCGGGGGATTTGATCCCGACATCAAGGTCACTCGGAAACAGTTCGATGAGATTTAATTATCCCGTGTAGGGCAGGTCTTGGAGCTATCTGCACTTTGCTAGCGGTACTCGAGAAGGTAAGAGTCGATCCAGCACCATCACACCTCATGCTTCGTGACCGCTGTACTGGGAAGGTGTCATCAGATACAGTGTTGCATCACTATAAGCCCTCCTTCATTCTTGTTCGGGCCCCAACGACAAGGCATTGCTCTCTTGGCGGCGCTTCAGCTGTCTGCCTGGCCCGGCTGTTCTGCTGGCCGGTGTGAATCTCCGTCAAAAGAGTCTGGGCACCTTCGAGTGGGGGTACATGCATGCAGTTGAGATGCGTAACCCCACATCTGACTTTCTAATTACATCCTCGCTCGATTGATCTATCATTTTATGCTCGTCGACCTTGGAGGGAACGAGTTCAGAGAAGCACCGTGAGCAACCGATCGATTCGTCGTTCTCTTTCTCCTAGTTTCGGTTCTCAGAACACCCTTAACTTTGAACTCTCCTCTTTCTCGAACGACACATCCTGACTTCCACTTTTCGATGCCTTTCCACGACATGAAAGCTGCCGAGGAGCCGCTTATGGCGGATGAGACAGACTGTCGCCCAGTCAGGCGTTCGAGCAAACGGCACACATGGTACAAGTCTAACCGAACATTCTTTGCTATTCTGGTCGGAAGCATCTTGCCATGGGTATTACTCTTGTGTCTTGCATTTTGGGTTCTGTTGAAATACCAACATCGAGGACCCAACAATCCAATCTTCCCGCAACTTCTTTATAGTGAGTACGCGCAATCCCATAATGGCATGCTCTGACTGTGTCGCAGGTCCGGCACAAGACGTTCTTGAGTACGAGGTCCGCAAGTTTCGGCTCGGACTAGACGGCGATCTCACCGAGTTCCAAGGCCCACCGTCTCCGGAATTGGACAGTCACTGGTCTTCTTTATACGACATTAAGTCTCCCCGGCTAGATCCCACAAGAGAATCATCTTACAGAAGTTCTATGCAGTGGGGATCAATCGAATTCCGCTCTCCATGGCCTCCAAGCTGCCAAACAAGACCGTTCTGTTTCCTCATGACGCAGAAAAGCGCTATTTGATAGAGCTTGATGTTTTCCATCAGCTTCACTGCTTGGTAATGCTCTCTCACGGTATTCGACGCGGTGGCAGTAGCAGCACTGACTGCATGACTAGAACATGGTTAGAAAGGCGCTACACCCTGAGTACTACAAGCCACATCACCCGGGCCCAAGTCCTGGAGACCAAGATGAGATCCTAGGACCAGATCACATTGATCATTGCGTAGATGCCATTAGGCAGTCATTGATGTGCAACGCAGATATCAGTGTATTGACCTGGATCTGGAACAAGAAGAAACAGCGGAACATGGAGGCTGGCACAATTCTTCACACATGCAGAAGGTTTGACAAGATTCAAGAGTGGGCTCGGAGGTATGCCGTATACGAGGACATGGACAACAGCTATCGCGAGCCTAATGATCCTCTTGATCCTGAAACTTGGGTCGATGGTTTCTCAGGCTAGGCTTTGCAGTTTTTAAACTATTTGGTATGAGTCGTATCCGCGCAGTCCATCAATACAGTTCCTTCTACTCCTGGACTTGGTGCTGAGGTCCAATAAACTCGCCGTCCTTCCCATGAGTACCCCACGCCGTTTCCAACGCTTGAGCTCTGATCTTGGAAGTGATGTTTTTGCTACAAACGGTCATGGCATGGCCTACTTCGGAGCCTGTTACCGGCACCATGGGACCGTCAGAATGTACCCGGTTCCGTTGGATCTGGGCAGACCAGGATCTGTACCTTCCAATTTGAGGCTTCGGCTAGAGATCACAAGGCAGTACTTGACACTCGGAAAGGGATAGTGTGGGGACAGAGATCAGTCTGCATGTTCCAATACCTACCGCCACATCACACTACATGCTCCCCAAGGGTAGAGTCTTCTAGACATCTTGGCATAAGCACACACAAACCAACAGAACATATGCAGGACGCCAGTGGTGGCAGCAAATATACTCTTGGCCGCGCACTGCCCGTAACCACACACAGGAGAACATTTCACGTGTACCAATGACACACGGTTGACCAAGCTCCAGGGCCTTGACACATCTCCACCTATTGTGCTATGACACAGAAATTCATATCGTGTTATCAGCGGCTGAATAGGGAAGGTTGGGAGGGTCAAGTACTGCTGCATATGGGAAATTGGTGATAGGAAAAGGGAAATCACTTCCCGACGGCGGGTTTCGCAGGTAATACGCCGCAGAATTACCCGTCTCGGACTTGGAAAAGATTTGGGACACGTCAAAAGTCTCGCTTGAGTATCTTTGGTCCGCCGCCCTGGAGAGCAACCTTGAGGTATATATAGGCCACAAGCTCCCCCGTTGACATCAACAAACTCACCAACGCCGGCCACATCAATTTCATCTACACAAATAACCTATCATCCAGTCATTCACACCCTTCTACTCAAGAAGCTACTTCAACATCAACATGCTGTCCAACATTGTTCCATTGGTTCTTCTCTTCGCCGCCGGCATCCACGGCGCCCCTATTGAGAGCCGGGACTCCATGCCACTTGGTTCCCGGGCCGACATCGCTCCCGATGCTTACTCTACTCGGTCGAAGTGGACCTCGCGGGCCGACGTCGCAGCTCGCAACCCAGTTGCCGAGGATGTCATCGTCTCTCGAGGACCCGAGGAGGAGGGGGAGAACTATGCCGACTGCTGCTACTCGACGCGCTCGGCGTGGACTGCCGAGGAAGCTGTCTGAAGGAAATGATGTATGTGGAATCTCACCTAACCAGGTTTGAAACTTCCAAACTGATTAACACGGGGAACAGGATAGTGTGATACATCAGGCAGAATCATGACTGGTGCCAGGGCTTTCCCATGGCGAGCCCAGTTTGTGAGCCACCTGAGGAGATGGTTCGCTTCATTCAGTCGTTCATTCGAATTAGAACTCTAGCTATTGTCCAATTTCTTAAGCTATGACTGTCACTCATCTCGGTACCTTCCTCATTCCTGCTCTAATCTCTGACCCGTTGCACGCATCATGTGAACATTTTCAAGAATGGATTAGGGAAGTGATCGAAATGGTACATGAATACAGTGATGACCAGTAGTTTCTTATCCAAGGAAGTAAGCCCATTCCTGACATACTACGTCTGGAAACATATTCGAAGGTGGCGGCAAGTGTTGCTTGAACGGACTAGTAGAGGCCTAAGCACACAAGTAGATGAGTCAGATGTTTTCATCCTGCTTGTTGTTTATTGCAAATGGTAGATCTCTTTACAAAGAGTCAAGAGGACGATGTTCGTAGGCTTTCTTCTTTGTTGTAGGCCGTATGTAAAATTATGCTCCTTGGGAGGTGCTGCGTTTGTACTTACCAGTACATTGTGGGGAATTGGTTCTGTGATGGTTGCATGGAACGTAATCGTTTCGTTCCACGACGTTGTATCTCGCGTATACGGACAGACCGGTGAAGATGCAGGTATACCCCATAGTAACGACCAATGTCCATTTAAGCGCCGACCCACCAGTACAAGGCATAATAGTCGAATCTTCTACCATAAGCTCCAGCTACGACTAGGATTTGTACGAATGTGGCGTAAGTACTCCTCAGCCCCCGCAGTTAAATTCGCCTCCGCTAATTGGTTTATTTACGCTTTTACCAGAATGGCCAATTTTTGTCACTAATGGGATGTCAGTGACTCACTACCGAATCATATTAGGTGGGGAACTGATTAGCTTGCACCCGGCGCCTGCTGATGGACCGATGATTCCGTACTAGGATACTGCATGCCACCAACCTCGAGTATCATACCGGGCAGCTGTCTTGTCATCCCCTCGGACCGAGGATTCCATACCGGGATATTGCATGTCACCACCCTCGAGATTTATGCCGGATAGCTGTCTCGTCAAACCTTTGTATACCGTCAACTATAATGAACCCGCAAATATCTTTCTTCATTCCTCTTTTTAACGTCGGCATACATAGATGGTCCGGGCTGTTACTATTCCGTTGATTTCCGAACGATGCACTGGTCCATTTTCAAATCGCAGCCATACACCCGGCTCTCTGCATTGGGTCATGGTCAGTCAGAAGTAATCGAAAATGGACTTAAAACACGCCAACAAACTGGAAAAATCTCTGCTTCGCTCTTCTGGCAGTTGAGGCTATACAGCTTCTTGCTGCGATCCTGTGGATAGCATGGAATGTATCCTCCTCTGCGCCAATGGAACCACTCTCTCAATCTTGTGGGTTTTTCCGGTACTCCTCGGATAGTCTCAATCATACTGACAATAGCAGACCATGATCTATTTACATATAGTCAAGAGATTGTGTTCGATGAGATGAGTTTCGAAAGCAATAACAACAATGACACTCTGGGGAGGTGCCTCTTTCCAGGTAACGCATTCCTGCCCTGGCTCCTCCGTCGCCCGTGTATGCATCTAGCTAACAGCACTGCATGGCTCTGGAGACTCCCAAGGGATTGTAAGCATCCACGCGTCAGGTTCTTTCCGCCCGTCGCAGGAATCCCTAGTGTCACCACTCAACAGCCACCACATGATATATCAAGTCAGCGTCTTCCACAATCTTCATTGCTTGGTGAGCGACCTATTGAATGCTATGCCAGAGGCTTCTCACTTATGAGAGTGTTTTCGAAACGCTGACGAGCGCTGCTTTCAGGAGATAGTGAAGAATACTCTGCTGGATTTTCTCGACACCGAAGCCCAAAGACCTAGCGGCCCTCACGGGGATGCCAATCACACGCTGCATTGCGTAGATTGGATCAGGCAAGCTCTCATGTGCAATGCAGATCTCACACTTGATGCAACTGATGATTTTCATTCATTCGGTCAAGGTAGTCGACACAGTTGCAGGAACTTTGATGCCATACGCGACTGGGCTCAACTTCATGGATATACCGGATCGCTCGATGAACTCGGCAAGGCGGATGGGTAGTCCGAAGGGGGAGTTCACTGTCACGTCCTCCTCGCCATCTGAAGTTCCGAGACGCAGAAGCTGTGTACATGCGCAAGGGATAGCCAGATATCTAATTATCAGCAAGTGGGTTCGTTCGAGATGCTATTTCTGCTTGGTATATTCAAGGTCTTCAACCGTGGTGATGATGGTGGACGGCAGTGCATGTGCACAAGGGACGGCAGCTCTCCGTGGAGCTCGAGATGGTGACTAGGTACTCCAAATTTCCCAAGCATGGCCCGCCTCTCTTGGTTCCGGGAGACTCGCGGTTGTTGTTCCGTGCCTGGGGTCAAAAATAGGTAGCAAGCACCGTTTGCTATCCTCCTTCCCATTTAGTGATGGGCAACTGACCACGTCCTGGTCCTCCTATGCATGCAACGCAGTGTTGGACCTGCCCGTTGGGCCCGACCGACATCTTGGCGCCTCGGCCCTGAAATGAAAGCGGCCCTCGTATCCCGCGCAGTACCAGTCTGTTCTTGGCGTGAAACCCACGATCTTATCACGCCTCTGCACCATTTAGGCGGATTGCCAATTGTAGTTCGGTGCAGTGTGGGAGGCAGGCAGTCATCTTGGCGAATGCCACCATGGCATTAGGCAGCGTTCGAAGAGCCAGGCAAGCACAATCCCCGGTACATGCATAATGCCCAGCTTCGATTTACTTGGCATAAGTACTGGATTGATAACGTAGGCGCTACGTCCCCCGTGACATATATATCATGCATTCTTCGGTCTCGGCTCGTTGCTTTCGTATGATCCTCTGTGCTCACCGGCAAGCTTCGTTCTCTCTCCTCTTTCCTCCGAACATTTCCAATCTCGCGGCCCCATCTGTCGAAGATGAATCATGAAGGGTATGAGGAACGCCTTTCCCTGGTCAAGGGCGCTCTACAGGCCCACGGTCTAGAGGTACGGCACCTTTTCTCTCAAACGCAAGTCGAGAGGAGTAACTGACGCGCACTGGAAAGGCCGTTTCCATCACTCCGTTGGAGTACGATGAAGCCTGCCCCTTTCCGTACAACAATTTCATCTACAAGATCACTCTTTCCAGACCTGCATCGTCGGACGACTTCAAGGATACGTTGTCACCATGCACGTCCCTTCCTCCGCAAGACGGCGTGTCGGCTCTGGTGATGCGGCTGAGCAACCTTGCAGCAGAGGGCCTCAACCAAAGCAATCGGGTAGAGAACGAAGTCGCAGCTCTGCACCTTGCTCGCAAGGGTTTGAGCACGGCCACGGCACGTCCGGAGCTGGCCGCCGTCATACCCGCAGTCTACGACTGGAAACGGGCTGAGGGCGCGCACCTGGGCTGGATTATGATGGGGTTTTTGCCTGGCACCAGCCTGGACCAGCATTTCGGTTCGCTGAAGGAGGCCGAGAAGCAAGATGTGTTGGCGCAGCTGAGTGACATCTTTGCCGGCATCCAGCGCACCTCATTGCCCGCGGGCGTGACATCCTACGGGGGCATGAAGGTTAACGAGAAGGGCGAGATCGTGAGCGGCCAGATGACGACGCTCGGGGGCGGGCCGTGGGATACTTACGGTGGCTTCTTGCGCGCGCGGCTGCATTCCCAACTCGGAGGGGCCGACGGAAGCGAGGTGCTGCAAGGGTGGCGGCCCAACGGCGTGCGGGACCGTGTGGATGCCTTCCTGGACTTCCGGCTGGAAAAGGCTATGGAAGAGGCCGGTGTCGATATGACGGCGCGTGCGCTCGTTCACGGAGACTTCAGTAAGTTGCCCTTGACTCTTGTCTATGGTAGGCCTGGGATTAACTCTGTGCGAAGCCTTGAATAACGTCCTCTTCGACTCGGTGACGAAGCGCATCACGGGACTCGTCGACTTCGATTTCTCGTCCATTTGTCACCCCTGTCAGGAGTTTTTCACTTCCTTCCACGACTTTGGCGGCAACGCCCTGGCCGACGGGTCGCCCGAGGCTGAGATGTGGGAGTCGGCCATGGCTGCCAAGGAACTTGCCCGTCCTCGTACCATTAAGGGCATGGAGACGATCAAGTTAATTTGCAAGCTAGAGTCCCTCTTGTGCCCTTTCCGCTTGGTCCATCCTGTTTTCGTCAAGAAGAAGACGAAGGAGCAGATCGACGAAGAGCGCGCAAAGGGGGAGGCTGCGTTGATAGAGTGCCTCATGGCGCTTGGTACTTAGCTATTTTTATCTATAGGCGGGCACTATGTGTTGCTCATGTGCCCGAACTTATCAGCATCCATTTCTTCTTCTCTTCCCGGCCAGGATTCCTAGCAAGAGCACCGACGGTCTAGAAGACAGCTTCTTCAGGCCGGTCCTGGTGAATCGCCCGAGGGGATGGTGCTATGGGAGGAGAAGGGGGTGCCGGACGCATCTAGCGTGGCCTCGAATATCTGCCCCGGTACATGCTCAGGGCGCACCGCCTGGGGACGACGCAGCTGGCGGGCCATGGGGTCGACGGGAACGCCCGTCACGATACCGAAGCAGCACTTGCACATCCACGTGAGCTCGTGCAGGTCCGCGGGGAGGTGGGCCGGGTCGACCGACGGCGCATCCTCGCAAAAGGGGCACAGTGCGCCATGGGCCTCGTCGTACCACCGGGTCAGGGGGTGGCGGCGGCGCACCTCGAGGCACGCGGCCAAGCGGTGCGGCGGGCACAGTCGTCGCGCCGTTACCTTGGTGAGGCACCCGCACCCCGTGCCCGGAAACAAACCATGAAGCCCGCCTCTCGTCAGTGTCGCGTGGCTGCCATCGCCAGGGAATGGCGGTGCCACCTCGATGCGCTGGGAGTCCGCCATGAGCGCCGGCTGCGCCGCAAAGACCCGACACCCCGTACCGGCGAACTGGCGACCGTTTAAGCACCGCACCGCCTCGCTGCAACCGACGCACGCGTAGTGCCGCAACGCTGCCCATATGTACCCTCCTTCCTCTTGGTCCAGTAGCAAAGACGCCACTGCCCGTCCATGTTGGTCATGGTCGTCGCACACCCATACTCTTTGCTTCGGGTGGTGTTCGGTGCTCTCGCAGATTCCACCGGCATCTGGACTGGCCAGCGACTGACAGGGCCTGTCGCACAATTCGATGGCCTCCTGCCGCTGTACGAGCGTCTGACAGCCGCCAGTCAACTTGACGCGTGCCGCCTGGTCGAGCTGCCCGGACAGCTGTCCGTTGGGCTCCCACAACCGCTGTAAGGGGATCAGCGCTAGCCCCGGTTGTGCTTCGGTGTCATCGGTCGGAATCAGGTCGACACGGTCCGCGGCATAAGGCAGCGCCGGCGGTGGTGGTGAGGGCGCTCTCTCGACCGGCACGGCTGTCGCACCCTCTATAGTGCGGTCTTCCAATGGGCTGATGTGCTGTGCGATGATGCGCTCATCGGCCTGCACCGAGACGCGTCGTGGCGCTGAGTCCTGGCCCCAGTACCAGTGTAGTCGGGCCCGGTCCGGCACGTGCAGCCTCTCCACGATGGTAATTGGTATGGCGAGCATGAAGGCCCGGGGTGGCGGCACCGGCTCGTTATCTTGCACCAGTCGTACTGCGCCTCCCTCGTCGGCGGCGTCATTGATCCGGTCCCAGCGGTTAGTGGGGGCCAGCGCCATCGGGTCTGGGTACGGCGGGTTGAGTCCCAGCAATTCATCGAGCGGCCCGAAAGGTTCGAAAGGCTGGATTTCCTGTTGCTCCGAGGAGTGGTTGCCGTTCGTTCCGGATGTGATGATCACGCCGTACGGCAGACCGGGAGCGGCGACCTCGGTGACCCACGGAGGCAGCTTGGGCAGTTGACTACCCGGCTTCCATTCTTGGAGCCCAGGGACGTTTGGAATCTCCGCAGGGTCATCTCGCCAGTGCCCTGGCGAGGGACTCTGGCCAAGAGACGGCGAAGGTGACAACAATGACTCAGGAACAAAGGCGGACGGTGTTGGATCCGGTGGCACCTGTTGCGGTTTGCTGGCGAGCTGGATGGGGTTCTGGACAGGTGACGGGGTCTGAATAGGACACTGTATGGGCTGCATTGGCAGTGGCAGTTCCTCAGGCACCCAGTCTCCGACCCAAACGGCGTTCTGCGGGGGAAGACTCTCAATGTCCTCAGGGCCGGGCCACTGCTGCCGCTTGTCCTCGCACCACTTGCGGGCAAGCTCGACGTGATAATTCACAGGTTGCTGCCAGCTATTGGGGCGGTTGCTCCAGAGGCCGGTAAATCCGCGCATATCGTCGCCCGGCACAGGCCGGTTTATGACCCCTCGATAAATTCGTCGCTCACATGCGACCGGCGGGTCGCTGGTGGCGCAAGTAAAGCACGGGTTCGACGGGTCACATAACCGACCAGCATCGCGGCATGCGTGGCAGGGTCCGAAGCGCGGCTGACGCACACCACGCGGCCGCTCTGGGTGCGGCGGGAGTGCGAAACCGTCCTTGACGCACACGACGCCGAACCTGGCGCACCGCTGACATCCCTGCGTCGGTTCGTAGCCACAGGGTCCGCGGAATTTGATGTAAGCGCGTTGGCACCCCACGCACCGGTCCGAGTTCGGCCGGGACTTCCCCCAGACGGGCAGCGGCACCGCCTCTCGTGGGATCGGGACGATGTGCGAGTAGTTAGGTAGTTCTTCAGGTGTGTAATACTCCCTTGCGGACTGCTGGGGCGACTCCACATGAGAAGACCCAGCCGGTTCAGCCGGTGTATGTCCATCTGTACCCGATGGCTGGGATAGGGGCCCAAGGGGCGCCTGTGACCGCTCCGAGGCTGACGTACCTGGAGTGTATCCCTCCCAGCGGACCTTCTGCAGGATGTCGTTACCGGGATCAGCCGGTGGCTGGAGAGAGTAGGGTCGCTCGGGGGCTTTACCTTTGTCCAGCACTACAAGACAATTCTCGCGCAAGCGGTTGACCCCACGAGGATCGTTCGGATCAGGAGCCCACTCCGCCTGGTCGTTGGTGGATAGAGGGGCAGGTGCTTGGTACAGCATGGCCGGGTCTATTGACCCTTCTTGCTCTTGCTGGTGCTGCTGGGCCGGTGCACCAGCTGGGTCCTGAAACACATCATGAGGATACCCCGGGAGCTGGTCGCTGGGGAGAACGGGCGTGGCTAGATTGCTGGTAACCGGCGGGAGGGATTGCAAATTGTCCACCAATCTCTGCTGGACCGGAGGCTCCCGGTAGGAGTACACTGTGAGCCTGGTGACCTGAGGATTCAAGTTGGTGCTCGGTGTATTGGCCAGACGGAGAAGTTCCTGACCGGCAGCTAAAAGGCGACCCCAATCAAGAAGATGATCCGGCCTCGAGGGATCGGAGCGGCCGGCGAGTTCCAGCGGGCTGCCTACCGTATTTCCGTCGATCCGGCACGCTATCTTCTGGTGCTGGCAAACATGACATCCTCCGTCGGTCCAGGGGTCGCAGGCCGACTCGCGGCCGTTCCGGCAGCTGTCGCACGCCGTGCTGAGCTGTTGATTGTGGTAGCGAGCACGGAGCATATCGCTCGTAGTTCCCTGCGGACTTGTGCGATTCCAACTGCACCAGAGGTCAAGGTCCTTGCAGGTGCGGCAGCTGTTTCCCCCCTCGAGCACCTGGCAGTGAATGTTGCGGGTTAGCAGGCAACTGTCGCAACAAAGCCCGGCACCGTTGGAGGAATAGTACCGCAACCGCCACTTGGCCCAGCCCGCCAGACCCTCGTCGGTGCACAAGAAGTCGAAGTGCTGAAGCGTCTTCACGATATCGTAATTCGGAAGGTTGGGGTCAAGGAAGGGGCGACTGACAGGGTCCGTAAAGCTGGGGTGGGTCTCGCCCATCGTGTGCGTGGCTTCCATTGATGCTTGTCTCGGTATTATGCAGGCAGACACGCGGGTTTGGTTAATGGATCATGGGATGGATGCAAGATGGAGTACTCGAGTACTCTAGGTAAGTACAGGGAAGGAAGAGTTGTCAACCCGTTCAGACTGTTTTGTCTTGGAACAGCAGGCGAATGACAGCCCACCTAGGAGCCGATCGACATGGTATTATATCAGCGCCGGGCGCCCATAGCAGCTGAGCAACTGCTTTGCGTAGACCTATAACTGTTCTCGTTGTCTTCCCGGTCAGTCGTGCACAGTCTCAAGTTAAAACAATGGGGTGGTCGTTCCATGAACATAGTCCGGCCGACACAGCGTGGTTGTAACAAAGCCACCCAGAAGAACGTATAGGCGAATAGATCCTGTCTAACAAAGGCCGCCCTTCTAGACAGACCGGGCACCAGGTCTTACCCACTCTATTGTGCTGCGATAGGCTTTGTCGTCATAATGCAAACAGATACTGAGACAATGTCCTTGTCACGACTACCTGAGCACTGATCGGGGGCTACGAAGGAGGACCTGGCCCACTTACAAGACCCGGACAGAGGCGCCTTCAAGGGGGGGTATCGTCAGGCCATCATTCTCAGTAATACAAAACCAGCCGCTCTGGAATCTCCCGACGGCATCGCCTGTACCCGTTCCCGAGGCCTCCAGCCCAAGAACGCATGGGTCGGCATCCGGGAGGGGGCCGGCGATAGTCTCCCTCCCGTTGTGGCCGCTGGGTCCGGAATCATGATCAGTGTCTCCATTCTTCTGGAATGAATCAGGTGTTTTCCCAAGTGAGAACAAAGCTTAATATTTCGTGGCGTCCGAGAGACGGACCGGTAAGGTAAGGGTAGGAGGCGTCGTTGGTAGATGGAGGTTGCAATAGAAAACATCAAAATGGCACAGTTTGCCCATGAAGTAACCAGCATGGCCAAGGATGCGGGCTGCTGACAGTGGCGCTCTCTATTTTGGGTTTTAGCCTTTATCCAGTCCCCTTTTCAACGCTGTAGGCAAACGTCGCCTGCTGGGCAAGCGGCGCACTAAGAGACGCATGGCTTCCCGGCCGAACGATATCGGGGCGCCATGACGAATAGCAAGCCAAGGTCCCCCGTAGCGTTGACTAGATTCCTCTTCAGCCAGATAACGAATGGCTGCCTGTCAATCGTAGACGATACTTCACAGATCACAACCATGATGGCAAATATCCTAAATCGTGCAAAGTGCAGATAGAAAGACCGAACGCCTAAGCTGTGAGATTGGGGGGAATTCTATGACTCGACGAACCACTGCCTGAAGAACTGACAAGGTCAAAAGAAACGAAGAAAAACAAAACAGGACCGAAGATAACACTCCGTCCTGATCAAGTCATTACGGCCAATAACCCTTCCCAGTCAATGTAGGTCGGCATCGGCACGACGTTTAAAAAAATCTGTAGTTGCAAAATGTGAGATCTGGGCAGAGGTCCGCGAAGACTGATCGTGTCTTATGAAGTGATCTCCCCGCCAAAATGCGTCCGTCATGTCAGACGTACTCGTTGCTTCCCGGATAGATGTTCCGGGCAAGGCGCGTCCGAGCACCCCCCCCAATTGATCAGGAAGAAATAGCCTGACTCCGAAATCCATGCAATGAAGTTTTGCCTCGTGTGAGCCGGGTTCGCGCGCGTCGTCGTGAGAAGCCAGGGCCGTCGCTGCCGTCATGCAGCATCGTTTCTTCTGTCGCGGATATCAAGTAAACCTTCATAAAACTCCCTCCCACCCTGGGCCCTGGCCTTGGCGCGAGCCCCAAGGCTAGATTCAGCATCCCAGAGCCGCCGCCGCCGCTTCTGCCGCCGTCGCAGCCGCCGCCAATTTGTTTCGGCATCAGTCGCATCGTCGTGGCTTGCGGGTGCCGTGGTGCTAACGGCAACCCGCCATGTGGCTGGCCACAGTGCGCTCTCGACACTGTCGTGTGCACATCTACATGATGACGCACTTGGCACAGCAGCCGGCCTCGGCCTCGCCTTCGCTCATCTCCATTTTGTTGGAGGGACCGCCGCTGCCACCGTTGCCGCCGCTGCCTGTCGAGTAGCCTTGCATTTCGCGGTTGAAACGTCGAATCTCTCTGACGATGTCGTAGAAGGCCTTATCAACGTTGATGCGCGACTTTGCCGATGTCTCAATGAACTTGCAGCCGAAGTTCTTCGCCAAGGTCTCTCCCTCTGAATCAAGAGTTAGTGATCCGACCCACACATGTCGCGCCAGGGAGGCAACATACCTTGTCTCGACACCTCGCGCTCGCTCTCCAGATCGCACTTGTTGCCCACGACGACCATGGGGAAGTAGTCCTTGTCCTTCACCCTGAGGATTTGCTGTTGGAACGTCGTGATTTCCTCAAAGCTCTGGCGCGATGTGATGGAGTAGACGAGCAGGAAGCCTTCGCCAGTGCGCATGTACTGCTCTCGCATGGCCGAGTACTCCTCCTGACCGGCGGTATCGAGGACGTCGAGCAAGGCAACCTCATCGTCAATGACGCACTGCTTGCGGTACGAGTCTAGAGACAGGTGTGGTCAAGTCAGTTGGTGGTCCTCGCGCCGCGGCAAGAAAAGGGGGCGACGGTCGCCAGGGGTAACGCAGGGCAGAAACCAAGAGAGAGGGAAAAGAACCGGCCGCACCTTCGATTGTCGGGTCGTATTCGTCGACGAAATGGCTCTGGATGAGTTGGATGGTCAAACAAGATTTACCGACACCACCACCGCCGACCACCACCAGCTTGTATTCTCTCAGGAACTAGAAGGCAAGCCATGTTAGCAAGGAGCGTCGCGGCGTGATGCGGTACGTGACGATGCAACACGACGAAGGACACGCGTCGGACAAGAGAGGCAGTTCGTCACGACCGCTGGCGACGGGGAATGAGACAGGTGCGGCTGCTGACTCGCGTTGCGTTTTCAACGGGCCATGCGCAGTGCGAAAGGGAGGAGTGAGGAAGACGAGCTGGAGGCGACGGTCTCACCTTGGATGCCATTGTGAGTTTACGATGCGACGACGTCGGGGAAATGCAAAGAAACCGCAGGCGAAGGGAAGTGCAAGTCGACGACCTGATTGAAGGGCGCGATGCAATGCGGTGCGGTTGGACCGAGGAAGATGGTCGAGGAGGCCGATGGTGCGTGGTATGGATGGACGGCACGGAGTAGGTAGGTAGGTTGTAGTAGTAAGTAGTAGAAGTAGTGGCAGCAGTAGCAAAGTGGTAGTAGTAGTGGTTAGGTGTAGGCCATGTAGCGGCGACGAATAGAATTAAACGGGCGCTGCTTCTGCAAGAAAGTAGGTCTGGACTAGTTGGGAATGGTACGGCTGCTGGGTCGGGCGGATCTGCACCTGAGTGGGTGGGTGGGTGTCGGGTGGGAAGCGTTGGAAAAACAGGGTCGGGTTACAGTCACGGAAACAGAATAGTTGGAGACCCAAGACAAGACAGAGTAACAAGAGGCACTCGAGTCGCAAGTCAAGACGCGCTACTACCCCGACAGGACAAGACGGATAGCACGGGACGGGGGTGGAAAGGGAAGTATTCGGCGAATTGGGGGGAGGGGGAGGGGAGGGTAGGGCGAGGGAGAGATGGAGAGGAAAGAGAGAGAGGGACGAGAGGGGAGGGAGGGAGAGGGAGGGAGGGAGGGAGGGAGAGACAGGCGCCGAGAGTACGGAGACGGGTTCACGGGGAGATAACGACGCACGGTAGCGGTTAGCAGCGAGCAGCCCAGCGGCTCTTTTGTGATGTGATGGCTGGCCGACGGGTTTCCTTCGCCGACGGGTCAAGGGCGCAGGGGTGCTAATAGGTGGAAGACAGCGGGTGCTGCTGCTGCTGCTGCTGCTGCTGCTGCTGCTGCTGCTGCTGCTGCTGTTGCTGTTGCTGCTACCACTAATGCCGCGACGGAAGTGAAGAGGTGTGTGGAGAGCAGAGCGAGGTCGCGGTGGTGGTTCGGCGGAGACAGCTTTGGGTCTTTTGCCCCGGTTGATTCCAGGGGGTGGGAGGCGTCCTACCTAGTTGCTTTTTCCGACAGGGCCAATTCGCCAACCTCAGGTCGGCTATCCAGGAGAATGGAGGCGAAAAGTGGACTAGCCGGCACGGAACGATTGGGCGACGCAGAGGCAATCTTAACGACGACACGCCGGGTGAAGGGGCCCTCATGCTACCTCTCCTCCCGTTTAACTACCTGCTGACTCCTACAAATACGAATGCAACTATGTAGCGAGTCGACGTTGTATTTCGTGCCCCTTCAAATATTGCCCGCTCGCCACACCCTCGTCCCTCCAATGTGCTGTCATTGCCAGTCCGGGGTACTTCTCCCATCCAATGATACTTGCCCATATGTACCGTGTAGAGCTTTATTCCTTCCCTTCCCCATCCACCGTCCCCCTTCCCTGACCCTCGCCCCCGGGGGGGCAACCCCCCCCCCCCCCACCCCTAACCCTCCCAGGGCTGCTTGTCCTCCGCTCCCCAACAGCACATCTCGGGTCACACAGCAGAGAAAGAGAGCGCGGACGGGCGGGGTTGTCGACGTAAGACGACCGGGCACGGAGGGTGACTGCTGGAATATGGGCAGCATGTATGGACGACTGTGTGTGTGTGTTGAGGTCCCGTTCGTACTCGATACAACAATATGCTGGGCTCTCTGGAGCGAACGAGCCCGGCCAGGGCCGCCACGCACGACTCGCAAGGACGGGCCGGTACGTCCAGCAATCTCTCTTTTTCTGTTCATGATGTACGTGCGGTGGGATAGGCAGAAGCCATGTATGGTGCATAGCGCGCATTGCTTATAGCCCCAAAGGACAGGTACTGGCCCAAGGCTCTACGACCTACACAGTACAAAAGAAGCCCGATGGGAGGCAGATGAGGGCAGGGAGCAACAGCACCCGATCAGAACGCACCTTTGGCACTAGTGCTCTTGGGTCCCGACCTCCATCCCTGTCCGGTTCCGTTGTGTTTTGTGGGGAGTAATTCAAATGGAGCGGAACTAGGAGCCGTAGCCTCTGGGATTCCAAATGAGCCACGGCCTGCTTTGGGCCATACCCCGGACGACGAACCAGACCGGATGCAGTAAGAGTCTAGAAGCGCCAGGGATGCTGCCGGCGAGGCGACGGAGTCGCGCGTGGTACGGGGGACCGGGTACACACCTGTACCTACCCTCCTGGGCTACGCAATACTTACGTCGTTCGAAGGAGAGCAACATCCCTTGTCGCGCAAGAGTTCATCCAAGGGCTCCAGCTCCCACTGCCGTGACGAGCTCTCCGTGTGCGGATGCATGGTGTTGGCATGGGCAAGGCGTCCCGAGATCTGTGGCCCGCACATGGATTTGCGAGCATGCCCCATCCCTTGCGCGCCACCGGCCACGCAATCTGCGGCAGAACAGAAGGAACAAAGAAAGAAACACAACGTGAAGAACAAGGGGAGTTGGGACGGTACGACGAGGTATGTGAGCAGCGCACGGCCGCTCCCGGAAGCCCATCCATCCCTCGCTGTTCCCCCTCATCGGGCAGGACTCAATTGCCTCACTTGCTTCATGGCTTAATCGACTGCCGTACAGGCGGGCAGACAGGCCTGGGGCCAGGCCTGCGATAGTAGCCCCGCCCCCGGCAGGTGCGTAGTCTATATACATGACCTACATAGGTACGGGGGTACTATAAGTATACAATCCCAACGGCCGGTCGGCCAAGATGGAGCACCCATCACAGCCCACGAGGGCTACCAATTGGATCTATTCCTTCGTAGCTGCGAAGCAAGTACGTGCTCTAGGCAAGAGGTACCATGGTATAGGCATACAGAGGTAAGGTAGGAGGTAGAGTCAGTCCATGGGGGCTGTCCCTGCGATCCCCGAGATTATGAGCCATCACCGACGGCGTACTCCATTCTCAGGGCCACCAAGTACGGTGGGTGGACCGACGCTCGTTCCAGCCGTGGGCGTCTTGGGCCAATTGCTGAGTGCAACCTCTCGCCTGCCTGTGGGAGCCCTTAAATTGGCTCACTACCTTGTTACAAATAGTAGAGAATGGACCGCCCGTCTGCCATCTCCGGGGGTCTCGACGTAACAGTCCTCCGATATGGGCGACCATGCCACGGCGGTCAACGGGCGAGCGCATGGCCCATCTCCGAGTCATCTATTTCGTCAGTTCGGTACATCAGGTGTTTGCATTGTTCAGCTGCCTGGCCCCGCCGCCCTCCCGGGCAGTGGCCTCCATGGCGCTCGAGCTTAGCCGCTTGGGAAAGAATGAGCGAAAAAGCGAGGCAAGCCGCATTTGCCTTTTCCATGCGCCTCTGCTGTGGCCCATACGACTAATACTGCTGGGGCATGCCGGCAACGAGCTAGTACGGACCCCAAGCGGTACGTGTCTCTGCCCGAGCGGAGATGCGTACAAAAGACGTGCGTACAACATACTCATATACCTCCCAAGGTCAAGTGTGTTATGAAGTTGATCAGGTATGGATGCGGTAGGCATGGCTGTGTCCCGGTTCGTCCTGATGATGATCTTCTCTTGACCGGGGCAAGCAAGCAGACAGACGAGAAGGAAGAAATGGCCGGGCAGCGGCAAGGGGTTCGTGCGGCGGCGACGGGTCGCCCTCACTGGCTGGCCTGGCCGGACCAGGGCCGCCAGGGCCTCCCACGGCCTAGGGTTTTTTTTTTCCTTCCCTCGACGCTCGGGATCGGCCATTGCGTTGTAACGCCAGCCCAGATCCGTGGTTGCCCGTCTTTCACCGTGGGGCGCCAATCCCCCCTCTAACTCGCGCAGCTGATTTCATTACTTACACATCCGGTACATTAGGTGGAAACGACTAGGGCCGGCAACGGACAACCAACACAACGGCCACGGGGAACGGCGACGGCGACAATCAGCGGCCGCGCATGGCGACGGCCGACTTCCCGTCGGATGTGCCGTGCCGGTCCCTCGCCCCCCTTCTCTCCTCGCGCTCTTGCTCTCCTCCTACGCCACCCGGTTCGCCCCAAACCATGGGACACGATCCCCCGTCGGCCGGTCTGCCCGCTTACCCGTCCACTGCCCGTTCGTCTATCCGTTCCTTCACCGCCGCCTAGCCCGGCCGTCCGGTCGCCCAGCCAGCCTGGCGCCACGCTTCCCCCGTCGCTGCGTTACAGCAACCCCAAGCGACGTACACCCGGCCTGCCAATGCGGTGCATATCGTCCCTACGGCTGATTGGCTCGCGCCGGGCGAATCTTCGGAAAGCCGATTGTATGACGGCTCGTCGCAGTGCCCGCCCGGTACCTACAGGGACGGCGCGTTTGGATCCAGCGTATCACCAAGTTGTCGTGGCACGTCACCGTGCCCGCCCTCCGCAGCCTTTTGCCCGGTTGCGGCGGGGAGGCTCGCATGGGAATGTCGGTTGGTGACATGGAACTTCCAGGTAAGACGATGGCTTGATAGGCGGGGGGGGGGGGGGGGGGGCAGGGGAGGCGAGCACTTGTTCTACGAGCTTAGTGTTGTGTAAGATGAATGTACCAACGTGCTGGGCCGCGACGTAGCCCGTCTGGGTTTGTTTCTACGTTAGTAGGGATTCCCACGAGTTGACCCATCCCCGCGTCAACCGGCGTGCCCATCCGCCCGCGGCCAACGTGGAAAGACAAGGGACAAGGACTCTATCTCAAGGCCGCAGGGCAGCCGATCCCAGGGCGCCCTGCAGCAGTCGGCCGAACGACAACCCTCGGCAGCCCCCTCGGCCCCCCCTACCTGCATGCTAATCTTGGCGGGCTGCGAATCGCACGCCAACAGGTTCCGCCGCCACTCCATCGCGGAAACCAAAGCTTGCGTCAACCGCAGACTCATCTCACCAAGGCCAACTCTCCCCCGCCGCGATGGAGTCTGCCGCTCAGGGCCACGCCAAGCTGTTTGGCTCGCTCGTTATATGGGAAGTCAAGTAGCCTGGCGATAACAAAACGACCTGCCTCACGCCTGCGCGCGCCCTGATTGACCAACACCAACCCCATGCATGTGCCCTCCTACTGAATGGGGCGTAGAGGGGCAAGGGTGGCGCGGGGAAATCATACCACACCACGTTACAAACGGTCGAGTACACCCTAGCAGCACTGGTCGCTTCGGAAGGGCTGGCGGACGATCCTCGCGACGCTGCTCGAAACCCGTCGGTCCACGGGCGTAGTTGGTACGCTGCTACGCAGACCCTCGGTGTCTTGGGCGCGCGCGCACTCGCACGCATGTGCCTCTAGACCAAGCCGAGCCGCGAGCGGACGCGTGTTTCTATTTCTGTAGGGCGGAAACACGTTTGGAACTTTGGAGCATCCTGGGGCTTCGGCCAACCACGGGCACCGGCGCGGGCACTGGTATCGACCGTAGTTTGGACCGTTGACTGGTAACCTCTTGTCGCATCGCGCCAAAGTGCGTACGTCTTCTCGCCAGGGGACCCGAGATGATGGTGGCCTTCCACACCAGCCCCCTCACGGCGGTTCCTGGCGAAACCCCAGTCACGGCCAGGGAGTAGCGCGCGCGTCGATATGGCTCCAAACTCAAAAGGTGATTCGCTCAGGCTCCCGTCGTCAGCGACGATTTGTGTAAGTTGCGCCGGGGTAGCTCCACCCCGGGGTCCATCACCGCATCACAATGGATCCTTCTTCCGTCTGCATGCCGGAGCTTGCGTATCGCGTCGTCCGTCCTTATCATCTCAAAATTATCTTGGGTACGGGACACCTGATCCTCGATCCTCGGCTGCCATGCGTGCGTTGTGCACTTGTGACGGACGTCGCGATGGCTTTCCTCGGCATCACGCCTCGGCGGTTCCCGTTTTTGCCGCCTTTGCAGGGCCGGCAGTTGGCCAAGACGCCGGTACTAGGATCCACGCCTTCTGCAAGTTTTGCGAGCCATACCCGGCCCAGCGATGTCGAATGCCGATCAGCCAGCCTTGCATACGCCCCCCCCCCAGGGGAACCGTTGGGCTCCGCTAGCCGCAAGCCTACCCCAATTCCTGCCCTGCGTGCAGTTCCTGTCTGGAGGGGCCGCCCTACCGCCGGACGCCCTCTGAGCTTCTTGGGCCGACTAGACAACCCTTAGCTCAGTAAAGGAAGCGGCCAGTTGCTTTGGGGGAAAACCATGGACTCTGCCAGGATGCACCACAATGCCATTGTTTTCCCAGGATTCTGCTATCGAACGAGCCGAAGTTGTCATGTCCATCTAGCCTCGCGGCGGGAGCCGTGGGATCACCCAGCTCGGACACCTTGAGGTGAAAGCAGAGGTTCTTTCCCTTCTCGAACCAAATCTGGCCCGGCGCACGAATCGCGGCTGCGCCCTTGGCCCAGCCATCATGAGACGGGTTTCCTTCGATACGATGATCCTGTGTTGTGTAGGTACCTACTCTTTCCAACGTAGCGAGGCTTGGGCCAGCCTTAACCCGAGCCGGCGGCCGCCTTCTCCAGACACCAAGAGGTCTCTTCGCGAGGCTTAATCCTTATAACTCTCACTAATGCCGGGATACCCTTTGTTGCCTCCGAAAAACAGTTTGCCTTGGTCATTCAGCAACGAAGCTCTCCCGTGCTATTACGGAGTTAAGCGTACCCGTGCCGCCCTTCCACGCTCGCAAATTTATTCGCCGGGGCCGTTGACGGTAGGTTCCGGTCAAGAGAGGCGCGGGACCCCCATAGGTACAAAGATCCACACGTGCTGCCGTTAAAGAAGGGCTGTGTATGGCGAGTGTATGGTAACTCCCGTTGGTCGCTGAAAAGAGACCGTTTCTTGGACGTGAGGTTGGCAAACCGGCAGTTCTGCTTCGCTGGTGTAGTCCTCCCCCCCGGAGAGGACAACCAATTCTCTTCCGCTTCCTTATAGGATAACATTTCAAATTACGCACAGCATATGGGGGGCTTCCGATCATGGCGTAACCTTGGTTTTACATAATTGACTCTCGTGCATCTTTGCCTTTCATCGCCGCGGCCGTTCTAAATGAGCCCCCTCTCTGAGATGCCGCGGTGCCGCACTTTCCGGGCCCCAACATGTCGAGGATCCCCACCGATGGTATCGCAACTTGAAAAGCACATCATGTTAAGGAAACTTGGCTTTTGTAGACGATCTGCTCTATGGATTTAATCAATTCAAACCTCTTAATCTATATGCTCAAGAGCATCTGCCCGGCCTGAGCATCAGGAGTCGCCTCACTTCAAGGGGGCCTACCCGGATCTATCAAGTAATCCGTTATAGCTTCCACGGCACGATATTTTGACTGGATTAGCCGTTCAAATTGTCACGTCACTAGCTTTCCCTTCTTTACAAAGCTTGCCGGTATCTCGATCCCTTCCGCTGCCTCTGCTCTGCTCCCGCTGTACGAGGTCTAGCGCACGGCGCGCAATAGCTCAGTGCTCGCTGCTCAAACTGGGTGGCACGCCCGAGCTGTTCACGGCCCATTTGCTATTCGCCGACCGAGACCGGCGTTTGGTTATGTGAGCCACGTGCGTGCAGTTGATGGTTAGTATCCTTCATGCTTCTGCTGACGGTGCCTTAATTCTAAGAACTTTCTTTAGCAAACTTCGACACCCTGCGTTACCTGCAGACACCTTAAAAACTCTGATGGCCGAGGGTGATTTTGAATCACATCCCGGTGCAACCGGCGTCCAAGGCGTCAGAACCAGAGGGCGGGCCTCAAGCGAAAACTCCTAACGTATTGCTGAGAGCGAAGAGCCGGCATTGGTGAACCACGCGGCCAAGGCCGTGAAAGTGACTGATATTCTCACACGGCCCGTATTGCTTTCGCGTCATCTAGGGCCCACCTGTGATTCTCCTTCGACACCAACTCACCGAAAAATCCAAGTCGACAGCCCAGCCCATGGTATAGAAGATGCACCGAATGCCTCGGCGGTGGCGGCCATGGTATCCATCAACACGGATATCGGTTATGTGCCGGGTGGCGGTGTCCCAATCCGCGGTCTACTTCATCAGACTTGCGTTAGAGGTAGACCATCAGTAACGTCTACTCAAGGGTTGGATACGGAAAGTCGGCAGTCTAGAACTGTCATTCACGCCATGGACCGCCACGGCAACATAGAGCCCGGTAATACAACCCTCTTCCAGCCAACGACCATCCAACTCCGTCCTTGAGGTGACATTTTTCAGTCATTTGACGATAGTGCTTGCCCCATGGAGATCCAGTCGTCTTACTTTTTGCTCGGCGCCGACACCCATGCCTCATCTGCTACGCCAAGGGCCAGGGATCGTAATTTAGGGCTCATGCAAGATGGTCACTGCTTCTGACGCACCGCCGTTGTGATAGCTCATTCTTGGTTTTCATGTCGTCGATCTTCAACTGGAACTTTCCCGCCGGCTCTTTCTCGTGTAGATTCCTTGGCCCTTGCCAGAAAGGTCGATCGATCATTATAATCCTGTATATGGGAGTTGTTCTGTAGGCCCTCGACTCCCTCTCAGATGTTGCTGACCCGAGGATAACCATTATGCTGGTTCTGGCGTCGATCGTTGGCGCGTGGTTGCCGCAGATGTTCAAACTCACAGGGGAAAGTGAAGACCGGGTTCGTCCACCTGGCCAGGCGAGGGCAAGCCCTCACGGAGTTGTATGCCCGTTCATGCACACATACACTGACAGCCCTTTCTCCTGCCTAGTAATGGCACATCCGCAAAAAATAAAGAAGCAAACGACGCTGGGCACCTCCCATATCCACGTTGAACTTCGGTCCTGGACGCCTGCGGGGTAAAAGGATGAATCATACTTGAAAGGCAGGAGAACAGACAAAATGAAATGGCCGGTTGAGGAATCGAACCCCGGACTTCTTTCGCCCAGGGTCCCTCATTCCGGGGAAGTCGGACCCAGCTGAACCAAGGACTAACAATACATGCCCGAGAGATGTGTTGCCACCAAACCAACCAGCCTGATGGTTTCTGTTGGTAAGCGAACAAAGTATCTGGTATTACACATGTTCATTCGTACTGCTGCCTGGGGTAGCTACTTCGCGTCCATTTGCAACAACACAGCACAGTAACTTGCCACGGAGCAGAAAATACGACGGCGGGCATAACAAGGTCAGTCTCGGACTGAAGGCACGGTCTGGCTGCGAGGGGCAGGGCGCACTGATGGGTGGATACATTCGACAAGGATGGGATTTCCTGGTGCATTCAGGTCGGCCTGAAAGCTTACATCGTCGCTGGAGGAGTACGAAACCCCTGGTCTTCATCACCTACCACCACGTCCCCTGCCTAGGGCTCGGCCGATGTCGGGAAAGGGATGTTCGAGGCCATAGTTCTAGCCCTATCCAGAGGTGATGCCATCGGTGATCTCGGGGTGTGACGTCGGGCCGGAACGTACCAAGACCGGGAAGGAGAGGAAGGACAGCTCCGAGAGCTCTGCCGCGCTTCGATCCAGGGGGAAGGACGGCAGTGATCGGGCGGGCAGGTCCAGGTGGCCGTATACATCCAACCGGCCTGATGCTTCATTCCTGTAAGGCTACGAGTTTTCCAGGCGTGTCTCGACGCCGGACCTGAGGGTAGAGAACTAAACGGATGCCGAGGTATAGCAGTGGTGGTGCTGGCTCGTGGATCCCGACTATCTGGGCTATTGGGCCTCGTTCTTGTCACGGACGGACACTGGCGTGATATGCTCGGCACGCCAAAGACTTCCCGGATCCGGGTTCCTTGTGTGAATGCCAGTGGTCGTGGTGTTCCCCCGTAAAGCCGCGCCATGCGGCTGTCCCGGACATGGCAATACTTGTGTTCCGTGCAGGCCAGTTGTCTTACTTCATTGCATATACCAGGATTTCAAACTTGACCCGTTCTCTGCAAGCGGCACAAGGTGACAGGTCGCCCGCCGCCGGAGCCGCAAGAGCTGCGTCTTGGACGAAAGGAGAGCTTCCTGATACGATACGATGGGTCCAGGCAGCTGAAGAAATCATTCATCTAATATGGACATTGCTTCGGTAGTTGTACCAAGCGGCCGAAGCAACCGCTTTAACATTTCGTAACGATTTGTTGTGAGAGCTCGGTTGCCAACGTAGCAAAAGTCTTGCGACACCGTTTCTGGCCGCAATCCACCCAGCGCTTGATTCAGGTCCCAGTAGAAGCTCGCCTTGTGGATGCCTCTGCTGTGTAGAGAGCGTGGGGAAAGGTGGCTGGTGAGGCTGACCTAATCTCGAATGTTGGATGCTGGGTCCGACCCACCACCGCCGCTCCGGTCCCCATTGTACGGTGAACACTCTGTGGAGGCAAAGCGGGTGTTCGGCTGAAATATTCACTTCCTATCCGTATCGGTATGCAACAGACAGGGCGACGACGCGCACGGCGCGAGGAAGCTGAAGGGCGCACTGCATTCGGTAGTTTGCGAGGTGATGGTAGAACTCGGGCCTTTTTTGGTGTACGGTGTAGTTGTTTGTTTTTACGCCGGTGCTAACAGACCCGTTCCCTGGGCATGGGTCTGGCCCAGGGCCCATCTACTTGTACAGAGGAGGAGAGATCCGGGCCCCTGGGCTTGCGAATGGGGCTGCCAGACTGGCTGTGACGGAAGTGAAAGCAGCTTTCAGCATCGCAAACTGAGAGGGTCGGACCAGGGTGACGCTGCAGTCAGCAGCCGTCCGCGCGCGCATATCCGGGCCCCCATGCGTACCCATACGAGGGATGCATGAGCACAGGAGCACTTCTTAGTAATACAGAAACCCCGAAGGCAACGAGGAGATGGAAGAAGAAGAAGAGAATAAATAAACGACAAAAAGCTTCATGAAAGCTCCGGGGCTTCTTGCCGAAGGAACAGAGTCCTGGACCGAGCTTGTCTCTATTCATGGCCAATCACATTTCAGCTACGAGCTTGCAGCCCCATTCATCTTATCTGATCCGCTTCGAATTATCTGATCCGGGTAGCGCCTGCATGCCAAGGACCGTCAGACTGGCTTGTCGTGCCATACCATGCCATGCCCTCCGTTCCCTCCATTTCCCTCCACTCTCCCTCGGCCTTTTCGTCTTGGGCCCCGCTCGTGACAGGCACCGGGCCGGCACCTTGAAAATCTTTGCGACGGGGTCAAGGGGGTGCGTCCTTTGCCACCGCTGAGCTGAAGCCGCATAGCGGGCCATCTCGGAAAGACACGCGAGAGAGCCACAACGCCAGCAGCTCGTGGTGCATTGCTGCCCCCCCACCCTCGATCCGAACTCTTCCTCCGTCTCCAAGGCTGTGACGCCTTCTCGGCTCTCTGGACCAGGTGATCATGCCTGCGAAGCTCTAGCCGGAATGCCACCTTGCCACGTTTCCCGGCTTGTTGTCCCGGGGGAGGGAGGTTCAGCTTCAGCCTACCGCAGTACTAACCAACTACCTCCTCCTCGGATTATCCAAGGCCTGTCCCTGCTGTTCGAGTCCGCGTCCTGCCTGCAGCCCACTAGCCCCATCCCTACCTTCTTCCATCTTATCAGATGATCAGATAAATTCTGGCCAGCTCGCCAGGGCCGACTAGGGGCTGTTCGGGTGGCGGCCAAGGAACCCTTTGGGAAGTATGGCCCGGTGTGCAAGGGTCCCAACGAGGGAATTATTGCTGGTTTTTCCCCTGCGACACCGGCGGTTGGCCCATTTGAGTGGAGGACACTGCGTAAATCGCCAGCAACTCGGCTCAACAGGACCCCCATGGATTTGAGTGGACCAACGTCTGGCCAAGTGATTCTATATAGGACCTGCATTCATCTCTGTTTCCGCGGGTGAATCCTACCTCGTTCGCCCCCCCGTCTCCAATCCGGTGCTCGTAACACCCACGGACTCATCGCCGCCGCCGCCGCCGCCGCTGCCGTCTACCCCGTCTTTGTCTAAAGGGTCTGGCCCCCGTGTCCCAAACTTGCTGACAATGGCGACCGTTGCGATGACCGAGGCCCAAACCTCGGGTCCCCACGACCCCGAAAAGATCAGCCCCGTCCCGAATGAGAACCGGATGGCTGCTGATGACACATCCGACGATGGTTCGGCACACATCCAGGACGGCGTCAAGGCCGTCGAGGCCGTCACCCAAGTTTGGAGCCGCAAAATGCTGTGGCTGACCTTTGCCACGTTAGTCGTCCCACGACCCTAATCCTCGAGGAACTGGAGGGAGTGGTGGAAAGTGAGCTGACCTTTGCGCTCCCTCATAGTCTTTGGCTCGTTTCTTTCGTCGCCGCCATGCTGGGATCTGTCGAAGGTGCCCTGTACCCCTATGTGACGAGTTCCTTTGGGCAACACGGCCTGCTGGCGACCATCAACATTGCCGCTAGAGTCATCGGCGGGGTGGTCCCGCTCAGCATCGGCAAGATCATCGACATCCGTGGCCGCTTGGAGGGGTTCCTCGGCGCGTTGCTGCTCATCACAGTCGGCATGATTATGAAGGCAACCTGCCAAAACGTTGAGACCTATGCCGCCGCCCATGGTAGGTCCTTCTGTTCTCGTCATCGGACTCTGTGCCTTCGCCTATACGAAGTATTCTGACTCTGTGATTTAATAGTGTTGTACTGGGTCGGTAATGTCGCACTGGGCTTCGTAATCAGCGTCTTCGTGGCCGACATCACGACGCTGCGCAACCGTATGATCATCTTCACGCTCAACTCGACGCCCAACCTCTGCACCACGTTCGCCGGCCCCGCCATCGCTGAGCTCTTCTACAACGAGGTCAACTTCCGATGGGCCTTTGGTGCCTTTACCATCATCCTCCTGGTCTTTTCCATACCCGTCATCGCTATTCTCTGGGTCCACGAGAACAAGGCCAAAAAGATGGGCGTCATTCGTCCCAAGTCGGGCCGGACCGTGATGCAGTCCACCAAGCATTACTTGATCGAGTTTGACGGTAAGCCGCCGGCCGTGAAACCCCTAGGCCCAAACCCACACCGCAAGCAGGTACTAATCCGTCGCGCCTCCGCTGCAGTCTTCGGCGCCATTCTCATCTCGGCGGGATTCACTCTTATTCTGCTTCCCTTCAGTCTTGTTTCGTATGCCATTCACTCGTGGGAGAGCGCTTCCATCATTGTCATGATTGTTATGGGCGTCGTGTGTCTCGCCGCTTTCGTTTTCTGGGAAAGGTCCTTCGCCCCTGTTCAATTCTTCCCCTTCCGTCTCTTGAAAGACAGAACGGTCCTGGTAGGTTCTCATCCGTCGCCGTCGCCTTTTCTTAAAGCTTCAACGGCTAACAGACGACGCTAGGGCGCGTTGATTACATATTTCATGGTCTTCCTGACAACCTTGTGAGCCAATACCCACCCTTCTCGACTGTGCCATGCTATGCTGCTACAAGAAACTGACTCGGGCCTCCAGTGTTTGGGACACCTACTACGGCTCATACCTCCAGGTCGTTAACAACTTGAGCATTACGTTTTCCAACTATGTGCTCAACGCCTACTCCCTGACGTCGTACTTCACCGGCCCCTTTGTTGCCTTGTAAGTGCCCACCCCACACGTCCATCGACTGGGCCGGAAAAGCACCGCGTTGCTAACATGGTGGGGGAACCAGGTTCATCCGGTACATCGGCTGGGTCAAGTGGCCGGCGATGCTGGCGGTGCCCATCTACATCATGGGCACGGCGCTTATTGTGCACTTCCGGGTGCCGTCGGCGGACCCCGGGTACCTGGCCATGTGCCAGGTGCTGGTGGGCTTCGCGACGGGCATGCTGACGACCATGTCGGAGCTGGCGCTGATGGCGTCGGTGCCGCACGCCGACGTGGCCGTCGCCATCGCCATCTACGGCCTGTTCGGCTCCATCGGCTCCGCCATCGGCTACGCCGTAGCCGGCGGCATGTGGACCAACCTCATGCTCCCCAAGCTGACCGAGCTGCTGCCCGCCGCCAGCAAGGACCAGGCCGCCGCCATATACGGCGACATTACGCTGCAGATGGCCGACCCCCTCGGCTCCCCCGTCCGCGACGCCGTCGTCGGCGCCTACAGCTACGTCATGCGCCTCATGGTCATCGTCGGCGCCGCCCTCATCCCCCTCACCATCGGTGGGGTCATCATCTGGCGCAACATCAACGTCAAGACCTCCCAGCCGGGAGAGAAGGCGCGCAGGGGCAACGTGTTTTAAAGAGGGAAAATCGGGGCGAGGGCGAGAGAGAGAGAAGAGCTGCTGGTACCGTGAATTATCTGGGCCACGGTGATTTCCTCTCGCAACAACATGTTGGGCGAAAGAAAAAGAGTAATATGAAAGCACGAATGGCGAATAATAAAAGTCTTGATGATTACGACATCAAGGGGAGCGTTCTTGCTCATATAGAATCAGGCTCGGCCTCATATCTAAAATTACGAGTTCCAAGCAACGGAAAATAGGCAACGCAAATATTGGTCTGTACACAAAGTCGCATAGTGGCGACCCTTGTTGTGGCACCCATGCCTCAACACAACCAGATATCCGTTTAGAAGCGGTCCGAGTACCTCGCCCACCTAAGCCTTCGGGGGATACTCGGCGTCATCCTCTCCCTCTACCATGACACGTTTTCCCTCCACTGCCTGCTCAACCTCGGGTACCAGGCTCTCGAGATACTCCTTGTCGCGGCCCACCAGCGTTACCGAGTTGTTCTGTTTTCCCCATCGCGGATAGCTGCCGACCTTGATGCCCTTGGGGGCAACTTTAGCCGCGAGCTCCGTCAGGTACCCCGCCACCGAGCTCTCAGGCATGGGGGTGGAGATGATGATTCTGGTGATGCCCTTGCCTTCGGGGTCCGACAGCCGGGTCATGATGGAGGGTTTCAGACCCTCCAGCAGCGATTCAACTGTACACTGGGTCAGCGGCAGTACAGGGTGAGGTTCGCGGGTCGCGTACAGAGTCTCGGGACACCGGGGAGAATGTGGATGTTGCCATTCACCACCGACACGGGAACCCACAGGTTCTCCTGTGGAAAGATGGCCTGCTTGGACAGGTCGCGCGACTCATCGATGGGCAGCTGCACCATTCTCAGACGTGCCGTCCTCTGCGGCGAGTCCACGTCCCAGCTGAAATTGGGCTCGCTCTTCTTGGGCTTGCTAAGCTTCTTCATGCGCTCGTAGGCTTCTTCGTGAAGGACGAGCTTGAGACCAAAAGCCTTGGCAATGGACTGGTAGGTAATGTCGTCGTGTCTTGCAAGCGATGTGAGCTGCGCCGCATGGCTTGTAAGGGGGTTTCGAGACAGAGTACTCACGTTGGGCCAATACCGCCGCTATTGGGGCGTCAACACTGCATCACACATCATACGGGAACGGCTTCACTCAGATAGCCCATACATACCTCGTAACGACAAAGTCGTACCGATTGCTCATTCGTCGTGCGGCTTCCATGATCTCTTCCTCGTCGTCTTCAATGACCTCAATTCTCTTCAAGGTCTGCGGGCGTACGTGAGTAGGACGGTGACCCGGGGCAGGATGTGAGACAATAACAACGGCGGCAACGTACCATTCCCAGCTGGAAACACCATTTGGCCATGTAGGCCGAGTTGGTCTGGTCTCAAGCGTCAGTTTACCGACGGGGGTTGAATCTTGTTGCTTGCATTCTAATGGCTTACGTCAACTGTCTACAGCGGCCGTCAGTAAGTCCGGGTGGCCTCGCAGTCACGTTCTACAGGCACGTTACCTTGCCTCCGAGCACCTCGTCACCGATAATCAGGCATGCTGCGGTATGGATCGTCCGCGCATTGCGCTCATCCGCCGAAGCCATGGTGCGGCCTAAGGGCGCCGTAGCGGAGAGGTGTTTGAAGTTCGGGCGGGGAGGGGACAAATGGCGCGCGACCAGTGAGAGCCGTGAGAACATGCGGGAGAGAGGGGGAGGGCGGCGAGACGCAGGCTGTAGTCGCGCGACTAGAATATGTGGTCAGAATGAGGACTGTTCAACAACGCCCTCGCAGTAAGTGCAAATACATATATACGCAAGTGGTGACGAGGACGAATGGTTCTCCGTCTGTCTCGGTGAAGTAACGATGCTCCGAGGTCCGCTACTACTTACGAGGTGCACTTAGTGATTAATGCTGACAGGGATCATGCATTTCTGGGGCAGCTTCGACTTTCGCTCGCTAGGCTCCCATCCATGCGCTGGCAGCAGCAGGTGGGATGGGAGCTCTAATGCGACTGCTTATTCGTCATGGTGGGGGATGGAGATCAGCTCAGTTGCAGTCCGTGGGGTGAAGTGTAAATAGGCCGCTTTTGCTGTGCCGCCCGTCCTTGCTCAACTCCCATAACCGATATTCCATATCCGGAAGAGGCACGCGACACCGCGCATTTCTCTTGTTTTTCGTCGTATTCCTCGCCAACCACTGCCCTCGTCCCCTTCAGCCGTCCTGGAGGTGCAGTCATTGATCATGGTAAGGCGGTGTCCATACCCGTTGCCTGTGCCAGCTCTGCCCCGCACCGCAGACGTCGCCTGCGCATCCGATCAGGAGCTGACGGGCCCGCGCAGAGTTCCGAATCGAGGCTCTACACCTTCTCGCAGGAGACTAAGGATCACCTGCGCAAGTTCCGCCTAAGCACGTCGAGAAGCAACAACCCTCAGGCCGTCATTTGTACGTATGTCTCTGCAGTCGTCCAGCGCAGACACCCCGCGCTACCCATATCCGCCGCCACGTTTGCCCTCAAACACCATACGGCGCCCAAATTGGAGGGTCTTGGCTGATGGTCGGCACGCGACAGACATGATCGATAAGCGCACCCACGAGGTCAAGCAGGACGAGGAAAAGATCGTATACAAGTCCCTCGAGGAGATCGGCGATGAGCTGCCGGACAACTCGCCGCGCTTCGTGCTGCTGAGCTACCCCTTAACCATGGTACGCCGCGCGAGCCTGCGCCCCCTCCCGTCCGGCCGGGTCTGTTCTCATCCAGCACGTACTGACGCCCGCACAGCCGTCCGGTCGCCTGTCCGTGCCCTATGTGATGCTGTACTACCTGCCCATCACAGCCAACAACGAGCTGAAGATGCTGTACGCCGGCGCCAAGGAGCTGATGCGGAACACGGCCGAGGTAGGCAAGGTATTCGACGTCGAGAGCGCCGAGGACCTGGAGGAGATTCCCAAGAAGCTAGCTGCCGAATAGCCGCCCCGGCGCCCCTCCCGCGGACAAGCCGAGTAGGAAGTGTAGACGGCCCTTCATCTTCACGCACGTGGCCTCTCAATCAAAGGCCCATGACGCCGTTTGCCCGGCTTTCCCTGCTTATTTTATATGTACATTAATCCTCGGGCAACACCATATGGGCTTCGAGGCCCAGCTCCCTGCCCAGTTTTCTCACGACATCTTTTAAAGCCTGGCAGGCGGGGCTTTCGGGGAAGGCGTCGAAAAAGCTCTCGCCGTAGTCGCAGGCCTGCCCAATTCGTGGGTCCAGCGGCACGGCCCCTAGGAATGGGATGCCCATTTCCTTGGCCAGGGCCGTACCGCCCCCCGTCGTAGCCCGGAAGATCTGGCTTTCTTTGGTACAGTTCGGACACACGAAGCCGCTCATGTTTTCTACTAGTCCTAGGACCTTGATGCCGGCCTTGCGGCAGAAGTCAATCTCTTTTCTTACGTCCAGCAGGGCGACCTCCTGGGGTGTGGTCACCATGACGGCGCCGTCGATGCCACTCTCCTTGAGGAAGCTGTTGACGCTCAGGTGCTCGTCGCTTGTGCCGGGCGGCGTGTCGACCAGCAGAAAATCCATGTCGCCCCAGTCGACATCCTTGAGGAATTGTTTGATGAGGCCATTCTTCTTCGGGCCCCTCCAGATGATGGCGTCGTCTTGGTTGGGCAGCATAAACTGTATGCTCATGACGCCAAGGTTGTCAGTGACCCAGACGGGACTCCACCCTGTGCCAGACTGGTGTATCCTCTCGGCCTCGACGCCCATCATTTTGGGTATGCTGGGGCCGCAGATATCGGTGTCCATGATGCCGACATCGCTCTCCTCGCGCGTGGCAAAGGCGTGGCCGAGCATGGTGGTGAAGGTGCTCTTGCCCACGCCCCCCTTTCCGGACAGCACCAAGATCTTGTGCTTGATCCCCGCCAGCCGGGCGGATATGAGGGGAATGTCGGGGTCCGGGCCCTTGGGTGCCGACGCACAGATGGCCTGGTTGGGGCATCCTGCGCAAGAGTCGGCCTGGCCCGCCCGCTCGGACTCGGGGCCAGGGCAGTGCTCGGGCTCGGGCGCGACGAGCTGCGGCTTGGACTGCAGGGGGTTGGAGAGGACGTCGGCGACGGATTCGGGTTCTTCGAGCGAGGGTGCCATGATGGTGTCGCGCGCGGGTGAAGCGGCTTGTCTCGTTGCGCCGGATCCAGTGGGCGGCGGCCGTGTGGGCGCGACGCCGAACGGTCTAGAATCCTTCTGCTTCTTCGATGCGGCGGTTAACGGTCGGCCGCGGAGCCACAAAGTGAACTGCGCGTTTTTCGGAACCGTGTCACCAACTTCAGGCAAGCAGCCGTGATGGCGGAAGGGATGGAAACAGGTAGACTAGCTTGCTTGGGCGCGGCCGTTCAAGCTTTCCCAGCCCATGTGAGAGCTATATGCACGGATTGGTGCTTAGAAATTCGGCGGAGGCTTCGATGGAATCATCCGCTCGCCACTTGCACTTCCAGCAACGGAGTGGTGGTGGGGTTGCTGTGGCAGGTACCGGGGTACATGCAGTGAACCTTGTATTAGTATGCGGCCTACCCGTTTGGACTGGAGGCGATGCACCAAATAAAGTTGGTTGGTTGCTCGCGATCCAGATTCAACCTTCGCACCCGCTGGCGCTGCGACAACCCGTGGCTTCGGCTCCCTAAGGTGCACGACTCGAGGCACACGTCCCTTACCGGACGCGTTGAGCAGGCGGTTGAGATTACACCACCCGCGGGCTACGTGCCTATCCGCCTCCCTTCGTATTGGCTTGGGGCTCGGCTCAGGGGTCGGCGGGGGCGACATCAATAGTAGCTCCAGGATGCGCAAATTCGCGCCAGCGAAAGCTGCTGTCTATCGTGGACCACTGCTGTGCGCAAAAAGGCACCCGACTGGTTGGGTCGACATGCTGGCCCGGGGGTAGGGGCCTCAAGTCGCTCCCGGCTCGCGCGGTCCACGGGTTGCAAATGGCGGGCAAGATGGGATGGGATCGCGCGGAATGCACGGCGCAGGGCCGACGTCAGCGAGGGGCATCAGCTCGTGAACCGCAAGCAAGGGGATTACTATCCCTTGTAGGTACTGTGCAAGCAGGAGGTATGAGGCGGTGGCTGCACGTGCTTGCATCGACAAAACGGTGGGCATTGCGAGATTGTTTGATGTACCTGCATGGCATCGGATGGGATCTGCGGCTACTGCCATGGCACGAGAGGTACTGATATATGTACGCCCGATGCGACATGCAATGGATGTTTGTTGTATTAGGTTTACGCGAGGCGCGTGTTCCCCGGCAGTTGAAGGGGGGGTCATTAGTTTTGCGCCCAGTTGCAGGTCCGAACAGGTAAATAGACTGGCTCCATCACCAACCCACCTCTGCAACCCCGTCCGCCACGGAATGATCTCCTTGCCCGACGACAGGGTTGTCAGCTAACGAACCCGGGGTTTCGCAACGACGATACCGCCCGCCTTCGAACCGGGTCGCCTGGTCCGCGGTTCTCGTCCGCTTCACCTATACCGCGTCGACTCTCAGCCCGAAAAGCCCGACCGGACTTGACCTGCCCAATCCAGCGCATGCGATTCCATCGCCATGGCGACTCCCAACCGCAGTCCGGCGGCCGCCAGGTACGAGACGACGACATCGACGAAACAGAACGGACGCCATAGCGATGCCGACGCCGTGCTTGCCCAGTCGATGCAGCAGATCTCGCTCGACTCGCCACGCGCTGGCAACGGCCCGCGCCCGTCGCCGAGATCGCCTCTTCCGCACCCTATCCATCCACCCGCGCCCTCGACCGACCTAAACAAATTGGGCGTCTCTCCCAACGGCAGTCGATCGGGCCCTCGCAGCCCCTTCCCGCGTACCTCGCCCCAGGCGCGATCCGGCACGCCCTCGCTCATGCGAAAGGCCTCTACAAACTCGCTCCACTCAACTAATGGAGCTGCCCCTGCCCGTGAGCTCAATCGCAAGGCGAGCTCTGCGCGCCTGGCGTCCCCAAGCAAGCATTCGCCCGCCGCTCCGCGCTTTATCGAAGAAGAGGTGCGGCCGGTACTCACCGAGGCCTCGATCGCCAGCACGTACTTCAAATCCGAGCTGGACGCGCTCCACGGCGCCGAATCCACCAGAACCTCGGAGACCATGGTCATCCTCCACGACTCTTGCTACGGCCACCGATACTCGAGGCCTATGACGACCAAAAGCAATTTGGCCACCGTTGTTGAGCGACCAGAGCGACTACAAGCATGCGCGCTCGGTGTTGCCTTGGCCTATGTACGCCTGGGAGACCGGCACTGCGACGGCAGTACCCCTATTCACCCTGGCCTCGACCCCCAAAGCGTGCCCTCCATTCCCTTTCGCATTCACACGACAAGTCGCACCATGTCTCTCGCCTCACCCGCCGTGACGAACGTGCACGGCTCGAAATGGATGGAGGAACTCAAGATGATGTGCGAAATGGCCGAGGAAAAGCTGGCTATTGGAAATAGTGAACTTAAGAGGCCCGAAATGGATCGTGGCCCGGAGGCGGCGCAACCCCCGCCCTTCCATGAGGGCGATCTATATCTCTGCAAGGAATCGCTGGCCGCCCTCGAGGGCGCGTTGGGTGCCATGTGCGAGGCTGTCGATGTCGTTTTCACCTCCTCAGTCAGACGCGCCTTCGTGGCAGTGCGACCGCCCGGTCACCACTGCTCTGCCTCGCACCCTCAGGGGTTCTGCTGGCTCAACAACGTTCACGTCGGCATCATGCATGGGTTCATGAACCACGGCTTAACACACGCTGCCATCATCGACTTCGACCTGCACCACGGTGACGGTTCTCAAGCCATCGCATGGGACCACAATGCAAGACGTACCAAGCAAGCCAAGAACGCGGCGTTTTGGAAAAAGGCATCCATAGGATATTTCAGCCTGCACGACATCAACTCATATCCGTGCGAGTCGGGCGATATTGACAATATCAAGAATGCCAGTCTGTGCATCGAGAACGCCCACGGTCAGAACATCTGGAACGTGCATCTCCAGGAGTGGAAGGATGAAGTCGATTTCTGGAAGCTTTACCGATCCAAATACTCCATCCTGCTAGAAAAGACGCGTAATTACCTGCGACGCGAGACGGAGAGATTGCAGGCCGCCGGCCAGGAACCGAAAGCCGCCATTTTCTTGTCCGCGGGTTTCGATGCTAGCGAGTGGGAGGGCGCGGGCATGCAGCGCCATACGGTCAACGTCCCGACCGAGTTCTACGCCAGAATTACGCGGGACGTGGTCCGAATGGCGGCCGAGGAAGGCCTTGCGGTCGAGGGCCGGGTGATCAGTGCATTGGAAGGCGGTTACAGTGATCGAGCCCTCAGCTCGGGCGTCTTCAGTCATATCAGCGGCCTGGCAGGGACCGAACCCCTTGGCTGGAAAGACGATAGTTCAAGCCGATTCGGACGAGAAATGGGCCGAAGATTCAGCTCCGTCACCGACACCCTGACCAGTAGTAGCCCCATCAGTCGCCGCAGCACTATCTCCTCGGCGTCTGATGGCAAAGCCAAGATTCCGGGCTTTCCTTACGACCCCAGCTGGTGGTCTCGCCAAGAGCTCGAGCGGCTGGAAGCTGCGAAACTGCAGCACCCGATAGAGCAGTTCAAGGTGCTGAAACACATGATTCCGCCGACGTACTGCTCCCCCACGACATCGTCCATCTCCAAAGCGAGGGATCCTTCCAAGGTCCTCCGCACTCCGTCCGGTCTCTTGGGGTCTCAGACAATGCAACCCAGAGCACCGACCCCGCCACCGCCCGAGGTCACTTGGGCTGTGGCAGCCGTGGAGCTGAGCAGGCACCTGATTCCCAAAGACCGCGCTATTGCCAGTGTCACCTGGGAAGAGATCAAAGCCGATACCAACCGCATCAAAGTCGATCGTTTGTCCGTCACGTCCCAGGACGCAGCTAGCAAGGCGCCCGAGCCAACTGCAGGCGTGCGCAAGTCGACGAGGGAACGAAAACCCGTCAAAGCACCCAGCCCAGTGGAGTCCGAGGCATCTCGCAGGAGGACTTTGGCGGGAAGTGCACCATCGCTCATCCAGGAGAAGGTAAGTCCAGATGTCTCGAGTTCTTTAGTGACGGAGCTCAAACCTCATCCGTTCTCGCAGGCCTCCGCTCGCGGTATCCCCTCGCAGCCTTCTTCAAAACACGCGCGTCAGCCGAGTCGTCGCGTTAGTGGTACTTCCACGGTTATGACGGGCTTTGAAGAAGAAGCGGACCCCGGCCTCTTTACAGCTCCTTCGTTTGCTCGGCCCGACACTTCCCAGAGTATTCGGCCTGAGTCGTCTATAAGTGTACGAAACCCTGTCAGCACATATAGCACGAACAATCTAGATGTCACGAGGACGAGGACCACGGTACCGCAGACTCTGAACGCCAGGGACACAACCAAGAAGAGCTCGAGGGCATCGACTGCTGGGGCCAAGTCTCGACCGAGGAAGAAGGCCGCGGATGATGATGATGGCCTCGCGTCGCAATTCACTCAAAATGATGGCACCATGAGCGTGGTTTCGTCTGCCCTGCCGCCATCCCAAAGGCCTCGGCAAAACTCGATCCCATTGCCAGAAGTCTCTTTGCGGGTTCCCGTTCCCGCATTTACCTCGACGGAAATGCAGGTGGACACAGACTTGCCACCCCAGTCATTCTCACAAAATGCTTCACCGGTATCTCCTCTGAATTCCCAGTTCGTTTCCCAAGCTCCGCCTTCGCCTCCGATGGCAGGTTCGCATGAGTACACACAGGCTCCCGAGATTATTCAACAAGAAATCGCTGTAGCGCCCGCCCATGTTTCTCCAAAGATGTCTTCCCAGGCCTCGGGCCAGGCAGTTTCTGTGGCACCGTCGGAATATTCCAAGGTGTCACCGAGTGCACACCCGAAGGGCGCTTCGGAACCCGGAGATGACGTCTCTAAACTCACCAGCGGTGTCAAGAAAATCACGCTGGTTACCAAGGAGATGCGGGAAGCTCGTGAAGCTGAAAAAAAGGCCCAGGCTGCGAAGCGATCTGCAGATGCCATGTCTGCCGCAGTGAAGCCACGAAAACCAGCTGCACCCAGGACCGGTTCCACGGCTGCTCCGGTGGACTCCAAAAAGGACAATTCGGCGAGAAACCCGAAACTCACGACGCAAAAATCATTGAAGAACTTCAAAGTGGCAGGAAAGGTGACCCAGGCCAAGCCTGAAAGTGTGGTCTCACCAGCACTTCGTCCCGAGTCTCCCGACCCACTGATGTTGTCGCCCGTCAAGGCGAGAGAGCCTTCTCAGGGACTGCCGGCTCAGCCGCTCCCACCCCCGCCGCAGCCGATGAGTGCGACCGAGGATGCCCAGCTCCTTGCCGCCCAGCTCAATGCATCTGTTTCCTCCTCGTCGGTGCCGGGGACGCCCACCACGGATGTACCGCAGCCCCCCAGTTCCGCGAACACTCCGACTTCGGGATCTGATGGTTTCGTGCCATACCAACCCAAGGGCTCTGCTCCTGAGCCCGTCCCGCAAACCGGCCCTACGCAATGGATACCGACTAACCAAAGTGCCATGCCCAAGCCGATGCCCAAAGGCCACCAATTCACCCCCAACACACCGATCCCATTTGCAGCCCCGCTCGCAAAGAAGACTGAGGATTAGGCGCATCTTTAGTCGAGACCGCAGGCAATCACGCCGCCACAGGACGTGTGGGGGGAGGGGGAGGGGGTTCCCGAAACCTTCGACAGCCGCCGCTGAGCATCTTCTTTCGTTATACGATCTGTTGGGTAGCTTGTTGGATCAGGGGAGGGGTTGGGCAGAAAATAAGGAGACGACAGAGAAAATGGTTTCTTTAAGCGACCCGAGAACCGCATCGCGTGGTAGTTGGTTGGCCACCGAGGATTGGGCTTGGGATTTTGGCGTACTGCGATTTCGGTTCTCATGATACCCCCCCTAACTGAAATCACTGGCTGTTGCCATGGACGGCGCTTTTTTTTTTCCGGTTCTACGGCCTGCGCTTGTTTGTAGACGACTCGTACTGGTGGACGCGTGGTCAGGGCTCTGAACGCTCTGGAAGAAGTCGCGATGGGGTAATGAAGACAAGTGCTGACGACAAGGATTAACCTTGTCCTAATAACAAACGCATGGTGCACACACACACCCCTGGGCCCACCGTCCCCTCTCGTCCGCGTCGTCAATCCCGTACCCAAGACGGGTCGTCGGCTCCGTTCTGTGCCGGCCGAGATGGCGCCGGGTCGTCCATGGTACCCCGTCCACCACCACCGCGCCGCTTCCTCGCCCTTTGGCTGTTTGCTCATCCGCCGGCCGACCTCCAGGATCCGGAGGGAAAGGGGGAAGGGGGCAAAGCGAGACACTGGATTTTTTTCCTTCTTCCCGCCCTACCCCCTTCACTTATGAATCAACAATACCACTTCCCAGGTTTCGGCGACGAAACAGACGTTTGCGGCATTACCCGTTCTGCCTTCCTTGTTCGTGGCCGAAGAGGGAGGGGCCGGTCTTCTGTGTGGTCAGGGATGATGGGTGGACATACGGAGGAAGCCGGCGGCGGGTTATGAATTCTGGAGAGGGGTCATGATTCGTAGCGGCTGCTCTTTTTTGAACCGAGGCGGGCCTGCGCAGGGGTCGGGAAACCGGGGGAAAGGGGAACCCGAATAAGAGACAAGAAGCGTTTACGCGTCACACTGGGCTAGGACCATCCCTCCCGTCGCAAGGACAAAAGCGTCATCGTGTTGTGCATGTCGTCGACGTGGCCGGACAGAACTCTGGTCTCAGCCTTTCCAGTAATGGCAGCCGAAGAGTACGAGACACCGCCTCCACATATTCCCAAGCAGAAAGCGCAGGCATGGTAATGAATTGGCACATGAAGTGATTATCATTAATACTAGTAGTGATTTTGGGCGGGTGATGAACCCAGTACTCGCCGCCCGCTGATGCAGATGCTGGAATGCAAGATGACGAAGCCCCCCTGAACGCCAATGCTTGCTATGCAGTTCCAAGATGACATAAGTTCCAAAATGAAAACAAAAGATAATGTGTGGCCGCGTGTTGGGCAAGCCCACGACGGCCCGGCTTGGTAGAGTTCGGGTTCTTTCCCCCTCTACACCAGCACGAAGCCAAAGACCGCGGCGGCGGCGAGGGCCAACGAAGCGGCAGAGCCCAGAACGCGAACGGCACCGCTGGCATCGTCGCCACTATCGGGCTTCGCGGCGCCCTCGGTGCTGCCTGCTGACGTGGAGGCCGGCAGCGACGAAGACGAGTCAGTGGGCGCGGGGCCGTTGCTCGTGGGCGCGCTGAGAGACTCGGTCGGTAGGGCGGTGGCGGCGCTCGAGGACAACGTCACGACGGGGGCGGTGGTGTCGGGCTTGCCACTGGCCACGTCGTCCAAGTCGAGGAGGCCGCGCGCGTACTCGGCGGCGGCGTCGGTGAACACATCAAAGTAGGATAGGTGATCGCTAACCTCTTTGCCGCCGGCGCAGATGGGGTCGCCAGCGACACACCAGTCGCGGTAGACGGCGGCGAACTTGTCGAGGCGCTCCAGCTGGTCGGTCGGGCGCGGGAAAAGACCCTGCATGTCGGCGCCGCTCTCGCCGTTGTACGGCTGCCCAGCCGTGTGCCGAGTGTCGCCGAAGGTGAGGATGGCCTTGACTGTAAGTCGTCGTGTTAGTGATTCGGGCTTATATCGGGACGTCGGAGCGGGCAGACTCACCAGCTTTGCCAGCCTTGCTCTCGGGGTCCAGCGGCGTGACGCTCTTCTCTACACAATCCTGGAAGAAGGTGCCGCCGCCTCCGCTCAGGCCATCGCCGACGACATGGGCGCCTTGCGAGTAGCCGCTGACGACGAGCTGGGTATCGGGGCATTTCTTGTTGTAGGCCACAATCTGCTTAACCATGTTGGTGCCACCCTCGTGGACGGAGTCGCAGTAGGGGTCCGGAAGCATGTTCTGCATGACGATATCCTCATAGTCGCAATTCTTGATATCCTTGCAGATGGCGTTGACCAGTTTGCCCTGGCGACCCGGGTAGGGCTCATTGTTGCCCTTGGCCAGGAATACGTGCACGTCGGTGCATTTTCCGGTACCCGTCTCCTGGCGTGCGTTTAGGGCGGCTGCTGGCGACGAGGCTACGGCGTATGCTTGGCCAACGGCCGAGAAGAGAGCAAGCGTGCTCAGCGGGCCTGCAGACAACATGGTGATGGTGTCCGTCGGTGGGTGGCTCCGATCCTTGACGGGTTCACAACTGGAACGACGCTCTCTCCTGGTCAACGGGAGGACAGTTGGTACTTGGCGAGGGACCGAAGGTTGTTACAAAGCAGAGCGAGCGCTGGTTTCCTGATTATCCTTCCTTGCGCCCAATTCAAGCGACGGGAGAGGCCATCCTTTTGATAGCAACGGGCGTCTTTGGCGGCTAGGTTGCATCTGGTGGGTTGGATCCGGTTTAATCAGCTGCCCACCCATGACATGATAAGCTCATGGAAGGTCCCCCTTCCTCAAGGGGCAAGGCGCAGTCGTTATCCCTGTCTGCCAGGATTCGAAGCGCTGGTAGATCATGGACGGGGGTGCTGTATGGGAGCCCAGGACGATTCGGTTGCGGTCGAGCTGGCGTCCAGCGCCGTGGGCTGGGCAGAAAGGGCAGAAAGGACAGTTGGTGGCCTGGGTCGCGCCAGCCGGTCAGCCGAGTTGGATGGCGACAACCGGTTGAAACAACAAGGAGAAGGATGACATAGGCGATGAAACCGAGAGGGAGGCATTCCCAGCTCCTGGCAGAAGGTGGCGGGTAGGCTGGAGGCTGGCTCCTGGCCGGCCGAGGGGAGGCAACAGCGGTGGATCCCAGGAGGCCCTCCCTCCCTTGTAGCTTCACGCGAGTTGGAGGTGTCATTGGCCTCTGCTCTCCACCCACGATGACAGAAGGGGGGGTCGCACCGGAACATCGAGAGCGTCACCGTCCACCGTGCCAGCCTTGCTTGCGACTGACCAGCCGAACCCCGTTCTCTCCGCATCTTGGCATTCACTTTCCACCTGCAGGCTCGGGTGGTATTGCAGCCCTTGTTCTTTGGTGTTCCGCTGTAAGCGCGAATGAGGTTCTCGAGTGCTTTGGTACTTGAGTATTAAATAAAGAGGTACGTAAGTAAGGCAAGTACACACACTACGTAAGCAAATGGGATAATACCCGGCGCGTGCATGCGAACTCCAATCCAGCGCTCTTGGCTCCCCTGCCGTGGCTTATACCTGCCTTGTCGTCAGCCTGCAACTACCCTCCAAACGGGAAGGAGCCCACCAACTGCCCAACCTCCGGTCTCCATGCCCACCTCATCTATGGATGTGTTGTATTCTCCGCGGGCAATACATGGAACCAGGCTTCACGCCCGTGCCATCCAGGGTCCGGCGAACCGTTCGTTTTCGCCTTGCCGTCCAGCCGCCTTCTTTTCTCGCGAACTGCACGATCAACAGGCGCACTTACCAAACGATCTCGTGCTAAAAGGCGCTATTGGGCAAGGATCGGGGCCACGCAACGCTTGTATGAGTTGATCAGCGGAGCCGCAACGGAGGCCGACCAGATAACGAAAAAAAAAACGCCGAGCTAGTTTAACCGACGACAGCTGAGGCCAAGCGAACCCTCCCGTGCCCTCCCTCCTCTGAACCAGCTGCCGCCGGCGCTTCTGAAACCGAACACTACAACCCTCTTTCCACGAGGCCTCATTGTCCACTTCCGGCGGCAGTGGAGTCTCGGCGTGATTGATCGGCACGGAAGCTGCGTGTTTCCCCGAATGCGAGAGCGACTTGCTTCTACAAATTGGCGGGGCGAAACAATCCAGAACAACAACGAGCAGAGCGCATCCCCCGCTGTTCGGAAACCAGAGCTAAAAAAAAAAAAAAAAAAGGTTTCGCTGCGCCCCCCCCCCCCCCCCCCATGCCATCAACACCGCTTCTAACAAGAATAAAACCAACCGTGCTATGTCGCGTACCGAGGTTGTGCACTTCTGGGTCGGATAAAGAGAGAAGGGTTCATTCGCTCTTCTCGTGTCCAGTCCCACTCGGCCCCATCAGCCACCGGCGGGAGAGGTCCATCTGGACGGGCTTGGTGCTCGTGTGAGGCCGTCAAGCGATACGAACTCGCAGGCGGTCGGCGCCGGCTTCTGACGTAATGTGACAGCTGAGCCCTGCTTCTGGAGACGGCAGCCTAATGCGGCTGGGATTTCGCTCGTGCATCGCACCATGATTCATGAAAACAAAAGGAGAGGAACAGACAGAAGAGACCCTGCCAAGCCGCAAAGCAGGTCACAGCTCTCAACCGCCGGGCCTGTGCCTCCCGGTCTCCATCAATAACATCATTGTGGCCCCGGCTGCTTTGTTCCGGGTAGTGGGTTATTGATGCGCCCATAGTACTCCGTACAGGAGCACCACTACTCCTCCGGAAAGCCGAGTACTGTGTATTCGTCACAGATGCGCCAACGGGGTGGCAAGATGCCCTTCCTACGCAGCCTGCTTTTTCTTCACGGGATGGGGGTAGAAGGCGGCTACGTCAAAACGGCCACGGCTGTTATTCTTCCATCTTTCCGCCGGTGGAGAGACAAGGAGTTGCCGGTTGCATCGGGCAATTGGCCCGCCCGCTTGGCGCTTTTCTCGTTCGATGCTCTTCTTGGCTCCGCCCAGGCATCGTGAGGCCCCCAGTGGCTTCTGTTTCTTTTTCTGTTTCGGCCTGCCGGCACCATAGCCCACCGTGCCCCAAAACGTGCAGCGGAGCGTGGTCGTTCGTGAGCTCGGGCTCTCGAGGGGGAATCTAGCGTGTGAAATGCCATTCATTCTACCCTTCAAAACGTGGGCTCGTACGCCGTGCGGGGGCGGTGGCAGGGCCCCCAAAGCCCGCAGGGAGAAATCCAACTGCGCATTTCACCCCTGGTTTCGTGGCGGACAGGATGCAAGAACCCCAGCTTCACAGGTAAGCCGTGCCAAGGGGGAGAGGGCCGACGGAAAGGGCATAGCCTCTGCCGCCTCAGCCACTGCAACTGCAACCATGGATCTTGCATCTCGATCGTCTGGGTGGGATGGGCGAGGACGACAGCATGGCAGGCCACCGCCGGTCAGCATCCTCCATTGACATGCCAAGCCCAGTAAGCATCTACCGCCTATTGGCAGGATGCAGTTGCTGATAGGTATGTAACCGAAATGGCGAGCAGAGAAAGCGTAGAAGAAGGCAGGTACCACCACACGTACCGGAGCTGCTGAGCTGCTGGACTGGCAGCAATCTCGCCTACCGTCCAGATACAGAACCTGGGCTGGCTTACCATATCTGGCTACGCCCTGCCGTCCCATTGGGCCTTTCGACGGGCCTGAGATTGGTACGACTCAACGTCGCATCGACCCCCCTGGGACGCTCTCCCTTTTTGGCAACTGGCCGTGACCATCATGGCCGTGGGCGGTATGGCCGCTTTTCCTCGTGCGATTCTTTCGGTCCCAAATCTACGCAATGGGCCGTGGCTGCCCAGTAGGGCAACACCAGGCCCGAAGCCCGAAATAGAGTTGTATTGGCCCGCCTTCTCTGCATTGACAACCGGGCTGCTGGGCTTAGTCGTGTCCAGGTATATGCTAGGCACTTGGCAGTAGAGTAATGGTTCCCCGGGTGTTCTCCATGGGTGCATTCCAGAGGCGCGCGGCAGATATCGTCTGTCATGTGAGGGCGAGCCGCATGCAGGCGCACGGGAGCCAACGGTGGTTCCCCTTGACGCAAGCGGAGCAAGACAAGAACAGTCTTTCTCCAGGGCGAACACCGCACCATTCGCACGCACGCACGCAAGGTTTCCTTGACCTATCGACCAGCAGGCGGCGTATCGGGCAGATGGAGCACATGGGGGATTTCAATCGGAGAGTTAGCACCCGGAGCCGCTCGCTCGGGCGCTCCCTGTAACTGCTCATGCCTCCGGAAACCCGGCTGGCCGGGGAGGGGTCGTAAGCTCGATACCGCGCACGCGGGCATGTCAGCTGAGTGTTTCTTTTCCTCGCGCAGGGCTGAAGCTTGACTCTTTTTTTCTTTTCTTTTTCGCTGCCCTACCGGCCATGTCCAAGGTTCCACGACGGCAGGGGCCGCGACCGATGAAACCTTTTTGCCGGGAGGCTCCGGGGCCGAGCGAAAACCTACTCCGTTGTAGCATGAGTCATGTTGCGCAGCCGCAAGTGCCGTCAGCTCGAACGTCCCTTGACGTGATCGCCTGCCATGCTGAAACCTTACAGCACGACGAGTGGTCCGACATGGGCCGGCAGAAGTGCACCACGCCAGAGGCCTTGGTTGAGGCGCAGGTAGGTCAGTTCGTGCTACAAAAGTTCGCATCGGTATTGTAAGCTGTTTGGTATTGTACGTCTTGTGGTGGGTGTGAAACACGGTGTCCAACGCCGAGCCCCTTGTACTCGTCCCCTATCCGATACGAGTGAGATGCAGCAGTCGACCGAATCTCGTCGCATCCATTCCTAGGCCAAAATCCCAATTTGTGACCTTGCACTCTCAAATCATCACTCGTAAATGGTATCTTAAGTCTTGAGGCCCCCAGCCACGCCTGTTTCCATCCAAGGTTGTGCGAATCTCCCATCCCTCCCTCCCCGAGAGCATGCTGCCCTCAAAAGTCTGAAGTCGTCTGACCGCGGGCTTCAAAATTCTCGTTTGACTTCCGGGCCAGCTCATCCAGTTCCTGTTCGGTGAAATTGAAATCCATGTCGGTCATGAAAACACCCTCCTGGTCCGGCGTCTCGGAAATCATGCAGTCCGTAGCCGCAACGCAGGGCTGCTGAGACTGGCGCGGAACGGCACCGCTAGTACTGGTCGTAATGGGCGAGGTGAGCGAGTCCTGCTGGACCACGCTCTTAAACTGCGCAAGGAGGATTGCGTCGTCGGCCGACGTTGACTGCATGCCCATGATGTCGCGAGCGCGTGTCCGTAGCTGCTCGTCCGTCGGGAACACGCCTGTCTTCTGCACCTCGCGCTTGACGTAGGCGCTCAGCCCGTTCTCGAGCTCGCGCGAGCAGAATACCTTGGCTGGCGCCTCGTAGCGCTTTGTGAACGTTTGAAGAAAGCGATTGGCCGTCGCCGCATCCGGTTCGAACTCCTTGGATCCCTCGTGGCAGAGAATTTTCGGGTTGCTGTCCAGCGGCGCGAAGGCGGCATTGGGGTTGGGCGCCACGTACGGAGGTGCGAACCCAGTTCCGCCCGCCGATAGCGACCACGGAAGCTTGTCCACGCCCAAGCCTGTGTTGCTGTCAGGAGGCAGGATTCCGACATCTCTCTTGAAGCGTTGCAGCCATTCGACGTTGTCGGCCGCCGTGTGGTTCCAAGGGTCGTCACTGGGCCGCATTAGCTTGAGGCCGCCGTCGTCACTGGCTGGCTACCAGGGTAAGACTTACTCATCGTAGACTATCCATCGTGCTTGATGCTGGAGTTCCTCGTCTGTCGGAATGTGCTGGCTGGGGTTGTTAGCCGACATTGTTGCGACTGCGAAGCGCTTGAGGTCCTTGGCCAAGCGGCGATAGCAGTTGGTATCGTTCAGAAAATTTGGGCCGGGCATGAAGTCTTGGTGTAGTCGACCGACTGGGCTCGCCGTCAATGTGTGGGCCGTGGATATAGGCGTCACCGGGCTTGCTGTTGAGCCTCCCGCTGGTGCCTGTAGAGAGCCCGTAGTGCAGCCAGCGGGCGAGTTGCTTGACGTTGACTGGGCCATATGTGGTACACGGGCAGGGTGTCTGTCCCGAAAGCTGCTAAGCCATTCTGAATCATCGGCAGCCGTCTGATTCCAGTCATCGTCGTTTTCGTAGATGATGATGCGAGCTTGTCTTTGCAGGTTGGCATTCGTCGGTTCAATCCCAATCGCGCGCTGGAGCTGCAGATACTCGCTCAGTTCGTTGTCTAGTCTGCTGTAGTTGTGGATTGTCGAATCGATGGTCTTGGGATCTTTGGAGCGCTGGAGAACGTTGACCATGTCCTCGGTTCGCGGCAGGTGGGCTCGCTTCCGAAACTCGGCCAGCCAATGATTGTCGCTGTAGATGAGACGAAGTAGCCAGTTCGCAATGCCTTCGCATGGGAGTCCCGACTTTTCTTCCATCCGCCCGATGATCTTGCAGGCTTCTTCCTGAAGCTCGTTGTCGATAGCGGTTAAGCCCAGTAGCTGGCGTGCCTTTACGAAGTCATGTAGATCTCTCTCAAGATCACACGACTCGAAGATGCTATTCTTGGAGTTGATCCTTAGATGAGACATGCGACCTTCCAAATGGCTCGTGGGCCGGAACATGGCCGCGGTGGCTATGGGAATGTTGGACACAATCAAGTCACGCAGCCATGACTGCGGCTGTTGATCCAGGTTGTTGGCGCGGAGCTCGGAGCCGTAGATGATACGACATGCTTCTTCTTGTAGCTCTTCATCAGTAGGCTGGCGCTGGTGGTCAACCGCAAAATTGGCCGCCCAGTATCGCAGTTCGTGCTTGATCAGTGCGTATGCATTGTTCGGCGTTGCCGACGGACTCTCGCACGCCGTGTAGGGCAAGGGGGAGTTCCTCTCGTCGTGAATCAGGTCTGTGGTGATGCCATTAGAACAGGCCGTGGGTAAATAGGCCGGACAGGTCTCTTACAGGGAGGGATTGAGTTTTCGACCATTTCGAGCACGGGCGCATCGAAACCCCAGTCTCCTTTCCACTGGGCCATAGTCTGTCCTGACTTGAAGTGCTCGGCGAGGTGGTCAACCCGCATCGACCAGCTGTCCAGTACGTCGCCACAGAAACCGCATCGAGAGCGAATGGCCGGCGTTGCCACACGCCATCTGTCCATGGCAGCTGGTAGAAACTTGACGTCATGCACGAGTTTGAGGTGCTGTCGGAGGTGGTCTTTTCGGTAGAATGTCCGCTCCTCGAGCGATCGTTCGGTGCAGCTCGAGAAGTTGTGCGACTCGATGTGGGCGTCGTCTGGGTTGGCCTCGCCACAGAATACACAACTCAGAAGCCCGGTTGCGGGGTTCACAACCTTGGGGCCATCCGGTGAGCATACCCAGCGCTCGAGGGAGAGGTGGAGAGATTTTTCATGCCTCTGCCAGTCATGTTTCGTCCTATAGGTCTCGGTACAGAAAGTGCACTGGAACGTTTTGAGCGGCTCCTGCAGTTTCTCCTCGGGCCGGGGGGCAATAGCTCGCCGGCGGCGCCGCCGACCCCGGGTCCGAGCAAAAGACGGAAGGGACCCAAAAGAGCCCCGTGATTGGCGCGAGAAGGACGAGGCAAAGGAGCCGCCGCTTGACTGTGAGCGCGACAAACTGCTGGCGGACGACTGGTTGCAGAGAGACCGGCCTGATCCATCATCCGAGTACCCGGACCAGTACGGACTGTTGATGCCAGAAGCCGAGGAAGGGTTGGAGCTCGAAGCAGTGACGGCGCGGGCGATGGCCGTCACGGAGGCCGGCTCGTTTTCAGGGGGCGAGTTGGCCCAACGCTGCAGTGGATTCATGTCGCCGAATATTCCCGGTGTTCCTCTTCGCTGGGGAATCTCCATGGCACTGGCATAGCCCCTACCGACATGCGGTGAGGTGGACCGGACTATGTGTATTTTGCCTCTGCGGCGAGCGTTCGCCAGCCAGTTGGTAATTTGCGTCTTGTTCAGACCTGTAATCTTCTGGAGACTTTCCTTCTCTTCTTCAGAGGGATAGGGGTGCCGGCTGTGCGTTGTGACCCAGTTCTTCAGCACCTTGACCGACTCGCGAGAGAAACGGGCGCCCACCTTGGGCAGCATGGGACGGGGTGCCACAATGTTGTTGTCCGACTGGTCTTGGTCAATTACTGCGTCCTGGGGGGTCTCCAGAGGAGGGGCCAGCGTGCTGTTCATGGTGGCGGCCAAATCATCCTCATGAAGAATCGAGGTGGCAGGTCGATCGCCCATGATAGGCCATGGGTTGGCCGGAAAGGTCTCTCCAGCCTCGGACCTAGTGGTCTGCTCGTCCGGTCCCAGGCTGCAGCCACAGCGCAGAGCAACACAGCTCGTACAGTAGCCCTTGAATTTACCCTCTCGGATGCGTTTGCATGAGTAGCCACCGAGAGCGCAGTGGGTGCAAGGAACGGGCGGCGATTCCCAGTACAACTCTGACGGCGGCAAGTCGGACACGTGGGCGACAGGGCCCTCGAGCATGGGGGTGTCCAGGGCGGCCTGGGGCATTTGGTGGGTGGACTCGAAGTGTTCAAGGGCCCAGAAGGACCAGTCATCGCCCTCTACGTCGCCGAGGACCAGGTCCATGTTTGTCTCGCCACTGGTGACGGGCAAGGGCGCGAGGTCGGGCAAGGGCGCGGCGTCGGGCGAGCCGGCCAGTTTAAGGTCCGAGTCGGAGCCGGCAGCATCCCAGTTGACAAAGTCCATGGCCTGCATCTCGTCAATGGTAGGCATTACTTAAGGGCGTGCGTGACACGGAAGGGCGTCGAAGGGCGCTGGTATACGGACTGTCATCGGACAGGCGACAGCCTTAGGATGGGAAGGTTTGGGGAAGGGCGTGGTTGTGGAGGGTATGTATGTAATACACGGGGGTGGTTCAGGAAGATGAACAGAGGAGCGAGCAGCTGAGCCGTCCGTTGTGGCGCGAGCTCGCTAAAAGTCGGCGGCCCTTGGGAGTGGTCTCTCCGAAGGAACCAAGTGCCGAAGAGCGACGAATTGAGTCACCGTACGGGCCACGAGAGAGGCTGGGCCGGTTGCTCTGCCGTCGAGGTCGGAGTGTGTGCGCGTGGGCAACGGTCGTGTCGTGCTGACAACGGTCCGTTGTGCTCCAGCGGCTGAACGTCTACTGTGTAGACGATGCGGACCCGCCGGTTGTCAAATCGGCGCGCGCGCCCTTGGGTTGACAAGTTGAGGGTCTGTCGCTCTTGCCATTGGCCGGCGGGATGCGGGATGCGGGGCAAGTGACAAGGGATCGCAAACTAGTGCTGCCGTTGTCCGTGCTGCACCTGCCCCCTGTTCTGCGAGCGCCGGAGACGCCAGAACATGACTGGTATTCCGGACAGGTTTACAGCATAGAAAGGATACCGCTTCAGACCCTGCTACGTCAGGTGGCGCTGCGATGTCGTCCCCAGTGGGTGTTTCTACAACAGCTCAGGTGCGTCAACCGCATCCGTCCCTCGAGTCGATGTCTGTAGGGGCTATTCCTCTCCCCCCGCCCTTCACACACCCGGCAGGGCGGGGCACGCTTGCTAACACCCATCCGGCCACCCATGGAAAGCACTCCAGTATAGAGGCTGAACAGGAAGGCCGAGTCGAGGAAAGTATACACAGTAATTGCCCGCGGGACGATCCGGAAAGCGACCATGTTTCCGCCGTCTGCCGCCCAAGAGGATGCGGACCCAGGCGACGTGCTCGCAACGGGTAAGACTTGAGGGAGGGGCTTTCTACTATATACGCCAACGGCTCCCACTCCGTACTGATAACTGACCACCTGTTGGCCTTTATATGACCTGCCTCTACCTGCCTTAGCCCGTTGTCAGCAACCCGGGGATAATAGGCACTGCCCAATCACATTACTACGGTGAAGCAGCCGACAAACCTGCGACGTTGTACGATTCACTACGAAGAGCCTGCACTATCCGTTACGCCTTCATCTTTCACAAGATCTGCCGTGCAGGGATTAACCGCAACCGCGATTTTTTTGGGGGGGCGGCGGCGGCGGCAGGCGACTCAACCCGTCACGATATGGCAAATGAGTGAATGAGTGAATGAGTGAAAGAGAGAGAGAGAGAGAGAGAGAGAGAGCGCGCGCGCATGGGGCACCTCGAACAGCATGAGACGAGGCCAAGCCCGCGCCATCACGCAAACGCCACTCTGTGCCAGGTGCCCTGCCCCGCGCCCAGCTTCGATGGCGTGAGGCACGCCCTCGAAGCTAAGGAGACGGCTAATAACAAAAGGTCGGTAACGAGCTCGGCGAGCTTGTTTCCGCCATTACTTGGCAAAACGCGGTTGGAACCTTGTCGCCGAGGTTATAGTATGTAAGCATTTTACGTAGGCCCACGGTTCTCGCCGACGATGCATGTGAGCATTTCCCGACCTAGCAAATCGGTTGCGGCCCGGTGCCGAACCCTCAAAAGGTTACAGAAGAAGAAAAAAGGAAAAAAAAAACTCCCGAGGGGTTTCACATTTTGGATTTTTCTTCACCAGTGAAAATCATGTGCTATTCCCTCACTTTGCACTGAGACTTCATAATCAACAGAATCATTATACTCCCAGCTAGGTCAGGAACTGTAGAAGATTGGGTATCCTGAAGCTTTGAACTCCTAACGCCAAGTGTAGTCCCAATAGCATCGGTGCCCAGATACGACTTGAATAAGGTTGTGTGCAACAGCACCAAACGCTCGAAATGTGCCAAGGGTTTTTCTCAACGCCGCATCCGTGTCGGTCAAGCCCAGAACATCATTCATCTTTCCAGCGTGACGGCCGAGGCAGCAACTTTCATCACGGCCACGCGCTTTACTTTGATAATATGGCAGCGTGACAATCCTGCCCTATGTTGGGAACCGCCAATGACGTCGTATTCTGCGGTCCGGGTTTCAGATAACAGTTGCCGGGCGCGGTCCCGTTGAGAGCCAAAGCGCGATCGGTCCAGGCTGGAATAAAGCTGACGCCGGCGCAGGTTCGGTTTTTGTTGGCGGTCGAGCCGGGAAATTGCTTGGCGGCGTTATCCGACCAGCTGGAGCAGGCGTCCATGCAACCGTCGAAATCGGGGACGAAGAGGGTCAGCAACGGCGGGTTCGGGGCATCGCTGTTGCACCAGATCTCGTACGTCGCCTTGTTCCAGACTGGAGGATCCCGTTAGCAACCTGGCGGGGGCGTCGGCCTATCGAAACGGCACACAACTTACAAGGTGATGTGTACTTGGTGCCGGAAACGTCGGTCGCACCGGGCGAGCAGCCTTTGGACAAGCTGGCGAGGTCCACAGATCCGCCGCTGGACATCGAGTTCCCCGTGCTGTTGCCAGCGGACGCCAGTTTTGCCTCAGCGCGGCTCGCGCGGCTGGCCTGGATGCCGGTGCCCGCGGCCAAACCCACAACGGCCGCCGACAGGAAAGCGATGATGATGCTGAGGCCGAAGACGATGACGGAGCAGCCCCAAATCCGTTTCTCCGGGCGCCGCCCCAAGACGGATGCCCCCGTACGCGATCCTCCATAGCCCGAGGTGTGGTCGTAGCCAAAGTTGGAGTATGGAGAGGGCTGGCCATTCTGTGGCCACATGGCATACGCCGCGTTCGGGTCATCCTGCTTCACCGTGCTGGAGGGCACGTAGCCATAGCCCGAGGATGAAAGCTCGGGCGCCGTCGGCGGCTGATGGACCTCCGGGTAGTTATGGGGCGTGAGTTCTGGCGCTTCGTCGTACTGTGCCGATGGCAAAAGTGTCAGCCTGCAACACATGCCATACGCAGTTCCTGGACGCTACGGGCTCTTGGGACTCACTCTTGGCGACATGTTGGACGGGGCCCGTGGCGAGGAAGGCGGGAAGGAGCTCAACAGCAGACCAAGACTTCGTGATCATTGGCCCCCAACGGGAGAGGAGCAGCACGGGACAGTTTAAGAGCGAGGGCGTAGGCGGCAGGAATTTGTGGAATGGGTGGAGTCGCCCGGGTCTCTATTGCGATGGGTCAAGCTTGGAGGCCCAGGTCCTTGCGCTAAGCCGCAAGCCACGAGAACAAACTCTACCCGCACGCTGATCGAGAGGGGGCTATACGGTGGGCAGTGACGGTTGGGCGAGTTGGACGACTGAACCCGCAGGCTCGGCGATCAAAAGTGCACGCTGGCCATGTGTCAGGCCAACCCATTTGCGGAGGGTGACATTGGGGGGCTGTCGCGGTTGTGCCTTGGCCAATACCAAGGGGAAAATTGGTGTCTAGCTGAGCTTCAGCCCCCCCCCCTGGCCGTAGCGCAAAGTCATACAGATAAGGCTGGGATCTCGACCCGTCGGGGACCACTACTCGAACCCTGCGAGACCCATCCTATCTGATGAGCAGCCCACCACGGAAGACGCAGGCCGGGAAAGAAGAAGCCCACAGGTATAGGGAACACACAAGCATGGATCATTATCCATCACGTAACATCTTCAGACTTCGCTCCATTTTCCCACGAATCTGACGGGTCTTGGTCGCCCAGCGGCGACGCGGTTTCTCCTGCCACCAAAACGGGTTGAGCGTAGCGGGAATTCCGTGCCGCTGGTCCTCCGCCCCCCGGCGCGTTACCGGGGCTATGTATGACCTTGCCTTATAGGGAATACTGCTGACGGGCGCCAATGCGTCGGTCGTAAGTTAGCGAGTGCCGCCGCCAACCAATTCATGTCCCCGTCAGACGGCTGTGGAAAAGGGCAGCGCTCATGTCGGCTGTTCCTTCAGCCAACCAGCCGGCTTTGTTACACCCGTACCACAGGTTTTTCTGGTGGGAATTAAGGGCTAGGTGGCGTGAAGGCTGTGTGTCAGCTGGAATACGAAATGCCATTCACCTACGCCGTGACGTTCCTGAGATGGGCCCAGAAGGAAGAAGACACCAAAAAAAGAAAGGTTTCATTCGCGGCTTTACGTACTGTCTGTCTGAGGCGGGGGGGAATGCGCCAAGTTCCCATCACCTTGGATGCGCAGGCGACAAGAGTCGGGTTGGCGCCACCGAGGCAGGGAAACGAATCTTCTTCCCCGCGTGTCTCCTTGCGCCAACGTCTAGCAAGCATCATCCGCCTCGAACTGCCGGGCCTAGAACTTGGGCTAAGGGTAAGGGACTGCCCAGAGCGTAACTGTACCCACAACGGTCGCCCGTTAGCATGGAACAAAATAGACTCGATAGCACTTGTGAACTATAGTCAATTGCCACTCTTCCTTAGCACCAATGAATTAGAGTAAACTATCACTCCCTAAGCATCTCTATTTATGTCGTCCTTTGATGTGGCGTAGGCAGAATGGACAGTCGGCAGGTCTTTCTACAGTGATGTTCTAGACCATGAACGGCTTGCTGTCGAGCATAGGGAGTAATCGACGCATGTTAATGAGTCTCTTTTCTCTCGTGACGGTTCGTCTGAGGCGTGAAATGACGGTAACACAAGAGACGGAATACGCGAAGCAAACCACCCCCAGCCCAGCCCGAAGAATGCACCCGACACAAGTCCTCCGGCACAGAGGCTCGGCGACGTGACAGTATGCCAGAATCCGAAGGTCCTCCGTTTGTAATCAAGGGATCGTGTTCTCCACGCCCAGTCCGTCTGCATTCCTTTACATACTTGAAGGGATTTGAAGCAAACCATAAGTCTCTGCAAAAGACGGCGAAGCTGACTAGTATCGAAAATCTACGCCAGCACTATAGAGATTACTTTATGCAGTACACACATCCGCTCTCCACTTAGGAATGTCGAGGTAGGAGTCACGCCGTAAACTCTGCAACTTAGCTAGGAGGTTTTGCTGACACCAAACGAGCTGCGGCTATGTGTGCAGGATATAACTCTTTTCGAGCCTCACATTCGCGCAGTTTCGACTTCCCTTGCGTCGCGATGATCCAGGTACTGCGTCTACCGGTAAAAAGTGAAAGATCACAGGGTTGGATTGCGATTACCTCGCCAACATTTGTTCTCATCCCCACTCACAGCCTTCACTTGAGTAAACATAACCAGCTCAAGCATTTGGCCTCATGTACATGCCAGGCAATGCCTCAAGAGTGGGCATGATCCATGGCGGTTTTGGGTGCTAAATTAGGCCGCGACACGCCGATTGCCTTCATGTTCCTTCGTCTCGCGTACTGGATTAGTGGAACGCCGATTTTCATGATTCCTACTTTCGTGTATGCTCAGAAACGACTCTTCGACAATGCCTATCCTGAACTCCGAGAGACCCCCGTACATTAGCCGTGACCATTCCACAGCAACTCCATAGTCGTCTCTTGTCACGCTTCGTTTCATCTTACCCGTAGTTGGTGGGACCAAAAGCGGTGGGGAATCCGCCTTACGCCACTCTTCGGCGATGTGCTAGCGAGGCCATCACTACCAGAAGCGACGCTGTGCGGGATGGACATGAGCACCCTTTTCGTAAGGCTGTAGAATCTGTTGTCACTACTAGATTTACTGCGAAGCTTTCACTTTCCTGAATGATTCCTTTCTTTCTTTTTAAAACCTTTTTCGAGAGAAATGCCAATGCTGAGCACATTGCCGACTAGGAAGAACACGCCCTCGCCGAAATAGCCACCTTCGGCCTTGGTTTGGGGATCTTACTGCCGCTCGCTGACCGGCTTCGGTGGGCTTCGGTGGGCTTCCTTGAGCATAAAATATCAGCTAGAAACGTGAGCGGCTGGTGTACTGACTGAAATGGGCCTTGGTGTGCTCTTCATCTCCCTAGATAGGACAATGTTAAGCTTGAAGCAAAGTGGGTTACCTTGGCCTTGTCCACAAGAACCGTTTGTTTTGTCCGTCCAGTATCCAATGTCGGCATCACATTTCCTAGTGGCTGAGAACACGGAGAGTCATCTTTGTCAACGAAAGACTGACTGCTAATCAAGGGCGACAATTTGCCAGAAGAGTGGAGAGTGGGTTGCCAATAGCAATTTCCATGTGTGCTGGGCGTTTGGGAGCGGCCTATGGAGGGGCTGTCCGAACACAGGTTCGGCCGGGAGCGGAATGTTTATTATAGTAAGTAGCCTTGGTATGGACCGATGATGAGGTAGTACAGGTGGAAACCGAGAAGGGGGAAGAATTCTGGATTTTATCATCTTGCGGGTGTTCCCACGTGCGACGGAGAGGAGAATGCATTAGCTTGGCCGGTGTTCAGTCTTGCCAGGATTGGCGGGTTGGTTCCGGCAGACAGGTCGTCGCAGTGACTTCGGCTTCGGAGGCATTCAAATGTCAAGTACTTGTGTGTAGGCGTCTTGTGGGTTCGGGCAAATTGCTAGCCACTGCTCAGGACACAACTATTCGGGCTTTCAACACTTGTTCATAGTGCGTGGAGCAGAAAACCCAGACCCGCTGCGGAAGAATCCAGTTTCCCAGCCAACCACGGGGGAAGCCCCTGTTGTTGCGGGACCCCGGAAGTCGGACGGAACGTCCACACCTAATAAGGAGTAGGTAGGTAAGTATGTACCTACTATGTAATCATTGGCAGGCCGCAAGGGATTTGTCAAGGGAATGGCTAAGACGCCCCCACCCTGACCAGCATCCCGGGGCACGGGACGGAGGTCGGAGACGCTGCGGAAGCCACGACCAGAGAGCCTGTCGGGCACGGAGCGTCCGCTGGTACGACGTAGGTTGGGCCGGGCCGCCATGTTTCCATCCCAGGGTCGTTTGGTCCGCCACTGACAGACTGTCGGGATCCGACGTCTGGAGATGGACAGTCCGAGAAGGTAGGGCCGAGGACTCTTCCGTTTCTCTCGAATGTCTGTCAGTCTGTGTCCTTCGTCACCCACTTGCATGCGGTGTGGGATGGAGGGGTAAATGAGGGGCAACGCGTACTACTACTAGTCACTGGCGGGGTGCTAGTAGTATCGGCCGACTTTCTTTGACTACCATGTTGCGATAAGCATCACCGGCTTTGGGTGAGCACGCAATTGGCCCGTAATTCTGGAAGCAAAAATTCCGAACGGCTTCCCTCCATGTGTGTTGTGCTGTGGGATGAATGGGATGGAGGCATCCATCTGGATGGCACTGTCATCGGAAAGGCGGCCAGGACCCCATGGCACTTTGATGCTCTAAACACAGGAGCTAGGCAAGGTAAGTACCTACGTGGACATAACCCTAAACTACTTCTAGGAGCCCGCAATGAAAATGTGCTGCTCTGACTGTCAGCCAGCGCCGTCAGCCCGGGCACTGGACGCCCGCGACGTCGGAAAGCGACCACGTCCATTGGCTGCTCGGGCAAGCGGTGCGGTGCTCGGGGATCCATAACTGGTCGCTTGAGAAGACGACTACGCCGGGCCGGGCCTCCCAGCTGGTCCAGGGCGTCTCCCCGTCCATCAACCTATGCCTCACACCGCACGAGTCAGCAGCCAATAAGCCGGCCGCGCATCGTCGGAGCGGTGCAGGTGTCCCTGTCGCTGTCCGCCGCTCTTTTGCCTCCCGTTGGCTCCGACCCTCGGCCACCCTGGCTGACGGGAAAGAGGTACATCGAAGGTGTCCAGTAGGTCAAGTAGGTACTTACCTACCTCTTGTGTGGATGGGCCTAATCGACCATCTAATCATTGACTGACCTTGAGGTCTCTGCCACTGTCTACCTAATGTACCGGGATACAGTATAGCCCAGAGTCCCTCCGATTGATCCAACCATCCGTCCGTCCATCCCAACTCCGGTCCACTGCCCCCGCCCAACTTTTTTTTTTGAACTCTTCCACTTCCTCTCCTGCTTCCTTGTTATTACTCCATACTGCTGTGCCTTTCGACCATTGGCTGTCTGGGTATACGTTCGGTACGCCGCCAGACGAACGGGTGGTGATTGTCAAGCATCCGTCATCAAGGCCGGCTCGTCCAGCCTCCAGTCCGACTTTTCCTGGCTCTCCTTCTTATGCTAGGTAAGTCGGCCACTCCATCCAGGGCGACGGACAAACTATGGACCAGCCGCCATCGGAGCGGGACACCCGTGAAGGCGGCGAAGTTGTTGCCCACCTGGCATCCCTCGTGCGGCGCGACCTTCCGAGGCCAGCTTTGTCTTTCGCCGGCAGTCTAGTCCCCAACGCCAGGCTAACTAACCCCTCGTACAGCATCTCCGTACCTCAGACACCTCCCGCGTCTCTGAATCAATAGGCGTCCGAAACGCCGCTTGTGCCGCTGCCGCTTCCGTTCACCGCCAACATGCATATCCACGAGATGATCGCCGACGCCGAGAAGACGGGCCATCCGTCTTTCTCCTTCGAGTACTTTCCTCCCAAGACCGCCCAAGGCGTGCAGAACCTGTACGACCGCATGGAGCGCATGTACGATTTTGGCCCCAAATTCATCGACATCACCTGGGGCGCCGGCGGCCGCATAGCCGAGCTCACATGCGAGATGATCGTGCAAGCCCAGACGTACTTTGGTCTGGAGTCGTGTATGCACCTGACTTGCACCGACATGGGCGAAGAAAAGGTCAACGATGCCCTGAAGAAAGCTTACAAGGCTGGCTGCACCAACATCCTGGCCTTGCGTGGTGACCCCCCCAGAGAACGAGAGAAGTGGACGGCCACCGACGGCGGTTTTCAGTACGCCAAGGACCTGGTCCGTCATATCCGCAAGCACTACGGTAACCATTTCGATATCGGGGTGGCCGGCTATCCCGAGGGTAGCGACGACAACAAGAACGAGGAGGAACTGCTGGACCACCTCAAAGAGAAGGTCGACGAGGGAGGCACCTTTATTGTGACCCAGATGTTCTACGACGTCGACAACTTCATTCGGTGGGTGGGCAAGGTGCGAGAGCGGGGCATCACTATTCCCATCATCCCGGGCATCATGCCCATCGCGACGTACGCGAGCTTTCTTCGCCGGGCCAATCACATGCAGTGCAAGATTCCGGAGCATTTCTTGGCGGCTCTGGAGCCCGTCAAAAACGACGATGCCGCTGTCAGAGAGGTGGGCAAGACATTGGTGGCCGACATGTGTCGCAAGATTCTGGCTGCCGGCATCCCGCACCTGCATTTCTACACCATGAACCTGGCTCAGGCCACGAGGATGGTTCTGGAGGAACTCGATTGGCTGCCCACCCAGACGCGGCCCCGCAAGCAGGCCCTACCGTGGAAGCAGTCGCTGGGTCTCGGCCGACGCGAGGAGGACGTGCGGCCCATTTTCTGGCGCAACCGCGGAAAGTCGTACGTTACCAGAACACAGGAGTGGGACGAGTTCCCCAACGGTCGATGGGGCGACTCCCGCTCCCCGGCCTTTGGTGAGCTTGATGCGTACGGTATCGGCCTGACAGGCACCAACGAGTCGAACCGGAAGAAGTGGGGAGAGCCTCAGTCGGTCAAAGACATTGCCGACCTCTTTGTCCGCTACGTCGAGAACGACCTCGACAGCTTGCCCTGGAGCGAGGCCCCCCTGACGAGCGAAGCCGACACCATCAAGCAGGACTTGATCGAACTCAACAAACGGGGTCTGCTCACCATCAACTCCCAGCCTGCCGTGGACGGCGCCAAGTCATCGCACCCCATTTACGGCTGGGGTCCGCCTAACGGATACGTCTACCAGAAGGCGTACCTTGAAGTTCTCGTGGCGCCGGAGCTGTTCGAAAAGATCATCTCGCGCATCCACGACCACCCAGACATTTCGTACTACGCTGTGTCCAAGTCGGGTGAACTGCGAACCAACGCGCCTTCGGAAGGCCCCAACGCCGTCACTTGGGGTGTCTTCCCCGGCAAGGAAATCGTGCAGCCGACCATTGTTGAGAGCATCAGTTTCCTCGCCTGGAGGGACGAGGCCTACCGACTGGGCATCGATTGGGCTCACTGCCATGACGCCGACTCCCCCAGCCGGGTCCTGATCGAGACCATCATGAACGACTGGTATCTCGTTAACATTGGTCAGTCAATCGTGCTCCCTTTTGCTTTTGTAGTTGCTAACGGCGATTCCAGTCAACAATGATTTCCATCAACCCGGGTTGATTTTCGATCTGTTCAAGGATCTGTCTGTTCCAGGTCTTGAAGAGGTCGTGGCCAAGGCCAAGACGAACGGTGTCCACCAAGCTGCAAACGGCACGGAGGTCAAGTCTGAGCTTGTGGCTGCCGAGGCTGCAGCGACGACGGCGTAATGCATTTTTCAAGGTTTTATCGGCATTGGAATTTCAACAAGCATTCTTAAGGGCGTTTTCAACGGAGTCCTGATTTTCAACAACAATGAGGGCATGCAGGGAGCCTGGCGAAAAGGGTCAGACTTAAAAGTTGCATTATCTCAACGATACCCCGGAAGTGGAAAGGATTGGGCAGGATTTACGCCTTATGTATTGAAGGATTCCTCAAGGAATCCGCGTCCAGAGACGGGCGCGGTCATGGGGCAAATGACCATTACGAGCGAGCGGTGGCTAGTGGATAGGAAGTGGTAGTCGTGTGCCACTGAACCGTCATGGTGGTAGCCATATTCAACAATGACTAATAACTACACGCTGTTTCGTGAGACCCGTCTTGTCTTCATCTCATATTGCCTTTCGTCATGTAGTAGAATTTCATTTCCATTGATTGCCTGCCGCTTGCCTATATAGCCACCTGAGGCATTCGTCCGTTTGACATCCCCCATTGCGCTTCGGGTATCCAAATCCTCATCCACATAAAACTCTTATTATCCTCCGCCAAGGTGATCTCTCACTCGCAGCAGATCCCTACCAAACAGTGTTCTCGTTGTTGGGAGGCGAGGGGGGCCCAACTCTGTAGATGGAGTCCCTGCTTCCGGGCGAGACCTCCTTGTATGTGGCAAAGTTCGGTATGCGGAGGATGTAGTCATATTGGCCGTCCTGGTTCGTATCGGCCGTCACCTGCTTTTCCAGAGCCCGGAACAGGATCTCCATCACCTCCCTGTCCGAGGTGACGCCGATGAAGGCTTTACCGTTGGCGCCGGCCTCGTACTCATACCGAGTGCGCATTTGTGCCAGCTGTATCATGGCTTCCCGGCGGCCTTCGTCGGCGAAGCCGCCGTAGTTTTCGTCCTCGGTCCAGAAGATGCCGGTGTGCAGCCGGCGGGCGCACAAGGCGATGCTGAGAAGGCGGTGCGCCTCGGCAAGCAGGTCCCGGTCCCTCCAATCCGGAAAGGTCTGGAAGCCGATGCAGGGCTGGCCGGTACACAGGCGCCACTCGTCTTCGGCGTCGTGGTATAGCTTATGCAGTGCCTGAGACTGCCGGTGGTGCAGCCCGCAGCGGATGCTCACGCAGTCCCTGCACTGCTCGTCGTTTTCGAGAATGGTGGGCATTGTATATAATGAGAGAAGCGAGGCGTAGTGCGAGTTTGTGGATGTTGCAAGTATATAGCGACGGAACTAATGGTAAGAGTCAGAGTAGCGAAGCCAAGAAGAGGTATTCTGAAAGCTCATGGGATTGAAGGGGGAGTATTAGGGAATCTGGTATGGAGGAGAGAGAAGGGCAGAACGGGGTTTGTGTGCTGGACTGGCATCTATTACACGAATTGCCCAGCTAAAGTGAGGAACATCCTAACGTCTATCCCCTCCACCACGCAGCCTGCTTACCGCCCAACCCAAAATACTTGGGGTAACGCCCTCACTTTTGGGGGGCGGGGCTTAGTATAGGCTAAAACCGGCGCCTGTAGTGATGTATAAGAGTTCAAGAGCTAAACTGATAAAGTGCCATTGAAAATACATTTTAGACCAAAGTTCATGTTTCCGGTATAGTAGAAAAGGTGGCGGAGAGCAGCTTTCCAGGCAGGGCGCCAAGGGCTGCTGGTATAACAGATGGCCAACAATCCCTCGTTTCTTCTCGGGCCTTCCGGGCGAAAATAGACCGAGCATCCAGACTTGGAAAATATCGTGAGCCCTGACCAACAGGTAAATGGTGCATCGGCGAGGACCGAGATTCCCATGGTTTATTGGGATATGGATTGACTGGTAGGGTGAAAGGAGGGAGGTTGTGGTTAGTAACGGGCAAGGGAGGCTAACTAACAGGAGCTCACCCTAGAATGTAAATACGCCTCAACAGACGCATATGATGGCAATGGATATATCTCAGTGCTCAAAAAAGTGGTGTAAAAAACAAAAATTTCAGCAAATCCGGCCTTTTTCATACATGCTTTAGAAAATTGTTCGGCCGTCTTGTCACCAGGCCAGGCGTGAATGGTGAATAGGCTGTCCCTCCGGCAACCTAGCGTAAGTCGCGATATTCCTTCACTACCCGAGGCTTGTATCACCCACATAGGTTTTTTTTATACCGATTGAAGAACATGAGATGACTCATCGCCCATCCGCTTTCCCCAACCATGACCCACAAGCGAACCACTGGGCAATCGCGATACTGGGGTAACCAGTCATCGGACACATATGGGCAGCCGAAAACAACACTGTTAATTTACACAAGTCAGGAAGAGCTTACACCAGCTTGGGGTACCAATCAATTCCCAGTGGAGTACTTCAGAGTGGGCCGTCCAACATTAAGCTAGGCTGAACTAAAACACTTACGTATCATGAGTATGAATAAGCTATCTGTTCATCATAGTAGGGGATGTGGTCTAGTGGTATGACGTTTCCTTAGCATGCTCAGCATGGAAAAGGTTCTGGGTTCGATTCCCAGCTTCTCCACACTTTTTGCGTTTCTGATGGTCACTTCTTTTGCGATGGTGACTGCTCTCTCGCGGAGCACAATGGAGGACTACTGGGATATAGTGTTTTCATTGCTTTGTCCCGTCTGATGATATTTTCCCCTCAGAGTATGGTTTGTTTGTTCTGAAGCCCTCATCCGTTCTGATGCTCTTTTTATCAGTCCGACAAGGGAACTGCAGCTCTGGCGAGAACGTGTCGGATGTGACCAAATCGGAATGCCTTGGAGTACTGTATACTGTTATACCAGAGAAGACGATGAGATTGAAGAGCGGCGATGGTTTGGGCTCAGTGGCGCTGTGGAAAGCATCCGTACCGATTCGAGCTCCTCGCAAACTATAAGTTTGCTGCGATGCTTTGTGCCGCCACCGTCACCAAGTCGAAACTATTCTAAATCCTGGGAGGCCACTTGGGACTAGAATGACAGAGCTGGAGTTATGGCTGTGCAGAAGATGGAGCTTCTATACTTACTAGAGGGGCGTAAAGTCCTCGATGCCGTTGGGAGCGGCATCTATCAGAAGAATATTGAATGACCGACTGGTATAGGGGGCGCATTACGTCCGATATCCTGGGGTAGAAGTGCCTGGTGGCACTTGGAATGGCAACCCTACATGCCAGCAGCAACCAGCTACCTGCGCACGTACAGTAGACAGCCATAGATACAGCGCCGATGGCAGGTCGCCGCCTCGTTTCAGCTACTACATGACCGCGATCCGTATCCTCCGGCCCACACAGTATTCAGGAAGCAGATACCTATAAGCGACGGGATGGCGGAGAGATGCCGGATTATGAATACAGTCGAGGACTTGCTGTTGGTTGGGAGGTCCTCAGTACTGTTACCGGCTTATATTCAAGTCGCATCTGAGTGCGTGGCTCCGGGCGGAACCTTGCGTTGAGGCTACGCCGCCGCGAGTTCAGTTAACTGCATATCCACTGCGAGTTCGACAGCGTACACTGAGCAATCACGCGCGCGATTAACAACGTCTTTGCACGCCGCATCGTAGTTTGTACCGATCTGATACAGATACGAGTTGTCTCAATGTAGGCATGAATCCTCCCGATACTCTAAATGACGGCGCTCGTTTACTTGTGAGTGAAACACAGCCACTTCTTGGGATTTCCACATTTGGCTGCTACATCGCGTCAAGATGGTCGGTGGGTGAGTTGCCCTACGGCTTGGACCTGACTTTGTGTGCTACGTCAATGAGGCTATTTAAAACCCCGGAATGTTACATAGAGCGTCACCCGCCGCCTGCGTTCCGAGACCGACTCAAAAGCTCATCCCGCGGGTCGCAGCTCTGATGCCACTTCACAATGTCTCATACATGGCACAGTTTCGACCATCTCTGGAGGCTGCCAGCGGACATGGTTGGTGATGGATGCTTCCGCAGATTCCACGTCCGTTATATCGGGCAATAATACAGTTTGGCCCCAAGAAATTCGGCGGGCCATTGTTCTACTAGCCCTGAGTCGGGTTAACCAAGGGCTCGACAAGCAACCACGACGTCATTCACCACCAGGCGCGTTTCGAGCGCGTCGCCCATCGACACACGAGTCGGCGAGCCGGGCCAGGCTTTCGTTTTTGCGCGCGCGTGCGCGGCCATGTCGGCGGCATCGTTTACCCTGAACACGTTTATTTACGCCCTTCCCTCCCTCCCCGGCGCCGTATAGCTGAGCGCAACGTCTCGCGGCCAGCAAATGTCTCGTCCCACGCACACGCCCGGGCGGCCGACGTCGTCGTGGTTTTTGGACACGCCTTCGCCGTCCGAGGGCTGGATCAACCTCGGCGGCATCCCGACTCCGGTTCCGACGCCGCCGCAGGAGCGCGGCATCGGCGAGCTCGAGCCGCCGCCACCGCCGCCGCCGCCGCCCCCCAACATCTCGGACCACCCCGTCTTCCGCTCCGCGCCCGCGTCGGATGGGCCCCCGCGACCGCCGCCGCGGCCCCTGACGAGCCGCAGGAGCCTCATCGACGCCTCCGTCTTCATGCCCGACCCCCTGGACCACCCCATATTCCGCTCCTCGTCGTCGCCGACGGCCCCGAGCTCCAACCCGCAGCGCCAGGGCCCTGTGACCCACGGAAGCAAGCGGTATGGCACCGTCTACGCCGACGGCTCCTCGCGCGGCGGGCCGGGAGTGATGCCGCCCAAGCTGCCGCCTCTGGACCTCTCGGGGCAGACTCGGCCGGAGAGCGCTGAAAGCGACCACGCTGATCCGCCTTCGAGGGTCGCCAGCCGCGCCGAGATGACGGCCCCCGGGCCCGGCCAGAGCCAGTCGTCAACACAAGCGGCCCATCGGCCACACCGCAGCCTCGAATCGGGGGAGGCCGACCTCGGCCGGTACTCACCGGGCGGCGCGTCGCACGCCGCCGACCGGCTAAGCGCCAACCTCTTCATCGTCTCGTACCTCGTATTCTTCTCCATCATGGGGACGCTGGCCCGGCTGGGGCTCCAGGGGCTCACGACGTACCCCCGCAGCCCGGTGAGCTTCGACAGCATCTGGCCCAACTTCACGGGCACGCTGATCCTCGGCCTGCTGCACGAAGGGGCCGAGCTGCTGCGTCATCCGCGGGCGGCGCGCAGCATCGCGCGGCCCACGTCGACCGACTACTCGCGGCGCTACACGACGCGCCACCCCAGCACGGTGCGGTCGACGATCCGGTCCAGCGAGTTCTCGATCCTCAAGGACTACAGCAAGGAGGCGGCGGCGGCGCCGCCGGCGGACCCGGTGCCGCTTCACATCGGGCTGACGACGGGCTTCTGCGGGTCGCTGACGACCTTCTCGTCCTTCATGCGCGACGGCTTCGTGGCCATGGCGGGCGGCGCGACGGTGACGCCGACGACGCCGTCGCCGGGCCAGGACTTCATGTCACTGGCGGCCGTGGTGCTCGTGACGGTGGGCGTCTGCGCGGCGGGCCTGCAGGCGGGCGCGCACGCGGCCGTGCTGCTCCGGCGGCTGGACCGGCGGGTGCCGCGGCGCGTCGTGCGGGCACTCGACTACGCCGTAGTGGTGCTCGCGGCCGGCAGCTGGGCCGGCGCCGTGGTGCTCGCGGCGCTGCCGCCGGACCGGCCGGGCGGCCCCGTCGGCCACAACGCGGCCTGGGCACAGGCGACGTGGCGCGGGCAGGTCCTCTTCGCCCTCGTCTTCGCGCCCCTCGGCTGCCTGCTGCGCTTCCTGCTGAGCGTCCAGCTCAACGGCCGCTTCGTCGGCTTCCCGCTCGGCACCTTCTGCGCCAACATGATCGGCACCCTCGTCCTCGCCGTCACCTGGGACCTGCAGCGCCTGCCCGCCACCGCCTCCTGGATCGGCCGCGACGCCCTCTCGTGCCAGGTCCTCCAGGGCGTTGCCGACGGCTTCTGCGGCTGCCTCACCACCGTCAGCAGCTGGATCCTCGAGCTCACTGCCCTCCGCCGCGCCCACGCCTGGCGCTACGGCTGGGTGAGCCTGTTGACCGCCGTTGCCATCGTCGTTATTGTCATGGGCTCCATCACCTGGGCCAACGGCACCGCCGAGCCTGTGTGCACAAGCATCGACGGGCGCTAGGCGTCTCCTTGACAGCTGCGGGGAAAAGGAGAAGCCGCGGAAACCACGCAAGAGGCCGAATGGGGCAAAGGCGCCCGTGGGAGGACCCGGCGCCGCGAGAGCTAATAATCCTGTCCTCGCGGCGGTAAGACGACGTTTGTGGATACGAGCGCCCCAGGAAACCAAGCGAGGGTCAAGGGCGGTGGGCTAGATTCTTGTGTCATTTCTTCGTAAGCAACCTGCCATCAAGGCTCGGTTGATCCAACTCGCCTATTTTTCATACCCATGTAAGCCGAAACCTACGGCACCGAGGCCACGGTCATTACAAAGTCAATATCAAGCTGCCCGTCACGGCCCCGGCCCAGCTCAATCGTGTCGACCAACCGGACGGGCCGGACCATCTCGCGTCCGACTTCTGCTCCTCGGCCTTCTGGTTGCCCTCCACCTGTGCTCCCGACACGCTCTTGGCACCTTCGGCCAGCCTTTTCTGCACGAATTCGAGGGCCTGTGATCCGTATTTCTGAGCGTAAGCCTGATGGGCGGCGGGATCATTGCCCTTGGAGCAAAAGGGATCGACGGCGTCGCAGTACGACTGGAGACGGGCCTGGTAGCCCGGACACCGGAAACCGGCCGGGCGGGCGGCAAACTATCGCTTCCTCTGTCAGTGTGTCTCTCGACTACGGAGCCCGGTGGTCGAGGGTGTTCTTACGCCGCCTTCCACAGCATCGCCCACGTTGTACGACAGTCCGTCGACGTGGCGGGGGTTGCCCATAAGAACCACAGCCACGATATTCATGCCGACCCCGCGGGGGATCATGCCGAAGGTGGTGTTCAAGCTGTTGCCGTCCGGGCCACCACATACGGCGTCGTCCATTATTTGGGCGCCCTGCACTCCGCCTGTTAGGATCCGATCCTCGGTGGGCCTGTACGTGAAAAGGCCGGGGGGCTCGCCCAGTCACGTACCTGTGAGTATCCCACCATGACCAGCTGGGAAGCCGGGCACGCCAACCTGAAGCTCATAGTCTGGTTCACGACGGCGTCGATGCCGGCCGTCACACTGCTGGCGTAGTCGGAACCACCCGCGGCCGGGTAGTCGATGGCTTCGGACGTGGCGCCCGGGTTTGCCTGCACGATAGAATCGACGACAGCCTGCGAGGTGCCGAAGCCGGGCGGCGCCGTCGTCTCCCTCGCTCCGAAAACATGGATGGGCGGGCAATCATTCTGTCGTCGGACCACGCCTGCGTGTGACGATGGTGCTGCGAGCACCGTCGCGGCCGTCGGTATTACGGCTAAGGATGTTGCTAAGGAGGCCCTCATGATGACATTAGTGGTAGGTATATGAATATGACATTAGTATGCTATGAGATAGTCGGGAGAGACCGAAGCGATACGAACCCAGCTGGCCCAGGCCAACATATATCTAAACCCGGCGCCCTTGTCCGCACACGAGAGGGGTGGTTGTCGCGGAATATTCATGCCAAGGACCTTCCGACGTCGATCAACCGGGCGGACGAGGGTAACTGTCGAGAAAACGCCGGACGACGTCCCCGCGAACCTGTTGGCCCTGGTCGACCGGGTATCATCTCCCCCCGCCGTTATTCACATTCAAGCCGTGGTTGGCGGGCATGCCATCCCCTCTGGGGCAGATGCCGTTTCCTCCTGCCTCCTCGGCAGGCTCACACATAAGGTTGGTCTCCGAAGAGCCCGGCAGTTCCGCAACGCGGGCGTTTGATCGGCAGTCGTCTCATCAATGCTCGATCGGTAACAGGCGTTGTCACGACGGGGCTGGGACGGGAGAAAGGCGACCCGGATGCTCGCGGGAAAAGGCGAAACACGGCTTGGGTGACATGTCGATCGATTCGAACGCACTTCAGACGGTGCACCTGGTGCTGACCAAAGATGGTTGACCAATTCGGCCATGATCGTCAGCTGGGTTCATAGAGCCGCCTGCGCGTTGTTGCCCATGGCCCATGCCGTTCGGCGTAGGAAGCAGTGGGTGGACCTCCTCCCTTCTCTTCCATGGCATGGGCTGGTAATTTACGTTTATAGAAGCGCATGCGCTCCATCATTGAATTCAAGTGCAAGTAGTACCTAACTGAAGCGCTTAAATGCGGTACAGTACCAACCACAACCCCTTCTCTGGGCTCTCCATTGTAATACTGACCCTCCAACTGGCTGCATGTGCTGCGACCGGTCTCCACTACCCTCCAGGTACAACGTATTGTTGAAATGGAGCCCCGTGTACCAACGGATGTACTCCGTACTGAGCCTGTACTGTACTAGGCTAGCCCCAGCTTTTCCCAGCTGGGGTTCTCCAGGCATTCGGCTCGCCCCATAACGCCCTGTCGTAGGCAACCGCATTGACGGCTGCTAACGACGCTAGGATCGTCCCCCGTCCACGCCGTCCAGGGGGGGGTTCTTATCGTGGGCGCGTGATCATGTCATATGTCATGGGAATCCATCCATTCCCATCGCGGCGCCCATCTTTCCCTATCGCAACCCTCAGCAATCCTGACCATCGGGACATCATCATCTTTGTTTCTTTCTCGACCCTACTTTCGACCATCCTTCCCACCCGTGCCCGTCGTTCTCTTCACAGCCCCCATCCACCATGAAGGCCTCTCTTCTAACCCTGCTGCTGCCCGCCGCAGCCAGCGCCCGCTTCATCGAGGCAAACGAGGCCAACCGGGTTATCACCCACCCCGAGGGCCATGTCGAGAAGCCCACCGAGAAGTTCCTCGTTGAGCTGGCTCCTGGCGTGACCAAGCTGGTGACGGAGGAGCAGAAATGGGAACTGCGCCGGGTAAGTGCGACGGCCCCACGCCGGGCGCGGCGAGGGCCTCGGGTGTTGGCTCAATCGTTTTGGAATGTTTGCTGATCGTCATCCCCCCTGCGCAGAACGGCCAGCAGTTCATGGACATCACCGAACACGAGTCGCTCGGGTCGCTGCGTCTTGCCGCCTCCAGAGCCAAGCCAGTATTCCCTTCCAAAGTCCAGTTGCAATCCGAAGTCAACCCGCTGCTCAAGAACCTCACCAAGACGCTGATGCGCGAGCACCTCGAGAAGTTCACCAGCTTCCACACGCGCTACTACAAATCGGATACCGGCCGCCAGAGCTCCGAGTGGCTCCTGCAGACGGTGCAGGACACCATCAAGGACGCCGGCGCTGACGAGCACGGCGTCAGTGCCAAGCACTTCAAGCACCCCTGGGGCCAAAACTCCATCATCGCCACCATTCCCGGCCAGTCCAACTCGACCGTGGTCATCGGCGCCCACCAGGACTCGATTAACCTGTGGTTCCCTTCGCTCCTGGCCGCGCCCGGTGCCGACGACGATGGCTCCGGCACCGTCACGATTCTGGAGGCCTTCCGCGTGCTGTTGCAGTCGCAGGATGTCGTGAAGGGCAAGGCGCCCAACACGATCGAGTTCCACTGGTACAGTGCGGAGGAGGGTGGACTCCTGGGCAGCCAGGCCATCTTCTCCGACTACGAAAAGAAGGGCCGCGACATCAAGGCCATGCTCCAGCAGGACATGACGGGCTTCGTCCAGCGCACCATCGACGCCGGCAAACCCGAGAGCGTCGGCGTCATCACTGATTACGTCGACCCGGGCCTGACCGTCTTCATTAAGAAGATCATCGAGGAGTACTGCGAAATTCCCTGGGTCGAGACCAAGTGCGGCTACGCATGCAGCGACCACGCGTCGGCCTCCAAGGCCGGTTACCCGTCTGCCTTTGTGATCGAGTCCGAGTTTTCCAAGTCAGACGATCACATCCACGGCACCGATGACTTGATCAAGTACCTCTCGTTCGACCACATGCTCCAGCACGCGCGCATGACGCTCGGTCTGGCCTACGAGCTTGGTTTCACCGACTTCGTCAAGTTGGAGAGCGAGCAGGAGGGCATGGGCGAATTGTAAGCGGCGTGGCCGACGCCTTCGTGGCCACCTATGTAGATGTACTTACCCATATACCTCTGCATTTTATGGAATTGAAATAGACAGGCGGTCATGTATGGAACATAGTAAAGCATCCACTTGGGCGAGTCCTCGAGGCGCGTCCCCCCCCGCCGACCTGCCGTGACCCTGGGGCGGCGAGGAGAGGCCGTTCGTATGCACAGTAAGTGCTTGTGATAGCCCAGGCAACCGTGGCCAACCCGACGGAAACGCACCACATGGATAAACGGCGTGGGACATGCCAACTGCCATGGTTTGCTTATATCTACTTCGGCACGTAGGGATCGGCTGCGATGCGGATAAGCCGGCACACGGAGCATAGGTTTGTTCGGTTGCTCGGCGGCCGTTCATGGTTGCCGAAGCAGGAAAGTGGCCCTGCAATTGCCGACCTTCCGAGGCGCTAGGCCCGAACATCTAGAGCTCCAGTATCACGACGCGCGGCGTTGCGGGAAAAAAAAAAAAGAGGCATGCAGGCCAGCACCAGTCAGTCCAGCACCAGGTACGGAAGAAGCCTCGTTCCTTGGCAACACCTACGCAATGCTGCACGCCGAGTCGTGCCGAGGACTGGCCCAGTCCAGACCTGTCAAACGTACGAACCCATGCGCCCCCTCTCCCCGCCGCGCAATCCGCAGCGACGCATGGGGAGGAACAAGATGATATCATAGCTCTCGGGTGGCCTAGAGGTTCCATAGCGGTGCCGTCTTTCCCTTGTCGGGCCATCACGGGCATGCCTGCCATCCCACACCAGTGGCGAGCCAGGCCTGATGGACACCTGCTAAGCACTGGATGCTGCAGATATCCAGCAGAGCTACCTAGGCCGGCATGCAGGGCAAAGAGGGCCCGGTGGGCCATTTCAAGCCATCCAGGAAAGACCATGGATGCCCTATGGAGGTCCTGGGGGTCGGTAAGTACGTTACCTAATCGGGACCTCGACGCCGCTGGCGGACCGGCACGGCAACAATCGTCCGCAACTTTATTCTCTGGGTAGTCAGCCGCTTGTCGCAGTAAAGGAAGGCGAGCAGTCGCCATGACGTCCTCTCTCATGCCCAGATCGGTTGCGCGCGCCGCAGCTCTGATCTTGCTCGACCCGCCGGGCACGCCGTTCGTGCCGGCGCTTTCTTTCCCCATGCCTTTCGTCTTCGCCTTCGCCCCGGCCCCGTTGTTTGGCTGAGCCTATACCTGGACCATGTCTTCCACCGCCGAGTATCAGCGTCTGCTTTCCACGCTTTACCAAGCCTTCGTCGAGTTCCCCTACAGTGCTTTTACCACCCCCCGCCAGCTGGCTTCCGAGACAGTCGCTATGGCTGCCACCGCCACTGCCGCCGACTCCGCGCCCTCCCGCTTCACCATTGGCCCTGCCCTCTTTGATTTGCTTCAGAGCCCCGAGACCGTGTCGTCCCGTCTTGCTGAAAACCCCAAAATCACCCCCGGGGAGGCTTGGAAACAGCTGTTTGGCAACCACAAGCCACGGAAGCCGGGCGACCAGGATCCTGCCGACATAGGTAAAGGCTCCCTGGCTGGCGAGGAGCTCTCGCGAGCCAGGCAATGCGGCAGATGGGGCCCGACCGAGCCGAGTGACCTGTTTGTCCGGGTACGTCTTCTGCCTCGTCCGACTCCCAAGAGGGGGCTTATGCTGATACCGGACCCCCCAGCTCTACCATGACGCGCTATGTACATTGGATGAGGATCTCGAACGGGGCGTCGTCAGCCCCTTTCTGATGGGAAGCCACGGCGTTGTCCCCCTGACTATTATTTCCGTGTACGTCTCCCCTTAGGCTCTCAGCCGGCCCCCATCCGGCTTCGCGCTCGCCGCTGACCGGGCCAGCATCCCGGATATTGTGAGACACATGGCCAACCTCATCGTGAGGGCGGACAAGGAAGTCTTCCTGGCCACCAACTTTTGGGTCAAAAGCGTGGCCTCGAGCTACATCACGCGCGCCATCAAGGAACTGTCACGCCGCGCCGGGGAGCGCGGCACCAAGGTCGTGGTCAAGATTCTATATGACCGCGGCAGTCCCAAGCAGCTCTTCGAGCCGCACTACCTGGTGCCGGAGAAAGAGTACACCAGCAAGGCGGTCGGCCTCCCCGCCGCCCAGGAGATACCGAACGTCGATATGCAGGTCATGAACTACCACAACCCCGTCCTGGGCACGTTTCATTCCAAGTTCATGGTGGTGGACCGCAGGATCGGCATTTTGCAGAGCAACAACATCCAGGACAACGAGAATGTGGAAATGATGGTGCAAGTCGAGGGGCCGATTGTGGACGCCATGTACGACATGGCTTTGCTGAGCTGGCACAAGGCCCTGGAGCCTCCGATGCCGAACCGCGCCAGCCCGGCCGCCAAGGCTGGAATCAGCTGCTTCGGCCCAGCTCATGATCGCATGTTTGCACCGGACGGGTCTCTGGTAGGCCACTCGGTCATCATCCACGCCGATAAGCTGCTGGACCGCGCGGGCGCATACGGTCTGATGGCGGATCAGGCTGTCATACAGGGAGGCGCCCCTTCAGCGTCGCCGAGCTCGGATCCAGAGGCGTTCGGGAATGGGCCAAGCGTATCCAACGGCACGACAAACGGCGTACACGTCAACGGCGCGCACACCGCAGAGAGCCCGGTGAACGGCCTCGGCAATGGAACTCGTAACGAGGGTAACGGCAACGGCAACAGCCAGTCCCTCCCCGCAACGGACAAGCATCCCTCCACGCCAGACCAATTACCCGAGTTCAATGCGGCGGAGGAGCACTACGACGAAGACCTGGCCGGCGAGGTGGCCCGCATCCAAGCGTCAGTATCGCCCCAGCCGGGCGAGACGCGGCTGCAGGCCGTGACGCGGCACCTGAACCACACCTACAACAAGGGCTTCGAAGGGGACGCCCCGGAGTGCGACCCGCGAGAGGAGATGACGCCGTACATCCCGCACGCGGCCCACGACCCGATTCCCATGGTTCTGGTTAACCGGTCCCCGTACGGTCGCCCGAACAACAAGTCGCTCCTGAACCCGCAGAACGCCGCCTGGCTCTCGGCCCTCCGCAACGCCCGGAAGAACGTCTTCATCCAGTCGCCCACGCTCAACGCCGCGCACCTGGTGCCCGCCATCGTCGAGGCGTGTGAGCGCGGCATCGACGTCTACTGCTATATTTGTCTTGGGTACAATGATATCGTAAGCTTGCCGCCCCCCTCTCCCCCCTTTTTTCGGCTGGTCGGACGGGCGGAACAGGCCTCGCTTCTTCCGCCTCTCTCTCTCTCTCTCTCTACCCTAGCCCCCTTTGGCTGACGCTGGCGGCGCAACCACCGCAGGGCGAGCTTCTCCCGATGCAGGGCGGGCACAACGAGATGATCGCACACCAGCTGTACCGGCAGCTGTCGGCGGCGGGGCGGCAGCGTCTGCGCTGGTTCTGGTACGTGGCCAAGGACCAAACGCGGCCCGTCGTGGCCGGGACGAGCCGGCGCTCGTGCCACATCAAGCTCATGGTCGTCGACGAGCGCATCGGCATCGTCGGCAGCGGCAACCAGGACACGCAGAGCTGGTACCACAGCCAGGAGGCCAACGTCATGCTCGAGAGTCCCGCCGTCTGCCGCGCCTGGATCGACGCCCTGCGCCGCAACCAGAACACGCACCGCTACGGCCAGGTGAGCCAGGCCGACGGCGTCTGGCGCGACCCCCACACGGGCGCCGAGGCCGAGGGCGCCACCGGTGTCGACCCCGGCCACTTCAGCTGGGGCAAGGGCGTCGTCGGCGCCGTGAAGCGCTTGCAGGGCAAGGGCGGCTTCTGAGGCGGCTGGACAGGCGGGCGGACGGAAGGGTGCGGGGGTAGGATCGACGGAAAGCGTCCTGGGGTATTGTTTTCTTATCGGACGAGGAGCGTGCACACCATTACCACATACCCAATATCATTGCCACTGTTCACTTTAATTGCGTCAAGCCTCTTCCGGAGGCAGTGTGCCACCCGTTTTCTGTGTGCCGTGACGGTACGTCTACACCACGTTAGGGTAGGATGAAATCTGGGAACTAAAGTTACATGTCATTAGTTTGGAGCTACGGCCCTCTCCTTTTTAATTTCGAAACGCTCCCTTGGCGAGCGAGAATAGGCTCGCAAAGCCCGAGTCGGAGCCTCCCTGCGACCGCCGGTCCTCCTTGTCCTCGCGGCGCTCCTCGTCGGCCCGCGCCCGGCGGCGGTGGCGGCGGCGGCGCTCTCGCTCCTCGTCGTCGGCCTCGCCCGACCGCACCGATGCCGACTCGTAGCCGTTGCGCGCGTCGAGGTGCCGCGACGACACGCCCGAGGGGGCGTGTTCGCGCGGTCGGTCGTGAGCATGGGCGTGGTGGCGTCCGGGCGGGCGGCGGGACCGGTCCTCGCGGCTGCTGCGCGAGGGGCCTCGTTCCCGCGTCGCGGGGCTGATCCAGTCCACCGGGGCGGTGCCTTCATCGGACACAACGAGGGTCGACATGGTCGTCGTCGTCGTTGATGTCGGCGTCGCCACCTCCTCGACCTGGATACTGGGAGGCGGCCGGCCGACTTCCCCGGCGGGCCCAGCGCGCGCTGGCAGGGCCCCGTTGACAGCACTCGCGCGGTCTCCGCCCGTCGCCGGTTGTGGCACGGCGGCTGGCTGTGGCACGGCGGCTGGCTGTGGTGGGGGTGCGTCGTGGGTGGCCCGAAAGGTGGCCAGGGGGGTATAGAAGGTGGCGGCATATTGGCGGCGCCGCTGTTGCCAGACCAGTGAACAGGACACGCGTATGAGCTCTTCGATCTCGGCCTGAGTAAGAGGAGGTTCAGCGGGGGGGTTCTGGCGAGCGCATGGCTGGGGGAGGAAACCCCTAAGCCGACGGCCGGGGCAGGTCCCGTAAGGGGGCGTCTTCCCGGTGAGTGGGGACAACTTACGTGCGTGATGCTGGGCTCCAAGACCAGCCGCCCGTCGCGCCTCGCCCGCGGAACGATGCCCATCTGGTCCAGCGCCTCGGGCCGCACCCACTCCTCTCCGACGGCTACGTACTCGCGCCGGGCGGCATCGCCATCGTCGCCGGCGGCGGCCGGGGCCGGGAAGAACTGGGGCTTGTACGCGGCGTGGTAAAACAGCACGAAGACGGGTTTGGAGTCCAAGAACCACGTCTCGCCGAGGTCTGGTGTAGGGGGCGCGCGGCCATGTCAGTCAAACCCACTTCACTCCCCCCAATTTGATCCCCCAGGTGTGGGCCAACTTACCCGAGCCACGAACGTAGACCATAGCCAACCCGTGTCCATTGGAAAGGGTGTCGAGTATATCGGTGCCGCGCACCGCCGACCGGTCGTTGACTAAGGACCCGAGGACCGCCGTCCCGTCTAGACCGTGGCACGCGGTAAAGTCGTCGGCGTTCCAGATCATGCCTGCGTCGCCGCCGCCGCCCTGGCGCGCGAGGCTGAGGCCGTGGTCCAGGGCGTCGAGCCGCGGGGCCGCCACGTCCTTGCCCTCGTTCAGCTCATAGGCGGGACGGAGCACCAGAACGGTCGGCTTGTCAAACTTCCGGCTCGCCGGGTTCGGCGGAGGGCGCGGATACCGGTAGGAAATCCTTGGGCCCGGGTAAGGGGCAAATTTCCCACCAGCATAGCTTTGGAAGCCGCCAGGGAGGGTCTGATTGAGGTAGCTTCTTCGGTTTGAGGAATAAAAGCGGTCGAAATCGTTTCTGTAGGCACCGCTGGAAGGCGAAAACGGATCAGGAAACTCGTGCGGGTGCGAGCGTGACTCGGGCTGGGGGAAAGACCTCGGGTATTTGGGAGGACCTCTCCGCTCCGGGGGAGGGGAAGGGGTTCTCCTCCAACGATAGCGATCACTGGAAGGCCTCGATCTCTCCTGTATGCGTGGCGCCTCGGTGTCGCCAGCCTGCGATTCCTGACTCCAACTCCGGCGCCGCGACATACGGATGTGGGGTCTTTCACCGTCGGAATCGTCTTCAGAACTGTACGAATCGTAATAGTGCGCTTGCTGGGAAAAAAGCGCCGTTAGTGCTTTACTAGAGGAGGGTAAAAAAGGCACAGGGACTCACTGCGTCAGGAACACTTGCTTCTAGAGCAATGGCTAGGACCTTGCTCCGTATCATCTCCTCGTCAGGAACGACCGTGTCGTTTGGGGTCGCTTCCTCCCCGGCTTTGATCTCTTCCATGTTAAGAGACGTCCATTGCAGTAGCAGTTGGTCTACGACAAGTCCGGCCTCTGACGAGTCCTGGTTCGTCCGTCCCGACTGCTCTTGCGTTGCCCGTTCCCTCCTGGCCCTGCGCTCGGCCACACGATGCTGGCGGTGGATCGCATATTCGGCTTCGTCGGCGGTTGACATTAAATCTTCGAATTCGGTCTCATTTAAGCCACCGCTGTCTTTCCGTTCCTCTTCCCTGATCACGTTCGGGGTGCCATTGGTCTTGCCCGAACCCATATAAGAACCTCCCGCAAAGACAAGATCGTAGAGAAGAGCTGCGGCGTCAAGATGCGCGTTGCGACTGAAGGGCGTGATGGTATGCTTTCTTTCTTCCTCCCGTTTCGGGGCAGGCGATGGGATGGGAAGTGCGTCTCCCTTCCCTTCCTCTGGGTACGTGAAGTCTTCTACGTGCGGCGGTGGTGGTATTACGTATTGGTTTCGAGTACCGGTAGTCGTCGAAGACCTCTTATGCAGGCCGGAGGCAACGGGTGGCGACTGTTCATCGCGTCAGTTCGTCCGCCCGTTACCAGCTTGGGATATTTAGTAACCTGAACTTGGGAATCTGGCGGTACAGGCGCCGAGGGTGGAGCTGAGGCCCCGGTGTCTCTGTACGCTCGCTCATCATGACTATCGAGGGAGTCCCTGCAGTCTTGTACTAGGCATTCTGCCTGCTTCCGGAGTCGGCGCTGCGAAGACTTCATCTTGCTGCACGGGCCCGTTGGTCAGCAAGTTTACAAAAGGACTTTCCTCTGGGATTTTCCGTACTGCGTGGCATCCTTCTTCACAATACCCAGAGTCAAGATGACCACCTGCATGCTAACGGTGCTTTTGTGTGTATGTATATCGGCCAACAGCGACTTCGCCTTGCTCCACTTCAGTCGCTTCATTATGCTCTTATCCTCAATCATGTCGAGTATTTCGTCCTGGGTCTCCTTGATGCTCGAGACGACCGACATTATTCCGCGGAAGTAATGGCGTGAGGCGATGGCATGCCCGTCCGAGATGATTTCATGCAAGTGCTCGAGCGTACAGGTAAGACTGGCCATCTCTTTGGCGACCTCGCGCATTTGTCGGGGCGCATGGCGGACCGTCTGCACCAGCGTGTACAGGGAGGACACGAGCGTAGCGCCGGCCGTCGAGATGCCGGCAATACCAGAGATGACGGACAGCGGATCCATGATAGCAGCAATAATGCGTCGAGGTCAGCTTCGTGTCGATACAGGCGCATCACGAGCCCTAGCAGATGAACACCCGCTAGGACCTGTGGTTCTTATAATTCCCAAGCGGGCTATCCATACCTTGCGGCTGCGGCTGCGGCTGCGGCTGCGTGATCTCTCGAGTCTGCCTCGGCCAGCCAATTTGACCAGGGCATCGTGCGAGAAGCCGGGGTGTCTTTGTCAGCCCGCAGCAATTAAGAGGCATCCCAATGCACTCCGCCACCACCAAGACCTATCAGCCCAACGATGACCAAGCAGAAGCGAGACGGGCAAGTTAGCCAACGGCCATTCGGGGGTGTTCCTCGATTGCAGTGCATCTTGTATTCCCAAGAGGCACCCTGACTTCGAGGTCCTCCAAAGCCTGGCCTCGTCTGTTCGTGCGGGGCTTGGCAGCGCGGTGCGCATCCCTTAAGTATTTGCCGCAAGGCAACAAAACAAGGCAAACGCGAGAGTCAGACCGCGGCTCCAGTATGGCTCTACTTCAGAAAGCGGAATCAGCTTGGCTTTTCGACGGCAGATTTCTTATCAAGACTCACCAGAGTCACCTCAAAGCAGTGGTCTTCTCAATTTGGGGGGGGGAGAAAACTGAATGGATTTATACACCAAAGCTGGTTGTCCCCTAGCAAGAAAAAGGGTATCCTGTCCAAACAGGGGTAGCTAGAATATGAAGATGTACGTCGACAGGCGGCACGCAGAAGGAATATGAGGGTCTAGAGAAAGCGGATGCGAGATGGATGGAAACGAGCGAGGTGGTTGCGTGGGGGCCAAAAACCTGGCACTTATTGATTAGCTCCGCATATGGGATAATACTAGGGTAACTAACCATCTACGTAACTGTAATCGAGAAGGCGGTGTTGCACCTCCCGGGTTAGGCCTCCTTCCCGATCACGCAAGCCAAGACATCAGATGCACTTAGAAGGCCACAAATCTATGACTGAGTATATATGAGCTTTTATGCCCCAAAGAAAAGTCTAGATGGCGGGCATACAGTTTGTTCCGAGATCTACGACCCAGCACCAATAACGCAATCTAGACTAGCCCATAGTCATGGGCGCCTCACCGAGTGCGTGGCTTGGAAGCTTCTTAATGGGCACCAGAAGGGAGAACGCGAAGGCCGTGCCGGAGAAGGCCACCGCCACGGCGAATGCAGCCTTTATGCCCGTCATGTAGGCCTGGAGGACTCCGGGGAGGACGTCGGGAGGAAACACATTATGTAGCTCTGACGCGCCCGTCATGAGCACAAGACCCGGATTAACCGTAGGCGCCGTCTTGGGTAGCTCGGCAAGCAGCCGGTTCACAAAGGCCGCCTGGCCTGATGATGTGCTCACAGCGCCTCCGATTGTTTGAAAGACTGGCCGGAATGCGCAGTTAGTGCCGAGGAACGGCAGGATGAGAGGCAAAGAAGAGAAAAGATGGAAACATACACAGGAGATTGGCCGTAACGGCCGAGATGTCCTCGGCACCCACGTTGGCCTGCGCCACGGTCAAGCCGTGCATGATGGAGAAAGCCATGGCGGCGCCCGTGAAAAACTGGTAGCCAACCCATTTTGCCGTCGGGGAGCCAATGTCGAGCGTGTAAATGAGCCCAATGGCGACGGTCGACAGCATGGAGCCCACCAGCATAACGGGCATGGCGCGCCCCGTCTTCATGACGACGCCGCCGCCGACGAGAGCAAACACGGCGGCGGCGAGAACGAGAGGCAGGTTGTTGACACCGGATTGGATGGGGCTCGCCTCGAGAATGCTCTGGAAGTAGATAGGCAGGTAGTAGAGAAGAACAATGTAGCTGCCCATGAAGAAGAACTGGTAGGGCGCCGTGGACCAGAGCGAACGCTGCTTATAGAGGCGCGGCAGCATCATGGCGTACTCGCCCAGCCAGATCTCCCAGGCCGCGAGGGCGAGGGCAAGGAGGCCGGCGCCGACGAGCAGGCCGATGACTTCGCTACTGCGCCACGGGTGCGTGGTGCCGCCGTACTGGAGGCCCAGGATGAAACAGGTGATGGCGCCCATGGCCAGGGCGATGCCGACGGGGTCCATGTGCAGCAGCTTCTGGTGCCAGGCCATCTTGGGCGGGTTGGGGTTGACGGCGGCGGGCAGGCTGAAGAAGAAGAAGACGGCGACGGCGGCGACGCCCCCGATGGGCAGGTTGATGTAGAAACACCAGCGCCAGGTGACGCGGTCGGTGAAGGCGCCGCCGATCAGGGGGCCCAGGACGGCCGAGAGGGCGTACGTCATGCCGATGACGCCCATCATCATGGGGCGCTTGGCCGGCGGGATGGTGAGCGAGACGATGCTGGTGCCGCCGACGGAGAGGCCGGCGCCGCCGAGGCCAGAGATGGCGCGGCCGACGACAAGCGTCTTGGAGTTGGGGGCCACGCCGCAGAGGAGGCTGCCGACCTCGAAGACGAACATGGAGACCAGGAAGCTCCACTTGATGTCGAAGTACTTGTACAGCTTGCCGGCCGACGTGTGGGCGGCGCCGAAGGTCATGAAGTAGGCAGCTGCGTACCAGGACACATCGGACAGGCCGTGAAACTCGTCGGTGATCTTAGGGATGGCGGTGCCGACGATGGTCTGGAACGCGCGGCGACGCCGCTGTTAGTGGCGGGCCGTTGCGGGGGCCGGGCCGTTGTGGGGCCGCTGGGACGGCCCACGGGGGTGGAGACGTACCTGGTCCAGAGCGATCAGGAAAACCGCGACGATGGAGGCGCTAGCGAGCAGCACCAGCTTGAGACCCTGCGGATATTGGTTTTCGGCCATGGCCTGAGTCGACGATTCACTGCTGTGGGCTCTGTCTGCCACGGGGGCCTCCATGGTCGACACCTGGGACGACTCGGCCCCGCCCACAGCCGCCGTTGCAGCCCCTTTCTTCTCTGTGAAGTCCGTCATGATGGACGGGCTGTCGATGCACGCGTGGGAGCCTCGGCCGCCAGCGGCACACGCAAGGAAGCAAGCGAGAGGCTAGATAGAGGGAAGGACGAGTGGGCTGTTGCAAGGCAAACCTATACAAGGATGTATGTACAGATCAAGCTACTCATGTACAGTATGTAGGTTTGCGCAACGATCTGCACCGCCAGGACAATTCCACGGCGACACTTGCACCTCCTTTTAGTAAAGACGCCCTGGAGAGCCGGCGAAACAGGAGTCCTTGATCGGGGCAACTGTTGCGCCGAACGGAGGCAAGCCGTCTTGGCGGTGGCTTGCACCTAGCGATAGCATCGCTTACGGCCGTAACTCGCCCCGGGGCCGAAGTTTCGGCCCCCACTTAAAATCACCGATCAGTTCGAGACCTTTCACTATGTACCAGCACTTGGCTATGCAACTCACGACCGGCCTTCGGCCACAATGAAAATCACAGACGCCCGGTAGCATCTCTGCGTTGCGTACTACGCCGACTGGCCCGGCCATTTCGAGCCAAGATGCCATCGAAGGCAGACTGCCACGAGCGGGACAAGATGTGTTGACGACCCTGACAGTGCATCGGCGCTGGCCAGTCTTTTCTTAAGCTGCTACCAGCTCATCCCTTGCTTCCCTCGAGAGTTTACGCTCTTCCTTGATAGCAAGAGCGGAACTGACGAACCGGCATGGCAGCGCCTGGACCCTGACGAATCCCGCCAAGTTGCACCCCGAGGTGGTTGTGCAGGCCGTCGCGGCAAGGAACCGCAAGCGGGCCGAAGAATTCGCCAAGCAGCACGGCATCCCCGATGTCAGAGATTCGTACCAGGATATGTGACGTGACAATCGGCCTGGCTCGGCCGGCCCGGTGGCTACAGCCATGGCACTGACACAAGGCACAGAAATCCTCGATGACCCCAAGATTGACTACGTCCTGGCCCCTCTGCCCAACTCTCTACACTTCGAGGGGGCCGTCAAGGCCGTCCAGGCTGGCAAACATGTTCTGCTTGAGAAGCCGTCTGTGTCCAGCGCGACAGAGGCCACGACACTGTTTAACCTGCCCGAATTCCACGGTCCCAGTCCCCCCGTCATCCTGGAGGCCTGCCACTTCCGGTTCCACCCCGTCTGGGCGCTGTTCCGGTCCCTTGTCACGCCCGCCGACGTCGTCCACGTCGACACCTTCTGCATGATTCCGTGGTGGATGGTGACCAAGGACCATATCCACTTCAACTACAACCTGGCCGGCGGCACTATGATGGGGATGGGCACCTACAACTTTGCCGCGCTGCGCCTTCTCTTTGACGCCGAGCCCGAGGAGTGTCTCAGCTGGGATACGGAGGCCTTCACCGAGGGCGTGCACCACGACTGCGACTACAACTTCAAGGCCCGGTTCCGCTTCCCCAACGGCGGCATCGACGAGGCCTACAGCACGCTCCAGGGGCCGACCATCTGGCAGCCGTCCCGGGCCACCGTTGTGCACCGCCAGGTCGCCGTGCCCAACGAGACGCTCCCGGCGGCGCATGAGAAGCCTGTCACGCGCGAGGTGACGGTTCAGGGCTGGATCCATGCCATCTTCTGGCATCGCGTCGATGTCAAGGAGACGTTTGTCATCCGCGACCGCGATGGCGGAAAAGTCCTCAAGACGTGGACCGAGGGCCGGTCCCACAAGGCTTACACCTTCAAGGAGGCGGGCGGCGGGCTGGCCGAGATGCCCGGCGAGAAAGACACCTGGATTTCGTTTAGCTACCAGCTCGAGGAGTTCGTGAACCGAGTCAAGGGCCGCGATACGCGGTACTGGGTGGAGAGGAACGATTTTGTCGATCAGATGAAGATGATTGACATGGCCTACGCGAAGAGCGGCCTGGGAATCCGACCGACCAGTTCCTTTGAGGCCAAAGGCAAGGTTTAAATACGGAGGCTATCCTCCAGTACTTGTGGGAGTGGCCTGGGGATCGGGCTTTTGATACTTTTGTGCAGACACGGAATGAGATACACGTCCCAAGGCCCGAGCACCGTACTGCCGTTCGACCCTGCCGTTTGCTCTGGGCCAATGTACTACTGATCCGGTTTGCCCAAGTTCGAAAAGGTTCCATAAATGCCACCAATAGAGGACAAAGTCCGCAAGGCTGGTGCAAGCTCGAAGTCATGGGACCTTAGAACCGTTTCTCACGGGCCCAGCATGGAAACTGTTACAGCCTCACTGCCATGTGTTCCGTTGGTGTGCAAAACGACACCCAGCTTCAATACCTGCAGTGAGAACGGCGAATACGTAGAAAATGGGATGGGAAAGCTACAGCTCCCGACATATCTCGATGTATGCAGATTTCCAAGCGATAGGCAACGTCGAGGAAGCAGATGAGCTCGGCATCGACTCGCTCGTGGCGGTGGAGGTCCGCTCATGGTTCCTCAAGGAGCTCAAGGTGGAAATTCCGGTCTTGAAGATCGTAGGCAGCGCTACGGTTATGGAGTTGTGCGAGAGAGCATTCGAGAAGCTCGCACCGGAGATGCAGCCTGGACCCATTGGCACTCCAGTCAAGCCTGAACCGACGGCAACGTCGTCGTCGCCTTCTCGGCTGCCAACGACGCCATCAAAAGAGGACGAAGTCGCGGAAAGTGACTCCGCCTACACGCCCGCGTCCGTAACCAGCGACGGGTCTGACTTCCCACTTGAGACTCCAGGGACGACCATGGCTTACTCGGGCCCGGCCACCCCCAACCCGAAGTCCAGCAGCCTCGCCTCCGGCAACGATGGCCCCGCGTCAGGTGGCCTCTTTTCCCCGGCACCCAAGCACCAGCCCGACACCAAGGCGGCGGCGGCCCCTTGCCGATTCCTCAAGAGCGAGCGGATATCCCTCTCCCAGTCGCATTTCTGGTACCTGCGGCACATGCTGGACGACCAGACAGCGCCCAACGTCACCTCTTCCTACTGTTTGACGGGAGACTTGCGTATTGGCGACCTCGAGAAGGCCATCCGCGTCGTCACCACGCGGCACGAGGCGCTACGGACGTGCTTCGTGGGCGACGAAGCCGACCCCGGCGAGGCCTACCAGAAGGTCATGCCCAGCTCTCCCGTGCGTCTGGAGCGCAAGAATGTGACATCGGTCGAGGCCAATAGTTATGTACGTAAAGGCTGCTCAGGATCCACCACGTGCCAGCAACCCGCGCTACTTCCTTAGATCCTGCAGAATACCCGATACGTTCGCGAAATTGAATTCCTCCAGAGTTTCCTCCCACAACCGGTCCCTGAGCATCTTACCATCTGTCGTGTAGCACAGGCTTGGATAGCTGACGGTGTGCCACGTGTTAGAATATATCAACAGGCCCACCCTGCCAACGGTTGAGAGACCACGGGGGAAAAACGGGACGACTCACGGCTTGATGGTCCATTCGCTCAGGAAAGAGCCATGGCTGGCGGACCCTTGGGAAATGCCATCGATGTAGGTCGTGGCGGCGACCTCAGGCTTCCGCGCGCCCATGATGAACTGGATCACGGCCATGGCCTTGCGAAGGATGAACGGTTGCGTGCTGAAGAAGCCGGTCCCGCCCGTCATGCCGGGGTTCACCATGTTGATAAATACCCCCGTATCCACGGCCTCGGCCAGCTTCCAGACGAAGAGTATCAGGAGGAGCTTCGATATGCCGTACCATCGGGGCTGGGCGAATTCCTTGGGGTTGTCAAAGCGCGACAGCACGGGCCCAGACGTCTCGATCGGCGTCGAGTATACCATGTCGGACCCGACGAGGGAGAGCGTGGCTGTCCTGCCACTCTGCTTCTGTGCTTCCAACACCGGCAGGAGCAGAATGGCCAGGAGGGCAGTGGAGAGGTAGTTAACCTGGATGGTGCCCTCGTGCCCCGACGGGGCCGTGGCAAAAGACGCCTTGAGAAGGCCTGCGTTCAATATGACGATGTCGAGGCGTGGCAGTTGGGCGCACCGGCTGGCAAACTGCTGAACCGAGTCGTACGACTCCATGTCTACCACCGAGACGCTGACGGTGGAAGCGGGAAACTCTTTCCGGAGCTTGGCAGCCGCCTCGTCGCCGCGGGTTTGTGACCGCACGGCCACGACGAGGTGGGAGAGTCCCACGGAGAGGAGGTGGCGCGCCGCATGGAAGCCGATGCCCGTGTTGCTGCCGGTGACGACGGCGTATTGGCCCGCGAGCCGCAGGTCCGGCAAGGGTTTGGGACGAGCAAGCTGGCGGCGGATGAGGCCGAGAAAGGATGCCTCGCCTGAGGCTTGCGTCTCGAGGGCTAACGACATGACGATGGCTAAGCTGTGAAGATCGAGCCACGGGTGAACCGACCGCCTCAGCTAGTACCCGGTAGCGGAGGTACTAGTCGAGATGATATCCATCCACGACAGCCATGCTCGCATGTTCACAACGGCTAAAGAATTGGGTCGTCACGCTTTGCCAGCAAATATAAGTCGGCGACTATGGCTGCAAAGCACCGAATGCATATCTTGGTGTCGTACCGTCGGTCAGATTTATTGCACCGACTTCCGACTACGAAGGAGCCAGGCTGAAAGTACCAAGGTACATAGGTATATAAGCGAGTACCTGAGAGGAACCATTACCCGGGCCGCCCCGTTGGTGCTATTTTATTAGATCCGAAACCAGGATCCCACGCTTGCCAAATTCGGCCTCTAGAACGCCGCCTTTCTCGATTTATGTAAGTAAAATCCGTCCCGGCCTCACGCGTCCTTCGCCCATCAAGCAACACTGAACGCGCCCCTTCTTAAAGCAAAGCCCAAAGGACCGCCCCTGTGCGACAATTCCGACTCGGAAGCAGGCTTCGGGCCCCATGACGGCCTCCCTCCTCCACGTCCAAAAGATTGATCCATTTTCTCGGCCGTTCTCCATCTTCGCCCGGGGAGGCAAAAAGTAAACTTCGCAAGCTATGCCCACTGCTGGAATCGAACCAGCGATCTCATCATCACCGGAGGTGTTACTAGTGATGCGCTTTACCACTAAGCCAAGCGGGCCGTGGTGTTCACAAGTCTCTGTTGAACGCCGATGGAAGAGAGACGGCTTATTGACTGCTCTGTAAAAAGGCGGTGATAGTAGTATTGATCAGGGATTGGCCCAGACGAAAAACAAAATATGTGCCGCTGCTAATTGGCTTATGTGGTTGTGTACATACACGAACGTGTCATGCTCGAAGGGGGCAATTCATAAGCTCTCCTCTCTCGAGAAGCCCGGCCGCTATTTCTGTTGTGGCGGGCGACCAGTCATGTAAATCGGAGGAACGGGTACCTCATTATACTCACGAATACTAGGTTCTGATTCACCGTGTCGAGATTGTCTTACTTTATATCGTGGCAGACCCAGCGAGAGCCGCTTCCATCCGCAAGAGATGTGTGTCGGTAGGATCCCTGCGGAAAACTATTCAAACAACAGAACAGGAGTCGTTCCATAGTCCCTCGGCTGGCATGTTGTCGGACATTGTCAACACGGAGAACTTATTCCCCGCTGCGCGCCTGTGTTGTCACGGCAGGGTGTTGTTTAAATACAGAGCCGGTGATGACGCCGAAGGGGTTCTCCTAGCAACCCTGAGGCCTTCTCCTCTAAATGTCTGCTGAGGACCCGTCATTGGCCAGACTTGGCGAAGCAGACAGCTTAACTTGTCTACTCGCAACCCCTTGTCATCTGATTGTGGCCGCATACTACTATAATCCCCATCTATTCCAGGGGCAATTTGACAGTGGCGCTCCCACGCTGGGATTCTACGCCGCCTGGTGACTGATGAAGATCCAGAGAACCTGGCCAAGAATGGGACGCCGAAACCTGTCGAGCTTGACATCGCTCCCAACACCTATACGGCTAAGGTGCAGGCCGAATACGGTCGCAATGTGTACAACGTATGTCTACACCGTGGTCGATGTCCCTGCGACGACTGAAATCTCGGAAGAGGTCCAACCCGTTCTGCGGCTTCCGGAGCGAGTCGCCCACGATCTCGCCACCCACTGGGCAAGCATGGTTTATGTGCCGCATAGGCAGGCCAGGACCGCGGCGCCGGTATACCCGCTGCTGCTCTTCCTCATGGGATAAAATTGCCGCCGCGAGGTGGAGCAAGAGAACTACGTGTGGACGCTGAGCTTTCTAGGCCGGCAGGTCGGCCTTCCCCCGAGACTCTTCGTCGAGTTACTGATAACGCTCGAGTCCCAGACCATCAAGGAAGTGAGCGACGCCTCCCTCACATATGCGCACAGAAACACCTATTGGCTTAGAGAGCATTTCAAGACTGTGCCCAGGCGCCTCAAACTTTTGGTAAGACCCTTGCTTCGGTCGGAATGCTGAAGATGCCCGCCACCTGCGTCGCGGAACGACCAATGCACTCCGTGGCGAGTGGCATGCAATCCTTAACCCGGATCCAAGCGCGGACGACTCGGATTCCTCCGATAAAGAACATAATGATCAATTAGCTATCTCCGGTTGCAAAGGTGAGTTTCATGGATACTTGAACAAGTACCTCGTGACGGGTGGTTATGGCCCCAGGAATGGGTAAGAGACAAGGCATCAAAAAGGTAATCCAGATTCTGTAATACGCATGTTGGCACAGCTGAGCCCTGAAGTCAGCAACGCGATACAATGGTCTCGACCGACCCTAGGCGAAATACGCAATCATGGATGCGCCACTCCGATTCTCTATCTCTGTAACCATTCCCGCGAAACAGACCGCAATGGACGGACTGGGGATGCAGGGAGCCGTCCGCCCCCCAATAGAGAGGCTCAGACACACAAGAGACACATGATAGAAAGGCGATCTCTCCTACTTAGCGCCATGACCGCGTGCGACTCCGGACCATCGATTGATCCACTCGAAAACCAGTCGGTGCCATTCCAGCGACTACATCTCCTGTCAGCCACTTATCTCGGGGAAAGATTCCTTGCACGCGGCAAGGACCTCACTTACATTCTCTTCCTTCAGAACCCAGTGGTTCTCGTCTGGGAAGTTGACGAAGCGGGCCGGCGTGCCTAAAGCCTTGAGTGCGTGGAAGGCGGCGATCCCGTCCGAGATGGGACACCTATAGTCCTCATCGCTATGGATGACCAGCATGGGCGTGGTCCCTATATCACATCATATTAGTCATCACATACAAGCCGTGACATTTCCCACCCCTGCCAGCCCGAGAGGGCGCCAACTCACATTGCTTGAGGAGTTCCGGGCGGGCGGGATTGTAGCGTTGCAGCCCCGCCTCGTTCTTCCAGAGGAGAGGCGGCCCGCCGAATGTCGCCTCCTCGTCGATAGCATCCGAAATGAGGACCGACGTCGGAATGTCGAACACACCATCGTGACAAACCATGGCCTTGAACTGAGTTGAGCCACGTAAGTAATGGGAACAGCGGAGGGGAATGGAGAGAAACAAAAAGAAACAAGAAGGCTCACGCGACGTCCAAGATCGTGTCCTTGCATCCAGTTGACCATGTAGCCGCCGTAACTCGCTCCAACGGCCACGGCGTTCTCCATGTCGATACCGGGAATGTTGTCTTCAACATACTCCACGCACTTCACGAGATCGTCGTAGGGCCGGCCACCCCAACCGTCATCGACAGCTATCATCTTCGTTAGCAGTGGATAGTACGCCCGGGTCCTAGGTCCTTGGCTCACCTGCGGCAAAAGCTTCGCCAAACCCTTTGCTGCCCGAGATGTTCGGTGCCACAACGATGTAGCCTTGCTCAGCCCACAATATACTGTTCCACTATTCTGTGTCAGCATAATTGCGGCACTTGAAGATTTAGAATGCCTTGACGAGAATCTTACCCGGTTGCTCCAACCGTCGTTCCATGAACCATAGGGACCGCCGTGGATGGCGAGACACAACGGGTAGCTCTTGGTTGCGTGGAAATCCCGTGGCTTGACCACCCAGGCCTGGATAGAGTGGCCCTCTGCTCCCTCAAAGTAAATAGACGTGACTTGCTTGCGAGAAAGACAGAGGTCCTCTAGGCCAGAGGTTTGAGGAATGATGCGCGCCTCCGATTCTGTTCCCTTTTCTGCGTCGATCACCTGGTAGATACAAGGCTCGGCCATGGTGGAAGACGTCACCAACAACTTGCCAGATTGACCTGGGAGCTGGCGCAATGGGTAATACGCCGACACGCTGCCACTTTGCAGTAGTGTCTCGGGTGCCTCGTCCGTCTGCAAGTCCAGCCGGTAGAGACCGACAATGCCGTGGTCAGTGGCGTCAACGTACAGAGATCGCCCGTCCGGAGAGAATTCGAAGCCATCCGGTTTCAGGTGCCAAGACTGCCTTCTTCCGGCGGCCAGTACATCGGTGGCGACCAGGGCCTTTTCGAGCTGAACGATGTAGATGGATACGTCACGCGAGTGCCCCTGGGGCGCTCGTTGGAACGCGATCAGTGACCCGTCGGGGCTGAATCGCGGACGGAAGTAGTAGCCCGGCAGCGGTTGGCCATGGACCGCCACAGGCTCGGGTCGGACTCGAGCGGCCTCGGAGAAGGAATGAATCGGCAGGTAGAAGAGACCGCTTGTCTGAGCGAATTTGTAGGGGACACGGGGCTTATGCCCCGTGAAGACGATTCCCTTGTCGCAGACGTCAAACGCGTCAGTGGGGTCGTCAACGTCGTACATACCGTTGGGAGCCTCCAGGCCGGTGTCGTGGCAAGCGTTTCTCAAAGGCTTGTTGAGTTTCCACCCTTCTGCCGTTTTGGAAAGAGTAGTGTAGAAGATTGCATGCTTCTCTTGCTTGACGTATGAGTCCCACTACGAACGCTCGTCAGCAGTGAGCGCCCGCGAGGGAGGGGATATGGGAATCAGGGTAGAACGAGGCCAACTCACAAACCGCACATCATAGTCATCGTAGACACGGGCCGTATGCAGTTTCAGACTGGTTTCGGGGTTGTACAGCCCTCCGTCCTCGGCTGCCAACCCAACGACCAAGAAAGCGACTGAGCCGTCTGGAAGGACCTTGAGTTTGAAGTCCGAGACGGGGGCATCGATCCCATCCGCTTTGTAGGCCGGCTTGGAAGGGTTGCTGGCATCAGCCATCATGACCGAGGTCGCGCCCTTGTCGTCTTTCTTGAGGAAGACAACGGTGTTGGTGCCATCGCCCAGCCACACCGCCTGGTGGGATTTCTCGTCTTCGAACAGCTGGTTCGATTCCCCGGTCTCGAGTTTCATGACCCGGATCTCTTTCCGGGAAGTTTTCTGGCCAACCTCATGGGTTGATTGCGTAAACAGGGCCAGCGTACCGTCGTGGTTTGGCACGGCCGGGCCTTTACGAGGCGCCGAGATGAGGCGCTCGGGGGTGAACTTGGGAGCAGGAGACGCCATGTTGGGTAATGGGCAGCAGCATGGGCATGGAAGATAGCGGGAATCACATCCAGCGAGAAGCGGCTGGTAGGCGGGGAAGGGAGCGATTTGAGTTGACAATTTGAGTCTGTTGATTCTCGCGCGGGCCGAGGAGTATATCTGGTAACGCAAGGATGTAAAGTCGTACGATAAGCAAGACAGTGTGTAAGTGAGAAGTCTGGATACACGAGCGAATCGCCGGATTGCACGGTTTAGTACGCCCACATCTGTCGGGCGAGAAGCAGCAGCACCGTTCGCTTATATCTATCTGGAAGAAGGCAAGGTGGAGGAGGCTAAACCAAGCAGCTTGCGGGCAATCACGCACTCCGCACCTCCAGTGTACCCTCCTCCCGCCCAATAAGGGAAGGTGGAAGAGAGACGGCGAGGCTCTTTGCGCGCAGGCGGACGGTACGGTCGCGTTGATTGGGTGCCTGGTCCCTGCGGTCAGCAAAAAGGTATGCAGGTGGTACTTTCAAGGGAACAACAGGCTGCCAGCATCGTGTAGCAAGGTTGTGTACCTACAGTATGGGAAGTTGGTGTTGGTTGGTATGGGGTCTTATTCTCATCCCATGTCTTTGGGGCTGTCCCTCGTTTCATTCCGGGACTAGGGCGGATGGAAAAGTCACTTGCAATCCATGTTCTTGGCCATGTGATCCTATGATATGCCTACTGTTGTATGCATTTTAGATAAGACGTACAGTAAGCTATAAGGTAATGGGAATGTCGCGAGATCCCCATCCCGTACCACGTTCATAATGTTCCCTGTAGAACGTATGAACGTACGTACATGAGGCATGGAGGTAGAAGGTAGAAAGCAAGTACTTACTACTTTATGTACCCCGTACATGAGATCAAATACCTAGTCCGGATAGGTTCAAGTAGTGGTACTTTCCGCTGGCGGGGACATTCAGTGCTCAGCCTTGGTAACGCCGTCCCATCTTAAAACCTTGGCACTCCCCGTCCCGCCGCTGGTTGGCCTCGAAATTTTGGGATCAATCGAGCCGTCTCTCTCAGCCTTGCGAGCAGTGCCGGTACCGCGACTGGAGCATCAACAACCCACCAGAGCAACACACAATAAACCGGCCGCATTGTCTCAGTCCGAGGTAAAGAGCCGTCTGTCCCCTACCTCTTCACCCTCCCATCTCGGTCTCCAGTATCTTCCACCCAAAAAATGAGGCTCACGGTCGAGCTCCTCCAGAACTCGCCGTCATGGCTCAACGCGCTGAAGGAGCGCGAGCTCGATCTCCGAGGTACGTTGTGAAAAGAGCAGATGCTACACGCTGTTGATCTATGCATCCCAAAACCGGCAAGAGACAGAGTTGATAGCCATTTTTTCTTGCGCCGCTTGAACAGGACACCGAATTCCCGCCATTGAGAACTTGGGCGTGGCAGGCGTACGTATCTTTTCTTTCTCTTTCTCTCCAGCCCCCTTCCTTGCGCTCGCGTGACGAGCGCGCTTTTCCCCTGCCCCGCCCCCGGCTCGCGCTGACGGACCACAGCCGCAAGATGCCATAGACTTCGTCGACAACGACATCCAGACGCTGGCCAACTTCCCGCTGTCTCCGCGCATACACACGCTCCTCCTCGCGCGCAACCGCATCGGCTCCATCCAGCCGTCGTTGGCCAACTCCATCCCCAACCTGACGAACCTGCAGCTCGAATCCAACAACCTGATCGAGCTGGCCGACCTGGACCCCCTGGGCACATTCCCACGGCTGACGCACCTGGTACTGAAAGACAACCCTGTTACCAAGAAGGACGTAAGTGGGCACCGACGCCCGATACAACCTCTCCCGCGTGGGCGCAGGAAAACGATGTCGACGGCGGCGCTGAGGCTGACACTCCCCCGTGATTTTCCTGCAGAACTACCGATACTGGGTGCTCTGGCGATGTCGATCGGTGCGGTTCCTGGACTACGCCAAGGTCAAAAAGGCGGAGCGCGACCAGGCGGACGAGCTCTTCGGCACGGCTGAGGAACCGACGGCGCTGGCGTCCAAGATCATGGGCATCAAGTCCAAGACGTTCGACGTGGCGGCGGGCGGCGGACCCGCGAGCGACCTCACGACGCGCATGTCGCGCATCAAGCTGACGGACAAGGAGAAGAAGCGGCTGCAGGAGATGATCCAGAAGGCCACGAGCCTGGACGAGATTACGAGGCTGGAGACGATGCTGCGCGAGGGCCGCGTGCCCCCCGGCGTCCATTTGGGCGATGAGATGGAGGAGTAGAGGCGCTGTGGCCCAGCGGAACTGCAAGTTGGGAGGGAGCGCCCCCCCTTGTTGATGGAACGGTGGTACGTTGGCGGCACCACCAAGACCCAAAAGGACTATACCCAGAAAGAGGGCAGTGCAAAATATAAGCATTCTTTATCGGTTACCCCACGTTCCTGGTGCTGAACCGGTACCCCCAACACCCTAGATCATAATACCCTGGTTTCCTCTAAAGCCGTGACCCGGGGTGCCCATTTCGTCCTGCCTCTGGGGAATTCGCCCGGCCGTGGCCTAGCCCGTCATTTCGACGTCTTCTCCTCCTCGCGCCTGCCGCATCTCCGTCTCCAACTGAATGTTGGGGTCCGCCGACTCCTCGCTGGGCTGCGGCCGCAGCGTGTTTCCGGCGCCGAGGAGCCCGGCGAGGTTGGCGGCCCCGTTCAGGCCGGAACTCGAGCGGCTGGCGGACGCCTTGTGCTTCTTTCCATTGGGCACGGGCAAAGGAGGCTCCTCGGCCTTGTTGGCCCGCTCGCCGCGCAGCTGGGCGCGGGTGGCGGCCGCCGAGGCCTTGATGTCACGGAACTTGACCGTCCGGGGCACGACGTCCTCTAGGAACTCCAGGTTGTCCTGGTGGTGGGCCGCATTTGCTGTGGCAGACGGTCAGCCTACTGCCAGATCTGCGATGCGCCAGGGCACGCGGGGGGAGGAGAGAGCGCTTACCAATGTCCTTGTATTGGATGTTGCGCCTGGGCTTTTTCTCCGTCTTGGCCTGCTTCAGGGCCTCGTCGGCGAGGTGCTGCACGAACATCTCCTATTCCGGCATTTAGTGAGAGCAACAATGGGAAGGGAAGACGTTCCGGTTGCCCGGGGCAATCTTACCGCGGCCAACGTGATGACAAAAGCTGCATTATTCGAGCAAATGCCGATGTCCTGATCTTGAGCGATGATCTTCTTCACTCGCGACACTGGTAAACGACGACGGCATGAGCGTCCCTGCTGTATACAAGAAGACGGACGGGGCTGGCAGGGAACCTACGGGGAAGTTGAGTCTGGCCGGTGACCTCCTTGCGGGGAGGAATAGCGGTTGTGTTGTACGGCATTCTGGTTGGTGGTGGTGATGTGATGATCCGTCCTTGGAGGCGGGTTGATCCTCACGCCCTTTCTCGACGTCTATGGAGAAACGAGGCCGTGAAGAGAGACTACCTAACGTTTTATCGCTCCGTCGTCAGTGCCCACTCACGACTTGAGATGGATTTATGCAAGATATATATGCATATGAAGTTGGTATCTAGGTAGGTTTAAAAGGAACCAGTGCTGGACCCGGTTGAGAAGCTGGAAGGTCGTGTGCTTGTTCATCACATAAGGGGTATGGATGCCAGTGCATGGCGGGCTTCGAGATATCCCATGGAACACTGACCTTTGCGCTTCCCACTGGTTAAGCAGATCTGAGGTATGCGATGGTGTACAGTCTGTTGGTTAGATACCACGGTGGAATCGAGTATCAAAGTCAGGTACACCGTCTCTCCGCAGGTAGGATAGGATGTCCACTCCTTCTTCGGATTACGCCAGATCGATGGATGAGCGACGCGTCAGAATTGGCGAAGACGCGCGCCTATTAAAGTACATGGGATGGATCCGACTATCTTAGTACCTAATGTATAAGGTACACCTACCTTATGTTGCCCGTGACTTCTTCAATGGGACACGGTGGAACTGTAACTCCACCCGCTGGGCAGCCCAGGGCATCGGGGCTCCAGTGCAGCTGTCGCCGCAGGTCCAGCACTTGGACCCCTCTGAAGCTGCCGCATCGATACATGCACGACCACAGGTGCTTCTATCTGCTTACCCGTGATCACTGAGCCAGACACATGGGAGGTGGCTAATCAGAACCTCCCATTCCCTACCACGCCGCCCTAGCTGAGGTCCAGGCTCGCCAAGCACTCTCTGCATCCCACCTCCCATGCTGTCCGTCGGATTACGTAGCTGCAACTCCCGAAGAAGCCGCATCGAACAATTCGCTCTACGTCGTAGGTAGAGCTCATGTTTGCGAGCCTCGAGTGCGACCCCCAGCTGTCGTCTACCGTGCTCCGAGCCTCGCTACTGCGACGCGACCATGGTGAATGAGCCTTTGCCATGACTTCCCGATCGACCTCCTTCACGGCCCGCAATCCTCAACCCGTTCGCCGACCCTCGTCCCTCACCTCGCGACTGTCCTTCGCCGTATCGACGGCCGAACGCGGCGAAGGCGCCGATGTGCCCGTGGCCCAGGCCCAGCAGATTGACGAGGAGATTGCCGAGATCAAGAGATATGAGGTTGGTCGCCCCGCGGCGCCCTTCCGGGGGCCTGTGGTTTTCCGGGACCCTGTCTTGACCGCCTGGCTATCGGAATGCTGACCTCAGCTCGCTGCAGGACTTTACAACCATAGGTATGAATGTGACGCCGCAACCAGCCGACGCCCTCCCACCGGAAATACTGACCCTAGTCCATAGATTGGGTTCAGGACGCCGCACAAGAACAGCTGCGCCGCAAAGCGCGCCGGCGCAAGAATGCCGGCCTCTATGCCCACAGCAAGCCGACTTGGCGACACCGCCTGCGCGAGTCCTACGACGCCGCCCAAGGCTGGATCGTCGTCACCATCATAGGCGCCGTCATCGGGCTGAATGCCGCCTTCCTCAACATCATTACCGAGTGGCTCGCTGACATCAAGCTCGGCCGCTGCAAGACCGCCTTCTACCTCAACGAGAACTTTTGCTGCTGGGGCGAAGATAACGGCTGCGCCGACTGGCAAAGGTGGACGGGCTTTGAGCCCGTCAACTATGTCGTGTACATCATGTTCGCCACCGCCTTCGCCTTCACGTCGGCGACCCTTGTCAAGTCCTTTGCGCCCTACGCCGCCGGCTCGGGCATCTCCGAGATCAAATGCATCATCGCCGGCTTCGTCATGAAGGGCTTCCTGGGCCTCTGGACGCTCGTTATCAAATCCGTGGCCCTGCCCCTGGCTATCGGCTCTGGTCTGTCGGTCGGAAAAGAAGGACCCAGTGTTCACTACGCCGTCTGCACGGGCAATGTCATCTCCAGGCTGTTTGAAAAGTACAAGCGCAACGCCTCCAAGACCCGCGAGATCCTGAGCGCTTGCGCCGCCGCGGGCGTGGCTGTCGCCTTTGGCAGTCCTATAGGGGGCGTGCTGTTTTCTCTCGAGGAAATGTCCAGCTATTTCCCCCTGAAGACCATGTGGAGGAGCTACTTCTGCGCCTTGGTGGCCACCGCCGTCCTAGCCGCCATGAACCCCTTCCGGACGGGCCAGCTCGTCATGTTCCAGGTCAAGTACGACCGCTCGTGGCACTTTTTCGAGGTCCTTTTCTATATCATCCTGGGTATCTTCGGTGGCCTGTATGGCGCTTTTGTCATGAAATGGAACCTACGCGTCCAGGCCTTCCGCAAAAAGTATCTCACCAAATACGCGGTCCTCGAGGCGACGCTGTTGGCCGCCGGCACCGCCATCATCTGCTACCCCAACGTGTTCCTGCGGATCGACATGACAGAGAGCATGGAAATTCTCTTCTTGGAATGTGAGGGCGCCGAGGACTACCAGGGCCTCTGCGAGGCCGACAAGCGCTGGACAAACATATTGTCGCTCGTGATGGCCACTATCATTCGGATGTTCCTTGTCATCATCTCGTACGGCTGCAAAGTCCCGGCGGGCATCTTTGTTCCTTCTATGGCCATTGGCGCCACGTTCGGGCGGACAGTTGGCATCATCGTGCAAGCTTTGCACGATTCGTACCCAGACAGCGTCTTTTTCTCGGCCTGTGTCCCCGACTTGCCCTGTATTACCCCCGGAACGTATGCTTTCCTCGGCGCGGCGGCGGCGCTCAGTGGCATCATGCACATCACCGTGTCCGTGGTTGTCATCATGTTCGAATTGACAGGCGCGCTGACCTATATCCTGCCCACCATGATTGTCGTCGGCGTCACAAAGGCGGTGTCCGAAATGTTTGGCAAAGGCGGCATCGCCGACCGCATGATATGGTTCAGCGGCTTCCCATTCCTCGACAACAAGGAGGAGCATAACTTTGGCGTGCCGGTGCAGGCCATCATGACGCAGGACGTGGTCGCCGTCCCTGCTCAGGGAATGCCGCTCCGAGCGGTCGAGAACCTGCTTGCCGAGCCCAAGTACCAAGGCTTTCCCGTCGTCGAGGAGGAGAGCTCGCGCATCCTGCTGGGCTACATCGGCCGCACGGAACTGCGCTACGCCGTGGACCGCTTGCGCCGCGAGCACCAACTCTCGCTGAGTCCGCAGGCCAAGTGCTCCTTCCTGCCGACGAGCCTGTCCGCCACGACACCCATCACGCCGACGGTGACGCTCTCCAACGCGGACTTCAACGTGTCGTCATCGGCGTCGACCATCGACTTCAGCCGCTACGTTGACGCGACGCCCGTCACGGTGCACCCGCGGCTGCCCCTCGAGACGGTCATGGACATGTTCATCAAGATCGGGCCGCGCGTCATCCTCATCGAGCACCACGGCCGCCTCCTCGGGCTCGTCACCGTCAAGGATTGCCTCAAGTACCAGTTCAAGGTCGAGGCCGCCGAGAACCCGCACCGCGACGACGACATCCAGGCCGGCCAGGAAATGGTGTGGCGCTGGATCCGCGCCGCCGCCAGCTGGGTCTCGGGCAAAGTCTCGACGGCGAGCGGCGGTCGCATACGCCTCGGCAGTACCGAAATCGTAGACGATAGGGCGCATGGCATCATGGACGGCGACGAGGATATCGCCGACGAGGGCCTGGAGCTAGAGAACCGGTAGACACGGCGACGTAGACGAATATAATTTTGGTTTTCCTCTTTCTAATGCTTGGGTCTTTTCCTTAGTTTCGCTGGCGGCTATCGGCGTATCATCTTACGAAGGGAGTCGCGAAGAGGGTACTTTGTAGCAAATTCTATTGCATGATGCATACCACCTATTTACGACCAAGCGGGGCCTATCTCTTCGCCTTTTACCGAAGGGCTTTTATGCCGAGACTAACCAATGCCGAGAATCAAGACAAAGCCAAGCGCGATTGGGCCGTTCGACCCATTCTAAACAACTGTCTCGACGTCACCAATGAGTGGGACGTCCTCGTCCTTGGGCACGTCATGGGGTGGCGGGAGAGTGCCGGCCTGGGGCACAGCGCCGTAGGCGGCGCGGCGGCCGTCGCCGGGACGGGTCTCCGGCTCCGGCTCCGGCGATGGGGGCAATGGCTCGGGCGGCTCCGGGGCGGCGTCGCCGTCGCCGCCGCCGCCGCCATCCTTGCGGCCGATGATGACGTTGCCGGCGACCAGCAGGGCGGCGCCGAGCCACCACAGCGGCGGCAGGTTTTCGGCGAAGATGGCGAGTCCCAGCAGGGCCGTGATGACAAAATTGGCCGACGTGTTCATGATGGACACCTGCGTGGTCGAGGAGCCGCGCGCCAGCGCCTGGGTGAACAGCGTCCACATCTGTTGGTTTGGGGAGGGTTAGGGAAGACGTCGGTCAGGGAGGAGAAGTGGTGGGGTTTGCACTCACGACGCCGTTGAATGCGAGATTGAGGCCGAAAAATATCTGCGCCGCTTGTCAGCTTGCTTGCGACTGGGCATGAAGAGGGTGCGCGGGAAACTGTGTTTCCGGTGAGAGATGTGAGACGCAGTGGAGGATTTGGAGCCAGGTCCATGGAGGCCCGGCGCGGGGGATTGGTTGCGCGTTTAGACGGGAGAGAGAGGACGTACGCCACGGAAAGCGAACTCGAAAACGCCCTCGTAGTGATCCAGACCTAGAGCGCCGGTGATGGCCCGTGAGATCTGCGACGTAAGACTATTCGTGGTTCTGTGTGTTTGCTGCCGGTCAGCTTCGGTTGCTTGTGCGACCCGCCCCGGTTCCACAAAGGACCCCAGGCGGGCAAAGGGCGACGGGGGGCAACACGACGGGAGGGGCAGTCCGGAAAAGAAACCCCGAAACCGGCAGGACAGGGCCACTCAGGCTGGCGCGGGCGGTCCGCTTACAATTTGGCAAAAACGCCGTTGAAGGCGGCACAAGCGCCGCTGGCGAGAGCGAGCACGATCCACCGGTTCCGGGCGGCCCACGAAGAGGAGGGGGCGGCGGCGGCGGGCGGGTGGCCCAGCAGACCGGAGCGCTCGCGGTCCCGCATGACGTCGTCGCGGTCGGCAGTCTTGTCGGCGCCGGGCGCCTGACGTCGCCTCCGGGCGGGTGCGTCGGGGGGAAGGGCGGCGTACGTAGAGGTGGTGGTGCCGACGACGACCGAGGGCGAAGAGGGCGAGGAGGTGGAAGCCGGGCCGGAAGACGCGCCCCCGTCCCGGGGGGGCGCAGTGGCCGTCGCAGGCGAGACCATGGGTGCGTATTTATAGGTTTGGGGGGGTGGGCGGGAAGGGAGCCCTGGTGGCGGATGAACAAGGGAAAAAAACGACTCGCGCTCGCTAGGTTCGCCTAGGAACTCTCGGAGGATCAGCAAGACGTAAGCTGTGGCTTCCGCTTGGCAAAAACGGCCCCTCTTCCCCGGCAAAAGCACGCAAGCGTATCGACGATGCAACCAAGATTATCAGGTACCTAGTCCATGCGCGCAACTCGCTTGTCCTAGCGCCTCCCGTGGATCGAACCCCGTAGGCGACCCGAGCCGAGGAACGTGCGGTGGGGGTTGGGAGTGGATGGGCAAAACGGGCGCAAAATGAACGTCGAGATCCATTTCTCCCGCGGGTTCGACGTCCGCTACCCAAGCAAGACAAACCCCGCGGAAGAAGCCATACATATATGGATGGATAAGGGCTGCGGCATTCGTCATGGTATTACTAAGGCATCATTTAAAAGGGCACACACTATTCACGCTGGAGCGCCCCCGCAGCGGATAAGGCTACTCGAGGGCGTTGCCGTTTCTTGGTCCGGGGTCGCAGTAGCCGGAACCTTGGCCCGAGACCCAAACGTTACTAGCATCGCCGCTCGACGGCAGGGCAAATAGATGCGTGGGCGAGTATAGATCCAGCAAGTCTTCAGGTTCACCCCTCAACAGCAGCCTCACGTAGCTAAAGCACCTGATAGTCCCTCTAGCTGAATCCAACTTCCTATACTATCCGACACAGTGGTCGATCCTGCGGGAACGTTCTAGGTATCTCACCCAACCCATGTATACAACCACCGAGAGACTCTTCCGCTCAGCAATACGGTCCACACATCCCTACACGTCTACAAGCCCAACGCTAGACATGTGCGTATGCCCATCCATACTTTCATCACCGAGGATGCATCCAGACGGCACCTTTTCCTATCTATACTTGGGACGTGATCCATCTCTTGAAACCAGAGGTTCTTGGGGAGAGCTGTTACAACCAATCTGGGCCATCCGCACTAGCGGGGCCGCCCGGTAATGAGGCAGTGCATAGTTACTGTCACGGCACAAGAACCTGGGGCGAGGGGATTGCCAACATGGGTGTCGATTAAGGTGGAAACTCGAAAGCTGGTGAAGAAAGAACAGTCCAAAGACCGCAAGGGCGTGAGAGCCCCATCAGGTGTGCAAGTACGCCACTCCCAGAGTTGCCAGGGCCCCCGCCGTAACCATCTCGACCACTGAATGAAACGAATCGCTTTGTCCACGCCCACAACTCGGCTACGCAGTTGCGCGCCAGCAAAGCCACAGTTGAGACTTATACGCAAATGATGGTGGACGGGTTGAACTTCTTCGAGCAGCAGGCCATGCGGGTCAGGCCAGGGCCTGACACAACAGAGTTAGTACGAAGCGGCGGAACCTCGCGAGAAAGGCAGAGAAGGAGGTCGTTGATACTTACAGCCGGTAGGAACGCAAGCCCAGTTGGGGTTGTTGGGATCTATGAGGAAGGGCAAGATTAGTTTCCAAATTTCATGATGGCAAATCGCCCGCGGGCCGGCAGGACGGGCAAGGGAGTACAACACGATGGAAGAGAGAGGACATACCGGTAATTTGCTTGCACTCGCGCTTCTCGATGTTGGCGGGGAGGTCGATAGCGGCGGCAATGGCCGTGGCAGTCAGGGCCAGGTTCAGGAGGATGGTGGTAACCTTCATTTTGGCGAGTACGACGGTACGTCGAGACGGGAAGGGAGGAAGAGATGACTGGCCGGTTGGTAATGCTGACTGTGTGAACGAAGCGATGGATGGGGAGCCGCTCCAGATGCTGAAGAGGCGGCACAAATGGGTATTTATGGTCTGTTGCAACACCCTACACTGTTGGCCGTTATGCGGCCGAGGTATGATAATCGGCCGAGAGCTTGACAGATGCCCCATGCCACTCGCCCGAGGCGCATCGATTGATCCCCTGCAAGGCCTTTCGGCAGGGGGACGGGGCGCCAGGGGGGTTTTCCTATTCCGTTGACAAGCCCTCGGCGCTACGCCGCCCGACGATCAAAAGCTCCTGATACGGAATGCAGATACGAAGAGTCCGCCTTGTATATTCACCCCTGTCGGCCGGCGCGCAGCGGCTACCTCTATAAGCCGACAGCTAGGGTCCGAGTCAGGCCATCAGCCGCTACAAGACGGACACGGGCCGCTTAAGTCATAAACGGCCTATCATTTTGATCCATGTTCCCCTCACCCCCGTCGGTTTCGTGGAGACTAGTCCGGATCAGCACGTGCCGTCGTTGCACTATAGATTTGTAGATGGCTTGATCGATCGCCCAGACTGTAATAACGCGTGGTGGACAATAATGCCCGTCCTTGTCCACCGTCTCCACGTCGTCACTCGCTGGTCCGCCTCCCTGACCGGTCATAACCCTGTGTTGATGAGAACAGCGTCACCATCACCTCCTTGTCCTCCTCCTCGTCCTCCTCCTCGTCCTCCTCCTTCTTGTGCTTCTCCTGCACGATCGAGGGCCACAGCAGTCGGCTTTGACCGGCCGTATTCTTGTCCGACGGTGCCCGCCGGTGGGCCGGCGCGAGTGTTCCAGCGTTCGTCAAAGCCATGCGGCGGTACAAACACATACGATGGCAATTAGTTCTGGACACAACCCCCCTGCTATTCATCGTAAAATCCACCGCCTTCTCTCCGGTGCAGCCGACTGTTCCTATGCCAGGAACCCGGGCCCTGCGGGCACAGGCTGTCTTTTGGACAGTCCGGCTTCATGAACACATACGTTTAAATAGAAGCTCATCTGGGCGCTATGGGGCGCGTCCTGCGTCTACTGATGCAAAGGCATTCTATCTGACGTGGTATGAACGCCGTCTCCCCGAACCAGTCAATCAGTGTAAACCCGCAACCTGGTAACGCCTTCCCATGCAATGTGTAGCTGCTGCCCGTCCCTTTCATGGCCATCCTTGAATACCGTCGCATATGTGCCGCGTGCGTATTCAAACCCGCCCAGCTCTGTATTATGTGGTGCCTTGAGGCTTGGCCGTGCAAGACACAATCTTGACCTTGTCGGCCGAGACGACCTGGCCGCCGCTGTCCATCTTGAAAGTAACATTCTTAAGTTGGAAGGTCCAGACCTCGTCACAGAATCGGTAGGTATCGAGGCTTCCCTGTGCGAAGGAACCAGGAGGGTCAGTCACCCGGATGCGTCGTGGCCCGCTCCCGCAATGCATCATACCTTGAACGTCAAACGCGACCGCACATTGGTCTGCAGCACTTCGGCAATCGCCCGGTCGAAGTTGGCCAGAATCTTCATGGCAAGCTGAGGGTCGATGCGGTGCTCCGTGATCAGGTCATCGAGAGTATCCGTCAGGGCGGCGCCGACGCTACACGGGAGGCCTCACGTCAGTCTACGGGCAGCTGGAACAGGTGGCAAGGGGGCAAACAGCGCCGTACCTGCTACGGCGATAGAGCTCGTAGAAGTTCTGGGGGCCGGTGGCTGCCATCTTTGCTTGTGTGCGGGCTCGTCGATGATGGCAACGGCGGCGTATACGGTGGCGATGATGGTATGCGCGTGAGGTTGGGAGGTTTAAATAGTTCCGGGAACAGGAAGGGGGTTGAGATGTTGCGTTGCCTGGCCACGGTATCGATAAGCCAGCCGGCGGGCTGAGTCAACCGGACCGCCTGCGACTCGCCTTACGTAATTCCACGGGCTGGTTTCGACCTAGGTAGGTACCTACGCACCAGCACAGCAGGGGGAAGGTACGAGGTACTCCAGTACACCTTACAGCTGGGATGGATTACACTTTACGCGTGACTGCGCTCGGGTTTCGCGTCTCGACGCGGCTCTGCCTGCTTGCTTTTCGTTGAGCTAACTGCTGGTATGAAATCATCATTCCGGCCAATCCCACGGAGCGACGCATGGAATTGTAAGGCGTGTATACCCATACCCCATCGATTACACGCTACGTACTTCCCGTAGACCTGGGCTCCCTTAATACGCATCGGTGCTTTTCCCGCCATCGTCATTGAACAAAGTCCCCGGGCCATCGTCACGTCTCATTCCCGTCACTTTCTCTTGAGGGCCTCTTCGGGCCTTCCTTTCCCCACGCGTCCTCCTCTCCTTGCAGCACGCGACAAAATGGCCGTTGAAACTACGTTCAGTGATGCGCATATGCTCACTGAGGAAAAGAAGGCCGCCGCCGAAAACACCCGGTTGGAGGCGAAGCGGCTGGCGCAGGCGCGCAAGAACCGTAAGAAGGCCACCCTGTCGGCGCACGACCGTGCCGAGCGTGCGAAACAGCTCGACGCCCTCCTTCGCCAGAGCAGCCTCTTCAGCGAATTCATCACCAAGAAGACCGAAGCCCTCGGCCGTGTCGGCCGCGATTTCAACAATCAAACCCTGGCCGATGCCGGGCTGGTGCTCAAGGAGCAGCCCGGGATCATGACGGGCGGCACCATGCGCGACTACCAGCTCGAGGGCTTGACGTGGATGTATGAGATCTGCTTGCAGGGTCTCAGCGGGATTCTTGCCGACGAAATGGGGCTCGGTCTGTCGATTCCTTAGCACTTTGCACGGCGCGGCCGTTTTTTAACAGTCCCCCAGGCAAGACCATCCAGACAATCTCTTTGATTGCGTTGCTCAGAGACCAGGAACAATACTACGGTCCTCACCTGATCATCGCCCCTTTGAGCACTTTGTCGAACTGGGAAAACGAGTTCCGAAAGTGGACGCCCTCCATCCCGTTCGTGCTCTACCATGGAAAGCCCGAAGAGCGCCAAGCCCTCTTCAAGGATAAGATATGGAAGCACTATCAGAAGGGCCGCCCTACCCCGAAGTTTCCAGTGGTATGCACTAGCTATGAGATGATCATCAGGGATCGTGCCTCATTGGGCAAGATTGATTGGGCCTTTATCGTGGTTGTAAGTCGTCTGACGGTGACGAGGGCCGTCTTGATTTACTGACAAACCGGTAGGACGAGGGCCACAGACTCAAGAACGCCGATGCCAAACTCTTCCGGGAGCTGCAGCAATTCAAATCTGCCAGTCGGCTGCTGATTACCGGCACGCCCCTCCAAAACAACTTGAAGGAGCTGTGGTCTCTGCTTCACTTCTTGATGCCCCAGACCTTCCTGGACTGGGAGGCATTTGAGGATTGGTTCGACTTTAGCGACCTGGAGAACGAGGAGCGCACGGAACAGTTCATTGGCGACGAGAAGAACCAGGACCTGGTCAAGAAGATCCACAGGATCCTGCAACCCCTTTTATTGCGGCGGATCAAAGCAGACGTGGCGAGCTATTTGCCCAAAAAGCGCGAGTACGTGCTCTACGCGCCCATGACCAAGGAGCAGACCGATCTCTACAATGTCGTCAGCGACCGCGAAACCGACACGCGGCAATACCTGGAGAATAAAGCCTTTGAACAGTTGACAAGCACAAGTAATACGCCTCAGACGTCAGGTCAGTCGAGTCGGCAGACCTCTCGCGCAAGTACCAGAGCCGCGAGCGCTCGCACTTCGACCACCACAGCAAGCCCTCCGCCAAATGCCTTCTCACTGATGATGGGCAACAAAGCGGGAACGCGGTCTCAATCACGGGCGACACCGTCTTCGACTGTATCCACCCCGGCCAAAGCATCAGCGAAGCGCAAAGCCGTCCCTCCCGCCGAAACGCCTCAGGCGAAGGTGACCAAGTCCAGCAGGCAGTCAACGCCAGCTTCCATTGCTTCAAGCCGGGGACGCGGCCGTCCACGCAAGAACCCGACCTACAAGGTTCCTGACGAGTCTGATGACGATGCCCTTGACGACGACGAGTTTGAGGCCAAGCTCGCCAAGGAGCTCACCGCTGCTCAAGATGTGGATGAAGACGGATATTCGCTGACGGGGGAAGAAGCCGAGCGGGCGGCGACATTGGAACTTGCGAGTAAGTCACACCGAGGGTGTGTCCGGCGCTTAGACGCGGCTAACGGGAAGCAAGAAATGCAAATATCCGAGAAGAAACTAGGCAACCCCCTGATGCAACTACGTCTCGTCTGTAACAGCCCGCACAACTTCTACTGCCCGTGGGCTTTTGACGCCAACGTGCCGGTGGACGAGAGCATTGTGAACTCGTCGGGCAAGATGCTGCTGCTGGACCGGCTGCTGCCCGAGCTGTTCCGGCGCGGCCACAAGGTGCTCATCTTCTCGCAGTTCAAGACGCAGCTGGACATCCTACACGACTACTGCGCCGAGCTGCGCAAGTGGAACGTGTGCCGTATCGACGGCAGCGTGGCGCAGAGCGACCGCCGCGACCAGATCGATGCCTTCAACGAGGACCCCGACTTCAAGGTCTTCTTGCTGTCGACGCGAGCCGGCGGACAGGGCATCAACCTGGCCAGCGCGGACACGGTGATTCTCTTCGACAGGTTCGTATCTCCCCCCCGGTTCTTACCACGCGCGCATGACTAATGGAGCGGCGGCCCCCAGTGACTGGAACCCGCAACAAGACCTGCAGGCGCAGGATCGGTGCCACCGGATTGGACAAACAAGGCCAGTGGTGGTGTACCGGCTGGCGACCAAGGGCACAGTGGAGGAGGAGCTGTTGCTGAGCGCCGACGCCAAACGGCGGCTCGAGAAGCTCGTCATCAAGAAGGGCGGCTTCCGCACCATGGGCCAGAAACTTGACGACCCGGCCGCCCAGGACGCCGGCCTCGACCAGGAGACGCTCCGCTCTCTCCTCCTGCGCGACGGCGAGGTCTATCAGCACGCCGGCGGCGACCGCATCCTCAACGACGACGACCTTGACATCCTGTGCGACCGGTACGTCGAGAAGGGCTCTTGCCCCCCCTCTCCCCCCACCCGATGCTTGCTTCCGTTTTGTACTAACGTCCTCGGCGTACCTCAGGAGCGACGAAGCGTACGAGCGCGCCGCGAGCGGGGCCGGCAACGCCGCCGGCTTCCAGGTCGTCGATACAGCCGCCGACGGCATTACCCAGATCAAAGCCACGGCCTAGGAGGGAAAGGGGGTTTGAAAAGGGGTTGTGCACCCGGCCGGCTTGGATTTCGGAATACCTCATGCTCGGTGCTTGGAAAGGCATCACTGTATTATAGCCCGCATGGTATGGGGGCCGACCAATAGAACAAGGATTTTTTTTGGTATATATGTGTCTGTGTGTGCCTATCGGTGCACCCGTAACGGGCCCGCGAACTGATGATGGGCATCCCCTAGTCTTTCCATTTTCAACCGGGGGTAAGGCAACCTATAACCACGTATCCCACGATTCAGGCCCTTGTCGGTGCCCTTTGTCTCCTCGGGGGCCGAAAGACCAATGCCATTGCGACTTGGTTCTATGTCCCTCGTGCCCCTCAGCGGTGGAGATAGGGGGCATAGTATAAATTCTGCGAGGCTATACGGACTGTCCCTGGGTCGGCATCCACGTAGAATGAGAGTGGGAAGGCAACGCCGTCCCTAGGGTAACAGCAAGATTCCAAAACCGACCAGGTGCGATTCGCAAAGAACTAGTGGCGCCCCCCCCCCCGGACGCCTCGATCCCACACCATCGCCTTTACTCCTTCTCCCATTGGCGCCATTTCCGCGGTTCCACGGATGAGGAGCTATACAGTATTTCCAAATCCCCGGGGTCTGCACGGCCCATCACGGCAACCCCATACATACATATCACCCCTACCCTGACAGCCCTCCTCACCTCGGCCAGTCAGCCCAGGCTTCACCCCCGGACCCAAAGGAAAAGAAACGGCGCGCGCCGGCGCCACGCCACCGCCGCGTCCCAGCTCCGTCCCGGGCCCCTTCAGCCTCCTGGCCTACACGCGCGGCCGGCGCGTCTCACCGTCGCCCGCATCCCTCGCGACCGCCCTCGCCACGGCCGGCCGGTCAGACGCGCTCACGTACACTTAGGCCTTGACCGTCGACGGCGGCCTGCTGCGCGCCGCCGCGGGCGCGGCCACCCTCATCCCCCTCCTTCTTCTCCTACCCGCCGTGCGACGCGGAGCCCGCACATGGCTCGCGCGGGCGGCGGCGGCCGTCGCCGGGGCCGCTGTGCTGGGTGGGGGCGTCGCGTGCTTCGTCGGGGGGGACGTCGCGGCCCCCGCGGCGCCGCTGCGGCTGCGGGCGGGTCGAGCCGGGACGGGTGCGGGGGCGCGAGCCTGCGGCGGCCGGTTGGCGGACCGTGGTCGGCGTCTTCGAGGCCTTCGTCATGGCTGCCGCCGCGCTCGCCCTCGCCCTAACCGTGGTCCCCGTCCTCTGGTGGGCCGTGGTCGTGCTGGGCGTCCGGGGCGAGAACATGCCATCGTTGGGTCCGGCCATGACTACGACGACATCGTGCGGGCTGCGAAAGATCGGTGGGAGCGGCGCATCACGGACTGGACCTGGGCGGATGGGTATGTGACGATGCCCTGTCGATCCCCGCGGTGCGTGTTCCCTGAGGACGACTAGGGGCGTTGGTGAACGCGTGTTTGTTTCCGCTGGGGTTGTGTCGCCGGCTGAAAGGGGGTCATGTAATCTGGGTTGGCATGTTTTTTCGAGCGCAATTCCGTTTTTGCGCGGTGGGGATAGCAGCGGTAGGCTAACGAGTCGGTTGATCTTTCTACCCAAGCGCCGTGAGGTGTAATGGCGTAGAGAAAGCCAGCACTGCCGATATCGTTCGCGAAGGTCGAATTCGTATCGCGGGTCGCCGCCGGACGCGCCATGCTGCATGTTGCCCCCTCTTTTAGAAACCCATCTCCTCATCGCTATCCTCGCCGAAACCGGCGGCCCCCCGGCGGCCCCCCCTGTCGTCGTCGTCGTTCTGCTCCTCCTCCTCGCGGCGAGTCGACTCGGCGCTGGCGCCCAGCTTGCGGACGCCGTCGACGACGGTGAGCAGGAAGGCGCGGCTCTCGGCGAGCTCCATGGCGCCGACGCCGCGGAGGCCGACGACGCCGCCGCCGCCCTCGAGCTGGGCGGTGCTGCCGCGCAGCTTGGCGGCGCGCACCTCCTGCAGGTCGCGCAGCAGCGTGCGAACCTCGGGCGCGCCCGGCACGTCGTCGGCCGCGTGCGCGAGCAGCGTCTCGGCGAGCTCGAGCCAGTGGTACGGCAGGTGGCCGGCGGGCGCGTCGGCCGTGCACGCCGGTAGGAAGGGCGGCGACAGGACAGGCCCCCCCCCGGCACCGGCGGTAGCAAAGGGCCGGCGGGCGGTCCCGCGGCCGTCGGAGCGCGTCGGCGGCGGCGGCGGCGGCGAAAAGGCCTCGGGGTCGACGACCGTCTCCTGGTGGATGATGTCGGCCAGCGCGGCCGGGTGTAACCACGGCGGCGGCACGATGTTGGCGCGGCGCTGTTTCTTGAGCAGGAGCGCGAGCCAAAGCGGGATCTGGGCGCGGTGTGGCGGTCGGAGGACCGGGGTTGCGCCCTGGAGACGGGGCAGTTAGCGATTGTCTCCCCGCTGGGTTGCCATCTCCGGCTCGCTTCTCTCGGGCCTGGGCACGTCGCCCTCGCTCAACGAGTGGGGGGAGGGGTAGAGAGGGATCAGCCCGAACGTACGCTCAAGAGGGGAATGGACTCGAGCCTTTGGCGCGGAACGATGGTGACCATTTCCATTTCGCACAGAAAGGCCACCTCGGTCGGCACGAGGCCCGGCGGCAGCGCAAGAGCCATGTTGAGGTCGATTGGCCGGCTTCTTGCAGGCGGTGATGCTGCCGAGACTGGCGAGGAAGACGCGACTGACGCGATGTGGGATGTGGGAAGAAAGCTAAGACCTTAATTAGTGGCGGTGCCAAGGAGCTCGGCTCCTCTAATTCCACGCCCGTCCGGGCTGTGGCTAAGGGTATCCGTCCCGCATCGGCTCACGGCATGGCTTGCACTCTCCGCAAGAGGATAAACCAACTACGCGCTCCCGCGTGTGGAAAGTAGGTAATGAAAGGCCCGCGAGACATTACGGGCGCAGGATTGTCTTCCAGTTCACCATCAACTGTCGGGCCCTGCATTCATCTGTCGTGGTTCATGTTCTCAACAGCGGTGCCTTTTTCCTGGTAGACCGCGGCCCCGCACCCTTTCGGTCCCGTTACAGTGAATTAGGCAGTTGTAGGTTCAATTGCACCCGCCGTCCCAGTCGAATAATGGCATCATGAAGTGGTGGGTCATACTCGTTCATTCGTCACCTATCAGGTATCTAATACTACAGTGCCTCTCCTTGTCGCTTGGTACTCTTCTCTCCCTTCTAAGCGAAGATGCGAATGGGGGTCTGGAGACTCGCAGGGTTGTTGAACCGCAAGCCCCGGTTGAGGCTCGAGATCTGGTCCAGCTCCTCCTGGCTGAGGTCGAACGAGCAGCAGTCCAGGTTCTGCTTGAGCCGGTCCACGCTGTTCGACTTGGGGATGACGATGATGTTGCGCTGGGTGCACCAGCGGAGGAGGACCTGGCCCTGCGTCTTGCCGTGCTTGGCGGCAATCGACTTGATCACCTCGCTCTCGAAGAGGGGCACCGCGTTCTTGGCCCCCTCGTGGCCGAGCTCAAGGAAGGACTGGGGCCCAAAGGTCGAGTAGCCCGTGACGGCGATGTTGTTCTCGTGCGCCATGGCGATAAGGTCGGGCTGCGTCAGGTATGGGTGGTGCTCGATCTGCAGGACCGAGGGCGGGACCTTGGCGTACGAGAGCAGGTCGTAGATGAGCTGCGAGTGGAAGTTGGAGATGCCGATGGACTTGGCGGTGCCGTTCTGCACCAGCTCTTCCATGGCGCCCCACGTCTCCGACATGGGCACCTTGGCGAGAGGCGTGACCTTGGTCTGCTCCTTATCCGACCAGAAGCAGGGGAAGCGCATCTTGTCGAAGGGGATGAACTCGAGGGCGATGGGGAAGTGGATCAGGAACAGGTCCAGGTATCCGAGGCCCCAGGCCTCGTTCTCAAGCTTGGCCATCTCGAGGGCGTGCTCGCGCTTGTGGTAGTTGTTCCACAGCTTCGACGTGATGAAGAGGTCCTCGCGCTTGACGAGGCCCTCGTCGATGGCCCTACGGACGCCCTGGCCGGCCTCGGCGCTGTTGGTGTAGTCCCAGGCACCGTCAAAGTGCCGGTAGCCCAGCTTGATGGCGTTGTAGACGATGTCGGCGCACGTCTCGCGCGGCACCTTCCACAGGCCGAAGCCCACGAGGGGCATTTGCTGCGAGTTCGACGTCAGCCGGGCCCCGTGGCTAGCATCCGAGGACGACGGCAGAGACAACTTACGTGGCCCGAGGCCAACTTGACGGAGGGAACGCTGGGGGCCATCGTGAGTGCGGATGAGGCGAGGCGGCGGATGGAGGTTTGGAGATGGTGGACGGTTAAGAAACAGAGGGAGAGGCCAAGCCCACCCGCGGCCCTTTTTATCTCTACATGTAGGGTACAGTGCTGTCGTTGTTCACTGCAAGCAACGTGTCCGGAATAACACAAACAGAGTTGGTTCCGGCGGTCGCTCCGTCCCCACGGGTGGAAGCGTGCGGTCTTTTCCCCCCACTGGATGATTGGAACCTAATGCTGTCTCTCGGATTCCATGACGTTTTGCTTCTCGCCGTGGATCCATCCCGATATCTGTCCGCTTGGGTGGGGCTCGCGGGGCTGCAGACGGTACTTTCTCGTACTGGACCCGTCGAAAGGATAGGAATGTGATGGGCTTGGGTCATATCGACATCCATAACCGGTGGCCGTCGATGGATAGTGCGGGTGCTGTTGTGACCTTTGCTGGGCTGCTCCAACTCGCTGCCTCGGCTGTGCTTGGCTTTCTGGCTTCTACACCAGAATGCGCGACGGTTGGCTGTCATCCATCTCCACGCGTATGCATGGTACCTAGATCGGCTCTCCTCCCCCCTCCGAATAGCAGACGAGGAAACGGCGCGAGTTAGGCTGGGTCTATTACTGCCGGCTTACCCGCGTATTATAGTATAAACCAAGGCGCGGTTATCCGCCTTTAAAAGGGGGTATCATTCAGGACAATGTACTCAAAGCAACCATGCGAACCACCACCAGGACGGAGCATCTTCTCGTTTCCCCAAGGCCGTGTGTCCAATTCGGCCGAGCCGGCCTCGACTCCTCAAACTGCCGGTCCCGCGTGGACGCTCCTGGGGACCATCAGCTTTGCTTTCATGGGGCCCAGCTCGGAGCTCTTGGCCCAGGTCCCGTCGGGCTTCTGGCGGTAGCACAGCAGCTTGCCCTCGTCGCCGACGCTGCCGAGGATCTGGCCGTCGTCGTCGAAACTCACGCGCCACACGGGCGAGCGGTGGTCCCCGTACTTGGTGAGGTTCTCGATTTTGGAGATTTCCCGGACGGTGTGGGGGATCTGGCCCGGCTGCCCGACGTTCTTGCGCTCCCCCTGGGTGCCCGACTTGTCCAGCTCGGCGCGGATGCCCGAGGGCGCTTGCGGCTGGCCGCGGGCGTGGCCGGCCGCCGCCGCCGCCGCCGACATGGCCGAGGACGAGGCCGCCGGCTGGATGGTCTCGGCCGCGCTTTTGCCCGTCACGTCGGCCGCCTTCCAGCTCTTGCCGTCGTTGGCCGGGACGGGGGTCTCGAGGCGAAAGACGCGAACGTAGCCGTCCTGGCAGGCCGTGGCAATCATGTCGTAGCCGCGGAAGTTGCCGGGTGCCCAGGCGACGTCGCGCACCAGACCTTTGTGCCCCGCCATCTCGGCCGCCTGGTAGAATTCGCGGGCGCGCGTGGCGGCACCAAAGGACCCGCCAATCGTCTCGCGCGTGCGGAAGACGCGAACCGAAGTCAAGCCCGAGACGACCAGACTCAGCGTGTCGAGGGGTACGCCCGCCCGCAGGGCCGTGTAGCAGGGCTCCGGGTTGGGGTCAAAGCGGACGCGGAAGCACGTCTCCTCGCCGCGGCTGGGCTTGGGCAGCGCCTGGAACTCGTCAATGAGGGCGTAATCGGCGAGCGTCTCGGGTTCCTCGCTCTCGAATACGGAAAGCTTGCCGTCGCTCGCCAGCATGGCGAAGTGGGTGTGCCGCGTCTCGTCGTTGTGGCGGATGGACAGCGACCGCCAGGGCGCCTTGGGCGAGCGGGCCTCGTACGCCGCCTTGCCGGTCGCGCTGAAGCGGCGGCCCGGCGGGGCTGAGTTGTCCTCGGACCAGAGTTTGAAGTGGCCCTCTATGCCCAGCGAGGCGAGCAGGTTCGGATAGACGGTCGGGGGGAGCCATTGGAGCTGAAGGTGCGCGCGCGGTGCCCGTCAGTGGGGGGTTGATTTCCACCATTTCGCTCCGACGCCGCTTGTTCTCACCTCGAGGATCTCGGAGCCGTGGGCGCCCCAGTGGTCGCACAGGCGCCAGATGCCATCCTTGTGGCGGTTGAAGACGCGGATCTTGCCGTCGACGGAGCCGGTCGCGCAGCGGTCGCCGTACGTGTTGAATGCGACGGCCTGTACAATGTCATGGTTGCCGTGGGCGATCAGATGGAAGGCGGTGCTCGCGGGCGGTGGAGGCGGCGCATTGTCCGAGGGAGGAGCCATGGCGATCGCTTCCTCCCTTTGGCAACGACTGGGCAAAGAAAGGGTGAAGTGCTCCCTCCCCTTGGCAAGGACTGGGCAAAGAAAGAATGAGTAGGAATTGGCTTTCTGTTTTCCCAAGGTGGCGCGGTCGGGGGCGCGGGGTTGTAACGGCAACTGGATCTGCCGGCCTTCCGATCGCGGGGCAACTGATTCCTCGAAGCTTTGGCGGATTCGCGCGTACGCCCTTGCATCCAACCTGCACCCATGTATCCCACGTTATGCGGTAGTGCCAACATCCACACGGCCCTTACACAGCAGGTACATATGTCTATGGCCACCATGGGGATGCCAAAACGGCATCAACCGCCGCACTCTCGCGGCGCGTCCCCTCACTCATCCCACTTAATTTCTATGTCACGAATGGGGAACAACAAAAGCGCACCCGGGCAAACTCGGACTCCGCTCGAGTCCAGTGAAACGAATCCAAGGTTTCGTCGCTCACGATCAAGGCTTGTCGAAACGGCCCCGCCGATGTGGTCGGCCGTTGCCGTTCTTTGTTGTTCCCTCCTTTTCGGTGTTGCCTAGGCCCTTATCGTGTTGAGAGCCCTGCTCTCCCGTGGGCTGGCGCTCTGCCTACGTACAGTACACCCCGTTGACCCTCATCCATCTCAGCCCCGGTGTCACCTGTCCCACCCTGTACAAAGACGCGGCCATGTCTTGGTCCCCGACCGGAATCTTCACCAGGGGACCCCGGGAGCCGCTGCGCCATCGGTGCGCCTCCTGCACGACGACGCAGGCGAGTCTCTTGCGGTGCACGGGTTGCCGTCTCGTCCGGTACTGCGGCTGGGAGCACCAGGTACAGCACCGTCCCCAGCACAAATGGCTCTGTAAGAAGATCGCCCGGTTCCGGGACAAGGTCCAGCAGGAGGAACACCGGATACGCAACGCCGTGCCAGGTTTCCTCACCCCCGCCAACGCCTTCGAGACCCACGCCGGCCGCTTCGGGGACATGCTGCACACGCGTGACTACATGCTCACCCGCTTCGCCGTGGCCGATCTCGCCGTGAGCTGCGGGACGCTGGACGGCGCCGTCGAGGCGCTCGGCCTGTTCCGCGGCATGGTCCGGCTCGACCGCAGCGATATCCTGGGCCTTCGGGAACTGATACCGGCCCTCATGCTGCGGCTGGATCTTGACCAGGAATGCTACGACTTCGTCAAGTGGTGGGAGACGTGCGGCGCCGATAGGCACTACGACTGGGCCGACATGTCACAGCCCTTCCTGAGCGTCGCGGACGCTGACGTCTTGGAGGAACCTGTGTTCCTGCTCAGGAAAAAGTCTTCGCTTAATTTCCAGTCGGCTGTTTTGCTGCTCAAGCTCAAACTGCTGGTCGACATCCGCAATCTCAAAGTCGTCAGGAAGGTTGTCCGCAACCGCTTACCGGTCGAGTTGTGGGCGTTGGTGGAGAGGGATGTGATCCGGAGCCCGCTCTCTGCCAGGTATGTCGGCCGCGTCGACTTGGAAGACATCGAGGACACGCTCATGCACCAATGCTACTACCTGGGCATCCATTCCTGCCATTCGAACCGGCACTTCATGTGTGCGCTGCTGAAGCCCACGCAGGAGCTCCTCTCCATACGGCCCGATTCGTACCCGAAGGGCTCGCCTGAAGAGGCCGTCCTGGCGCTACAGACGGGATACGTCTCTTGGTGGGAAACGGTCGGCGCCCTGGACCTTATGCAAGAGGCATACGCCCACGCCAACCTCGACTGGCAACATGAAGTCAAGCCCGGCCACCCACCGGGGCACCTTGCCCCCGACTGCGAGACACAAGCATTCTGCATCTTCCGCTTGTGGGAACACTTGGACTGCGTCATCAAGGAAAGCTCCTATCTCGGTCCAGCAGAGGACGCACACGGGGAAACCCTCTTGCACATCATGGAGAGTGACATAAATGCAATATAGGCTGGCAATCTAGCCGAGGAGTAGGACGGCGAGTGTGGATTCTGGATCAAGTACTTTTCTGGGGAAATTGGTTACCCCGTGGGCCTCCACGGCAAAGTAATGGGGGCATGCGGAGAGCTAGGGAGACCGGTGAGCCATGGGGTGCGTAGAACCGTTCTGACCCCGAAAGATTCATGGTTAAATCGCATGACGCCCACTTGTCGGTTCCCGCCATTAGGTGTCTGCATCGAGATGATCTCGTAGTTAGTGGTATCGAACTGCCTTTTCCCTCTTGTAGCAACTGTTCCGGCCTCTACGTTCTGCCCCGCGTCTACGCGACATGTCTCACGCCTTGCACTATCGATGGTCCTGATTCCCCTCTGCCATGGCGCCCCCACGCACTCGATTCTCTCGAGAACGACGAGCGTGCGTACTTCGAGGAGGGCGGTGCAGGTGACGAACCCTAGAGGACTAAAGACGGCAAATCGCGTTCAACGAAAAAAGAGGTGAATAGTACGAGCCGTGCAGTGCTAGGGTATACTCGCTGCTGTTGTACAGTAAAAAAAACATGCAAGCCCAGGGGCAGGAGCCCGTCTCCGGCTCCCCACTTGATGGCGCCCCCCGCGGTCCAGGTTCCCAACGCCGTTGTGCGTGCGCGCGCGCGTATGTGTGGTAGCGGCTTTGACCCATCCGTTACCATTCGGTAACCGTAAACCAAACGCTGTGAAATAAAACCAAATCGTAAACCTCGTTAAAGCCTCTCCTCCCGAGGAAGCCAAAGCCCCATTTTACTCTTTAGGGCGCACGCGCGCCACGATGACCGAGTTCACTACGGCGCCGAAGGGGTGAACGACGATCAGAACCTCAAGGCGGCCGAGCAGACGGCCGTTGGTAGTGACGTCGAAGTTCTGGGTTTTCCGAAGATGCGTCAGTCACTTGTCGGGGATGAAGGGGTTTCTCTGATGTAGTTACCCTGGGAGGGTGGAGACACCAGGAGGGGATCAAAACAAAACAGAACATACCGGGTACAAGAAGGTGCGCAACCCCCAGGCGCTGCGGATGAGGAGGAGGGCGCCAGGTTGCATGCGGTTGACGACGGCGAGGATGAGATCCTCCTTGGCCTGCTGTGTGTCGCCAACGAGGGCGGCGAGGTAAACGAGGTCGAAGGAGGTGAGCTCGCCAGCGGCGGGGTCGTCGGCGGCCTCGCAGCGAAACGCCATCTCACGGTCCGAGAAGCCGAGGCGCTGGCACAGGCGCGTCGAGGCCTCGATGGCGCGCGCGTCGCGGTCGATGTTGCAGATCTCCGGGTTGAGCACATAGCGGATCGTCGGGAACGACGTCCGTTTCGCCGCCAGGGGCGTCGAGCCCCCGCCGCCGAGGCCGCCTTGGAACACCTCGCGCTCCAGAGCCCGCATCAGGCACAGCGCCGTCAGCGGTAGCGGGCCCGACCCGATAAATGCGATGCGTTGCAGGATCCGGGGTTCGACCGACTGGATCGCGCACAGCTCCATCCGCGTCAAGTCCTCGTAGTTGGCGTAGTAGGGGAAGTCGATCAGGCGCTTCCGGGCATCCTCGGCGTTGGTAGCCTCTGCGATATGGTCGGCCCACCACCGTTCCAGCGCCGTCTCGCCGTCGGCGCAGAGCCTCTGAAGCGTCGGCAGTATCCGTTGTAACCTGTGGTTCGAGAGCACCTAGGTCCTCAAAGTCAGCGGGCCCAAGTCTGGCTGCGGCTGCTCCTACTGCCACGTACGCGACAGGTGGTAGATCAAAGGGGTCCGAGTCGCATCTTACCTCGCTTCTCGTCTCGGCGTCGTGGATCTGGGAGCACTCGTTCACGAGACGAGTGAAGAGGGCGTTGGTCGACTCGCAGGGGTGGAGCTGCGGCAGAGCGACAAGTTTGGAGTAAATGTCCATGATATTGCTGACGATGTCGGCGGCCTTCTCCTCGGCTATGGAGCGCGAGTTGATCTTGATGACGGGCATGACGGGTATGTTCCAGTCGATCGAGGGTGTTCCGAGGCGACTGCGTACGTCGGCCGGCTTTTTTTTCCGTGGCGAACAACAAGACCCAAGCCAGCTGAAGAAACCACCGGACTTGTACTCGGACTCATCGTCGCTGCTATCGTACACGTCCTTGGGTAGCTCGGGTAAAGGCCGTTTCTTAACCAGCCGGTTGGCCGCTCGAGGGTCCGAGGATTGGCTCATCGAGGTGACCAAGGTTCCAGCCCCGGGATGAAACACACAAACCACTCGTACGGTAATTTATCGGAGTGCAGTCGGGTAGCGTCGCTGGCCGGGCGTGTAAGGCAGGCGAAGGGGGCGGCAACACAAGAGACTCGATGTGCGGCCTGGCAAGTTTGAGTGTCGATCGATGTGTTGCGTGAGGGGTACGGGCGATGAGCGAGCACGCCAACGAATTCAGTTTCCTCTTTGGGGCCCTGGTTGATCTCTTTGGTGCCGCGGTTGGTGGCAACGACGGCCACCAAGGTTCTCGGAACCCGAGGGGTCATGGGATCCCACGTGTATTTCAAGGCTTTCGGGCGTCTTAGGCGGAAGCGCTCGCGGGCCACGGGCGCCGCCGGTCAGGCCTCGACCGACGGATCCGTCAAGACAACAACATCCATAGGTAGCCAGCAACGGTCGGGGCGATCGGGCGTGGAGTGGGGGGCCGACGATAGGGCAGAACGGTAGCCGAAGTCCAATTTAAAGCGCCATCAACCTGTTGCTATACTCAATCCCGGGTGGCGCGTGGCCCCCAAGGCATGGGATCCCCGGATGTGCTAGTGTCGCGCCGGCCCACAAACGCCCTACGCTGAGCGAAACCGGGAACGCGGCGCCCCGTGGGCCAATCTGCGCCCGAGAGCCCAGTGTCTCCTCCCGCTCTAGCCTCCCGTAGTGTATACCCGTGTCGAAAGGCGATCCGTGTCGTCGTGCACCGTCGCCCTGTGCTCCGGCGAGGCTGCACTGGCTAGCTTGACTGCGGGTACGCCAGACACCACCGGGAGTCGGTAGCACCGGCACCTCCCTGAAGAGTCTTCCGATCTTCCTCGCCCACTCGCCGATCTCTCGTGATCTCGGCTGGCCTCTCTGCCTTCGACACCCGCCTCCGATACCGTATGCGCGTCGTCTCCGCACTTGTGTGCGCGGCGACCCCTCAGATGTAGCGGAACATGTTGTTCTTGACGCTCCGCTTCATGGCCACCGGCTGCCCATCTTCGTACTCAACGCCGGCCTCGCCCCCGTCTCCTGCCATACCCGCCATCTTCTTCTGGAGCTCCGCGTCCTGCTCGGCCACCGTCATCTTCCTCTTCGGGCTCGGTGGCCCCTCGTTGTCGTTTTTCTTGTCGGCTGACGACAGACTTGCTGACGCACTAGTCCCAAGCTTCTCGCCCTGTCCTGCTGGGCTTTTCTCCTCCTCGGGTGGGCCTGGTTGGGTGCTGCTGTAGCGTCTTGGGGGATAAGTGGCCCGGCAGCTGACCAGGGCGACCGACAAATGCCCGCGCGGCGCCGGGACGTGGGTTCTGGACACTCTCGCGAACATCTTTCTGGGGTTTGTGCGTTTCGCTTTAGTGATCTTCCTGGTGGATGTCGTGCGTGCCTATTTAAGTCCTGCGAAATCTCCCGTCCGGCCGGGCCGGATCTTCGTGACGTCAGGATGCGCTTTCTGGGGGCCGTGGTACGTGGTACCCATAACGCCTTCGACCCTCTCCGTCAGGCATCAGGGTCTTGATCTGCAGTCCCCAACGACTGCTGTCCGCCTAGTAAATCTAGCTGGTTTGGCTAGGAGGCACGGTATTGGACTGACGGGCCCAGTATAGCAGTGGACCCTGGCGTGTGGGAGATGATCTTGTGATCTAAATTGGGCTTCATGCCGATGCCCAGTGGCGCCAGCCCCAGCACTGGCACGATACAGTGCGGGTGTTTCTCCGCCGCCCAGTCGTGCCAGAAGAACGGGACGGGCACGATGCAGGCGTAGTATATCATCCGCATCTCGGCTTCGAACACCTCGTTGCAATGGCACTCGAGATCATGACGACCCAAGCCGACCAGCGCCACCCAATGGAGCCCGCAATCCAGGCACCGAGGACCGGTCCCGGTGAAAGCCCCTGGGGGATCGGTCAGCTCAGCTATAAGCCATGCAACAACAGACCGGGCCGTGGGTATGACTTGCCGTTGTCGGCCCAATGTCCAAATGGAGAACCCAAGAGGAACATAGACAGAGACATGGCCCCAGGATGACATCTGTGGTGAGGCACCCTTCATTGTATGTAGCTTTCATGGCCGGGGCGAGGATGGACGAAGACAGCGCGTCAAGAAAAGTCACCATGGCCACATCAGGACAATCATTCCCTACCTTCTTCTGCTGCTGAAGTTGAGAGGGCAAGAGCGGTCGTCTTGACTCTGCCAGCCTGCAATCCCCTCGCCAAGGTTCGATACCCCTAGGGCAGGCGGCGTCATTTCGTCCCCGCTGCTCCTTTTGCTGGCCCGGCTGGCCCTGCTAAGCACCCGCGCCCTCAGGCTGGGCCTGTTTGGCTGCCCGGTTTATGATTCAATCCTGATAATGTCATCCTGTGTGTATGCGTCGGGCCCTCCTGCGGTCGTGTTTAGTAGTCACGTGTCTCCGCCAAGGCGCACCGTACGTTGCATACTTAGCTATCCTGCGTCGGTGGCCGCGGTTCATGGTTGAAGCCGGAAAGAGATAGGTCCAAAGAGAGAAGGGCTAGCCCGGACTTGCATCATGCGAACCGGATGGGTGTCCACGTTTGCGTTTACCGTGGGCAGCAGCACCCGGCAGGCTACCATTCTCCCTCGTTCGCCATTGCAGGCGATTCTTGGGGCTCCTTGTGGTATGGATTACATGAAGGATATCTGCTCTTCTTTGCTGCTCCCTCAGCATCAGCCAAGGCCTTGGTCCGCACCCGGATGGGTGTGGACCGACAAGTCGCCGGGTATTCCCGGTCGTAAGGCTAGGTCATGCTGTTCCTCCGGTACTCGGGGCCGGACCCACTTGAATATTCAAACTTTGTGAAGCCTTTGCCTAAGGATGGATGGATTCTTCGAACGATGGATGAACGAACCATAACACACAACGGCGCAGTTCTCCCGAGTATACAATAAGCGGCGTGCCCTACATCTTTTCCTCCTCGTCTGCCTGCCTCTTCTTCGCATACCACCACAACCCCCCACTCCCCTAATTTGCAAACATGTCGTCGCCCGTACTTACCACCGTCGACATTCAGTCGCTCCCGCTCATTGCGCGGGGCAAAGTGCGGGACCTGCACGAGGTGGATGAGTCGACGTTGCTCTTCACCACCACGGACCGCATCTCGGCCTACGATGTTGTCATGACTAACGGCGTGCCGCTTAAGGGCGCCGTGCTGACCCAGCTGTCGGCCCACTGGTTCTCGGTCCTCGGCCAGCAGATCCCAGGCCTCCGAACCCATTTCCTCACCCTGGACCCGCCTGATCGCCTGACTCCGGCCGAGAAGAGCCAGATCCAAGGCCGCAGCATGCAGGTTCGCAAGTTCAAGGTCTTCCCCATTGAGGCCATCGTTCGTAAGTTGCATCTTGCTGCTTGTTACTTGAAAAGAGGTCAAGAGGGACGTACTGACAGCGTAATAATAGGTGGCTACAGTAAGTAGCCCTATGCCTATCCCGTGTACCCTTGGAGGCCAGGTCCCTTAACAGTCCGACTGGTATATGGCGGATGCCACCAGGGTCATAGGAGAGCGGACATCCCGAGAGCACCCATGGAGAACTGCTAACTCGCCTAGTTACCGGCTCCGCCTGGTCCGAGTACAAGAAGACGGGCAGTGTGCACGGCATCCCGCAACCGGCCGGCTTAGAGCAGTGCGCCGCTTTCCCCGGCGGCCCTCTCTACACGCCCAGCACCAAAGCCGAGCAGGGCGAGCACGATGAGAACATCTCGCCCGAGCAGGCGGCTAAGATCGTCGGCGACAAGTACGCCGGCCGCATCGAGAAGCTGGCAATTGACTTATACAAGGCCGGCGCCGAGTACGCCCGCGCTCGCGGCATCATCATCGCCGATGTCAAGTTCGAGTTCGGTCTCGACGAGGCCACCGACGAGATTATCTTGATTGACGAGGTGCTGACGCCCGATTCCTCTCGGTTCTGGCCTGCAGATGCCTATCAGTAAGTCCCGCTACCGCCGTCCCCGCGGCGGATGGCTATCCATAACTGTGAAGCGATAGTCCAGGCTAACGGAGTGGCAGGACGGGTCGTGACCAGGACTCCTTTGACAAGCAGTTCCTCAGAAACGTAGGCATCCTTTGTCCCCGCCTTATAGGCGTATTATGCCCGCTGGGCACGGCTCTCATACGCCGACTTTGATCCGAGGTCGCTAACAGTCACTCCAGTGGTTGACAGAGAAGGGACTCAAGGGCAAGGAAGGCGTCGAGATCCCCAGCGAGATTGCCGAGGCCACGAGCGCAAAGTACCGCGAAGTGTTCCAGATGCTGACGGGTAAGAAGTTGGAGGAGGTGCTGTGAAAAATTGGCTAGACGGGATTTGGGGCGTTAGGAGGGAGGCGTTAGGGAAATGGTCTTGGATAGGTGGGTGGCCAAGCCCCAGAGGTGCTACGGGACTGAGCCCAACATAAAGAGGACCTGCATTGAGAAATGAATCACGAGAGTTGACACGGAGCATATAAAGGTGGTGCCGGGCCCGACACTGAGTGTGTACATGAGGTATACAGCCATGTGCCGTCAACGCCAACACGGTAGCAGCCAAGAGATGGGCCGCCTGTTTGATGACGGCCAGACTGATGCCGGTCAGTCGCCGACATGAAGAAGCAAGCCTCCAAATGAAGAGGAGCACTCGGATCGGTCCGGCCAAAGCCCAAGCCCCGCCTCTTTCCCCCACACAACTGGGAGGGTGAGGTTGCATCTATATCCTGGCACCTTCCACACCATCTTCTGCTACACAGCAAGTTGTTGCAGTGGCCGGCAAAGCTGCTCTCGGCCTTGTACTCGAAAGATTGCCGTTGGGTGTTGCCAGGGTTAAATATTGCCAAGAAAGTGACAGAATCCAGCCATATACATGGGCCCAGGCCGTCCTGAGTGAAGGCCTGGTACATAACTGGGCTCGCAGGAGTATCGGCCGTAATCCCGTAGAGGACTCCAGCCAAATTGCCGGTCGTCCAGCAGGATTCGGGGTACATGTCATTGGACCCGGACCCGAGAGAAAGACCGACACAGAAAATGACACATCTTTGCAGCCTGCGGAGTGGGTGAAGCGATCTGCGGTGACTGGTAGGTGCGGCCAGCACCCTTCCCGAGGTCCTTACAACGTAACCGGCGATGGCGGGCAAGCGGGTTCGACGGCGCCTTACCTACATAAAGACCTGAGGTCAGGGCGTGGCACATACAAATATATGGCGTGCCTAGCCAGTCCGGCCCCGTTCTTCGATGACAGCTGGGGAGGCGAACAGTCGGATCGGTTCCGTGGTCGAGAGCCACAACTTGTCTCTCGATGATGAGAGGCAACAAAGCCTGCGTAAAGCCAAGCAAAAGCGAGCGTCCCCGGCTGTCGCTAATTTTGATATGTAGCAGATTGACAAGTACGCAGTGGTTGAAGGCATGAGAAACACGCGCGCTGCTTCTTTCAGAGGCTTGCCGTCCCCCCGTCGCATGCAGCCCCTCCTTGAATGCATGGGACCACTGGGAATCGGCGGTGGGCTTTCGGAGGTAGCCCCATCACCCCATCCCATCCCATCCGTCTCCGTCTCGGAACTGAGAGACATGACATTCACGGGTTCGATGACAGATCCGCATGGGCCAGGCGGGAGGAGTTGACTTCGGCAAGCAATTTCAGTCGCTCGTGGTGGAGAGCTGCAGGGGGGATGCAGAAGTGGGTAAAGAAACTTCCCACAGCCCCAACGTTGGGTTTCTTTGGGTGTCGAAGATGCCGTGCCATGGCTCCTCCATGGATTAGCAGACGAACGACGGGCGATGGGAGAAGAAAAAAAAAAAAACAGGTACGCACCCCGCAGTGGGGGAATGCTGCATTTGGAGAGCGAGGATGGAACGAGTCTGTTCTGCATGGATCCCGGATGGTGCCTGAGCTGGTGGGTACTGGAGCGAGTTAAATATACCTCTGGTGGGGCGCCCGTGCAGGGAACCCCCACGTACGCAGACCCTCTGCCGAACAGGGAGTTGAAGCCACGCAACACCAAAAAGTCGCGTTGGCGCATTGAAACGGCCATCGTCAACGCCGTCAGTCTCCGCCGCTGTTGTTTCTTCTTTCCTTTTTCGTCATCTCCGCCTTTTCACTCCCTAATATTCCCGTCCAACGCTGCTCCGCCGATACCGAGACGCGCCCCCTCTCCCACGAGAACCGCCCGGCCCCGATTCCCGGCAGCGGCGCGCAGTGCCCCCAACCGGAGAGTGAGAGAGAGAGAGAGAGAAAGGGACAGAGAGGGAGAGAGAACGCACGCACACCCACGTCGGCCCACCCGCTGCATGGCCCAGCCACGACCGCAGTCCCGAGCCCAAGTCTCCGCGCGCCGCGCTTCCGATAGCCCCGCAGAGCGGCCATGTCGTCGTCGGCCACGCCCAAGATGGTGCCGCAGCTCACTAACACCGAGGTGGTGCAGCTGAGCGGGCTCTCGGTGGCCTGCGTCGTGGTGCTGGCGCGCTCCTTGCAGGGCGAGGGCGCAGCCCTCACAGCCTCGGTCGTGCTGAGCCTGCTGGCCTTCACCGCCTCGTACGCCATGATCCGCTGGCTGGGCCCGACCTTCATGAAGGCCGGCCTCCAGGGCCGCGACCTGGCCAAGGCCAACAGCCGCGACGCCCTGCCCGAATGCATGGGCGCCATCTGCGCCGTCGTCTACCTGCTCGTCATCATCATCTTTATCCCCTTCGCCTTCTACAAGGACATTGTGCTCGCCACTAGCGGCGGCGGCAACCGCGATGTGGTCATGGACGTCGAGTACGTCGAGAAGGGCCGCCTGCTGCATAAGTTCCCCCATAGCAAGGTAAGAAGGCAACACCACCCCCCAACAACCTTTTCCCCGGCCGTCCGTCTTGCCCGGGTGCCCCCTCAACTGTGCCATCCACCCCCCCCCGTGTGGCTCTGCGGCCGTTGGCTAACGCGTGCTCCCCTTGGGTTCCAGCTGGCCTCGTACCTGGCCGCCGTCATCTCGCTCCAGTTCATCACGCTCCTCGGCATTGGCGACGACCTCTTCGATATCCGCTGGCGCCACAAGTTCTTCATCCCGGCCTTCGCCTCCATCCCGCTGCTCGTCATCTACTTTGTCGACTTCGGCGTCACATCTATCGTGCTGCCGACCTTCCTGCAGCCCCTGGTGGGCCGCGAGCTGCTGGACCTGGGCTTCCTCTACTACGCCTATATGGCCGCCTTCTGCATCTTCAGCCCCAACAGCATCAACATCCTGGCCGGCATCAACGGCATCGAGGTCTCGCAGTCCATCGTGATCGCCCTCCTGCTCATCTTCAACGACGCCCTGTACCTGGTCACGCCCTACCCGCACCCGGCCGTCGACTCGCACCTCTTCTCCCTCTTCTTTCTGCTGCCCTTTCTCGGCGTCTCGCTCGCCCTCTTCGCCCACAACAAGTACCCGGCCCGTGTCTTCGTCGGCGACACCTACTGCTACTTCGCCGGCATGGTCTTCGTCGTCGTCTCCATCCTGGGCCACTTCTCCAAGACCCTCATCCTGCTGCTGGTCCCGCAGGTGTTTAACTTCCTCTACAGCGTGCCCCAGCTCTTCGGTCTGATCCCCTGCCCCCGCCACCGCCTCCCGCACTTCAGCGCCCGCTCCGGCCTCCTTGAGCCCAGCGTCACCACCTGGGAGGCCGCCAAGCAGCCGCGCCCCCCCGTCCGCGCCCTCCTGGACCTGCTGGCCCGGCTCCGCCTGCTGCGCGTCACCACCGACAAGGACACGGGCGACCTCGTCGAGACGACCAACTTCACACTCCTCAACCTGTGGCTGGTGTGGCGCGGCCCCCTGCGCGAGGACCGCCTGATGTGGGAGATCACGGCTATGCAGGTCGCCGTCGGCCTCTTTGGCCTCTTCATCCGCCACAAACTTGCCCTGCTCGTCTTCCGGGAAGACAACTGGGCCCTCGGGAGCGCCGTCTAGGCCGCGAGGAACCTTGCGGTGTGCAGCCGACCATGACGAAACCCGTCTGGCATGAGTTTCCATTGGAGCGGGCCTGGCGTGCTCGCTACTCCCTCGCGAGACTGAAGCATGCCGAAGCCGCATGCGCCGTATTGCCCCTCCACTGTTTGCAGAATTATACATTACTTTGCGCCGCCTCGTCACTCGCAGTCGCCCAACGAGAATACGCCACGAGAATGCGGCAGTGTTCCGCCCGTCCTACCTATACATGCCAGGCGGCACATCCGCAAAATGTACTAATATTTCCATCCGTTTAAAAGCATGTAGCTGGACCCTTGAGCCAAGCACCTGTGGATGATGGCCGACTACAGGCCTACACCCAAGAGGATGATGCCTCGCTGCGCCGCCCTTTTAGCTAGGTAGGTAGCCACGTCGCACCAACAAAGAATATGATAGACTGAAGTCAAAGTTTTAAACTTGGGACTCATTTTTGCCATTGAATAACCCTATCATCCAGTCGATGCTGGCAGTGGGTAAAGCGTAAGACGCTCGTAGCTAGTCGGCATTCTGGCTCCGACCCAGGGAAACCATATTCCTACGAATTCATCACCCTTCGTGATGATGATAATAATAATACATGACAGCGAACCATTGAGCAGGCGATGTTTCGGGGGGGCTCTTGACGGGCTCTCCCTCATACCTCCAACGCGCCGAAATCAATGGCGTGTCAGGCCGGCCGCACAAACACATGCGAAATGCCGGACAGGAGCGAGTAAGCCAAGCTGCCCCGAACGTCGTCTTTTGAAAGAATTTTGGGTAATTACCAAAAATCAAGCCCTTTGCTCATGAACTTTGGTGACCGTCCCTGAACGCCTTGCATATGATTAATTGCAGTCAACGCCGACGAACCACGCCATTTTATACCCGCAAATCCATCTGAGAAAGAGGGTAGATTCGAGATGCAGATCCAGTGGCCGCTCGCGAGTCGTCATGAGTAGGCCGGGAGTTGGCACGAGGACATCTGGTGACCCATCTCTTATATGGTACAAAGAAAATTCCGACGACCAAATGGACGTCTAGTGGCAGTCGGCGGGGTCAGTGCTCGGCGGTTTTCTCAGGTGGCGGGGGAGCGTCTGCCATAACAACGTCCATCGTCGTTGGTAGTTTGGCCTCTTCTGGTATCGACAGCGGCTTCAACGTCACCCCCACCGGTTTCGCTGCCGCTGCCGCCGCCGCCGCCGCCGCCTTATTCATGCGGCTTTTTTGGTAGTCCTGCAGGCTGAGCTTCTTCTTCACTGGGCTGGGTTGGGCCCCGGCTCCGTTCAACGCCGGAGACGTCGTGAGGGGACTTGCTAGGCTGCCTGCGGAGAAAGGCGACTGGAAGGTGGGCGCGGTGGCACCAGGTGTTGGCGTAGAGGTCGATGACGTCACGCCGTTTGAAGCGACGAAGGTTGGAGGCGGCGGCATTTCGACTCTGAGCTCTGGCGATTTGATTCGAGTCCCAACATCGCTTTCCATCTTGGGGACTGGCATTGCCCTTGTATCCGTGGGAGATATGGAGGGTATATCTATCATAATCGTATCCACAGCACCCGCAGGTGGAGGTGTAGCATCATTCGTTGTCTTCGGCAATGCCGTAGTGAGTGTCGGTGGTGCTTCCTGAGACTTTAGATCCATTTTGACCAAGGCCGTCGTAACCGACGTGGGAGATGACACAGCAACGCTCTTCCGTCGGTCCGCCAGGTCAGTTTGCTGGCGATTTCGGTTCTCCAGCAGTCTTTGCGAAAGGGATATAACGCGGGGCTTTGTTTTTCGCTTCTCTCGTGTGGCGCTAAACCATTCGCCGTCAATAGGGTCGGTCTGGACATGTGCATTCCGGTATTCCCCGTTTGGGCCAGCGGAAGAGCGACGAGAGGCAGTAGGCGTAGACGGGCGTCGAACTACAGCTATTTGCTGGCAATGAACTTGGTTGGATGTTGATGGAGATCCAGACATGCTGCGATTAGTGCCAGCGTCGACGTAGCGTCGTTCCGATGACCCGTTGTAACCGGATGATTGGCTACTGGCACCGACTGCTTTGTTGGGTTTGGGTTTGTGCGGCGCCGAGGGAGCGCCATCTGAGGGTCGCTTTTTCTTTCGGGGGGGCTGCTGTTGCTGTTCCATGCGACGGAACGAATCCTCAACCATTGCGACCTTGCGCTTATCTCTGTCGGTCGGTTCGGTGAGTATACCCATTGTGTCAAATGAACCTTGCCGGGCTGGTGTCATGTCGCGACTGGGGGGCTTGCTGCGGGACGACCCCGAATCATTCTCACCATCTTCCCCGTGCCCCTCACTAGGAGCACGGCTGTTGGTGGCATGGCCCGTGCTGGTTGGAGAAATCGCCTGTGTCTTCGGTTTGCGTGACTTCTTCTTGGCTGGGTTCGGCCGTGAATGTTCTCGGCCGACATAGTTGCGGCGGAAGCGAGCGAATGCGCACTCCGGCCCGAGCTCACAGGCGCATCCTCCGTACTCGCAGACGATCTGATATAACCACGAGCCCAGGCTCTGGTAGTATTCAGCTTCCTTGGGATCGTACTCGGGGCGGTTGTGTGGTTCATCGTCGCCGAGACCCAGGAGTCCCAACACGCGAACTCGTTCAGACTTTGGCAAGCGGAAATCCCATGGTATTGTGATCTGCTCATTGGCTGCAATACTGCGGTCGCTCACTAACCAGAAGTGGTATTCTGATTCTTCCGAGAGATACGTGTCCAGTATGGCGTTGGGTCGACAGCTTCTTCTCACGTACCGAGCGCGCGACCCCTCCTTCCGAGTATCAATGTAGAGAGGCAGCATCGGGTGGAAAAAGACGAAGGGCAGAGGAGAGCTCAACTCTGGCCAGCGATGCTCGGGGTCCTCGCAGTAGTCTTTTTGGATGCCAATCTGTCCGTTGAGTTCGACGACGGGGACATCCTTTTCGATGGCATGGGACGCCTTGAGATAGGGCAACGACATGAACGCGTCGGGCGCGACCTGCACATCTCGCTCGCCCAAGACTGCATTGGCCTGCAGCCTATCAATATTCGGTGGGAGCTTCTGGAAAACATCCTCGTATTCACAGCCCGTCTCGTGACGAAGCTTTTCATGGTCCCGGAGCCAAAGAGACATGGCATTCGAGATGACCAAACTGGCGAATGAATTCGAAGTAGCCTTGTCGCGGCCATTGTTGTAACGGGCCAAGGTACCGCTGGAGTAGTAGGGGATTTCCGAGTCATGAAGAAGATCCGGTGGTGTGGTCGCGGGACTGGGGGGGTGCCCATTGGTGTTGCCGCTTTTCTGGGCATAGGAAGGACTACGCTTCACGGCCGGCTGTGAGCTGATCGAGGCACTCGGTCGATGTGTGCTCTTGGACTTCCTGTGTTGCGGCTCGTGGGGGTGTCTCGGATTAGACTCCGAGCTGCTGTGGCCGTTCAACTGAAGCTCGTGGGGTTTGGTCTTCCTCTTGTGGCCCTTGGAGGGTGGTCGTTTCGGTTTCCGCTCCGGCACCTCCTGGGTATTAATGATTTTGTCACGCCGCAGAATCTGTCGATTGTGAGCGCGCTGCCGATCGAGCGTGGTTCGAGGGTTGCATTCCGCGCACGAGTGGGCAAAGTCCTCGGCGTAGGCATCCTCAATGTTGTTGGGGTAGAAGCACTCAATGTGCTGCCAGGTATCGCATGTTTCGCAATATATCGTGTTCCCGTCATCGTCAGCGAAGCCGCATATACACTTGATAGTGTACGGCTCTTCCTCAACAGGCCCAACCTTGGCGCTCGGGAGCGGGAGCTGCGCCGACTTGGCCTTGGGGCTGAGAAGGGCCGTCTGACTCGGAGGCACGATATGCGTCGTAAACGGCTGCAATTTTTCTGTCATAATCTAAAGAAGGACACCTCACGGGATGGGAGGGCCGCGAGTGTCAGGGAGGTGCTGTGGAAGAAGGATCTATCGGTATGGTCGGCATGTCATGACGGGGCCGGTTCGATCTCGACGATCTCGACGCGACAAAAGGCGGGATCCCAAGCAAAGCGAGTACGAGAGCTCGTCGACGACCACCATCCGCGACGCTCGCCGAGTCTCGCGGACCGAGGCAGATATGGGGTGGTCGATTGTCGCCAAGGGCCGGTTCCTTTGCTCTCGGTCGAAACCAAGAGGACGGCGCCGACGCGATGGCACACAAAGGACACGTCGAAGGGACGAGGGGCCTCGGGGGAGAAAACGAGACCAGGCGATGGTGCGTCGTCGTCAGAGCACGAATGATCGTGGAGGCGAAGGGCGCGAGGGCGTGGTGGTGCGAGACGGGCACGAGAAGGCGTGGATCGCGAATGGGTTGTGAAGATGGGAGGGCCAAATCCGAGCGTTGAGATTGGGGTTGGAACGGTGCGCTTCGAAGAATAGAGTTCGAGTGGAGACGTGGATGGAAGATGCAACGAGCAGGGCGCAGGTGCGTGAAGTCGAGGGCAGTACAGCGCCGGGTCGGTCGCGCTTCGTCGAGGGCGGGCGGGCGTCGAAAGAGGGATGAGATTGGAAATGTTGTTTGGGAAAGGAGGGATCAAACAACGCAAGAGGGAGAGGGAAAGAGAGGGAGCAGGTACCGACGGGACTGCGGAGAAGGTTTGGGTGGGAGGGTAGGAAAAGCCTTACGCGCAATGGGACAGACAGCGAGGGAGGGAGGGAGAGAGGGAGAGGGCGTGAGAGTGAGAGATTGGGTGGAAGCGGAGACAGCCAGTCAGGCCGGACGGGCTGGGCTGGCTGGCTGGCTGGCTAGAAGGACATGGAGTCCAGGACACACTGAGCAAGCTGCTGCTCAGCTGGGCTAGGTAGCATGTAGGTACATGCCTCTCCTGCCAGTTCCAGGCTGGGCGGCATAGGGCGTGAGGAAGCGGAAAGCACACCACTGGGTGTGCAGTGTTTGGCGCAGCAAGTGCAGCAGGTCGGCCGCGCGCGCGCGGCGGCGACAAGAAAGACACGAAACCTGAGAAGACAGAGAGAGAGAAGAGAGAGAGACAGAGGTAGACCTACCTATCGAGCAGCGAACCCGAGTAGCGCCCCAAACTCTGACCCGAGGGCATTCATCAGCCAAATCCCAACCGCCCACTGGCCCCCGAAGCAAGCGAGCGAGCACCCAAGCACCCAAGCTCGAAAGCTGTTTGCTGCTAACGGGCCGGGCAGGCAGGGCTGGTACCTTTTGCCCGTTGCTCCTGTTGTTGCTGCTGCTGCTGCTGATGCTGCTGCAAGGGAAGAGCAATCCCGATGGGGCGTGGTTGGACTGTATGGGCATCCATGAGAGGGACACGGGAAGTGGGCGGACGAGAACCTGCAACTGGCAATTGCCATGCCGTCCCATGAATCCCATCCCCTGCGCTGGTGCTGCGAGGGGAAGGAGACGGAAGGAGAGGCGTGCGCCGCCTCGGGGAGGAAAAAAGGCATAAAATCAACGACTGCCTCCCGAGTACTGCTCTGCTTTTTGCCCTCTCCAAGCCTGGAGCTTTGCGCTGCCTTCCGGCTTCTCGTCTCCGCTCCGCCTGCTGACGGGAAGCTCGTGGCGCTTGCCTAACAGACGGCTGGCGTGCGGCCAAACGACATGTGCTTCGTAGGGGAGGGTTCGGGCTCGACCAGCGAAAGAATGACTTACCTCGGCTCACCTACATTCCGTGTTGCTTTCTCTCTAATAAACACGGCGGGCTCTTCCCCAGCGACATCATCGGTCGGTTGGGGGAGGGAGAGCAACCATGTCGTGTGCTCTCTCACCACGCCAAATGTTGCTGCTACGCTTAGCCGGCTACCGCTCCTGCTACTATGTACTACATGTGTGTAGCAGTAGCGCACGGGAGGCGTTAACGGGATGGGATGGACTGGAGAGGCGGAAGCCGCAGTGAGAGGGGTGTGGTTCAAAAGCAGGTAGTGCGACGGCTTGGGCCCGTACCGAGGGAGTGCCTAGGAGAGAAAGCCCAAAGCCGAACAGCAGCCAAGCCCGGCTCCATGGAAGTGTGCTGCAGGAGGAGAGGCAGGCGGGCGGCTGTCCATCCGCCAGGTTGCCAGGGTTCGGTCGGGTCAGATATGGATGGATACAGGAAATGGATAGCGAAAGGTAGGCGACGGCGAGATCCAGTGCCCATTCCGAGCCAGTCAAAGTCGCATCAGGTCAGGTGGGCAGGCATGGAAGCCAGTCAGCCGGTTTTGCCTGCTCTCGCCCGTCTGCGTGCCTGCGGAGAGGGCAAACGGACAAGCAGACAGCGCGAAGACGGAGGGGGGGGCAAAATAAGCTGGGAGAGCAGCAGGTGCGTGCGTGCGACACCAGGGCGTCCAGGCGTCCAGTCAGAGGTGGCGGCGACGGAGGCGAGATTGCGAGGAAGAGGTGGCCTTGATGTCCGTGGACAATCGGCCCTTGACGCAAGCCCGCCTAGGCCGAATCGAGGATGGGCTGCGTCGGCCCAGGGGGACCATTGACGCACATTTCATGGTCTGATACCACCGAGACCCCTGCCTGCGACCAACCACAGTGCGAGACGGCGAGGAAGGGGGGTTTTCACTTTGGCCATGGCGTCGCGGTCGGTCGACATGTGGAGGTGGGAGGGAGCACCTGTCGCATCCGTCTGTGGTGGATGGCCGGCAAGTCGGTGGCCCGGAAAATGCTGGCAACCGGGCAGGCCATGACGGATGGCGGGAAGCCATCAAAGTGTGCGAGTGTATCCGTACCCCGTACCCGAGCGAGCGACAGGAGCTGAGTCCATCTCACAACCATCGCAACCACCGCTGGTAGTGAAAATTCGGGTTTACGAGCCTTGAGCGTTCCCGTCCAGTTCATTGCTGAGGGGAAGAGCGGGTGCCTGGCGGCGAGGAATCTCCTTTTCGTCCTAGCCGCGCCCATCCGCGCAACGGCAAGTCGTTCTGTCGCTCTGTGTAAACCCGGCCGAGTAGCAAAAATGAGAGAAGAAGAGCCGACGGCGAAGGCACAGCAGTAGTAACAATTGCCAGTTGCCGCTCGACACCAGCGGACTGCTCGGCTGGTTTGGAGGCAAAGAAATTTTTATGTCACGACGGGAACAGCTAGCAGAGGGTAGTGAGGCGAGCGCCCTTGTCCGAAGGGGGGGAGGCTTGAAGCTACGCGAGGGCAATAACAGGCCCATTGGCAGGCAGCCGTTAGCCAGCCTCCGGCACCTTGGAGGGAGGGATGTGTTGGCATCACAACCCTTCTACGGGGTATCCTCATCTCCATCCAACCACTCCCATGGGATCCCCATGTATCCGTGTATCGTCCGTAGTGCCGCTAACTTCGTATTTAGAGGTAGGTAGTACTGATAAGTAGTTACGGGCTATTTCCCAACTGCCTAACTAGCAGCTTCCCGTAGCTCCAGGGTCTCCAATAACCACCACCTCAATGAGCATAGTGTCAGCCTGGGCAGTCAGCCTTGGAGGCGCCGGCCATGTATGTGTCGAGTAGCGCGGGGGGTTGGGTTGAGCCCAGTGGGCTTATCGCTATCCGTGCAGATGGGCGTAGCACGAAGAAATGGAATTCAGAGCACGGGCAGCATGGCGTTGTGCTGCTGTTTTCGTAGACGCAGCCCCCGCCGAGGGGTCCGGCTGTTCTGGCGGGTCACCAGCACTGTCTCGGGTTAGGTGTTGAGCTGGTACTGGTGCCGGCGAACGTCGACCTGTCAGCCTGCTCGGTTGGGGTCCGGCTTTTCTGACGGGTTGCCAGCACTGTCTCGGGTTAGGTGTTGAGCTGGTACTGGTGCCGGCGAACAGCGTCGACCTGTCAGCCGCCTACTCGGTTGGGGGCCCTTGCTGTCGTGACTGCGGTAGGCAGAAAGGCAGAATGAAGGACCCGAGGTGAAAACTTTTGCAGGTCCATAACGATGATTCACCTGCTGACGCGGACGACGACGAGCCCAGGCTCATTGGCGCCGGCAGCCTGCGCTGCGACTGCGGTGATACCCTGACGAGCCAATGTCGCCTTCGCTCAGCCCGTCCTTTATTGGTCACCTGCCACTGCCGCTCCCCTTCGGGCGCACCCATTCCGTCGTAGCCGTCGTACAGTGGACGGGGCGCATGTACGGAGTACTGCGACCTGATACCGTCCTCCCAGACGAGCTGGCCATGATGCAAATAGACGGCTGTCTCGCGCTGCTGTGCGCCGTATGTGTTGTGTATGGACGCCAGCGGCAGCCAGCTCGTCGCCCTGCCTGTGCCACCAACCCGACGGGCTACTTCTGTGTATCGCTGGGGTCCCTCAATTCCTCCAGCTTCCCCCCCACGCACCCCCCCCAGCAGCCCACGGTTGGGGATAGATTTGTCTGGTCTCAACTAGGAGCACGTTGTCCAAGCGGAACGCTTGGAACCCCAGACGGCGACCGATGTGACTGGTTCGAAAGCCAGCATGCGAAACAGCCACTGGCTCCTTCATGGCAAGGTCTCCCCTGATCCAGCTTTTGCATTTTAGCACTGAAGTTTAAAACTCCCGAGTCTCTACGGTGGTCATCCTGCGGCACTGGCACGTATCGACGCTCGTGGGCGTGTCCGATTCTGCCTGGCGCCCGAGGCGCGATTGGCCTCGCGCAGGAGCCGCTGCTGATGACCACAGGGACGCTCCTCGGGGATGGAGGATAGTAGCTGCACATGGACAAACAAACTACCTCTTCTTCTCGGGGCTACGGAGTATACACGCCCAGCAATACGTGCAAAGAGGTACGAAGTAAAGACCCTGGCCGTGAACCTTAGCCGTCTGGCACAGGTAGGTACCAGTACTCAGTATCAGGACTGCATTCCGTCAAAGAAAGCCGTAGGGATGGGCAACCCTGGCAACGAATGGCATGCTGCCGTCGCAGGCTTGTCTGGTATGCAGGGATTGTGGCTGGGCAGGGAACGTCTCCATGGTGAAGACGAGCACAACGACGAATCATACGCCCGTAGCTGGCCGTCTGTTTCGTGTGGTGAGTGAAGGAAGGCTGACGGCATGGGATGCCGGGTTTGTACCCTGGAAAACTACCTGCAGAGCGGAAAGGACTACCACCCCGTGGCTGGCATGGGTGCCCTCGTTTGCGTTACGACGAGTACGAATACGCCGAAGAACGTGTATGTCAGCGAATAGTCCAAACGGCCAACCAGCGAAGATGAAGCCAGCATCACTGATACAGGGTCACTAAACTTTGTTGTTTGGCAGTCACCGCATGTAAGGTTGCGCGAGTCAGGGATCATTTCAACACGTCGTCAGGGCAGCGGACTGTTCCAGGTCACCCATGCACGGAACAAGAATAGCACTGGCAGATGGCAGTATCGCAACAAGCTTCCTTCCTCATGACGGTGCGCGAAGCACCCTTCATAATGAAAAAAGAGGTTGACATCAAAAATTCCGCCAGCTACGACCCCGAAGGATAGTAGAGCATGAGGAACACCACGATGTGCAATGCAGGTTCCTCACACTAGAAGGCCGCATGCTTGAGCGCGCCCTTCTCTCGCAAGGTAAGTATGAAGAGGAAAAAGAAAGAGATTCTGGAAATCAGGGAGGGCAGCTGTCTATTTATCAGAATCTCGGAGGGGCCGAGGGCGACCTACTGATCCTGAGCTGCCAGGCTGCCCCATCGGTACTCCAAATGCTAATTTTTCATTGGTTCAAAAACCCCAGCAGGTGACACTAGCTTGCAAAAGTCTCCATTTTTAATTGGCTGAGATCAATGGGTATGGCGCTTGGGCCTGCTCCGTTGAATAACCTCCTGCGCTTTCGAACAGGCACTGCATATCGCTGAATAATGTCCACAAGGCATGTTGAGATGACCCACGAACCCTTTATTCAATGGTTGTACCGCCGAGTGTAGAGCTGGACCTACCTCGACCCAATGGGGCGCGGCTTCCATGGCTACATGGTAGTTATGTACCGTGATAACTACATGTACGGATGAACCTTGGTCGGTGACCGAGGACGGGGCATCGGGAAGTTATGCACACGCATCCACCGGAACACCCTCCACGCTTCCGCGGCATCGCTTCCGCGGCATCGTGATTCCGACCAATCGTGCAAATGAAATCTTCGAAATGCCCAGTCATAGGGCGACCACAAGGCTGCCGTCACATCTCTTATCTTGGCTGTTTCTCGTTCCGCCCCGGAGGCGAGCTCTGGGGCCCTGCGGACAGGTTTGGAACCCAAGTGTGGGTGCGCCTGCAGAAGCAACAAGAGAACGCTTGCCGAGCTTGCTTCTGGTGTTTGAAAAGCAAAGAAACTTCGGTCAGCCTTTCCGTATGACCTAGGTAGCATCTGTTTGGATGGCCTGCCCCTGCCTACTATAGGACGCTTCTTGCTGGGAACCAGTGGGCAATCCTGATCACCCATGCATGTCTGGATCACGCCCGTTGGCACTGGTCCATATTTAGAAATACTCTTCGTATATACCGTGTCTTGCTTGGTAGCGGACTCAGCCAAATTCCACCTCGTGATAGAATACGAGGAGGGGGCCTACAAGTTTTTGACGAGCGATGGCACTGGAGAAAGGAGGTCTTCGTCCTGTACCCTAGTCACAACTGTATATTCGACAGAGCCGAACTACAGAAGGAGCGCGCATTCTGCTATCTCGATATGTCACGGGTTGTGGACCGAGGATCGATCAAAGGCAGCAACCGCTATGGTTCCCGTCCCTTGCCCCGGCAATGGACGTTGCCTATTTTCGTTCTGCAGCACCCCGGAGAAAAATGGCCCCAAGGACGACACGCTGCGAGCGCATGTGAGCACCGGCGCAAACTTGCCCAGGTCGACTAGCACTGGGTACCTGTAACACTTCCAGTTTTATTCTGCTGGACTGGCCGACGGCCACAACGCTTCGTAACAACCCGCTGTGGCAAGGGTCTCTTGTCGCGTATCCCCAAGTTTCTAGCGGTCTTGAATGAACCCTTAGCCTTCATGAAACCCTTTATTCGACGGCGGGAAGCCACGGTTTCTTTGCTTTCGGTAGAGCCATGGATCATCGGTGGCCTTACCACCTACCGGCACATCCATCCGCCATGCTGATAGGTATCAGGTCACTCGCCTTACTTGAGTTGTCCGTTGAGTGGATGCCTCGTGTACCCCGGCAGGTGAGCTAATCGTGGACAGGATGCTCGTTGGCAAGGGCAAGAGAACACCTACTTGAGAGACTTGCAAAATCAAGTGAGGTAAATGGTACATGTTGGCAAAACTCCAGAGCTTGTCTAGCCTCCGTCTCCGGGCAGCGTATTTTCCCAGTGACAATCTTGTATGTATTATGAGTATGAACAGTCTGTAAAGAGTCCATGATCAGAGCCAATACGGAGGAACATCCTCTGCTTCTGTTTCCCGCGTCCCATCCTACAAAAGGGCTTCCATTCAAAGGTCTCGGTTCAGCGTTGTACACGTGAATGCGTTTCCAAGCACAGAAAGTCGCCAAATTAGTTAGGGCCAAGCCCGGCGGGTTATCCAGTACGTTCCCTGGCTTCCTGCTTGATCATATCCGCAGCCTGTTGTCGCAGATGTCAGCGAATACCGCGGCGTAGGCAGGCACAGCTACTCGCGCCGGGGACGGCAGGGGCAGACCTTTTCCGCAATGGCGTAGACGGCCGCTTGCAAGTGCGCGTCGGGGATGATGGGCATGATGCTAGCGTCGACGACGCGCAGGTTGTGGGTTCCGTAGACGCGGAGCGACGGGTCGACGACGCCGCCCTTCTCGCGCGGCATCATTGCGGCCGTACCGCAGAAGTGGTACTCGGTCAGGAGGACGCCGCTGATGTTGTTGTTCAGCGCCGTGCGGTTCAGCACGTCCTCGGGCCCGAAGCCCTGGGGGAAAAGGGGCTTCAACTCGGCCATGGCCTCCGTCTGAAGCAGCCGGATGTTGAGCTCGAAGGCGCGCATCAGGACCTCGGCGTCAAAGGGGTGCGAGTGGTACCGAGGGTCAATGACGGGGCTGGCGTCGTTGATGATGTTGGCTGAGGCTGCGTGCACGGTGCCCCGCGACAAGGGGAGGATATTGGCGACGCCGAGATTGCCCCAGGACGCAGGCATGAGCTCGTACACGGCGGCCTCGCTACTTGCCAGCATCGAGGTGACGAGTTTCTGCTGCTCGGCGTAGCCGGCCAGAAGCGTCTCGTCGTAGCTTGACGGCAAGTACTGGTGGGCGAAATAGCTGGCCTGCGAGAGATGGCCTTCCACCTCGGTTTCGTTCATTACCCAACTGAGAGCCGGGAACGCGACGGCATTGATCATGGGGGCAGTCATGGGTCCTATATTGGCGTGTCAGGAAGTCGCAGGTCAGCACAGAGGGCTGGTTGACTATGGCGTACCCGTACGGTTGCGAAGATATTCGTCTAGTGCGGCAGCTCGGAGTTCACTGTCCTCATTAATCTGCCTTCCAGTGACGAGGCCTTCGACCGTAACTGCGTATTTTCAGCCTCTGTGGCTCGGTAGGTGGCAATATTGGGTCACTCACAGTCGTATACGACCTGAGCCATGGGGTGGTCTTGAAGATTTCTTCCTACCCCTGGCAATTCAACCGCCACCTCGACGCCAAGGTCGCGAAGCACCTCGGAGGGACCAATTCCCGAAACCTGCATCAAGACTGGCGAGGAGAGGGCGCCAGCGGATAGAATGACCTCCTTTTTACAATGCACCGTGGCATTCTTGCTCTTGGCATCGGCGGCATACTGCAGACAAGGGCATGCTTAGCAGACGGGAGGAGCAACATGATGCAGCAGAAAGGTTAACGAACCTCTACCCCCGTCATCCAAATCCCGCTTGCTTGATCCGTCCCACCCGGTTTCGGTGGGTAGGCCGGCTGTTCGGCATGCAAAAGGCGAGTGACAGTGTGGCCGTTTAAGAGATGGAGGTTGGGCCTGGACATGACGGGGTCATAATATGCCGTACGCGCATCGAAGCGTGATTGGTTTTTTGCGTTCATCGAAGCGGGTATAATAGATGTGCCCACGGCGAGACCATCGTTAAGGTCGCCGTCGACAGGATAACCAAGCTTTCTCATGCCGTCAAGGAAATTCTCTGCCCCGTTTGTCCATGTGTTAGCATCGCCCCTCGCGGGTTAGGGGGAAGGGGGTTTACTACTGACCATATTGGGGGTACAGGTACACAGGGTAGGAAACAGCCACTGGTCCCTCGTCGCCGTGTACCGTGGTATCCGGGTAAATACTGAGTTGTCGCTTTGCCGTTTCGTTGACGTTGATATGGTAGGTCTCGGACTACAGCGGACAGTGAGTAGAGAGCCGAGATCAGGAGCGTCAGCCATAACGTACTTTTTCAAAGTAGGTGAGAAGGTCGGCCCATCCCCAGTCAGAATTCCCAAGTGCTTTCCAAGCTTCAAAAATCCTCCTCGACCCTCTCGTCCAGCACATGCCGTTGATTATGCTGCCGCCGCCCACGGCCCTTCCTTGAACAAACTGTATAGTCTTGTTTTGGAGGGCGTTTTGCGGGGTAGTCTTGAAATTCCAACTGTACGGGCCCGGATCGCCAAACCCAACTCTTCCCGGGACGACGACGTCTACAGGGCGATTATCCCTAGCAATCGCGGGCGGTCAGTCCAAACTATTCTCGTCGTCGAGACCGGCGATGGGGAACTGACAGTGGACCGGCTTCGATGATCAACACGGTTACTGCACATGACATGTCAGGTTTGTGAACGGGTCAAACATGAACAAGGGAGACGGCAAACCATTGGGGTCCTCGGTTAGACGGTTGGCTATCGTCAGCCCGGCGACACCCCCGCCAACCACGATATAGTCGTAGACCTCGTCCACTGCCTGTCGGATAGTGGCATGGCCAATGGGGACACATTGTACAAAGACGAGAAGGCAGGCCGCCACGAGCTGCAGTTGGTGATGGATCTTCATTATGGCGATTGAAATGCCAAGCCTGTTTAAAGAGAGGGACGGACGAAAAGAACGGGTGAGGGGGGGGGAAAGAGTGGAAGGTATGCGTGTGCAAACGCGGGTAGAGGCCCTAAGGACCAGTGGGAGGCGAAGAAGACAAGGGGAAAAAACCAACACCAAACAGGCGGACACGACGAGGGGTATATGCTCGCTAATACTGACAATGAAGCATCTCCAGGCTTCGGTCGGTATATAGAAATGAGGCCAATTGGGATAGCGACGTATCACGCACACAGCCGCAACGGGAACAAGCATGAAGCTGGCAAAACGCGCCGTCGGAGAAGCCGGAGAACGAAGGTGTGTATATCTCTGGTGGCCCGCTGTTGCCTGTCGTCCCCTAACCCTTGGAAACCAATCAATCTCGCATATGGTCACAGCATCCAAACAATCGGGTCCCTGGCGCGGTAGACTCGCCCAGGCACGCGAACCGGCCCTTATGCTGATGTAGCGACGCCGTCTCATCACGTCCTTGGTTCGCCGCCCGCGTAGGGATCCCTCGCCGGAGAACTAGGCCTACCATCGTCGTCGGTGCCCATGGGTATTGTGATCATCGGGTAGCCTAATCCGTCAATACCTTGACAAAGGCCGGATAAAGGCAATTCAAGGCGTTTCCACCTGCTTTCGCTGCTATCTGCATGGCTACCCCGCCGTCTGCTTGGATAGGAACGAGTAGGCTGTCGAGCATCTCGCCATCAGAGCAAAGTGCTTGGTCGATGCCCTCTTCCCTCGAGGTTCGGCGTATGTAAGCAAGAGCCGAGCGGTGTATGCCGTCCGTAATGCCCCTGGAATTGGCGCTTTGGTCGAAACTGTCTTGCCCCGTTGGCCACCGGGTGAGTCAGTGGTACGCCGCCTTCGACCGAAGTGTGTCTGATGTTGTAGTCTACGACATCCTCCAGAGACGTAATTTCGTTAGGGTTCGCATCTAGGGCGCTAAGATACTGTCCCAACTCGTTGTAAAATTCCACCTTGACTACTCTGAACTCCACTGTTCAGGATGCCCCTTCTTGGACGGATAGTCCCTACACAGAATCAGCGGACTGGACTAGAAGTCATCCCATTGGAGGCTAGCTACCAGTCCCAAGGTCCATCCACAGGGACGAGAATTTCCGCACTGGGAACGTTGCAGGGGTCAAGAGCGGTTGCACCGGCATCCCGGATCTGTTGCAGCAAACACCAGACAGCATCGTACTGCAACTTTTTTCGCATCGCTATGAGCCGCCTTCTCCCAGACTCGTTTCCATGGAAGGCCGAATTTGGCCCCTGCGAGGACTTCCTTCTCGGAAACGCGAGCGGCATAGAGGCCGGGACTCGCCATACTCGAACCGGAGCAGATGGCATCCAATGCGGGAGCGGCATCCTCGACAGTGTGACCAAAGGTTCCTACCACGTCGAAATGGTGAGACTCGGGGATGATGCCTTCGCAGGAGGTCAGGCCTAAGGTGGGTTTGATGCCAACCACGCCATTTCGATCAGCTGGCAATATGGCCTGGGCCATCTCGGGATTCGACCGCACGAGTTGGCCATGGACCTGCACTGGAATCTGTCTCCGTGCCAAAACTGAAGGGGCACATATTCGTCGCAACAGCAATGGCAGAACCAAAGCTCGATCCGCCAGCGCTCTCTGCTGAGTTGAACGCATTTCGGCTTTGGCCACCGCGACTCGAATACCCTTCGGCACTATTCAGGGTTAGACGTAGCTTCCAAGAGAGCAGGAAAGGCTGCGCCGACTAATACGTGGCCCTCATGGACGCCCATTCCGACATATTGGCGTGGCCCAGCAAGACGGCACCGGCGTTGCGGAGGAGGCGAACGGCATGGGCATCACGGGGGACTTCGGCACCAATCAACACCACGGTCGTGGGTTAGGCGAAGCGTGCGTGTTGGCTTTGAATATACGAGGGACTGACTGGACGAACCGGCCGTAGTCTGCATCCGGTCATCAGTAGCCATGTTCTTGGGGTCCCACGACGCTTTAGCGACGCCAGTCGGCAACAAACTTAGCCAGCTCGGACTCGCAAACACGTACGTCCTTCACAAGGAAAGGTATGCCGTGGAGAGGACCCCGCACGGTGCTCTGCTGCCTTTCTTGTCTGTTGCCACCGCTGTGCTCAGGGCATCAGGGTTGGTCTCGACCACGGCGCTGCAATACGGAGCGGCTGCGGCGTTAGCAGGCAGGCTCCTGCAGTGACGGCACCATATTTTACCAACCGGAGACGGCTATTGAGGACTTGGATACGAGCGAGGTAGCATGAGGTCAAGTCCCAGGAAGAGAAAGCGCCCTTTCCGAGCCACTGCTGCAGCTGTTTGATATGTCTCAGTCGGCGGCACAACTTTGCGGGGGTTCGTGGCTGACGTTGGACTGCTTGGCTCTATTAACCTAAAACTCACCTAGCATACTTGAGGAACTCGAACACAGTCACGTACCGGGCAAAGCACACGACCGTTCCGATGCGTTCTCTTTGGCATCCACTGCTGGATGTCCCCGAGAAATCGTACCATGATGTGCGTCTTTCATTGCATGCACAAGCGGGCAAAAGGAAAGACTACCCGTCCTCCCTCCAGGCCCCACAACCTTGATAGTGGGAAAAAGTCGTTGCTTTTGATGTCACCGCCTCCACAAGCCCGGGCTAGGAAGTATGCCCGCTTTGCCGATACCCGCTACTTCGTTAAGTAACCGTGTAGGTCGGTGTGTGCCTGGAAAGCCCCCCCCCCAAGCCCGCCTTGCGCCGAGCAGTGATCCACCGCAAGGGTTTTTATCTGCTCTTATCGAGAAAGCTTGAATCACGGCGCTTTGTGTGAAGGTCGGCCCGGACTGACGAGAACAGTCATAGTTGGGTGGACTGTCTGTTATCAGATCCTGGGGAAAGCCCCCTCGCTCCGTACCCTCGAGTTGCCTTGACCTGCTGTCCCATGTCTTAGAGACCCAATATCTACTTCCATCCAATCTATCCAAATCCGTCCCCTCCGTTTCATCGCTTCCACCCGGACATCCCATCCCGGGCTGTCACTTCGCAACGCCTACACCTCGTCCCGCATAGCTTGGTGAGGCGCAAAATGTACATGGCGATATGACCTTCCGCACGACTGCCCTCAAGAAGGCTAGTTCAAGCTTTCATGTGAGTGAGAGAAGCGTGTCTTGCCCACCACCTCACATACCTACCTCCTTCCCCTTCGTGTGTGGACGTGAACCCGACGCTGCGTAAACCACACGAAGCGACCCCACCGCCCAAAGCTGATTACTTCGCCCCTTTGCCTCCGACAGAAGCCCGTCGCCAAGGACTTCAGGCACAGCCTGTCCCATTCCGCTAGTCATGGCTCCCCCGTGGCAGCGCCGCCGCCGGCACCGCTGTACAGTGGCAAGATCAGGTCGTCGGTAGCGGCCAGATCCCCCTTTGCCTCCATTTCCGAAGCGCAGAAGCAGAAGAAGAGGGAGGACCGAGTAAGCAAGCCTCCGTGTCTATTGCAGCATTGGCCGTACGTGGCTCACACGCCCTGCAGGACTTCGTCGTTTCCGTCTTAGAGACGTCCATCACCAAGCGTGATGCCCGCGCTTACATCACCAAGTTTGTTCCCCTTCTCGAGAGGAAGGGGGCTGCCAGCTTCAAACAGCAGGCCGTGCAGTCCGGGACCAACGGACTGGCCACGCCGAATGACCCCCCCCCGGCGGAAGCCGGGGCATCGGGCGAGGAGCCGCTGATGGTGGCTCTGGTCAAGTTCCGAGCACCCCATGAGGTCGACAACGCGACGCTCCTCGGCGTGGCCAAAACGCTCAGCCAGCTCAAGAAACTTGGCCTACTGAGCATCGTCGTGGTGGACGGTGACGGCATCGTCGGAAGCGCCAAGCACATCCGACACACGGTCACGTCGCAGGCCGCTCGTATCGCAGCCGCGATAGATGAGTTTGACGACACGGACGCCCGTATCATCGACTACAATTTGATCACGATCGGCAACCCTGTAGGCAAGGGCACGTCGCCATACGTGTCGGAGGACCTCTTCGTCAGCAACTCGGCCAATCTTCTAGGGTCCTTGCGACAGGACCGCATTTGTGTCATTCCGTCCATCGGCTGCACAGAAAACTCGTGCACCATGAGGACTGTCGATGCGAACGACGTGGTGCTGGCCCTGACCAGGCAGCTTTCGGGCATGCGCTTCGTCGGCCAGCCGGACGAGGGCGATCATATCCGCAGGCGGCTGAGCGCGTCCGAAGTCTACCGGCTCATCATCCTGGATCCGCTGGGAGGCATCCCCGCCAGGAACCGTGCCACGGGACGTTATATGTTCCTCAACTTGGAACAGGAGTACGAGGAAGTCACCAAACACCTGTCCGGACCGGAATCGGGCTTGTCGCAGGCCGACGGCCAACAGCACCTGCGCAATGCCCAGCTTGCCCGCAAGGCCCTGTCCCTCCTGCCCCCGACATCGTCGGCCATCATCACGACCCCCCACGACGCTGCCAATCAAAGACAACCGGGGGAAGAGGATACGGCATGGCTCGATGTCGCAACGCGGCGAAAACTGAACCCGCTCCTCCACAATCTTCTTTCCGACAAGCCAGCGCTTTCATCCTCGCTACCGCCTGGGAGACTTACACCCGTCGTGTCACCCAGCGGTGCGCCGCAACGGGGGTCACTCACGACTTTGGCCAAGCGTGGCATGCCTTTGACCATCTTTCCGGACCCGCGCATCACGCCCTGGAGACCGCCTCAGCCCGGAGAGCGGCGGTTCAGTCTCACGGACCCATGCGCCGACCTCGGACGGCTGGTGCACTTGATCAATGATTCCTTTGGCCGGAAGCTGGACGTGGACCACTACCTGAAACGAGTGGACAAGAACATTGCAGGCATCATCATCGCGGGCGAATATGAAGGCTGCGCTATCCTGACGTGGGAGAAGCCGTTCGGCAACAATGGTCCCGAGGATAATGAGCCGTCGAGAATGGTGCCCTACCTGGATAAGTTTGCCGTCTTGAGGAAAAGCCAGGGCGCGGGGGGCGTAGCCGATATCGTCTTCAACGCGATGGTGAGGGACTGCTTTCCCGAAGGCGTCTGCTGGCGGAGCCGGAAGGACAACCCGGTGAACAAGTGGTACTTTGAGAGGTCCCGAGGAACTGTCAAGCTGGACGGAATGAACTGGACCATGTTCTGGACCACACCCGAACTGTCCCTGGACCGGCAGAAGTACATGGATTACGAGAGCGTCTGTCGCGGCGTGGAGCCGTCGTGGGCGGACAAGAAGCACATTGTAGACTAAGCATCAATAGATGTGAGACGCTGCAGGCATGATTCCTGTCACTCGGCTTCGGACTGCATTCCACGGGTTTGCGACGGCAACCCCGCACCACTGGTTCTCACGGATGGCGCGCCTTGGGCCGCCGCCGGGTAGACGAGTCGTCGACCTCTAGGACGATCGATGGCACAACTCAGGCTAAGAGCTGAGGACCGGGGTGGGCCAGGCTCCTCGCTTTTCGCAAAGCCGTAATCGGCGTCGCTCTCGGATCCCATACCACCCTTCCGAATCAGGGAACAAGATTTTTGCCTCAGTTGCCACCCGTTAGGTCCGACTACTGTGTAGATAGGTAAATTACCTGCGGCCGTGGCGTGCTTTGCCGGTTGGCAACAGACAAACGTGGACCGGGCGGTCGAATGACGGAGTCGCCATGGCCGTCCCCCAGGTGAATGGGTTTTCAGCACTGGGATTCCAACCGGGAACGCTATCGCGGGGTGGCCATGGAATTCCATCCACGACTGCCCAGGTGGGGTCAGGCTTTTTCTTTTTTGTCGATAAGGCTGAAGCACGCCGGGGGTGCTGGTAGCGGCTGGAGATGCTGGGCAAGCCGGCTTTTGTCATGCGACTAGCAACAGCGTGTGTGGAGGTTGTCGTCGGGCAGAATTCGAGGAGAAGCCGGGCCCCTTGGTTGGCACTGGGTATCCGGGGGGAGACGGAGGAGAGAAGAGGTGTGGGTGAGGTGGTTGGGCTGCTCTAGATCATGGCATCGTCAGCGTCGAAGTTTCGTGTGCACGCATCTTGGCCACACGGATAGAAGCGGCTCGAAGGCACGATGCGAACCGCCACGTCGCGCCGAGACAGAGTTTGCGATGGGATTCCTCGCATCAGACGAACAACAGCCGAGCGCGGCCCTGAACTGACCCCCGAGCAGACAGCAGCCAAGACCGGAACCCAGCGCGGCCAGCCATGGGGAATATAGATCTGTAGTCATTCGCCCATTACTTGTAGTCATAACTGTACACAGTGGTCATGGCCCTGGCCCGATGATCACATAAGAGCGGGACTATTATGGCATAGCGAAAATCTCGTCCTCTTGGGTGTGGAACCGAAGATCCATCCATTCATGGATGCTCAAGGCTCTCAGTGCCAACAGGTAGGTACATGCCGTACCTCTCCAGAGGCCGGCAGGCCCCCCCGTCCCCAGTGTCTGGACAGCCCATCAGCATGGAATCCAGAGGCGGATGGGAGAGCCCAGGACGGCGGAGCCACGCCAGCGCCGGAGGAAGAGCCAGCTAGAGAACCCGCCAGCCAACCAACCCACCAACCAAGCAGCCCATGCGACCTCACATCCCACTCCCGCCTTTGTACCTCTGGTCGTTGTCCTCTTTGCGCTGGGCCCTTTGCCTACGCGCTGGGCCCCCCGGAGCGCAGCTGGCAGAGTGGCAGCGCAACTGGATTGGAAAGTTCTGGATTGTTCAGGCAGGCCCCTGGGCCCCGAATCCGAGTCGACGCCAGGGGCGTGACGCTAGAGGAGGGGAACCCAGGAGCAACCAGATCTTCGCAAAGCGGCAGCCTCACCCCCCACCACCCGACCAGCACATTTTTGTTCGCATCTAAGAAACTGCCCGCCCAACGACGCCCGCGACCGCTGCAGTCTATTTTTTTTCTATCCCACCTTCCCTACCCAATCCCCCCCCCCCGATCACCACCCACGATTCCCTCAACCAGCCAGTGCGTGCGCCATCTTCCAGCAGCAGCACCCACCGCAGCAGCAGCACCAGCAGCACCTTTCGACCACTCCCTTGCCTATATACCCCTCACAAAGCCAAGATGAGTGTCGTCGGCGTAGATTTCGGTACCCTCAACACCGTGATTGCTGTCGCAAGAAACCGGGGTGTTGATGTCGTGAGTATTCCCCTCTTCCGCGTCCCGCCCCGGGCTGCCCCGCGTGCCGTTTCATGACGGTGTCGATGCTGACCACGGCCTCGTGCCCGCGTGCAGATTTCCAATGAAGTCTCCAACCGTGCTACTCCGTAAGTCCCTCGCGCGGTTTCGTGTGCTCGCGATACTCACGAAACGCCGCCCCCCGGCTGCGCGCGCGCCCAGGCTAACGTCGCCTCCAGTTCCCTCGTAGGATTCGGCCCCAAGTGCCGTTACCTGGGTGAGCCTGCCAAGACCCAGGAGATCTCCAACCTCAAGAACACCGTCAGCTCCCTGAAGCGGTTAGTCGGCCGAAGCCTCAACGACCCGGACGTCCAGATCGAGCAGCAATATGTCTCGGCACCGCTCGTGGACTGCGGCGGCCAGGTCGGCGCCGAGGTCAACTTCCAGGGCAAGAAGCAGACCTTCAACGCCACCGAGATGGTTGCCATGTTCCTGAGCAAGATCCGGTCGACGGCTTCCAACGAGCTGAAGCTGCCCGTGAATGACATCGTTATGAGCGTGCCCGTCTGGTTCACCGACGTCCAGCGCAGAGCCCTTGTCGACGCCGCCGACATCGCCGGCCTGAAGATGCTGCGTCTGATGAACGACACCACCGCCGCCGCTCTGGGTTACGGCATCACCAAGCTGGACCTGCCCGCCCCCGAGGAGAAGCCCCGCCGTGTCGCTTTCGTCGACATCGGCCACAGCAACTACACGGCCTCTATTGTCGAGTTCAAGAAGGGTGAGCTCGCCGTCAAGTCGACCGCCTACGACCGCCACTTCGGTGGCCGTGACTTCAACTTGGCCCTCGTCAACCACTTCCAGAAGGAATTCAAGACCAAGTACGGTATTGACATCACGACCAACCCCAAGGCCATGGTCCGTGTCGACGCCGCGTGCGAGAAGCTCAAGAAGGTCCTCTCGGCCAACCAGCAGGCCCCCATTAACATCGAGTCTCTCATGGACGACGTTGACGTTAGTGCCATGATCACCCGCCAGGACTTTGAGGCTCTCGTCGAGCCCCTCCTGGCGCGTGCCACCGTTCCCCTGGAGCAGGCCCTCGCTGAGGCCAATATGACGATTGAGGATATTGACTTCGTCGAGCTGGTCGGCGGCTGCACCCGTGTGCCGACGCTCAAGGAGCGCATCCAGAGCTTCTTCGGCAAGCAGCTGTCCTTCACGCTGAACCAGGACGAGGCCATTGCCCGTGGCTGTGCCTTCAGCTGCGCCATTCTGTCGCCCGTCTTCAAGGTCCGCGACTTCGCCGTCCAGGACATCTGCACCTACCCCATTGAGTTCACCTGGGAGAAGGACCAGGACATCCCCGACGAGGACACCAGCCTCACCGTCTTCCAGAAGGGCAATGTGCTGCCCTCGACCAAGATTTTGACCTTTTACCGCAAGCAGCCCTTTGACCTGGAGGCCCGCTACGCCAAGCCGGAGCTGCTCCCCGGTAAAATGCAGCCTTTCATTGGTCGCTTCTCGGTCAAGGGCGTCAAGGCCGACCCCAAGACCGAGTTCATGATCTGCAAATTGAAGGCGCGTGTGAACATCCACGGTATCCTCAACGTCGAGAGCGGTTACTACGTCGAGGACCAGGAGGTCGAGGAGGAGATCAAGGAGGAGGGTGAGAACAAGGACGGCGAGGCCATGGACACCGACGATAAGAAGGAGTCGAAGCCCAAGACGCGCAAGGTCAAGAAGCAGGTGCGCAAGGGCGACCTCCCCATCGTCGCCGGCAAGACGCTGTCTCTGGACGATGCGGGCCGGAACGCCGCCACGGAGAAGGAGGCCGCCATGCTCATGGAGGACAAGCTCGTCGCCGACACGGAGGAGAAGAAGAACGAGCTCGAGGCCTACATTTACGACATGCGGAACAAGATCGATGAGCAGTACGCCGATCTGGCCAGCGAAGAGGAGAAGGACAAGATCCGCGCCAAGTTGACCGAGTCCGAGGTAAGAACCCGCGCCCAAAAAGAGATCCTTGTGTTTTGGGTCCCGGAAGACTGACATGTTGGCCTGCAGGACTGGCTGTACGAGGAGGGTGACGACACCACCAAGGCCGTCTACGTGGCCAAGATGGACGAGATCCGGGCTCTGGTCGGCCCCATCTCGCAGCGGTACTTCGACAAGGTGGAGTCTGAGCGCCAGGAGGTGCAGGCCAAGCTGGACGCCGAGGCGGCCCAGAAGAAGGCGGCCGAGGAGGAGAAGAAGTCGTCAGAACCGACTAAGGACGAGGTGATGACCGACGCCGAGGCGCCTCAAACCGAGGCCAAGGAGTAGCTGCCAAGGGGGGTAATGCGAATGTTTCGATGCTTGGCGCGCCGGTAAATGGTATAAAGATAGATAGACTTGGAATGACGCCAAATGATGAGTAAAAAGCCCAAGTCTTTAGGAACAGTTTTATACTTGCTAGCGAAACTTGCGAAGTTTTGGTAACTCCAATCCTCGACGCTCTATTTCGGTGACACAGTAGGCTATGGTAGACTTGACTTGAATTTGTGACATTGTTCAAGCACCGGGCAGAGTTCTATCCACGAACTCATGCTTTACATGTGGTATCGGCACTCCAACAAGCAGCGGTAAGCCGAGAGCTCGCCTAGCCGGTGGAAAGCCGGCATGCTTTGTCATTTCTGGCACAGGGGTACGGGTGTGTACCACAAGACGGAAGGGAATCTTACTCCCGGCGCGTCTGATTGTTGGTCGACTTTGTCGTGCCGTCCTCCCGGCTACCCAGCGCCGCAGAGTAGCACGCGATTGGCAGGGCGTGCCACAGGGGCGTCTTTGGGCGGGTGAGGTGTCTTTCCCATCGACGACCTACGCCAGCCCTTCTACGTACACAACGAGAGCAGGGGCTCGATGGTCCCCCCGGGATGACGACCCCCCAACGCCCCCGGGCGGTCCCGACCCGCCCCCCGCTGACCCCGGAGGCGTCGGCGCCTGACGCAAACTTCGGCGAGCGGTGGTGACGAGAACCGACGGGTGGCCGTGTTCCGGGCGTCCGGGCGGGAGGGGGGCGGGTCGACAACAGAGATATGGTGGTTTCGCTGGCGGGCTACCTATCTGAGGTAGTGAGTCATGCGGCGAGTTGAGCTGGCTTGGCCCGCATGGACTAGCGCAGGCTACCGCAAGAATGCATGTTTACATCTTATATCCAAACCAGCCAATTTTACCTTACATCTACTATAGGCCGGGTTGGAAAGGCACAGCTATCTATTTACTGAAATCATCAGCTGTGCGAGGAGGTTCAATTCCTCCTCTGGCCCTGGGTTTTCTTTTTTTGCTCAATTTTGCCGCATCCCCTGCACCGCCATATCTTACACCACCACCCCTTTTGTCAATATAGGGGCCAACCAGCTATGACGTTGCTTCAAAACAACATATAATTCATTGTGTTCGCACTTCGCTAACAAGAAGCGCGACTGGCCAATGCAACGGAATCACGCCTCGCATGGCGGTGCTATCATCAACAGCAAGTTCGCTCCTCTAACCCTATTCGGTTCCCCTCGCGACCTTCCTTCGTTGGCATGTCGGTGATGTACTGGATGGCCATGCGTTCTGGAGGCTCCTTCATCAAGGGGCACAAACCGTACTTGTGGGAGGCCACGCCTCGCTTATACCAGTACAATTTAACCGTATAGATAGCGATGAGGTAATCGTCGGCATCTCTACCGAAGAAGTTCTCCTTAAGGTATGAGTTCCCTTTGATGCGAGGGGGGAATCGACGGGGGAAAGCCTCCATCAGATAGCGAGCGGCAGCGATCATGTGCTACAACCTCGAGATTAGCCTTCACTTGAAGAGGAAGAGAGGGGTGGGGGGGGCGTGGGGGTGCAGCTTTGCTTACCAGCGCATGAACAGCGCTGCTGATATCGTCACAGAGATCGTTTTGTACGTAGTATTTTGCTCTCTCCAAGTGGCCGAGAAGGGGCATTTGCCTTTTGCCCATTTCGGGTTCTATCCGCGGATCGGCCGGAACGTAACTTCCCAGGTCGAGAATCTGAAGGATACTCGGCTCCCGGCGATGGCTCGTACCCTGGCGCCACGCGAAGTAAGGCCACAGAACCTCAGCCACTGCGCAGTGTTAGTGCTATTGACATGGAGAGGGGACCCGAAAAGTTGCCTGCCTGAGGTGTCAAGCCAGAAAACCATTGTTCTCGCGTTGTCGAAGCGCAATGCCGTCGCAAACCATCCGGCATCCAACAAAAGTCCGGAATGGACGATGCGAATGCCGTACAGGTCGAAGAGGCTCTGATCCTACTAGTTGACATGGTGTCGCTCGGTTTCGACAAAGAGGCGCTTAACGACGTCGGGCTCCTTATAGTAGTCCTGGGGCCACTCGGCGGGCGGAGCGAGCTTATTTGCGCGTATTACCACGCGTAGGTCGAATCCTCCATAGTCCTTGGTCGGGTCGAGGGCCTTCTCCAGCTCCCACATGGTAGAGATATCGTTCTGGGTGGGCGAGGTACGATATGGAGGAGCCCGGGATCTTGCGGCTGACGATTTCTATCCGCGGAAAAGGGCATTCGTCGGCGTGGTTCGTACGGCTCGCTTCTCCTGGGTGGAACGGATACAAAGACCAGGTAGAAGCTCGAGATCCCGACGCCGTCGCCTGTGGGTGGAGCTTCTTCTTGGGCACTTGCGGGTTTTAAAACGTGGACTTCATAGGGAGTACGACCGGCAGGGCAACGGGGCGTTGGGAGGAGCGAAGCAGTGACCAAGGGGCTTGCGGTTGCAACATTTATTGTTTTCTTCCGATACGGGGTCATCATATACAAGAGCATAAAGATCAGTAAGTACTTGCCTCTTACATCAAGTACAAGGTTCTTAAAGCACATGGATCTCAAGTAGGTGCATACATGAGGTGGTGAGTGACGCTGCCTTGGCACCTACTCCGACTTTCCGACGACGAGTAAGGCACGTGTAAATATACCAGAAGAGGAGAGGAAAGAGCATGGGTGATTTTTTTTTGGCAATGTTTGGGCTGACTTCTCCTCCAGCTAGCTACCGTGAGTACCAAATGGGTGGAAGAAGTGCCATTGGAACCCAAAGTTCCAAATGATAGGATGTTGGGGGGGGGGGTAGAGAGGCACCTGTCCGCCTCACTGTCTTCGCTATGCGTCTCAGCCGTAAACTCGAGAGCCTTGTCAGCCATGACCCTGTATTTTAAGCCGCAGGAATAAGCAGCTGGCATGGCGGCCCGGCCGGGGGACATGCCGAGTCCCCACCGGCTGGGATTGCCGTAGTTGAGGAATTCGCGAAGCAGGTCAGCCGTGGTGCCGACGGACTTTCAAGCGAAGGACTCAAGCGAAGGAGTCTCTTGGCAACATGAGACGACACCACGTCGGAGATCATACCGGGGGGAAAAGGTATTTCAGCTCGCCCGCAAACGGTCACAGACGTGCACCCACAAGCGGGGCATAAAACATCCAGGGACAGGGAGGGCCATCCGTGCGTATCAGCATCGCAGGGGGGGGTTCGACTGGGGATAGCAGTTCTCGTGAGATGGATACTCGCCCGAGCGCAAGGCCCGCCGCTCCATTAAATAAGAGCCGGCCCGGTCTCTTCGTGTTTAGGTCTTCATTCCTCTTTGGCTGTTTATATTTCTCTTTTCGTGTGCCTCGGCGTCTATCATTGGCTCGTGTCTGTCATTCTTTATTCGTCGCCTAGGCCGACACGACTCACCGAGGAAGTATATAATGTTGAAGCAGCTGGCTTTGCTTACGGCGGGTATGTAATGCCCCCTCTCTGCAATGGTCTACTTTAATGGATGGATACCCACTTATACCAATGGATACCAAACGATCAAGCCGGAACCTTCGCTAACACGCGTCTTCCCGCAGCAGCGCTCGGCGTCAGCGCCGCCGAGACCGGCGCCGTTGGGCTGCGCATCATGCCCCTCGGGGCCTCAGTGACGTTCGGCATCGGGTCCAAAACAGGCGACAGCTACCGCAAGGACCTACGGGACCAGTTGGTCGCGGCCGGCACGACGGTCGAGATGGTGGGCTCGCGACGCAACGGCGACTTTGCCGACAACCGGGTCGAGGCGGTGCCGGGCTTCGTCATCAGCCAGATCGCAGCCTCGGCGCGGGAGGCGGTGCCCAAGTTCCGGCCGAACCTGGTGCTGCTCGACACGGGCACCAACAACTGCAACAAGGGCGGCGAGGTGCCCGACGCCGGCCGCAACGTCTCGGCCCTGATCGACGGCATCTACCGCGACAGCCCCGGCGCCACCGTCGTCTTCTGCACCGTGCTGGTCAATAAGGACGCGGCGCAGGACAAGTGCCGCCAGGACGTCAACCGGCAATACCGCGCGCTGGCCGCCGAACGCCAGCAGCAGGGCGCCCGCCTCGTCCTCGTCGACATGCGCTCGCCCGCCGGCCCCACCACCGCCGACCTGTTCGACTCGCGCCACCCCAACGACGAGGGCTACCGCAAGATGGCCGCCGTCTGGCTCGAGGGCATCACCGAGGCCCAAGGCCAGGGCTTCCTGACCCCGCCCGCGGCGGCCGCCGCCGTCGCCGCCACCACCGTGTCCCAGGCCAGCGCCAGGGCCGAGAACACCACGTCCGGTGCCGCCCCCGACCCCACGCAGTCGGCCGTGCCGGCTACTACCACGCGACCCGCCAGCAGCGACGCCGTGGCGTACCGAGTACATACGTACTGGAGCGTCGGGCTCCTGGCCTTGGGTCTGTTTCTCGTGGCGTAGCGACGCATTGGGCGATTTGATATTATGAGCACGGGCGACGCGGATGTGCGCTTATACATAAGAGAGCATTTTATACCCCCCCCGAAACAAATACCAGCCAAAATTCCGGCCCTAGTTCGCTCACCGTGACCCGGCTCTCTACACACGTACCAGCCACGGCGCACTTCGACAGGGAAGCGGACTTGTAGCGAGTCGCTTGCGTGCGAACCCTGGTGCGCTCCAGGCACTGCGTCCGCCCTGTCCGTAAAACGCGCCTGCAAAGCAACGATTATGTGCGAGTATATTGGGCATCAGCGCGCCACCTCCTGCCTTCTTCGTCACCCTCGGCATTACGTCGCGGGGTCGAGCACGATGCGGCTGTGCGGTCACCCTTTCCCCCGCGGGGCCAATGCGACGTCTTGGTGTTCTTATATAGCGGGGAGAGTGGGTTCTGTCTTTTTGCCGTTTCAGTAGGCTGGCTGGCGAATTCCCCCAGCCCTTGATACAAGGGTTCGGTGTTGATGGCCCCCATTGCCAGTTTGTATGGAATAGAAGGCTTGACCCATCAACCATTTTCGTGAATTTTGGGGCGGCATCGAAACCGAGATGGGCTCCGATTACCCCCCCTTTACCTCTGTCAGGCTAACCATCGGCGGACGACGTTTCTGCAAAAGATGGCCTACGGCGGTATTCTTGCCTGATAATTTGAAGAGAGATGTCCAACGACGTTCACAACTCGAGGGAAGAGAGCACAGCTCAAGCACGTGGAAACTTGGGCTAGTACTTGTACGTACTTACCCAGGGTAAGCCAAGTCTTTCTCTTCGTACAATGCATTCCACACGCTTCAACCGAGCCGGGCTCCGCGTGAGGAAGAGCCGCGGATGCCAGTGGTTCCCGTCTCAGCCGGGAACGGCCAGAGACGGTCCATATTCCACAGTTCCCTCGACCCGCTTAACTCAAGACAGGGCGGCAGCCACGGCATCGAGCCACTTGGCCAGCCGGTACCCCTGCTTGGCGATCTGGAGCGACACGACGGGCTGCGCGGCCGTGGTGTAGGCGCCGCTGAGCTCCTGCTTCTCCACGGCGTCGAGGCCGCCCTTGAGAACCGTGGTGCAGACGTAGGCGTTGGCCTCGGAAGCCCAGTCCGCCGCCGTATCCTCGGCCGCGCCGATGTCCAGCTTGCCCGCCCAGCCCGCCGCCGACGCCTTGTAGGCACCGGATCGAATCGCTGGCTCGCCCGCGTCAGTCGAGTTTCTCTTGCTTGCGCGCGAAATACAAGGGGGGGCGGGGCGAGGGGCAAGGAGGGAGGAAAAAACGCACAGGTGGCCAGGGTGGCTGCCCACGTCTTCGCGGCGCCCATGGACGATCCGCCCGCCACCGACTCGGGGATCTCGCTATCCCAGATGTGGTGGAGGTTGGTGCCGTCGCCGTCGTACTCGACATTGATACCGTTGCCGCCCGTCTCGAGGTTCTCGCAGTGCAGGGGCTGGCCGATATCCCCGAGGAAGTGGATCACCATCTGTTTTGTCCGGTCTCAGAGGGCTTTCCTTCGCGAGATGGAGAAGGGGGCTGGCTGTACCTTGGCGGCGATTTGCCTATCCGCCGTGCTGAGCTTGCGGTCAAGCAGGCGCGTCGTCTTGAACCCGGGCACCACGCGTTAGTCTTGGCGGCCGCTTCCTCGCCCCCGGCGCCGGGGAGAACCCCCTCCCTCTTGGGGCTTCTTACATAGTTGGCGATGGCGCTGACGATGCAGCCATTGGGACCGCAGTCGCGCGCCAGCTCGACGCCGCAGCTGGACGGCGGGTTGTCGAGCGCGTCGATGTAGTGGAAGGGTGCCGAGAACTTGCCCGCCGTCGTGTAGCGGTACGAGTCGGCCCACGTGGCGACGCCCGCGAGGTAGTCGGCCGACGCGTCGCCCAGGAGCGACTGAAAGTAGGTCCGCGTCCCCGCCGCCACGAAGTCGGACGCGACGTAGGCGACGGCCTCGTGGCCCATGGCGCCCCAGGCCGCCGCGCCGGGGAGCGCCGCCGCCGCCGCGAGCAGGGCGAGGACCGAGGAGCGAAACATGCTTTCGTCTGGGCGGGAGAAGGTGTGGCTGCGCGTGGTTTCTGGTTGCAGGTTTTCCTCTGGGGCGACGAGGGGGACTCAGTCATCCCTCCCCCCAAAGAGAGCGAGCGCGTGGGCGCCTTAATATACCGTCTAGGAGACCGGCCACGCCCCTTCACGACCCCCACAAGAAGGGCACCCCGGCGATGGCGCGGTGTATTCGCACGCGCGAGAGACGAAGAGGAAGGACCTGAACGTCGCCTTCGTTCGGCATCCCCCCCTCCCCAATGAACGGCGCCGACAGGGACACGCCGCGGCATGTCCCACCGGCGAGCCTAGCCTCTTCAGGCAGCTCGGAGGGCAGCCCGGGGTCTGAGGAGCATCTCCGCCGATGACCGGGCGCGTGGTCCCGGTCGCCGCTTGCCATTCGCCAAGCTTTGCGGCGCCAGCCTCCAACGAGGAAAATGCCGTCGTTGGCGGCGACTGGGGGGGATCCCTTAAGCGACCTCGGGCCCGTGTCGTCTCATTGGCCGGCTCTGAATCGTCATCTACCGAAAGAAGGGGGAGCTGTCCAATGGGACGTGGTTCAATGCCCAATTCAACACCCATGGGCCTACGGGGCCAAGACTTGTAAAGAGGCGCATACACGGCATAGACGGCGAAACTCGCAGGGTACATCGGTGTTACATAATTTACAACGTGCTATAGTTACATATTTAGACGTACTCTTGCCTCTTCATAGTGTACCGCCCCCCATCGAGCACAGCTGGCGCCCGCTACTCGGGGGGTTTGGCCACCGGCCGGATCATGACCCTTAACCCCTTCGACCGGCCCGAGCTGATCAGCGAAACGCCTGCTCCTGCCTCTCGAGCGCCTTGAGGTTTGCGACCAGCCCTACAAACTCCCGATTCGACATCCTCTCGACCCACTCTGCGCTCTGTTCGGGGAATTGCTTTACCTGCTGGATCGCCAGAGGGTCTGCGACATTGATGCACTGCAACAAGGCATCGCGGATGCGGCCGGTAGGCGGCACCGGCGGTTCCTCGGTCAGCATCGCCTGGAAGCACCGCCGTACTGTGTCGACACAGAGCCCTCTGAAGCCGGAGCTGGCTGCCAGCCGGTACACGTACAGATAGAGCGCTTCCGATCGGGGCTGCATAAACTCCGGTGGCATGTTCCACACTGCCCAGAACTTGGCCCAATCCATTTGATGTGCGTACGCGCTGAGGAGTCTCACGAGCAGGCGCTCACCCATGTAAGGCAGTTTGGCCTGGCGCATGAGGTCTTCCAGCCTCGTCTGGAGAGCCTTGGTCTTTTCCTGTTCCTGGGGCTCCGTGGCGGGAGCTACAGAGGTGGCTTCGATGATGGTTATCAGGATATCGTTGCGGATGACCTCTTGGGCCCGGAACTGAAGAGTACCGAGAAACTCATGTGCCAGCTTGGTCCTGTCGCCCAGGGGGGCGTCAGAGGCATAGATGCAAAAAAGGAGCCGGAGAAGCTGGTCGTAGGAAGCGGGCGTGGCCGCCACCCGAAGCTCTTCAAATAGAGCCCGCACAGGCTCAAGACCGGTTTTGCGCCCACGTGTGCTCGTACCGCGGGCAGCGTGTTCCATGGCAAGCCTCAGGGGCCATGTTTGCTCCAGCGTCATGTTCTGCATGGCCTGGGCAGATACCGAGTTGAACGAAGGCGTGAGTTTGGTTTCAACGTCGTAAGGTGTTACGCCATCCAAATGTGCCTCCAGAAGCTTGAGCACACGCAGCTTTTGGGCCCCATCGGTTCGTAGTGTCTCCTGAAGCCTCAGCAAGCTGTCTGGTGACAGGTCCTCCTGTAAATCAAGGGGGTCCACGAACGGGTTGGGCGGAGGAACGAACCCCAGTGGTGTGGTTGAAATTCTTCGGATGCCAGGGCACGTCCGTTGGGTAGAAAAGGACCGCGATTGCTGCGAAGGCAGGCCCGCGTTTCGAAGGGGCTGTTGGGACTTTTGCTGGGACGGTACCGTCGCTTTGGCGGAGATAGCCTGCTCGAGAGGATGCAGTCCGTCTTGGACGCCGATCGCAGAACCCTCAATTTCCGCCCGTTCCGCCTCTCTCTTCTTCTGCTGCCTCTCGAGCGATCGCTGCCACAGCCCCTCCAGTCCGAGAGCGTCCCGCCTCTCGTTGGTCATGATTTGCACGATGATAGTGAGTCCCGTCAGAGAAGCACCGAAACCCGTAACCCGACCTCCCTCGTCTACGAGCGTGGCGTCTTCGTTACTGCGGTTGAGGGTGCCCAGGTTGACACAAATCCAGTCAGTGATGAGCCCCGCCGGCGAACCGTCCGGCCCATCCACTTCGCCCAGGAGTCTCGCGCGCCGGTTCGCTCTCTTTTGGAGCCTCTTGCGCTGGCGCGGACCGAGCAGGCCGTCGGCATTGGCGTGAACGTTGTGCTCATAACGTAGCCACTTCACCAAACGGCTGGCTGATACGTGAATATGACGATTGCTGCGCGCGTTGCCAAAGAGCATGAACAGATTGGGCCCCAGGGCAGAGGGAGGATCCAGAGCACGGAGATCGAGGAGCGAGAGGTCATCCAGGCCCAGTTCCTCAGCTGCATACTTTAGTACCGAGCCGACGATGGGTGGAGAGCCGTCCGGAATGTCGGGGAGAGGCGGCGGCTGCGTCGCAATTCCGTGCGCCGGTGGCTCAACCTGGAGGTACCAAGGCACATCGTTTTTGCTCTCCGTCTCTGCAGGGCCATCTGATGCTTGCTCGTGTGTTTCATCGAGAGCATCGGCGACCGTGGGCTCCTCTGATTTCGGGGTGGAGGCCGACGAGAAGCATCGCAACGGCAGACTCAGGATGGCCGGACGCCACGTCGCCGCCGAAGACCGTGACGCCGCGAAGGGAGAGGCTGGCGTCAAGAGCCGCAGGGCCGAAGAGTGGCAACGCAAACAACCGCCGGCTGTAGCTGCTGCCGCCAATGCGCGCCGGGTAGCCATCATCGCATCGGGTCCAGTGGGGAAATACGACGGACGGCTTCCGAGTTGTGGCTTGGGTTCCAGACGGGTGGAAGTTTGGTGGATGAATGGGTGTCTAGAGGTGATGAGCCTCAGAAACCTAAGATGTAAGGTAGGTATCAATCTTTAGGAGATTGGATCAGGTACCGGCCGCCACTATGTAATGCATCCGCATGTGGTGGTGGTGCATTCTGTCGTTATGAAAGCCCATGTGACGACTGTTTGGCCTGGGCGGGCAGTGACTTGCAACTGGAGCGGGGCCGAGAATGCGTTTAGCAAAAATTCGAGCGCGATGGAGGGACCTGTCGCGCTACAAAGCGGGTATCTATCGATAACCGCCCAATTGCCTGCAGCTTTCTGAAATGTTGATAAGATGACGGCTAGCCTCACTATTACAACGGTCTCCATGCAGTTCGGGGGGCCTGCCAATGGTGCTTGCAGTGGAGCGGCGCAGCTTTGAGTGTGCCGAGGTACGGGATACATCATCGCGAGATCAGTATCTACGGAGCACATATGTACGCATGCATGCTAAGTCCTGCGTCCGAAGAGCTGTCTGTCGAGTCTGTACGGGCTAATGGTTGCGGTTGTTGGGTGGGTACAGCTGGTCGTCGCCAAGTCCGAAATCGGTTAGTTTACCGTGCAGAACAGTCCGTTACCCCGTCTCATCCTATCAGCGCGTCAGTGCACGATGGCAAAATTTGGAGCTGGACCCTCCGGCCGAAGCCTGTCGAGAAAGTTGCTTTCGCCTCGGAGGCGATTGATGACCCGCATCGTCCAGCAGACACTTTCTGAACGTCGGGCCGGTTTCTACTCGGCTTTTGTTTTTTTCCCCCTCTCTCCTCTGCCCGGTGTTGTTTGTACATACCGTCCCTCAATCTGGCGCTTGGATGACTTGAGGTTCTTCTCTCCTCCCTCCGTTGTGTTCTTCAATCCTGCCTCTCGTCCCTGGGGGCTTCGCAACTGGGAGAAGACTCGCACCTGCCATCATGTTCGTGCGACCTTCGGCTCGAAAGAGCCTTTCGTTGCCCAGGGTCTCGCTGAGTCGGCCTCAGCTCTCGAAACGCCCTTCTGCCCTCCCATTCCTCGCGCCGTCGTCGTTATCCCGCCCTATCGGTACACAGCCAGATGCCCTACCCTGGCGACGGAGGAGCACATCCGTCACTCCAGGCGCTATACACGATGATAGATCCCTCGCTACTGCCGTGGACGGGCCGCGAACACAGTCCATGTATTCGGCCCCGCCGCCGCTGCGACCGTACGACCTGCGGCCCGTCGATCCTTTGAACCCGCTGCGGGTGAAAGAACCTGCCGAGCCTATGAAGAAGTCAAGGCTCACGGCCGCCGGCATTCCGGGCGACCCTGAAGCCATGATGTCCGTTTTCGAGGCCTGCGTGCAAGTCGGCCAGCTGGATCGCGCGGGCGCTGTAATCAGGCGTTTTGCCGACCTGGCTGTCTTGTCGGGGCACGAGATGATCGAACTGCACAATACCTACCTCCGCGCCAACATCAACCGATTCTACAGCGAACCTAGCATCGACTGGGGCGAGTCCATGATCGCTTGGTTCGAAACGCGTATTCGGGCAGCGCAACTGCCCCATACCCCCGAGACGATTGCCTGCATGCTGAAAATCTCTTTGATGGCGGCCGGAGACGACAAGAGACTAGAGCGACTAGTGAATCGATACATGGGCATGGTTCCCGGAGATGATGGACTAGAAGTTTTGACCTATTCCGACATCTTGTCCGACCAGGACCTCGCCCGAGTCACCAGCCTCTGCACTACTCACAACGTGGACATGAACGCATTCGAAACCATCCAGCCCGAAACCGAACTCACGCCGCAAGAACACGACGAAATTTCCTCCGGCCCCGGACAAGCTCAAGAAGCCACCACCGCCGCAAACACCGAGGTCCGAGCCGTCGACCAGAAGGGGTTAGGTCTCAAGTCCCTGCGAGATGTTCTGTCCTTCTTTCAAGATATCAAAGGCCGAGATATATCCAGGCTTCCTCGTTCCGAACGCCGGGAGTTCCAGGCCAAGCTCGAACGAGACTGTGTCGATGCCGCCATTCAGCGCTGGAGAATCGAGAACGAGAATTTGCAAAAGATGGGTAGGAGCAGCGCTCTGGGGTCCAGTGCCCTGAATGCCAAGCTGTATGACTGGCAATGCGCTCTTGAGGCACGCCTCGTGGAGGAGTTCAGGCTCTGCGACAAAGCTGAGGCGAGCGACACAAGAACCGTCGAGGATACGGACAGGATTCTCTACGGGCCTTTCATCAAGCAGTCGACCCCTGCCCGTTTGGCTGCGGTGACCATCCTGAGTGTGTTGAACAACATGGCCCAAAAAGGCGCCGCCACTGGTGCGCCTCTCGCGGATATCGTCCAGGCCCTCGGCAAAGCCATACAGGATGACATCAGGACGATGAAGCGATCCGATGAACTCGCCGCCGCACGCAAGCAGAAGAAGGCCGAGTTCGCTCGGCGACGCATAATCCGCAAAGATGGCAAGGCCATCGAGCCGCGCCGGGATCTGGATTCCGACCTATCTATCCTCACGGAGGCCCACTCCGCATCTCCAGATAACAGCGTCTTTGAGCCACCCAAGTTCGACACTACGGTCTGGCCCATCGCCGTCAAGGCCAAGATGGGGTCGGCTCTCATTTCTGCTCTCGTCGATACGGCGAAAGTGCACGTCAGCCGAGAGCACCCGGAAGGCTCAGGTCAATTTTACAGCCAGCTCCAGCCCGCCTTCAGCCATACTGCTATTATCAGGAGGGGCAAGAAGATTGGCACCCTGTGTCCTAATAAGGAAGTGACCACTCTGCTGCAGTCAGAGCCGCGCGCAGATTTCCTTGCGCGACACCTGCCTATGCTGGTCGAGCCCGAGCCCTGGACCCAATTCGACCGAGGCGGGTTTTTGGAGTTCCCCGCCAACATGATCCGGGTCAAGAATGGGGAGTTGGACCAGAAGATCTATGCCCAGGCCGCCTTGAAACGAGGAGATATGGAGCAGGTCTGCAGAGGCTTGGATGTTTTGGGAAAGACCGGCTGGAGGATCAACCGACCTGTTTTCGAAGTGATGCTTCAAGCGTGGAATACGGGCGAGGGGATTGCCAACATCCCTCCTCTCAACCCCGACATCGAGCTCCCGGAGGAGCCAGACAGCAGCGAGGATCCCTCTCTGCGCAGGAAGTGGCTGAACGAACTGAGGGATGCCATGAACAAGAAAGGGGGTCTCCACTCGGAGCGGTGCTTCATGAACTTCCAAATGGAGATCGCAAATGCCTTCAAGGAGCAGACTTTCTATTTCCCGCACAACATGGACTTCCGGGGGCGTGCCTACCCGATCCCGACGTACCTCAACCACATGGGCGCCGACAACACACGCGGATTGCTCCAGTTTGCTGTGGGGAAGGAACTGGGAGAGAGCGGTCTGAAATGGGTGAAGGTACACTTGGCCAATGTTTTCGGCTTTGACAAAGCCAGTCTTTTGGAGCGGGAGAAGTTCGCTATGGACCACATGGACCAGATCCGCGACTCGGTTGCGGACCCCCTTGGCCCTGGCGAGAAGTGGTGGAGGCAGGCTGAAGACCCGTGGCAGTGTCTTGCGGCATGCTTCGAGCTCAAAAACGCATACGACTTGCCCGACCCGACTAAATACGTTTCACATCTCCCTGTGCACCAAGATGGCACTTGCAACGGCCTCCAGCATTATGCCGCCCTCGGCGGTGACATGTGGGGAGCACAGCAGGTGAACCTGGTCCCCGGTGATCGGCCCGCGGACGTCTATTCTGCTGTCGCTGAGCTGGTCAGGAAGAGCGTCGCCGAGGACAACGCGTCGGGCGAGAACTTCATGGCCAAGGCAGTTGATGGCAAGATCACTCGAAAGGTCGTCAAGCAGACCGTCATGACCAACGTCTACGGCGTGACGTTTATCGGGGCCCAAGAACAGGTGCTGAAGCAGCTGAAGGCCGCATATCCTCAGCTCGAAGCCGAGTTTGGCGTTCCCTTCAGGATACTGGCCTCGTACCTGGCCACCAAGATCTTCAAGGCTCTATCGACCATGTTCCGAGGTGCCCATGACATCCAGTATTGGCTTGGCGAGTGCGCTGGGCGCGTATGCAAAGCCCTGACGCCGGAACAAATGGACAGGATTGCTGCGCCGCCAGCGCCTACGAAGAAGCTTCCGAAAATCAAATCCGTCAGGATCAGCGCCCCCAAGCAGTCCAGCACCGACGAAATTCTCGACCAATTCCGATCGACTATTGTCTGGACCACACCTCTCCGCCTTCCTGTCGTGCAACCGTACCGGAAGATGGCCTCCAGATCGATCATGACGTCGTTGCAAGAGCTGAAGCTTCAGATTCCCGACCGGTCGGATCCGGTGAATCGGCGAAAGCAATTGCAAGCGTTCCCCCCCAACTTCATCCACTCCCTCGATGCCACACACATGCTGCTTTCCGCCCTGGAGTGCCACGACTTGGGCCTTCAGTTTGCTGCTGTCCACGATTCGTTCTGGACACACGCGGCGGATATTGACACCATGAACCGTGTTCTTCGGGACGCCTTTATCCGCATTCACAACGAAGACGTTGTAGCCAGGCTAGCCTCCGAGTTTATGGCGCGCTACGAGGGGGCTCTTTACTTGGCCAAGGTGTCTGGTGAGGAGGCCGACAAAGCGATCATGGCTCATCGACGTCTTCAGAAGCTTAACCTGAAGGACGAGTTGCTCCTGGAGAGGGAGCGCGTGCGGCTCCTGAGCTCCTCGGACCCGGATGAGGTCGAAAAGGGGCGCAACATGGTAACACCGGCCAGCATAGCGGAAAAATATGAGGCTACCGAAGAGGCCACCGTCGAAGAGGACATGGAGGACGTCGGCTTGGGGCAGTTGCCTTCGGCCGAACAATTGCTCAAACAGGCGCAAGCCGCCGTGGGCGATGCCGAAGGTGACGCCTCGGAAGATGCGTCGTCGGCTTTCGGGGCCGAGCACCTGGAAGCGGTTAGGAAGATGATGAACATGTCGCAGTTCGAGCTCGCCATGGAAACCAAATCCGGGCCAAAGAAGCCCTGGAAGAAGCCTCTGGCGACCGTCTGGAAACCATTGTCGTTCCCTCCCATCCCCAAGAAGGGCGATTTCGACGTCAATTCTCTCAAAGACAGCCAGTACTTTTTCTCGTGATCCCGCGATTCACGAAAAAGGGACCGGGTTGAGTGGATGAGGGGGCGTTGCTTGTCGATTACACGTGTACGGTACTCCCATGGGCCGGTAGCCCTGGCAGTTGCAGCATTTTCATGGGTTGGGGGGGAGGATCTTACATATCGGGGGCGTTGGGGTTTAGGGTACAGCGTTCTGGCACAATGAACTTGCAGGTGCATGTCACACCATTTGATGTATCATATATACTAAAGAGAGCCACGGGACCAAATGAGACCCTATCTCAGAGGAATAACGGAACGGTACTTCAAACGTGCGTCAATTTGTACATGATCCATGCTCACCTGGATGTTACGCTTGGCTGGGCCATTTCTAAGTATAAGCCAGCATTTTCCTTATCCACTCGCCGGTCATTACAAAGTCTGTCGATGACCATCTCGTGCAGCAGCAAACGTGGCCGGAACCCAATGTTTGTGTTGTACATTACTATACTGGCCTTGGGTTGATACCACACGTGATGTATGGCTCCGCCCTTCCAGCGCATGTCATCCCTCTCCCCCAACGCCGGGGACCCAAGCCGGGCCCCAAATGCATGAGTAAAAGCAGCCTCGTGCTGTTCGAGCTTTCATCGTCTTCGTCTATACACTTGCTGCGTACACTTCGTCTTCCTGACCCCTGCCTAAGACTCCTGCCGCCTCGCTAGGGGCCGCGGGGCATGGTTCCTTATTTTCCGAAGTCGCCAGCCTTGCCCTGGACCAGCAGGCCAATGATGAGGCCAAAGAGACCCAGGACGGAGCTGAAAATCTCAATGACGAGGATCTTGACGAAGAGCGAGCCGTCGGCGGCGTCGGCGAGCGCAGCGCCGGAGCCATTGATACCCACCGCCACGCCACAGACGAGATTGCAAGCACCGACGGTGAGGCCGGCCCAGAAGAGGGCGAAGCCGGTGTAGTACGAGTTGGCGTCGGCCAGAAGGTCATCGCTGACGTAGCCGACTTTGGACGAGAAAACGATGGCCATGATGACGCCGTAGATGGCGACGACCTCGCAGAAGATGATGCTGATCAGGTTCTTGGTGCGGATACGCGGTGCCTTGACGCCGGCGCCGAGGATGGACGAGCCCGTGATAAGAATGCCCCTGTGGCGACAAGGTCAGCGGACGAGGAGAGGCGAAGAGAGGCGAGGAGAGGAAGGGCAAGAGGGCGTACCAGGCTGCTCCGACAACCGACAGGCCGATGCAGAGGGCGATGCCCAGGGAGGCCCAGGTATACGGCGATACGGATTCGAGGAAGGCTCCGACCTAGATGACGAGGGCATCAAGAGTCAACAAGGGCGAGGGAAGCGGCGAGGGGAAACATCGGGGCCCGTACGTTGAACTGTTCACCGCTTCCGGTAAAGAGCATGTCTAAAGTCGCGATCGCGTCGTTAGCCGTCGTCGGCGCCGCGCCGCCCGCGGAATACAGGACAGCACTACTCACAAGCTCCAATCACCAGGAGCGCCGTGGTCGCGCTGCCAACGCCATAGTAGTAACCAGCCATGGCGACGAGTGGTGGGGAGGGCGGATCGAGGGTTCGCGGTGGGTGATGGGAGGGAGCGATGAATGGAAGTTGGGGAAGCTGGGGGAGGGCAGCTTCGGATGAGGTAGACAGCTCTCGCACACTCGCTGGCTGTCTAGGTAACTCTCAAAACACCTATCGCGATGAGCGAACAAACGTCAGCCATCAGGCAAGGCCAGGCCAACCATGGATCCTGCGACCGGGACTGGACGAGCAGGGCCCGAGCTCTGCTGGCTTGGCCACACGTCGGCACGGGAACATTAGAGGTTCCGGGGCGGCGGGATGTATGCAAGAAGTGCATATGCAGAAAAGGAAGAAATGCACTTATAAGATGTAGAGGTAAATAGATATTGGTAGCTTGGGTGAGTAACCGTTCCTACCCACCTTCCGACTGAGGAGAAGGTACTGGGCAAAGTACATCATATACAGTAGTAAACGGATGGATCCGTAACCGACCCTCGGCCGGTGGTCGATGGCGGGGCAGGACGACCAGCGAGCTCTCCCCAAATGCAAAAATACTTCTTCCATCTCGTCCAGCTCCCCCACCAAGGCTTCACGAGACCGTTCGACCCAACCCCTCCATCCACCTCCAGCCTGCTGTCCCAGTAGGCCCTACACAAGACAAAGTGTTCACCCTCCCACGACTCCTTCGCCCGGCCGTTTGGCGCGTTTCGCCCCTCGCCTCGTTCAGAACAATGGCTGCCATCGCCTCCCAGAAGTACAGCCCCGCCGAGGAGACTGAGGTACAGCAGTGGCTCACCACTGCCGACCGCCTCAAGGCCTCGCCCAACGAGTCCTCCATCCTCGACTCGCTCAACACGCACCTGTCGACCCGGACCACCCTCCTCGGCACCAAGCCCTCCAAGGCCGACGTGGCCATCTACGAGACGCTGGTCCCCGCCGTCTCCGCCTGGACCCCCGAGCAGCGGACCGGCGAGAAGGGCTACCACCACATCGTGCGCCACGTCGACTTTGTCCAGAACTCGCCCCTCTTCGGTCTCGATGTCAAGGACGAGGCCAAGGTCAAGATCAACCCCGATGACGTCCTGTACGTCAAGCCGCCTGTCGACGCCAAGGCCGAGAAGGAGCGCTTGAAGAAGGAGAAGGCCGCTGCTGCCGCCGCCGCTTCGGGCGGTGACGGTGCCGCCGCCACCATTGCTGACCGCACCAAGGCTGCCGCCGAGGCGGTCGTGGAGAAGGCCACCGAGGTCAAGGATGCCGTTGCCGCTGCCGCGGGTGTCGGCGGCGCCAAGCCGAAGAAGGAGAAGAAGGAGAAGGCTCCCAAGCCGCAGAAGGCCCCTGCCGCCGCTGCCGCGCCCACCCCGGCGCTGATCGACCTTCGCGTGGGCCACATCCTGAAGGCCGTCAAACATCCCGAAGCTGATAGCCTGTACGTCTCGACCATCGCCATGGGCGACAAGGAGGTCACCGAGGACTACATCGAGTACGAGGGCCAGATTTGCCGCACCGTATGCTCCGGCCTGAACGGACTGGTGCCGTTGGAGGAGATGCAGGGTCGCAAGGTCGTCGTGGTTGCCAACCTGAAGCCCGTCAAGATGCGGGGCATCAAGTCGTGCGCCATGGTGCTGGCGGCGTCACCCAAGCTGAAGGAGGGCGAGGAGGACGACCACAAGGGCCCCGTTGAGCTCGCTACCCCGCCCGCCGATGCCAAGGCTGGCGAGCGCGTCAACTTTGAAGGCTGGGAGGGTGAGCCCGAGGGTGTGCTCAACCCCAAGAAGAAGGTCTGGGAGATGTTCCAGCCCGGTTTCACCACGACGGACAACCTCGAGGTCGCCTTCGACGCTGGAGCGGTCAAGGAGACGGGCAAGGAGAGCGTCGGCAGGTTGGTCACGGCCAGCGGTGGCGTGTGTACCGTGAAGAGCCTGAAGGGAGCTACGGTGCGATAAGAGTAGCAGACCCATGTTGAAAACGAAAGCCATGACAATGAATAGACGAATGACTGCTCACAGTAGCGTACGGGTTTTGAAAGAGTATCGCACGTGTTAAAACTATGTACTTGAAGTGAGCATCCAGAAGCCCAACAAACCCCACGCCCCTTTTTTTCCAGTCACCATCACTGCCCTCTGCTACGCGTTCCATCCTTCTTCTACATAAAGGTGACGACCGGGGTTGCTGTCGGGCTCCAGCCAGGGGCCCCGGGGGCGCAGCCCGTTGTGTAAGTCAGGGTCTCGGTAGGAATCGGGCAAGGCTCGCTCGTGGGGCACGGGCGGGAGACGTATGCCGTGGGCGTGGTGGGACAGCAGTCGATAGCGCAGGGAACCTCGACCGTCTCTATCTTGACATACATGGGACACATGACTTCGGGGTCCCGGTAGAAGGTCGGGCATGAGGCTGCAAATTGTGAGGTTCTTGTACGTCGACGGGCCTCGGCAGTTTGGCGAGGGCAGTACTTACGATCCGGCCGGGTCTCGGTATAAGTGTAGCACTCCTGTGTCTTCGTGCTCGCGGTGGCCGGCTTCTTAGAGTGGGCCAAAGCGGTACTGGCGAGAGAGAAGACGTCCGTGTAAGCCAACGTGCTGCGACAGCCTCGGCAGAGGTGTGACGCTTACCTGGGCAGGGCAGCCAAAAGGCCCACGGCAAAAGAGCTGATCGAAAAGAGCATCGTGGTGGTGGTTCCGGTACAGACGTACAGGATTGGAGAGACACGGTGTGATGAGCCGGTTCTGGTTCGGTCGGTGGTGTAAACAAGTCCCTGTGAGCCACGTTCGTGCTGGTTTTCTGAGCTGGGAGTGAAGTGTTTTGGATAACAGCAAGTAGAGCGGCGATGAAGGCTCTATTTATTTGGGGGAGGCGATCAAGATATACGACCCGCGAGTTCCCGAAGAGCCTCGCCCACGTTCGACCTCCCTTCCAAGACCTACGCCCAACGGACCACGCTGCCCTCTCGTGTTTTTTTATTCCCTGCTCCCTATCCCCGATCGAGCACCCAAAGCAAAGAAAGGTGGCCCGCCTCGGCCATCACCAAGCGAGCCACGCCGCGCCAGAAAAGCACGAAGGGGAGGCGGCTCCGGAAAAGGGCGGGATCGACACGCCGCCATGAGGCTGGGCGTTCCCCTTTGCGGCTCCCTTTAGGTTGCTGGGAAGCGACGCCATTGGCCCGTCGACCTGTCAGACACGGGCTGGGGAGGGACGGGGACCTGCGCAAAGCTGAAATGGAAGGGGAGGCGGCGTTCGCTTCTCGAAGCAACTGGTCCCGTAGCCACCATTTTGCGTACCCATGGGGAAGGGAGAGGGGGAGGGACGCGGGTATCGTCCCACTCGGCCGTCGCAACCCGCATTCTCCCCAGGGGATGGCATGCCATCAGGCCATCGAGAAATTGTGGCACCGGGTGAACAGATGCCCACCCGATGCAACTCTCTGTCTTTTCCCCCTCTCATGCCGATGCTGTCCGTGGTCCGGTCGTGTATGCTGGAAGGGCCGATTCGAGGAAAAAAACGACGGCACTCTGACGTTGCGGACGAGGCACACACGGGAACGTCGCTTCTCGGGCCGGCCGTTTCTTTTGGAGGCTCCTTCATGTTCGATAGTAATCTACACCCACAACGGCACCATATCTCAGCCGCGGGCCTATTAATAGCAGGAGCCTGGCACCCCAGATTCACAGCCGGGCTCGACTTGCCAAGCGACAGTATGAGCGTGTCTCTCGGTCTCTCGGTCTCTGCTTCGTCGGCGGGTCAGTTCTAGGCCCGTGTCGGCGTTGAGAACCCTTTCGACACTTGACAGACGGAAGGTAACAACTACCTAATCTCTTGCTGCATACTTGTGGGGGGCCGGATCGGAAGGTCAGCAGCTCCCGAAGCTTGGAGAGCGGCCTCGGGTATGTGCCTTTCGACGTTGCATCGGGGGCCTAGGTAGGCCGAACGTGTGTTTTTTTCTTCCTTTATTGCCAAGACAGCGCACCTCATCTCGAGTATGCAGTATGGCCCGGCTAGGCGCGGCGTCGGCGTTCATCGCCGCTTGTCACCTTCCTACTTGCGCGCCCGCGATACCCATGTGGAAGAATGGCACGGTGAACCAGGCCATCCACGACCACCATTCTTCGGTCCCTCCCGCGCCCGCATCTACCCGCCATTACCGTCGCCGCCGTGGCCGTCGTCTACCGTCCACCCCTGGTCCAGATGCCCCATGGTCGGCCTGCCCTTCGGGACCCGCCCCTGCGGAAGGAAACCCGCGAGCGGCTCGGCCAGCGCTTTGGCGTGGCCTTCACCTGCACCGATGACTGCAAACCAACGTCCTCGGGTCTCGTACCACTTGTTTGTCCCGTGGGCCACGCCGACGACATCCTAGGATGGCCTAATCGAGACCGGTGTGTTCTGGACCTCGGCTTGGAATAGAAGCAGAAAATATGTGCTCTGCGTTTCTACTCCGGGTAGTTGAATTATAGCCGGCGCACGACTTGCTCGTGATTTTTTCCGACTCTTTCCTTTAGCTGCAGCTCGGATGCCTCTCCAAGTCGTGCTAGAAATACCGCGCTCACGATGTTTTCAGCCAGGCATCCAACCGTCCTGGCGACCTTCGATTGTGCTTCGTTATCCCGTGACGCGTTGACTAACGGCACGCTGGACAGATGTGGCTGCCGGTTGGACCTGTTGCCTCGTTGCCTCGTTGCCCGGTTGATATGAGGTATAAAGGTTTCTCATGCTCCTTCGCAATCCTTTTTATGTTTTTTTCTTGGCTGGGTTGCCTCTCTACACTGGGAACGTTAACCTGCAGTACATCCGGCCGAGTTGTTCGCCCGGCCTGTCGTAAACCGTCACCATCCGACGAACTTACTTATTCGTCGCGAGCTCTTATCGTGGTTCATGGCGGCGAACAGACAGTCTTTAACCGACTGCCCCGGCCAAGCCCTTTCACCTCGACGCCTATCGTGTGACGCTGCAATTGGTACCGCCACGGCATAGCAAGGATGAATCGAAGAACAAGGCACATAGCGAACCCACAAGTGGGCCCGATCGTCACCGCTACGGGTATAAACGATGCCGATGGAGAAGCAACCTCGGCCGTCCAGGTCATCTGCTCGGCAGGATATAAACCGGCCATGTAGCGGCCGAATCCCTCACATCCGTCTCGATGCCCATCACAGTGATTGTCCCATATTTGCCGCCATGCCATCACTGTTGCGGACTGTAGCAACTGGCGGCCTTCTGCTGTCCAGCATCGCTGCCGCCGCTTGCGGCATCGGCACCGTATCCAGCCTGACGGTGCGCACCGGTGTCGGGGAGATCCACGGCACCATTAACGCGACCTCGCCGCATGTGCGTCAGTTCCTGGGAATCCCGTTCGCGGAGCCGCCGGTCGGTGCGCTCCGGTTCCGGCCGCCCGTCCGACCCGTCGCGCCGGGCGCGAACGCCTCGGTCGACGCCACGGCCTTTGCGCCGTCGTGCGTGCAGCCTCTGACGCCGCCCGAGGTCGCCGCCGCCAGTGTCTACAACGTCTTCATGCCCGAGTTCACCAACGCGCGTTCCGACCAGAGCGAGGACTGCCTGTACCTCAACGTGTTCGCGCCGCTCGATCCCGCGGCCGAAAAGCTGCCCGTCCTCATCTGGATCTATGGCGGCGGCTTCTCCAGCAACAGCGCCGACGTCCCTTACCAGGCACCCGACCCCTGGATCGAGAGGACGCAGGGCCATATCGTCGTGACGTTTAAGTAAGCGCTCCATGGGCTTGGCAGCGTGCCTCCTTACCCATCGAAACTGACCATGGTCGCCCAAGCTACCGAGTGAACATCTTTGGCTTCCCCAATGCGGCCGGGCAGCCGCTGAATGCCGGCTTGTTGGACCAGAGACTGGCGTACGTATAATACCGTTGAAACCAACTTTTTCCCACCGCGAGCTTACAGTTAACCACCTGAAATACAGGGTCGAATGGGTCCGTGACAACATCGCCGCCTTTGGGGGCGACGTCGACCGCATGGTGCTCTGGGGCCAGTCGGCGGGTGCCTGGTCGGTGAACTACTACGCGTACGCGTACACGGACGACCCCATTGTGTCGGGGCTCATCGCCGACTCGGGTGGTTCGACCGAGTTCGTGGGCGGCGACGAGGCGCACACCAACTTCTCGGTCGTGGCGGCGCGGGCCGGCTGCGCGGGCGGGGGCGGCGACGCCGCCGCCGCCGAACTGACCTGCATGCAGAGGGTCGACACGGCGACTGTGCGGGCGCTCTCCTCCGGCACCTCCGGCGTTCGCTTTGGCCCCGGTGCCGATAACGTGACTGTGTTCGCCGACAACGCGGCGCGCGCGCGCGCCGGCCACGTTGCCCGCCTGCCCGCCATTGTCGGCGTCAACAGCCGCGAGGGTACCGGCTTCGCCCCCTGGGACGCTGACGCCGGCGTCGACGAGGCCGACGTCGTCGAAAAATCCAAAAGCGTCGTGTGCCCGACGCTAGCGGAGATCGAGTAGGTCCTCCTCAACCCTCCCTCAATATTCCCTCCCCCTCAAGTCCTTATATTTGGGAACGTGGTCGAAGGCTCGTGAGGCCCACCGGCTTACCGTGTGCTTTTCCTCAGGAACCGGCTGGCGGGTGGCCTGACCACCTACCGTTACCTTTACAGCGGCAACTTCAGCAACATCGCCCCGAAGCCTTGGATAGGTGCTGTGCACAGCGGTAAGTGTGGCCTCGCCTACAAATATGATGGAAGGTATACCAGAATGGGTTGGTTCTAATTGGTGACTTTGGTTGCGCTCCAGGCGAGCTGCCCCTGATCTTTGGCACCCACGCCCAGTACCGTGGCAACTCGACCGAGTTCGAATGGGAAGTCAGCAAGACCATGCAAGGTGAGATGCCCACTCCCGTTGCCCCGAGTCCGCTTTGGATCCCGCAATGTACGGACACGCCGGCTGACTGTTTTCATCCATCGTGCCAGGCCTCTGGCTGTCTTTCGCCAGTAACCCCGGGGCCGACCCAGCCTACGGCGGTTTCACCTGGCCCAAGTACGATCCGGCGGCCGATACGGTGGCTTCTTTGGCTGCCGATGGCGTCGCCGTGCAGCTCGGAGACAGCGCCGTGGGCCAGGTGGTCTGTCCTTGAGGGGTTAGATTGCGTTGATGCTCGGGAGCGTCGTGGCTGCCGTGGACGGATGACTCTCCTTTATCTGGCACGTCGACAGATTCTTCTGATGCCGCAGTTAGGACTGAATGGAGAACCAGAGCGTCAACTGTAAACCCTGACCTGACAACCGCTCCTATTTTCCCCGGACCATAGAAACATGCTCTTTCTCGTAACAGTATGTTTACCTGCCAAGCTCTGCGGAATGCTAGTTTCCTTGCAGCAAGGATACCAAAGTTGCACTACGAAGTCTTGAACGGAGCGGGTTAAGTCGCTGGGACTCCGTTGTCCTCGTACACGAAAAGAACGACCAATTGGCGTCACAGGCTTGTGATGGGCTTGGTCTCTGCGTCGCAACGGAGAAAACCTGTCGGTTTATGGGATTGGTTCCATGGTAGTTCGTTCAGCACTCTTGGTGTGCTGCACCTTCCTCTGTCTGGTACGACTGCTCCACGCGGGCTTTCGGCAGTCGACAAGAACACGGCGCTCGCCTGGCTGCGTCGATGAGGCCGTGATAGTTGCCGTCACCACCGTGATTCTTGATTCTGCGTTGACCGGTAACTCGTGTCTGCGGAGTCCCAGGAAGTCAGAACTGGCAAAAGACTGCTAGCAAAGAACCGACGTGCGGCCAATGGCAATGGTGCCCCTGCGCGAAACAGTGTATTGGTCAGGGTCTGACCATGCAATTAGGAGAGGAGGAAGCCATGGATGGCTAACCTAGTGAGATGTAACTGGATGGAATTGGTACCCAGGCGATTGCTGTTACCCTTCGTGCACACGTCCGGCGTACATATCTCTTTTCTTAACTTTCTATACGTACCTGCTCTTATTTTCCAATTTCTATGCATAAGTACATGCGTAATTCATGTAACTATGTATCCAATAGTCTCTATGTCTCCACGATTCCTCGTCATCAGCTTCCAATTCAAGCAAAAACACTTGCTCCAGTCGGCACTGACCAGAGCGGTTTCAGCGGTTGGGGCAGTCATAGTCGTAGGGCGCGCCATCCCGAGTGGGGGCAGCTTGGCTAGCTCCTTCCTTTGTTTACATCGAGAAGCTCAGCGGCCAATCATAGGCCACCAGCGAGACAGCAATACGAAGGGACGCTTAATCCCACGCCCACATCTTCCTCCGCGACATTCGCCCCGTCCTACCCCAAAAAAGCAGCCGCTTTCATCATCATCTCCAACCCTTCGCGACGCGCCATGCTGGACTGACTACTGGCCCCCTACTAACCACAGCTTCTTTTTCCGCCTGCTCTTGCCCTTCGGCGGCGTCGAAACGCGCTCAGCGCTGACCTGACTCGTCGGGGCCACAACCTCCCCTGCCGGCACCCTTCCCACCCATCCGCCCTCCTCCGCAGTCTCTCGCCATGGCCGGTTCACGGACGACGCGTCTGCAGGTCGGCTCTGCACCATGGGTTGCCGAAGAGCGATCCTCGGCCCGCCAGATCGCCGACGATGAAATCGAGGAGTTTTCCTACTCGGCTCGTAACGACTTCGAGTGGCTTAACGAACACATGGCCGACATCTTCAGCGAGAACCAAATGTCAGTCGCGCGCGCCTGTCCCCCTCCTCGCCTCGGCGCGCCTCCTCCTGACAGCGCAGTAGTAACGTCGCCGATATTTTCAAGACGCCGGGAAAATTACGCGGCAAGACGCCTCGTACGGCGCGGAAGGCCAACCCGGGAGAGGCCCGGGTGGTAAGTTTGGCTCATCACAGAAGTTTAACAAGATTGCACTGGCTGACTGGCGTCGTCTAGCCGTTGTCCGACATATTCTCTGCGACACCGAAAGGGAATCCTAAGCCCCTGGCCATTGGAAACATCGACCGAGACCAGACACCCAAGGTCAAGAATGCTGCCGATTCCCAACCCGCTCAAGCCCTGCCCAGCTCGGTGCGGATTGCCAGGCAAACAAGCCCGCTTAAGCGCGTAAACCCGCCCCCGCTCGTTGACTCAGGTTACCATGGAAGCCAGTCTCAGGATGTGATGGACGTTGACTACGAGGATGCCACCCGGCCCTTCGACCAGGACAACACCAAGCCCGGTCACGTCGCCATTCATAGCTCCCCCGAACGAGAATCACCACACAGCCCAGTGCACCAGGACTCGCCTGCACCGACTTTTGACACGGTAGGAGATGATCTGGAAGCCCAGTGTTTCACAGCCCAAATCGTTAGGCTCACATCGCCCCCCATCAAGATGATCCAACCCGAGAGCACCACGCCCATGGGCTCACCTTCGCGCCCTTCCGCCCAGCAGCCGCCGAAGAACGCCTCACCGGCCGAGATGTCTCCCGAGAAAGAGGCCATACCCGTGTTGGAATCAACGGCTTTCCGACCCGGTGATCAGCCTGAACCCCAATCTGATGCTCCGTCACATGCCCAGTTGGATGCTCAGTCGGAGCCTCGGTCTGAAACTCACTCCGAGGATCAATTGGATGCTGAAGCAGACGAGTTGGATGCCCAGTTGGATGCTCAGTCGCAGCCTCGTTCCGAAAGTCACTCCGAGGATCAATCGGATGCTGAAGCAGATGAATCGGATGCCCAGTCAGATGCCGAGTCGGAGGCTGGACTAGAAGTCGAACCGGAAACCCTGCCGAGAGCCCAATCTGAGCCTCAGTCGGAAACGGAGCCAACAGCTCAGCAGGAAACCCAGCCGGAAACCCAACCGGAAGACGAGCAAGGGCCCCGGGCGGATGCCGTACCCCAGCCCCAATCGGAACCTGAGCCAATTTCCGCCCAGGAAAACTTGCCAGACGCCGAAGCCGTTGCGCATATAGATGCCATGGACACCGCCCTCGACGAGAAAGAAGGTTCTCCTTCCGACGGTTCTAGTCCTATTCGACCTGTCGTCCGCAAGAGCAGCCTCAACTTTGCCTCCTTGCCTGCCCGAGAACCCATGACGCACAAGAGCACGGGGCGTCGAGTATCACGCCTCAGTCAACTCGACCATAACCGGACAAGCTACTACCAAAGGCATACAGGGGGCAAGAGCCTTGGCAATGCCAGGCCCGAAGAGTCTGAGGATGAGAATGATGAAATGGAGTTGGACGATGACGATGAAGAAGACGGAATTGATACTGTTGCGCCCCAGAAAGCCGCAGGTTCTGGAGATGCCATTGTCCATGCAAAGACCTTCACTCAGCGCCTTCAAGATCAAATCAGCAAGCTCGGGCAGACTCAGCCTCAAAGTTCGCGGCCGTCAAAATCGATCCCCACTGCCGTGCCGGTGCCCCAGCCAAGTCTCGCCGCAACCACAACCCCAGCTCCCCAACGCTCATCAAGAGAGAAGACGCCTATGACCCAGGCTACCCCGGGCATTTTTCCCGAGGACGACGATGACGACTGGATTATGCCGCTTGGAACACCAGACAATGCGTCGAACACGCCTCGGCCTGGCATGCTCAAGAGCTATTCCGCCGAGGTGGTAGAGGGCATAGCTGGCAAAGCCACAGTGAGCGGTGGTGGTTTCACAGCGCCCGAGCCCCCGCAACCCCCAAGTTCGCGCAAGTCCCCTCAACGACCAGAGGTACCGCTGAGGGTTGCAAGTCAACTGGGCCACCATAAGTCGTTGTCAGTCCCGGCATTGCCACGACTTGATCAGCAAGAGCCAACGGACGATGGCGGCGACGTCCAGAAGATAGCTTCGGCCTCGAATCCACCCGTGGATACGGTTGTGGAAAATACTGTGGACGTACAAATGTCACCCGCAAAATCACCCATGCGGGTTGTCTTCCGAGAAAGCCCTCTGAAGCATGTTAAGGGCAAGCTTTCCTCGATGTTAAAGAGTTCCAGGGGCCTGCTTGCTAGCGCCGAACTGCAAATGTCGCCGTCGGTAACCCGTTTTGACGCACACCCCGGGTCATCCGCTGCCCCCGTCGATCATATCGAAGAAAAGGGCCCCGACCCATTGTATCCAGATATTTCGAAGCAACTCGCCGATGTAGATGCGCCTCCCAGTCCTACCCGCAATGTTCCTGGCAGTCCTACACGTACGGTTCCGGGTAGCCCTACTCGCCCTGAGGGCCGTAGAACGAGGGCTTCCATTGAAAGAGAGAAGGCCGAAGAGAGGAAGAAGAAGGAACAAGCCAAAGAAGCCCGGCGGATGGCGAAGCAAGAGGAGGAGCTGGAGAAGGCGCGCGAAAAGGAGCGCGAGAGGGCCCGCGTCTTTAGCCAGGAGCAAGAGAGGATTGCCGCTATGGAGAAGCAGGTCACGGCCCAAAAGGAGCAGGAGAGAAAGGCGGCTACCACGGCACCGGTCCTAAGCCAACCGGCCAAGCTTACGCGGGCCAGCCCTCGTAAGGGCAAGGCACAGCTCGACTCTGAGGCGCGTGCCGGCGCAGCAGCTCAAGCGGATGAGGATACTGACATGGTCAACGCGCCGGCCACCAAGCCCCCTCAATCCGCTCACCGAACCGCGGTGCCGCCACCTCTTTCTGTGGCCAAAACCTCGCAGATCAAACGACCGATCCGACCGACCAAAGAGTCGGCAACTAAACCAAGACAAGCACCTCCGACGGTCATCAAGGTTAACATGGCACCCAAGCAAGGGCAGCAAACTCCTTTCAAGCCCAACAGCTCCGTATCTTCGAGCATGCACGACCCGTTCCGCAGCAGCAGGATGGAACCGCACTCTCTACAAAAGACGGCCTCGCAATCCAGCCTTAAGGAAAAATCTACAGCTGTCCGACCCCCTGCGCTTGTACGAGCCGAGCGGATAAAGGAGAAGGAGGAGAAGAACGCCCAAGCCAAGCGGGAGGCGAAGGCTGAAATGGCACGGAAGAGGGCTGCTGCACAGGAAGAAGAGAGGCGCCGAGAGCAGCAGCAGAAGATGGAGGCCGAGAAACAAAAGGAGGAAGAGAGGAAACAAGCCGCTTCTCAGGCACAAGCCAAGAAAAACGCCCAGAGACAGGCCATGCTCGAAAAGGCCAAGCAGACGAGAGCGCCTCCTCCTCCACCCCGAGCGTTAAACGGGCAACCGGAGTACAAGGGTCTCCAGGGCGAACCATCGGCTATTCGGCCGCCTTCCCGCCTTCAGTCGAACGCCCACCGGTCTCAGGAAGAGCTGGGGCGGCCAATCAACTCGTTGATGTCAAACAACATGAAGCCCGGCTCCAAGCGGACGATGCAGCAAGAGCCCAAGGAAACCAAGCGGATGCGCTTGAGCGATGATTTGGACGACGATGTCGAAATGGAGAACAAGCCCAGCCTAAAGGGTGCGCCCGTCCGTCCTTCTGGTGGCTTTAAGAAGGTGACTGCTGCGACCATGCTCCCACAGGGCCAAAAGCCCTCCAAGCCTCAAGACATGGCTACGAAGTCTTTGTTCCCGTCTGGGTACACGGCGGTTGGGCAGGGTGTCAGTCGCGATCTGTTCAAGTCAACACTCACCGGCCAGCACCCCCCGGGCAAGACGGCCCACCCGCTGGATATGGCTCAAGTTTCCAAGTCTACTATTCCATTTGCTCCCAACCCGGCCGGTCCGTCGCTCAAGACACCTGCTCGCCCTGCTGGCTTAGCCGGAGCCAAGTCGGTTGCGAAATCAGCCACACGCTCGTCGCCGCGCTTCCAGAACGGAGAGGCGATTGTGCTCCCCGAGATCAACACGGACGACGAAGACGAGTCGGACGACGAGGGCCAGAAGAACATGTTCCCTTCGTGGACGGACTCGCCGGCCCTCCGCGAGGCTCTGTTCGATCAAGAGACCATGGATCCCATGGCCGTTTTCGGAGCGCCGGGGCCACTCAACATGGAGGAAGTGTTCAGCAAGAGCAAAGACCGATGGGCCAAGTTCCGCGCGAGAACATCTAGTGCCAATTGGAGCGGCGCGGATCGACTCACCGAGGACGATATCCGCAAGGATCTGGCGGCGCGGGACAAGCTGCGGCGGGACGGCGCTTGGAGCTACGAGATGAGCAAGGACGTTTTGTAGGATTAGGCCAGATGGGTCATGTCAGTTTCACTACGTTGGGACGCTGCCGCTGCTGATGCGGACGGGCCCGGTTATACTTACAGGGACAAGGGCGGCGTCTCGGTTATTTGCGTTTTCCATGAGAAATGCCATATGGCGTAGGGGTTCCGGGTTCGTTATTGCTAGTTGCACGAAGCATCGTTGGTATACAGGTAAATGAACACGGGGTATCAAGCAATTCTGGTTCAGTTCATCGGTGGCCCCGATCCTTAGCTCTTGCTGGCTTCTCCTGCGTCGGCCGGGACGGACGGGAGGAGCCGAGCCCTAGGCGTCATGCCGGGGCGGAACGGGCGACTAAGGCACTTTACCTTCTCATGGCGAGCCTTCCACAGTCTTTGGTCTTGTCGGCTTTGAGCCCCGGGCCGGCCTCGAGGACGAGGTGATGGAATTTGGAGTCTTTGCCGACACGAAAAGAGAAGAGGAGTAGCCGCCATACCATGCTGTGCGCTTTTTCCGCTTCGCATCTGTCGCTGGACCTTTTCTAGCTTGGACTTCTCAGCCATGACCTCGGCCAAATCGCCGCTTCGCAGGCCGTTGATGACACTCTTCCAGGCCCTCCTCGATTCCCAAACATCTTACTGGGCGATAGGTCTCACACTGGCCCCGTACAAGGCGTTCTGGGGCAGAGAGGGGGTCCCCGTCGTGGACGACGTCACGGTCGGCAACCCTGGTGATGGTGAAGCGGTCGCTCCAACAGCCCTGAGCGACGTACAAGGCATCTTAGCCGGTCCGCGCGGCGGTAGGTGGTGGTCTTGAAGGAGCCTCTTCCATTAGGTATATTTGGTAGTTTCAAACACATTTACCTCAAATATCTGTCCAGTGAAACTTGCTGTCCGTTCCTGACTGTACATCCCCTCGACCATGTTTTCCTGATGCTCTGTTGCCGCAGCGCAACAGAACGGCACTGCCTATGCTGCCAGAAGAAGGCATCAATACAAAAAGTATGAGCCAGATAACGGAGTTTAAAGCCGAGCCGGTGGGCGTGAAGTGAAGGGGCGGGGGATGAGGGTCAGGATGACGGTGTTGTCTTACGGGTCCCGTCGTTTTCGTCTCGCCCGCCGCCGTCTGCGGCTTCTACGCCACCGTCACCCGCACGACCACGAGTCTGCACACAAGAAGAAAGGACGAGATAAAACAAAGAACACACAGAGGCTTTTGTTCGAGAAAGCCGATGTTTGGGCCGAGGTTTAGGCTGCTAGAACCACCATTCCTTGGCTGGCCGAGGTGAAGTAAGCCCCATATCAGCCGAATTCAGTGGGTCTGCGAAGATCTCTAGCGAGAATGTTACAGAGTAGTGCTCGGTGGAGGATAGTTAGGGATCCGCTCTCCCACAGAAGCGCGCGAGAGAAGTATACGATTTGATAGATGACTGGCAGAAGCGATACAGAGAACCAGGAGAACCTACGAGCAGAGCTGCCGTCGTCTACCGCACGTCGTAGTGGCGAAACGATGATGGGTCTATTTGAGGCTCAGCCCAAAAGGGGCGTCGCATGGCCACGGCCGGCGTGCTTACCGGCTGAGTTCATGCAACAAGCCCTTCAGCCGCCGCCCTCTCCCCAAACTCATCGACTCGAACGGGGACGTTAGGCAGGGCCTGTTCATTTCTGGCAGCCCGGGCAGAACAGCAAACCTGATCCTTGCGTATCGTCGTGCTGCCGCGTGCACTGGGTTGATGCGATGACGGGATTTCCGGCTGTTTTGGGAAGGGGGTGATCAACGTCTCGTGTGAGTGGTGGGCGGTGGGGTACGTACGCACATGATGTAGGGGTAAGGGCAGCCCAGGTCCAGGGACGACCTTACGACATCTGGACCCCTATCGGAAACTTAATTCGGGCCTGCGTCTCCAGCTTTTCGCCCCAGTTAGGCCCGGTCAGGGATGCCCGAAAGGCACGACAGCGGGAGACATCGTGTGGACGGGCAATATAAGGATGGGGTGCAGACAGCGGTTATTGTGCCCGGCGGTCGGCGACCTTTCGGCGGGTGAAGCATGGTACGCCCGAAAAACTGCTCGAACAGCGGGCTGCGAAGAGTGTCTGGGAGGGGGGTGTAACGAATGACGTCACGCGTGGGCAGCAACAAGACGGCTCTCGGTGCATTGAGAGAGCGAGGTAGATCTGTTGGTAGGTATGTTTATTTATTGGTCCCGGTTGCGCAGGGAGCGGCGTGGGCCATGCATGTCAACAGAGGACCTGGGAGATCCATCTACCATAGATCTCCCAGGCCCCAGCGTACCGAATACATGCAGAGAGTATATGCGGGGGGGTTTCGATCGGGCGAAGAAGGCCGGGGGCAACGAGAGGATCACGACCATGCGTACTCCGTGCATTTGCAGGCACACAATGCGAAGGGGGGGGTTTGGGCAGCGTAGCACAACGGCAGCGCGCGCACATAGCGGCGCCGGGCTTCCCGGCTCCTCCCCTCCTGGTCGGACGGGAGCTGGGCCGCTTTCGAGAGGTATCGAGAGCGCACACCACCTGGGGCGCGCCCGGTTGCGCGTAGAAGCAAACGACTCTGGCGAGCAGCACGAACAAGAAGCACTGCTGAAGGCAAACAAAACGCACGTAGGCTGAGCCGCTGCAGGTCTCGGAGTCTTTTCGCGCATCCGAGGTGCTGCTGCTTGAGGCAACGCACGAGATAGGGCCTTTTTACTGTACCTCTTATCGACGGGTGTGTGTATGTGTGCAGCTATGTGTGGGGGGTGGGATATCCATCGATCGGCTGTCGTCATGCCCAGAGCCGCTCCTGCAAATAAGGATGTAGGCGGTTCGCTACCGTACGTGAGCCGGCCATCATAATACGGCACAGGGTTGAGGTTCGCTCATCATGCAACAGTAAGGCGAGGCGGTCTGCGCGTGCCGGGTTTGGTTGGTCGTCAGGTGCATTGCTGAGGCGTCGTCAAGGACTGGGCTGACCGGGCTTTGCCTTCGGGGGGGGGGGGGGGATGGATGCTAGGTTGCTTTTCCCGGCCTGACACTCACTGGGACGGACATCTATGGGGGAGGTGTGTGTGTACCTACCTACATACATGTATGTGGAAGATACCTGATCCATGGGAGCCTGGATGGGATAGCGGAGGTAGGCAGGCGGCAGCAGCAGTAGCAGCAGCAGCAGCAGCAGCAACAGCAACAGCAACAGCAACAGCAACAGCAGTAAAACTAGCAACAATAACAAGAACATCCCGTTCGTCGGGGAGTCCCTTTTATGCCCCCCCTGCGCCGACCCTTCACTCCCAGTTTCGTACTTGCAGAGGGTGGAATTTCCGAAACGCATGTAGAGCCCAACGGTACCACCGGAAAAGGAAAGGAAACAAAAACAGGCCGCGCCCCACTCGCGACGCGGCCGTCCAGCGGGTTCTCAGCTCAGCCTCCATCGTTGCATCGCAACCTCACACGGGTTTGTTCACACGCACCCGCCTCCCTCCCTCTCTTCTTCCAACCCAGCCAGCCTTTCTTTACCTGCCCCCGGAGTGACGCGTGCCGTGTGCGGGCTGCCTCTGTCCCTCGTAGCCTCGACGCGTCGACCCAGCGTCTCTGCAACTGTTGTCCCGTTCTGTTTTTTCCATTTCACCCAGTCGCTACCTATACTCCCCGGCAACCCCCCGGCAACAGGCCTAGTTTGGCCACCTGCGGCGCCCAGCTACTAGGCTAACGGACGGCCAGGGCCTCCCCACGTCCCATCTACCTACCAGTTCCTGCCTACATCACGATCAGCTCCTGGGCTTGCGCACCCAAGTCAAACACGCAAGGGCAGCTGACCAAGGTCACAACTACCAGTGCTCTTTCCAGCACTCCCTCTCTTTTGCCTTCAAGTTACTACAACCCACTAGGTCTACCCTATACAGGTCTGTTTGCCACTGTTACAGCCATCCTCCTCCTCCGCAGCTAGTCCCGGTGCCTGCGGGACTATTACGCCCCACCACCAACACTCGTCACAACTGCGCCCTCACTCGCCAACCTAAGCAGATCCTGCGATACGACGCGCGCCCTCGACACACGACCGCCTAAACATACTTCTTTTGCCCGGTTCCGCACTTGTCAATGCTGGTATGACAACTGGCCTTCCCGTGGCACCGGCGCCCGTCTCTTTGCTCCTTCCCCCTCGCCCACTCGCAGCCCGCAAGTAGCCACCATGGCCAAGTTCGACGCCACGCGCAACTACTATGCGGACCTCGAGCTCTCCCCGAGTGCCAGTTCGGAAGAGATCAAGAAGCAATTCAGGAAACTCGGTATGTACCAACGCTGCGCAGCCGCACGACTGTGAGGCGGTCGGAATACCCAGGCCCCCTGCTAACGAGGGATCCGCCTCAGCCCTCAAGTACCACCCCGATAGAAACCCCGGCCGCGAGGCAGAAGTGAACTCGCAGTTCCAGATCATCCAGTCCGCCCACGAAATTCTGACCGACGACTCTTTGCGCAAGAAGTACGACGACTCCATCCGCGCCTCTCGTTCCAGATATCCGGGCGCATCGGGCGTTCGCGGCAATCCCTGGCAAGATGCCGCCAAGCACTACCCTCCTCCTCCGCGCCGTACCAACCCCACGGCCGCCAGCACCCAGAGTCAGCCTCGCGCCGCCTCGGGAGCCTCCCGCTATTCCAGCTTCACCGAGAACGTCCCGCGCGCCAGCAAGCCCGCTTCGCAAAAGACAAGCACGGATTCCAGCAAGTGGAACAACTACCGAGCATGGGAAAGCATGCGTTCGCAGACTCGGGGCAAGGCCAGCAACCCTATGAACCCCCCACCTCCCCCGCCTGGCCGGCCGCCCACCTCTTCCGCTAGAGAAGGAAAGACCCCGGAGCCCGAAGGGCCCTCGATACCCAGAACAGCTTCACAGAGACACAAGGCGCAGGCTTCTTTTGGTAACTCAGCCAGGAGAACGGGCTACGCTCCCAACTCCCCGGGCCTGGGCGACGAGCCTCCGGTTGTCAGCAAGAACTACAATACCGATCGAACCCACAGTAACATTTTCGCCTCTACGTCGGCGAGTGCTACGTACAAGGCTCGCCAAGCGTCGGGTACTGGGCCACCCGATCCGTTAGCTCAGTTCAGGGATAACTTCCTGGATGGCCGACAAAGCACGCCCTATGCAAGTCCCGGTGGCGAGAAGACCAGTTTGTTCGATGATGGGTCAGTGCTGGGCCGGGCTAGGAGCACTCGGGAGACATCGCGAAAGGCCAGCGGCGACGACTTAGGGAGCAATACGTTCCCATTCCCCCGCCAGCGTGCACGAAGCACAAGCAACCCCCGGAGCTCAAGTAACGATGGGGGTTCTGAGGATTCCACCCGGGTGAATACGGGTGCCCATACTGGCAGCAACCCGTCTTCTGCTCAGAACAGTGCGACCCCTTCCCGAACCAGCGATCGCTACAAGCCGAGGCCTAGTTCGAGCGGCATGTCAGGCCAGCCGCCAAGTACTGCTGATGCACCGCGTCGTGAGTCCGCTCCAGATACCGCTCAAACCAAGTATCCCAGCTAACAGCAACAGCCTCTACCTCCGGCCAGGAAGCCAATCAGCCCACGTCATATCCCTCCATGTATGCTTCACCATCCGCCTCACGTTGTCTTTGTTCCCCACCCCAGCTCGGTCATTGCGGCAGTTGCGAAAGTACGCGTGCCTTCCGTAAATCCTACCAGATACCAAGTGTGTCTTACTGCACGCGCTCTTCAAGCGAGGCCGTGATGCCAGCGAGCTCCTCACTGAACAGGTTTGAGAGAGTTCTCCAGCACAACGTGGAGCTTCTTACAGATATGCGCAGACGGCTCGGAGCGCTCGAAGCCGACGGCGGACCTACGCCACGTAATACCAACGGCACTTCGACAGATGCACATGCTAACAATCGTGGGTCCAGTTTCAACTTCAAAAGCGGCAGCGCCGAAAACATCGATACTAGATTTGTTGATGCTAACGGCGCCGACTGGGAATTCAAGGCTGGGGGTAATGAGGCCGAGTCCCCCTCTCGCATGCGCTCCCGGCCCATGGCAAGACCGAAGCCACCCACTCGAACGGCGACGAATTCGGAGACAGACCAGCCAACATCTGAAGATGGTAGCAAGACCGGGTTTTCGGCTGGCGAGTGGAGTGAGAAGATTGGCTCCCACCATTTTGTCCCGCAAGTCCCTACGAGCGGCTCGACATCGCCCTCACGCCGAGTACCATCGCGAGCACCATCGCGGAAGAACTCCAAACCCGTCAAGAAAACAGTAGGCTCTGCTGGGCTGGTAGAGGACGAAACCTCGAGTGACAGTGACGGATGGCGAGAGGTGCCCCCGGCCCCTTCGGGTACCGATAGCCCCAACGCCATGGACATCGATCCGCCTGAGAAGGCCGACCCCACTTTGCTGAAGACCGCTCATATCAATGGCGTCCGCAATATCCACGTCGAGCCGAGCCGGCCCGAGTGGCGCGCTGGAAATGTGGAGGCAGCAGCTCCGAACTTGCCTCCGCGAACGGCTGCCGAGAGCCAGCCCAACATGGCCGCTCCTGGTGCTGCCGAGACTGCGCCGCCGCCAGCAGTACCGCCGAGGCCAAACCCCTTTGCCATTCCCACAGGTGGATCCGAGGATAGCGAGGAGTTCCGGACCAACTTCGCCGAGTTCAAAAAGGTTGAGCCCTTCTCCGACCCTGCCCCAGCCGGTCTCAACACCTTTGCCGATCTGAAGTCCACATTGCCCTTTGAGAGCCAAGCCTCGGCGCATACGCCTTTGGAGCATGAAAAGCCAGCTCCTGCACCGCTGGAATTTCCCACGGCCCCTGTAGCTCCCCGGTTGCCGCCGACCATGGCGGTACCGGCGATCCGGCCCAGCATGTCGCAATTTAGAAAATACGCACATGATTTTGGCAACTACATGGACAAGTGGGAAATCTTCAACCAAAAGGTGCTGGACCACTTTGTGGCTCGCCAGCTTCAGCACACGTCGCGCCGGCAGCAGCTAGGCCCGTCCTGGTTAGATACCACGGCCGGAGGCGACATGGCCCGTACCTACCAGGCCGAGGCCGAGCAGGACCATGAGGTGCGGAAGCAGTGGAACCGGGCTTGCGACGAGCACCAGAACCGGATCCGCGAGTTCGTGACGTTCCGAGACAGGGTGAAATAGAAAATCCACCCTTGGCTTCTTCAGAACGGCGGACAAGGCCTATTGGGTAGCCACGCTGCCATCCCCAAAGCATCCATCAGGCGCTGAAAGGGCGAGAGGAGGGCGCCGTGAGCCGATTTGGGACGGGCGTTTTGTCTCTTACGATGTTACGACGTGGAAGAGACGGGAAAGAAATACCCTTGGCCTATGCGACTTTTTCTGATCATCCGTGGCCTGTGGCTCCGGCCGTTCCGATGGCTCTGGCGGCTTGAAAGGGCCGCTAGGACGATAGCTATCGCTCGGGAATAACAAGCGACCGTGTTCGAGGGGTTTTACTTGTACGATGGAGTGTGATTCGGCCGGCGGGGGACAACAAGACCAAGACGTGGAAAACCTGCCGAGATGGTCGGCAGATGGCTTGTCGGCTGGTCTAGCCCGCCTTCGGGTTTGGTCACGCGTATCTGGACCTCTGTTGTGCGACGAACCATGGGCACTCAACTGATGGTCCGATCTGCGGCCACCTGCGGTACTTGACATACGTGTCGGGTTCCTGATGGCGCTCAGACGGAATAAGCGCAGGAAGCGGCAGCGGTAGGCAGATGACGCGATATGTTGTGCATCTTCGTGCTGTCTCTGGCGTGTGGCCGTGGCTGCGGATGCTTGTATTGGGGTTCCGCGGTGGCCGGCATAGCAGAGAATCCATATCCTGTACTGCGCGGCGTTTCCCCCCCAACAACAACAACAAGAGATACCAGGATAGAGGGGTAGACATGCAATGGCTTTGTTATGGTTTTTTTTTCCTCGGTATAGTGAACAGCGACGCCATCCCCCGCCTGGCGGTTGGCGGATGTGCACATTTCATACATGATGAGGCTATCTGGATCCCGTTTTGAGCACGCGTGTGCAGGTGGCGCGCGAACGGAAAGGAGGGAGTCGCCTCGGTGTCACGGGTCCAAGGGCCGTCGTACCAATATTACTTTACTCTAATTCCTCTTCTTCTCACGTACGCTACCCCTGTGCCCGGTACAGATTCGCAAACGCGGTTAGTCGTTGTGCCAATTCGTCGCAGCGGACTCGAGATTTGCCAAGGGAAACAAGACATCATTCGTACATCATTAGATATAGGCTATTTGGCAAGCAACAACGGCCCCCTAGCACAGATGAGCCCCCCTCCCTCCATTCGGGTCCGCACGCTCTTCTCTAAAATAAAAAAGGGGGAGGGGGGTCCATCGGGGATGTCTATTCACGATTTCGCAAAGGGGAAACGAGCCAAGGGAAAACAAAAAAGGGGGGGGTTCTCGATGATGAACCAACCAGACTGCCCTAGCAACTCCTTTACCCGATAACACCGTCGCACGCACATGGGGAAAAGATCCCCATCCTGAAAAGGGGGAAAATGCGAGAGGCCGTGCAGGCAACCCCACGCCAACCGTGACTCGACTTCCCTGAGTTAATCTGTCCGTTTGCTGCTGCGGCCGTCGTCGTCTTTTGTTGCGGCAGCTAGAGGAAGCAAAGGAGGGGGAAGAGGGTGGTGGGTCGGATTAGTGCCCTCCTCCTTCTCCGGCGGCGGCCTCCTCGCCGGTGCCGTGAGGGACGAGGGAGCGGGGGTAGTTGAAAGCGGCAACGGCGATGGCGACGTAGACGATGACGCAGAGGAAGCCCTCGAGGTAGTTTGACTTTTGGTCGCGCAGGAAGTTGCCGACGGTGATGATGGCGAGGAGCAGCATGGCGATGTCGAAGATCTCAAAGTCGAGGCCCATGGGGATGCCCTGGCCCCAGCCGACGAGGACGACGATGGGCGCGTTGAGCAGGGCCGTCTGCAGCGTGGCGCCGAGGCAATGCGAGAGGGCAAAGTTCATCTGGTTGTCGTAGGCCTCGTCGATGGCCGTCAGGTGCTCGGCCGCCTTCTCGACGAGCGGCACGAGGATTAGGCCCATAAAGGGGTCGGTGACGGAGTGCTCCTCAATGATGTAGGGGATCTGGATGACGAGCTGGTAGGCGATGAGGGCGACAAGGCCGACGGAGACCAAGAGGGCGACGACGCACTCGGTCAGCGTCAGCTTGTCCTTGGCCGCGTCCTTATGGCGGTCGGCGTCGAGCTCTTCGTCGCCCTCAAAGATGGCCTCGAACAGGCCGTGGTGCGTCTGGGTCTGGAAGTAGACGAAGACGATGTAAGCCATGAGTAGCAAGATGGCAACGCCGCGCGAGATGGCGAGGAGCTTGTCCTCGAGCCCGTCGAGCGCAAGGTCGGCACGGCCGCCGACGGCAGATTCGAAGATGGCGGGCACGGCGAGGCCGACGCCGGCCGTCAACAACAGGCCCGAGCCGGCCTCGGTGATGGCCTCGGCGAAGTGGGCGTCGTCACGGCGGATTCCGGCGGCAATGAAACAGAGGCCCAGGCACAGCAGCATAGTGGCGAGGATGGAGCCGAGGATGGCACCCTTGATGAGGACGAGGCGCTCGGGGATGCCGGGGACCAAGAGCAGGACCATGAACAGGGTGATCTCGACGAGGGACGAGATGGTGGTCTCGGTCAGCACGCCGAGCATGTGGGGCATTTTACGAGCGAGTTCCTGGCCGGCAAAGCCGACGAGGTTGGCGCACGGCACCATGGCGATGTAGGCCAGGATGAACTTGAGGACGTGGTGGTCGGGCACGGCGAACAGCACGGCAATGGCGGCCGGCACGACGGGCCACAGCACGTTGACGGCCCGCGACAGCCACGAGGCCGAGCGCCAGATGATGCGGAAGAAATGCAGCGGGTGGAGGCCCGACCGCCCGCTCTCGCCCGACGGCCGCACCTTGACCTTGTTGCGAAGTTTGCCCTTGGGCGGCTGGCGATGGCCGTGCATGATGTCGTGCCGGCTACGCGGGAGCGTCGCCTCGCCGTGGTGGTGGCGGCGGGAGCTCGGGCTGCGGGCCGACGCGTGCCGGTGCGCGGCGCCGTGCTTCTCCCGCAATGCTGCGCCCGCCATAATCGGTAATGGGCAACGGGGGCTGTAGTGGTTCTGCGAGGAGGTTGTGTATGTCGTGGTTAAGGTACGTGGTGCTGTTGGTACTGGTGTCGTAAGTCGTGGGTGCTGGTGTGTTGATGTCGTAAGTCGTGGACGCTGGTGCCCGGCCTCGCTGGTAAACACGTCGTCGAGGGGGGAATTGGGCAGTCAAGCGGCCGATGGGATCACGGAGGCCTCTCCCGAGGAACTGGCGCGTCTGTCTGTCCGAAACGGTGATGCTACGACACGAACGAGCGAGTGGACAAGGACGAAGCAACAGCCCGCTGAAGCCCCCCGTCGCAGGCTGGCGGGCCAGGCGCCCGGCGATATTAATAACCTCGAGGCCTGACGGGCGCTTCGCTCCATTCGAGTCGAGGGGGCCGGTCCAGTCCAGTCTGGGGCATCTTAGGGGAAGAAATGGGGTCTGACAAGGGACCAATTGACTCTGTCAGATGTACCCCGTCCCTGGGGATCCAGCAAATGACTGCATGCATCGCGAGCCCTCGCCAAGAAACCAGCTGAGAAGTCCAGAGTATTCCGATCGTCTTGGCGTGCGTTTCACCTCGCCTATTTTTCCTGCCGCTTGAATGGAGCCAGCAATTTCAGGCAATGGCGAAGGCGGTATTGTCCCCTGACATCACCCTGCAGTCGCACGACTTCCCTGCTCCCTGCTCGGCACGCAAACATCGCAAATGTGGCTGACCAGGCGTTCAATGAGCAGCGACCGATGACACAGACGTGTAGGAGTATCTTGGACCCTGGCCATCAGCAAGCAAGTTGGGCGAAAAGGCTGGGACTGCCATCATCATCCATCTGGCCCGATCTGACCAAGCCGACTTCCTGTGTACCTGGGTAAGTAAGCATCTCGTGGAACAGGGAAAAGAGGCGGTCGGGCAAAACGGGTCATAGTGAACGGCCTCTTCCCCAGGGCCAATCAGCGCTGCTTCCCATGCCAATCGCGGCATGTCCCATCATCCGCCGCAGGGACTAAAACAAAGGCGACTCCTCCTCGCCTTAGCGCCACAGCTTCTCTTCACAGCCCGTCGACCGTCCGACAAGATCGCCGTTGCACTTGGCGAAGGCTTGGCAAGCTTGGAAAGCTTGTCGCTGTGTTGGCATGCTTGTTTCCTCCTCTTGGGGTTCGCCCTCGCCATCGCCATACTTTCTTCTCATGAGGCATGTCGCTATCTCTTGTCCGTTGGCTTCTCTTCTCTGGCCCTTGGGGAGGTTTGTGTATTACGGAATTTACCTATCTGGCATCCAGCCCGCCTCCCCCACTCCTTCGTCCCACCGCGTTCTATCCCCGTCGCGCTTTGGTGTCCGCCCCGAGGTAGTCAATAGGGTTGCGGCATAACGGGCACGTGTTTTGGTTGCTGCTCTGGAACCATTTGTACAGACACGTCCGGTGGAACAGGTTCTTGCACGTCTGGCACCTTTTGTCGGGCATCTTCTTGTCCGTGCTGATGATGCTGTAGCAGATGGCACATTCCGTCTGGCCCTTGAGCGCGCCCACCACGTTACGCCGGAACGCAGTCAGCCCGTCGATGATGCTTCCGCCCTGCCTGCCCGTTAGCCTCGCTCACACTGACTGCCCAGTCCGCCCGGCTCGTGAAACGTACCGAGAATGTGATGACTCCCTGCGTCGCCATGATCCAGCTCTGCCACTTCTTCTCGTTGACCGCCACCCGGTTGACGCCCTCGACCGACACGCCCTCGAGCGGGTAAGCCGGAGGCACCTTGATAGCGATGGCCGCCTGAAGCTCATCGACTTCGTACCCAGCCGTCACCTCCTTGGCTGCTCGGCTGACCCGGACGATCAGTTCCTTGTCGTCCTCGCTGGCCGCCTCTTGGCTCGCCGCCCAGCTGGCCACGTCGTCCAGTGCCTCCGAGATGATGATGGGCGAGAAGTACTTGGAAACCCAGCTCTCGACCGCGATCTTGGTCTGCTTCGAGCGGCACTCGATGAACCAGGCTTTGAAAAGGCCGGGAATGTACTTGAGGACCAGGTAGTGGAGGTGAATAAGCAACCATTGCATGTTTCTCTCTTCCGAATCAGACTCGGCGAGCTTAAGGTCGTAGGAGCGGATGTGTTCCGTCGTGAAGTTGGCCCGGTCCAGGTTGAGCCCGTGCGCCGCCGAGTGGCCCAGAACATCGAATGTGAAGTCCATCAGAGGCCCGATGTAGTTCTCCGTCTTCAGGCTCTCGGCGTAGTCGCTGCGTACTTTGAAAGATGCCGCCTGAAAGGCATCGAATACCAGGTGCCAGGTAAGCAGGTAAGAGCGTACCGCCGTGGGAAATTGAGCCAACGCCTCATCGGAATAGGCCTCGAGCGTGGGGGCCTCAAGGAGAAGCGACAAAAGCTCGTCTGGCAACTGCGCCGTCTTCTTTTCCAGCAGCACGTCCAAGGAAAGCTGTTCTTGCGCTGCTGGAAGCGCCTTGTGGAGAACGTTAAAGGCCGCGGTCTGAATTGTTCTCGACTCGGCCGCCATAAGACTGTAAAGTTCCGAAAGGTCCTGGACATGTTCCAGGGGGAGCCTCTCCACCTGTCTGCAGACCAACGAGTCAACGATTTCCTGCGGCTGTGTCTCCTTCTCGCGGGGAAGCGAGAGAAGCTCTAGAATGGCCGAGGATCGTGCTTTGGCTGTCGTCTGTAAAACGTCGACCAAGTCATCGTTTGGCTCTTCCATACTCTCCAGTGCCGTCATGAGACGGAGGGAGGCGTGAATGTAGGGCAACCGGCGCTCGGGCTGCTCTGAGCTCGCCTTCTTCCACAGGAAAGTGCAAAAGTCGACTGCCCGCTCCCAGTAAGGTCCGTAGACGTCTTTGATGCATGGGAGTAAGTGACGCAGGGCGCGACAAGCCTCGGCCGACATCTGGTAGTCCAATACTTCCGGCGTCTCCAACCACGAGGTGATCTGCCGGACAGCAAATACCAGCCGGTTGTTGGCTACGGGCAACTCGCCCACGTCGTACAACGACATGCAGACGTTCAAAAGCACCAGTGTTGCCAGCGTCTTGTCCGATTCGAGCTTTGCTCCGGCAATATCACTCACCAGTCGGTTGCAAAAATTACTCACCGACTTGCCACCCGACAGCGTCTCGCCGAGTCCACTAAGGATAGCAACAGCTGGAAAGACGGTCCTCGGGTTCGAAGTCAGTACCCCCAGCTTGTTCAGCCATTCCTCTGAGCTGGAAGGGAAACCATGCTTCTCCGCCAGGCTCTGGACGAGTTCCAGAAGTACTCGGGCGTGATACAGCGCGGCAGGCGTGTCCCCTTGAGAACTGGCCAGCAGTTTTCCAAACATGCCATGTGCCACTTCCGACGAAACAGATCCTGAGCCGTCTCGCCATCCGCCAGCATCACCCGTAACAGATGCCAGTAGTTTCCTTGAGGTAGAAATAAGTTCTTCAGCATCTGTTGAGGCGGGTTCGGACGCCAGCGTCTTCCACAATTTGTCATCGCTCATGGCAGTCAGTTGATCGGCGGCAAACTCTGCCGTAAGACCCAAGCAGATTAGGTACTCTACTTGCGTCTCGGGCTGGATTGCCGAAAGATCGAAGTCAGAGGACAGTAGCTTGGAAGTGTACATGGCCATTCGACCGACGGTGGAACAACCAAGTCGGTCTCGCTGGATGCCCTGTTTCGCACCGGCTGACGATGGCGACACCAGAAAGTATGAACCAGCTAGACTACTGGTAAGAGATAGGGAAGGTTCAGGCGGGCTGTCCAGCATGACAAGCAGCTCTGAGCGCCAGCGGTTCAAGTCTGGAAGCATAGTGCTTGGGTCCGGCACAGACGGTTGCAACTGCAACGCTTGTTGCACAAGTGTATCTATCCTGTGGCCGAGTCAGACGTGCCTGCTTCATTTTGGCGAGGGTACTTACGCCAACGAATTTGGACCAGCGTCGTGAATGTTCTGATGGATGATGCCCACCAGGTTTGGCTTCCCGCCAGACGGCTGATCAAGGAGGGCCCGCAGGGCCGTCAGACTAGGATCGCTGGACCTCTCTGACAACCCAAGAAGGCTTGTCATCAAGGCCATGTGGACTTCCTCATCAGCGGATAGCAGAGCCGGTCTCTTCTGGGCAATGAGCAATAGGCCTTTCAGGGCACCTGGGACTGGCTGTCCAGAAGCATCAGTTAGCAGTGCCACCAGATCGCCGACAATTTGTTTCCCGGAAGCCTCGGCGAGAGCTTCGGAGCTGACCGCAGCACTGAATAGATCCCAGGCAGGAGTGGCATCCTCAGTGGCACATGCAACACAGCGCTGGCTTAGTTCTGCCTGGAGCTTGGGGTCCTGGCGGGCTATAGATGCAGAATGTTGTCCGGTGATGAGCGTCGTTAGTGCCGTCTGAGCTCTGGGTCTGTCCGCACAGGAGAGAGTTGCCGCGATAGCCGCTCTCCAGATGCGCTCAAAATCCGGCCGACGGTTGGCCACCTCCCCTAAGTGACAGATGCTAGATAGGACCCACGGGGCGCTGCTCGACAGCAGGATTGCTTCTCCGTCATCCGCAATGGCAGCCATCAGTTCCTGCAACAAACCGTCGGCAGCCGGCGACTTCCAAAGCAACGGGCAACTCTTGAGGGCCGCTTCCAGGGTCGCAGCAGCCCCGAAAGGTTTCCAGTTTCGGGTGATAAGGAGCTTCAATCCTTCGTCTAGCAGCTCCAAAGACGGACCTGCAGGAATGTCCGGGATGGGACGGTCTGTCCCTGCTGTCAGCTCATGGCCCTCCAGCAGTTTCCCGGTCAATGTGAACCAACGGCCGCCCTCTTCTGCCACGGCCTTTTGCGACTTTTCATGGTCCTTTGAGGCTTCAGGAAGAGAGTTTTTCATACGGCCCTTGAAGTCTTCCTTGAGGGTGTCCCATTCTTTCCTTGTAGCTTCAACAACCGTCGGATTTGGAGACGTGGCTGTCGACGTGTAGGCTTTGACAACGATCGCAGGCTGGCTACCAGACGCCCACGCTGAGCGCTCTGGGATAGGAAACAAGTACTGGGCTGTGAGCGGGAATATGGTGTCCTGCACAAGCTTGGGTGCATCTCCTTCTGCACCCAACACGCCAATGAAGTGCCTGACGGTGCTGAGATAGCACGCCCAAGCACTGTTGGCGTTGCTCCGAGGTTCCTCCCTGCTTGTGATGCCAGATCTCATAGAGGTCAAAAATTTGACAGACCCTTCAAGATCCGAGGGCAGCACCCCTTGGGGCAAGTCCTGAAGCATTTTGTCTACGGTTTCCCAGAAACTGGCATTGCTTCCCTGGGAACCCTTCTCCAGAAAGCCTTGCAGCCGAGAAACGGGAGATCGCTTCCCTTTGTACTCTGATGTCCAGAGCGTTGGATAACGGGCTGTCAGTGCCGCCAGGGTGCTAGCAAAGTCGGATGCGGATCCTGTCTGGTTGCTCTTCAGGCCTTCTGCGATGAAGACCTTGCTAAGGCGGCCAAGTTCGGCTTCGATCATATCGGGACGTTTTTCGAGGCAGACCATGATCATTTGGCAAGACTGCCTTCTGACGGAGGGCTCGTCGATGGTGATGCTTGTCCACACTTTGTCCTTCTCGAAGAACTTATCATAGCTTTCCCGATGTTTCTCTAGGTCAGCGGCATCGAGCTTTTGCAACAAGGTGAGAACCAAAGCAAGACAGCCGCTGAGCACTCGATGGTATTTGGCATCGGCATCGTCGCGGTTCGTGGAGCGCTCGTCACTGAGTGTATCGGGGGTCTCCAGCATGGCGTCGGATGCGTAATCGAGGATTTGGGTTTGGCACTTCTTCCAGAACTGCGTCACCTTTTCCGGGGTCGTTAAGAACGAGGCCAGTCCTTCCGAGGCAACCCGAGACACAGCTCGGTCTCGGTCGAAAGTACCAGCCAGCCAGGACCCGACGATTTTGGGCACATGCCTCTCCATGCGCTTCCGGGCCGACTTCATCAAACCCAACTGAAGGCTGTGGGAGAGCTCACGAACACGTCGGGAGTTGTCTATCGAGATTCGCGGGTAGACTTGGACCTGTTCCATGCATTAAAATAACTGCGGAAGGGAATTTCGCGGCGAAAAAAAACCCACCCAAGCTTCCAACACTGCTTCTTCGGCGCCACCGTCTTGTTCGTAGGGGTGCGCCTCGACGTAGCCCACGAGGTCTTCGAGGGCTTTCGCCTTGGTGGTAGCATCCTTCTTCAGGAGGTTCTTGAAGGACACGATTACATTGGCATCGGAGATGGAGGACAGGTCGGGCGGCTCTGATAGGTACGACAGGTTGCTGCTGCTAGACGCCGAAGAGAAAGCGCCAAAGCCACTGACTGCGGCGCCGCCGAAGGCTTTGCTGCCTGGCGCACGCGCTTTACCGGGCCGACGACTCATCGGAGCGGTTCCTGTGGTATATAATGGGACTTTTCCCCAGGTTGGTGAAGGCGGGTTCGCGGTCTCGAGGCTGTGCGACGGGTTTTGGGTTGGTTGTCGTCGGTGATGACGAGGTTGCGGCGGGCACGTTCTGCGATCGCGTTCTCGTTCACTTCCTTCCTACCCCACGGCGGGGCAACTCGCTGGACGAAGGATCTCGCGGCTAGACTTGTACGATCAACCAAGGAATGGTGGAAGGGAATGAAAAGGCGTGTAGTTTTCCGGGCGAGTGTTCTTTTTTTTTTTTTTTTTTTACGAAATACCGCATTGAAAAACACCCAAGGACATCCTGTGCGGTCTACAATTGTGTCGCCAGTATGTGCAAGCTACATGTAATGTGCAGGTGCAGAGCGATGCCGGTTGACTCAGGCCGGGAAAAACAATCCAGGGCCCAGCAATGATGTAGTGGTGCCCCAGTTTGTCTGAGCTTGGACCGTCTCGTCGGTCGCGTTACTAGGCAAAAACCGGACAAAAGCGCCCCATCGCCCTAGCGAATGATTGAATTCGTAGAACATGGGCGCCCTGGTTCTATGCATCCATGAGATCCATCCCTTCGTCACCTTCACACGGTCTCGGCTCCATCAGCCTGAGCGGATCTGCACTTCATCTTCCCCACACGTCTAGGTGTATTCACCCCATGTCAAGATGGGTCGGATAGTGTCGTGCCATCATGAGACAGCTACGGCTCAGCCCGTACGACAATCTGTCGTTCTTGGGTCAGGGCCCGAACGCTGCTGGAGAAGCACTGCACGCCAGAAAGCTTGATACAGAACAGGACAGCCAAACGACGAGATGCGGGCTCTTCAGGAACCATAGGGTTGCGTGAGGGTAGCTATTCATGCCAATGGAACTCAACATAGGTTGTCTTAACATGTTGTTCATAGGTGGGATGGGATAGTTACTAGCCCCTCAGTGTCCGCCGGAGAGGTCCTGTTGTTATAGGATGTAGGCAGGTCATCCACCCGGAGCTCGTCTTCCCCGCAAACACCCGAGACAAGGTCGTGGAGAGACGGGAGGCAGCCCCAACACCCCTCATCCACTAGAAGGGTTCCCCCGGATTCTTCCTGTATGGGACAGCCTTGCCTCTGCTGGAGAAATGCAGATACGGGACACGGACATGAAACAACCCGGCCCTGGTGCCGCCCCCTCTTGACCCGTGCAGTCAACCAGAGGTACCTACCCCAGCTGGGGAGACGGCTGGGCTAACGCACTGCACGCATGTATAAAGTATTCCCAGCACCGACATTTACCCCTCAGACCGAAAGTGGTCGAGAAGAGAGTTCCATCCATCATCCACTTCTCCTCTCCCAATCCTCGAACCGAAGCCGTATCTCGAACCAGCTCCCTTCGCGATCCCATCGTGTTCTGCGAGCTACTCAAGATACCCCGTCGACACTTCGTGGTTAGGATATATCGGTACTTCATTGTGACCTCACCGCAGCATGACCTTTCACACCCAGCTGCCCTTCTTTGGTGTACGCTGAATGCGCCTTCCCCGCCGGACGGTTTCCCGACTCTCTCCTGCCACCGCCTTCGACAACACTTCGCCCCCCTTACAACACAGCTTACGGCTTCAGGGCATAGGGCTTGGCTGTCAAGCTTATCTAACTGCACCATCATGTTGACCAGTGTTTTGTCGCAAGCGGCCCCGGGTGCCAGGCTATCTTCAATCAGACCAGCTGGACCGAAAACACTGGCACCAGTTGGCACTTCGCTGCTTAATAATCGGTATGCTCAGCAGACCCGCGACTACCGCTTCGGCTTGTGGTCGTCCTTCCTTGAGCCTGAATACCGCAGAAGCATCCGCCAACGTCATCGCATTATCAAGTACAAATATGCCGAGTCGCTCAACCGGCGACTGTCCTGGGATCCGAGCCCACCGCCCGAGGATCCGAAGGCATCCTTGCGACGCCATGTTGGACGGTTTTGCCACTGGCCTGTATGGCAGCTCGGCAACCGCATGGCGAGCTATGGTGGGCGCCGCGAGCCCAACGAGGATGCACCCGAGTCCGGTTCTCGCTTTGGGCACGACACTGCACGTTCCCGTTCGCCTTGGACAAAAGAGTCTCCGCGTGAATCAACTTCCGAGTCCTCGGCATCAGAGGAATACTACATTGATCCCATTACTAACCGTCGAGTCTGGAAAAACACATATACAAATCCAGAAAGGGGTGACCGGGACCCAGCGACACCGCCCGATCCCTATGGGTCTCAGGCAGGCAGTTCTCGGCTACCTCAGACCAATGCCGCGCCGCCTCTTTATTCAGATGGGCCTCTTCCTTCGGCCAAGCTGAACAAGTACCAAGCACTCAGTATCGATCAGGTGGCAACCGAACGAGTGTCTGCGATAGACGACAGGTCGGCAGCCGACGGCTTCAAGTATCCAAATCGTCCCACGGAGAGCGAAGAGTACTCGCTGAATCATCTTCCGCCCGAGGAAGCAGCCGAGCGCTACGAGGACCTGCACAAATACCAGCCTACAGAGCATGACGCCATCAGAGACACAGTCGAGGCGCCGTACGAGGAATACGAAGATCTTGACCTGTACAAGCCAACCGAGCACGACGAGATCAAGGACACCTGGGTCCCATCTGTGCAGAAGTACGAGGACCTGCACAAGTACAACCCTACAGAACACGATGAAATCAAAGACGTATCGCTAGAGACGCCGCCGAAATACGAGGATCTTCACAACTATCGACCGGCAGAGCACGACGAAATAGTCGACATTGTGGTGGATTCCAAGCCCATGTACGATGATTTGAACGACTACAGGCCCCACGAGCATGACGAGATCATCACCCCCGAGGAGTCGGTGCCCAAGTATGACGACTTGGGCAAGTACAAGACGTACGAGGGGCGCGACGACTTCACTATTGACGAGAGCGAAACCAAACCGAAGTACGAGGACCTCGATCAGTATCAGCCCCTATATCATGAGGAAGACAAGGTTGCGGCAGACAGTACCTCGGAATACGAAGACCTAGACAAGTATCGTTCTGGCGTATTCAAGGATATTCAGACCGTCACGGAAGACCAGCCTTTTGAACAGTATGGTGATCTGGACCAATACAAAGCTTTCCGTTATCAAGAGCCAGATGGCAAAGCACCTGTGGAGCAGGATGCGGTTGGAGAAAGCCTGGAAGAGTTCGACGGCAAGAAGGAGAACCGAGAAAACCTAGAGGATGCCATGACGGGATACATCGCTGTTTCGGATGCTGTGGACCGGGAGGCAAGTGCCAGCATCCAGCACCTTCGACAACGTTTTCAGGATGGACAGCCCTCCGTCAACATCTTCCGCGACTCTCCGGAGGCGTTCATGCAGCTCCTGCACGAGGAAGGACTAGACGAAAAGTCAATTGCACAGGCCTCGACTGAGGGCACCTCTTCGGCGTTTGCAGGTGAGAAAGCCCGGCTAGCCGAGGTGCAAAACGCCGAGCGGGCACACCACGACGGCCTCTCAGAGGCCAACAACCAGGCGAGGTTGGAAACCGCCTTGGATCGACAGTCTGCTTCCCACCAAGAACCAGCCTCTTCCACCCAAAGTAAGAGGTTCAGGAGGCGACGTTGGCCGGAGGAACGTGAGACTGATCCATACATGAAAGCATTGCAGGACAATGATGGCACGAGACTACTTACCCAATCTGGCACCACAGAGAACCCATTTGAACCCGAAAAGGCACCATGTTCGGAACCTGAGCCCACAGTGTACAAAATCCTCGCTTACGACCCAACGATGCAGAGTATCAGCATCGCTGAGACCACGTCGGTGGTTCCCGACCAGGCAGCGCCCTTGACGCCCAGCGAAGTCCTGCTCCGCTTGTCTAACCCCAGCAAATTTTTCCCTCATTTCGATCAGTTACGCGCCGAAGGCTTCGAGATCGTGTCGGGAAGCGGCGACGTGCTCATCTTCCGCAAGGTACGCGAGGCCGCACCCCCAGCGCCGAGCTCGACCCAGAGCCAAACCCAGACTGCGCAAGATACCAGCGCACCACCGGTCAACCCCATCGACATGATGGGGCGGCAGCTCTTGCCCAACGTCGCGGCCTCGCGCGCCTCGCCAACTGGTTTCGTCAATTACAACGACCCCCCTGTCGTCGATCCACCATCCTTCTCCCCATACAGCCGTTTCCCGACAGACGCCGGAACCAGCGAGCCCGCCTTCAGCAGCGATATCACAACGCGTATTGTGGGTCAGCGGACCAAGCACAAGAAGAGGCGAGGCGTTACCCGGCGGATCCTTATCGGCGGTCTCTGGGTCGCGGGCACCTCGTACGCACTGGGCGTTATTTGTGAATATTTTACGACGGGCGGTCTTGACGGCCGGGGGCCCGCCGGCCTCTAGGTCCTCGGGCGGTTTGCGCTACTGGCACTAAGTGGTTTGCTTTCTTTCTTGGTTGTATTACGTGGTCCGGATCTGAGGTGCGGCGTAGGGCAGATAGCCTTGGTCGGTTGGGTCTCTCTCCTATCTTTTCTTTGGGTCTATTTAGGGCGCTTGGGACTTTACAATCGTCTTTGCTGGCTTCATATAACTATGTACAAGTTGGTCACACCGACATTTGTGTTTTTTTATTCGTTTGATAGCCCACCATCCATACCTCTCTTTTCCCAAGCCAGGAGATTCTTTTACAAAACCACAGAACCACACGATATGGTAATTTTCCACGACGGATAGAAGTGGCTGTTGATTGTTGCTCTGATATGCTGCTTCAACTTCATGCACTACTGCTCGCCCACAAATGCCAACAAAGACCAGTTGCTTTTGATGTTTCCCAGTTGTCACACACAATCTCCCCACCTCGAAACCCCCATTAGATCTAACCTTGGATGCGTCCCTATTCCCCTTAGCAACCCGCCCCCGCACCACGCAAGCGCCATTGGCACCTTACGCAGCAGCCTCGGCAGCCTCTCTCTCTCTCCCTCCATCTGTCCCGCCCTCGGCCGTTCGGGGCAGCTGGCGGTCCGGTTCCTAAAGAATTTCGAATGAGCCCAAGCCCTGGTGGGGGGCCTACTGGCTGCGACTCTCGCTGAAACCGGGGCCGGCGTCCTGGTTGTCGCGGATGCCCGTCATCTGCAGCTCGCGCTTCTCGTCCTCCTTCTTGTAGCTCTGGCGGCGGGCCATGGCGGGCGGCTTCCAGGCGTCAGCACTGGACATGGCGCGCGCCGCGTCCTTTTCGGCCTGCGGCGACGTCGGCCCCTGGGGCGCCGGCGGCGGTGCGGCGGCGGCGGCGGCGTGCGGGGTCGACATGATGGGTTTTAGGGGCGGGGTGGGTTGGGTGTTTCTGGGTAGGTCGGGAAAGACGAGTGGGTTTGGTGAAGAAAAGGGCGGTTGGGCCGGACTGGTGGTTTGCAGGTGGCCAATCAGGGAAACCCAGGGCACGCGGAGAGAAGAGTTCGTGTAGAAGAAGAAAAAAGACAGGCGAGAGTGTTAGGAATGGGGGAAGGGACGGACGATTGATTATATGGGGAAACGCCCAGGGCCCCCAATCCATGGATAGGTAGGTAGGTAGGTGCCTATGCGGCAGCCGGCCGCAAGGCTGCGACTGAGAGGGGCGCTTTCGTAGGCGGCTTGGACCAGGTGCCTTCGCGAATCTCCTGGGCTCTCTTTCCCCGTTCACGTGTGGCACTGGAAACCGGGGCGAGTTTCTGGCCCGGATCGCCGCCGGGGCCAGGAATCGACTCAGGACCAGACGGCCCTGTGGAAACGCACGCCTCCCGTCCTATCGCATGGGAACCTCCTCACGGTAGGCCTCTCTAACCCACCCTCCTCGAGCAATCAGATCGGTCCATCCTAGAGCAGGTGCTGTCGCATGAGGTCACCCCAAGAATATGTGGATCGAGTGCAATCCCGCCGCTCTAATTGGCCCTTTCGTCCGCCTCGAAGCAACCCCGCGTTCCAAATGGCGGGGTAGCTTCTAGCTTGAGCTGCGCGATAAGCACTTATCGGCCTAAAGTACACTTTATTTTACGTCAAAGCTCTAGTCTGAGGACCCTGACTCCGGAAACTCCTCCCACCCCATCCCCTATACTCCGATGCACAGGACTCAATGGGATGGCCACCGAGGACGGGCATCGTCACATGTCGCCAGCCATGCCCAGGTGGTACGCCTCGTATTCTAACATCGCTATGCTACGTATGGTGGACGATGCTGCGTCACCAAATCCTCAAATTGGCCCGCCACCTTTTTGGTATCCTTCTTGGTTTGGTTTAACTTGATCTTCATCCACTCGTTCAGGGTCGTCTCTTTACGGTCCGCCGCTAGGGTCGCCAGAGACGGGATATCTTCTACCTCCGATGTCTCCCCCTCCCCATGCCCCGCGGGTCTTTGTGTCAAACCGGCCAGGCCAGCCCAGCCTCACTCCAACGCCCAAAATTCGTCCACACTTGCGGCGAACAGAAAAATAAATTCCCAAATGACACACAACAAACGCCTTTTGCTATGCGAAGAACATGCAAGGCATTCGATGCTGAAGCGGAATTGTGCCTGGTGCCAAACAATGAACAGAGAAGGGGGTATCGTACGTGCCGCGCCGTATGACGCTACGCAAGGCGGAAAATATCCCACAGGTCACCTAGCTTACACTTTCGGCTTCTTCCAGTAGTATTGCTATTCCATGTCAGCGTGGGGGTCACCCGGGCTGGGGTGGCGGCGAGGCGCGTGCTAAGTTACCTTGTGTTGCTTCCTGCAGGCTCGGAGGCTTGGCTTTCTCAGCCCGTCCGTCACCGCAAGCCGTCGAGACTCATCTGTGTCTGCCTCGGGGACATAGTAATACTCGCTCTCCAAGGGCTTGCCGGCGGCATCCTTGCCGTGTCGGGCAATGGTGCCGATGCACGTCGTCTCCTCAATGATTCTTCGGAGGTCTCTCTTGCCGAGGTCGCTCTTCTCCTCGCTGGGGAGATTGCTCATGATGGTAGAGAGCGGCGTCGACTGCAGCCGCGAGTACGCCAGCTGGTTGACAACATGGTTACGGACGGCATCGACATCGATGTTACTGTTCAAGGGTTCCTCAGGCTCCACCGAGGACAGGGCAGTCCTATCCGCCGAGGACAGACGCGATGCGCGATGGGGGCCGCCGGCCGTAAAGGCGGCAAGACGGCCCGAGAGGTTGGCGCCAAAGGGGCCAAAGGAATGCACGATGGGGTCGTTCTCCTCGTCGGGGTCATTCTCTTCGGGATCACTCAAGTCACTGGAGAAGCTGCTGGTCACCTCGGTCTGCGCGAACGACGCGTCAATGTCGAATGCGGCCTTGGGAAGCGCGGGTAGTTCAGGCACGGGGTCCTCGTAAATGTGAACAGGCTCGCCGGCTTCTTCTTTGTCGCCCATCAGCACCGCGTCCAAGCTGGAAGCCGATTTGTGGGCCGGAGTGGGGGACTCTGGCGACTTGATACGCGTCTGTCTTCGCAGAGGACTCGACTGCAGGAGGTCGGCCACAGAGGTCTTGCGGCCGGGCCCAATACGGGGCGAATCATCCCATGACGAGTCCGAGAGGTTGCCAAGAGACTCATGACGCTCCCTCCTGGGCCACTGGATCATGACGCGCGCGTCGTGGATATCGACCATGATCTCGGCATGTTCCGTCTCGGACGTGAACGTGTCGTTTTTGGCGAGATCCCACGTCCGTCCCTGGGAGTGCAGCTTCAGTCCGTTCCAGCCAGTGCAGACGATCTCGATTTTGTTGGGCTCGACGGGGTCGGTGGCAGCGATGTAGCGGGCCTTGACGTGGACACGCGAGATCAGACGGTTGGCCGAGAGCTGGTAGTGCGACGAGTTGCTGGAACGGCCCATGAGCAGCGGCTCGCCATTTTCGAAGAGTTCGACCGAGCGGACTGCAGAGAGAGGTGCACGCTCCGTCAAGCTGGACTGGGAACGCGCAAGGCCGGGACGGGGACCGTGGACATGGGGCGGCGACGAGGACAGTATTCCAGTACTGGAGGTCGGAACGGGCGTGGGATACTTCAGATAGTTGCTTGCCCCAACCGTCTGTCGCTTGAGCGGACGCGGGTAACCAGGCGAGGAAGACAAGGGCTCGAAGGGCGGCAGCAGAGAGGGTGCAGGACGCTTCACGCCAGCCACGATACTCGATGCAGAGGCCGAGGGCGGAGCAGGCAAGGTGGGCTCCGGCGCCTCGGTGGGCTCTGGCAGGCTGTTCTCGAGCGCGGCGGTCATGCTGATGGGCCAACTCGCATGAGATTGACAACGAGAGAAGGAATTGTACAGGTGGGAAAGCGTGTTGCGTGGAGGAGGAGGGTTTGGAGGTAATATCGACCGCCTGCTGGCAAGGTCAACTCGCGTTTTTGGTTAGTGCAGCCGGGGTCGCGGTGCCAGAGGCGCGTCGAGGTCCGCTGCGCCTAATTGGGGAGCCCTGGCCCGGCGAATACCACCTCCACTTATACGTCGGTCTGACACGAAAGCGGAAGTAGGAGTTAGTCGCCAATGCACTTGGTAAGCACCCGGGAAGTAGACGAGAGGGCAGTCGGCGATTGAGCTGTTAACAAGTCGAGCGAGATAGCGACGGTTGCTGCAGTCCGCGCTGGCCTCTAAAAGCGGCCGAGCGGGCTGGGTTACGTACAATCTGGGCGTTTGCTGGAAGGACGTTGCTTCTGGCTGGGCCGGCTCGGAATCGGGTTGGCGCTGGAGGTCTGGCAGAGGGAGGCCCGGCAGCACGAGAGATTAACGACGGATGTCTCACCTACAACTTGTGTGAACAGGCTCTGGTCGCTTTTAAACAGGGAGGGTCTCGTCTGGGTCTGGCGCGCGGTCAAGACGCGGGCGCGGTAGGCGTTCCATTTTGCGCGTTCTTACCACCCCACTTGCAGCTGCAACCCCGACCAGACACGATGGCGGATGGCCTGTGGTCCATTGCCGGCGCCCTGATCCCAGTGCGCGTCGAGAAGGAGGTTGGCGCCAACAGGTCTCGGTTTTTTTTTTCCCTCCGTATACGTCACGCTCATTCCCGTAACAGCTCTCCTCCTTTCCTTCTCTCCCGTCCTCCCGGTAATGGTGCCGATGCGGCAATGAAGACGACGCGGAGCTGTGCATGGATGCCGATATCCAGCAGCAGGGATATGGATGGATGAAGAGCGTGCATACAGCACACACATCCATACACGTACTTACATACTTACGTTGTCTCATACGTCTCTACATCAGATACAACCAGCAAATGTGTATGTCCGGTAAAGTACCGCTTTGTACAGGACTATGTACTTTCATCTAACACATGTGCATGACCAAGGTCTCATGTGTTCTGCATTAGGTACCCTACCACTGGAACCGCATAGCTGGGCACCTGCGTAGAGCTGTCAGCAATCCTGTAAGTCACATTGTCTCCGACAACCCGACGAGAAGCGAGAGCTGGCAAGGCCCGCCAGAGCTGCTGCCGCTCGGGCTGGCTGTACATAATCATAAATACTTAAGTATATGTGCACGTACTTTGTACATTACTTACATACACGGACACGTGATGGCAAGCCGCTCCACCATCATCCGCCCGGTTGCTTTTGCCGTTACGTACGGGGCACGCGATTTTCACCGTTGCGCAGGACGGTTTGTTGTTGGGTGTACAGAATTGGCTCGCATGGCGTCTGTTCTTCAACGGGTTGCCATCTTGGATACGCGCCGCCATGACGCCCATTAAAGGTTACGTGGGTATCGGAGTATGTAGTAGGTACGGCATCCACATAAGACACGCTCCCTCAAAAATGATGGAAGCGCCTGCAAAGATACCTTAACCCCCCTCCCGCCTCCTTCAACTCCATTCCTGACTTTTCCTCAATACCTATCCGACTAGAGGTCCATCCAGCCACCTGCAAATAGCGTGCCGCCTTCCTTCTTCCAACCCCCCACAGAACTTGGCTGGTACTCTAGACAAAAAAAACATATGCCAAGAAATAACAGTATGCATTGAATTGACACCGCGAGAAAGAGAAGAGAAAAAAAGAGATAGAGGCAGAGAGAGACGGGGGAGACAAGCAGGGAAACACTGACTCCCGGCCCGTTCAAACTCCCTGCAGTGGCAAGCCACGGCAATGAAACATCAACGCATTCGGGTATCATCAGGTTCTCGCAGCATACACAGGTTCAACAGCACCCGGTTAGCGAGAGGCCGCAGTCAGCAAAAGAGCGCAAACGCAAGGAAAATGGAGAACTTGCCCAATGGGGCAAGTATGTGGTGTGGGAATGGCATGGGGGCGCGCGTGCGGCAACAGACGCGTCCAACCGGCGGATTGCAGCGACCCTCAGCCGGTCACCACTATGTCGAAGTCGAATATGTTGGTATGGGAGGTGCCCAGCGTCCACGGGGGCGAGTCTGCCCAGACCGGAACTGATAAACGACACGGTTGCTCGAGGATGCGGCGCGTGAAGCGGCTGGTGGAGAGGCTAGTGCCCTCAGAAGGCAGACCGGCTCGGCCTACCCTCGTTCAGCATCATGATGTACTCGCTCCGTTTCCGGATGAGAAAGGCCAAGCCAAGCATGTAGTCGGTACTGTATTTTTCCGAAGACGTGTGCATCAGCGGCTTCAGCAGCACGCCAGCAAGTCGCTCGGCCGTCATATCGTTCTTCTCGGCCGCGTCCGCAATCGAGGACCAGAGATTCAGCAGCAACTTGAATACGCTGCGGCCGGGGCCTCGCATGCCCCCGAGGGCCTCCTCCCAGAAATCAATGCACTGGTCGAGGCGGGTTGAGTGCGAGCCGCTCAGCGTGGCCTGCCGCGACAGGGAGATCCATCGTTTGGCCACCGCCTCGGAAACCAGAGGCTTGGACAGCTGCGAGAGGTATAGCAGGATGATGTCTGCTGCGTCGTATACGCCGTAGTTGTCCCAGTTGACGTCTTCACCGTACTTGGGGGCCCTGCTGAATGCCTCCTTCAGCTTCTGCACACGGTAGCCGTCACCCGGCTCGGCAAACAGGTCTGGCGCCTCCACGCCCTCCTTCAAGAGGAAGTTGACACATCTGTGGATGCACAAGGGAAATTCGCGTCGCGAAGAGCCGCTTCCGCTGTGGTGCGTCTTGGCCGAACTCTTGGCCGCCTGCATGCTCTTGGCAAGGGACACGCCAAAAACGGCGTTGGAGCCGGGGGAGGCGGGCCCTTCAGGATCTTCCAGTTCCGTCGTCCACAGCGGCAACCTCTTGATCGATGTGGATAGCCTCTTGCTGCCTCTTCGTACAAGGTTGGCCTGCATGATTGGGGTAATCGGCCGGGCACCGATAGTATCGGATGATGCCGAACCTTGGCTGCTCGACGTCTCGGAGAGGGAGTTCTTCTTATGGCCGAACCAGCGAGGCATGGTGAAGCTCCCCAAACGGGACATCCTTGCTGAGTCCTGTTGTGATCGGGACTTACTAGCAGCGGAGCTGATTTCCGTGATGACGCCAAAACTTTCCTCGGCTGCGGATGCCGTATCGAAAGGGGTAGCCATATTCCGGCGCAGGACTTCGATTCGTTTCACATCCTTCGGCGGTGGCGTGGGTGGTCGGCTGGGCACGTCGTCCATCATTTCGCCCATCAGCTGGTTGACTTCGCGCAGATATGGCTCGGCATGACTGGATGACGGTGGTGTTTCGTCGGTTGCTTTGCATGACGACGCCCCGTCACTGATCTCGACCGCGCTGTCCGGGCCCCCCTCAACCGCATGGCCGGGACCCTGCACCATGTACGCACTGAAAACCCCGCCTTCTCCCACGTAGGCTCCGTCCTCGGCCTCGCTAGCCACGATGAGCGAATTCGCATAGACCCGCAGGGCGGCGGCATAGCTGTGGAGGTCGTATTCGGTCCCGTCCGGCTCCAGTTCGGAAGGCATCGTTCTATGCAGCTCTTGCATCTCCTCGAGTATTCGGGTGGCCTCGTTCCTGACTTCGACCTGGCGCTGTCTGTTCTCGATGTCGTCGTAATCTCCCTGCTCCGAGCTATCGTGGAGGTCACGGCCGCTGGTGCTGTAGAACAGTTAGTGGGCCCTTCGGGTTAACCAGTTTTTTAGTTGTCGACCTACACTCCAACCAGGTCCAGAGCGAGTCCGATGACGATCCGATGGGCTTCGAGTGTGGCGTGCAAGTCCGCAATGTGTGGCTTTCCCACCGAGAGCCATTGAGATCTCTTTTGAGGTCTTGACAGCTTGGGGTTGTCGAGAGCCATCAGGCTCTTGTCGAGTTCCTCCACCATCCGAATGCAGCCTTGTAATACCAGAGGGGTCCGGGTGGCCAACCGAGATGGCATGTTGCCGGCATCGTCTTTTAATAGGTCCAGCACGATCTGCAACGAATGCAGCTCCCGCGAGACGGCATCAAGGTCAGACCGTGCCTCGCGGACTTCCCGGACGAATTCATTAAGCACGAGGGAGGCCCTGGAGAGGATGTTGCCCAGCTCAATGCAGTCCGTCGTGATGGCGCTATGTGGACAGAGAAGGTTAGCAGCCGTCTTCGTCTGATGGGAGGCAGCGAAACCACCGGATGCGACTTACAAACTTTCCATGACGACGCTTAGTGCCCTGCACTTGGAGGTCAACTCTCAACTTGGACACAAGCAAGGCACGCCTCTTAACCGGCAATGTTCTCTGGCAAGACCCGATGTGGAGAGAAGAAGAGGCTTTACATCCCGGAACGCTCGAGCGGCGGGCCGTTTACTCAGGCGCGGATGTGACCTTTTCTTAAACAGCTGTTTCCTGGGTTGACAGGGCTCGTTGGCTTTGGTGTCTGGGAGGACGGACTCCAGGTTGTTTAATTACATTTTGGGTCATGATGGATGGGGGGGGGACCAGGCCCTCCATGCAGCTACCCATGCACATCATCCCTGGTCTAGTTTCCTGTAAGTAGCAAGGATTCATACACCCCACGCCCCGGTATCAGTGTACAGGAGGGCGAGCGAGGATACACCCTGCTTGTGCCGAGGTGAGCACGTTATTTTTTTCTCGGAACGGAGAGGGGCGCCAGGGGGGGTGGGATGACCAAAGGCCCCTTCCTTCGCCGACGTTTTGTTCGCCACACCACCACGCCACACGCCCCCCCCCCGATCAGCACTGGAAGGGATGGCAAACCGGCATAGGCAAGTTGGCCCCGTTGGATGCACAAACAGGGCACCGGACGGTCGGTCAGACGGTGCAGTGCGCAAGCGCCCGTACGTACTCCGGTCCTCCGGGCACACAGGGGTGACATGACACGCACATCTAGTAAGGATACACACCACCACGCGCACCGGCAGGTAGGCTTCAGCGGGCTGTCTACCCATGAGGTGAGAGCTGACCTCGTTCGTGCGTTTTGTGCGAGGGCCGGAGAGCCTGGCTGGAGGTCCGCGCGACGACCGCTGGCCGTACAACCGGTCCTTTTGTCTCTGCCAGCTCTATTCCCCCGGAAGGCCGTGGGACCTTTCCGTCCCGTCATTGCTGCCAATCTAGAGAACTGACTCGTCGGGCTCCATCCACACTTGGCTACCACACCGTCGCCGCTAGGGCATCCCTTAGCTGACCACCGGCCTGCAGTAACGAATTGCTGCTGACGCAGCACAGCAACCATCCGCAGTGGCCCGGCTGCCGGGATCCAGCCGAAGAAGGCCATAACGGGAAGGCGTCCTGGCTGAGTCGGAAGATTTTCTTCGCTTGACCACTCCGCTCCATCTAGGCAAAAACGCGTGGTGGCCCGCTGCCGCCGTCTGTATATCTCGCACCACGCCGTCGGAGCTACGTTTCGGAGACTGGGGGACCCTCGGTACAACCCGCGGGGCGAGATGTACATCTTGTCTCGCCTGCCTAGAAGCGAGCGGTACGCTCCCACATACTCACTGGTCCGTCCGAGTCCGAGCCCATCGGCCCCCATCCACGGGAGGCCGCAAAAAACGTCACGGTCAGTTGCCCATGACGGGTTAAACGGCTGCTGGTCAGAGGGCCTCCCTGGCTTCTCCGCATCTGATACCACCCGCTGCCAATCCCGTGTCAACCCAGTCCTTCTGACAAGCACCCCAATCAGGCCATCGCGTGCCGTTTCGGACGTGAGGGGCCAGAGGGGCTCAACGGGCACAGCAGGGAAACTTGCGAGGGGGCGCGCGTTGGGGCCCCGTCCCCAGTACAGGAGACGGACAATCTACAACATCAGCTCCGATGCAGTAGCTGTCGTTGTTTCGCACCGCCCGTCTGGCTCGTTGTCCGTCCCGTCACCACATATGGGAAAATGACATAGGCACCAAAGCTGCCGGACGAGCGAGGCGTGAATCGCTTAGTACAGCCCCGATCGGGGCGCACTACGGCTAGCAACACTAGCCAGGGCCATTTCACCGCTGTCAACCCGCAACTACGGGCTAGTCCTGGCCACTACTGACCGCGGTCGCCTTTGGTCAAATCTCGCGGCACAGGGCCGACTCTTGGGCGCGGACTGGCTATTTACCTCTGCTGCGCTACTCAGCTTCCGCGCCCTGGCACCCTTTCAGGCCATGCGACCCTACCCAGCATGCTAGCTTGCCTGGCTTTTCCCACCACTACACAGTGTAGTGCCCTGAAGGATCCGGCTGGCGCAGGCTGGCCTGACCTTCAGGATACCGTGGGGACGGCGGGCAGGTAGTGTTCCGCTGTTAGTAGCAGATCAAGTGTGCCTGTGATCCATTCTGGGCCACCTAGGGGGTTTCTGCGGCTAAGCGTGGGTCAAAGGGGATGATTTGTCACTTTTCCTTTCCTTACTTCTCGCACGATAACCCTTAGGTCAAACGCTCTACTGTGTTATGCCCGCGCGAGCCAAGCTGGCCTGGTATTGGGTTTGATGCAGCGCCCACGGCAGTGACGGCCTAATCCAGCATCTGCCCCCCCCTGGGGGCTCAGCGATATCGAACGCAACGCTATCCCCTATAGGCGGTGGATTATTGAAAAACGTCACCCGCGGGTCACTGGGCGCCGGTCCGGACTTGGACCGGGGAAACGCACAGCACCAGCACATCACGCCAGGGCGGCGGCGGGCACCAGCAGCCTGCTGGACCAGGACAACTTTCTTCCAGTTTGGCGAGAGGGACAAGCAGGCCCCAGCGCCACCGCCTATTCGCACCCCCCCAGCCGTTGTCGTGGCACCCTCTGTTTCGACCAGCCGGTGGCAAGCCATCAAAACGCCTGCCATGCAGTTCTGTACGTATGATCGCTTATTCCCAAGTTGCTTGCTTCTTTGGCTTGAAGGGCCCTAGTGGTATGCTGCGAGATGCTGTCGTCAGCCGAGCGTTGCATGGATACGGCGTAGGGGGTATACCAGTAGTAAAGCCCGGTAGATAGCTGGCCCCGCCAGGGTTGCTACTCGTATCGTGGGCCGGGCCAAGTCGCTCCACGGCTGGGGATCCTCGTTGAATACAACTGCAACCCACGGGCCAGCGGCGCGGACCTCCCCCTTCACCCCATTCGAGAGCACCCTGGCAACCAAAGTTGGGCACCCCGAAGCTGCTTGACTCGATACGCGGGTGGCCGGGAATGCGGGGAAGAAGACTCGGAGGATGCCATTACTTTTGCTACCCGGCTGTTGGTCATCCCCTCCCTCCCTCGCCTCCCGTTCGCTGCCCGCGCCTTTTGGGCAGTGTGATCCGCCTCCAGAGGCTCACCGTCGTCCGCGAGCTGCCTCTTTCAGAGCACCGGCGGCGCACTATTTCAGGTGGGGAGCCGCGGCCGCCCCCCCTAGGGCGGAGGGGGGTGTGCAAGCTGCAGCCACCACTGATATTTTGGCCGCCTAACACACACACTCTGTACAGCGAGAGTGGCCTTCCAACGCATCGGGGTATGGGGCAATAGACGCCCATGCCGACGGCGGACATTTGGCTAGCGTATCGCGTAAGCACATGGATGCCGCATATCAGTACCTGGCTACGTTAGGTGGTACTTACCTATCGCTTTGGTTTCCCCGACAGCGCAGCAGAGGTACAGCTGTCAATCGGGCACGCGTTTCAGCCACGACTTGGTCGGCTAACCCTTTGTTGGCTGCCGCATTTGAGCTTGACAGCGCCCACTTTCAGAGACTGCCTAGACCGGTCGTTTTTTTGCTCGCTGGGGAAACCAAACCACACCCCCAAAAATAACACCACCCCAATGCATTCCAATTCAAACCTCGCTACCAGCCGCTCCGCCGCGTTGGCCGCCCGTCATTGCCCGTGAGAGCGCAGGGGAAAATAGTCGATCCCGCGTTCCGTGTTTGGCACGCGATGGCAGGGTGCCAATAGTCGCCCCCAACGGGCAACAACGGGCCTCGTGCGGAATGGAGGCTGGGGTGGCGTTGCTTCTTGGGAGTTCTCGGACGTTTTTGATTGCCGCTCCACGATCGGTCGGGCCGGCCGCTGTGACGTACGGTGGTATGGAGGTGGGCATTCCTTTTTCCCTTCTATCCCTTTCTTTTTCCTATTACCCTGCGCTTTGACAGCACACGATGTTGTTTTGGCGGCCTTAAAACCCCCCTAACCCACGTGAGTATTTGGTCTGTTTCGAGGCCGGTTCGTCGTCGGTGGAAGCTGGCCACCTACAACTCCACAAGACACAGCGGCACGTTTACACGCCCGTCTAGCCGCATTCGTCCCATAGCTCTCAGATTGCGTTTCGAACGTGCCGCAACGCAGATTGGGGCAAGAAACAACCTCCCGCCGGGGTTCTACCTTTTTCTCTTGCCACTACCCCAGGCTAGAACGCTGGTCAGATGCAGCAGCCTGCGAAGCTGACCCGATGTTGTCTCCCCGCGTGCGGCGGCCCACGATGTGCCGTCTCCCGCGAATCGTTGGCCGTGTAAGTCAAGCGGCTGAAGGGCCTGGGCCATCAACTGAGGTAGAGGTACTGCGCCGGGAGCTTACGTCCACGTAGGCCCCATGGCCGCCTGTCTCGCCTGTGGACCACGTCAAGTCCTAACTGACGTGGACAGACAGCCTTTCGGTTTGAGGCGACAGGACAGGACTTGGGATAGCTCTACGCCCCAAGTACCCGCTCCGTCTTATCTTCCCACTTGGCGGACGGGCCCGGGGCGTGAAACAGACTATCATCGTCGTCGTCCCGGCGCACGCAGCTAATTCCGGTCCGGATATGGACCGTAGGGTGGTTCTAGTAATCCCCATCCCTTCGAACTGCTCGAGGACATAAGCGGAGGCCCAGAGGCTGATGGAACGATCTGCTCAGAGGAGAATGAGCCCCAACGGCTCCGCGAACCAGATCAGGGTTCTTTGGCGAGCGCACGGGCGACTATAGACGTCGTGATAGGCAGAACCGTAGGGGGGCCTTGTTGTCGTGGTGGGTGCGAGGGGCTCATTGTGGGGGCGGTTATTCTTCAACCATCCATCTTTGTCCGCACGCCAGTCAGCCAGTCTCCCTCTTCCGGCCTTCGCTCTACCACAACCCAGGACACGCCAGGACTAGTCAGTTGTAGGGTACCGCCAGATTGGGACTCGGGGCAGTCAGCCGGCGGCTTATGGACGAGTGGTCTGTGTCCTTTAGCCTCGCGCTTGGTGGTGAGCACCGAAGCCCGGGTTTTCGGTCCAGTTCGTCTGATCTTTGTCACGAAAGAGAGGGAGAACAAAGCGGATACGGCAACTAGGCGGCTCGGCCCAAGTGGGGATGCCACTTTCTGGCTCCGACTTTCGTCCGCACCCCCAACGCAGGATCGAGTCTGGGACGATGCGAGCTTGTTTGCTCCTCGACGATTACGCATCCAGCAGTCATTCCCGGCACCAGCTGGGATGAGGGAGGGGGCCCCCCAAAGGGCTGCAGAGCGGAAGCTGATGGCGCTCGGGGCGCGTTAGACGGAGCGAGACGGGGAGGGCTGAAAGGGCTGATGTGTCGCAATCCGCGTGAATTCCCACGAGGCCCACCGGTTTGACTCGAGTCCCGCCTCCCGCCTGCCTTTACCTACGAATATCCATCGACCACTGGCAGATACGGCAATCGGTAGTCGGCCGATAGCAGGGGCCCCCGGTCAGGGCACAGAGAGGCACGAGCACCCACAGGTTACAGGTTTTGTGGTGCTTCTCTGATCCCAGCCGTTGAGGGCGGGGGGGAAGACGGATGAAGATAGGAAATCTGAGCAAGCTTGCCGTGATTTCGCACCTCCCCACTTGCCCGGGGCGTGGGTAAATCGACCAATAACCCACAGCTGGACGGAGGCTTTTCCCACAATCGCGCAATGGAGCGGGTGCTGCCCCTTCTCTCTTCAGATTGGAGGATTTTGTCGGACCGTACGTGCGCGCCCTCGCTATGACCTCCTGGCCCTTGATCGACTGGGAAGAAACCCCTCTCGGGGTTCTCTAACGGACCTCACAGGTTGCGGCGCAAAGTCATGTGGCCGATGAGAACGGTGGCGACGATGATAGGCAGAGCAAGCAATCAGCTGGGAACCACCTTCCTCCTCCTCCACTCGCTCCCACGCGAAGTCCTAAGTCGTGCTTGCCGGCCGGCGGCGGGGGGGATCGCCATATCGCAAGTAACGGCACGGCATATTGCGAAGGCCACTGGGTGGAAGCGCCGCCAGGGTTCCTGCATGGCCAGCCGTATTTTGATGCTTCCCTTTCTGCTGTCGATGACAGGTTACATACAACTCGAAGTGGCAGGTGGGCGTTATTCCGTCCCGTCTGCCATGGGTAGCAGCCCATGCATGTCAGTGTCAGGGGTCTGTTCACGTGGCTTCTCCTTCGTATTCTCCGGACATGAGGCATGGAAGAGAAGTCCCCCCCCCTCCCCCCCCGGCTCGGGCCTTGCCTGTTCGGCACGAGGCAGCTTCGACAGACACGCAGATACGGCGTAGGGGTCTGCCCAACCACCCGGCCTGAAACCAGGTGGCTCTGATGTGTGCTATCCGTCCTCGTTGCCAATACGTTGAAGTCCATGACCCCTTGCAACCACGATCCTGTAAGACCTTGGTGTTCGCGCAGCTGGGCTTCATTGCTTACGCAAGGGGTATTCCGATAGGGGATAGTGGGCAGGGCAATGTCCCAGCCGGACGGGTTTGGTCGTTCAAGCCGTTATTCCCTCGGAGACGGACAGAGCTCTCTCCGTAGCCCGGCTCACCTACCCAGACATCCACGACGTTCTAGGCACTTGATTAGCAGGTGCGAACGGACAATTCGGATACGAGAGAAGAACCCATGGGTTCTGTAAAGAGGTCGTAAGCATCTATTTGAAGCGGAATGCTCATTACCGGAGGGTTTGGGCGGGTACGGATGGTTAACCCCCGCCCGAAGTTCCTGGGGGGTCCGCTAGATCTATTCTGTACACTGGATACCACAATGTACTTTCGGGACGGGAGAACCAAGCGCCCGGATAAGATAACAGATTTGGAAATTTTGTAGTGGGGCCGGCCCATTGGAATTTGGATGGGCGGTAGGACTCCCATTGATGTTGTCTCGCGGGAACTTCAGTCGTTATTGTCGTCCCTGTCCAAAAGCCAGCACGACACCCCGATAGTGCCGTCCGTCGACTACCAGACACGGAAAAAATGGGCGCTTCCAGCGAGATGACCCTACGGTCGCAGGACACGGCTCTGACCACCGTGGACCCGGACCAGACCCTCAAGGCCTCCAAGGCGCTTCTGGCCTTCATCAAGAAGCAGAAGGAGACGTCGGACAAGAAGGACCTACTCGAGGACGAGTCGGGCAGCGAGACTCCCATCTGGCTGACCCTGACCACCAAGCGCTTCATTAGCGATACCCAGCGTCTCAAGCCGCACAAGATCGCCGTGCCCCATAAACTGGCCACCGACCCTGACATGACCATATGTCTAATCAGGTGCGCTTCGCTCCCGTCCCGGCCCCCTTTCGCGCGCGGTTCATGCTAACAAAGCCGACAGTGCATCGCCCCAACGCCACTACAAGAATTTGGTTGCGTCGAGCGAGTTCCCCGAGGAGTGGCGCAAGCGCATCACCCGCGTCATCGACCTCACCAAGCTGAGCGCCAAGTACAAGCAGTTCGAGAACCAGCGGAAGCTCTTCTCGGAGCACGACGTCTTTCTGGGCGACGCGCGCATCATCAGCCGCCTGCCCAAGGTGCTGGGCAAGACCTTCTACAAGAACACGGCCAAGAGGCCCATACCCGTCGACATCGAGAGCAAGACCAAGGTGGACGGCAAGCGCGTCAAGCCGGCCAAGGGCGGCGAGACGATCAACTCGTGCACGCCCGCCGAGCTGGCCGCTGAGGTGGAGAAGGCCGTCGGCGCTGCGCTCGTGAACCTCTCGCCGTCGACCAACACGGCCGTGCGCATCGCCAACGCCTCCTTCACCGCCGAGCAAGTGGCCGAGAACGCCGCCGCCGTTGCCAACGCCCTGGTGGCCAAGCTGGTGCCGCAGTCCTGGAAGAACGTCCGGAGCATCTACCTCAAGGGCCCCAACACGGCTGTAAGTTTTTGTGGTTGCCCCTGCCCGTGCCGTGCCTTTCGCGCCCCGGAAACTGACCCCGTCAACCCACCAGGCCCTGCCCGTCTGGCTCACCGACGAGCTCTGGCTCGAGGAGAAAGACATCGTAGCGGACGACTCGGAAGAGGCTAAGCGCCTGCTGCCTGCGCAGAAGGCCAACGTCGGCAAGAAGCGGAAGTCGCTCGACGGTGCCACCGAGGAGGAGGAGGAAGAGGTAGCGGAACCCGTGGCAAAGAAAGCAAAGAAGGGCAAGAAGGCGGCGGCGGCGGCTAAGGCCGAGGCGGGCGAGGACAAGCTCGAGAAGGAGATCTCGGAGCGCAAGGCCAAGCTCAAGAAGCAGAAGGCGGCAGCCAAGAAGGCCGTGGATGTCTAAGCGGGGATGGCCTGTGTCGGGGTGTCACATGTGAAGATATACCACGGTATGAACGGCGTTTGGGGGCAACATTTGCTAGAGTCCGTTATCGGCATTGCACGGCGTTTCAGAGGAAAAGTCTAATCAGCCAGGGCATAGCCCATGGCATGGAATACCAACAGCTTGCTTGCGTTGTCATTCCATTGCTATTGTTCCCTGGCGTATCCGGTGCGCGCCGTTACCAATTGTCTCCGTGCCTGTATGTAACCTGGCACTTGCGCGCGTTCTCTCTCGCTCGCTCGCTCGCTCTCTCCCTCTGCCTCGCTCCCCCTCCTGCCTTACAGCTCGCCCATGGGCGCGGCCTCGGTCTTCCTCGCAAAGGTCCTGTTGTAGGGGCCAAAATACTGCTCGAAAGCCTCGGTCAGGACCTCGTCGGACAGCTGCATGTGGTCGCCCGGGGTGGTCCTAAAGTGCAGGCCGCCCTTGCGGTCGAGGCGCTGGAGGCCGAGCCAGTCCTCCTTGTAGAGGGCGCGGGCGCGCAGGGGGGTGACGACGTCGCCGTCGACATCGTCGAACCAGGCCGTCTGCTTGGGGATGACAGTGGTGTCGTCCTCGAACATGTAGAGGGCGAGGTTCGCGAGGGCGGCGACGTTGTCGGCGTAGCGGGGGTTCTTGCGGTCGCGCTCGTTGTTGACGTCGGCGAGGAAGTTGGAGGCGGCGCGGTAGGGATCCAGGTCGGCGGGGTCGCGGAAGTACTGGGCGGGCACGAGGTGGCCCTGCAGGTAGGCGCCGAAGGTGTTGCCGTGCAGCAGGGCCATGGCGCCGCGGCAGAGCAGGTCGGCGGCGCCGCAGGTGCGGTAGTCGACGATGCCGTTGTGCTGGCTGCCAAAGGTGACGAGGCTGCGTACGGGCGGCGCGTTGCAGCGCTCGACGTAGCCGCGCAGGAACTGGCCGCCCTGGCTGAAGCCGAGGGCGTCGACGGCCGGCGCCGTCGCCAGGATCGGGTGCGCCGCCAGCGCCGCGCACACGACCTCCAGCTGCTCCGTCAGGTTGCCGAAGAAGGTCGCCGTCCGGTCCGCCGACGCCGACTCGCCCAGCTGCACGTAGTAGACAAAGGTGCCGGGGTGCACCGCCTCGGCCAGCGCCCCCACCGCCCGCAGGCCCTCGTTGGCGTAGTTGTCCCCCAGCCCGTGCCAGATGACGAGCGGCAGCGGCGTGTCGTCGTCGTCATTGTTGTTGTTGTCGCCGACGCGGCGCGCGTGCGGCCCGCCGAGAACGCCGCCGGCCAGGCTGCTCGCGAGCAGCCCCAGAGAGGCGAGATGGTACCGCATGATGACGGTGGTCGCAGGCGTGGCGTGGATATGGGGCGTGTGTTCTGTTCACGGCAGGCAGAACGGGGCGATGAACTTGGAGATGGAAACAGGCGTGCGTTTCCCGATGGAGAGAGGGAAAGGGCGGTAGGGTGGTGATGGAGAGGAAAAGGTGAATGGGTCATCCCCCGTACTGGCCGGGGCGATGTAAAGGCAACCCCGGGTCCGTCAGGGCCCATTGGTCTAAGCTTCAGTGCCTGGCGGCCGGCACTCGGATCTCCCCCACGCCCCCCAACGGTCCCACCCCCGGATATAGACATGGGATCCCGTGTACTTCATGATGGGAAGCCGTGAAAGCCTCCTGGCCCGTGTCAGGCAACTCACGTGTCGCTTGGGAGCAAGTCTGGTCTACCAAGGGTTAGGAGCGGCAAAGATGAAAACGAGGTAGAGGAATCATCTTTCCCGGGGGGCAGGGTGTATACGACCTTGCTTGTAGGAGCAAGCCTCTTTCGAAACGAAATGCCGGGTCAATGAACCAACTAAGCATAGCATTCAATGTAACCACTTGCAGTTGGCAAATATGCGTGCCTACATCCCATTAGAACCTTGTACTGTTCTTACCAATCTTCTTTAACTACTACCCATGGCCACTGCCGAATGCCTTCCATGGGAACGCCGTATCTGAGGCTCATCAACCAAACACCGTCGAGCCTTCGCTGAGCCCTCACTCATATCCCCGTTCCATCAACTCGCCAACATTGGACAGATACAACGGGCTATATCTTTACCACCCTTTTTATCAGGCCGTCCAGGTATATGGAAATTGTCACTTTAGTCGCCAACGTATGAAGGCGGCCATTGTCTGCTGGCCCGTCCACCGCGACATGACCCTACCGCCACACTCGGGGCCGCCAGCCAATCCATGCACAGCCACAGCCTTGGAAACTGGAGCACTCGGGACCCAGCAACCTTACCATTGGATTGACAGACCAAGCCATCCAAGTGACGCGCTTCGCTCCAGTCCATTCCCAGCTCCAGCTGCAGTTCCATAGTCAGTCTCCTCATCCAGTGCTGGGCATTTTGCCGATTACGAGGAGACCAAAGGCACGCACGCGTTTCTCCGGCGACCCATTGGGACCAACGTCCTGAGGCCTCGGTGTCATGGCTCCTGCACCGCAGACCAGCAACGCCAACGGCCCCCAACCTGGTCGCATCATCACCAGCGAGGACTTCATTTGCGAGCAGCATATCCGGCAGGCCATCAACGGCGTCGCTAAAGAGGAGCAGCACCGCCTCGAGGGCATCGCCCTGATCGAAAGCGTGCGAGACTACCTCTGTCTGTGAGTTCAGTTCACGCCCTCGTCTCGTCATTGCGACTGGCCACTGACCTCGCATCCAGTCCCTCCCAGACTTTTGCCTGCGCCTGCGTCTTCTGGCATCGCTTCCGCATTCATTATGGCAAGCAGGACTATCCCTTCTCCGAGGCGGCTTTGACCTGTCTCTGGTTCGCCTGCAAAACCGAGGACACCCAAAAGAAGTCTCGGGACGTAGCCTGCGCCGCCTGGAACATTGCCAACCCCAAGGATCAGCGCACTCCTGATGACAAGGTAGGTTTGCCCCCGCCGTCCGGGTCCAAGGGGAGCCTCGGGCTGACCGACGTCGCAGTTCTTTGAGAAGCGTTCCCAGATCATGCATGGCATGGAGAGGATGCTTCTGGAAATCCTCTCCTTCGAGGTCAATTGCCCCTACCCCATCAGCGCCATGGTGACCCTCATGAAGCACCACCTGAGCAAGGGAGAGCACGAGCCCACCTTCTACCCAGTCGCATGGGACATGGCTTTCGATATGTATAAGACCTTCGCCCCTGTCAAGAAGACGTCTTGGACTTTGGCCTTGTCGCTGCTCGAGCTTACCTCGCGACTTACCGGCCTGTTCACCGAGAAGTTCCTCGCTATCAAGCCCGAGGAGTGGCTGGTCCGTCGGCACGACATGCTGGAAACCATATCGGACCTTCTCGACCTTTATACTCAGAATCACCGCCACACCCGTCTCGGCGCTCTGTGGCCCGTGGACAAATTCATCGACATCAAAATCGAGATCAACAAGGAGTGTGAGGAGCTTGGCATCGTATTCGGCTCCTGGTGCAAAAGGTGCGAGCACAAGGGCCCTCTGACGCCCTTCTCCCAAAACCTCAAGGAACGGGACACCAAACCCGAGAACGCCACGAAGCGCTTCGTCTTCGACCGCGACGCCGCACGCGAGGAACAGAACATGACGCGGCCCTACTTCGAGGAGGAGTTCGAGGAGTACGAGACGGAGATTGAGGAGGAGGTCACCCCGGAACCTGAGCGGGAGCGCGAACTTGAGAGACCGCGCGAACGCCGAGCCCCCAGCGGCCCGAGCGGCCCCCGCCACGGCCACGGCGGGCGAGGCGGCTATGGACACGGCGGCCACGGATTTAATCACCCTCGTGGTGGCCGCCACGGCGGTGCTTGGGATGGACCGCGACGCCGTGACAACCGGCGTGGAGGTGGCGGTGGTGGCGGCGGCGGCGGCGGCTTCCGCTAGAAATGAACAGCCGCCCCAGCCCACGCTATGGCTACAGCGCCGCTTGACGACGATTCTCCTACGTACTTGCATTGCATCAGAAGGCGTCTAGGATGGACTTTGATACCCAGAATTGGATGATGATATAGCTGGCAGCCAAAGAGGAAGAAAATTATGCCTGGCAGCAACGGGATTTCGTCCACAATCCCTTCCCCCTCCACCTTTTGCCAACACGCCACACGCTTGCCCCTTACTTCCTGCCTACGTTGAGTGTGCATACGGAACAGCGCAGAGACAGCAAGCAGCTTGCACAACCGGCACGCTGATTCGCGCGCATGCCCTTATGCTCGTCTGCTCAAGCAAGGCCCAACCTTGGCGACAAAGCCGCCAGTCCGTGGGCCTGCTTTCCAGCTACGGTAGGCGGGGGAACCCTGGTACATGGCACGAGCAGCAGAACTTCCGCCAACCACGGCCACACGGGTCTCGGGGTTTCACTCGATATACGATGTGAGGATGGATACCCGTTGGGAGTTGTGCTCCGCCCCCATCGGGCAGCCTCGTGCCGTGGTCAGTTCCATCTAGGGATACCCCAGGCGTCGCTTCGTTTTCAGGCTGTTTGGGGTTCTTCCGGGTCCCCGTATCCAGTGTATAATAATACCCACACTTGCATCCTATGTGAGCAGCGCCATTATTGAGAGGGGGGAGAGGTTGAGACCTCGGGCCAACAAACTGGACGCCGTTTCAAGCCACGGAGTTGCAAAGCCGCATTTCTCCTTTAAAACCGGCTGAGAAAAGTCAGGCGTCTGCCGCGCTATTTTACACCCGGCGGGCCGGGCCTCCGGCCCGCCACCAGCCATCCCGAAGCGTGCTGGCCGATGCTTCTTCTCCCTGGTGGGCTGGAAGGCCAGCAAGGACGCCCCGGTCGGGGCCTACTGGGAAAGGGGGGACGAGGCCGGCCCCGACGGCAGGGTAAGCTGGCTGCCCCGGGTAAGACGGTCACCCGCTGCTCGCCGCAGCATCGTATCCGTCTCGGGTAGCGGCCGGGTGCCGATGCGCGGGCAGACGGCCATCTAGCCTGCTTCCACCGTCGACCTGGTCGCAGACCAATTCGAACGAGCCGGTCGGTCAGATGTACAGGGCTCTTTACATTCCTTGGGCTGGTCCGAGGGCCCACGCACCTCGGGAGCCATCAAGGAGCCCGTAATTTAGCCGACACCCATGCTCACAAAATCCAAACCCGTCCCGCGTGACGCCTTGTGGTAAGGGCCAGCGGGAGAAGGGGGAGAGAAGCCACGTGTATGATGGCGGCCGCTCGTCCAGGTTCGGGGGGTTCCGGTCATGGCCACCCGCCCCGGCACGACGAGAACATCGGGTCGGTGCGCGAAAACGAGAAAGGGGCTACCCGTACCGCCGCCGTACCGGGTCCGGAAAATCCTTGAGCGAGCCGGGGACCGAACGGATTTCCGGGGCCTGTACACCTCGTCAGGGCTCCGTCACCCCCCCCTTCGCCAACACAGCTACCCCGAGAGTCTCCCCCCTTCCTTCCTCCCCGATCCAGCCCCGGCCGGCGCCGCCGGCGCCGCCTAAAAGTGGTGGTTACGCCACCGGGGTTGGCCGGGGCCGTGCACGACAGCATATGCACGATGCGGCGGTCAGGGCTGCACGATGGGCTGCGCGCATCAAGCCCCATACGCGAGTAAGGAGGGCAAGTGTGCGGCCATGATTGGGCGTTCGCAACATTTTCCAGGAGGGGGCCGAACGGGGGGGGATCTGTTTTTCCACCCCCCCCCCGTAGGGCTTGCGGTGAAGAGGGGAGGGGGGACCTCAACCGCGGATCCCCCTCCTACCAGTAAGCTAATTGGGTGTTGTTATCGCCATTGGCCCGAGTATACCGATCCGTCGCCGCCCATGTCGCCATTCCTGGGCCGAGCCTGGGCCGGCGGGCGGTGGACAACGCACACAAGGGTCCTCTCTCTCCGTATGGCATGCCCCGACGCCTACATATTGAGGTAGTAGTACATATGCAAGGATGAGTATCTCACCGCGTCTCGGGGGCGCTCCGCCCCAGGTTCTTGCATAACACCGCCCACCGAGCCTGTGAGCCAGTCAACTATCTGCAACGCCACTGAGGGTGGCGATGCCCTTTGCCAGCCCACGACCGAGAGGACTCTGGTCAGCTGCTGTATGCGCATACAGATATCGTCCGTGGGTACGTACGACGCCGAGCGGGTACGGGAATACGTAAGCAAGCAGGCCCTTGTTCCTTATGGATCGCCACGGGAATACCACCTTACCCCTCTTACTCAGACAATACAGGGTCCCTCCCTTCCCTAAAGTGCCAACGGAGAGGGGCCGTCCACGGCGATGCGGAAGATGGGATTGGCGGCGCAAATTTGCATTTTCCGGCCCCAGTCATCATGGGATGCGCGCTCCCAGACTGGGCGGGCTGGGCGCTTGTTGGGAGGTATGAAGTGAAAGGAGGCCCAGGAAGGGGGGGAAGCGCAGAAAAACCCGGCGCAGGATTCGCTGGTTTGGACTACCGCAGCGCGCGCCCAAGGGCGTCTCGCAGCAGCGGCGGCCTCGTCCGCGTGAGGGGTAAATCTTGTCAAGGGCATGTGCGTACATATGTCGACCTGAGATCGATCCGGACAGGGCCACATAGGTAATGCGGTGCCGAAGAGTTCGTTTAGGGACGGACCGGCCGACGAGAGAGGATGCTTGCATGCCTGCATGGCGCATAGGCTCCAATTTCGTGGCCGGGCAGGAGCTAGTTAGGCAGTGGACAGACTTGGATCGAGCGACGTTAGAGGGAGGGCCCGCCGTGCCGAGAATAGGCCCAGGTCTTTTTTTTCCCATGACCTGTGGATGAACTGAGGTGGGCGTTCGGCGGAATTTAGGGTGTCGGCATTTGCGAGTCTGCTAGCCCAAGCGGTCTATCGGAAACAACGGCGGCCCGTCAGAGAGCGGAGTCCCCCCGTCTCGGTGTGTCCCTCCGGGTTACATGCTCTGTAGGTCACGTGGCAGCAAATCAAATCACCTGGGCTATCCGTCCGTCCCCGCTGGGACCTCCCCGCTGAGGAAGATGTTGCACACGTCGTCACTTGTCACAAACCGGCTATTGGGAGGAGGAGGAGAAACAGCCCCCCTTCTCCTCCTTCCCTTTGGCTGAGGTCGGGTCCCTGGGGATCAGCCTCGAGGATCCGATCCAAGTGGAGGAGGGGGAAGGTGGGAGCACCAAAGGAGAGGGGAAACCAGGGGACCGACTGGCCGACAACCCTTCTAAGCCGTGACAGAAAAGTCTATTTTTAAAAACACCCGCTCGCCGACGCGCCCTGCCCTTTCGTCTGAAGGCGCCAAGGGCCCTCGAGAAAAGGGATCTTCCCCAGGCGAACCCATCGCTCTGGCTTTTGGGTTCCGCACGGCAGGGTTCGCGTGCATTGTCGATTGGGCACGGCGAGGGCCGGAAGGGGATCGGTGCGACGGGGCAGGGAGATGACCATGTTCTTTTTTTTCATGCTGTCTACGTTGGGAAGAGGTAGGTACAAGACCTTCCTGCCTAAAGCAGGCGATGCCTACGACGCCTTCCTACCTAAGAGGTACTCGGGTTCTTACCTACGGCTTAGTACGCAGTAGTGGTTCGTTGTCTGCTATGGGGAAGCAAGCGATAGAGGCCGCCGCCGCCGCCGCCGCTACTGCCGACGATGCGCCCGCGCGCTTGTCCCCCTCGCTTGTCCCCCGTCGGGTCACCATCGACGTGTGTGGCACGGGGCCGCGGCGAAGAACCAAAAACAAGCAAATACCAACTCGCCCACTCGTTGCCCGCGCCTGGTCACGGGGCGCATGCGCCATTGATCACGGCGTCGACCCAGACAGCAGCTACGTTGCACGTTTGGATTTTGCCCGCGCGCGCGACGCGGTATGGCCTCACACCGCAACCGCAACCGCAACCGTAACCGCCACCAATTGCCCGCCTGTCGATCCTTGTTCGATGCCGGCATGTCATCCCATGTGCGGTTGAGTGGTGGTGGTGGTCGCGTGTGTATGAGCGAGTGCGTGAGGTGTGCGTGTGCGCGCCCTCGGGAAGGGAGAGGGGCTAAGAAAGGGCGCCGTCTTAATCATGGATGCGACGGGGGTTGGGGCGGGGGGGGGGACCGATGGAGCCGAGCTTTGCGTCCCGAAGCTCTCGCGTAGGGACGATGAACAAAGTCAGTCGCACGTCCGCTCCCCCTCCGCTCCCCCTCCCCCTACCTACCCATCCCATGTCTTGCAGGGCCGCGGCTGCGTGAACGATCATACAGCTGTCATCTGAGGTGGATGAGGTGGCTAGCCCGCGGCGCCATGTGCTCATGATGAGCGACACGGCGGATAAGCCACCCACCTCTAGTGTGCCCCAGCTCGACGGGAGGTGACCCGATGCCCGGGTGGGCAGAGGGGCCGATTGACTGGCTCGACTGGTCAAAACGTGTGAGCCGGTCCAGACGAGGGACCAGCCAGGAAACTTACCCAGCGCCCGACCAAGGGGTTCCAGGGCGGCGTCACCCGATGGCTCCAAACGTCACCATGGAGTGACCTTGTCGAGAACCTGTCTCCTGCTTTGGCCGGCCGTCGAGCGAAAAGCCAGACGGCACTGGGAGACGAGCCGTCGCGTTGCAGGGCCGAGGCTAGACAGCCCGGATCATGGATTCCCAACCGGACTGGCATTAAGCCTCATCCGCCAAGCGCAGACTGTAAAGTTACTTTGCACGTAGTGCAACGGCGCAGGGATGGAGTCGCTTGTTGGGTGGTACGCATCGAACCGTGGCCTGCAGCAAGGCAGCCTAGGTAGCTAGCTATGGCTATGTGCCACATAGCACACCTACCGTTCTACTATCCAAGTACGTACCTAACCAAGGGAGGGAGCCCTTGCGAGACTTCATACTGGCTTCATCAGACCACGCCGCCAGGCCAGAGACTGGCCGAGAGCAGCCCGGCAGCCCGAGAAACTCGCTGGGGAGGGGCGCGCGCGGCTCGGGAAATGGTGGGTGAGCCGCGGGTACTATACACTGCAACGAGACCCCCCAGCCCATCCAGCCCAGATTGGGGCGGATGAAAGGTGGTAAGGATGGCACGGTACCGTCCTGGGCGCGCGGAACCGTGTTCCTTTTTTTTTTGCCTGTTAATTCCCGGTTCCCTTGTTGCCGCTGCGCCGGCTGTTGGCTCTCGGTTGGCTGGTCGCGGTGCCCAGCCGTTTTGGCGCATTTCCAAGGCACGGGGAGGGCTCCAGGGCCTCGGCGGCGTGGCGGCGTGACAGCGCGCCCGCGACCAAAGACGCGAGAGAGAGAAACAGAGTGTGAGAGAATGATCGCCGGCTCCAGGTGTCCGGAATGCATATCTTGGGATCCCATATGCGAGCGGGGTGGGACCGCCTGACCTCATTGTTAATTTGCCAACTTTTCGGCCGGTACACGTTGGCGGCGCAGTGGAAGTGCGGCCGGGGTTGTCCCTTTTTTTTTCATCGATTTTTTTTCTCGCCCGTCTTCGTATCCGCTCATTATTGCGACAAGGCATTCCTTTCTACTACATTAGGTAGAGTTTGGTCTGGGTTGCCGTCGTTCCGGGTACTGCTTTTCGTTAGAGAGCCGGTTTTGGTCCACGATCGAACTACTGCGAACCTTCCGTCAACATATCGCGGGGAGGAGAAACTGGGAATGGACAGCTTCGTTCCGGCCAGCCCAGCCCTCCAGACGCAGACGCAACCTTAGCCAGCCCAACAAGCGCACGCCTCTCTCGTGTCCTGTCGCCCGCCATTCATCCCTTCTCGTCTGTCCATCCCAAGTCCATACGCAACTGGCTCTTGGCAGCCACACCCGCCCCCAAGGATCCATCTCCCACTCGGTGGGATCCATCCACCTTCGAAGGAGCGGTCACGCAACAATAGCCGGCTGGGCCTGCTGCCCACGTACCGCGCATACACACGCTGCGCGCTCGTCCTTATACGTGGACGTTGCCCTGCACGTCGCCCCAAAGACCCCCCCCTCTCCACCGGCAGACACTGGAGAGGCCGGTATCGTTGTTGCCCCCCCCCCCGACCCCGAGGGGGCTCAAGCCAAGCCAAAGCTTCTCGCGCCCGCGCGCGCTCTCTGCATTAGACGCCTGGAGACTGGAGACTGGAAACTGACCCTGGCATTGGTCCTGGCCCGCCGATCCGTCCTGGGCCCTTCGATCCTGTGCTGGCCTTGCCCTTTCGCCGCCTGGCCTTCCGTACTGGTCTGACCTTTCGGCCTCGTTCCGCCCCCCTCGTAAACATCGCTCCGGCACCGTTGCGTACGTGCCTGACGGTTGCGCGCTTACTCGCTTGGCCTTGGCTTCAAGAGGACCGACCCTCCCCCCCCGTCCTCCTTCCCCGGATCTGGACGCCTACCGACCGGCCTGCCCTGAACTTGCCAGCTTCCTCCCACATTTTCATCCATCCTCTCACCTCGCCGTCTCTTTCCACTCACCTATTTCTCACCACACCCCCTTGACTCAAGCCCGGCCGTTCGTCTGCTTGGCTATTCCCGCCGAGGTCCCACATCGACTGGACGACACTGCTGGAGCGGCCCTGCCGTCGCCAGATGCATACGTCCTCCGAACCACCCCCCGTCACCCCCGGTACCGCTGTTTAAGTTAGGATGCTGAGTTCGTACACTCGATCCGCCCCCGGTAACCCCAGCTGGCCCGATCCGCCATCACCGACAGCATGGCTCATCATCCCGCCGGATTTTCGAACTCGTCCATGAACGTTACGAACAGCACCAACGATGGCGTCGACAGGAACCTCGACGGCCTCCCCGTCAGCTTCACCCCGCGGACCCTCTACATCCTGGAGTGCGTCTCGCTGTCCCTCGCCATCGTCAGTGTCGTAGCTGCCCTGATTGCTTTCTATTGGTTCGTCCGAATGCGACGCACATTCCGCCAAGAGTACGTACCCTCGCATGGCCTTGCGCCCTCCCGCCCGCTCGATGCTAACGTCGTCACTATAGTCTCATTATGCTGTTGATACAGAGGTCGGCCCCCCCATCCAATGTCTACGCCTTTGCTGGCCGTGCCTGTTTGCGCCACGCGTGGGTTTCGTAGTCGCGGAAACCCGGCAGCTGACTCTTTCCCAGTGACATGTTGAAGGCCTTCTGGCTTATGGTCTGTCCCATTGTATACTTCGTTCGTGGGCCCATGGACACCTCGGACCCTTTCTGCCAAGTCAGCGCATTCTTCCTGACCTCGGCGATAGAAGCGTCCGACATTGCCGTGCTCATGATCGCGGTGCATTCGGCGCTCTACATCTTCCGGCCCCAGCGTTCCGGGGGTGAAACGGGATTGTACCCCTACCGACGGTACGCCTACGCCATCTGGTTCGTCGTGCCTCTGGTCCTCGCCGCCATCGTGCCCATGACGGGCAAACAATTCGTCAACACGGGACCGCACTGCTACCTCCCGCTGCAGCCCTTGTGGTACAGAACGGCCGTGAGCTGGATTCCGCGCTACGCCATCTTCGGCATCATCATTTGCGTGTACCTTTGGATCTACATCTACACGGGTTGCCGGTTCCGGCGGCTGCAGCGAGACCAGAGACGCGCCAGCACCAGCACGAACAGCGCCGGATCGAGCGGGAAGAACCCGGCGAAGAAGCTGACCAACTGCGGGGTTGCGCCGCCCACCCCCGTGCTCCTGCACCACGGGCTCTTGCAATCACCGCAATGCCCGATGAATCCGCAGGCTCCGGGCCGAAACCGGCAAGCTTCGGTATCTTCCACCGTTAGCACGCTCAAACTCGACGACAGAACCACGACACCCACGGATCCTCACAAAACACAGCAGAGCGAGCCGCCGGTAGCATGGAACTGGCAGGATACCGGCTTCGCCACAAACACACCCCTGGCCACGCCCAGGCCGCCGGGACCGCCGGGACCACCGGAACCGCGGCCAAACGCACCTACACTGGACGCGGCGTCTCCCACTACCATATCTTTTGCGCTAGAGACACCCGGCGTGGCACCACCAGGCCGCGGCCCAGCCCAGCACGACGGGCCCAAGGACCCCGAAATGGAACCCACCCGTTCCCACACTAACTGGCAACGGCCCTTAGCTGGTGGGCGCAACAGGCTGGCTAGCACGGCGCATAATCTTACGACGGCCCTACGCCCGGCCCCGGCGCGGCCTGCTGCCCCTGAGCGGAACCCGTCGTCGTCGTCGACGATTCATTTGACGCAGCCGCTCGCCGAGGACGCGCTCTACCAGTCGCGCCGCAAAATGCGGAAACAGCTGCGGCTGCTCTTCGTGTACCCCTTCATGTACATCATCACGTGGATCGCGCCCTTTGTGGCGCACTGCTGGCTGTACAAGGACCCCAACGACCAGTCGCAACCCATCGGCCTCATCATCACGAGCGTGGCGAGCCTCTGCATCGGGGCCGCCGTCGACTGCTGCTTTTTCAGCGCCTGGGAGAAGCCGTGGCAGCACTTCCAGGGCGGCTTCTGGCACGAGCTGACGCTGCGCCTGCACATCTGCTCCCAGGGCAAGACTACGGGCCGCACGAGGGAGGAGCGGCTGCGCGACGCGACGGCGGCCAGGGACCGACGCCAGCACGAGAACGCCGAGCGCGTGGCCGCTGCGCAGCAGGAGAACGCGCGCCCCGCGCGCACCGCTCCCCGGCAGTGGTGGGATGCGCTCACCGAGGAGGGCGTGGATCAATAAGCGAGCCCCCCAAAAAAGGGAAGGAGAAGGTGCCGTGAGAATTTCGGGTGTACACGGACAGGACTAGGGTTTTTGCATTTTTGCATCAGCGGGCGCCGAGCGGAAGTCATCATTATACCCACTGCTTTGGGTGAGGTTTTTTGTCACAGCATTGGGCGGCGTTGGGAACGCATACCTCAGGATGTCAGAGGTCGTGGCCCCGAGGGTCATTTTGGGCATGATACCAATTTTTCGTTTGTTTCTACTGATTTTATATATAATACGACGTCGGGCTACCTGACGCTCGTGGGGAGGGCAAGAGAAAGGCCTCGGTAATGGCGGGGAAAGAAGATATGACTATTGTCTCTTAAGCACTTTGGGCTACTGAGATGACCGCACCAACGCCATGCATGCCTGTCTCCTCGTCACGTGTGTGAGATTCCGTCTATCGTGCCTCCTTAATAATGCATGCTCAACGCCCACGGCCGAGCCCATGTCCTTCTTGCGCCACCCCCGCGGGGGGGGGGGGGATAAACCAAAGAAAAAAAAACAAAGCCAACCGGGGAGGGCGCCTCGCGGGCCCGGTTAAGCCGACCTGTATGCTAAAAATCTCTCGGTCGGCGCATGCCTACTCGCGCAGGAAGCGCAAGAAGGCCTGGGCAATGACCACGCCGTCGTGCCTGTCGGCGACGCGGCTCATGGCGTCCTCGAAGACGCCGTCAGAGAGGATGCCGCCGTCGTGGCGGAGCTGGAGGAGCTCGCGGACAATGTCCTCGGTAAACTCGGGGTGGCCCTGGACGGCGATCATGCGGCGGGGTATGTACATGGCCTGGGTGGCGCAGACGGGGGTGTGGGCGAGGGGGACGACGCCGGGGGGGTACTCGTGGACCTCGTCGCGGTGCATCTGGTGGATGCGGAGGGAGTCGAGGCCGGGGAAGAGGCGCTTACCCTCGTCGGTGAGGGCCATGTCGACGACGGCGAGCTCCCAGCCGCGGGTGCTGCGGCCGACGGGGGCGCCGAGGGCGCGGCCGACGATCTGGTGGCCGAAGCAGACGCCGATGACGCGCACGCGGCCGCCCTCGAGCAGGCGCTTTGTGTAGGCCACGAGGCGCTCGATCCACTCGTCGTGCTCAAAGGCCGAGTGCTTGGAGCCCGAGATGAGCACGGCGTCGAGCGTTTCCGGGTCCGGGTACGCCGCCTCGCCGCCGCTTACCACGTCGTGCGACGACAGCGCCAGGTGCGCCTCGAGCGGCGCCGGCGCCACCGCCTGCCTGAACAGATGCGCGAACACGCCCCCGTACCCGCCGAACTTTGCCTGCGCGCCCGCCACCGGCGTGTCGGCCTCGAGGATGGCCAGGCGGATGGGCTGCGACGGCGGGGAGGAGCCCATGGTAGCGTGTGGGCGTGTGTTGGAGTGTCGGTTGTGTGTGCGGGTTGCGGCGTGTGGTCACCTGGCGAGGATGGACTCGGTGTCGTGCCGTCCTCCGAGTCGCGCGCGCGTGGTGTTCCGTCGGTGGCGGGTTGTGTACGCGGGGAGTGCAGTGCAGTTGCGTAGGAGTGTGTGTCTGTGGATGTGGACGGCGGTGGTGCGAGGGGAAGCGTTGAGAAGTATGCGTTGCGGCCAAGAGGGAAGAGAAAAGGCGATGTCGTCGCGGGGTTGCCTGTAGAACAAGGCGGCGTGTCCCTGCGTGCCCCTCCTCCAAGTTATTGGATTAGGGGAGCGTTCGCGGAGGCGAGAGGGACAAGCGATAGGGAAAGACGGTGGAGGGGCAGGGCGGGAACGTGGGGCGCAGGGAAGCCGGACCAGGTGATGGCACTAGTTCGGGCCCGATACGGCATGAGTTGGCGAGGCCATGCTCGACTGGGTTGGGTTTGTAGGCATCACGACTCGTACACAGGCTCGGAAGACGGGGGGATGGGCGGGAGATGGCGGTCGGATGCCCATCGGTCAGGGTCCGGCCGGCGCAAAGGCCAGCGCACCCATGCAGGAAGAAGTTCACCACTTGACCCCTCCCGATCGCGGACCGCCGGCCAACGCAACGCACAATTGGCGCCAGGATCGGCTGTGGGAGGACCCAACGTTGGATGGATGATAATTAGCCAGATCATGGGGGCTTGCCTGTTGCATCGGGGGAAGAAGGTTCCTCGAGCGTCCTCGCCCATCGTAAAATGACGCCATCATCCGTGGTCGGCGCCTTCTTATCGGCAGAGCGGCCGCTGCTGCGTAAGCCACCCACACTCCTCCCACCCATCCATCCCAGCATCCGGGTACCCGGGTACGCGGTTGGTCACGATGTACGACGGTCCCACTCACGGGGGGCTCGGAGTGAAGAAGGAACGTACGACCACCGAATGGAGACTTTTCGTGCACGCCCGCAGTCGCGTAAGGAAGGAGGACACCTGTCGGAACTTAGCCGTACCTTGCCGGTGCTGCAAGGCATCGGAAATGGCAGTCCTCGCACCGCAAAGGGGAGGGATACGCTTAGGGAGCTACATGGCGTGCCTGGACTACTGTGTATGCAAGTCCAACTTAAGGTAGGGTTAGCAGACGCAGTCAGCACTTATACCGACCGGGGCATTAGCGACAGAGTTCCGGTAGGTAGATGATCACCTACTTTAGCTCGCTTAGGTGGGTAAAGAGCTATCTTCATCCGACTTGCCGTACCTAACTTAAGAACCCAAGCCGGCAGGTGCTCACCTTGGATGACCAATTGGAATCAAGGCCCGACAGGACGGGACTAAATCCGAATTGGCTTCCCAGTCGATCCGACGCCTCGAAGTCGTGGCACAACATACGCCGTCAACCCAAACGAGTCACTCCTCCCCTGGTTGCATGCATCTGATGTCCCATTGCCACATTGGGCCAACCACAGCTATCGGACCTCAGGACGGCAATCAGCGAGTCGTCAGGGCGCAGCGTGTAATGCCATGATGGCCATATTCGACATAAACATACGGGATTCTGACGAAGCCTATCGGCCCCATCTTATATATATATATATATATATACAAAGAGAGGGGAAGCGTTTTCTTCTCTGGCTATTCAACGCTTTCATGCTTCGACCATCGACGACCACGGCCTCCCGCGGCCTCTCACTACTCCGAGGTGTCGAAGAAACTGGCCTCTTTCCTCAGGACGGACAGGTCGACCAAGCCCATGATTCTTCCGTCCAGGCGGTGAACCCGATTCTCCCACAAGAACCACACGGCACCGACGGCAATAACGACGAATATTTGGGTAATTCCCATGCCGAGCGTCGTGGACCGGAGGCCGTCCCACGCCCACACCGCATTGGGAACCCCAAGCACGAAAACGCCGACGAAGAAGTTGCGCCAGCAGACGAGCCCGCCGTTCATATCGGCCATGTTGCGCAGCCCGACGAGGACATTAGGAGAGGTAAAGGCGGTGGACCGCTGTATCATCGGCCGCGCCGTCATGTCCAAAGCCACAGCGGCCACCGCGAGGAACCCGAGGAATATCGAAATGCCCGGGAAGCTCAGGCCCGCCCCGACCGCCTCGGGGTCCCACAAGGTGCTCGTAGGCTGCCGAGTGCCGCCGACGGGCATGTGCATGTGCTCAGCCGAGTAAAGACCGAAGCCCAGGATGCCCATGGTCCCCACCATGGCCGCTACGGCCAGAGTGCTGATGTGCGTGTAGGGCGTGAAGCGCTTCAGAAAGTACGATGTGCTCAGACCCCCGGCCACCATGGCGGAAAGGATGAAGGGAGCCACCAGGAGTGCGCCAACCGACTTGGTCGAGAGCATAAACGGCATAGTGGAGAAGAGCATCGACAACGAGCTGACCAGACTCCAGAGCGCCGCCTGCGGGAGGAGCGCGACGGCGAAGAGCAGCCCCGTCGTGGGTGCTGCCGCGGCCCGGGGAGCCTGCAACGCCAGGCTCAGTTTGTCGCCATTGGCTTCGTACGACCAAGGTCGCATCTTGGCCATGTACGCCTTGACTGCGTCGACGGTGAACGTCGCCACGGGCCACCTTGCTTCCTTCGGGACGGCCAGGGGGGAGGCAGATCCCCATTCGCTTTGCAGGAAGGTAGTTTCGGGGGCGCCGGCAATCATAAGCAGAACACCCACGGCCAGGAATGCGTTCAGAATCTGGTACTGGACAACAAAGCCAAGGTCGCCGGCAGATGCGATTCCGCCCAAAAGAGGAGCACCCCAAGTCGTAGCTATCGACACGACGTTGTGGGCGAGCAAACGAGATTCAAGCTCATGTTCCTAGACTGTATGAGTACGACTTTCTACGCAACTGGTACCCGCCGGCCAACACTTACGAAGAAGGTGTCCTGAAAGGAACCGAGAACCAGCGTTTCGAAGGCACCCCACCCAAGCCCCTGGAAGACTCTCGTGGCCATGTTTTGGCCGTAGCTGTCCCCTACACCCGCGCTCCATACTGTGCCGAACCACAAAAGTGCCGTGGACGCGAGGTACACCGGCCGTTTCCCGTAGATACGGGAAACCACCAAGCTCACCATTCCCGTCAGAGCGGACAGCATGAGAGGCACCGCAGTCAAAGCAACGGCGGCGGTATAGGAGACGCCATATTTCACCGACATGGGCCCGTTTACAGCCACGAAGATGGTCTTCAGAACCCCCACCATGGCCGTCATGTACAGGAGCGCCAAACAGTTGAGGTTCTTCTTCCATCTCGGCCAATTCTATGCAACGAGTCGTCATTCGTCAGTCGCTGGGGCCCTCAGGGCGGAAGGGTAAAGCACATACCAATGGGTCTTCAGGGTCATCACTGGGCTGCGGGACAAGCTCGATTCTTGCATATTTGCCCGTGCCATACTTGATGCGCCTCTTCGACGCCCGGCTCGAGAGCGAGAATCTTTTGGTTGACGTCGTCGGGGGTCTGGACGAGGCCGTCGAGGGCCTCGAGTAATACTCCTTCGATATCGGCAGCGGAGGAGGGCGGTTTTCGCGTGCTTTCTCGACCGGCTGCGCGGGCAGCGGAACATCCTCCTCAATAGTCACCGGCGGCCTGAAAGAGACCGGCGGCGCACCCGGTTGCGTTATTCCGGGTTTTGAACCCGAGACCGAGAGGGACAGGCGGGGCGGCTCTGGCAGTGGCTTTTCTGTGCTCTTCGCCTCGGGCGACTGGGTGCTGAGCGGCGCCGGGATAAGCGCCGGTTCTGTTCCGCTTGGAGACCCTTTCTCGACATCCTCCATGGCAATGGCTTTCGCAGCGTCGTGTCGGAAAGGCCGTTTTCCGGTGGGCACGGATGGCGACACCCGTCAGAGGAAGATCAACTTCCACGAAAAGGAACGAAAAAAAAGGAATTAAAGCTTATGCTGTAAGGGCCACCAGGGCTGGCAAGAAAGAGAATAAAGGCACGCAGAGAAAGGTTACTATTACGCGGCCATGGGACGGAAGCAATTCAGAACATTAGGATAAAGAAAAAACGACGCAAGGCAGTCGTAGCTTTGGCCTTGCGCTGTGCGCAGCGTGGCAAGAAAAGACCACGGGCGTCGCCCGCCGGGTCCCAACCGAGTTTTGCTTTGGGTGGGTTGCCTCGGGAGGGGAACGCAGGCTCCGGCATAGAAGACCCCTGAAGGCGATCATACCAAGGGCGAACGACAGCGGGTCCGCAATGGTCATGGCGTTTCGATGAACCTCTTGGGTTTCAATGCGCTGCAGCTCGGACCGCGAGGGACCCGGTCGAGGTTTTGGCTGTCGCCTCTCGTGCTCCTAGTCGGTCGACAGCCCCGACGACATGATCCGAGGGGCATGAGGTCGGCCTCTTGTGCCTGTTGTTGCGTGGTAGCCCGCCCGGGGGTCCAACCGGGGTGGCCCTTGCCCCCATACCGCAGGGGCATCGATTGATTCCCTTTTCCTTTCCTTCCTCTGACCATGGAGCGGCACTCCTTGGTCGGCTGATGGGAGTCGACAGCTTGGACGACGGTCCAATCGTGGCGACGAGAGCCGCGGAGCCTATCAGGGAGCTCGGCGCCAGTCCGCCGCGCACCGGCATTGAGCAATTGACCCCGGGCAGGGCAGAACCGGCCAACTCCATGGCATCTGGAACCGGGGGTCGGGAGAGGGTCGACGTCTCCAATCCACGCAGCTGCCCTCCCCCTCAGCCAGCTTGCTGGTATCGCAAACCCCACATCCCTTGCACGTGTGCAACAACGACGTCCCTCGTTTCCCAAGAGAAAGACCACGCGAGTCTCACCGAGCATCGGCGCGCTTTGCCTACTTGTAGGCAGCACTCCCGGTCGCCGGGCCTATGAGGTTTGGCAGGGTGGACCTTGGCAGCCCTACGGCCCCCTCCATTGTCGTCTCTTTGTCTCCTTTGTCTCAGAACGTGGGTGCGACAGGGGGGTTGTCGAGCCCAGGCCCGTCCGCCGTCCGTGGGTTGCCCGCATGCATCACGTCACCTCCGCTTCGTCCCATCGCGTCCTCGGCACACTGCTCGACCCGTCTCTTCGCCTGCGTGGCGGATGACGGCTAACGGCCAACGGGAAGAAACCGTCTCCCCTTCAAGAGGAAACCCGCCGTCCGAACTGCCAATGTCATCCGAAAGCCCAGAACTCTCTTCCTCTTTCGTCCATGCGCTTTCCCTCCCCACCTCTTTCCCTCCTCTTCGTCAGCCTCTGCTTTTCCGCGTACGCGCATGCTTCCCACCCAGTATTCGACTGGTCACATGTTTCCGGGCCTCTCGACCAGCCCAGCCCGGCTTGCTATCCCATCGTACAGAGAGCTGGCAAGCCAATCGCAACGTGGTTGAGAGAGAACGGGCCAAAGCGGGCATATGCGACTACAGACAAATGGTCAGCAGTAGCCACGGAAGCAACGCGGTGAGTGCACCGCATACGATACTCCGATACGCGATGCGACTACCGTCCGTAGAGAGTTGTGTGCGCAGACCTCTTTCGTTAGGGGTAACGTGGCCGCCAGCGTGTACTTCAATCAAGCATTCACGACCAGCGACCAAGCAACTGCGCTGGCTAGCGGTTGAAGGGTCGTATGCGCAGATATCCGGGTACGGGGCAGCCCGCCGAGGCACCCAAAATCCCCCCAGCCGTGGGTGGTCCCGCTATGGACGTACATGCGTGACGAAGGGAACGTGGCGTGACATTGCCGGGCCGCGCATGAAACAAGTCGTTTTGCCCTTTCTCTTCGCAGGCACGGGCCCCATCACCACCATCTGCCGCTGCTATCGAGACGTTGCGCCCACCGCCGATGTCACCTACGCACCCACGCCACGGCAGACCATGGAAAGCTGTAGCACAACTGCAAACAGGAGACTACAACAAAGCCGGAGTAAGCTCCAGTCCCTTGGGTTTTCTATCAAAACCTATGTACGTATATCTCTCTACTGTGTGTATATATGTAAACAAAACGTGGCTATGGCCCATACATCCCACAGGTGCGCCCCAGCCAATATTGCCTTCTCCTCTCCCGACTGGCCCAAACCGTTTCATTCGACTGCTACACACACCATCCCATGTAACGCTGCCAGCCGCTCGCGTAAACGATGACCATGACGAACGGCAGCAGGACCAGGTACATCACCACCTCCACCACCCGGGCCGTCTGGCTCATCATCTCGCACCCGCTCTCCTTGACGAGCTCCCACGCCATGTAGTTTGTAAACCGGACCAGTCCCCACCAGAGGGGCGTATCCCTCTTGCCGAGCCAGCGGAACAAAGTGGCAAAGACCGTCTGCGTAGGCCCCGGGGGCGTGTCGGATTCCATCGCGTGCTTGTGGAACCAAGCCGCACGACGCGATGATGTAAACTCCTGCAGGGACACCGTAGGGTTGTAAGTATATGTGTCCGAGCAAGAGGCGCAGCCCCGCGTGTTTTCCCGCCTGCCCTCCCCCTCTTGGCCATGCCGCTCCTTCCGTTCCCCCCCCCCCCGGCGCCGACGCGGTAACTCGCATGGACCTCGGCCGGTGGCCTTCCCGCGCGGATCCGCTCGGATCCTCACGTTGTGCAGGGCGCCGGCGGATGCCGTCTTCTCCCGAGAACAATCGACGAGCCGGGGCCACTCGATCTTCGCGGCCCAGACGCGGGATTATGCAATATGAAACAGCTTGGGCCATCTAACCCCGACTGCCCAATGACCCCTCGGGGGGTAACAGAAATCCCCCGGGGCCCGCCCTTCCCGGCTGGCCGAATTCACACGGACGCGATGACGATTGCATTACCTGCGGAAGAGACCTGCTGCGCTTCCGACTTCTCCGCGTTGAGGAGAAGTTGGTTCGCCCGGATCAACAGTTCTGTAAATGCGTGATTAGTCCGCCTTCGGCCTGTCCGTTGCCCAGAGGCGGCAAAGAGTTACGTACCCTCAAACTCTAGTTCGTATGAGACGGCGGGCTCGTCATCGGCGCCCAAAAGGACGGGTGCCCTCATGTCCGACTTCTCGATGACCCGCATCCTCAACCCACAGTTCTGCCCCAGGTCGGCCCAGAGAACGTCCGGATCGTTAACCCCTCCCGTCGCTGGCTGCTTACCCTTGGCTTTTGGTCCCCTGGTCGCCTGCTGCGCCAGCCAGTCGCGGAATACCCTGATGACACCGTCCGTCATGTTGACGTGGCTGGTGAGACCCCTTCTCGGCCCTACCTTGACCAGGTTGGTCACGGTGACGAGCTGCGAGAAACGCTCGTCGACGTCCAGATGGATGTCGTGAGATGCTATATCTTCGAGGGGCTGCTCCAGCCCCTCGATGACCGCCCTCGTCGGATACCGGGCCCTGGGCCGTCTGGCATCTTCCTGGAGCACGGGCCGGAATCGCGCGTAGAGAGCGTGCGCGGCGCCCAAGGTGGGGTTCTCGCCGCACTCGGCGATGCCCGGTGTGCCCAGGTAGTTGCAGAACAGGTAGGGCGTCGATATCTTGGCGCTGGGGTGGTAGCACTCGAGGATGATCTCTCGATCCTTTAGCGTGAGGGCCTCCACGACGCGTGCGTAATGCACCCGCGAGACCAGGGCATGGAAGCGACGGCAGACCGCGGCCAGGGGCAGCAGCGAGCGGGTGGGGAAGGACTCCAGGACGTGGATGAGGATCTGTCTGGGGTCAGTCCAGAGGCCGCGGCACGAAGCTTGACCGAATCAGCCCGACTCACCTCGTTGGGCAACGAGCCGACGGTGGCGGAGGGGCTCGCCATGACGACGACGGTCGAGATGCCAAATATGAGAACAAGAAGACCCGAACAAAGATCCGAAGCCGACGCGTAACGCCCGGGCTGAGCTCCGCGGGAAATGGTGGAAAAGGAATATGATCCCTTTTGTAAGAAGGCGGCGGCGTCTGGCTCCTGTCGCACCCCCAGGGATCGAGTCAGGCCCTCTTAGGAACGCCAAGAGAAAGCTTCGGCCCCTGGATGACGGGCGAAAGGACGTGGTCCGACGTTCAGAGGAGACTAAGGCGGCCTATCCAGCCGTTTGGGGCATGCAGCCAAAATAGGTTTTGGGGGGGGGGTTACTCGAGATAGCTGAACGTGGTGCCGGCGCCTATTGATTGTGGCGTCTTGGGCGACGCAGCCAATCGAGGGCCCCTCGCTTGGGCGGGCTGGCCGACGAGACAACTTTGGGGTGGACGCCAAGGCGTCAGCTTATATCAGAAATGTAGCCGAGGGCCAGCCGAGACCTGGCAACGCGGCAGCCCTTACGAGCGTTCGAAGCAAGCACGTCGCGTGCGGCTATGATGGATATGATGGCGATAGGGAGGTATTGATGGATGAATGAATCTGGTCCTTCAACTTGCCCGATCGGGCGGTGATGCTACGCGGATTTCTTTATACCCGGTGAGGCGGCAGCTGGAAGGCAGACTGGGTGTACAGCGCGGGCTGGGACAAGTACGTTTGCTGGTTTGCTACCACAAGGGAGGGCGGCCGTGATGGAAGGGGAGGGGAAGAGATGAAGTCGGTATACGTCGACAGTTGGTATGCAATATGCGGGCGAGAAGCTACGCAATAGATACGGTGCCGTGCCGCCGCTTCCCGCCCATTCAACGTGGGGATGGAGAGGCAACAGTGTTAAAAGTGGAGTCGGGTCCGTCCCATAACTGCCGTTCTGTACTGTACTGTGTAGCGAGCACATCGTTTGGTAAAGGTGGAAGCTCCATCACAGCTGCCACTTTCAGAGTAATGGGCTGATAAGCGACACGGGACAGTGGATAGGTAAGTACCTACCTACCTCCTGCCCTAGAGATTTACCCAAAGGAAACGCATTGGTAGAACGAGCGTGTACTAATGTAAGGACGTTGAGTAGAGTTCCAGCAGTCTTCACTTCATTCCCCCTTCCTAGCTCAGACATCTCGTGGTGACATCCGTATGTAAGCTGCCAGGAGAATCGCTTGCTGCGATCGACGAACAAAAGAGAGCAACGGCCGCCACGCGGGCTATAGATTCTTCTGAAAGCATCCATGTGAAAACCACCTCCCACATCTGGCGCTTCTGTGCCGTCCAGTGGCACGAACCTCTCCTCAACTCCTGCGCTGGCCGGCACGCGCCAAAAAGTTAGGCGGGGATGCGGAACACGCTAGTTCCCGACCGCGCCCCGTCGCCGAAAAAGGCCCTTACGTCGTCGACGAGCAGATCGGGAGCGTCGAGCGCCGCAAAGTGCCCGCCCCGGTCGTGGCGGGAGAGTGCGACGACGTTGCCGGCGCGCTTAGCCCACTCCAACGGCGTCCGGTACCAGATGTCGCGCGGGAACTCGGAGATGGCCACGGGCTGCGTCACGTACGGCATCGACCCGATGCCCTGCGGCGAGATGACGCCGTCCTAGACAACCGGCCCCGCCCTTCATTAGCACCAATCCCTCGCGCACACACGCCCCAACGAGGCCTGGGTCCTGTACGACGACAGGGGGAGGGGTGAAGGCTGTTCGGCCCGCTGCATACACATACCTTGCGCCCGTTCTTGTACAGACTGAAGGCCCCGTACGGCCCGTTGATCCAGTGCATCATGGTCCAGGTAACGAGCCGTTCGGGCACGAAGACGGCCTCGGCGTCGTCGGTGCACGCGACGCAGACATCATAGAGCCACAGCGCCAGCCCGACCGGGCTGTCGGTGAGGCCCGCCGCGAGCGTCAACGGCCGCGTCTGATGCACCTGCCCGTAGGACCAGTGGCCCTCGACGAAGAGCTGCTGCTGCGCCAATACGAAGTCCTCGTCGGCGCTGGTTTGCCCGGCCGCGTGCCGCTGCAGGTCCTCAGCCGTCGGCGGCACCACCCAGAAATTGGAGTGGCCTGCGACCACGGCGGCCGGAAAATCAATGCTCAGGAACCTCCCGATGAAGTCGCCCGCGTCCTGCAATCCTGGGGCGTCAGCTGTTTGCCCAACTGCATCATCGAGGCGCATGTTTTCGACTGCCCCTAAAACCAACAAGAAAAGGAAACAGAACACCCAGAGTGACGAAAGGCGCCCCCAGCAGACGGATGAAGAAAACCGAGAATTACTCACGCCGCCCTGCCACACGAATCGCTCGTACCCCAGTTTCTGCATCAGCGCGTGGAAGGCCGCCGAGGTCGCACGGTAGCCCATGCCAGGCCGCCGCGGCGACGGCGAGAAGCCGTAGCCCGGGATGGAGGGCGCCACGACATGGAACGCCGGCAGGTCGTCGCGCGGCGGCCGCAACAGGGGCTCCAAGATGTCTTGCACCTCGAGGAAAGAGCCGGGCCAGCCGTGCAGGAAGAGCAGCGGCATCGCATCGGCGCGCTGCGAGCGGTGGTGCACGAAGTGCAGCGGCACCGGCTCCGTCGCGGGGAACTCGGACGACGTCGTGCCGGTGCGTACGACCGTCGTGAACTGTTTGAACCGCCGGTTGAGGTCCGCCTCGACCCGCCGCCAGTCATACTCGTCGGCCCAGTACCGCGCCACCTTTTCGCCCACGCGCCGGGGCGGCCCGTCGGTGAACTCGGGCTGCTCCTCCATGTCCGACGCGAGCCGCGTCAGCGACGCCTTGAGTTTCGTCGTCCGGAGGAACTCGTCGTCGACGTCGATGGTGAACTTGGCCACCTCGTCGCTGAAGGTGGCTTTAAAGTTCAGCTTCAAGTCGGCGTCGGTAAGCACGACGCGCGCGTCGCCGTCCTGTGCCGCGGCCATCTTGTCTCGATGCCGACTCCTCTACTTCTTCCTATTCGAAGCGATGCTTTTAAAGTGGTTCGTTGCTCGGAATCGGAAGACCTGGCAATCTGCGCGCAAACGGATGAGTGTGAAAAGGGGTAAGCGAAAAGAGAGCCAAGTGATCCGGGCGACTTTGGAAAAAGAGGAGTGCAGCTGCCGGTGGAGCCAGGTGCGCCGTCATATCCGCCATCAGCTGTGTCACCTCGGCGGTGCTACCTACGTTTGTCAGCACCGAAGTAGGCAGTTCGGCTTATCCTGTAGCTCGGCTTCTGGAATGCACCAAGCTGTTTTAAGGGGCCTGTCCAGATGGCCGAGGAAACTGCATTGCAAAAGGTAAACGTGGTACCGTATATTACACTAATGTACACCGTCGGAGAAAGACCACTCGGCAGCCGAACACCATCGCTTTCGTCTTGGGGAGGCAACGAACAACAGGCCTCGAAACCGGGCCACCGCTTTCACCAGGCCGTGTGGCCGCCGTCAATAACCAGGTTGCCGCCCGTCATGAAACTGCTCGCGGAGCTGGCCAGGAAAAGGACTGCGCCCTTGTACTCGGACGTGAGCGACAGGCGGCCCATCATGTTCTCCCGCTCCCACTCCTCGCGCAGGCCAGGTGCTTCCTCGAGGTTCTTCTCCACCATGGGCGTCATGATGTGGCCGGGGCTGATGCAGTTGACGCGGACGCCGCCACCGCCGTCGGGGCGTTTCGGGCTGTACTCCATGGCGAGGTTGCGGGCCAGCTGCAGCACCGCCGCCTTGGACGAGTTGTACACGGCCGACTTGAGGCCCTTGTTGGCCACGAGCCCCGACATGCTAGCGATGATGACAATGCTGCCGGGAATCTTGAAGCGCGACATCTGGCGCTCGGCCGCCGTGCACGCCATCATGACGCCCGTATAGTTGACGCTCATCATGCGCTGCACGTCGTGCTCCTCGTAACGGGATGCCGGCGTCACCTGCTGGATCGCCGCCGCCGCCACGAGGCCGTCGAACCGTCCGTTCTCGTCGCCGATGGAGACCATGAGCTGTTCCAGGCCCTCGGTGTCGGTGACGTCCTGCTGCCTATACTCGAGGGAGCCTCCCCATTCGGGGCGCACTCTTTCGAGGGCCTTGTGCCATTCCTTGTTGGGCGCGGGCGCGCGGTCCACAGCGTACACTGTCGGTGGATCTGTCAGCCGGGCCTCACTCCCGAGCCGATTTACAGGCAGATGGGACTATACTCACCCCGTGCCCCGCCCTCTACCAATGACTCTGCCAGGGCCAAGCCCAGGCCCTGGGCGCCCCCTGTCACGACGAAAACCTTGCCGCCAAGGTCAAAGTCGGCAAATCTGGAGGGAACGACATTTTCCTTTTGTAAAGATGTGTCTCTGCTGCGGGCCACGGTTTCCTTCTCGCTCGCGTTAAGTTCAAGCCCTTGCGCCGGCCGCGGCCGCGGCGGCGAGACGTGGAAAGCTCGGCTGCAACCAGCTAGCCGGCGGCGGGGGAACCGACAAGCCGGCGCAGTTCTGAGGACATCTGCTCGGCAGGCCGCCACCCGGCGGGCGGTTTTCGGGATCAAGGAGGACATGATGGAGCTCTGGGGGTAGGCAGTAGTGCTAACACACAACAAGCAGCTTGACAAGGTGCGAAGGACACAGAGTCATGCCCCCTCGTGAGCAGCGCCGGCAGCCCGAGGACCACACGGGTGCGTTTTATAGCCTTGAATTTCCCGTGCCAAGCAAAGGATCCGGTAATGACACTTCTCAGTCACGGTTCTGTATAACATCCGTGGCGTTGAGAGGTGTCGGTCTACCTGTTTGCGTCATGTTGAGCAAATGGCCGGGGAGTGAGCTCCGGGCCCCTGGGTCAATCGAGACGGGGGTGAAATGCGATAGGTCGGGCTGGGCCCGGACTGTTCGCTCCGGGGCCAGGCGGTAGGGCTTTTGGTGCTCACGCAAGGAAGAGGAGGAGAGGAGGAGGAGGGGAGAGGGAGCGTTGCGTATTTGTTCTGTGGAGGTCGAGGGTATTGGGAATCGCTCGTGCCCATGGTCGTGGGGTAAAACCAGTGGTTAGGTACGGTTCCGAGTGCCCCGACAGATTTACAGCTGCTTGTTTTCTTTTTGGCCATCCATTCCCTCTTACGTATATGTAGCGTGTGCACGGGATGGGATGGGATGGGATGCGTAAGGGGTCGCGGGTGGGGCCGTTCGAGCCTGCGAGCGTCCAAAAACGTCATCCCGGCCCTGCTCATTCGTCCATTCTGCACGTCTTGACGCAACCACCTGACATGTCCCCCTGGAGATCAAGTCTGCTTGACATCTAGAAGATCACCTCTACTTGGCACCTGGAGATCAACTCTGCTCGGCACCCAGCGCCGTGCCTCATCTGCCGCCTTTCTCGAACAGGCGCAGCTTTTTTTGTCGTTGGTGAGAATCCTGCTTGAAGGTATGGATTTCTTTCCCACTCCTCCCGCCTCTGGGCCCACGACACCACCTCAAGAGTCTGCCGTGCTGCCGTGCTTCTGCAGGTAGTGCTTCCTTGCGCAACGCACCCAAGGGCTTTCCATCCCCGCTAGTTTTGGGTCCCGGAGTAGTCCGAAAGCGGTTCCCCGTCCGCTCTGGGACGCAGAGGAGATCTCTCCCAGATTGCCGAGGAATCTCGTATAGGTGGTCATGCAGATGGAATGCTGTGTCATCGCGATTCATGGCCGACCGCCCACCGGGCTTCGAAGTTATGTCATGACAACGGCCAGGTCACTCTTCGTATGGTTCCTCGACGGACTGGCGGGTGAGAAAAACTCAACCGAGTTCTTATTGCGTTCTTGTGGGCATGTGGCCATCCCACCGCAAAAACTAACGCCTGCCGTGCAAGGGTATCGGAAAATGCACAAAACGCCCATGGCCCAATCGCTTGCCTTTTGGCCATGATCCAGAAGACATTCAGTTGTCCAACCCCGGTCCATCGTACGCAAGTATTATCCCTGGTTCGTGTCACCGTTGTCGAGTTGGAAGTTGCCGCACTCCTTGTGGGCGTCCTGTGGTATCCATCCGAGGTTAGTATACCGGCATGGATGACTCGGCCCAGGGAAAAGCATCTCCGTGTCGGCGTCGGACACCAACAGGGGATGATTTACGAACCTTATGCTTGGCTTCTTCGCCACAGGCGTAGCAGAGATCGTGACCGCACATTAGGCACCTTGAAGGATCGGTTGTCAGCCCAACGATCCGCCCTCTCCTCTATCTCCTCTGGGGCGAAAGGTGACGCCGGGCGCCTTTCTTACTGGACGAGGGGGCCGCAGGCGGTGCCCGTCATCTCGATGAGGCAGTGGCAAAAGGGGCAGGGGTGCCAGCCGCGGCGGCGGCCGAGGTCGACGAGCTCGAGCTTCTCGGCCGTCTCGGCGAGGATGTCGACGAGGCGGCACTCGGTGCCCGAGTGGGAGGCGCCGCCGCAGTGGAGGCACGTGGCCCGCCGACACCGCGGGCACCGCGGGTCCGGCGCGTCGACGACGGCGTCCTGCGCCGCCACGAAGGCGCCGCAGCCCCGGTCGAAGCAGTAGAGGCGCGGCGCCGGCGCCCCGAACTCGCGCATCAGCTGCGCGTAGTCGGCCAGCTCGCCGCCGCCCAGGAGCCCACGCCGCGTGACCACCCCGAGCCCGATGACGCCGCCGCCCGCCACCGCCGCCGGCCGGAACGGCTTCGCGCGCAGCGCCGCGCCGAGCGCCGCGCCGAGGCAGCCCGCGCAGAACCCGGCGGCCGCGTCGGAGTCGGCGCGGATGGCGATGAGGCTTCCGGTCGACTTCTCGGGGTTGCCGCAGAGGGCGCAGCACTTCTTGGTCCCGTTCTCGTCACCCTCGTCGGTTTTGACGAGGGAAGGCATGTTCATCTCGGGCTTGGGCGTACTCATATTGGCGGCTGGCGGTGCGCAAAGGAAGGATGAAGGGACGGTAGAAGCTGGGATGAATGGGAAGCTGGGATGATTGGGAAGCCGGTCCGGCCTTTGTCTCCGACCAAAGGCTGGATGGATGGGTGGAAAAAGAAGAGAAGGAAATATTACTTCTGATTCGGGCAAAAATTGCCACCAGAGCCTTGTCGGCCTCCTCAGTCTTAAGGCGGGCGAGCCAGGTTGGTGTTGTTGTCGATGTGGTTATAGACCACCCAGATAATCGACCTAGGCGAGTCTACTGGGCTCTTGCTGCTGCCTATGTGAGTACTAGTCACTTGGTTACGCCCACGCCGTGTTTTCATGTGAGGGCAGGCAGGGTATTTTGTGCTGTCTCTATCTATGAATCCTTTTGCCCCGTTAACTTTTGCTAGCTGCTTTGAGACGAGGCTGAACACTGGGGATTACAGACTGACAGCAGGGGTTTTATAGCGGCCGGGATCAGGGGAGAAAAGAAGTTTTCCAAACGGAGTTGGTTGGTCAAGGGTAGAAGGCGTGCATGGACTTGGATCACGGCTTATACAACCACAAGTTGCTGAAGCGATGATGGCTGCACGGAGCTCAGCAGGAGCATGGCCCGTCCAGTCGGGTGTCGTTGGAAGCGACTCTCTTGACCCGTCTCCTCTTTCCTGTATCCCAATAGGCCCGAAAAATGATCAAATCTAGCAGAAGACTAGTTTGTCCGAGTAGCAGACTGCGTTTCCGGTTAAAGGTTCTCGAGTACCTGCGGTTACACTAGGGGGATATATGAATATATGCATACCTCGCCCTAAGTGAAGTCTCACCCCAAAAATAGGAAGTACTGTTCACTCGAGCCAAGATTCACCTTTCACGGGCCTGTTCGGACAGGAGGCCAACTAGGGCAAATGTAGACTAATGTGGAACGTTCCTTACCCCTGGGTGTGCTAAATAGTAACAATGAGGCTCGAATAACATAAGACCAAACAAAACTCAACTACTTTTTACTACTTTCAGAAGTAAAAAACTACAGCTAGCTGGGCACCTCTATTACTTAGCTCAACCTTAATTTCGCCGACGCAGGAATTTAAGGTTTGCTATGTGTGAACCCATCAAATGGATAAAACCTGTGAAACACACAACTGGACGACCATATTTCTGTGGATAACCCAACTTGCGTGAAGTTAGTGAATTTGAAACTGGCTCTCCTCTTATGGGGTATCGTGCAACTGCCTGAAAAGCGAACCCAAAACGCAACACTTGAAAAAACGTACGCCCACCTGCCCGCGCCCCAATCGAGATGACCGACATCGTCCTACGGCGAATATTCGACGGCGTCATATCCCCCCTCGCATACCGCCCGATGATCCGACAGGTCATCACGCGTAACGCGCAAGCTGGGGCGGCGCCGGGACCGCTTGCGTGGGCGGGTGTCCGTGGCCGGCAGCGTAGGGAGGGTGCTGGGGGTGCGGCGGCGGCGGCGGCATCATCATGATGCCCGGGGCCGGCACGAATATCTGGGCGGGGAGGTTGTAGGGGACGTGGGCGAGGCGCTGCTGGCAGGCCGGGCAGTAGTGGTCCACATCGGGGAACCAGCCCAGACAGCAGGGCAGGAAGGCGAGGCAGGGCAAGAGGAAGCCGATGCCAATGCCCGAGAGGCTGGGGGACGCCGGGCCGACGTTAGCTTGTTCGCCCGCCGAGGCGAAGAGAGGGCGACGGCGCGTCTCTCCGGAGAAGGCGGGACAGATGCACTAAAAACCGCCGGGCCCGCTTCCGGACTTACATGCTCATGTGCGAGTCGTGGTCCTCAACCTCGGTCTGCACGCGGTGGCCGCAGAAGGGGCAGTCGACGACGGCGGGCTCGTCGGCCAGGCAGTGAAGCGCAATGGCGGGCGGGTAGCCATAGCCCATCATCGGCGGCGGCGGGGGCGACTGTCGCGGCGCCGCTGCCGTCGCATCGTCGCCGTCGCGCGGCTGTTTGCCGTAGTGGCCGTGCTGGGCGACGGCGGGGCTCAAGGGGTCGCCGGCGGCCGCTGGCGAAACAGCAGTGACGATGACACCGTCGTCGTTGTCGGGCCGCGTGACGCGTAGGGACGCCATGGTGCCCTTATTTCCTTTTTTATCCCCGAGCAAGCCACGAGTGGGGGTTCCTGTCGCAGGCTGGATCAGGAGAGGCTGGTGTGAGTCACGATGCGGGCGGTTGCACCCCCAAGAGCTGACGAAGACGTCGCCTCGGACGCAGATGCCGTGTCACGCGCGGGCGACGGCGTCGCGCCGTCAGCTTCAGCCGTTGCGTTAGGCAACCGCCGGCGCGCTTCGTCCTCGCATCACAGGCGCAACGGGAGCTAATGCGCTTCGAGGCGGCTCAGTGAACCCTAGGATGTATGCAGGTACCCATCCATGTACTAATGTAACTGCAAGGTCCGAACGTGGCTGTGAGAGCTGACATCCTCGCCTTCTAGCGACGACGCAAGAGAGAAGGTAAAAATATGACAGCGAATGCATCATAATCATTACTTATTCCCATCACTTGGACCCGGTCGGTGGCGGACGGAAACTCAGCCATCAACGCCCAGCAAATAGACGAGCTCGATGAGGAACACTAGGTAAGTACTTACTTACCTAAGGAAGCCGACCCCACTCACGAGAAAGTCTCCACCCATAGATTCCAATATGGACGGAACTGCAGGTGCCCAAAGGACCGACCCCGCAGGGCTGATTGATTGGGGGAGGACCGGACGTTTCGTCGGCCCCGCGAACGACGTGACGCGCTGCTGGCCCCCCGTTGAAAATCGCCCAGGCGAAGATGGGATATTGATTTGCGGCAACGGTGCAGGCTCCAGCTCAACCATGGGGTAGGTAGTACTACGGTAGGAGGGTCACCGGGGATCTTCAACATCAGATGATGGAAAAGTAACACATGCAGCAGATGCTTTTATTCCGATCACACTGATGCCCGGCTCTGCCTCGAGCTTCCTCGACCTCACTCCGTGCAAAGGATGGCCGCGCTGCACGCCCAAATCTAACGAGCACCTGTTGTATAAGGGGCGGGGAGCCTGTCGGCGTCGCCTTACATAAAGGAGAAGGGTGGAGCCTGTCCATGGCTACCGAGTACTGTGTTAGTGGTACACTACCATGTACTGTGTATATGATTGTTGCTGAGCGACGACTGACTCGCCGCTCGTTGAGGCGATCCCCACTGCGTTCAATTGCGTGTCTGGATATGGGATCCGTGGATGCGGATCGCTCTCTCATACCGAAGAGTCGGCATCTCGTCATTGGCTGACATGGCCTCACCCTCGCTGATGGCCCGATATCAATCTTGTTGGGAAGCGGTATTTTCGATCTTGACCGCCCGCCTGGTACCGCACGCAGCCTAAAGGCGTGTCCTGCCGTGGTCGAGTCCCGCCGGCCGCACGGGCATGCCGTCGAGGCTTTTTCCCCTTCCCATATGAAAGACGCGGCAGGGCCTGCAGCGGCATTCCCTTCTTGGACGGAAGCGTGCCAATCGGTGGGCGGGCGGACCGCCCGGCGGGTCGTCGTCGTGGAAAAAAACGCTTACGTGCGTGCAGTAGTTATATGCGTCCAATGTTCCCCCAGTCAGCCGGCCAGCCTACAAATACCCGGTGCCAGAGGTGTGTAAGGTAGGAAGGGGTTTTTTTTTTTCTTCAGATTGGCCCAAAGGCGTAAACAAGCAATATGGAGGTAAGCAATATGGGTGCTTCATCCGCACCATGCCTTATCGCGGCTAAGATCTTCGCTTAGCCGGCAGTTTCACGGGCTGCGGGCACGGGAGACTAGCCTGTTGGATAGGTTTGGGCCGAGGCGGCCGAATGAGAAACGGACTGCTGAGGGCGGCAGGATAAGTAGGGGGGACGCGTGGTCTGTTGCTCCCCTGTCGATATCGTTGCCCGAGTTGCGGGGGTCATGCCTCGAGGTGTCAACGGTTCAAGTCAGTACCTCTGTGGTAGCGCGCCAGTGCGTGGCCGAGTGGGGATAAATCGTCAATTCCTGGGACGTTCACTCCCAGCTTACCATCTCTCGTTTTTGCGAAGAGGAAAGCGAAGGGGGGAGGCGAGGAAGCGACCCCACGAATCTGAACTTGACGACTACACGGTAGGTGTGGTCGCCGCCGACGGGGGTGGGAGCATGTTGACGAAGGCGATGAGGCTTGGATCGGAATGGCCTGGCGAATAGCGCCGATAGTTGTCCCTACCTAGCTGCTGTTATGCAACCTCCCGTCCGCCACCACGGGCGCTTGACCAGCCCCTGTGGCGCCAACAGTCCAGGTCAGAAAAATGAAACCAGAAAAGACAGGAACAGGAAGGAGGAGGCCGGGCGGGGCAAAAAAGAGCGTGGGATATTCCACCGCCCAGGCTGCGAAGGTCCATTATTTGAATGGACCTGGACCTTCAGACGCCCTCCGGCAGGGATGGCAACCCAATCAGATTCCCCGCTCGGCCGTCTCAGCGATGGGATCGCCCAATCCCGTCCCAAAAAGTCGTTCGCAGTCCGAACCGCCGCGCACGAACCAATTCTGCCGGCTGCCCATGCTTGCAGAGGTTGCGTGGCCCTCGAGAGCCTCTCCCTCGCTCTGCTGTGTAGGCCGCTCCCTCAGATAGATTGCAGCCGCATTGCCAAGACGGTGCCTTTTGCCATGATGGTGCCTTTTGACACCAAACTCCTTTTTCCCGTTGGTGATCAAGGCCCATTGCGAGCTACGGCTCCGTTCGGTTGCGCACACACACGCATACGCAACGCACGTACGCGCCCCCCCGCGGAGCCACTCGCTGCTTGCTTGCGTCCGTCCGGTCTCTCTTTCTTGCCTTATCGGCCCAACGTGAACGTATACAGCTACTGGCTGGGCCCGGGAGAGGAACATTCCGTCGGCTTCGCCAGCGTCCTGCTAGGGGCACAGTGAATGGGGCGCTTGGTGGCCGCCGCCGCCGATCACTACGAACTCTATCCCCCAGTCGGTCCAATGCACCCGCCGATCGAAACACACTGCCTCCGGGAGGCCTGGACGGAGCAGGGCTGACATCCGGCGTCACAGTCAGCCACGCTTTTCCTTCACCCCTGTCAGGGACGGCTTGGCCGGCCATACCATATCTTGATTCCATTTGTTCGACAAGGTCGAGCAGAATTGAACGCCCGAGATGGTCCTGGAGGGGGGGCGTTATTGCATCAACAACGTTACTCATTGGCTACTCCCACCCTTCACCCCCCAGCATCTGGTATCTTGTCCCAACTCCGCTCTTCTCTCCAAAGACGGAGGCCGGTGGGAAACACTCTTCAGCACCCACCTCGACGCCTTGCGCTGAGCCTGATCCCCGGCACTAGTGATGGATGCCGCATGTGGCACTCAGCCAGCCAGGGAACCGCCGCCTTCCAAGGGCCCCCGAATTCGGTAACCCACCCCCTACCCCCATTATATTGATCCAATATACTATTGCCGGTCGTGGAGCCACCCTCGATGCCGCATCCAAACAACCTGCCCATTCCGGACGTGCTGGATCGGCAGGCCCTCCGTCATCACGTCAAGTGCCGATGACTCGGGCTCCCTTCCCTCGACCGGCGTGCATATAAGTACTGCTCGACCCGACCCTCAACCCTCCCTCGACTCATCACCGCATCCGTCCCATCCCTTCACTTCATAACCAACCACGGAGCCCGAGGCTACCTGTCCATCGTTGATCCACCCCGCAGTCGTTCACGCAACCCGTTCGTCCACCATGTCTCGTCTCTACCTTACCATCCTGGCCATCTTTGCCATGGTCTGCAGCGTCGTCGCCCTCCCGGCCGTCAAGGGCAGACAGCTCGAGGGGGGTGTGTTGCCCATCCCCATTTCCCTCAACATCACCATTGGGGCCCCCAACGTTACCTTCCCGGCGCCCAACGGCACCGAGATCAACTCGACCAACGTCGTCCTCGCCTCGCGCACCCGACGCAACCTGAGGAGCTTTCCCATCAGCCTGCCCGTGCCCTACAAGGCCTAAGCAGCCGGTGATCCATCAAGCACCGCTGGTTGAGAAATATGAACAGAGGCACTCCAAGACGCCGGCTCAGGTAGAGCAAAGGACTCGCCTGGTATTCATTCCTTCACACCACTCGCTCCCACCAGGCCAAGTCCGACAGTCAGCACTTCGCAGTTACCCGGTTGTATCCAAGGTCGAAGGAAGGCGGCAAGAGCCTACGAGCGCCGGAGATGTGACGTGAATGCAGCCGAGGACCGTTTTCCCCGGAACGGCCACAGCATATTTACCGTCATCACGATTTTACAACGATTGAGACCGCCCGTCTCAGTGCTTTACATGCATGATACCTGAAGATATGCTCCCCGGGGGGCTCTTCACCAACCACAACATTGCCCCGTTTTAGCAGTAGGAGGGATTGGTTTTGGGAGTGCCTTGATCTGTATATACTTCAATTCTTGTCGTCCCGAAAGGGACTAAACCTACCACTTTTCTCCACCCTTCACACCGACTATAATAGCTTTTCTTCCGACCAACCGATTCCTCATGATCGCGGTGACATGTGTGTGCGACCGCCGTGAATTGTGTGACTTCGCTGCGCGCCCAGTGACGCTCTGAGGTACCCAATGACGAAGTTGGGTGGCCCGGGGCGGCGGGGGGTTTAGACTTGAATATTCGGTCCGATCCCCAGAGCCTGATCGTGGTTCCTCCATTATCTTGTTCTTCCTTGCACACACCGACGCTCGACCCAACCGGTTCGCTAAGCCAAAAGGTGGATCATGCGGTTCGCGCAACCACCTGGGGTGGACCCCGAGCCGCACGACTATTGAAGCCGTGCAGCGCACGCCCGGGGAGACGAGGTCGGTGTGCGATCGGCCGCGCGAAAGAAGGCGGAAAAAAAAGACATACTGAACTCTTATCGCTTGGGGAGAGATCGGCAGCCCTAGCCGTGGGGGTCCGTCCCTAGCCCTTCACACACCGACCGCGCTCGCTATCGCCTTGCGTTGAGCCGGGAGGAAGAAAGGGGGCCGGGGAAGGCTCGACGACCCCACCACCCCGGGTGGGTTGTGGTTGCCCATCGGGATTTTCGGCGCGAGGTGCATCGGGGGTGCGGTCGTGCGTCTCCACACTATGGGCACTGGCGGTGATGCCAGTTCACTGTCACCCTCGGGCGACACTTGTCCCAGAATTGGAAACTGCTCTATGTTGACCTACCGGCCCCAGCATACCCGGGCGGCTCGGGGACGGGGCTGCTTTGGTAGGAAGGCCCCGGCGGGAGAGAAAGGCGAGATCCGGCCGAGGTCGGAACGAACGAAAAAGGTAGACGACTAGATGGGTAAAACTGGGGACGGGATGGGCTTCGGCAAAATGGCATAAACACACCGGGACACGCAGGCTGCAGCAACGAGCGACGGGAATTTTTATGAACGCGGGTAAATAGCTAATCCACCCTCGAGGGAAAAGACGCGTAAGGAGCGAACGCAAGACCCTAATATTCCACGGGGGGCCGCCATATCCTTGCCAATGGCTGTCTATTACCACCACACACGAGCGCCCTCTCTCCCACAGGTATTCCCCCTTTTTCGGAGCAGGCTGAGAGAACCATCTCGTGCTAAGACGTCCGCGAGCGATGAGACGGGTTTGTTGAAAACGCCGTCCCCCGCGCGGCGCGGCGGTCGAGCCACGCCGACTTGGCCGGGGAAGGAGGACACATCGGGAAAGAAAGAGGAAACGAGAAGAAAGGAAAAAAAAAGAAAAGGGGGGGGTTTAGGCCGAGGGAGGGAAGGGCTGGGGGCCGTTGCGGCAGCAGGAGCCGCCCGTGGGTCGGCACCTGCTGGTCTCGACGGGGTCGCACTGGCCGCCGCCGCAGTAGACGACGGGGGTGCCGAGGTTGCCGTCGGTCGTGCACGTGTACGTGTAGTCGGAGCGGTAGCTCGGCCCGGCCCGGAGCCCGTTGGCCTGCAAGATCCGGTCCATGAGGCCGTCGTTGACCTGCTCGATGGGCTCGCCCGCGTACTTGCGCGAATCTGCCCGAACAAAAACCCCGCCACCGTGTCAGTGTTTTTTTCTGGTTGTTTTTCTTTTCTGAGGTGGAAGAGGAGAGGGACGGGGCGAGGGGGGGGTGTTTAGAAAATGAAAAGGTTGCACGCACCCAGGTTCTGGAGCTCGTAGCCGCAGTAGGTACGGCCTGCCGTGCAGTTGACGGCCGTGGCGGTGCCCGAGAGCATGGTCAGGGCGGTCACGGCGAGGGTGGTGAACTGGACCATTGCGACAGTTGGGTCAAGGTTTAGTTGTTGAGGCAGGGGATTTGGGATGGTGGTTTGCTGGAAAGCGGGCTTGCTGGCTGCGTGTTGATCTCTTGAATAATAACCTTCCCAAAGGGAGATTTCACATCTTCTTATACTATTTTTCTTTCCACACTTCTTGCCCCCTTTTCCGGTTTTGGCCTCTTCGATTCCTCTTGTTTCTTGCTGGGGGTGGGAAGCCCGGCCGTGGTCGTCCTACCCTTCTGCCGGGGCGTCAGATCAGGCGACCATCATTACCTCAGGTCACATTGCGTGCCGAGTTTGTGAAAATTCCATCATGAGGTGAGAAAAGTGCTCACGGTGTGCGGGGCTACGGCCGCCACTATCACGGTCGAGTTGGTGATGGGTATGCCGAGTTTCAGGGTCTTTTTCTGGTTTGTATCACCACCGCCGTCAAGGTAACAAATAAGAAGCTCCGGGTCTTCCACTAGAAGTTTCGTCCTTCGCCATCATGATTAGGTGGCTGGATTCCAGTGAGAGGCCACCTTCTGGTTGGTGTGGTAGGAGGCGAACGATTGTGCCTACACCACACGATCTGGGCGGGCGAGCTCCAGGGGCTTATGTGAGCCAACATGGCGCAGTCTGGCGAGGAACGGATTCCTACTGTTGGCATTACTCTCACGATATCGTGTCTAGCTGGGCATTGGTAATGTTGCCATCCTTTTACGAGGTGTTGTAATCGTGAGATCTAGTGGTTGCCGTTACGTACCCGGGAATCCCAATCTCACGGAAAGAAAAGAACAAACCCTGCCAAAAACGTCGAAAAGATAAAACCTTGTGTTACCCACCAGAAAAGAAGTAGGTTGCGAGATGCCTACACCAAAGGCGCACCCACTTGGAAACGGAAGCTTCAGCTCGGTACGTCACTACTTCAACAACATTCGCAAACCTATGATACGGCTTGCGGCATCTGAGACCCAGCCCTATCATGATTGTCTCCACTCTCCCGCGATTTCGCCTATGCAGTGTCCATGTCGTTCCGTCTCCCGCCCTCGGAAGCGAGGCAGCCCAGGTTCTCGGGAAGTTTTTGCTTTCCGCAGGCCCCCAGATGATTCCAACCCCTAGGGTTGACAAATCACAGGGGTCTTTGCGAATCGGGTAGGTCATACGGCGCGCACCCTCGGACCGGAGATCCTGAATTCAGAGACCCCCCACACCCAGCACGGCGACGCTTCGAGATCCAGGGCTGCGCCGGTATTTACAAGGGGCAGGGGGGTTGGTAGCGGAAGCCTCGTGTTTCCCAAGAAGATTCCTTGGATCGGACGCCGCGTGAAGGGAGCTCTTTCCGAATCCGGCAGAAGAACCCCGTCATATCAGAATCCTGCGAGACGGGTATAGGGGCCCAGCGCCACTCCCCGATTCGCCCCCCGGAGGGAAGGGTTTTTCGTGGTGTTTCGGCACAAAAGCCACAGCTCCAGCCAGTAAGCTGACGCGGAGACACCGTTGGACACGCGGCAGAAAGGAAGGGTGGTGAGAGTAGGTACCTCTCGGTAACGCATCCAACCCATGTCATGTCGCCTCGCGGGTCCTCGGAGAGCGAGGGTATGCGAGGGCAGCATCGGAGACTCGTTGATGAGCCCAAAGGGTTCACACTGTTCGATGGGCTCCTTTCTCGCTGGGGACGCGAGCTGTGGCGCCTTGCATCTGGAGACTTTTCAGCGCATGGGGAAATAGATGGTGCCGACCTGACATAGACGCCCCAGGCCGATGGTATGCGGCTTACGTAAATTTTATCTGACAGCGTCGACCTCCCTTATTTGGGCAGTTTAATGGCCCAAACGGGAAAGCCGTAGGGCATCACGTTGGCCTATCGTCCTTTGGGCCTGGCGAACCGAGTTGAAACCCCTCGTCGCCAGCGCCACGGTAGGACAAGCTCGGGGTATGCGCCCGTCGTCCCGATCCTCTCCCCGCAAGCCGTGGATCTCAAGCTCCTTTCCCTATTGCCTGCATTGGGGGCGCATCATGGTTGACACCACGCTGACTCTGCTGAGGCCGCTACGTTGAGGCATGATTGTGTATTGTTGGCACTGAGAGGAAAGCCGAGACCGGTGTGCGAGCCCACAAACGATGGGATGGATTCGTGCTAGAAAACAGTCCAGAGTCCCTAAAATCGAGGCCAAGTCCAAGTAGCTTTTTGGGGTCTTGACGGAACTTATTGTCGACGATGGGAGACGTCCACCTTAGGTCCATAACGGGGTTAGTAATTGGCCTTGCCCCGGGGTGGCTTCGCTGTTCCTTTTGATAACACAGGTTTCTGCGGTTTAATGCTGTTATTTATCCTATGCTGATACCCCATGCTGTGGTCATTGCCCCTCATCTCCTCAGATTTCGCCGGAAACAAAAAAGTAGCCGTTTCCGTTCCAAGGCAATATCCATAGTTCAAAATGCTTTTCTTGCATTTCTAAAGCGCCACCTAAGCTTTCGACGAGTTTCTATGCATGTACCGCCAATAAGCCCTTTAAGAGATAAGAAGCCAAATTATGTAGCCTTGTCTGCCCCGAGATCAGGGATCCTCCTTAAGATACGGCAAAAGAGTCTGACGCGACCCTTAGTAAACCCGTCTTATCAACTTAGGTCTTTCCTCTTCCCTTTTTGGAAATAGGAGCCATAGAACTTAACAACAATTCTCGGCCACATCGACGAAAGATGCCCCAGGGTCTAAAAAGGGCCCCAGCGTTGTTCGAACGACTTAGTGTAATATGTGCGGAACACTGTGATTTATGGACTTACGCACCGTTTCAAAGGCTCGGTTCGCGACGCCCGCTACAACACAGGAGACGCATGGAAGGACCAACCAAAACATCCCCTACCTCCCGTAGAAGTGCCTCAGAGGTGCTGCCCGTGACAAAATCTTACAGTAGGCGAATGGGTATCATGGGCCGCGGCGGGTCTTTCGGGGCATCTGGACGAACTCGGCCACGGGAGCCGAAAGAGATGAGAAGGTAAAGACCAGGGCTTGTTTCGCGTAGAGGGGTCAAATTCGGGCTTTTGTGCAACAGTATTGGCATTTCCACGAAGCATATATTGTTCACGCCGCCCAGGGTAACATTTGCAAAGGGAACTTGGTGCCACCGTCGAACGGGGGAAAGGGCGAGCAGGGCCCCCAACGGCGGCGTCCCAACCGAAGAAATGAAACTTGGGAGGTGAATTTTGAGTCGGTAAATGAACCCTGGGTTCCATTCCCGCGGTTTGTTAGTATGGTCGAAGGACCAGAACAGTATACTAGAAGATCCGCTGAGAAAGCCCGCGGACATTTTCTGAGTTGAGAGCACGACGCACGTCCGACATTGATGTTATCACTTGCCAATAAAATCTTTCGCAAACATATATCATGCAGTTCAAGCATCCATATCAAGGTGGTAAAGCTTAGACGACAACCCACAACTAAGAGGTGCCCTTCCAAACCCGGTAGTAACTTCATAGCCAACTACATTTCCGGTTGTGGGGTGTGGCATGTCCCTCCCATGCGGTTAGATACTGGTAGGTGCTCAACACATGTCCTTTTCCTCGACCCGGCCTCCCCAGCCACGGCGAGGCCGTCGACGCCCTCCGCGGCCCCTACGGCCCGTGCGAGGGCCCTCTTGGCGCTATACGTCCCCATGACGCCCTCGCTATCTCCGCCGCACGATTGCTAATCTTCACTGTCCAACGCCACCAAGATCAAGTATGCACCAGGGCGAACCAAACCAGGGCGAACTAGTTATAGTGTTCATTACGGGCTTGTTTCAGTAACCTACGACCAGCGTCGACAGCCATCTGTTTCAATCGTTTGGCCGAGTTGGATGAATCTGGGTATGAACCAATCCTCGGTTGGCAGGATGGATTTGCACCGAATTGGGAAGACCCCCCGAAACGTGGCAACGTCCAATTCGGTCATTTCCCGGCTCCCTAGTTGGAGGGGGGTTGTTCGTAGACCTCGCGTCGAGCTTTTTTGCTCTTTTTTTTTTTTCTTCCCCTTCTTCCCCTTCTTCCCTTCGCCCTCTTTGTAGGAGGAAGGCTCGCTTGTATTTCCCCATCTCTGGAGTGATATGGCCGCGGTGTTGCTTTAAAGAGGTTCGCGTCCAGACGCGACTCGCGGGTTGACCCGTCGCTGGGTAAATGCCACTGGCCGAGATAAAGAGTACAGTTCTCGTGATTCCACTTGAAATATATTCTTTCCTTTCCTTGTCTCTAGGAGGCGGGGAATGGAGCAGTCGGTGTCGAGGTTGCAAATGAGAAAAAAGGGCTCTGCGTTTTGCAGGACAGCATCAGTCGGGCTCGAACCCTCGACACGATCAAAGTGCGTAGGCTGTGCAGCGCACGGCAGGAAAGCAGAGTAGCCCGTAAAAGACTTGGTGGACAGAAGTCCAGTACTGTTGCGGACCGTCTCCGCCACTTGTTAGTTTCGAATGTCTCTATCACCTGAGGGGCGTCCTCCGTCACCCCAGCCTCTTGGCCGCCTAACCGTTGTTGGGCCGGGGTGGACGCGCCAGCCTTGAGGGACTTTATGTGCAGGCTACTCATTTCCATTGCGTACCGGCTCTATTGAATCGTCACTAGGACCGACTTATGATGCGTTCTCCCTTTTCGTCCAGCCTCCGGCAGCCGGGCCGCCCGCGCGCAGGCGCCGACGCGGCCAGGTTGGCAGCCCAAACCAGCGTATGCGGTGGGGAGGTCGGTAGAGATCACAGCCTCACGCATCACACGACGTTGGGGGAGGAACCCCGCCCGGGCGGGGCCCCCCTTCTCGTTTCTTGTTGATGGCCCGGGCCCCGGGAATTCTTCTCCGGGTACCTATCGCATCCTCTTTCCTCGCCCATGTCCGCCAACCCTCGCGCTAGGTAATCCCCGTGCGGTTTGGCCGCCAAGGCTCCCCTCTCCTGGACGGTCGGCCGGAGCGACGAGGCGCGCGCGCCCTCGGGAGGACCAGGGACGAAGGAGGTTCTGCCCCGGGCGGTTGCATCATAACCTGTTCCTGATTACGAAAGGGCGCAGCGCGTGGGACGGTTCGTACTTTCTGGTTTAATTACTCCTTAGGTAAGATTGATGCCATGGATGTACCCGCCTGCACTTGAAGCTCCCAAAAGGGAACCTGATGTGATGGCCGACCTTCGATCCGATGCGGCGGCGGTGTATGCTTGATTGCTGCTCGGCCGGGATCCAATGGCGATGACGCGATGACGCGGTGATGGGGGATGTCCCTGTTTACTTACTAAGGACGTCTACGTTTATTTAGCGCGTCGTTTACGAGGCGCCCAGTCAGTACGCAGTCCAACACGTATGTCTGCGACTCCCTGACAGGTCGGCCTCGTTGGGCCCTGTCCTCTCGCGTGCCCTGCGGGGACCGACCACGACCTTGAAATCAGATATACGATGCCCCCTAGCAAGGCAAAAAGCCATCGATACAGCGCTGGCCGAACCGCGCATCGAGTCTGCGCTAGACCCGACACGACCTAGCGTAATGAGGGGCAGTTCGGGATCCGTCAGCGGCATGGCCCAGTTGCTCCCGTCGATAAGAGTCTGCACTAGCGAGCCCCCCTGTCAAAACTAAGGTTGTTCGGCGCCCAACTCGACGATTTGCCTTGGATCTAGTCGGCCCCCAACTGGAGTCGAGAAAATCTCTGCAAAACGGAGGATACGTCAAAAAGTCACTTGCAGGTCCGCCTGGGGGTCGAACCCAGAATCTCCTGATGGATACTAGATCGTAGTCAGACGCCTTGCCATTGGGCCAACGGACCTGTTTGTTGCGAAAATCCTGAGATGCCATGATTTCCTTTTTCGTTGTGAAGTCGGATCGCTATTGAGAATTATATCCCATGCCCAGACTAAAGCAGCACACGCATCCAACCAACCACTGGTAGCCCTAGTTGAGCCCATATTAAACTGTTCTCGACCAGCCTTGTGCCTCCTGACCGCGTCGAAGTCCGCCTCCCTTCTCAAGCAGCGAGTGACTTCTGGGCTGAACAGCAATACTGTCACCCCCCCTCCCCCTTGGCACCGGATGCATGCGTATACCTAAAACAGTTGTGTATTATGCCCGCTCCCCAAGTGGCTAACTCGCTATTATATGCTGTGCAACAGTGCAAGCTAATGTTTGGGTATCGTCGCTAGTCCTTGTCATGTTCTCCTGCAGGCACTGGGCATCTGATCCCCCGCCCGCCTTACTATGTCCCTGCCGGCCTTGCTGTGTAAGCTTCCTGTTTTATCCCAACCAAAACTCCATGCAACCAAGGGCCCAATAAAAGTTATAGTGCAGCCCCGAGAACATCGTTCCCAGAAACGCTTTTGCAGTATCATCTCTCCCCGGCTCTTCCTCTCAGCGCAACTCGCTATAGCCCGGCAGCCCGGCCGGGTTTGGAACCGAAGGCCCCTCGATCGCCGCCGCCTGGACGGCCGTCTCGAAGCTCGGCGGTCCCACGCCCTCCACTGCCGGCTGCTGCGCGGGCTCGACTCCGATCTGCAGCGGCACCTTCACTTTGACCGTGAGCGTGCTGTTAGAGCCGCCCGGTGACACGCCCATAGCGAGCGACAGGATGTAGACTCGCGACGCCATGCAAGAATGGAACGTGGGGAGAAAGGCCTTGCAGTCCGCTGGCAGCTCGACGGGCACCCGAAGCGTCGTCGAATAGAAGAAAGGCGACGTTGGCGTCGGGGACGTTGCCTGCCGGGCCACGCCAGCCGTGTCGGGGCCCGAAGTTGCGCACTCTTCGCTCCCGTATCCCGAGTCGCGCCGCGACCGCGGGTGCAGCTCCCGCTTCCACTCAACGTCCTTCACTGCCATTTCCGGGAGGCTCAACGCTGCTTCGTATATGCCCCGGCCGTCAAGGCCGTGCGTCTTTACCCAGTTACCCAGGTTGAACATGAAGCCCGTACCACCGAGGCTGAAAAACGTCTGGACCTTGACTTTGGCCCCGACGTGCAGAATCTTGGGTGGCGGCGACTCCGTCGTCGATGGTCTGAAGCACAAGTCGAGCTTAACGTGCGTGGTGCTCGCCGTCCGGCCGTCGGCGCTGAGCATGACGGCGGCTGGTTGAGTGGCCTCGACCGTCAGCTCGCCCGATTTGGGCGAGAGGATGTTCTTCTTCATCGACTTGGACGCGGACATGACGTATTTTATGTCACGCTTAGTAAGGCGCAGAGGCGGTTGTTCGGGAAATGTGGGTAGGACATTGATCCGCTGCGATGTCTCCAGGAGGGCGACCATCTTCTTTGTTGCCGCACCCCTTCCGCTCTCGTCCTTTTCACAAGACACCCTTGCCCTGAGCGCGTAAGCCACTCTCGCCATGTCTGGCGCCATGTCGTCCTTCTCCCAGTGGCCAATGCTGGGCGGCAGGGCGCTGTGGTGCTCTTGCACATTGTCGTCGTAATATGCGTGCTTGCACAGGCCGTCCACCAGCTTTTCGGGAATGACAAAACTGAAGGGGACGGTGTAGGTTCGGTCTGCCTCGTACCGGCGAGGCACCGGGTACAAATCCTCGGCGATGGGCATGTGAAGGTCGAGGAAATAGCGCCTGACCGTCTGCGACCCCCGGGAACAATCAACACTCGTCTTGACGTAGCCTTGCAGCATAATCTGCAAACGGTCGAATTCCAGGTCCTTGGGGCCCGGGTTGACGATTGTGACGTGCCCGGCCACGATAGACTTGGACGTGTACACCTTGACCGCGTAGTGGTTGTCGATGTGAATGCTGATCTTGGCCTTGCTGCCCGTCATCTGGCGGCCAACGCCGGCCAACGTGCTCGCGATGCTATTGCTCGACGAGCTGGTAAACGAAGGCGGCGGCGTCATGGTGGAAATGGTTCCCCCAGAAATCGAGTGTGCGTCGTGGTGTAGTTGCGCCGGGAACGCCAAAGCCGGTGCGCCACTATGGGGGCCGAGGGCGGGGCGACGACCAGGCAGTGTATAAGCGTCTGTCTTGGGCGCGAGAACGCAATCCTATTGGTTCAGGGGCGGTATCGCGGGTCAGGGATCGCCAAGAGGAGCCGATTATGGAGCTCGCCACCTTTCTGCCTTGGAAGCCGAGCAGGTAAAGAACTGAAAAAGCAAAACGAAGAGCAGGTAAAAAAATGCGAAGAACGAGGATGCGAGAGAGGCCGGTAATGGTACGGTCGAGGGGATGGTGATGGGTTATGGTGGGAGGTGGGAGGCCCGGTCTTACTTATACGGGATGGGGGAGTTCGGGATCCCACAGCTGGCTTTCAAGATAGATCGGCCCGGTGTAATGGCTCTCCATGTATTTAATTGTGTGTGGGCGCGTGGCTGGCAGATGTGTGCCCTGTTCATCAGGGGAGTCGGGGCGACCGCCTCCACGCGCGGCGACTCCTGCCCGTCCGGGGAGGAGACTTGTTCTCCAGTTTACAGGTTTCCAGTGCTTTCTTCCCAAGCACTTCCCGGGGATGCATGTTTCGCTCCCCCATCGCGTCCCGGCAGCAAATGGCGCTGCGCTACGGGAGAGGGGGGGCGCTGTCTGGCTCATGTACCTGTATGAACCCTCTCCAATACCCAAACTGCTAGCTTTGACCACCCGCCCCGGCTGAGAAGAGCCCCATTTGCCCACCGGGTCACTTACCCTACCTAAGCGACTGACCTATAGTACCAAGGTACAAATAGGCGCTAGCCCAGGTGTGCCAGTCTCCGGTGTAGGGGATGCAACTACCTCTCTCGCGACTTTTCCGCCATGGTTACTGGTTCGGGAGCCTGGGGTGGATGTGTCGTCGGCGCCCTTTACGACGCCATCTCAACACGTGCGGCGGCGGCAGGCTGCATGCCTTTGCCGTCGATCGGCTGGCGTGATGCGATGAGGCCAGCACGCGAGAATGTGCGCGAATCAAGTGATGCCGCCGCCCTCCCACCCACTGCCGGAGCAAAGACAGGGCGCGCCCAGGCCCATACCCAGTGCAGATGGGTAATGTAAGCAAACTGGAGTGAAGGTAGGTATCGCGGTACCTCGTGTTTCTTTGCGCGTGGGCTTCGTACGTACGGTCATCATCGAAAAAAGTCCGAAGTGCACGACATGGATGACTTTCGGGTTGCCCCCCTTAAGCTTAGGGCGGCATGCATCCTCTGGCCCATCCCAGCCCGGAGACCCCAAGGGCCCCATTTTCATCGCCATCGCTGCTTGGCCAGCCGGTAGGGGTGGTTGCCGTGTTGGGTCGGCTGCTCGTCGTTGTTTGGCAGGCGCTGCCCGGGAGCGACCGGGGGGGTCGACGCCCGTGCTTTGAGGCCTGTTGTCTGTCAGCGTCTCCATCACGAAAAGCCCCTAGGACCCGAGACCACCGCAGCACCACCAAACACGCGGGCAACAGACTACAGTAGCCTGAGCCGTACCCCCCCCGGCTACCTACGTATAATATCTACCTTGATGGATCCCTAACACGGGCCTCGAACCACCATTGTGCCTTTACAACTGCCGTCCATCGTGCCACTCATTCCCTAACCCACCACATGCGCTTGCGATATCCTCATACGGAAGGGTCGCCTCCGAAAACCTGCCGCGTCAGGGATCACGACGATCTGCAGGGACGGCCGCCTCCCCAAGTGCCCGCTTGGAACATGGATATGAATCATCGATTTGATCATGTTGGCGCCAGGCTCTAAACACCTTCACAGCCTGGCCCAACCGCTAATGCTGCCCGAGAGGGGCCGATAACGGCTGGAACACAAAACTACAGCACCCGCCCGTCCGGGGGAGCTGGGAAGCCTCTGCTCGGGACCTGGAGTGCATGCACTGCACGGCCCTAGGCCGTTCTATTTCCCAAGGATGTACCTACCTTAATCGCTACCCGGCGCTTATGTACGGATCTGACTGACTAAAGACCACCGCTATCTCCGCCCGACGTCGGTCTTGATGAAGACCCCATGCCATCCGTCAGCCTGTCACCCGCAAGCCCGGCAGGTGTTCATTGCACACAACAACTACAACACGCCCCCAGCAGTCGAAGAAGGGGGGGGAAGCACCCTGCACCGTACTCGTCCTTCCATGGGCTCCATGAAATTGGTTGATCCCCTTGGTCTGCGTCAGCCGTATGCTGCTCACGCAGTCACGCAGCCGCGCAAGCTCTCCTCCCGCATATACCCTGGATGCTGGCTGCCGTATCGTGCGAGCGAGTGAGCCTCCGCCGAACTTCTTTACCCTTTCAGTGACGGACGCGCCTGCAACCTCAGTAGCGGTGGTTCCATTAACCCGCAGTGGCGGACATGATGCGGTACCCCGGCCCGGCCGCACTTCTCACGTAATAGAAATTGGGGGTGCGCATCGCCGCCCTCAGCGCTCGGTCCGAACTATGTCCATCCATTGCCATATGAGCCATCTCCCGGTTCTGGGCCCCGGAATTCCAACACGCAAGCCGCTCGCGTCTGACCCTCTTTTCCCATGTTGGGCTCGGTCTGGGTCGTGGCCTCCGTCGTGGGCGGCGTTCTAGACTTCGAGCCCCGTCTCCCGCCCCTCTCGAGGAAAAAAAAAGAAGCTTGGACAGGGCACGCAGGAACCGTCGGAGCAACATCTTGGCACATCGCCGGCCTAATGAGCTGAAAGCTCCCTTACCTGGGTATCCAGCCAGCAGTGCCCCCTAGGGGTCCATCCCCCCCCTCTCGCTTCGCCCCGTCCGTTCGCTTGCCGCTCTGTCCACCCCATGGGCTCCCTGGCGTGTCGGGTTACCTACATTATATGGAGGAATATCTGGGGCACCATGCTGTCTCCTGCCGCTGCAACCGAGGCGAGGTTTGTCACGTCTGCATGCATCGTGATGGAAGTTTCTTTACCGAGTTCATTATTGATCACGATAGCAACGCCACGTGTCGGATGGAGCAACATGACCGCAACCGTCCGCAGCCTTGGGGTACATTCCCATCCGGCCATTGCATCCGCAATCTAGCGGTCTAGGGCCCGAGCCTCGTGATGCTACTAATTAGGGCCTGAACTCAATATTACCATTCCGGGCCTTTGGGGAGCAGTTGAGGCTATCCCGATGTGCGAAAGCGGGTGGAGCCGAAATTTTTCTCCTCTTCGCCCAAGAGGGGTCCCACGAGATAAGCCGCGGCACCGGAAGATATCGTGGGGTCCGGAACCTGACACGTTTCCCGTGGTCATTCCTCGTGCCCCGTTCTCGTCTGCGCGCCAACATACGATTTCGGCCGGCGCCACTGCTCAATGCCACGAGATGTACAGCATGATGCCGGCACCCACGGCAATAGCAGCAAACTGCACCAGCGTCTTGCGCAGCTCGGCCGACTTGTTCGGTCCCGTTTCGAGGAGCTCGGGGATCACGGCCACAGTGCCCACGTACAGGAAGGTGCCGGCTGTGAAGGGGAGTAGCATGTCACCCCAGCTCAGCGATGTCCCCCACAGTCCCTCACGCATGCCCAAGGCGCCTTCGCCCGAGTGACTGCCGCCGAACTCCTGGACGGCGATGCCAATCAAAGTGCCCAGCAGAGCACCCAGGGCCGTGACGAACTGCGCGCCCATGGCAGCGCGCTTCGAGAAGCCCGACTGGATGAGGAGAGCGAAGTCGCCCACCTCGTGTGGGATCTCGTGAAAGAAGACGGCGACAGTGGTCGTGGCCCCGATAGTTGGCGACGCGTAGAATGACGCCGACATAGCGAGGCCGTCGGTGATGTTGTGCGTGAAATCGGCACTGCATCTCGGTTAGCACTGGTGTCACAGGTACCCAAGGGCAAGTCGAATGGTGCTGTTGCATACATGAGGTTCAGGTAACCCCCGAGCTTGACACTGGGGTTGATTTCCTTCTCGGCCGGGACCTCCGACTTGGTTGCGGCCTTGGACTTCTTCCTTGACTTGAGTCCCCCCTTGGACGAGTCAAGCGCAGTGGAGGAGGCGGCATCGGGCGCGTCCACATGGGCATGCCCGGCGTGACTGTGCTCGTGGCCAGCGCCTCCGGTGGCAATGCGTAAGCCCTTGTCCATGGCGACGAAGGTCATGAAGCCGACCATGATGGCGACCCCCAGCAACAGGTTACGATTCGGCTCCACCATGACGAAGCGGACGCGATCCGGCTCGTCCTCGCCCAGGAAAATCTCCGGCAGGAGGTGGAACAGGGTATCGCCCATCAATCCTCCGACGGCGAAGGCAACCATGACGGACAAGGAGGATGGGTCGATGTTGGGGGGGCACAGGGCCAGGAGGAAGTTGGGAGGGCCGGAGATGTACAAGGTCGCGAGCAAGGCGTTAACGGCCGGGCTTCCGGGGAACAGAACGGCGAAGATGCGCGAGACGACGGACGACGTGCCCTGGGAGGCGGCGAGCTTCTCGGCATTGAGTTCGGCGACGACGGGGCATAGCTTCAAGAGGGGGTTAGAGGCCGGGGCGCGTAAAGAGTGTGTGCCCGACGCTCACCTGGAGCTTCTCGTCCAGCTCTTCGAGACTCAACGCGCTGGTGGTGGCGCCCCCGGGGGAGGTCGATGCTTTGGACGCATGGACGGATACGATGGCGAGCGCGATAAGGAGCAGCAGCGCCCACCCTTTCGTACGCCGGACCGCCATGGCGTTTATGTGTGCGTGCGTATGCTGAGCCGACGGCTTGGACGACACAATGGTGAGTGCAATTGGGAATTCAAGGCGTTCAGGTCGCACGTTGCTGACGAGAGGTGCCCCGAAGTGGCGGCCATGTTGTAGCTGACTTATCTGGCCCGTGTCAATCCGGCCCCGCCCCAGTGCCGCTCAGCGGAGAGCTTTTGGCCTCCCCTCTCCCTTTTAGCGCCAATCCGATTCCGCTTCAAGGGTCGGAGAGCTAACAACCTGCCCATTCTACACAGTGTGTGTGCTTGCTATGTATATACTCCCTGCCGAGAATCTATGACCTCGGGAGATACGGGCTTATCGATAAGTCCTCCCGAAAGTGACGGGTTACTTTGCGCGATGCAACGCGTCAGTTCTGGAGACCTGCAGAGACGAGGGGGCTTCGACAGGGTAACACCGGATCCGTCCACGATAGGCGAGCCTCTAGGCGATAGCCAGGGACGATGTAACGACGTGCACAAGCTGCCCCGAAGCTTCCTTGGCCCTATCGCGAGGGCCCTCACTGCATCTACCGCCCCTCGCCCCCTCGCCCCCTTCCCAGCGCCGATCCCGCATTCGCCGCCGGACGACTCCGGCTTCGTTCGGCACCGAAGAACGGACCGTCCGATACGCCCCAGGAGATGACGGGGAGGCGCTCTGGCTCGCATCTCTGCAGATGCCAGAGCATTCTGTCATGAAATCAAGCCACATACCCCTTCTACCGAGTGTGGGATATACCGGACACCAGAACAAACTATATGTATGTTAGAATCATGGCATGCTTCGCCTTTTACTCTTCCCCACAACGTCGTTCTAATACACCACCCAAACCGTCAGCAAGGCAATACCTGACAGGCAGCCCTACAGGATCTAGCGCCTGATCCCGTGTAAAGCAGCAGTATCTGGTACCTTGCTCCGAAGAGAGACGTGACCGAGTTTTCTCGCGTGGCCCCGGCGCCGGCACAATAGGCAGCGCCGCCACGAACCGCGAGGCCACCCTCAACCGGCTACTACCTGAACGGCGGGAAATGGAGAGCGAACGGGCCAGGAGGATGACCTCGTTAGTAACACAGTCCCGAGTGGTGAATGCGAAGACGAGGGCGCCGGGTAATCGACAGCCCAGGCATTATCGTGGCCTGTTCCCCCCGTGTAGGCCACCGCATACGCGGGACGTGAAACCAAGACTGGCGAGTAAAAGCGGTTCCCGGCAAGGAGCTGGTCGGGAGTAACTTATTCGCCCTCCTCCCGCAACGCAGAGTACATGCCGGCTACGTAGGACATTCATGAGACCCGCGCGCTCAGACACGCAATCATAAGGATCTCACCGGGGCGAGGGTAAAAATAGGCCCGTTTTCGGACGTCGGGCATCCGGGGCGCGCGGAACCAAGACGGCCCACGACGGAGAGCGTCGCATTCGCGGGCGGAAACCAACGGGAAGGCCCGGGTGCGGATGCGACTGGCCACGCCCGCGGCCGTGGGCCTGTCTCCTCGCCAAATGCAACGAGAGAAAGGGAGGGAACTGCGGTGCCGTTCTTTCGTGCTGTCTTGTCTGTTCTGCGCTACCTACACGCTGCAACGCCCACCCTCGACGTGGTATATTCATGTTAGCCCACCGACGTCCAGCCTTTGCCTCTTCTCCCATCAGTCTTGGTTATTATCATCGCAGGTTTGGCCGAGAACCCCATGTCTCTCTAAGACCGGTCCAACAAGATGATTTGCTAAGCATCGCAGCGTTCTCCTTGGGTTGTACACAGTGAGGGCTCCGTTTCCGGCTGGGTGCTTTAACACGTCGCCGAGGACCATGCCGGCCCTCCCCAAAGAGATGAAAAATCCTCCGAGCTAAACGTATTACGAGATCCCCGCTTCGTTTCCAATCCTACACAGCCAAGTAGTAGGGGCTGAAGCCCAGTCAGAGGGAGAAACGGCAGAGGAAGGAACGACAGAGGGAGTAACCGTAAGGCAGCAGAAGAATAATACATAAGAGTAATCAGAATGCCGCGAGAGTAGGTTAGAATGAGGTGGTATCTCATGGGATTGACATGTCCGACCAGTTTTCACCACTGTGATGACTCTCTTTCGCTGAGCAGAGCACTGCTCTGTCCCTGCCGCACACACACGCGCACGCACAATCGGTGTCTTTTGGCAACGGAAATTCCACTGGCTGATTTGATCATTCCTGAGTATTGGAAGCTATTCACAAGCTCGCATACTCGGCACTGCTCAGGGGAAGAAGAACGCTCTGTCATTAAAAACAATTCGGCCGTCAAGATCTTTCGTGCCCATGTTTCAGCTTCTTGCCGGCATCGCGCGAAAGCCGTCAACACCAGACATAATCTAACAATAAACACTAGATCGTAAAGGTCTGTGAGGCGAGGGTTGAGACTGCCGTCCAGGGTCCATGGGTGACATTGCTTCGGAGGGTGCAAAAGTGGTATCGAGAAGAGGGGGAGGGGTAGCAGAAGCAAAATATGTAAATGAAGCAAGTACCAAGGACCTTTCTATTATCAGGTTCTTATCAAAGTGAAGCGGGGCGCAACTGCCAGTTGGCGGGCTTCTCCCTCGCTTCTCTATACAACGCTGTGCGCAGGATAGACTATACAGGTCAGTAAAGGGATCGACGGTACCGGGGACCAAGAGACTTACACCAAGCGCAGACGGCAATGATTATGTACAGACATATAAGTAGCACGCCCTCGAGCCAATGGCTCTCGCCGTCTCCTATCAGGTAGTTGACCAAGAGGACCGAGACGAAGAGCACGACGATTTGGAACGTGTCGAAAGCCAGGTTCATGTTGTCCAAGCCCATGCCCCAGCCGATGATTACGAGCAGCGGAATCAGGAACAGCGAGACCTGCATCGAAGAGCCGACGGCAACACCGATGGCCAGATCCATTTTGTCCTTGACGGCAACGGTGACGGCGGTGGCGTGCTCGGCGGCGTTTCCGACAATAGGCAGGAGAATAAGGCCGACAAATTCCTCGGAAACGTGGCCGTCGTTCGTAATGGCCGAGATACCGTCAACCATGAACTCGGCGCAGAAGGCAATCAGAACAGTGGAAACGGTAAGAGTGGCGACGGCAACCCAGAATTGCAGCTGAGGATCCTCCTCCTCCTCCTCCTCCTCGTCCTCATGGCCGTTGTTCGCCTTCACCAACCGCGAGGTGCCGCTTTCGTCTTTCATGTCGCCCTGGGTGGCCTTGGCCGCCACAAGGGCAGCGCCGGTGATGGCACCGCCGACTCCCGGCGCGGCTACGGACTTGGCCGTGGCGTTGTAGGTGGCCGTCTTCTCCGAAGTCTCGTTGAAGATTTCCGCGTGCGTCTTCAGCTGGAAGTAGAGGTAGCAGCAGTAGACGAAGAGCAAAATCACACTGACTCCGCGGGAAATGGCGGCAATATCCTGTTCGCCCTCCACGACATTCTGCGTTTTCGGATCGTCGACATTGTTCTTGAAAATGGTCGGGATGATGTTGCTTGCGACGGCCAAGGCCAGCAGACTGGCAGCCGTCTGGGCGACAACCTGATTGAAGCTCTGCTTGGGCCGGTTGAAGCCGCCAAAGAAGAAGCACATGCCGAGAACGAGAAGCAAATTGGACAAGATGCTGCCAATCAGTGACGTTTGCACCACGACGATCTCGTCCTTGATCAAGGCAATGATGGCGACAATCAGTTCCACGGCGTTTCCAAAAGTGGCATTGATCAGACCTCCCAGCGTCTCGCCCGTACGGAGGGCAATCTCTTCCGTGGCGAATCCGAGCATGGCGGCGAGAGGAATAATGGCGACGAAGTTGACGGTGAAGACGACACGGCCGTCCAGGCCGGCATAGTTGACAGCAAAGCCGGCGGGTACGGCCAACAACAAGATGTTGATCCAGGAGTTGAGAACAGTACGCTGGAGCTGGTTGGCCACCGTGAAAGGCTCTTTCGGGTGGACGTGCCTGAACAGGGCGTTCTTCTTCTCCTCTTTCGACTTCTTGCGCTCGAGCTCGCCGCCGTCAGCCGCATTGCTGCCGTCGCCAGCGCTGGTGGGCTTGCGGTTCCTCATGACATTACCGTTTGCATCATTGGTACCGGGTTGAGCCGAAGAGTGTGAATCGAACTGGACCTGACGGGGCGACCCCTGCAGAGCATTGTCGTGATTGGCCTCCTTGTCATCGGGGAGCGGCGTCGACAGACGGTCGGGGGCAGTGCTGCGCTGCGTGATAGGGCTCATGTCCTCGAAGTCAGGGTCCCGATGGCGCTGGCCGGCCTCGACGTCGCCAGCGGTGCTCCTCCTATTAACCTTGGCATTCGCATCGTGGTCGATAATGCGGAAAGGATTCCATACGGACGTGCCCGAGGAATCGGTGCGGCCCAGCTTACGGGCCTGACCCTTGAGCTTGATGAGGTTGAGGGCTGCGTTCTTGGGGTCAGTCTCGTGCGACGCATAGAAACCGGCGTGTTCTGCGTAGGGCCGTGGCGGCATTGAGTGCCGGTAGTGTGACATGGCGGCGGTTGGGTAAAAGCGCCGTTTGGGGTGCGAAGGCGAGTGGAGGGATTAAATAAAAGAAACACGACCCGAAAAGAAAGCAGGGAACGGCCAGGGTCCAATGATGGGAACGGATGGGAAGCGACAGCAAGCCCTGCCTCTTTCTCTCTCTGTCTCTCTCTCTGTGGCAGTGGACCGTCTGGAGGAACGAGATGGTACTTGAGCCCGCGTCCGCTTGGTCCTCGAAAGCTAACGTGCAGACGGCCAACCGGAAGAGGACATGCGGGTGCCTGACTCAGAGCACTGGCTGACGGCGACGACCAAAGCAATGACGACAACGGCGGGCGGGAAAAGGCACTACTATAAGGCGGCGGCCGACGACGAAGGGGAGGAACTCGCGTGGGTTGTTGGTTGAGAGACGGACTGAGAAACCCCCGTGGACCAGGAGAGACCGGGAGCAAACGGGCCAACAAGACAGCATAAGGACAGGAAGTCGGGCAATAACAGGGCAAAATTGACGTTAAAGGGAGTGGGTGACGGGACGGACGACGCTGTGGCTCAACACGGTGCATGGGCTGGTCAGGGTGGCATTGGTCGCGGGCGTAGAGGCCGAGGACCGCCTGCGGTTTCGCCAAAGTGCCCACCGGCGACAAAAGGGTGGAGAGAGGGAGCGGAGCAGACCCAAACAGGCCATTCCTGGGCTGAGATGATCACTCAACCCGGGCGGTCCCTTGGCGCCAACAAGGGGGATCCTCGGCGCGGCGCCAGGATGTCCATCCACTCTTGGCCCTGCATATGCCGCAAAAGCTTGGCCCCGGGCGACCAGGGGGGGAAAGGAAGGAAGGGGAAGGGAAGGAAAAACAACAGGACAACGAAGCTAGGAGACGATGACACCGAGGCACTTACAGGGAACGTGGACGTGATGGGCGTCCATGACGGGCAACCGAGCGATCAATTGAGGCTCGCTCGTGATGGCGGTCGGCGTATCGTTTGCGTGGCGTGGCGTAGCGTTCTTGTGTATGCCCGTGAGTAGAGTGACCAGATCGGGCAAGCGAGTTCGGGGCGGAGTTTTCGGTTGGCCGCACACACGCAAGGAACGGGCGGGTGTTTTTTACGATAGCGATTGCGTGTGGCTGCGCGCGCACGCGGGGAGGTGGGCGTGGCTTGCTTGGGGGTCTGGACCAACAAGCGGAGGTTCGTCCGGAAGATCGATCTCGGCGAGCGATGGGACGGGGGGGGAGGTGTCGACGTAGTCGTAGAGGCGTGGGTGTCAAAAGTCGGCGCGTGGTAGGCTTGCCGTTGTTGCCGTTTGCCCGAGATGTCCTGGCTGGGACGAATTACGGGCTGGGTGGTAGACGGGACGGGTTACCAAACGGGAGGAGAATGGGTCAAACACGGACGATGAGTCCCGCGATGTGGGATGTTGTCAAGAAGATGGAAAGAGGAAATCCGTTCGCCTTTTTGCCGAGTCGACTTTCTTTTGCGTTACCGCGAAGGCAAACGAACAGAGAGGTGAGGAACGAGAGCGCGACAGGTGGACGGGACGCTTTGCCTCCGGATGCACCTATAGTTGAGACGGGCTGCACACTTCAAGCGCCCCCTTTCGTAAGCCTACGCTGTGCTGTCGGTCGACTGGGGTCGCCGGGCGATTGGTCGGTGGCAGTGTCGACAATGGGGGGGCCCGTAGCGGGTAAACAACTCGAGTGGGTGTCAGACGGATTAGATGGGGACGGATTGGGTCCCGTAGGCTGATGGGCACCGTGGCGGGAGTTCAGCACGCGTGCGCGGCAGCGACGAGATGGAGGGAAGTAGGCAGAGAACTCATCGACGAGGGCAGAGCTGGCGGAGCGAGGTCGTTTCCATATGAACCATTCCAACGGCATCCATGCCCTCGTATGTGCGATGTCCCTGTTTGCAGCAATGCGCGCGCGAAGGGGGCAGAGAGAGCGAGGGAGAGGGAGCGAACAAAGGGGTCTCTCCCGATGCGCAGAGTCACGGACGACCAATGACATCCAGGATGATACGCAAAGAGCCATTCCTGCGGGCTGTACCCCGGGGCTCATTTCACGTACGGGGCCAGCAACCCACTTGAGCAAGCCTCCTGAGCCAGCCAATGCCTGTCGTCCCCAGTGGACACGGGGAATATGCTGTCGATACTGATCTAGAATATCCACTGCGGCGCGAGGGTTGCAAAGCGCACAGCGACTCTGCTCCCGCAGGCGGCCTCTCTGCAACTCTCGGTCGTCACCCATTAGGTACCTACAGATGTGGCTGGGAGGAGGAGAAGCCGTCAACAGATGTACCATGCCCGTCTGCACACACACACACCCCCGTCGATGACCGGTTGGGTGACCGCCAACGGATATGTACGGCTACCACTGCTTCTTCACCGCAAAGGGAATCCAAAGCTTTTCCACCTCACAGCGACGGGAATGGAGTGTGCTGCGTCACCAAGCGAACCAAACCGCTCTCCCCGTCGGCCCTAGCTGACCGATACATCTACTAGTCATCATCGTGTCACCGACTTGGCTTCCCGGCTTCCCAGCTGTGCGGCGCAGCATGACGTATTGACGCCTCCCCCCCCTCATCTGCGCACTTAGTTCCTCGCTACTGCAGCTACATTTCCCAAAAGTGCCGAACTCTCTACCTAGAAACGTTCCCCGGCCGCCACTGACGTCCGGGCAGGGAAGACACAAATGCAGACCGATCATTCTTCCCAACGGCCACAACGGAGGGGCCGGGCAGGGGAAAAACGAGAAACAAACAAGCTTTCTCGGCCGACCGATCGGCCAAGTCGTTCAAGCAGAAAGGTTGGCACCGAATTTCAAGCCTTTCCATGCTAAAGCCCGGCTTGGCCTCTGACTTGGCTCAACGCCAAGTGTGGCCGGTCTCTCTTTGCCATGCGTCTCTAGGTCTTGGCTTCGCTTCTGCCTGTCTGTGTCTCCTCCCACTTCTTCCGGTTTTTTTACACCATCCCCTCCCCCTCTCTCTGTGCGCGGAGAATGGGCACGGGAGGGAGGGGAAGCGAGTCGATTGCTATGGACCACAGGTCTTTCCGGGGACAGCCGGAAAATGGGTGCAGCAGGTACACAGCGTGCGACAACAATTGGATTCCGAAAGCCCCAAAAGCCAAGGAGGCTTGGGGTAGCGCGCAATCGCTGCACCTAAAATCCACGAAGCGGGGCCCCACCGTATGCGGCCCAACGACATGCCAAAATCAGGCTGTCGTTTTCGTCGATACTGGCCCATGTCATTGGAGATGGAATGGGACTGCCGACCGACCGCAAAACACAGGCCGCGTCAGGAGGGAACGCGGACAATTCGTACACCCCCAGGCTGGGTGTAGAGGCTGACCGGCTCCCCGGGCTCCCAGTACATCATCCCGTGTTGACGAGTCGCCAGCGTCGCTACACGTATGATGGCATCCACGGATGCCGTCGGAGTAAGGATGGGCGAGGATGGGATGGCAGCTTTACACGCAGTCGTGCATCGCATGCAATGTCGCACCAATCAGCCACCCCTTCTCGGAGTCGGCCTATACCGGCACGATACACGAAAGGCACTTCAATAAACCCGGGGGCTGAGCCCAAACCTTGGCAAGTTTAACTACTAAATTACTAACCTATCGATGGGGTGTAATGACACAGGCACCCCCACGCCTCACTGTTAAACAGGGAATAACGAGCCCTGTACGTTGCGGTCAGCCACCGCCGCTCCATGCTCGCCATTCCCATCCATGAATACTCATTCGCCCATGGCCCTCGTCTCGCATTCGTACAGGAAGACTGCAACCACGTGTCCCGTGTACGTACGGGCTCACGTCAGCTCGCCATTCCAGCTCGCCGCAGGCGTTCCACGCCGCGCAAGCAAAACAATACCCGACGCCCTGTTGGCCACTTCCCATTCTCCATCGTGCCAAGGCAGCACCGGGTTGCCGAGTTGCCTCGGCCGGCTCAGTGGTGCTGGTGCGTGTGCTGATGCTGGATACTGCCGCGCCGCAACATGAGCGAGCCGGGCAAATGCGGCGTGCCGACACGGAAACTGCTGCTTAGATCACCTCGGTCGCGCACATTGAGCACGCCCGGTGGCAGCCCGAAGTCGGGAATCGCCGCGTCTGCGACGGCCCCGGGGTCCGCCGTTGTGGCCCCAAGCCCGGGCGTGCTGTTGACCGCCCCCACCTCCAGCGTCTCCTTATAAAAGGCCTCCAGGCCCTCTTCGTTCGAGCAAAACGCCTCGAGTGCCTCCTTCAGTACCTCAGGATCGCCCGTCGTCGCCGGCGCCATGGCTGGTCGCCCAGCCATTGATCCCAGCCGCGGTGACGCCGCCACCGGCGCCTCCCGCCCCGGCCCGGGGGACGCGAACAGTACCGGACGGAACAGGGGACTCGCCATCGATATGGACTCCATGCCGTTGCCATTGTATGAGCTTGGGTTCATCAAGCGCGTTATGCGCTCGTTCGGCATCGGCTCGGTACGCTGCGGCCCTTGCTGGAAAGCCGCCGCACGGTTGCTATACAGACGGTTGGCCAGGAGCAGGAAATCCCCGTCGTCCGTGATCTCGACCAAGGTGAGGCCTGATCGATGGATGTACTGCGTATATCTGAAGTCCGGTTTGCCCCACGAGTAAGTGACATCCACGTTGCTGGGGAAGCTGGAAGCCGCTTCCATGTCGAGAACAAAGTCAAACTTGCGCAACAACGCCTTCTGGTAGTAGTGCTTCCCTGGCTGTGACTGTGGCGCGAATGAGTTGGGGTCGTAGTACGTGACGGGGCGCTTGCTCGGTGGCGGCAGCGCCAGCTTGATGAAGGCCGGCTTCCGGAAAGGGTTGACATCGGTGATTGTGCAACCTTCGGCGATGGGCACTTCAACGAGGCGCAGGCCATGCTGCGCCGCTGTGGCCGCCCAACCCTTCACTGCGTCCTCAATCAGCTTTGCCGTGACATTCATCCAGTCAATGCGAATGTGGTAACAGTTGTCCGGGTTATGCAGCCGGTCGTAGTGGAGATTGACGCGTTCCGGCCGGTATGACTTCTTGCGGTGATCAACGTCGTACTTCATCATCTTGCTGAGGGTTACTTTGGGCCGCCGGCCACCTGTCAATGACGCCGTGGGTGTTGTAGCCCCCGAGACGGGCGATGCCTCCTCGTGAATCGACGATGGCCGCGACATGACGTTTATTCCGGGACGAGGAGAATCGCGAGGAACTTGCTCCGACAGAGGCGTGCTTGGGATCGACATCAGCGCGTCCTTCTTCCGGATGTTCAGCCACCCTGGCGGGTGGGGTTTCGCGTACTCGCTAGTGATCTGGTAAAAGTACTGTCCGTCTCGGAAGGGATGGCGTTTTTCCACGTGCATAAACAGTCCACGGCTTCGGTCCTTCTTGGCATCTTTAGCCAAGTCCTTCCTCTCGTCCTTGGACTTGTCGTCATCGTTGGCCATCAGCGAGTTGCCCAACTCGACCGCTTCTTCCCGGCTTTCCAGATCCTCAAAGTTGTCCATGAGCCAAGTCGTCATGTCGGAGCCGATAAAGCAGTTGTAGTGGAGTCGGAGGTGCCACCGACGGTTTTGCATACGAATTCCACCGGCCTCGACGGGTTGTTGAATCGCTTCGGCCAGGGCCGAAATATTGAAGTTGGACTTGGAGAAGCGTTCCTTGTTGAAAACCAGCTGCCCCTTGCGGTGGCTAGCCTCGACGTTTTCGAACAGTGGAAGTGTTTCCAATTCAGCCGCAATGACGACTGAGGGATCTTCGGTCTTGTACACGATGTCCAGTGGGTTCGGGTCTCTCGATTTTCTGGCCCCTGCACTTTGGAACTGGTGCTCGGACGGTGGCAAGTAGCGGTGCTTCTGCCAGGTAAGAGCCAGACGCTTGATGCCCTCGAGGCGTATTTCTTCATCATTGTCGCCATTGGTGACTCTTGACGTCGAATACGGCTTGGAGCTCATAGGTATGAGGACAAAGCGTGCGCGCCAAAACCGAAGGTTCTCCGTCATCTCGTCGGTATGCCCGGCAAGATATGAGTCTATGTAGTTCCAATTCTTCTCGGGCTTTGGCGTCAGGATGTCGATCTCCCGGGACTCGTACCCTTCTTCAACGAAGGTTCGGATTGCCGGCTTGTACGGGGCATAAGGCTGATCGGGGTGACGAGACTCGGTTGGCTTCCTGACGAAGATGTTCACCTCAACCTCGGTGCCGTTAACACACGAAAGCTGATGGATCGTGTTTCCAATGCTCATAAACAGGCTCGTGCCATCTTCGACAATATGTTCTCGCGAGAAGACGTCTGCGACCTTGAGAAGCCTCTGCCCGAAGGCCTTGGCCACGCTTGGGCCTACGACAACCTGAAAGCCATGAGCGAACCGGGCGCTAATGAGCTCTCTCAAGAAGTCTTCTCTCGACGTGGCCTCCTCGCCCATGTCTTCGTCGACATTCTGCGCGATGTTGTATGGCTGGCGCTGAAACTCGGTATCAAATTGTGCCTTGGAGGGAAAGTACTCGGTCGTCAAAGGCACGGCAGCAGGTTGGGACAGCGATTTCCATTGCATGACCCTCATTTCGGAAGGCCTGGGGAACACGTGCTGCCACCTGCTATAGAGGATCGTATCGTTGACTTTGTTGATGTCTGGGTTGGATGGGTTCAGCAACACCAACCAGGGCGCCATAGCCGTAGTCGGCGAGAGGGTGGATGGGAGCTCCGGCAATGCCTCGGCTAGCAACTTGTTGATCCGTACTTTTTGGTTGTCGTCCTCCCGAAGAGCGTTCGAGCGCTTGACGTCGCGATCGTCATTGGGCCGCACGACCCGTCTTGACGCCATGGCCAGGACAGAGCTTGGTTCCATTACGGAGCCGGACTTGGCTTGGCTCGTCGCATCGCTGGAAGCAGATTTGATCAAGATCGGTTTGCTAGGCGTCCCCTGAACCAAGTCTTGGAGGTGATCCGAAAGATCCGATTTATTGCGATCAATGAGCCGCGTCATGCTGTCTTTCGGTGTAAGCCGAGGTGAGCTGATCTGTATCGCAGGATTGCTGGGTAGTGGGGTCATTCGCGGCGTCGACGGTGCCTTTTGCCCGGCCCCTACGGCATTAATGTGTTCGGCGCGTACTTCCGCGATGGCAGCTTTGGGTGCCGCAATGCCGAAGCCTTTCTGACCCAAGCTGATCTGCCGCATCAGTTTCGGCGTTTTAGCTGTTAGGTGTCTGGATGGCGCGCCACTTGCTGCCGAGTTACGACGGTTTGCGCTGCCCTCAGTCGGCGTCGATTCGCTCCGGCTAATAGTAGAGGCAAGGCTGGAAGGGAAGACGGCCGAGGGGGCCTCGCTCCTTCTATCACCTACGGACGTTCCCAGAAGGGACACATCCTCGGCCAGCTGCTTGCGTGCGGCTTCCTCGAGTTCACGAGCGGGCTTCGAAAGAGGCGGCGTACGGGAAGACGGTAGCTTCGCGCGACTCTCATCAAATGCTTGGAGGTCTTTCCACAGTGACGGCTCCCCGTGTTTAGTCATTCGTTCGGGAACAAACTTCTGAAAGCCATACACGGGTTCAAACAAACCATCCCAAGGCTTGCGACTGGATGCCGCGGGTCTGGGCTGCAGGGAGTTGTTCGACCTGTCCTTATGAGGGCCATATTTGGACACATTGGGGTATTTGGGATCCGTGTGGAGCGGGGGGGTTTCTATCTCGTTGGTCTCGAGTACGCTCCTCATCTGCAGGTCATACAGCCTGCATCGGATGGTGAACTCCTCCTCGTTCGAGTCCTTGTAGGTGTGCTGCGCCGCAAACAGGGTAATGCCGTGGTACGACAGAGCTTCCTCCGACTTCCCTGTCCAGTACGAGACATGAAGCCACTGGGGAAGGGCAAAGGCCCATTCGTCGGTTTGCAACCGTAGAGAAGCCAGGCGGCCCGAATCCTCTGTCAGCTTGGAGGGGGACATAGGGTCGGCCAGCGTGCTGTAACTGCCGACCAGAGGCGTCGGTTGCTTCGGGGTGCTGTCACGGCTTCGCACTGGCCTTGACTGAGCTTTCGTCCCAAGGTAGTGTGGATTGCGGTAGCGGAACAAGGGTACTGAATGGAGAGGGATCTTTGGAATGCAGATGAGGTCAATGCCAATGCCATTTCCTACGAGGGCCTCGGTGGTTCGCCGAAGGCTCTCGTAGTCGACCTCAAAAACACCCGTCCCTGGAGTGATGACTACGATGGATATACCGGTCCGCAGGAGATCCCGGTCGATATAGTCGTGGGCATACTGAGAGGCGGCCAAACTGATGGCTTCGAGGAAATTTCCGTACATGGCTAGTGACGATTCCGCCTTGATCCGACAGGAAGGGTCAGGCTTGGCCGTGTCGTCCTCGGCTACACTTGGGGCATCGTTCATCGCGTCCAGGTGGAAGAGGCTGATATCTTTGCGGAACACGTTGAATTCCCGCTTGAGCTGATGCAGGATGGTGGTCCACTCCCCGCTGGACATCTCACTCACAACGACGCGGTAGAAGTCCTTGTAGGGCCGCTTGTCGCCCGAGTTCTGGAAGCCAGTGTAGAAGTCGTTTTCAAGGGCATCGCTGGCGAGATCGGTGGTCAGACCGGTGTCGTACTCGACCCTCGCGAAGAGGACAATGCTCACGAGATGTTTTACTTGGAGCGACGCCCACTTTTTGAACAAGGCGGGCAGGAAGCCGTTGACGACCTTGTAGAAGAGGATCTCGCCAGACCCGTCCGAGTCGAAATCCCACATCTCGCGGGCCATCTGGATGAAGAGCACATAGCGGGCGGACTCGCTGCGGAAGATGGGGCGCGTGTTGTGGCCGAAGAAGGCCGACTGGACCTTGCGGCCTTCAACAAATACGGTCGTCACGGTGGCCTTGATTGTACCCATGAAGAAGACGACCTGCCCCTTGTAGACGGTACGGTCGGTCAAATCCGAGACGGCCAACCTCCACATGTCGGCTCGCGACAGATACATATCCTTGAAGGACAATTCCACATGCGAGGCCTCGGTGGCGGGCGCGTGTTCATCCACGGGGGAGAGCACAACCTGGGTTCCCTTCTTGAGGCCAAAAGCTTCGCCAATGTGCTTGGCCACGAACACCTCGACGCCGGGGTGGCGAGCACGCAGATCTTTGGGCATCTCTTTCACGACGAATATGTAGCGCCTGCCGACATGGCCGTCAAGGGCCTCGCTGGCTGCGGGGTTGCGATTCAGCGAGGACGTTCTGACGGAGCCGTAGTTGGATGCCGTGTTCCGATCCTGCTCGCCTCGGGCGGGCGCAATGGACATCAGGCTGCCGGGCTTGATGTCGTTGCCCAACAGGTCCAGGTTCAGCAGCACCTCGTCCCGGCTCACGATGAGCCCCTCGTTGATGGAGACGGTGCATGTGCGCTCAGCGACGCGCTTCGGCCGGTCGCGAATGGTGGAGTCGCTGGAGATGGTGTCGGGCGACCGAGGGGAGTCGAGCGAGGCCCTGTCGAAGCTCGTCTTGCTGAACTGGCGCAGGTGCGACGCCCATTGCGAGGGCCCGCGACGCAGGGCCGAGGGCGAGGCGGTGGCATTGCGCGACATTGGAACGAACAATTATCCCACATCCAAACCCGAGCCGACCATTCTCGTCATGATGCGATCGCCGCGAGTTGTTGAAGAAGGTCGCACGAACATCTAGGCACTAAGGTCGTGCCGCGTGGAGCCGAGGATGGGGATGTGCAAGTTACTAAAATCGAGTTGCATGCCCGCTGGGGGGGGGGGGGGGGGGTGGCTGCCAACCCAGGAGCTTATCGCCGCGATAAGCCGAAATGGGACCCTCAAGTGAATGCTTCCATGCCTGGTGGCCCATCTTTCTTCATATATACCTACCAGCAATGAAGGCATCCCTCCCCATCTCATTAGTCCATTTCTCTTCATGACGTGTTCTGAATCAATCTCCACAAGATTCGGGTCCGAGGGGTGTTAGGAAATATCCCGCAAAAAGCACCGGTAGGCAAAATACGTGTGCAGCATTTCGATGTATGGATCTACGAGCCAGGCAGCAGCTTGAAGGGACGTTCAGAATCCAATGGACTTCATGGTGGTAGAATTATGGTATCATCGCGAACTATGCTCACTCGCTAAATACAGCTGTTTTCGCTACTCTTGTCTAGTGAAGCACGAGATCGTCAGCGGGACACCCCTGCTCAGCCGCCTTCGTCTTCTCCATAATGACCTTTCTCGTCAGTTCCATCAGTTTGTCGCCGAGTTCCTCGTCTTGTGCGAGCTTGTTGCCCGGCTCGGGCACGGCAGGCGGGCAGATGTACTGGCCACCCTTGTCGGTCGCGGTTGCGGCGAACATGGCCGACACACAACCCTCGAATTGGTTCTTCTTGAAAGGCTCCATGCCAACCGACATGGCATAGCCGCCCAGGGGGTACGGCTCATGAATGTCTTCCTTGCTCATCTTAGTGGACACGAAGCCGGGGTGCACCGCATTCATCAGGACATTAGGGTGGCCGGCCTGGGTCACCTTGCGGTCGAAATAGCGGGCATAGAGGATACCGGCGAGTTTGCTTTTGCCGTACTGGCCGTTGGGGCCGGAGTCCTTGTTGATATCCTCGAGGCTGTCGAACTTGGTATCGCTGGGGGCTGACTGGTGAGCGTTGCTGGCGAGGTTGACAATGCGCACCGTGTTGCCCTTCTCGGCCGTCTCCTTCATGAGGGGAAGCAGGTGAGAGGTGAGGACCACGTGGCCCATGTGGTTGACAGCCATATGCCTGTCAACACCGTAGTCGGTAAGCTGGGCAGTCATGATGCCCCTGCCGGCATTGTTGATAAGGATATCGAGCCTGTCAGTATCCTTTTTAATCTCTTCGGCGACGTCCTTGACCCTTTTCCAGTCCGCCATGTCCAGCTGCTTCCAGACGGTTTTGTTTGCAGCCTCCTCACTGATTTCCTTGGCAATGGCGTCCTTGGCACCTTTCACGGTTTCTTCGGACATGGACAGAATGTACACCTTGGCGATGTTGTGGTTGAGGAGCGTGTGCGTGCAGCCATATCCAATGCCTTCGCTGCCGCCGGTGACGACAGCCACCTTGCCCGTCAGGTCAGGGACTTGCTCCAACTTGAACTGATGCGTGGAGGCTTCTTGAGCTTTTCCGCCAAAGTTCTCTCCAATGGTATTCTGTTGCCGGTCAGCCCAATGTTTCGTCTTCAGTATGCTAGTCTGTGGCCAATCAAGCCTGCAGTGGTTTGTCCTTCCGTACCTTGAGGGCGTCCATGGCGGGCAACGACGAGTATGGCCGGGCGCGGGGATATGATTGAGTTGGGACACGTGGAGTTTGCGATAGAAAGCGCGTTGATTGTACAGCTCCGTGAGCAGGGCAGTATCGAGAAAGGATGGTGGTGTATGAGGATGACGTGAATTTGGAAGCCGTCGTTCGCTGGCTTATAAGCCCCTTGTATGTGTTCTGGATAGGACTCATTGCATCACCACGACGAAATCGGACACCAATGAGAAGACATTTCGGACCAAATTCTCCCCAAGGCGGAGTGACTGGAACTTATACTACGTACGAGGCCCTCTGTACGAGCAGTGGGATCATAGACGGATCACCACTGGCAGGCCCAGATTGCGACCTGTACAGACGTAATGAGGCTCTATGACGCCTTGACTTGGGCGGCCAAGGAGGCGGCTGCACAAATGTCTCCGCACGGTGGCTGCAATGGAGTGAGAGGGAAGGTTTTATGCAATTCATATGCGAACGAGCCTTATTGGGGACAATGCGCCCGTTGATACTTATGAGTTATGATGGTGGATGCGAGACCCAGTAGGCATTGCAACCTAGTTGTGTCAGTGGAGACGCGTTATGCTTGGGCGTTACTATTGAATTGGATGTATCTCGGGAGTCCAGTTAGCGAATGGGCACATCGACTTGTGGCTGAAGATCCATCATCAAAGTTGGAATATACTTAAGCAAGTACCCATTCTAAGTAGGTTTTCTATTTGAGTACCTACCTTGCTCGCCTAGAACTGTTTACCTTTTGGCCTTTTGGAAACTCCCGCTTCGTTAGGGGCGGGATGGACCGTAGAAGAGGGGAACCAAAGTAAGAAGTCTATCTCGTTGGAAGACTAGGCATGGATGCTTGGGCACCCTAACCTTCAGTGCCTGACTCCATGTTGGATTCCAGCAGCAGGTAGCCAACTCCCCATCCGGCGATAGGGGATGGCCTCCCAACAAAAAGCCTCCATGCTGCCACGCGGATTCCCTTGGCCTGTGAGTACGTAGTGTTTGATCTGTCAAAAAGCAAACAAAGAACAACCTCCCCAGTGCAAGTACGTCAACATGCCACTTGCACAACGGTCCACCGCATGCGTTGCCGTGATCGGATCCTGCGCCAACGGACACGTCCGATCCAATTGACGGGTTTGATAGGCGATGGGAGAACCTGCTCAGGGTTGACACTGCGACGCCTTGATATCGAACGAAGCAGGCAGGGGCTCATCGGGCGTCCCTCACCGGGAACAAGAACTGGCTGACGACACCATGTCGTTAGATGGTGGTCAGTGTGCATGTCTGTTTACCCTGCGTGCGCCTCTCTGTATCTCTGTGTGCCTGCCAACTCAGTCAAGCTTCTATCCCGGGCAAACAACCTTGCATCAAGCTTTTCGGTTTCTTTGTCCAGCGGTCCTTCCCCAAACAATCATCGGCTGTTGCCCCACGGATTTTCAATATTGTCCACCCTCGGGGTCACATGGCACCATAAGGAAGCAGGGGATAGCATCCAATCCCGAGACCCGTAGCCATCCGGCTGTCCTTTCGGCTGGGCAGACCGAAACAAAACTCCACCGCCATTGCTTTCTGCCGCACTCTGCGTTTGATACCCTTACGGATACTCGTCGCGCGGATTTTAGGGTTCTATATACACTGAATGCCGGCCGGCAGTCCCCCCCCCCCCTCCCCTGTCAGTTGTTCCTGTTTTGGTAGGAGGCCATTCACAACCCTCCCCCGGTTGAACCCAATTGCTTCACAAGGCGCCACTTCGTTTCCGACTGCCTATGCCCGGTTTCTCCCTCTTCCGCTCGTTCTGACTACTTTGGATTTGGAAGGGTAGCTTCTGCCAGCACCCACCTGGCCCTCGCAGACTCGAGATTGGTTATCTTTACACGGACCACGGGCCAAGCTCTGCCGTATCTTGTCCTCCATTCGCCCATTCTTTCATCCCGTCTCCTCCATCCCGTCTCCTCCATCCCATCTTCGCCCACACACCGTCACGCACAACGGCTCCCGTCTACTTGCGGGCTCCAGGCAACATGGTGTTCAACCTCACCCCCAAGCAAAAGCTTACAGCAACCATCGCCATCTCCTTTCTCTTCTTCGTCGCTGAGATCGTCGGTATGTCTGCCCGGCGGTAGTAATATGCCCACCCCCCGCGTGCCACTGGTATAACACTGACCGTACATGCGCGCAGTCGCTTTCTGGACCAAATCCTTGGCCCTGCTTGCCGATGCATTCCACTATGTTAGTTTGATCCCAACTTCTATTCGTGCATGCGGATTGCGCCAACGGCAGAACAAACTCGCTGACTGATAACTGTTAGATGAATGATTTGATCGGCTTCATCGTTGCCTTGACTGCTATCATCGTAAGCTGGCTTCCCCTCAACCGGCGAACCATGCGCATCTGACCTGTTCCATAGATCTCTGAACGAGCCGAATCCCCCGATGACTTCTCTTTCGGCTGGGCCCGAGCCTCGCTGCTCGGCGCTTTCTTCAATGGCGTGTTCCTTCTCGCGTTGGGCGTTTCCATCTTTCTTCAGTCCATCGAGAGATTCCTATCTGTTGAGCGTAAGGCTTGGATGTCCCGGGAGAAAATTCCCACAAGACTTGTGCTGACTTTATTCCTTTAGGCGTCGAGAATCCCAAGCTGGTCCTGATTATGGGCTGCATCGGTCTCACCCTCAACATTCTGAGCGCCACCCTCTTGCATGAGCACCATGGCCATGATCACGGCGACCACGGCCACTCTCACTCTCACACGCATGGCGAAGGCGATGATTTGGCACACTCGCATTCCCACGGCGAGGAAGGCGAGCGCCACTCGCACAGCCATGGCCCCGTTAATATCGAGACTGGTTTCGCGAGCGCCGACGGAATCCAGGAGTACCCCATGACGGTAAGTCGAGACAATTGCCCACTGAAATGGCCAAGAAGCTTATACCCACCAGCCCGTCGGCGTTCATTCTGAGCATCGCCACAATTCGACGGACCGGAAGCCTCCCGGCCGCGATTTGGGTATTCTCGGCGTCATGATCCACGTTATCGGTGATGCGCTCAACAACATTGGCGTCATTATCTCAGCCCTTGTCATCTGGCTCACAACCTATGATGCACGCTTCTATGCTGACCCCGGTACAAGCATGGGAATTGCCATTATGATACTGCTCTCGTCGCTCCCGCTGGTCAAGCAAAGCGGCAAGATCTTGATGCAAAGCGCCCCACGTGGCGTGGTCTTGAGCGACGTCAAGCATGATCTTGAAAAGGTATGTTTTGCCTGGCGTGAACGATATCCCGTAGAGACCTTGCCTCCTCTCCTGCCTTTCCCCCATGACCTTTGAGATACACATAACTTTGTATTGACTGACACCTGTCCCAGATCCCCGGCATCGAGTCGGTTCACGAATTGCACATCTGGCGTTTGGACCAGAAGAAGGCAATCGCGTCCGCCCACGTCGTTGTGTCTGATGACCGTATGACGGAATTCATGAACAGCGCCAAGACGGTGGCCGAATGCCTACACGCCTATGGCATTCACTCGGCAACGCTGCAGCCCGAGCTACCCCCATCGGAAGCCTCGACGGCCGTTGCCTCGCCGTCCACGTCAAACACACCCACCACGGCCTCGTCGGTTAGAAGACGGCGAACCAACGGCGGTGATGGACCTGTGGCGGCCTGTCAAATGGCCTGCGGTAATCTCTGCCAGAACCTCATGTGTTGCACCACAGTCACGACGCGGCCACTGTAGGGCAGGCCCCAGCAGAGGAGCAAGCAAGAGGAGCTGGATGACAAGGGCCAACCACGCAAGGCCGAAAGCGACGCGCAAGAGTTGCGAGAACGACTTGGTCGCTTGCTCGCGACGAAGTTATCATACTCGAAAGTATCCTCGCAGGGTGCCAGCTCATCACTTACACCGGTTCTCCATCGTTTGGCGGGGATGGGCTGGTGGGAGATTCAATCATATTGACATGGTATTATGCCTATCAACCTGGTGACGATACACACGCCAGTTGGCCCTGACAAACGAATGTGAGAGTTGATGGTGCAGTTGCTCCCGCTACGAGTCACTGTCGCCAATATACGTGAAGAACCATTACTCTGTGCTTCCCGCAGGTCAAAATCGTAAGATGTAAAGCAAGCTTTATTGATTCTTGTCGGATCTAACCTTGCATCGTGATTATTTTGATAGCTCCGTCGTCGCCCTCGGCATTCCATGCCTTGCATCCCAAGCCCCGAACGCGCACCCAATCGTGCCAACACACATTCAATCCAAGCAAGCCGGCTGTCTGCAGCTAACCAACGTAGGGAACACTCGCTTAAGCATACGCCACCTTACTCTCTTGACCCTTCCCCCATGGGGGATCGTAAATCAAAACCAACGCACTCTGGGTATCTCAATGTGTCGTCAAATCAATGAGCCATCTCTCTCCGAATGAAAAGGACGCCGTACGGAAATTCGGCGGTGAAAGTGGTGGTGGTACAGGGGCTACGGTTTCGTCTCAACCGTCGCCCAGCTCGACTGTGTCAAGCCATCCGCGGACAGCCGTCCGGAGCACGCTCTCCTTCTCCTTCCGTCTTGCCGTGGCGTACTTGGACTGCGACGAGGACGAATCGCCCTCCCTCTCCCGCTGGTCCACCACGTCGCGCACGATGCCCTCCAGCGCCGACAGGACAACCGTCTTGCACTGCGACCGCGGGACTTCCGGTATACCCTGGTGAATGGAAGCCGCGTCCGTCTCTTCAGACTCGGCGGCTTGGTTGCTCTGCTGCTCCCGCTTCTTGCTGACGGAGCGGGACGAGTTGTTCGAATTATCCTTCGAAACGTCGCTCGGGTGGGCGATAACTCTCTCAATAGCTTCAATCAGGGTTTCATCCAGGGTCACGAGGAGCTCCTCTTCGAACTTTTCGTTCAGAGGCTGTTCATATGGCGAAAGCGCGGGCGTCATGGCCGTCGAGTTGAAAGGGTAGGAAGAGCTCGCAAGATGCTGCCCGTTGCTTTTCTCAGCAGCGGGTTTCGGTTTCACGAGGCGGCGATACTTGATACGTCGAATGGTAAAGTCGGTGGTGTCAGCGATGATTGCGCTGCTCACGTCCACCCAGCGCTCGGAAGACCACTCGCCCGAAATCAGCTGGGTGTTAGTCGATGGAGTCGCCTCGGCTCTGAGTGACTCTTTCACCTTGTCGACCAAGTCGTTCTGCGGCGCAATGGCCTGCAATGCGAAGTCACGGTGGAATTGCTGCAGCCAGCCCGCAACGTTCAAAGGCGCATCGCCGTCTACAATCAGTCTCGATAGTTGCTCGAAACTGTCGAGTCCGCTGCCTAGACCGGGAGTGGACAGATAACCGCTGCTGGAGGGCGAGCTGACGGCCGACTCGAATGACGTTAGATATTCTGGGAATTGGATGTCCACGTCGATGACACCGTCGTCGGAATTGATTGACGTCTTGACAGGAGATTCGAATGCCCCTTCGGGATCCGGCACCCTTTTCACCGGCTTTGTGAGGCCGGGTTGGCCCCGATGTTCAAACATCCGAGGTGTCTCTGGTTGCTCCGATGAAGTTTTGGGCGAGCTGCCGCTCGACTCGAATTGGTGTCGGCTGGCATTGTCTAACACTCGGGCTTCTTTGACCATCTCCGTGAGCTTGTTGCCAGTCTCCACTGCGGGAGAGAGAGGCGGAAATCTGCTTCTTCCTGGCGAGTCGAGGGCACTGGCTGTGGTTGCGGTCGAGTCCCGGCGTCTCGCGCTCCACAAACCAGTGAGAACACTGCCCCAGTGTGAGCTCCTACTGCGTGTGTGAGTGCTAACATGGCCGGTATGCCCTGAACTATCTCCTCGGCGCAACGTTCGCTTTAGATCGTCAGCTACGGTGCTGCCGCTGCTGCCAGGACGGGTGCTTTGTTGTGTGTCGGTACGGTGCAACGATGAGAAATGGGGGACGGCGGCGTCGGGGGTTATGGTGTTTGCTGTGGCTGCACTGCTTTTACGCGTGTTCAGGTCGTTACCTGGCATGGGAAGTGCGGATTGCCGGAACAGGGTCGCATCCGAGGGGCGTCTTTCGTGATGGGAATCCATACTCAGATGGGCAAGCTGAGCAGGTACCCCCATAGTTGACTTCGTGGTAGCCTGGGACTGAATGCTGAAGCTGCGGCCATGCGAAGGGCCCCTAGACGAGGTGGTGCCAGGCCGTCGATTGATTTTGCGTCGCAGCGACTCTTCCTTCAGGATCGGAACAATGTATGACGGCGGCGAGTGTGAGAACGAGGCCGAGGTCGTGGGTCTGTGGGTTTTCACTGTAGGTAGTTGTTGGTTTGCAGGTAGAAAGGCGGAGAGCAGGAAAATGAGCCGCCGCGCTGCCATTTTGTCTTTTGAGACTATTATGGTGCGCGAGGGCAAGGACGTATCTTCCTCCCCCCTGGTGCTTTGCTGGTGGTTATACCGCTTGCGGTACCAGACGGGGCTCAAGGCCTGCAGCCAGTCCGTGTGTGTCGCCAGGAATCCCGTCAGGAGGGTGAAGAAGAAAAAGCCATGCTCCTTCCCGCCCGTCCATTTGGCAACCCATCTGGCTTCCTCTCTCCAAGGGCCCCATCGGCCTTGCCCTGTTACCACCCTCGTGGCCCGCAAACCGCTCACGATCCTGACACGGACCGCCTCCATCTCGCGGCCGATCTGAGAATCCTGCATCAAACAGTTCGGGGGCAGTGCCACGAGCTTGGCGTTCGACTTGGGAGGCTTCATCTGAGAGGCTGCGGAGCCCCTCCTCCCGTTCACAGACGTGGTCCGGGCAAGCTGTGCCACGAACGCCGGCGGTTGGGGGTCAGGGAGGGTCAAGTCGGCTGTCTTGAGCATGGGAAACAAGCTGGTTGCGACGACAGACTGAAGATGTGTGAGCGACCTCATGATGATGTCCCAGTGCTGGGTGACGACGTCCATCCTGTCTTCGCCATCGATGCTGCAGGCCGAGTCAAAGGATTCTGTCCCAAAGCCCGAGCCAACCATTGACCACCCAGACCGTTTGGCCGAGTTGTACGAGGAGGGGAACGAGTCCTGTTCGTTGTAAGAACTGGCGCCCCGGAAGGTCGACTTCGCCGGCGGTTGTACAGGGCTTGCGGGTAGCTGCAACACCAAAGCCACAGCATACATCGGGGTCCGCTTCTGTTTGGGCTGCGACTTCTTCTTCTTGGTGTTCGCCTCGTCGGGCGAATAGGGGAAAGGGAAGCCAGTCGCATCTTCGGACAGGCGGCTGTGCGGTGTCGCTCCAGAATTGGGCGTCTCCATGTCATCGCTGGGCAAATTGACGGGGAAAAGGCGCGTGACCAGAATCTTCCGACGCTCCACCAGCCGTTGCGCAGTACTGGATGAAACAAATGGTGCACCAGTAGATTCCGAGGTGTAGGACTGCGCCAGCCGACTTGACCGCATGCTCGACCGACCCATGGATCCTTTGCCGTCTCCGACATAGGAGCTCGAGACATCGGGTTTTGATTCGCTGGGAATGACGTGAACTTTGGTGGAGGTGCCCTTGTAGGACATAACTTCGGAATTGGCAAATATGCAGCTGGTGAAGCTGGCCAGCTCCTCGCGATACTCCCTGGCGGAGCGCTGTGTTTCCGTTTCGACATAGTGGTAGTGACGCGAGTGGACCGAAGATCTCCGGTCAAATGCGCCCTGTCGGGGTTGGGGGCTCTCCGGTGGCACTACCATGGGCCGTGAGTTTTGGCCAAGACTGGTCTTCCTGGGCGTGGTTGGATTCCGGCGCAGATCCTGTGCGGAGCCCGGGGGGTGAGCGGCCGACGAGCGCTCGTTGGGCGGAGGCACGACGGGGCCCGGGTGGCTGTCGTATAGAAGGGCTGGGTTTACCGAGCCCAAGCTGTCCTGCATCACAATGACGCGAACGTCACGGAACTCCAAGTCCAGCTCGCCATCATAGTCGAACGTGTTGGGAGAGGTTGGCAGCAGGGCGGGGGCGGCGGGGAGGGGGAATACCTGGTCCTGGCGGGAGAAAAGCGACTGGGTATCCGGAAAGAGCAGGCTGCGCGTATGGATTTCCTCCTGTACCGACTCGGGAGACGGGGCGGAGGGCGTGTCTGGAGGTTGCGAGGCAGCGTTGCCAGCGGTGCCGGCGGTGAGGTTGAACAGTTTCCCCAACATGGTTGGCGCCGACGGTCTGTCGCCGGAGGCGCAGGCGACCCAAAACAGGAGGCTAGGGGAAGAAAAACGACGAAAACACGCGGTTGAGGCCGCGGAGGCGACAAGAACACACTGGCTGGGGTGCTTAGAGGTGCTGGTCCATTGAGGCCTCAAAACGAATTCAAGACCGTGGCAGACGCCACCTCGGAATGCATGGTTACGCGGGGGGCCATGGGAGTGCAAGCGACGGTGGAGGATTACGACCGGGCGGCGTTGGAACCGCCAGTGAGCAGTTGCGAATGGATGATGATGGCGTCTCTGGTCGGGCCCGTCGCGAATTTTGGCTTTTGTCTGGCAGAAGTGGATTGGGGTGGCCGGAGAAGTTTGGGTTTCCTGAGTGTCAGATCAAGCGAATGGGCCGTCGAGGGGATCGTGAGCCCGGAAGGCGTAGTGCAGTGAAGGTAGCAGCAGACTTGGGGGTGCGGCGGTGGAAGGTGCCGTGCGATGCCGTGGTGACCGCGGGCTAGCACATGGATGACCGCTTTCACAAGCCAATGCTGGGCTTGGGCTTGCGGAGGGGCTGGACCGGTCTGGGCTGGCTGCAAGTGCGCTGCAGTCGCAGGTTGGTCGCGTGCGAGACGGTGGTAAATGTAAGGCCCGGCGGCGGGGGGAGGAGTATGTAGGTATGGAAGTAGGTAGTTATTAGTAGCACCCGGTAGTGGTCGCGGTAAGCGGCGGGTAGAGGTAGTAGTAATCGTAGTAGTAGTGGGTGGTGGTGGCGGCGAGAAAGCGGAGAGGATGGGTAGGTAGATGGCCGATATTCTTCCCCTTCTTTCTCTTCTTTTTCTCGTTCTCCTCCTCCTCTAGGTTACTACTTGGTGCTGGTTCACGCCCAAACGACCTGGGGCGTACGGGGGGAGAGGTAGGCAGGTAAGTAGGCGGGTGATATGGTGGGAAAGCAGTTGGGCATGTGGTGCATGCCCGCAGGCATCTAAGGTTGGCGTTGGTTCGTCCACAATGGATCGTGGGTAAAAAGACCGGAGAAGTACGGCCGAGCTGCCTCGGTCGCTGGCTCCAAAGCAGTGCCAGGTTCTTGAGGAGGCGCAGGATGCGATAGATGCAGAAACGGTGGAGGGGGAAACCGAGGACATACGAGGGCGAGTGGCCCGTCCGCCGGTCCAGATTCGGGCCAGGTCCAGAAGCTGCTCGCCTGAATCGAATAGCACGATAGGCCACCACCGCGTTGGCACCGAATTGTCGAGGCCGATGCACCGTCGCCCTGCACTAATAAGGCCGTCGACCCGGGAACGTGGGCCAGGACTGAGGATGATGGGGGATGACGTCCCACCGATGTGTCAATTGGCGCCCACCGGCGTCCCTCGAGAAGAGCTGAGCCTAGAGAGAAGCGGGATGGCGGCGGCGGCGCGGGCGGCGCTGGCGGCGGGCGTGGGTTCTGCGGATGGGGTTTTGCGACGCGCGATTCATGGGTCTGCAGCAGCAGATGGGGATGGGTGCAGATGGGGATGGATGCAGATGGGAAATGCGCGCGCGTGTGCGAATGGCGAGACGGGCCACGGGGGGGGGCCCTGGAGTGAGGGGGGAAATGGATAAGAATACATCCAGAAGGAAAACTGGGGACGTCATCTCTCTCCCCGTTTGTGTCCCTTCCATGCCCGATCTACGCCAACTTCCATGCCCGTCTGCCCACCTTAACGTGTGCAATCTGGAGGCGCTCGTTTTCATGGATGCCCCTGCTCGGCCCTCGCCCTGCTGGCTTGTCCTACCGATACACCTGCACGTCACGCGAAAGATGCGGTGAGGTGCTATTGGAAATAGCATCCTCTTCTACTTGCCTTCTAGCCGTGTTGGGGAGGTAGGGGAGCTCGACTTGGGGTTACAGGAACCAGGATGGGCCTGCTGGACCGAACCAGTGCGCTGGTTCCGAGCAGCAGGTGCCGGGGGGGCAGTCGGACAGGCCCTCCATGCCACCCCATGAGAGGTATGGATGGATGAAGGCGGGGAGGGGATACAAGTTGACGACGAGGTGTTGTCCACGATGCAGCGTGTACGACCGCTGATTGTTGCTTCCTAACCTAACTCTCGTGAGAGGTATATGGAAACCATGTACGTACCTATTGTCCAGTGGTACCGTGGTGAATACCTGCAAGAACCACCTGCATCTATGAGGTCCAAACTGCGTAGCACCCATGGTACCTCGAGGGCAAATCATGAAATGTATGGCATGCGTTCTCTGCCTGTAAGCCTGGGTAAGCTGATATGGGTGGAAGCATGGAAGGTACCTAGAGTACGTAGTCACATTCCTATTGTCTACACCCATGACGATTCGTCCGAGACACTGACACGCCGGGGTGCGCTGGCGGCGGCGATGCTGGTCCTGGCGTTGTGAAATACACACATCGAGATGACTGCAGGTGACAGATAGGGGGGGGGGGGGGGGGGGGGGGGGGGCAAAGGAGATTCGGCATTGAGAATGGCGTTGACGGATAGCAACAAAACCCCCACGATGAAAAGGTGCTTTCTTCTTCTGCCCCCTTCCACAACCCTGGATGCTCTTCTCTTCTTTCATCCATCCCATATCATCATCCCTCTCCGCTTTCTTTCCCTCTTGGGAGAGACGCAGCTCGGCCGCCTCGTCGACTGGCAGACGACACTGACACGCAAGCCAGAGGGCGATCAGCTCGTCTGCACGTAACGGGATTGACAGCCTGCATAGCATTACGGACTAGATGGACGGTCATCGAGTTCCCGGTCGGATCGGCTCTTGGCCTAGCAGGCCCTGACTACCCCAGAGGTACTCGAGAAGGACGGGCTACATGTCACAGTACGCAGTAGAGAGCACCAGGTTGGATTGATTCATTGGTGGGGTCGTTGAATGGAATCCAACTTGCCCAGGTTCCCAGTACGAGCCCTACAGCATCCACCACTACGGTTACTCCTTCTTAACGCGGATAGTTGGGCGGTAGGTCCGTTAGTAAGAGGGTAGGGTAGGTATTCGTATGATCTACCTGTAGGTAGTATACGAATGAAGTAGTAACAGGTCATTGTTAACCTCTCACTTACCTGGGGATCCAGTATAGCCCAGCTTTGTTAGTAAGGTCGATTGCCCCTTGGCCCTTGTCCCCTGCTGGGTGCTCCATATCTGCCCCTGCACGCGCAACCTGCCCCTCCATCGTAGCCATTTTCGTCCAACCAACCCACCTTCGACTTTAGCAAGCGGCGTTGTAGGCCGCTTCGCCGTGCCGTGTTTACCTGCTGGGTTGCTGGGCGGCCTAGGCGGCCTGCCTACCTATCCATTCTTTTCTTCGTGTCGACGACCCCCGACTGGGGCATGTCGTTGCTGGTGGCGTCGGCCGGCGACCGTTTTGTGCCTCATCATCATCAGATCGTCCCGGTCCAATCGCCCCCTTCAATACAGCACCGGTCGAGGCGATGGGCTTCGGCGGTGAGGACTCCGCATGGCGCCCAGCGCGTGCTCTCGAGGAGAAGGGTGGTGGACAACGCAGCAGCACAGCACGACATACATACGCCAACAGCATCTCCATCCTACCCAGTCCCTACCCCAGGCCCGGCAAGGCTCCGCCCACATGTCACGCGGCCTGACGGCGTCTCTGAGGGGGGGTTTGGATTTTTTTTTTTTTCCTTTTCTTTGGCTTTCACACTCTTTGTCCCCGCCGGCCCGTTGGGGCCCCTCGTCGCCGACCTCAAAGCGTCGCGCGGCATTTGCAGCTATGCATTTGTGCTTGGCGACGCTTCCGACTGCCGGTTCCCACCGTGGCTTTCGGCTCGTTGTGCTGTTCGCTTGCAAGCTCGCGAGAAGGGGCGTCAAGGTCTGGAGCTGGAGGGGACGGTTCCGCCATCGGGCTCAACTATCCATCTAGAAAGAAGTACCTAACCTCCCATGCCGGCCCCTGCCCCCTCCTCCCCTGCCTGCAGTTCACTAGCGGAGTCTTGGTGCACCCTGTGTCAAACCGCCCGGCCGAACCCCCCAGTTCAACTGCTTGCCGACCCACGGCCCATATCAGGTGCAACCGCCCCCCTGCTGCCCCAGCGCTGAGCCACTTTGTCCGGCGCCGTATAGGGTTAGGCACTCTTTCCAGCCTCATCCCTATAAACAGATTACAAGCCTCACTCATCCCGGACGTCACGTTAGCCGCCGCCCTGCCGCCCCGTCCAGTACATACCACGGAGTACCTTTAAGACGCTGCTTATGTAGCATCCAGATCGATGGTGGACGGTGCTCGTGCTCGTAAGCGAGCCCCTCTGCCCGCATGCCCACTGCCGCTGAGGAGACGGCGGACCAGCCCAGCTGATCTTGGTGTTTAAAAAAGCGGCGCAATGCAACTCATGAGGACCAGAGCCGAGACCCAGAGATGCAGATGAGCCTGCCCCTCCGCCTGCTTCATCTTTCCTCGCTGCTTACTCTGGTCAGGCCTCTAGAAAATCGCTATCTCGGTTTGCCACCGCTCCAGTGCCAGGACTGGGGCTGGCTCAAGCCGCCCCAGGCGGCTCACGAAGCTGTGTGCCTGGCACCTGGGTTGCATGTCCAAGCCCGGGGGGGGGGGCGTAAGTCTGCGCGGGTTGCGACAGATGAGCCTGGGCTACTGGGCCCGGCGATCGCCGTGCCGCCGTCTATTGGCTTGGGGAGCCTGTGCCATACGGAACGGCCAAGCCAGAAAAGGGCGTGAGGGCGTGTTCTGTGCCAGACGTCCCGTGCCGCATCACCTGCCACGCTTAGTAGTGACAGTCGTGATGGTTCTGTCGATACAAGCCGTTGTGATGGCGGCTGGTGGACCCTGCAAAACACCGATTCTCACCATCTCCCACTAGATGTAGCTTTCGGCACTAGCAAGGCAGGGCGAGCCCCACCGTCGCCGCGTGAACTCGAGCCAGCTGATTGGTATACGAAAAGGGCTTTTGTATCAGTCTCTCCGGCATCGCCTGAGGGGTCTCACCCATGATATCATCAGACCCCCGCCTCCGGCATGGGCAGCACAGGCAAGCTGCCAACGGGTGAGCTGCCCTCGAGGCGGGCCGCTCCAGTTTAGCCAGAATTCCTCGCCGCCGCCGTCGCCGCCGCCGCCAGCACCAGGCTCAAGAGATGTCGCGGGAAGCAAGATTGTTTCAAGGCGGTCGATCGACGTCGGGTTGTCACGCCCCTTAGGGGTGAGTGGTGCGCTAGGTCGTCCCCCCCCTGGCCAGACGACCCCGAACTGGGCAGGTCAGAAGACGACCGGTGAAGGCTGACACCGTGTTCGCCCTGTTTGAACGGCTGCCGACGCGCCGGCGTCGAGCCATGGGGCATGCAGACAACTTGCCCAGCATCAGGTAACTATCCTCGCTCCTGACCTGGCTTGATTATTTCGACGCGATTGCGCGCAAAAGCGAAAATTACCACTTGTCGATCTCGGGGACCCTTCCCGTGGTTCCCTTGCGGAAGGGGACCCGGCTGACGTAGGGTAGCTCGGCAACGAGCCCCTCCGAATCAGCACTAACGTTTACAGGCCCCATCAGCGACGGTTGAGGCACAGCATCCAGGTCTCGGTTTGGAAGATGGTACCTTTTTATTATTATCATTGTTAAACCCACCGGCCTTCGCCCGCCACCAATTGTGGTACATTCCAACTGCCACAAGGGAAAACGAAAAGGAGGCCTCGTTGCGCAACAGCTAGGCGGCTGTTGTAAGCATCTGCATCCAAATGCGGCATTGCATCTCCCCCCTTCCCCCACCCTCGCCATCTTCCACCTGGGAGTTATTTATTTCGTTGCATTACTCTGAATTCCTGGTTGTCTGAGTCAGGACTCGACTGTCGATCCTGCCCGGGTTACGAGCCCTTGTCAATCTTTCCCTGCTCGCCCTACGACGCAACCCCACGGCGGCGCTGATGGCGATAAGTCGTCGCTCTGCCTCATGCGAGCCAATCATATTGCGGAATCCGCAGATTTCGATACAGCATCCCCAGGGCCCCTCATGGATACGCGGCCCCCCAGATCGTTTCTCCGCCTTTCTCCGCCATCCACGTACCTCGAGTATTCGTACATGGTGCGAAAGGGCCCTTGCCCCAAGCTGCCAGGCCCTTGACCGAAAGACTTGGCTGGCTGGCTTAGGCATAGCCAGGGCTGTAAATCTCCCGGTGGGCCGTAGTGTGCCATCTACTGGAGATAGCACACACTCTTGCAGTGGTGGCTCAGGATGGTCCTTATTACCCTGAAAATATTGGACATCGGCTCGGCATGGTGGACTTGGATCGTACGACAAGCAGCCCGAAAGGAGCGCAACTTGCGATATACGCTGGTATCGCATGCTGGCGCATCGTGGGCTATGTAGTAAGCTAGGCATGGTTGGCTTGGACTGCTCTGCACGGGCGCGCGCCTGAGTGCACATATGGAACACAGACCCAGGCCGTCCGAGCAACATCCACCCCTGGTTGCCTGGTCTGGCCTCATGGGCGACACACAGGGCAACACATGCTGACCAGCTGATCAGCCCCTGTTTTCCGCTACCTGTTCGGCGGAAATGTCTCGGCGGCCACTCGCTCTTCCGCGACATCGCCCTGGCGCCCGTCGACTTTCTTTGCTGCCCGACGATCGACCAGAAACAGTACGGCTGCGATAGGAGGAGGACGTGCAGCCGTGAAACCAGCCCCCCGCGCAAGCATCCGGGCAGTAATAATGCGCTTGCATCATGCACCCAGCGCCCGGGTAGTACAGCATGCGCCGCCGCTGGGACGTAATTTCGTGTCCGCTTGTTCGCGTAGCACATTCACATGCTAGTCCCAGCCGGACCATATATCGACCGGGTGACTGGATATTGGTTTGCAAAGAGCTGCACATACGCTCCTCATGTGATAACGGCGGTCCTAGCTTGGTCCTCCTCCCTCTGCCGATGGGTATTGTCGAGGGCCGTGTTCTTTCCCAGGGCCGGGCTTATGCGTTGGCAAGCCCTAGATAGCCAAATCTTGCCTCATCTACGGCATCAGTGCTGCTCAGCTTCTGGGCCATGGAAACAGGATCCCCTCGTGCCACCATCCGTTCAGCCACCTGGCCGTTGGCAATCGGACACGAGGAGCTGGACGAAGCAGCCACGGTCTCGTGATGAGGAGAACGAAAACACCGGGAGCTAAAATTGCCCCCGGCCGTCGCAAGTATACCCGGCCACAACCAATCTTGTAGGCGTCCACACTGACTCCCCTCTGCACCTTGACGGGAAACCGGTTTCCCGAGCATCGGTCATCACCCAGCCTCGCCTCGGGTTACTGGACATTGTTGCAACCAAGTGGCCTTCCAAATCAACGTGGTTCCGTCTGACCTAGCTGAGGCGCTACCAAGTGAGGCCATGCTTCGGATTTCCTCTCCCAAAACTCCCCAAACATATCCCACACGATATGGGAGCAAATGCGAGGGCAGATGTCAGCCGTTGCTCCAACCATGGGGCACATGACTCGGACCACTCTTCAGGTCCTCGGAGTGCCGATTACGGACAAGTCTAACCTCTGATACGGCGGAATCGTGCCTGCCGCTGGTCAGCATAACGGCATGATTGGGCTTCGTTCATTATGCCGACTTGGTAAATCAAGACTGATGGGCCACGGCCAGGCCACGGGATAACTCTCGGTCGCATGGGCAATGGATGACTGGATGAAACTGGCCAGAGGGTGTCTATCATGAAGATGGCCCGGCTCTGGAACGGCGCCTGTCGATAAGGGGTAATCCGATCTGCTCATTTAGGTTTGCGTGGCGTAGAACCGTTGCTTGCGCCGGTCGTTTGGGCCCTCGCGTGTAGCACGACGAAGCTGACAGATGCACCGTTACTTCCGAGAGGATTGGACGAGAAAACAAGCGTAGATTCACCCGCGGTCGAAGAAAGCGGCGAGAGAAAGCGAGAGCGAGCGAGAGCGCGGGAGGTGAGTTAGAGATGGACTCGATGGACGGTAGAGAGATGCCGGTGTCTCCAGGGCCTCAAGAGTCTCGAGCGCCTTTAGTAACAGATCACAGAGCAGAAGACTGCGCCGTCGAGAGGCTAGACTAACGAACCGGTTGATTTTAATCGCACTGCATGTGGAAGCGGGCAATGCATGCTCGAAGCTGAATAGACGCTTGAGGCTTTCCAGCTGCGGGAGATCAACACGGCCACCTTCGTCGCCGTCTTTTCTTGGCGTCAGAGCCCCCGAGTCATGGTGTCCCGCGGATCTGCCCGCCGTCGCGTTTCCCCCCTCCCCGTTCCGGTTCCCGTGCCGGGCGCTGTCCTCAGCGGCGGCCCCGAGAGGCGTCCCGCCACTCCGAACCAACACACCCCATTGCTGGGGCAACGACCAAGAAAGCAAAAGAAAATAAAAGATGGCCGGAAGACGAGGCAACCGAAGCCCGAAGCCGAGGCTTTTCCCTCCCCACCCTTCCCGGCGGCGGACCTCCCGAAGCCCACCCCTTCTTCTCATTTTTTGGGGGGGGGGGGGCCTCGACTATGCCATAATTGGCAGCTCGCGCCGCCTCTTATCGGCTTTAAAAGCCGTCGGGCGTCCGCCGGCCGGCCCAAAAATGGAGGGACAATCGTGGGGAGCAGCAGTTCTCCACCGTTGTCGGAGGAGGCTCATCGGTTTGCGCTCAAAGAAAAAAGAGGCGGTCGGGCGCTTATTACGAGCGTTGCGAAGGAGTGAGCCCATTTCCCTTTCCTGCCGGCACCTTCGATCGCTTTCGCTGAGGCGGATAGTCTAGCAGCGGTGTTTTTTTTATTCTTATACAGGTTGCTCGCTTGAGGTTGCATGTGCATTTTGCCAAACCCTCCGTGTTCAATGCTCTGCCCAGCGCGTGTGATCGATTCCCTTCTGGCGCCTTCGCTCCCCACCCCGCCTCGCTCGCCTTGAAAACGCTCCCGCTCTCGCTCTCCGCCCCCGCCCTCGCGCCCCCCTAGCAAATAGATGATGGCGGCCGCTGGCACCGTAGACGAGACGGCGCCCCTCCTGGGGCCGGCCGAGCCCGCCCTGGGCGAGAAGCGGCGCTCCTGGCTTTCGCGGATCGGCAGCACGCCGAACCGAGTCGTCCTCGCCGGCTTCCTCATCACCCTCTCCTTTAGCGTGACGCAGGTCCCGTAGGTTCTTCTGTTCCTTTCCCCCTGCTTTCCGGTCCTCCCTCCCTCCCCCGAGCGGACGAGACGAGCCGGCGGCGGCGCTTCGACCGGGGGGAAACGGTAGGGGCGGACCATGGGAAAAGCCCAGCCCCCCCCCCCCCCCCCCATCCGCGATGGCTAGACAAAAAGAGTAGATTGACTGATGGCGGAGGGGGACGGCGACTTTGCCCCCCGTGGCCCGTGTAGTCTCTTCTATCTCTTCCACCTGATGGAGTGTGACATCTTCTACGGCAAGCACCCGCCGTTCACCGGCGGCGGCGACCGGTGCAGCCGCAACGAGATCGCGGCCGGCACCGCAACGCAATTCTCCATCCTCGGCATCAGCACCACCTTCTGCGGCACGCTGAACCTCTTCGTCTCGGGCTGGATGGTCAAGCGCTACGGACCCCGCCGCGCCCTCGTGCTGCAGACCGTCATCCCCGCCCTGCGCGTCCTGACCCAGATCCTCGGCGTCCAGGCCGGCGGCGAGGCCGGCATCATCATCATCCAGGCCACCCAGGTCGTCACCATCCTCGGCGGCCCGGCCGGTTATGTGTAAGTTCTTCCTCCCCCGCCCATCCATTCCGGCGGAAGGTGGGGTACTGGTCCGCCTCTTTCTCCCTTCCCCTTCGATGGCTAGGGAGGCAGGCTGACGGCGCGGCGTGGACAGGCTGGTCATCAACACCATCGCCGGCGAGGTGGCGGCGCCGCTTGAGCGCACCGCCCTCTTCGGCCGGCTGCAGGGCTGCATCATGCTCGGCATGGCGCTCGGCCTCTGGCTCGGCGGCCTCATCGGCGACCGCTTCGGCATCCGGAGCCCCTTCTTCACCGCCTTCGCCCTCTTCTGCTGCGCCAGCGCCTACGCCCGCTTCGCCCTGCCCTACATCGCCCCCGAGGCCATGACGGACGGCAAGGCCCGCCCCGCCGGCGTCGCCGGCTTCCTCGCCCCGCTGCGCGTCCTCGCGCCCCAGCGCCTCCGCCTCGCCGGCTCCGGTGCCGTCCGGAACCACTACGGCGTCTTCTTCCTCTGCATCGGCATCTTTTTCGGCGTCGTACGTTAAGGTCCCCCGCCTCCCCTTCCCCTCCCCGCCTGCTTGTTTCCCCGCTTGGTTCCCCACCTCCTGAACCTTCCCTCCGCCCCGTCCAACTGAACCCGCCCCGGCTGGTGAACGAGGCTAACACCCGGGTCTTCCCTCGCACCCAGGTGGCAACCGGGTACGCGCCGACGCTGATTCAGATGTATGCGACGGCCGAGTTCGGCTTCAGCCAGGGCGACAACGGCTACTTGATGGCGGGCAACGCGCTCATGCGGGCCTTCTTCCTCATCCTGCTCTTCCCGCGCATCATCGCGCGGGGCCGCGCGTGGTTCGCCGCGCGCGCGCGCGCCGGCCGCGAAGCCGCCGACGCCACCAAATCGACGCCCGACGGCGGCGAGGCCGCGCCGGGCGAGGGCGAGGGGGCGCCCGCCGGCCCCGACGCCGCCGTCGAGAAGCTGGCGTGCCAGTTCGACCTGTTCTTCCTGCGCTGGAGCCTGCTGGTCGACGGCCTCCTGACGGCCGTTACTGCCTTTGCGACGCGGGGCTGGCATGTCTACCTGGGTACGTTTGTCCCCCCCCTCCCCCTCTCCCTTCTTCGTCCCTCCCGCTCTTTGGGTTGGGGGCCCTGCTGGTGGTCGTTCGTGTGGCCGTATTGGATAAAAAAGCTGATAACGGTGTTCCCCCCCTCTGCCAGCTGCCTTCCTCTTGCCCTTCGGCTCCGGCTCGGCGCCGGCCGCCAAGGGAGTCATCACCGAGATGTGCCCGCGCTCGCAACGGACCGACGCGCTCAACGCCGTGACGCTCGTCGAGAACATTGCGCGGTTGACGACGCTGGGTCTGTTTGGCTTCATCTTTGCCGCCTTGTCCGAAATCGGCCAGTCGTATCTAACCTTTTATTGCAATGCAGTAAGTTTTCTTTTCTTCTTCTTCCCTCTCCCCTTTTTGCAGGAAAGGGTTGCCTTTTCTTCCTTTTCCTTTTTTTACTCCGCGCGTGCCGGATGGCGGCTGACAGGCTTTTTTCCCCGTTCGCTTTCAGGCCATCGCTGTCATCGGTATGGCCGTCCTCTGGCTCTCTCACTTCCCGCCCGACGGGAGCACATTGGTCGAGGAGGAGCCTGAGGACCAAGTTGCAGAAGGGGAGACGGCGGCGGCGGCGGATTGAGACGTGGTGTTTGCCCATAGGGGGCTGAAAAAAAGCATACTAGTGCATGAAAAATGACGTACATATCACGACGCTTGAACCCGTGACAGCGCGACCTAGGTGGTAACAACGACGCCGTTCTGCCATCCGGACAGCCGGGGTGCGGCTACCTTCTCTGCTCGATATATGTTTGTACGTGTCCATGTAGAAATTTGAAAGATTCGATCGTACCCTCTCCCAATTTCTATGCCGCCTCCGCTTCTAAATCGTGTCTGATCAAGGGTCTCGAGGAGGCCGGAGGGCGACTGGGATATGGATGCCTAGCGCCGTGTTTTGAGTTTCCAGAAGGATTCTCTTACTGCCTGTCACTTTAGGAAAGCTTCGCGGTTCCCGATTGGGGCCCGATATTTCTCTTTGAAACGAAGGTTTCCCAGTCACGGCGCTTGGGGTATGTTGGTTGGGTAGTGTGCTGTATTGAGCTTGATGACATGTTTGACAGATATCGATTGCTTGTTTTCTTTTCTCGTAGACGACGCCCGGCCCGGGACATCCCTTCCGTTGGGTCCTTATCAACCTGCAGAGGATCAGTCGCTCTCGCTACGGGGGACCAGTTGACGCCCCACGCCGGGTTTGACACGCCCAAGCAAGAAGAAGCGTTGGTGTCACGGGGTCGAGGCTCGTCTAGGTGGATGCATGCCACGAAAGCTCGCTTTGTCTTGGTTGCCCGACCAAGAGTCAGCGTGTCACGCCACTGATAGGTGTCTCGGACAGCATTCGACCAGCCCTGGCTCAGCCCTGGCTACCTACTTTATTTGCTCTTAGGACTAGTTAGAAGTTCTGAAGGTAACGGCCGCGGTGGAGAGATGTGCGATCGTGGGGTACCTAGCGTCCACTTATCTACTTGGATCTATGTACCTCCCTTATCTTTTACTGCCGACTGGCTACAGGTGGCTTACCTAAGGAACGGCTACCCCACTCTTTAGGGGTGAAACGGCAACAGCGGCGGGTCTCCCTGGAGCCTGCCAATGCAGAGGATCCAGCAATCAAGCCTTCCGTCCATCCCGGATGGACACCCGGCTCCTACCGTGACTCTCTTTAGCTTTCACCACCTCTCCCCTCTTTCTTATTGTCGTGAACGCCGAGGGATCGACGTTCCTCGTTGCCGTGCCGTCGCCGCCCTCGACGGCCGTGATACCGCCTGCCGGTCGGCGCGTGAGTTTCCCGCGTACTGCAGACTATTGACCAGTGCGACTGCGATGGGGCCACGGCGTTAACTGGGTCCGGGAAATTGTGGTCATTTGTGTTTGGGACCCTGATTTGAAGCGAAGGCGCTCTTCCCCCTTGCCCGCCTGTCTTCCGCGCACCTTTCCCTCTTCTGTTACGCCGCCGCCGTCCTGCCCCTCCTCCACCTTCCCCCCCGTGCCCATCTGGAACTGGAACTGGAACTGGAACTGGACGCCTTCGCCATGGAGAAGAGGGACGAAGAAACATGGAGTTCGTCGCGCCGCCCCTCGGCCGATGGCCTGCTGCTACCGTCGGGCCTGCTGCGCCCCGCGAAGGCCGCCTCGCGCCGGTCCTGGGTTCTGACGGCCGTCATCTTCATCTGCAGCGGCTTTGTCATCCTCCTGGCCATGGTGGGCGCTGTCGGCATCGGCACTTGGTATCTGGGCACCGATGCCCCTGAACGCGACGCCGTCTACGCCGCCGCCCTCAACGCCCTGCCAGACTACTTGAGGACAGAGGCGCCGCTGCCGCTGCCGGGCCCGACCAAGACGGCCGATGTCGCCCCTTTTCTGGCCCAGGCCAACACCGTCGCCTTCCCCTCGGGCACCTGGGCCCCCAACCAGCCCCTGCAGACGGCCGTCCCCATCGCCGGCAACGTCAACAACTCTAACATCTTCGAACTGCATGGCCACCTCTCCAGCTACTTCCCCAACCCAGTCGGCTTCGGCGTGGATGAGTATCCGCTGCCGCCGGGCGCCGCCATCAGCCAGGTGCATCTCCTGCATCGCCACGGCTCCCGCTACCCGACGCTCCAGTCCTCCATCACCGACTTTGGCGCCAAGGTCGAGAACCTGACGCGGACCGGCGCCGCTGCGTGGAGCGGCGCGCTGGCCTTTGTCAAGGACTGGAAGTACACGCTCGGCGCTGAGATCCTGGTCGCCCGCGGCCGCCAAGAGCTGTTCGACAGTGGGGTCCTGCATTACTACAACTACGGCCACTTGTACAACACGTCGAGCAAGATCCTGGCCCGCACCACGAGCCAGGACCGCATGTTGAAGTCGGCCGAGTACTTCATGGCCGGCTTCTTCGGTCTGGAGTGGACCCAGAACGTCACTCTCGAGGCCATCCTCGAGGGTCCCGGGCTCAACAACTCGCTGGCCGGCTACTTTGCTTGCGAGAACGCCAACAACTTCCGATCCGCCGGCGGCCGAAACGCATCGTTGGAGTGGGTCGACATCTACCTGGCCAACGCGACAGAGCGGCTCCGAAAGTACACGGGCAACTACAACTGGACCGTTGGCGACAGCTACAACGCCCAGAACTTGTGCCCGTACGAGACGGTCGCCTACGGGTTCAGCCAGTGGTGCGACCTCTTCACGTACGAGGAGTGGCTCGGCTTCGAGTACAGCATCGACCTCCAGTTCCAGGGCAACGACGGCTTCCTGTCGCCCACGGGCCGTGCCGTCGGCATCGGCTTCGTCGAGGAGTTCCACGCCCGCCTCCAAGGGCACCTCTACAACCTGCCCCCGGGCGCCACCCAGGTCAACTACACGCTCGACACCATGAACGAGACCTTTCCGCTCAACCAGGACATCTATTTTGACTTTAGCCACGACACCAACATCTACTCGATCCTGGTGGCCTTTGGCCTGAAGCAGTTCTCCGACGTGCTGCCGTCAACGGAGCGCAAGGAGCCGCGCAACGTGACGGTGTCGCACATGACGCCCTTTGCGGCGCGCATGGTCTGGGAGGTCATCACCACACCGCACCCCGTCAAGGCCAAGCGACCGGCGCCGGGCTCGGCCGAGGCCGACTTTTACGAGGTCGGCGACGTGACCAAGTACGTGCACCTCACGCTCAGCCAGCGTACGGTGCCGCTCGGCGCGAGCTACCCCGAGTGCGGCGACCGCGGCGACGGCTGGTGCGAGATGGGCACCTTCATGCGCCTCTTGGATGGGCTGCTGGCCCAAGCCAAGTATGACTTTAGCTGCTTCGGGAACTACACGGCGGTTCCGTACGGCCACATCACCGACGGTACGTCCAACTGTGTCTCACTCTCTCCCCCCTTTCAACCACACCCGAGGCTGACATTCTCCTTCTTTTGCAGGTGTGCCGATAGGTAAGCGTGCCCTCGGCGGGGGCATGGGAACGGGATTAGCACCAATGCGAGCGATATGATTTTTTAGATTTTAACGTGGAACATGCAGCAAATTTCGGGTTATAGACGGAAGTTTTGATGATATGACGTGTAATTAAATCCATTGCCTTTTCAGTTACCTCCTGGCAGACACTTGGACCGTTGACACAGCCATCTCCGTAATGGCGATCCTGTAAACGCGGCGTCTAGGTCTATTGCTCCAGCGATAGCCGCTCCCGATACCGTGGGGGTTGGGCTTTGTGTCTAGTTTATGAGTCCGACGGCCACCATCCCGTTCCGCTTGGCGTCTCTCCCCCTTAGTAGACGTAGCGAAAGTTGACGTTTTCCTGAAGACTGCATTAGCGAGGAAGAGGGCGGAAAAGAAGAACAAGGGGGAAAGGAGGGGAGGGAGACGCACGCGGTCGGTGACGTCCTCAAAGGCGTGGACGCCGTCGACGTCGGCCTCGGCCTCGCCGCGGGCGATGCGGCCCTCCTTCTGGCGGTTCTGCCAGACGTAGTAGGTACGCAGGGCGACGAGGACGAGGACGAGGAGGATGAAGCAGGCGAGGACGACGGCGAAGGCGAGGAAGTAGCGGGGGGCGTCACGCTTGCGGAAGAGCTGGGGGCCGATGGCGTTGCCGGCGGCCCAGGAGACGAAGGTAAGGGCGATGACGACCGACTTCTTGGTCTGGCCGGCCACGTTGCGGCTGACGAGCGAGAGGGCGAGGCCGACGGCGGCCCAGAACGAGTACATGACGTACCAGGCGATCAGCAGGCCGGTGCGGCGGCCCGGCTCGAAGGGCACGGCGCAGAGCACGGCGGCGCCGGCAATGGTCGGCAGCACCGCCGCCGCCGCCGGCCAGATGGTCTGCCCGAGCCGCCGCTCCAGCCCGACGGCCGAGAGCATGGCGACGACCTGGATCACGCCCGTCACCATCTGCAGCAGCTGCACCTGCCACGTCGAGTAGCCGAAGGACTGGATCACGATGGCCGCGTACGCGCCCACGCCGCCCGACGGCAGCGTCGTCGTCAGCTGGATCAGGATGAAGGCCCAGACTGTGGTTCGCGGGGACGCCCGCGCGTCTTTGCGTCAGCCGGGGACGGGTCGCGGTCTCACGGGAGCGGATGGGGGGCGGGAGAGGGGAGAAAACGTGGAGGGAAGAAGGGGGGGAGGGAGGAAAATCTCACCCTGGGGATCCAAAAAGGCCTCCTTGACCTGCTCGGGGCGGAAGACGCGGTTCTGCACGCCGGTGCGGTTCTCGCGCAGGCGCTCGACGATGAGCTTCTTGTCCTCCTCACTCCAGCACTTGGCCTTCATGGGCGAGTCAGGCATCCAGAACCAGACGAAGATGCCCCAGCAGAAGGCGATGATGCCGTGGAACATGAAGAGGGCCTGCCACTGGTGGATCGGGCTGTCGGGCGGCATCAGCGTGAAGAGGAAGGCCACGAGGCCGCCGATGATTTGCTGGAGGCCGTTCATCATGTACCTGGACCGCCCGGGTTAGTCGGGGAGCGGTTTCGAGGGAAAAGAAGAGAGGAGGGGCGGCAAAGAAGATGGTTTCGTACCAGAGAACCACGGTCGCGCCCTGCTCCTCCCGCTTGTACCACATGGAGGACAGCAGCGTGAAGGTGGGCTGGCAGACGGCCTCGAAAGCACCCAGAAAGGCCCGCACGGTGACGAGCCCCGTGAAGTTGGAGCAGGCGGCCGTGAGCGCCACCGTGACGCCCCATAGCGTGATGTTGAGGGACAACCATTTGGCAATGGGGACGCGCTGAAGAATCCAGTTTTCCTGGGCACGCACAATCAGCATCACTGGGCCCGAGGGAAAAAGGTTCCTCGCATCCGACTTACCGGATACTCAACGAGGAGGATCACGAGGTAGATGACGGTGGTAAGCCAGGAGAACTAAAGTGGGGGTTTTGGTCTCGGTCAGCAGGAATCTCTCTTTCTCTCTCTCCTTCCCTCTCCCTCTCCCGACCACCTTCTTGCATTACACACGGCCTCCGTCCCCTCCTCATTCTCTGCCGTCTACCCGTTCCCGGCAACCAAAAAAAACGTACCTCCTGGCCCTGCAGACCGGTATCCTTGCGCAGGCCCATGATGGAGGCAAAGCCGAGGGCGCCCTTGTCGACGGCCTGCAGGAAGTAGGTGACGATCATGACGACGAGGACGCGACGGTCGACCATCTTCTTGAGCCGCGCGTTGGTCTTGTCGTCGATGTGCACGCGCGGGCCCGACGTGTACTCGGCCACCTCGCTATCGACGAGGTCCGCGTTGGCGCCGCGCGCCCGCCGCTTTTGCGCCGCCACGTCGTCGTCGTGCGACAGCACCGTCTCGACCGCCTCGACCGCCACCGGCCCCTCGACGCCGCCCCCGCTCTTGCGGGCCTCGTCGCTCGGCATCGTGTCCGTCATGGCAAAAGCCCCGGGGGGAAGCGGTGCCGTGGCAGAACAGAAACACAGAAAGCACCCCTCGGCTGGCTGGGCAGAGGACAGAGTGGCGCGCTGGGGGTTCGGAGGGCAATGGATGGCTGAATTTCTTCGCGGAAAGCAATAGTCGCGAAAGCGGACCACGGAAAGGCGGGGGAGGGAGGCTGGGAAGGCGGCACGTCTTTATAAGACGTGGGCATCTATCTCACTTCTGCCAGGCCATCTCCCCCAGGTATGTTGTGCGGAGCGTTTCGCCGCCTCCACTTCAAGATCCCAGCCCGCAAACCCCAGATTCCCCGGACAAGCCCGGAGGGGAAGCCGGTAGCCGTCAAGCTCGCCCATGGGGATTCCGGGGCTTTGGACGGATTGGGGTAGGGGGAGTTGGGGAAGCCCCCCTCGGGTTGGGGTAGTGATTGGAGCGTGGCTGCCAACCAGTGGATACGGCTTCGCCTCCGCTCGGTATCCTCGCCCCAAAGTCACCGCGACGGCCAGCGGATGGCGGGGAGGAAAGAGAAGGAGGCCGGTAGAAAAGAACGAGAGGGAATGCGGGGGGGTTGTTCGCCGGCTGTCTGCGAGTCAAGCCACTGAATAGCTCGCTGGCTGGTGTCCAGCCCCTGTGAGAACATTATTGACCGACCCCAAGAGCCACCGTACTCGAGGGGACCCGGACCCATGTGCCGACGATGGACCCGTTGGGGGGGGGGGGGGATCTCGTACTGGAGTGGCAGAGCCTCGAGAGCTGCCAAGAAACAACAAATAGGCAGTACCCACCCCACTGCTACGTCTCATACATAGATGGCGGGGGATGGGTGATAGGCGACGGTTCGCGACCTGCCCTCAAGGTGATTGGAATCTCGCTTTTCGGCCATCCATCTTGGGTTGATCACTCGTGTTCAAGTGATTGGCCAGGCTACCGCCCATCTTACTATGCAAACAACCATGTCCGAGTCACAGCTGGTGACCTTTTCGCCGGGGTCCTCCGACTCCGGCGGCCCGGACGCGGCGGCCAAGCCCCGACTGAGCAGCGCCGCCATCCTCGTAGACGGCAACGACCACCGGGGCGTCCGCATAGCATGCGACGCCCTGGCCGAGGATTTCGGCCGCGTCACCAAGGGGCCGCCCAGCGTCGTGCACGCCGTCGTTGATCAAGACGACGACGCTACCACCGACGGAGAGACCGTTATCATCGTGGGCTCGCTGGCCTCGTCGGGGCTGATCCGCACGCTGATCGATCGTGGACAGCTGCGCGTCGACGGCATCCGCGGCAAGTGGGAGTCGTTCTGCACCGCCCTCGTCGAGCGGCCCGCGTGCGCCCCCCGGTTCCGCACCGCCTTGGTCATCGCCGGCAGCGACAAACGAGGCACCATCTTTGGCGTCTACACGCTGTCCGAGCAAATAGGCGTATCACCGTACGTTCTACCCCACCTGTCCCTTTCATGTGTGTTATTGTTGTTATTGCTGATGATGATGCTGACGGCGGCCGAGCGCAGCTGGTATTGGTGGGCCGATGTGCCCCCGAAACACCACCCGGATATCTTTGCCTTGCCCGGGCCGACGGTGAGCAAGGAGCCGAGCGTCAAGTACCGGGGCATCTTCATCAACGACGAAGCGCCGGCGCTCACGGGTTTCGTGCTCGAGAAGTTTGGGTGCTACGGGCGCGCCTTCTACACGCGCGTCTTCGAACTCCTGCTGCGTCTCAAGGTGAGCGAGCCCTGTTGTTCTCGATCACCCGCTTCCTCACACCAAAAAACGGCGTCCTTTTCCGCATGCCCACGGCCATCCATCACTAATCCGGCTCCCCTCTTCTCCCTCGCGCCCACCAGGCCAACTTCTTATGGCCGGCCATGTGGCCGGGGTACCCGAACCCGGGCAGCTCGTTCTTCGTCGACGACGGGGGCACGAACGCGGCGCTGGCCGACGCGTACGGCATAGTCGTGTCGACGTCGCACCACGAGCCCATGCAGCGCGCGACCAACGAGTGGTTCGCCGACCACGCCGACGGCAGCTGGTCGTGGCCCGACAACCGGGCGGCCATCACGCGCTTCTTCGCCGAGGGCGTCGAGCGCGCGCGCGCCGCCGAGTCCTACTTCACCATGGGCATGCGCGGCGAGTACGACAAGTCGATGCAGACCGACGACCCGGCCGCCGTCGTCGCCGACGTGCTCGCGGCCCAGCGCGCCCTCATCAAGCAGGCCCACGGGCGCGACGACGCCGTGCCGCGTAAGCCCCGACCGAACCGCCCCGCGTGCGCCTGGGAGACACGTTTGGACCGCGGCGCAATATGCTGAACTGACGATGCGGGTAGAACTGTTGGCCTTGTACAAGGAGGTCCAGGAGTATTGGGACGCCGGCCGCCTCGATGTGCCTGACGACGTGACCTTGCTCTTCGCCGACGACAACTTCGGCACCTGTAGACGACTTCCGTCCGGGGACGAGGCCAAGAGGAGCGGAGGAGCCGGGGTATGTGAATAGGAGCCCTCACGTCCTGCGGTCGTTGCGGCGCTGACCCCGCCCAGATATACTACCACTTCGAATACGTCGGTGCACCCAGGAGCTACAAATGGATCAACGCGAATTCGCTCGGCAAGACGTGGCACCAGCTACAGGAGGCTTACCGTCGGAATGCTCGCCAGATCTGGGTTTTCAACGTGGGGGACATCAAACCCATGGAGGTCCCGCTGTCGTTCGCCATGAACCTGGCGTGGAATATCGACTCGATCGAGGCAGGCGGCATAGCGGGCTTCCTGGACAGGCTGTCGGTGGACATGTTTGGGTACGTAGGAACGTCGACGATAGGCGAAGCGTGGCGCGAGCACGACCGACTCGTGTCACTGCGGCGACATGAGCATCTTGAGGCTGGAGACTTTTCCCTGCTGCACTACAACGAGGCCGATTCCATCCTGGGGCGCTGGGAGTCGCTCCTGCGCCGCGTCGAGAACATGTCCGAGGCGCTGGAGGAAGAGTACCAGGCGGCTTTTTTTCAGCTGGTCCTCCACCCCGTCAAGGCCAGCGCCATCTACACGTCGCTGCGCGTGCACCAGGCGCGCAACCAGCTCTGGGCGGAGCAGCGGCGCAACTCGGCCAACACGGCGGCGCGCAAGGTGCTCGACCTTTTCGACGCTGATTACGCGCTCAGCGAGGAGTTCCACGCGCTCGAGGACGGCAAGTGGGCGCACATGATGCGGCAGACGCACTACGGGTACGGAGCGACGTGGCACGCGCCGAGCCGCGACATGATCGGCGGGCTGTGCTTCGTGCAGGCCCGGCAGGACAGCAACCCGCTGCTCGGGCAGCTGGGCGTGGCCGTCGAGGGCCACGCGGGCGTGCGGCCGGGCCGCTGCAACGAGGAGAGCGACAGGACGCGGCCGAGCCGGCGCGACCTGGTGCCGGGCCTCACCCTGCCGGCCCTGACCCCCGCCCACGGGCCCGCGCGCCGCTGGTTCGACGTCTACACCCGCGGCACGCCGGCCCTGGCCTGGACCGCCGCCGTCGCCGCGCCTCCGCACGCCCCCTGGGTCCGCCTGTCGCGCCGCGCCGGCCGCTTGGCCCCCGGCGGCGCCGACGCCCGCGTCCACGTCTCGGTCGACTGGGACCGCGTGCCCGCCGGCTTCGACGGCGAGGTGCTCATCGACGTCCGCTCGACCGGCGGCGCCTACGGCCCGTACGGCGACGACTTTGAGCAGGTCCACCTGCCCGTGGCGAACTGGCGCGTGAGCCCCGGTTTCGACGGCTGGGTCGAGACCAACGGGTACATCTCCATCCCGGCGGCCGAATACCGCACCTACGGCGCCTCGGCCGCTTTTTACCGGGTTCTCGCCGACACCGGACGGGTGGACGCAGGGTCGCTGGCAGTGCGGCCGCGGGCGTCGGACCGGACGAGCGACGACGACGACGACGACGCGCCGTTTGCCTCGTACGACGTCTATGTGCGCAACGACACGCCGACGGCCCAGCTGCGCCTGGAATTCGCCATGACGCTGGACGTGGACCCCGCCGACCCGATGCGGTACGACGTGCAGGTGGACGGGCAGCCGCCGCGCCGCCACCGCCTCGTACCCGAGCCTGACGCATCGGCCCGCCCGGGGGAGCTACCGCGGGGCTGGACCACGGCCGTGCAGGACGGCGTCTGGAAACGCCAGCACGATCTCGGCGCCCTGACGCAGGGGGCGCACCGTATCGGTATTCGTTGGCGCCATACCAACATGCTGCTGGAGAAGCTCGTCGTCGGCCTGGGCGGCGTGGTGGAGGGCAGTTACCTCGGCCCGCCGGCCAGTGGTCGGGTAACTACGCCCGCATGCTCTGCCGGGGCATGAGTTGGCTGGTTTGGGACATTTCCTGTGTGTGTAACAAGATATGATATGCAGTAAGCATTTGTCGTGGGATGAATAGGTACTTTGCCACCCTAGAAGGCGATGGTGAATATGCATGTTGGTTGTGGTGAAGCGGGCAATCACCAAATAGGCAAGTTGTACGGACCACGGTAGCCTGCTTCGCTACGTGGTTGCCTCTTGTGATGCGGGGCAGTCCCGTTCACTGCACACGACACGATAGGCGATTGTGTTATTCCTCTGCGGCAAACAAGTGCCATATCTGCCAGCTCTGAGGATTCGGCTGTTAAATCCCAGTTCCCTCGCCTGGTCACTGATCCCTCCTGCTGCCATAGAGTCTGCAACTGCGTGCTGCCCCTCCTGAATTTGCTCGTCGTAATCACCACCAAGTCGATATCCACACGACGTGTGCCCCTCTGTTCAGCACTGGCGCTACCCCGCCGGCACTACTACCACCGGAACCCAACCCTCCACTCCGTCTTCCGTTTCCTCCGCCATCGGAACCAAGCCCCGCCTCCGCCATGGACGCATTGGTGGAGGACAAGCTCGACTTCTTCCCCGCGGACCGGCCGACGGGGACGGGCGTCATCGTGCTGCCGGGCGGGGGCTACTCGAGCCTGTCGACGGGCCACGAGGGCGTCGAGCCGGCGCGCTGGCTCAACGGCCTGGGCGTCGACGCCTGGGTCCTGCGGTACACGGTGGTGGGCCCCGCCACGCCGGCCCCCGTGCACCCGCGCCCGCTGGACGAGGCGGCGGCCGCCGTGCGCGCCGTGCGCCGCGCCGGCCGCGTCCGCACCCTCGGGCTCTGGGGCTTCTCGGCCGGCGGGCACCTGGCGGCCATGACGGCGACGGCGGCGGCGGCGGAGGAGGTCGAGGGGGCGGGCGGCGGCGGCTCCTCGCCGGCGCCGTGGGTCGACTTCGCCATCCTCGCCTACCCCGTCGTCTCGATGGAGGCGGGCGCGGCGGCGACGCACGCGGGCTCGGCGGCGGCGCTGCTGGGGCCGGGGCCGACGCGGCGGCGCGGCGCGCCCTCACGCCCTCGGCGCGCGTCACGGCCGCGACGCCGCCCGTCTTCCTCTTCCACACGGCCGACGACGCCTCGGTGCCCGTGCAGAACGCCCTGCAGTTCGCCGCCGCCCTCGCCGCCGCCCGCCGCCCCTTCGAGCTCCTCGTCCGGGCCACGGGCCCCCACGGCCTCGGCCTGCCCCTCGCCGCCGACGCCCCCGTCCGCTGGGACGCCGAGCTCGCCCGCTGGCTGCGCGGCTTCATCCGGGGGGCGGAGGAGGAGGAGGGCGGCGGTCCCGCGGGCGAGGTTTAGATGGAGAGGAGGAAGAGGGGGCAGGCTAAAGAGGCGTGCGCTGGGGTCGGTTTCCTGTGCGGTCAAGTTGCCCTAGCATGTGGAGGCAGCGATTCAATGCGTTTTTTTCCCTCCTTGGTTCCGCCCGGGACGGGCAGGCTCAAATGGCTTCGATGGCACTGACTGGCATGGGGTTTAGGAATGTCTGGGCTTCAGGGACCGCGGGAATATTGGTAGAATATTGCCAACTTCGTCCCCTCACGATGTCACGTAGTTGCCAGAGCATAGCGTGAGGACTTGAGCGTCCCGAAATTATATTTTTCATTGCCGTTGAGAGAGTGCAAGAGCAACAGTGGGAAAATAATTCAATTTGCATGCTTTGGAGATTGCTTCGTGCCAGCGTCAGCTTTCCCAAACCTGTTTAGGAGCTGCTCCAGGGATTCTGATATTCATTCCCCCAAACTTCTGCGGGTTGTACCCGTAGCCCACATCCGAAAGGTTCGCCTGTTCGACTTGGCCGTACATGTGCCCAGCTTACATTCAGCGATATTCCGGTCCCCGACCCCAACGTGTTTCAGAGCCATAGCCACCGAGATGCGTCGGGATTGGTTGCATGCTCTACCGGTCCACCCCCCGAGCCCGGCGGAAAAGGGCGGGGCAGATGACCCGAGCTTTTGTCGCCGCGGATTGGCTCCGGTCCTTCTTTCGCGGGCAGACATCCGAGCAGCGCCGGTGAATCGGCCCCACGGGACCACGCGCGACCCACCCTCCCCCCGAACGCCGGCCGCTACTTCGGGCCGGCCTACTGGGCGCTCACAACCGCCGCGTTCACTGGGTACTTGATATTTCAATGCGATTGTTATGCTCTTGATTAGTATGAGAGCTGGCCGCTTTCGGGTATCATTTTCACAAACCACCACCGGGCCCCAAGAGCGACCACTACACGGCGTACACTGCCCCCGGCGAACAGAACGGGACCCGTCGATAAATCCCCTGCTCCGCTCCATGCCACGTCGCTTGGTCCCCGGGCGTCCCGGTGCCCGGCCCCGCAAGTCCGGAGCTGTGAGTGTATGCGTGTGTGCGTGTGTATTTGTGTGCCCCTTTTGGCCTCCCCGTGAAGGGGGGCCCAGGTGAGAAGAAGAATCAAGGGTAAGATAAAAAAAAGACATCCGAACGCCCGTGACGCCACAACCCAAACCCCCCATCCTCTTTTCCCTTTCCCGTCGCGCACCCCGGCCGCCGGCCCCGGGGGGAGGGGGTGCCTAGTTCATGTAGCTGTCGGGGCGGGGCGAGGTGCCGCGGGCGTTGGTGAGGCCGGCGTCGGGCGGGGGCGAGGCCATCTCGCTGCGGGCGGTGGTGGCGGCGTCGAGCTCCGAGTAGCGGTGGACGTTGGCGGAGAAGGTGTCGCTCTGGGGCGAGTGCATGGGGGGCGGCGACGAGGCGCCGCCGGACGGCTTGTGGTAGAGGTGGCCGTGCTCGGGCAGCGGCGAGTGGTGCTGCTGCGTCGAGCCCGTGTAGTGCGGGTGCTGGAACTGCGCCGCGTGCCCGACCGACGGCGTGTGCCCGCCCATGGCGCCGCCGCCGTCGTGCCGCTGCATCATCATGGCGTCCGCACCGCCGTCGGGCCGCGCCGCCAGCTTCCGCTTCAGCGTCTTGTTCTGCCGCGCCACCCAGATGGTCGACGCCGCCGCCGCCAGCAGCGTCACCCCCAGCGCCGCCGCCAGCCCGATGGTGGCGCTCCGCCACGTCGACAGCGCCGCCGCCGCGTCCTCGCCGTCCTCCGACGTGTTGTGGCACACGCTGTCCTGGAACGGCGGGATCGATACGGCGGCCGCCGTACCGCAGCACTTGGTGGTGCCGCCGCAGCAGTACTTGCCGGTGCCGTCGTTGCACGACGTCATTTGCGAAGTCCCGGTGCTGTTGCCGCCCGCCTGCCCAACAGGTTAGTATAGGTAGGTTAGGTGCGTAAGTGGCAATCGGGCCGGGATGAAGCCATTCGGGTGCCCGTTCACTGCCGTCTCCCTCGGTCCTCCCCCCCTCTCTCCTTTCATTCTCGCTACCACAATCCTTCTTCCCGTACCCCTCTGAATTGGAGATGGCCCGTGGGTTTGGAACTTACATTATCATCGGAGCAAATATTCAGGCAGGCTTTGCTCTTCCAGGTCTTGTCGGTGCAGTACGCGCGGGTGAGGCCTCTCGAGCTGGATGAGCACAGGCCCGACGAGGAGCAGATATCGCGGCCCGCCGGGTCGCCGTCGAGGGCGCAGCACATGGAGAAGACGCCGGCCTGCTGAATGCCGAGCTTGTTGCAGGGCACGTACGTCTCGTTATCCGCCTGGGTCACGCCGTCGGGAGCCCAGCAGGACACCTCCTGCGCCGTGGCGCACGCCGCCAGCCCGAGCACCAAAAACCGGGCGGCGGTAGGGAGCTGCATGGCTGAGTAGAGCCGCGGGGGGCAGGCGAAAGAAACGGGTAGTCGTCGGATCAGGGATGGGCACAACAATCGTCCGATAGACTTTCTGTATTGGGCCCCGATGAGACAATTGCCGAGTCGATGGACGAGACGGATGAGTTTGAGCGCCCGTGGTGTCTGTGTGACGCTGTTTGCGTACGTGGGCGCGTGTGTGTGAGTAACCAATGGTCCGGAGACTGAGGTGAAGGGAATAGAAGATCCGGTTGAGCCTCTGGACGATGGGGGCAAGAGGGGGAAAAAAAAGCCAGGTCAGGTCAGCCCGTCCCTCGGATTACATTACACGGCAGGGAGAGCGAGAGGGGGGCGGGAGAGAGCAAGAAGAAAAGTGAGTGAACCAACGGGCCGGATTCAGCAGGGTCATACATAGCTCTCATGGGATAGAGGCCATGGCCGCGCTCGGGACAAGGCCATACGTCTGTCTGCCCTACAGACAAAGTACCCCCATCACCTCGGCCTTAATCCCCATCTTTTTCTTCTCCGCTCCCCTTGGCCGTCCCATGCCATGCCATCCCATCTCTTCCATCCCAGGAAAACCCACCCACCCCCGGCTGGCATTGCCCGCTGTTGGCACAGGCGAGCTGCATGGCGCAGATGGGCGCAGATGGCGCCATGGGGCATGGGCCCGGTCTTCTTCCTTCCCCCCTCCCTCTTTTCCCTCTCCTTCCTTCTTCAACGGGCAAGGGACAAGGGGGGCGTGAGGGTTTGTTTTCTGGTGCCCGTCTTGGTGGCCGCCCGAGATCCCATCTCGCGCCCCCGCCTCTCCCCAGCAGCTTACAAGCTGACTCCCTCATCCCAGTCGAGGCGCGGACGGCCAGTAATAAAGCACGGCCGGTCTGCGGGTCGCCAGGCCTGACCCAATGGGACGGCGGCTTCGCCCTGCAGAGCTGACGACGGCGCTGTCTCGCTGCTAGTACCGACGGGCGTTCGAGGGATTACAGCACCATGACCACCGTGTAGCTGGAACAGCCCCAGCTCGTCGTGGGAAAGGGAGGGGGGGAGGAATGGGGTGTGGGTGCTCGAGTGCTGTATGTACTATAGTACATGCTCCGTCCAAGACCGGAGCTTTGCCAAACAATGTACTTACCGCCCCGCCAGGCCCCTCTGTTCGCTTGTCGATGTGCCTTTTAATAGAAATCGAGTGCAGGGCAGCGCGTTCCTTCGGTCGCGTTGGCAGGGACCAGGGGTGGAGATCCCGAGCTAGGGCGCTCTGGGCTTTGCGGCTGGCCGTAGTTAGGGCATCTAGGTTTGTGAGGTCCTTTTCGTAGGTAAAACTGGAATTGGGGCGAGGCGGTCTACCGTAGGCGAACGGCAGCCCGTCGGTCAATGGGGAGAGGCTTCGCAGATTGACGATGGATGGTACGTCGAATGTTTGCGAGTATGTAAAGATGGATACATCTTCTCCCCGGCCGCCAGCGCGTGCTGTGTGTTCGCTTCCCATGCCCCCGGCCTGCTTGTTCTCCAGGACAGCTTTGGCTCTGTGGGTGGGGGGGATATGGAGGGTGGAAACGAACAGAGGACCCTGGCGACCTCAGCCTGGCTTGAGCGAGCCCGCCGATCGCCTAACGAGCAACTAACTGCCCCGGCAACAGCAGCCCCAGCGCCACCCCGCCTGAAGGTTCTTCTTTTGGTGGCATCCCGGGCATGCCATCGCATCGCATCTTCCTCCCCCCCTCCCCATGTGCCGCCCAGAAAGCGGCCTGCCAATCACGCGCAGAACTTGGACGAATTGGGGTTATCCTGTTGTGACACTGGGGGCCAAGCACAGTTCCATCAAACGGCCAAAAAGAACCTTTGACAGGCCCTTCAGCAGCGGCGGTGATAGACAGCCTGCCGCCGCCAATCGGGCTGTCACTGACGGGCTGCATAAGTATTGAGGGGGGCACCCCAAAATGGATCCCGTACGTCGTCGCATCCCGCAGCCGGAGACGACACCACTATCGCTGCGGGCAAACAAACAAGAAGAGGGAAAAATCCCGGCCGAAGCAAGCCCAACCCCCCCATTCCAGAACTGGAGCAACGAACCGTATCCATCGACCCAGGCCCCTCCCTTCCCACTTCCCAAACGGGCAGCCAGCTTAATCCCTCCCACCAGCCGGCTTCCGGTCGTCTCACGCCAACAACGAGGAAAGAGACACGAGTTGAAAGAGAGAGGGAGAGAGGAGCAGAGGGAGAGAGGAGGGGGGAGGAAGGACCCCTGCCGGCTGACCGACAGATGTAAGATTGGCGTTGGCAGCCTCCACCGGCGCTCCATCCGCGGCCGGGCTTTGAGCCTCGTGTCAGCTTTTAGGGTGATAAGACTAAGCAGCGGGTAAGTGATCCAGTCTTCGCCCCCCTTCCTCCTCCTCCTCCGCCGCCGCCGCCTCGTAACTTGCTACCGCGTCTTCTTTCTTTTCTGTCTTCTCATTCTTGTCTCCCCGTACGAGCAAAGATGTACGACACGTGTATTTCCTACCCCGAAGGCGCCTCGCGAGCCTCTGGCTTGCTTGGCCGCGGGCTGATGCGGCGGAAGTGAGAAATTAGAGCGTGGCCACCCTCCCCTCCCCCTCCGGATGAGTATGCCGAGCGCCCTCGAGAGCCGATCCTGTCCATCCCGTGCTTGCATAAAAGAAACGTTGCGGCGCATGGCTAGCTCCCACCCATGACATCTAAAGCCACCAGAAACGATACCGGGGGGTCGTGCTGGGTGAGCCTCGTTTACCCTGGTCCTGTGTAATGAGAAGAAGAGAGCGCGAGTTCCCAAACGGAAAGCTACACCGCACTCGCAGAGTCCCAATTCAGCTGAGGTTCTGCAAGAAAACGTCACGTCATCCTAGCGTCTCTCGCCCCCCTTCCTCACGGACCGAGACACGTCTTTTGCATGCCTTTTCCCGGCCGATTTATCAGTTCTTTCTGTCACCAGCATATATATACGTTAGGATTCCGTTCTGGATCAACGGCCGTCGCGGAAGTTCCCAGTAACAAACGGGTGTGGGGGGCCGTCGCCTTGCCATCGCATCTCTAGCCAGCCGCGTTGGGCGGAGTATCATCCCCCCCCCCCCATATTCACACCCCATCGCCTAGCCGATTCCTGCCGCCGAGCGGCAGCCGCCGGGCCAAGACCTCTCGTAAAAGGGCGCCATAGACCGGCCGTCCACCAATTCGCTGGGCCTCGGCAAGTCACGAGACACAGGCCGGGAAACCGCCACAATCTTACCAGGAGTCATGTCCCCGTTTATTGATACGTTGGTCTGTCGAGCTGTATCTCACCATTGCCAGCTGGCCAGCTAGCCGTAGGCCGCGTACCGAACCTTGTTTACCGTCTTGCGCCGGCCCAGAGCCGAATCCATGTATGCATAGCCAAACCTTGGGGCCTTCCTAAGCCCGTTGGCATATGTTCTTCCCAAACAAACCATACCCGGTTTTCTTTGTTATCCCGTCAAGCCAACAACGGGTTCGGGGTAGCTGCCCCATACGAGCGGCCGGTCGCCCAAGCGCGCGTTAACGGGCGCAGTGAGCCTGGGACCAGGTCAGCAAATCCGCACACAGGGGAGAAGGCTCGTGACCCAGGCCGGCTCGCCTAGGAACTCACCTGAGCTTGCGCTTCGCCTCGTCTACGCCGGCGACCCAGACAAAACCCATCACATTGGCGTCCCGGATCGTGTCGGGGGCATCACGACTACCGGCGTAGACGACGGCCAGGATGCACGAGGTCATGGCCACCGAGGGTTCCACCTTGACCAAAGCCGACGTGGGTGCCGTCGAAGCCGGATCGTAGAAGTCTTCGTCTTCCTCGTCGCCGTTGCCGTCTTTTTTGGCGTCGGGGTCTATATGGAGCCACAGAGTCAGCACTAGAAGAATCAAAACGGGTGCATGGCTCGGAAGAACGGACCCTCAACCACTTTCCATATACTGACAGCCTCGAAGGAGATCTGCTGCGTATGAGGGTTTAAGCTTCGCCGCGCATCGCCAAAGAAATACTCCTTAACCGCTGCTTCCATGACGCCTTGCAGGAAGGTGGGATTCCGATCCACTACGCCTCCACACTTGTCGAGTCCCACGATGGAGATATCCTCGCCAAGTGTCGTTTTCTGCCCGGCGAACCTCTTGGCCAAGTTGTCGCGCATGTGGTCCGAGCCCAGCGTGATGATGATATTGACCGAGTATTCGGACACGATGTGAGCCAAGAGATCGTAACCGCCTTTCTCCGCATCGAGGCTCCCCGTATCAATTAGCATGCCCGCAGCCCGGACCGCGTGGTCCTCGGCCAGCCTCCCCGTGGCTGCGACCGCCAGACGGCTGAGCTGCGACCGGTACAGTTGTGGGTTGTCCTCGGGCCTGGCCAGTCCGTAGTAGTACACCAGCGGCAGTTTGACGGGGATGGCGGTAGGACCCGAGTTAGGCGTCCCGCCCCATTCGGTCGTGATGTCCATGAGCGTCGCGAAGACGGCGGCGCTGAGCGTGCCCGGCAGCGACAGCATGCCCCGTGCGGGGTCCGTGTTGACAACCATGGGTTGGGCGCCCATGCGCGTGGCCCAGGCCGTCAGCGTCTTCACCAGCGTCGTCTTGCCGCTGCTGGGCGGGCCGGCAACCAGCACCCGGGGCCCCATGGCGCCGGGGTCGCGGGCGGGCGCGCTCTCGAGGCTCTGGCGCGCGTGCGCGCGCATGCCGTCGAGACTCAGGTGTAGGTTAATGTAGGGGACCATGTTCGTCTCGTTGGCAGTCGGTCTCGCAACATGGCCATGGTAGGCGCCGGGGTCAGGCGAGCTGACCTCGAGTTCACAGCCGTGCCAGGTGTTGATCTTGGACTTGGTGCGCGTGAACACGTAGGGCGTGTTTGGCGCCAGCTCGGTGCCGTCCTTCTCGGCCAGGCCCTTGAGCAGCCGGATCGTGAGCGTCGTCGAGGCCGGCACCTCAAACCGGTATTCCCAGAACTGCTGAAGCGTGATGGTGGTCGTCGTCGCTTGCAAGGCTGCGGCGGCCGCAACGGCCTGGTCGGCATGTGGGTTAGCGTGACGTGCCGGGCATAGGGGACACCCGCACGTGTGCGACTTACCGACGGAACGGCTTGACCCAAGCCCGGAATCGACATGGCGATCAACGCATTGCCGCGAAAGCGCTGTGTGGGAGCCGCGTGTCCTCCGTGGGAGGAAGATGGACTGCTCGGGTGGGTGGCTGGCAAGGCTGCGGCAAATAGGGCTGGACGGTGCTTTTGCCGCCAAACCGGACAGAGGCCGCGGTTGTTGCTACCTAACCGGCAAGTCCACCGAGACCTATACGTTTCCCACTGAACCCCGTTCACGCATATAAGAAGTACGAATAATTGCTGAGGTGTGAGAGTCTTGTAATTGATCCCGTATGGGGTTTTTCAGTCGTCAACAGCTGAAATCTAATTGCGACGAGTTGAGCTGTTCCAGCCTTGCAGCTGAGCGGGGCCAGTGCAGGCCCCACGGAAGCTGTGGACAGCCAGTACCTATCATAATGGGAAAGCGCACTATGTAAAGTATTTTAAGAGGTAGGTAACTCGATTCTTTGCGTACTTGCCTGGCGTACCTACTTTTTACCCTTCTAGGTAGGTACTTATTCAAGCACCTACTTCGTTAATAGGAAGTACTTATACTCATACTTTCGCAATGACGACAGTACTGGCAGCGCCCCGAACGGCCTCCTTGTCCGTCTGCAACGGATGGGACTCGGCAGCATCCCATCTGGCCGATGTAGTGACTCTGCAAATGGATTGAGGGCCGAGCGCCAGCCGTCGGCTTGGGATGTCAGGAGTGAAACCTCTACGGGATCTTGCGCTGGTCAAATGCAGATTTGGTCAACGGCGGGCATCGGGGAACCGTGGTCGCCGGGGCTCACGGAGTCTTGGGCGGGATACCGGGTAGGTGGTACTCGCTCAGGATGACAGCATCCGCAATGGAGCCCCTGATTTGAGAAATAAGTACAGGGCTACCTCTCGTACCAACTTCTTACGTCACTACGTTTCGGGTGGTGGTTTCCAGCAGAAGCTGTGACGCCGTCCAGTCCGTGCGGTATACCTACTTGCCACGGCTGGCATGACCGTCGTGCCAGCTATATTGAACTGGGCTAGGCACACTCGGCCCCCACTGGGAAACTCAGCGACACATGTAGCAAGGGGGATTTGAATGCGCAGCCGGTACCAACAAGTCGCTTTCGCAAGTGCCGTGGCCCGTCACGGACCGGGAGAGACGAGTCCGCTGTCGGATGTTGATTGGCTCAATGCCCTGTGCGCCCCCTTTTATAGATGTCGGCCGGAGCCGCTCCCGTTGTCTATAACGCAGAATGCAAGATGCCAGAGTCGCTAAGGATATCTTTGTACACTAGCCGTGGGATTCGGCCCGCCTGTCACCATCCGGCCGTCTCGCGCACCCAAACCCAGTATGGGAGCGAGGGGAGTGGCGCACCTTGCTCAGGCGGCCATCTTCTCAAAGATGCCCGCCAGGCCCCTCACGCCCATCAGCAGGTTCTCGTCAGGGCCCTGCCCGGGAACGAACTCGGCGTGCGCAAAGTCGATCAGGCTCAGGCTGTACAGTGGGTTTTCCACAAACTCCTCCATGTCCGAGTCATACGACATGTCCGACTCGTAGCCGTCGTTCTCTGTGGATGATATCACGAAGCTGTGGCCCTCCTTGGATGCACCATTGCCCATTCCGATGCCGCTGTCCACCCTGTGGTTAGCGTGGCCGAGCGCGGCGGTTGCAGAAGCCTTTTCAGTCACTGACGCTGGAGTGCTTTCTTTTCCCCTCTCCTTCTCCCGCTCTCTCTCCAGGTATTTCTCCTTGGCGATGCGCAGCGCGTCCCCATCTCCCTCAAACACGAAGAGCAAACTCGACGAGTACATGCGCGTCTCGTTGGCTTCCAGCACGGCCTGCACCTTGCGCAGGTCCTCGGCGAAGCGGCCGGCAATGAACTTTCCTAAACCGTCATCGATGCCCGCAGCGGGGTTAAAGATGAACTGCTTCAGGCGGTCTAGGATGTTGTCGTCGTTGACCGTGTTGCGGCCCCACCACTTGTCGTAGATGCGATAGCCCTCCTCGTCCAGCTCCGACGGGTCTTCCGAACCCTTGTAAACGCGCATTCCAGCTACGCGAAAGCCGTACTTCTTGTGGGTGGTCTCGTTGGCAATCTCGTCGAACCGCCTGCGCTTCTCCTCGGGCGCATCGTCGGCCCATAACCGCAAGCCTAACTTGGCGTCCATGATGTTGGGTTTGACATAGTGGCAGCTGGCATTCTGGAGCACGACGGCGCAGTCGGTTTCGATCTTGCGGCTCTTAGCCGAAGGCGCCCATGACCCGCCTTCCGACCCGCCCTCGACGGGCGTGTCAGGCGTCGCGCCGACGGTAGCGGAGCGTTGAATCGGGGTGGGCTCGGGGAGGACCACGGTCGGGCGGTGCTCCAAATCAAGGTGCGACTGGATTTCTTCCTTGATGGCCTGGGGGATATCAGCATGCTCGACGATGTCGGGAATAGCGGCGTGGATCATGGCGTCGGTCGTGTTGTTCGTCAACTCCAGGTTGCCAATGTAGCGCGGCATCCAGTGGGCGAACTCGGGATGGAGTTGGTTGGCAGTCTCGTAGAACGCGATCTCGGCCTTGGTGCAGGGCTTGATGAAGAGGTCGCCCTCGGCGTCCGTCTTGGTGCCGGCGCTGGTACGCAACCGGTCAGTACGATACACAGAACGGACGCGGCGGCGCGAGGGGTGACTCACTGGCCAGCGACGGCGAAATTATACTCGATTAACTCATGTTCCTTGGGCAGATCGCGATTCGAGGGGGAGCGGTTCACCGGGAACGTCGCGGCCGAAGCCAGCGGCTTGTAGGGGTCGACGCTCATGGCTGCGAATAGCGACAGGGCCAGAAGACAACGTAAAAAGGGTCCGGGTACGTGTTGGTTCTACCGTATCTGCATAGCATACAAGCGTCACGAGGGAAAAAAAAAAAATAAGGGTGTTCGTCGCGGGCGGGCGCTTGGGCTGTTCCAGAAGATGGTCCAGGTTTTGTCGGCACGGTCCGCGAACGGGCGTGGACTGTATGATTGGTAGTGGTCGCAATTGCAGGGGCAGCGACGTCAAGGGCGAGGCTGACGGGGGACAACAGGGAACCGGAGGTCCAGGAGGGGTCCTTTTTGGTTGGAAAAGGAAATCAATCAGGGCAGCTGGGTCGCGGCTCCAGCTCCCAGGTTCAGGTACAGATGCAAGCGTGCCGGTTGTCAGTTGCCGGGGTCCCGGGAGGTATTTGTAGAAATGAACAGTGAAAGAAGGCGGCGGCGGCGGCGACAAGGTTTGGCGGTTCCCCAAGAAATAAGGGGAGGGCGAGGAAGGTGGGATAGTATTACTAGCAGCGAAAGGAGGCGCGCACATAAAGGAGGGGATGCGTTGAGCCTATATGAAGGGGAAGAAAGGGATCGGGATGGATTGGGAGGAAGGGGGCAGGGCCGAGTGCGAGTCGAGTCGAGGGGAGGGCGCAAAGAATGGCGAAACTAACGGGTAGGGAGGGCGTGTGAGCGTGTGAGCGCGAGGGGCACAGCCGACAAGCAGCGCCGCCAATGGGTTTAGGGCAGGTACCTCGTTGCCTCCCGCCCGCTATAACTGCCCGGGCGGCTAGGTCAGGGTGACCCTGCGTGGCCGCTCAGCAGGAGGGAGAGGGCACACGCAGTACAGCCATCCGGGCACACAGACACGGAGGAGGAGGCGAAGGCGAGGGCGAGGGGGCGCATGGGACAGACGGCATGAGATAGGATAGCCACAACAGGGACAGCTCTGACGAGACGGGATAAGGGGGGCGCGGCGCGCGTGCCATGACCATGTAACCCCTCCGTCGAGTCCCCCGACCGCTCGGTGCCATGTAACGGACGGCGCGCATCCTGTTTGCCGTACACTTCTGCTCCTCTCCTCCTCCACATCGTGACACGCGCCAGCGCCAGCGACAAGCACCGAAGGATCTTCAAAACCCACAACGCGAAGCCACGGGCAGCACGAGTCCGGCCGCCCGTCATTGGCCCGTCACGCGCAACGCTCCGGCTTGGAAACGGCCAGGTAGGCAGTTGGGCCTGCTGGTTGCCCATCGTCGGCCTCGTGGCCATCCCGCCGAGGCCCAAACATCGCTGCATGCTGGTAGGCATGGTTCGACACGCAACCGGCCGAGGCCGCCAATGACGGGCGCAGCGCCGGACGGAATAGAGGCCCTGGGGTTGTTTCGCTCCTCTTCGCATCTTGTTTCTTCCCCAGTCCCCTCCCGCCACGACTGCCCCGCGAGGAGCTGGGATAGGTACGGGTCTACACCTCTTCGTCGGCTTACACGGCACCGTCGAGGGGGAGACGGGGAATGCAACGCGACCAAAACGGCATTGCGCCGGACCTTCTTCATCATAGCCAGCACGGATCCGGGATCCCACCCGCAATCAATCGACACATCAAGCAAGTCATTTGCCGCATCGCGTGGCCCCTCGCCCCTCCCGTACGCCCGTCATGGGTTTTTTTTTTTTCCCTTCCAAGGCACAGCCACAACTGCGAGCAGCTTTGCGCGGTTGCGTCAGTTTCTGCCTTGCCGAGACGGACCAGTAAAATTGGCGGAGAAGACCCCTGACGCTTGCCGCAGCCGAGCGCCTGGGCGCTTCCTGGGGGCAGAAAGTCTATCTCTTATTAATGCGTGCCTTGTTCCGCTGTCCAAGCCTCTCCGTATGTGTGGGTTAGATAAGCTGCTCCCGTCGCTATTTGCTGCTCTGTTCGAGGGGCCTGCTGAGCTGAACGCAGCGGATCTGCTAAGCTGAGGCTCCGTGTCCCAAGCGTCCGAAAGCCTGCCCCCCCCCGATTACCGCCGCTCGTGCGGACACGGATACAACCTAGGCAAGTCACAGAGAAGGTGAGCGCTAACTCTATCGGCGCGGCCCAGTGGGAGCCGACTCCGCCCTGTCGATCCAGGTTGTCTGTGTCTTCGCTGCATCTCTCAGTCGTCCGCTTTTTCTTTTCCCCTCTCCTCGTACACTGTCGCCAGTCAGTGTACTCCGTCCATGCGGGAATACCGGGACATCTAGCAGACACCGAAGCTGGTCACGGCAGCCAACGTGTCCACTCCGGCAATTGCTTCTGAAACATGCCTCATCGGGCCCGCCGCATCGCCGGTTTTCGCGTCTGTGAATGGCCCGCAACCGGCACGTGGTACTGATGCTACCGCTGACAACTCACACTCACTTCGCCCGCTGACGACACCTCCGCCGGCGCCCTTCTCGCCGCATGGCAGCATGATTGATTAGTAACGTGACAGTATGGGGATTTACACAGATCGGGGCCCCCGTCTTACCTCCATGCCGAACCTGCCCCGACGAAGTCCTGTTCCGTTTGCCTCGTCCCATGCTTGCCGATTGAGACGGAAGACGGATGAGTAAGGACGAAGACGGAAGGGAGGGTCGGGGGGACACCAATAGGAATGCTCGGCATGTAGGGCAGGCAACGCTGTCACGAAGCTGACTGCAGCCCAGCTGGACGCATGCATGACTTCACTTTCTGCGCGCTGAAGATGTTTGATGCTTGACCACACTCGTGAAACACGGCATTCCGCCCTGGCTTCACCTATCCGAGGAACAAACGGGAGAACACGTAGCATCTTGATTGAGGCGGTAGGGCTGACGCTGCGTGGCTGTACCCAGCTTATGGCAGGGCAAGCCAGCAAGCAATGAAGGAGTGACGCCTCTATCAATCGAGAGGTGGAGCTGAATATACGATGCCGGCTTCCATGATGCACCTAGGGCCGAACATGGCTTCCCTCGAGCATTCCAATAGCAAGGCACCTCAATCACCTACTTTCTACTTTCCAAGAGGTAGGTACTTGGGTAATTTACCTCTTGTTAAGGTAAGCGAGTACGTGAAGCAATCAAGGGAATGCACGCAAACGGCAACCCTACAAACATATGGATAGTTTCGGTACTTGAGAAGTGAATAACTCGGACGGCAACCCACAAGCAGCACTTGCCTAACTCACCCCTTCCTTCCAGATGCCAGGGATTTCGCCGGAAATAACACAATAACATGACATCAACAACGAAACCAGCTCCTCGCATCTTCCGCCTCACTGTTCACCCAGGTAAGACAGCTCCCACCAATCACGCGCATCTTACTGCGGCGATTTGGTCTGCTTCTTCCACGTTTCCCACCCCCCTCGACCCCATGCACCGCTACGCGGCCTGTAAAACATATTCACAGGCATTGCCATGTTTTGCCGTTGGCCATGTAGCAAACCCCTGTTGCACATCTGCCTTCCCTCATTCGCAGCCCTGCATACGCGAGATCTATACACCCTGACAGCTCCAAAGAGGGGCTTGTAGGGACCACCCCGCCGATCCAGTCCGCGCGCCTTACACGATAGGATTGGAGCTAATGAACGAGGCATACAGGCAGATTACAGAACAACCAACCATGGAAAGCAACGGTGTCCAGGGGGGTGACACGGTTAGTCCGACCCAAGCCAGTGAGCAGACAAGCATGGCTACATGCCAAGATGTACTGCCCGAGGTGGTCAAGTCCAGCAATCCAAAGGCCAAGGAGCCTACGGACGAGGAAAACACCGCTGCCGCCACGTACGACGGCGACAGCCACGAAGAAGTTGACCAGGCGGAAGACATTACCAAGGGCATGAATGGTTTCGCTATGGACGACAAGCCTTTCAGAAAGAAGAAAAAGAAGAAGAGCAAGTCTTCAAAGAAGAAACGGACGATCACTGGCTTCGAAGGTACACCGAATTTTGCCAGCCTTCTTCGTGCGATGTCATCTAACTAGATACCAGAGTTCTATTGCGATGCACCCGTCACCCCCGAGCAAGCTGCCGAGGAGAAGCAGACGTACGCCTCGTAAGTCGGGTCCTCTTTTTACGTCTTGTGGCATTGTACTAATCCAATCCTAGGTATCTCCCTTTCGTCGAGTAAGTTCAGAGGCTGAGTGCAAACCGCTTTTGTACAGGCTAACGTTCCAGACGCATGGAGACGTGCATCCAGCGCTACCGCGGCAAGCGTAGGATGGATAATGACACGGCCCTGCTCTTCGATAAGTACCTCTTCCTGGGTGGTATCGACAGTTCACCGGTGCAGTTTACAGGAGCGGACACCGAGGCGATGAAGAGTGCCACAAGCGCCGAGATCCGTCAGATGAAGGCCAGGGACTTCATTCCGTATGGTAGGGGCACTTCAAAGTTCTTCAGTTCGTCCGATGACAATGGATGGGTCGTCGACTTTGAGGGTGTTGTTAAAGGATTCCTGTCTCGCTGGGTTCCGGAGAAGTACTACCGGGTTGAGCCCGAAGTTGATTACGCCCAGGCCGCCGGGCTGGTCAACAACTTCCTCTGCTACGTCCTTCACCACGACGTTTGCCCAGAGTACGCGACCCAGATCAAAGCCGCGCAAGCCATCTGCCAGATCGCCCCAACCGAGCTCCTTGCGACCACAGAAATTTACGGAAACCTTCCCGACGCGTTCAACTCGGCGGCTTGCTTCCTCTTCTGCGAGAGAGGAGTCCATACCGTTGAAGACTCTGTGAGCGTGGCCGTCGCGGACGCCCCTGCCAAGTTCGAGCCAGCGTGGGACGGCCAGGATCCCGAACACGCTCCTAAGAAGTTCGATGCGCAACTGGCACTCATCACCTTTCGTTTCAACGCCATGGATGCCACCAAGGACAAGGGTTTGACGGAGGTTCTGAGTAAGACGGACCCCAGGGATATCCATGTCGTCATCACCAAGACCCAAGCATACCAGGTCATATCGCTGCACCGTCCCACGAAGAAGCGCAAGAAGCATAACGAGGAATGCTTGGCTAAGGAAGGGCTCGGTAACAAAATCAAGGCGGCCGGTATTGCCAAGATGCGTCGGACCATTATTGACCATGCCTACAGCAACATGTCTCGACCCGACGAGCTGGAGAGTGAGCTGTCTAAGGCGCCCCATGAGACTTTTATCTTTGATGATGATGTGCTGGCCAATCTCACGGTGGGCATGAAGATGCGCCTCGAGGTTTGTGAGCTCAACATCGGTGTACGCTTCGTCAAGCAGTGCTTGGAGGTGCGCACGAGCTTCGACACCTTCTTGCCCCAGAGCTTGATGTTTGGCTTCAGAGAGCCAGTGGCGAACGAGAGAGAAGCCCCCTCAGCCAGCAAACCCGAGTGGGATCATGCTGTCGACGAGAATGAAATTTTGGTGGAGGACTGAAAATTACTCCTCTCCTTGAGTTGGAGAAGTCGAATCTGCTGCGGCAGGAAAGAACGATGCATTTGTGATGCGAAACATGGTTTCTAAGGAGGCAATGACAGATGGGTCATTACCCAAGGTATACGAGATACGACAAGAAATTTTAGAGAGCCCAATAGAATTGACCTCAAGGTCTACATTCAATGAGACAGACCATTTACTTACATTGAAAGCCCACATGTTGAACTTCGTGGCGGCTCTGCATTTCTGATGCCGTAATACATTGGTCACCGTTTCTTTGATGTGCAAATGAATAAAATTCACGCGTCTAGTTTTATCTTATTACAGCCTTGTTCCTACCCAAGACGGTGCCGCAGAGGTTGACCTTGGTGGCTTGCTGTTGACAACCCCATTACCTAAAGGCTACTCAAGTGAGAGCACGGTTGAGCAGGAGCCCCGGGAACTATTTCCTGAACCGTCTGATGTAATCGATGTGCGGAAGCGGCCAGTCCACGGCGGGATCAAGGTAAAATAAAATCTATAAGTACCATAGCCTTGTCTATTAAACGTCCCCTGCCACAGGGTAAGCTTCTCATCGCCCAGCCGCGGAACAGCCATGGCGCCATCTCGCTTCTCGGTTGGTCAGTCATGAATCCATCTTGCGGTCATCCCGCTCGTTTCCCTTCTCGGCGACATCGACGACGATGGATCGCAGGCTGCTGCTGCTGCTGATGCCGCCGTCGCCACCACCGCCGCCGCCGCCGCCGCCGCTGCCACCACCGCTGCCGCTGTTCTCCTTGCCGGCGGCGTAGCCGCTCGGGTGGAAGGTCGGCAGCGCGGAGGCGTCGGCGGCGGCGACGCTCGGGCGTGGGAAGCGGTTGAAGGCGATGAAGGTGTCGTCGGCGGCGCGGATGGCGTTGGGCGGCAGGGCGACGTGCACGCTGCGGCGGCGGATGGTCTCGGCGTCGCCCATGAGCGGACGCACGCCGTACAGCCAGTAGGCCGTGTTGAGCACGGGGATCGAGAGGCCGTGGACGAGGATGGAGAAGAGGGCGAGGAAGTAGACGACTGGAGGGGCGTCAGAAGAAGAAGAACGAGGGGGGCAAGGCAAAAAAAAAAAAAGAAGGGGGGGGCCATCCCGTACCGGGTCCCACGGTTTGGAGCAAGCGCTCCTCGGCATCGGTACGGTGCGGCAGGCGCAGCAGCAGGAGGCGCGTGTGCTCGAGGTAGTAGATGGCGCCGACGCCGATGGGGCCGAAGTAGCCCATGAAGACGGCGTCGCGCCAGCCGGGCACGACGGCGGGCATGAGGCGGTAGCACGCGAGCAGGGCGGGCACGCGGCGGAAGACGAGGACGAGCAGGCCGAGGGCGAGGAGGCGCGGGCCGGTGGCGACGCCGCCGGCGCCGTCGCCGTCGGGCGCAAACGCGGCCCACGGCGCCGTCACGCCGATGTAGGCGAAGCCCGCTAGGTTCAGCAGCACGTCGATGCACGAGTTGAAGTCGTCATGCCGCCGCTGCGTCTCGGCCAGGAACCGCCCGTCCCAGTTGAGCGCGCAGCCGGCCGTGAAGCACGCCAGCAGGTCGCTCGTGCCCAGCGCGCCGCAGGTGCCGAGGACGAAGAGCTTCGCGCGGGGGGAGAGGGGACGGGATTAGCCGACGGCCGAAAGAGGGGGGAGAGGGGGGTTGGGGTTCGAAAAGCACGAAAAGTGAGGACGGGGCCGGGGCTTACCCCGAGCGAGCAGGGGAAAAGGAGATAGCTCTCCGAGTCGATCCACTTGCGGGCCAGCGAAAGGCCGACGGCCCTGCGGGCGAGGTAGCCGGCGAGGGCGCCGTAGGCGAGGGCGAGGAGGACGGTGTAGAGCAGGGTCTCGAGGAGCCAGGCGCCGAGGGCGCGGGCGACGTCGGGGGCGGCGGCGTCGTCGGCGGGGTCGGCGGCGGGGCGGCGCTGCAGCAGCAGGGTGAGGGCGAGGCCGAGGAAGGGCGAGGCGAAGCCGTCGTTGGCGCCGGCCTCGGCCGAGATGACCTCGCGCAGGGCGCGGGCGACGAACTTGTCGGCGAAGGGCCCCTTGGCGATGGCCTGCGACAGGATCGGGTCCGTCGACGTGACGCAGGCGCCCACGATGAGGGCCGGCAGCGCCCCGACCCCCGGCAGCGCCGCCAGCACGCACGCCGACGTCGCCAGCCACATGAGGGCCATCACCGGCCCCAGGCACACGACCATCTCGCGCCACCGGCTCCGCAGGTACCGCGCCGGCAGCTGGTACCCGGCGATGACCCTGGAGGGAAGAGGGCCGGACGCGTCAGTCGTTCCTGGGCGCAGGGGGCAGGGGGGAGGGAGAAGGGGGAGGGAGGGGGAAGAGGGAGGAAGGAGGAGAAAGGACCGCGCTACGCACAGTTGGATCCCGATCATGATGCGCATCACCCCCATGGTGACGTCGTCCTGCCGCGTCGTCGCCGCCACCCACCTCCGGACGTCGAGGAGGCGAGCGGCCGCGGGACCGAGCACGGCGCCGACGAGGACGGCGGGCACTGCCGGTAGAACAGGTGAGCAAACGGGGGAATGCCGGGACAGGCGCCAACGGCCATCGAGAGCGGGAAAGCAGGGGTATAGCAAGACCTACGTGCTTCGCCGAGGAAGAGACGGCTCTTGATCTGAACGGCCGCTAGGCCATAGAGCATAGCAAAGCCTCCTGTGGACGTTTCGGCGTGTTAGCAGGCGGCAAATCGCCCGGCCGAAAGGAGGAAGAGACCACGGTGGGAGGGCTGCGCACCGAGAACGGAGGCGACAATGTTCAGCTCGCTGAGGTCCAGGGTCGGCATGGTGGTGGACGGCTTGCACGGGCGCTGGGTTCAGGGTCGTCAGGAAGTTTGGGCAACATGAAGGGGCGGCCGAGAGCCACGATGTAGGCGCTGTCGGGCAAAAAAGTAACTCGGTGCGTCGGTCTGTTTTGTCGTGGGGGGACAAGGGGGACAAGGGGGTTCAAGGGTTCGCGAAGTGTGTGTGTGGAATAAGGATCGAGAAAAACCCCCCTTCATAGATATATCCCTCTGGTCCGTCGGCCTCGGGCTTCCCGGTCGTCTATTTAACCTCGACCGGCCGACGGCAGGAACTACCAAGCAATACCGGGAGGGGGACTCCCGATCTCCCGGGCCCCCCTCTATCGAGATGCGAATGCGCGGCGCTCGCTCATGCAGGGGCGTCGCGGCCACAGCAGCACGCCGGCCCCCCCTTTTGGGGGGGACGCGCGGGCGCGGGCGAAGCGACTGCGGTGCGCGCGCCTAGATGGAGATGAGTATCGCGATCGCGCGGACTTGCGCTGCAGGGCGCGATAGCGCCTCGCTCTTTTTAAGACATCCAAAGGGGGGCCCCCTACACAACAACAAGTAAGCAGGCGTAACCATTCGATGCCCACCCTATAGTCCCTACTCCCCCTCACCATCAGCCGAAAAGTCCGTGTACGTGTACCCTGTCGGTGTCAGGTCATCGTGCGCGCCGCAATCAGTAAGCATCCAACCCGTTTGTGGTCCTTGCCCCCCCTCGTCGGCGCGTGGGACCGACGCCATGGGACGAGGTGAGAAGGGAGGCGACTTTTGGCTCAGGAAAGCTGCCGTGCGCCTGTGGCGGCGAAGCGTCCAAGGGTTGCACGACCTGCAAACATCTGTCGCCGCCGCCGGAGGCGGAACACGCAAAGGGAGGCGTACGACGGCTCGTACGTGCTTTACGAGGAGAAAAGAAAAAAAGGAGGGACGGACACATGTGTCATGGGTGCGAGTATGTGTCCCCCTTTTGCGTCAAGTCCAACTTTTGCCGACGGGGCGGCTGTGATACTCTTCTCGCGTCTTTTCCAGAAGCAACGTCGACAACAAGCTCTGTGAGCCCTCTCCCGGTAGAGGGGCGGACGCACCGTGCGTGTCGCAGCGTTGAGAGAATGCGTACAAGTATTGCAACGATCTTCGTTGATAACTGTCTCGTGATATGTTTATTTTCGAGTCGCGTTGACGGCCCCCCTGCACCGCCGCGTCGCATGACGTGTGGGCGATACGAGTACTTACATCACATGCACGAACGCTACGAATACATGATTCCCGGCACCGGTAAATCAACCTCGGGCAGCAGGGCTTGCTATTCGAGTAAATTGGGCAGTGGGTTGAACGCCGAGATCTTCACAGATCTCTGTCACTGGTCTTCGTGCCCTGTATCGGGTCTGCCCTGTGTCACTCAACCTTAACAATATCGAGACGCGCCTGAACTTGGTACGTCAGTCCGCACAAGCAGAAGATAGCCGAATGCGGATTGAAAATCACAACTGCGTGCGAGATGCACCGTTTTGTTTGACAAAGCGCTGCATTGTCAGACGGGGTCCGGTACCCAGCTGTAACATCACACGGTTCAAGCCAGCGAACAAACGGCCCGGCGAGGGACGTAGCCCGTAGAAACGGGAGGGGCACTCGACCCAGACTTCTCCATACCGGGCCGGAACGGCATCGTGATCCATTCCCCATGGCCCTTCGTCCCTCGCGTCACGCCGGGGGCACCGAGGGGCCCGAAGGGGCGCGTTTGGGTCCCGCCTGCGCCGTTGCGAGCTGCCATCGGCCAAGGCCGGAGCCGGAACACAACGGTGCGACGCTGGTGCCACGGCGCGCCCCCCAGACGGATCACACGGGGAGGAGATTGAGGGAGCCCTGGGGTTTCCCCTGGCACCGGGATCCCCGTTGTGGCGCGGCCCGAGGGCGGTGGCCAGCGAGTCACGGGCGGCCGCCGCGTCGTACGCTCGCTTGAGCATGCCACGGCCGTCGAGACGGCGGGCGCGTCGTCGGCGGCCAGGGAAACCAAATGCTCCTAGGCACATGGAACCTCGTACGCAACTCGTTGTCGTCGACCGGGCTGCCGGCGTCTGGCGATCTTTCCGAGTTCGGTTGGCTTGTTTCCGAATCTGGACGTCGTCGAAGCAGTGCCGGGGCAGTGCCCACGACGGGCCGTTGCTGGGCAGGCGCGGGGGGAAACACCAAGCTTTACACGGACTGTTGCCACGCCTCCAGTGTCTAAAGGTAAGGAGTCATGCGTGTTCCCCAACCTATGAACGACGATAACCTCTCTCGTCAACTCGCCCGGACGTAAACCTTGCAGGGTTCTCCTAGTCGTTCCGGCAGACAGAAGATTCCCGTTGGAAAGAAAGCCGTAGCTACGGAACATAGTGGCTCAGTGAATGATATTGTCAGTTTTTACAGAGAATACGAATAAAAAGACGAAAGACTTGTGACAAAGGAAACGCCGCTGTTCTTCGGGGTGAGAACAGAAGCTATCCAACCCAATCCCCCAAACCCGCCTTCACGAAGCACCACCGGGGCGGCCGAGAGGCGGACTCTCTTCCGAGAATGCCCGCCGCGCGGCCTGGGAGAGTACTATGAACGGCTAGCCAGCCCGTGGCGGGCCGATTACGCCTTCTGGGCGTTGCGGACCTGGTCCTGGGCGCTTTGCACCTGGGGCACGGCGGGGACCTCGGGCGCCGCCAGGGTTTGGGACTGCTCGGGGACGGCGGGAACCTCAGGAACGGCGGGGGCCTGGGGGGCGGCGGGGGCTTCCGGGACGGCGGGGGTCTCGGGGGCGACGGGGGTCTCGGGGGCGACGGGGGTCTCGGCGGCGGCGGGGGTCTTGGGGGCGTCGGCGGCCTGGGCCGGCTCCTGCTCGGGCTGGGACGTGCGCGCGGCGCCGTCCTGCTCGGGGGCCGGCGCCGGCTCCTGCTGCTGCGGCTGGTCCTGGGCCGACGACTCGAGCTGCGCGGGGCGCTGCTCTTGACCCTGGCCCTCCTGCTGGGGAGCCGCGGACTGCTGCTGACGGTCCTGCTGCTGACGGTCCTGCTGCGGCCCCTGACCGCCACCGCCCTGCGACTCGCCCATCGTCGTCCACGACATGAGGTCGTCAAACCACAGCCTCGCCACGTCTTGGCCTGGCTGCCCGCCCTGTTGGCCGTTCCCGGGCGCGCCTTGCTGGCCGCCTTGGAAGTTGCCTTGTTGAGCGCCCTGGTTGCCGTTCTGGTTGGCGTTCTGATTGCCGTTCTGGTTGGCGTTCTGGTTGCCGTCCTGGTTGCCGCCCTGGTTGTCGTTCCGGTTGCCGTCCTGGTTGGCGTTCTGGTTAACGTTCTGGTTGCCGTTCTGGTTAATGTTCTGGTTGCCGTTCTGGTTGTTGTTTTGGTTGTTGTACTGGTTGTTGTACTGGTTGTTGCACTGGTAATTGTACTGGTTGTTTCCCTGGTATTGTCCATTGTAGTAACCGTTCTGGCAGTTGTTGCCATTCTGGTTGTTTCCACCAAGCAGGTTCGCCAGAGGGTCACCGCCGCCGTTGTTGTTGTCGTCCCTTGAATGAGGCAGAAAGCGTTAGAAGCAGACAAAAAACCAGCGAGGTTCTGGCCAAACTTACTCCTCCTTGCCCGCCACGCCGTCGGTCACCATGTGCAAGGCCATGCCAACAAACCCAAGTCTGTTTGGTCGATGGTCATTAGTCCCTAGCAGAGCAGCGCAGTGGAATCCAAGTGTCGCGAATGCGCCTACAAGTTGTTACCACCGGCACGGGGCTTCAAGTCCCGGGCCTCGCGCATCGGAGCGGCGATGGCGGCCTGGGGGGCGGCAGCAGCCAGAATGGCCGCGGCCAGTACCCGGTTCATCTGCATGGTGAGGGTGGTGAGGGTGGTGAATGTCGGTTGTGAGTCGGGATATCTAGTGAGCGGCGCGTAACAATGTTACTCAATCGATGGTAAAGAGCGTGGCGAAGGCGTAGCTTTCCGGAGTAGTAGGAGGGTTGAGTGAGCGTGAGTGTCGAGAGACAGCGTGAGTCGATATGTCTGTCTATCGAGAAAGGCCAAGGAGAAACCGGCGGTGCAAGTGCTTTATACAGCATGACGAAAAGGGCTTTAGCCTTTACAAACGGCCCTGAGGTCTTTGGCTAAACAGCACGTTTTCATCCCGCCGGCGGAATGAGGTTGAGGCTCGGAGTCGGTTGCCATGGTACGACATGGCATTGACAGGAAAGCGAATCTTCGCAGCCCAGCCGTTGCAGGTGAGGTTGAAGATTGGCGCCAGGCGACTGCCATGGGCGGCTGGGAGTTGTCTCGCCAAGCCTCCAGTACGTCGATCTCGGTCTCTTTGCCCAGGCGGACGTGACGCTAGAACCCACGAAAAACGTTCTGATGTCTTACCAGGCGGCTCGGCGATAAGGCAGCAAGAGGGTCGTTGCTCTCACACTGATGATATGACCACAGCAGAAAACTTGCCGCGCTCGAGCGCGTCCGTCTTCCCGCCCGGGATCGCCAGCTGATCGGTCCCGCCCTCCCCTTCCCGCACGGGAGGGCACATCGTTTCCGCGTATCTGCCGCCTTTCGCGTCCTCTGTGCCGCCCCGCTGCCCCAGCAGCTCGGCCGAACGCGCATCCCGTGCGTGCTTGGGGAGCGCATTGTCCCATTTCGCCATTTCGTCGAGCGGCACGTGGACTCGACTGCATGCAAATCATCATGAGCAACCGACCGCCCGCCACTGTTTGCACCGACCCTTTGCACGTACTATTTTGCCTTGTGCTACCCACGGATGTTGATTACTCGTTAAACATCCAAGGAAGTTAAGTACCGGTATAATAACTTATGTCGGTACTTATCTGGGGCCATGGCCCTGACCTCTGATCTACCGCTTGGAGAACACCCAATACGATCTGCTATTTTCGTCGAGCTGCAGATGCGTTTTACGTTCGGCTGGACCTTTTGGTTTGGAAAGCCTCTTGCTGGCCTCTCCGCCATCCTTGTGTGCTTGGCCACCCACTTGAATTTCCTCCTGAGCATTTGACTGATGTGATTTCTATGGCTTCGAACCTGGCCGACAGAACTTCCAAGACACGACAGGGTGTTTCCAGAACGGCTCGCTTTATAAATGCAAGTGGCAAGTAGTAAATTTGGCGGGCTTCGCCATTCCAGAGGTTTGTATTAACATCTCCAACTGCGTGAAGATTCCTAAGGCATACCACGAAGACGGTAAAATAGCTTGAAATCAATGAAGCAATAATGGCCCTATCAGTTCTGTGTACCTCGCGCAAATAAACAGCACTTGCCCCATTTTGGACATACTCGCTTGCTCCCCTATTATACCGCATTAGACGTTCCGATGAGCAGGGAAACCGTCTGACATGAAGTACCGAGCCCCGAGCCCCTACAAACCACCATGAGGGAGTCCGCACAGAGTCACCTTTGGCATCGATCAGTATCGCTAGCTTAGAGACTATGCACCGTAACACCTGGGCGTTCCCTTCTTATGTGAGGTGGGCATCCTGCCCCCGTACGAGGGCGAGCGGAACGCGAACTGAGAGACGTATGAAGACCGAGATGGTAGATGTTTGTGCCTCTCTTCTGGAGACTCGAACAACCGAAGCCGCAACCGGCTCGGGCACCAAAACCCCGCATCTCACACACTACACTGTCAGGCAGTACCTTGCGACCACCTGCCGATCACTGGCATGCCCGCTCCAGGGATGGGTTTCCAACGCCGACGCCGTGATGAATCTCATCGTCGAGCTCTGAGCCGTATTTCTGAACGTTGAAAGCGAGAAAAGCAAGCACTTTCAAGTTTGTACTCAGGAGGGCAACTGGGTGGCCTTGGCCTCTATCCACTTCACAGCCGAGCGCAAAGGGGCTACCCTATTGAGCAAGCATCCTGTAGCGTAGCTGGAGAGTATGAAATGGATTATGTGAAACTAAAGGCATACACGTCTCCAAAAAAGCTCGGGAGTAGACGTCGGGAAAGCCGTGGGGTTCGACCGAGAACACGGTACCACCCGGCGCCTCTTGCCCATACCCACCGCCGACGCGTCGTTCCCTGGACGGGCAGCTACGCCTCGTTGATGTACAGGGGGTCGACCTCGACCTTGCGCACCCAGAGGTCCCAGGGCTTTTCGATGGTGGGGCGGATGTAGTCCTCGGTGTCGCGGGCCTCGTCGGGGGAGAGGAAGACGACGGAGTCGTTGGCGGCGTCGCCCTGGGCGGCGGAGGCGGCGGCGAGGCCGCGGGCGGCCGTCTCGACGCGCGCGTTGTTGGCCGTGTAGAAGCCGCGGAAGACGACCTCCTCGATGCCCGTCTCGGAGACGGCGGTGAAGCCGTGGCCGCGCATGAGGACGAGGCGGCGGCCGCCGGCGAACTGGGCCGCGAGCGAGGCGCCGAGCCGCGTGTTGCGCACGAGCAGGTCGCGCGGGTCGCCCGGCTCGTAGGCGTCGGCGATGTCCCAGACGGGCACGGGCTCGGCGCCGACGAAGCCGGCCATGTGCACGAGGGCGCGGAAGGGCACGCCGGGGACCACGGCGTACGGCAGCACCGCCTCGGCGTGGCTGTGCAGCACGCTCGTCACGTTGGGCCAGGCCCGGTAGATCTCCGAGTGGATGTAGCGCTCGATGAGGCCGCGCGGCGCCGCCGGGTCGACGGCCTCGCCGTCGGCCACGCGGTACACCGTTAGGTCCTCCGGCGACGCCACGAGCGCCGGCGCCATCTGCGGCGACAGCAGGAACAGGCTCGCGTTGGTCGGGTGCCGTACCGACAGGTGCCCGTACGCGTCCACGATGCCGTTCTGGTCCAGGATGTGGTTGCCCGTGATGAGCGTGCGCTGCGCGTCCCGGAGTGACGTCTCCGTCGCCCCGACCGCCGACGTCGTCGTCGTTGTTGTCGCTGTCGTAGACGACGACGACGAAATGGTCGCCTGCTCGACCGCCTCCCCGTAGGCCGTGTTGGTCGTGGTCGTTTGCGCCGCACCCAGCGCGATGCCGAGGCTGGAAAGCGCCAGGATCGATGGTAGGGTAAGCATGGCGAGTGCAAAAGAGCGGAAGATGGCTATAAAGAACCTGAAGTTCCAAGTAATGGTCAAGGAGGCGCCCGGATTGGTAGTGGTAGGGTTCCTCCCCAACCGGCGAGCCGCCCTCCCTTATATACGCCCCGTCATAGCAGTGGCCGCTGATGATTTCGTGACGTAGACAACCCCCCCGGAGAAAACATTCAGTTGCCCTGGGTTGCCGTGGAATTGCACTCCAAAGCCACAAGACAGTTGGTGTCACCGGTCGGACGGCGGTCAGCACGAGATTCCCGTTGTCTTACTTCACTGCGGCAGAGAGAGGAAATAAGCTAACCAGCAAGCTGCCGCCATGTTTCTGCGCTTCAGTACTTACAAATGTGATAATAGAAAATCGGTGTGGGGGACAGGCAGAAGGGATGAATGGCTACCTACCTACAGAGACAGGAGGGAATCGAGTACCTAAGTCGCTACAAGGCGGCTGAGCGGCGACGGAGGAAAAACCAACGGCGCTGGTATTTGATGTCAAGACCATCGCATAAAGCCCAGTAGTGCTCGGCCGATCACGAGAACGGGACGAATGGGGAAGTGCGGTGCGGACCGAGGACCGCCCGCCACACAAAGTCCAAATCCCTACGCCTTTGTGGCGCGTCGGGGAGACCTATTGCTGCCGCCGACGCACAGAGATTAGGGGTTTGAGATGCTACGAGCAGACGGTAACGGCGAAAAGAAGTATGCATTGACCGCCCAGCAACCCATTCTCTTCCAAATCTCCAACGCCCAGGACTCTCTGCCCGCTCCGAATGACATGTCAAAACCAAACGTTTCGCCCGCCAACCAAGGGCATGTCTCTGGTGACTACGTAGCTAACAGAGCATACATACTCCTGCACGCGAACCGGAATGCATCGCCAACCAACCTAACCAAGTGTGGTGCGAGGCCCCGACTCCGCTCGTCAGGGAAAAGCGGTCCAAATGATCGCTCGCCCGTCTTCCTCTCCAGCACCCCGCGTGGGCGCCTGTGGTACGCGCGGGACGCAGGGCCACTCTGTTTTATATTGCGACCCTCGACCGCTGGCTTGCCTGCTGTTTTTTCCCGCGAGATTCATCGGGCGCCCCTTTCACAGGAAGCCGATACTGCCTCTGAACGACAGGCCGATGCCGCTGAGAAGGCTATCCACCGACCTCTTGACGTCCCGTACTTCCCGCACCAGCTCCTGCAGGTCAGCACCGCCCTCGTTGTTGCCCTTTACCGTGACGATCCAGCTGTCGCATCCTGTCACCAGGTCCATGACCCACTCGGGCAAGCCGTTCTCCGGTCTCCCGGTTCGGCTCAGCTCGCGGATCCAGAGGCGGACAGCATAGGCAATCCACTCGACGACGCGCGCGCGCGTTGAGCCCCGGAAGGGGACCTCCTGCGAGTCAAACATGCGCTCCAAGATTCGCGTCACGAGGTCGTGGCTCACCCCGAGCTCGAGGAAAAGGTGCACCGGCCATTCGGGGTCCGCGCCAATGCGAGCATCCTGATTGTTATCCACGGCATACCGGCAAAGATCAGGCAGCAGCGTGTCCACGGGGAAGATGAAGGAGTCGTTGGAGGCGCGGTGGCAGACGTCCCGGATAACGCCAATGATCTTCTCGTACGGTTGCGGAGGGGACTCGAGCATCTCATTTCCTGCTTCCCGGGCATCCTCGAATGCTTCCCATTGCATCACAACGTCGTCGTGCGTCTGGTGGATGAGGCTGGACCAAGTTTGTTGAATGGTGGTGGGGTTGCGGAAGTCGGCAGCGTGGTAGATAAGTAAGGAGAGGTCGTGGTAGCCGGCCTGGTCGGCGTAGTTGTTGAAGAGCTGGAAAACATTGTGAGCATGTGACGGGTCTTGGAAACCAAGGGTGAGTGGCTGCGGCTTATGTCTTACCTCGGTAAGGCCTTGGATAGGACCATCCAAGTTCTCCTCGATATCAGGAATGCGCTCCGGGGCGATGCGGGGGTCGGCCTTGAGACGCTCGAGAAGGTCGTCCTGGATGTGAGCGACCTCCAGCAACTCCGTCACTTGATGGTTGAGCAACTGCAGCTCTTGCCGGCCGACACCTGTGGTCATAACGCTGACGTTGGTCTTGGCTCGACTGAGTAGCTGCAGACGGTCCTTGATGGAAATGTCGAATTCAGACTGCGCCAGCTCGGCCTGTACGCGAGCCGCATCGTAGAAGCGGTTCCTTTGGGTGTAGTAGCGGCACAGGAGGTCGGCGTGACTGACCTCACTGGCAGCCAGGCGCTGAAGGAACGTGATGACGTGCTGGGACTCTATGCCCAAGAGACGATCACTCCACCCCTGCTGGACATACCAGTCGTAGAGATCAAAATGGAAAACTTCGTCCGAAGAATCGTTAACGACTTCGTACGCCTCGTCGCGCTTCGTCGCAATCAAAGTCTTCTTGCCATCCAACATCTCGGGCTCCCTGCTCGAGGCGGCGTCAAGGTCCTGCAGAACCAGGTGGATCAGGTCGTAACACCGTTTCCGTTCCTCGAACGCGCTGGCCCTCGGGTCATTGGCAGGCTTGCGGTCGTTCAGCCAACCCAGCGCCGCATTGCCGCGGTCCAGCTCTTGGGCCACAGTCAAGCACAGCTGGATAGCACCGGCATAGTATCTCAGGCCCACATACTGATCGACAATGCTTTCCAAGTTGCCGTGGCTGAGGCTTCCCGCAACCTTCTGGAACAAGCGCAAGCTCTCGGCAAGAAGGCCACGGGATGCTTGTTGGTTCATCGCCGGCTCCGAAGCTCGCTTCAGCTGCTCCTGGGCCCGGAAGATGACAACATCGTCCGGACTACAGAAGCTGCCGCATCGACGTCGCAGAGCATCGGCAACCGTCTCGACGTTGGATCCGCTTTCAATATTGCGGTTAACAATGGCCTTGACGAGCACCTTGGCGAGGTCCTTGCCCGAAGATTGAGAGAAAAGACGCTCGAACGTGAGGTCGGCCAGTTGTGAGCGAGAAACGTCATCCAGGCGGTTGTAAATGTCGGCGACGCGCTCCTCAAACAGCATCAAGACGAAGGAGATGCCTTCGGAGATACCCGCCATCAACACTTGCAGCGCGTGCATGGCCTGGTGTTCCCCCTGGAAGGCCAGCTCCTCAGATTTGCTTATGGCCCGTGCCAAGTCGGATGGACCAGAGAGGCCTTGGATGAAGCCCTTGTTCGAATCTAGGAACGAACGGAGACGCTCAAGGTTCTCCTGTACAGCAGCCAATTTGCTCGTCGGGACGGTAGGGGCTATGGCAAAGCCACCGGCCGGATCAACGCCGATGTTGATAACGCGGGCTCTCCATAGTGATCGTACAAGTCGGCTCAGATAGAGACTGAGGGCGGCATGCCGAGACGACGGGCGCACGCTATCCACAGTGTGCGATTGCCCGTCCTGCTCAGGCAGCATGGGGTTGCCGCCAAAGTTCACAAAGACCTGCCTCGCACGGTCCTCGACGGCCTGGTCAATGGCACTGCGCCCGGCCCCCACTCGCTGGTCAGCGGTACCTTGCCCACAGGCGACTGCCAGGGCAGCTGTGACAGACTCGACACGTCCGTAGAGGCTCTGGAATTTGTTGAATTCAGCCTTGAGACCTTCGTCGCCAGAAGTGGCCCTGATAGCAGCGGCAAGAATATCCACCAATCGCCTCCTGCGGATGACATGGACGCCAGTATTCGTCAAGATGGCGAACTCGCTGCTTGGCTGGTCGAACTGTACCGCCAGCTCGTTCCCAAAGCCCAGTGGCCGGTCTGTTGCGCCAAACGGTGGGCTGATGAGACCAATATCCTCAGCCCTACTGCCGATATCGATCCAGTTCGCCTGCTCATAATATCGTAGATTCTGGATGTGACTGGTGTTCTTGATACGACCAGTATCGGGGGCCGAGGCAAACAGGGCGTCGTTTCCAGCACCGCCGTCCTTGTTCACAAAGGCCAGGAAGTAGCCGGGTGCGAACCGAGCGGCCTTGCGCGTGAATGCAAGCGCATCCGAGTTCAGGTCGATGAAGTCGCTTGGCCCACCATAGGGATCGCGCGGCCGCATCTGCCTGGTTGGCTGGGTGGACGGCGGGAATTTGATGGATTGCAACTGCATGCTCTGCGGTACAGAAGCGGCCGAGGCAGCCGAAACAAAAGTATTACTGGTAGCGCTGATGTATAGACGGCAACCCGTATCCGTCACGGCCATGATGTGCACTTTCGCGTCTTCGTTGGCCGTGATCGGGGAGATGGCGACGATATTCATGCGATCGTTCAGGAGGCTCGACTTTCCGTTCAGCATGTGGGTCATGTCGCGCAAACAGTCCAACTTGGTCTTCTCGATGACCCGGGTTAGCCTGTCCGAGCCCTCCATGTGGTAGGTGCGAATAGTCGAGGTATTAGAGAGGGAGTAGAGGAGGTTCCTTGTGTCGTCGATGACGATATCAATGATGACTTCGTTTGACTTCGTCCCCCATAGCAGACCCGGTGCCCGGGGCACGATTGAAGTCCAGCCGGGAGAAGAATGGTTGATCTTTCCGGTCCTGCTAGAGAACCATTTCTCCTCCTGCTGGTAGTATAGCTCATAGATGTCGGGCTCGGCCGCGCCAGCATAGAAAATGCGGCCGCTTGCCGAGGCAGCAACGACACGAGCCTCGCTGCCTCTCAGGGGCAGCGACATTCTGGTCTGGTAAAGGTTCACCGATTTGGCGCCGTTCGGGGTGGGCTGGACCGCGACACCCAGTAAGAAGATCTCTTGTGACGTAGATACCACCAGCATGTAGTTGATCTCCTTCACAAACACGCCGGGCTTGGGGGCCACCAGCTTGACGGCGGTAATGCTGTGCTGGTTGTCTTCGTAGCCAATCAACTCGGGGTTCGGGTGTGTGTAGTCCCATAGGTACAGGCAGTTATCGATGCTGACCCACGCGTGGTTCAGTTCGGCAAACAACCCCATCAAGGTTGACACCTCGGCTCCGTTGTACTGATGGAGAACCCTCTGGGGGATATCGTATCTCTGAATGGTTTGGAAGGGGGCCCATGCCGAGTCGTGTACAGGCACGTCGTACTCGGACGAGGTCTGTCGGCAGTAGGCATCCAGCTCGGGGTAGCTCTCGTCCTTGGCCAGTGAGTTGTTAATGTATCCAGCAGCCTTGGCCAACGGCGATTGCGGCGGAGGCGGTGCAGCAACCTGGCCGATGGCGCCGGCGGCGGGCTGCAGCAGCTGCCCGTCTGGCGCAGGCGCGTCAAAGCTCTGGGGCCCGTAGCCGCCGCTCGCGACGACTTGCTGGTTGGCCGGAGTCGACTGATCGGAGAAGAGGCGACGTCGAACCGGGTCCTGCTGGGCAGCAAACCTCGACGCCACGGCCGGGGTGTGCATAAAGGCGCCGGGGACGGGGCGCATCGGCGTTTGGGCGTAGGAAGCCATCGTGGCGGTATTGGGGTGGTAGCTGCTGTCTCGGCCTTTCAGCGTCGGCAGGATGGGGGAGGTTTATCGGTTCGGCAACGACAAAGGCAAGCCAGCAGCGGCCGCGGCAGAGTTAATTGACAGAAGGCAAGCAGAGGCCAGTTGAAGCCGGCGAGGCACCCGGGGGGATATCGATGAACCGCCGGGGCATCAACGGCGACAAGCAGGAGCTCTACGCCCTTCTCGAAGAGCGAGGGCCGGGTCGGAGCCGTCTAGGCGCGCAGCTGCACAGGGGCACGTTCGCGATGCCCTTTCAGTCGTCGAGATGGCGGCAAGGGGATGAAATGCCGTCGTGGTGCTGGTTGATTGTCTCACAGCCAGCAGCGGCTGCTCTCTTTCGCGCTCTCGCAAATGTCACGACGCGCTCAGATGCAGATGGGACGGGATGCGAGAAGGCTGGAAATTTTTGGGCCACTTTGGAGGAGCTAGCTCGAGCTTGGACGCGCTTTCCCTCCGCCTTGCTCCTGCTTTGCCTGACGTCTCTGCAGTCAACCAGTCAAGTCGAGCCAGCCTAGGAACAGCAACTATGCGCTAAACCCGATACGGCGCGCATCGTATATGTATGTACTGCAGACCTCTTCTTCCGTACGTTGGCTGCGCTGCGAGACTGAGGGCGACCATGCTGGCTAACTGCGAACGAAGGGCTGCAGATTATTTAGCCGTCCTGCACGTCGAGTCCCGTCATTGTTGCGTCCCCTTTGTGCAGCCCATGTTATTGTTTTGATGGCGGGGTGCCTCTATGACCGAGGCCTTGGATCGTGCTGGAAGCTTTGTACACACAACTGACCGAGCATGAGCAGCTTCGATTGCCGCGGCAAAAGGTACTCGTGCTAAGTACCACCTGTCGTGTTTCGGCGTGTGAGATTTCGCGATCATTCCAGCACGGTGCATTACTGGATTGGTGGCATTGCGGGAACGAAGTGCATGAATAAGACTTAATTGACTTGGCTGTAAACATTATCAGGCAGAACGAGCCGGGATCCCCTGTTATCCTTTCCCGCAAACTCTTTTCCTGCTTGCCATCTAGCTCTAGATAAACATTGCGTAAAGTACTTGACGTTGCCACGGAAATGCTCTCGCGCGTCGCTTTACCCAGCACCATGAAGGTGCGGCGAATGCACCCCGAGGGCTCCCGGAATGATCTGAATCATCCCCAAGCCAAAGAAGCACTGTGGCATGCCGCTAAGCGTTCATCACATGCGCGATCGCCTCCGCATTCACTCCAAAGCAATATAACTGCGGGCCTTTTATTGCTTCTTGGCCTCCCGGGCGGCCTTCTTCAGGGCCCGGTTGCGGATGTCCACATGCATGGTCAGGTTGTATGAGCGCAGCAGCTTGCTGCCAGTACCCAGGAACGTCTCGGCAGCCCAGCCCATCAGGGCGTGACTCCACCACGGCGTGTAGGTATCGGGCATGGTCTGCCAGCCGCCACGGCCAACCTTGCCGAGAGCGGCCTTGACGAACTGGCGCGGGTTGGGGATGAGGAGGCTCGGGCGACGGACCTTGGACATGGCCGTGGTGACGAGGTAGGACAGGACTAGCTGCACGTCGACGTTGCTCGACTTGAGCTCGCAGGCGAGGGCAGACGACCACTGCTGGAGGAAGGCCTTGGAGCCCGAGTAGGTAGCCAGGTACGGCGTCGGGGCCCAACCGCCGAAGGAGCCCATGGTGAGGATCAGGCCGCGCTTCCGCTGCTGCATTCCGGGCGCGACGATCTGAGTGACCTTCAAGGTTCCCAGACAGTTGATGGTAACAATATCTTGCAACTCTTTTTTCTCGGTGAGGACAAAGGGCGTCGGGATGCTGTGGGACTGGCCGACGTTGTTGATCAAGATACCCACGTCGAGGTCCTTGACCAGTTCGGCGAGCCGTTCGTAGTCGGAATCGTTGTCGGCACTGAAGTCCATGGCCAGGATCTTGGTCTGCAGGTTGACGAACTTGCCCTCGAGCTCCTTGGCGAGGGTCTCGAGCTTGGACTCGGTCCGCGAAACGAGGACGAGGTTGAAGCCCTTGGAAGCGAGCTGGGTCGCAAACTCCTTGCCCAGGCCGTCCGAGGCGCCCGTGACGACGGCCCAGGTGCCCTTCTTGCCGTACTTGCGAAGCTGTACACGTGTCAGGACGATGCGACCCGCGATGGGCCAAGGCGGAGGGGTTTTCTCACATTGGTGCCGCTGAGGATGAAGACATTGAGGACGAACTGCAGGAAGCCCAGGGCCTTGCTTCCCACGAAGAGCGCACCCAAGCCGGCAAATGCCCAGAGGAGGGGCTGCGGAATGGCCGTCATTGCGTCGTTGAGCGCATCCATGTTCGGCAAGCTGTTTCGAGGCGCCTTTCGAGATAGAGGGCTGTCGCCTTAGTCACACGCGGATAACTCTAGCGCCTCTGCTGTGCTGATGCCGGAAAGCCACCGAGGTGCTCGTCGGGACGATTTTGCGCAGTAGCCACAGTGGTGGTAGAGGCGTAGAGGGAATAATTTGATCTTTGTTGAGAGCTGCCGAACTACTCGTAAGGCAAGGTGGTGGGTCTCACGCCAGGGTAAGCTTCAACATGTACATTGTCCAATGGATGAAGGTCGGTTTTCGGTCTCCAAGCCTCGACAGATATTTGGGTACGACAATTGAGGAGAAACGGTGTGCTTCAACACCCTAGATACCGATCGTTAGTGGTCATCATCGAACCGTTACGTCCTGGTGTTCTTTTTATCTTCTGCAACAAGCCGGCTCTGGGGAGATACCCGTCGGCACGAATATCCATGCAGGATACACGTACCCAAGATCACAAGGGCATGGAGTCGACGGAGTCTATCCGTAGGGCACTGATTGGCCAAAGCGCATGTCTAGTCCCCTCATGAGGTTCCTGGAGCTGGAGGGTCGCGTCCCGAGGCATTCCATCCCACCAAGGATACGCACAATCCCCTGTCCACTTTCTATTGAAGATCCCGGATTGCCCGGAGTGGCGTCGTTCGATCCCGGATCGACTGACAGAGGAAAAAGACCACGAGTAGGACGCCGCGATCCAACTCGACCTTACACGCGACCCTTCCAGGCCCAATTGACCTTGTTGCCCACGCCGTTCCGTCACGCCAGGCACGATGGACGCCCTCCGAGCCTACCTCCCCCCTTTCGACGAGGGCTACCTGCCCTGCTACATGTTTACGCTGTCGCTCATTGCCGTGGGCAACTCGCTGCAGAACTACCTGACGCTGCACTTCTCGCGGCGCTTCTACAACGGCCGCTTCGTGCCCAACGCGGCGCTGCCGCCGCGGTCCGCCTCGTTCAACCCGGACGACGCGCCCAACAAGCTGGTCCCCGCGCCCCCCGGCGCCGACGACAAGGAGGGCCGCGTCGTCGACCAGGTCACGCCCCTGGCCGCCCGCCTGTTCGGCACGTACACGCTTATCTCGGCCATTGTGCGCCTCTACGCCAGCTACCACCTCGACCTCGAGCCCGTCTACATGATGGCCATGTGGACCTACATCGTCGCCCTCGGCCACTTCACCAGCGAGTTCTTCGTCTACCGCACCTTCTACATGGGCGGCCCGCAGGCCATGCCCTTCTTTTTCGCTACCACCGGCACCGTGTGGATGCTGATGCAGAAAAGCTTCTACGTTGCGGCGTAGACAACATCGGGCACTGGGACGGCTCGTAACCTGGGAAAACATTACGGGCGCGTGGCGATGAAAATCACCATGACCAAGCGATCGAAATGCGACGACGTGGAAGATGCTCGTCTAGTATATACCGTAGGAGATACTATAAAACTAAACCAGCCAGCCACCCCCTCGTCACCGCGCACCGCCCAAGCGCCTTTGCCAATGTATACATACAAGACCACGGACTAAACCCAGGATTTCACTTCTGCAGCTTCTTGCGGTACAACTCGCCGGCGTTCTCACGCAGCCGGGCGGCGGCCTGCTCAGGGGTGATGTCCCGCTGCGGCTCGGCCATCAGCTCGTATCCGACAAGGAACTTGCGTACCGTGGCGGACCGCAGCAGAGGCGGGTAAAAGTGCATGTGGAACCAGCTGTTCTCGACCTCCTCGGCGCTGCCCTCCAACGGGGCCTGGTGGATGCCGGAGCTGTAGGGGAAGCTGGTCTCGAAAAGGTTGTCGTAGCGGCGCGTGACCTCCTGGATGGCCTCGGCAAACTGCAGGCGCTCGTCGGCCGTCAGGTCCACGAGGGCGCGGACGTGGCGCTTCGCGATGATCATGACCTCGAAGGGCCAGACGGCCCACCAGGGGCATACGACCAGGAAGGCGTCGTTCTGGTAGACGACGCGCTCCTGCTTCTCCATTTCGAGCTGGACGTAGTCGGCCAGCAGGTGGCGGCCGCCGTGTTCGCTGCGGTACTTGGCCATCTGCACCGTCTCAGCGGCCGGCTCCTCGGGCAGCGTCGACGTGGTCCAGATCTGGCAGTGCGGATGCGGGTTAGAGCAGCCCATGGCGGCGCCCTTGTTCTCAAAGATCTGCATGTAGCGCAGCTGCTCCTTGGGGGCCGCGACCACAGTCTCGGGTTGCGGCGCGGCTTGCGCCAGATCCATCTGCGCTGCGACCGCGGCGAGGGGGTTCGAAGCCGCGAGGTGCGAGGCGTAGATGCGCGTCCAGGTCTCGACGATGGGCAGGATATCGGCAGGCGGCATGTCGGGAAGGGTCAGGTGGTGCTTCGGGGAGAAGGTGAGAACGTAGCATTTGCCCTTGACACCTTCGGCGCGCAGCAGAAGCGAGGACAAGTCTGGTACGCGCAAGTTAACACGGTGATCAAAGCGAGCGACCTGTGGACGTAGCCGTACCATTGCTCGAGGGCTCGGCCTGGTAGTCGGCCTGCTCCTCCTTGACAGCGCTGTAGTCGTTGACGAAGACGAAGGTGTTGCTGTAGTCAGGGTTGTTGCCGCCGGTCGCGCGCGCGTTGCGCGGGCAGAGGTAGCACTGCAGCCGTCAGCTCCGCCGTGCGCGTTCCATGCCGCCCGAGGTGGGAAATCGCATAGTTCGCCTACCTTGGGGTCATACTCCGGCAGGTCAATAACTCCTGGGCCCTCCTGCGCACCTCTGCGTACCGATGAGTCGCTGTGTCCCGTGTGGCGGGAAATGGCGCACTTACTGCCAGGGTCGCTTGGTCCGGTGAGGCGAGACCAGAAGCCACGAGCCCCTCAGGGGGTTGTAGCGACGGTGGGAGATGTCGTCGAGGATCTTGTCCGGCATGGTTTTGGCGGTGCTTCGAGGGCTTTTGCAGAGAGCAGGGGAAAAGGAAGAGAGAGAGACCCCCCCCAAAAAATAGGGACAGAAACAAGCGGAAGTAGGGAATATACGCCCGCTCCTTGTCAGACCTTGACCATCAACCAAAAGATGAAGTCGATCGAATCAGTGCCCACGACCCAGACCTGGCCCGCATGAACGCGGGGCAGTCATCACATGGTGGGGGTACGCAAGGGAGCTATCGTGGCGCCAGAGTCAAGCGCGGCTACAACAGGATCGTGGGGATTTTGCGGCGCTGCCAGTCTGGCCCACGACTTTTGCGCCCCGTTTTCCGAAGCTATGATGTAATGGGAACAGTGCCGGGGCAAGAGGGACGAAAATAGGCGCACGTCCTCCAATTCAATACGGTGAAGCAACAGCCCTTACATGGGAATGCTGATCTCGGTTTCACGGCAGAAACAATATTCCTGTACAAATCGATCCATCCATTGACACGGGATACACGTTGCAGGTCGCAGCTTCAGTTCTTCCCGGAAATCGGAACCCCGGAGACAATACTGAGTTGGGCATTTAGACAGGAAATATGGTGCCAAGAAGACAAATGTGGTTGATGCGTGGAGTCAAAGAGATATGGGATGGATGTCCTTGGCTCAGTCCGCCATTACCATGCGCAACAACCCCCGTCCCGCTGCCCAAGCACAGATGCCCACCCGACGTTATTCGAACAGAATGACTCTCTTGAACGAGGGAATATGAGCCAAGTGCATCTGAACCCACGGATGAGCCCAGTCACGGATCTCGTCATCGTCGTTGTCGAACGGGCTACCGTCGGCCGGCGGCGGATCCCGTTCCCTCTGCTTCAGCAGCCAATCTTCCTGCAGACACGACTTGAACACCTCCCAGTATTCGCCCGAGTCGCCGGCTTCGATGAAGCCGCGCTCACGGTAGTAGTTCAGGTCGCGCCGCAGGAAGCTGGCGTCGTCGCCCAGCTGCGCAAAGATACGGGCCACGGCCGCCGTGTCGTCGATGTCGACGGCAACGGGCAGCACGGGCGCCTCGGACCGGATGTCCCTCTTCAGCCGCCGTTGAGCCACCACGAACCCGATGGACCGCAGCCCCGCGAGGCAGCCAAACTTGGAAAAGATCTCGGGGCCGAGCAGTAGGTCCTCGCCATCCATATCCTGTTCCCATGCTACCAGGATGTGCTCTAGGGGCCCAACCAGCGTCTCCAGGCCCTGCAGCGCGTCGGGGGCCGTGGCACGGGGCGACTGGATCATCCTGCGCGAGAAGTACACCGCATCCCGGGGCGCGTCGAACCAGCGCCATGCCAGCGGGTCCCAGCCCCATTTGGCCGCGTCCTCGCTGAGGGCGGGCGCCACGCTCGGCCGGCGTCGGCCGGGCCGGGCGGCGCGGGGGTACAAGGCGGCACGCGCCTCCCGGCAGGCCTGGGCCACCATCTGGCGCGGGTAGCGGACGCTGAAGCCCGGGCTGCGACCGGCGGGGGCGAGGCGCACGAGGTCGACGGAGAAGATGATGGGCGCGGCGCCCTCGGCGGCGGCGGCGCGCCAGACCATGGCGCGCAGCTCGGGCGGCAGCCGGCCGAAGGCGGCGAAGCGGCGCGCGCCCGCCTGCCGTAGGGCGGCGTTCTGCCGGCGCAGGCGCTCGACCTCGGCCGTCAGCCGCGCCGCCGCGTCCAGCGACGTCTGCATCGACCCCGCCAGCGTTGCCGCGATGCCCGTGATGTCGCGGTTGAAGCGCGCCACCGCCCGCGTCAGCTCCTGCTTGGCCGCCCGCGTCTCGCGCAGCGCGCTGGCCTGGATCTGCGTCTCGCTCTCGCCCTCTTCCGGGTGTGCCGCTGTTGATGCCGTACTGCCGCGAGCATCTTGATGTCCCGGTGGTGTCGTGGTCCCCATTGCGCTGCTACGAAGTGGGCCAAAGTCTTGGGAGGCCGATAGAATTTCAAAGCTGAGAATGCGTCCGGTCGCTTCGATAACGAGGCCGCTTGTTTTTGTTCACTTTGGTTGCCGAAGATACCAGGCTATCGCGGTCTTCACCGGAAGCCACGTCAGATGATGGCATGTATGACAGAAGGCCTACTGGCAAAGAGGCAAGTATGTGGCAGTACCTTATTCCACCCTACCCAAATAAGGGAAGGGGTGAACAGAGCGTAGTAAGTGGGATGGTGTTACGATTCGCGGAGAAAGAAAGAGATCAGAGAAAGGGTTCTTGGTTGAACCGTCACAAGATGCTTTAGACCGAGACCGTCAGTACTTACACAAACACACTTCATCCCCTCTATTGTGTGCCACTGGTTCCACTTGCACGCAGGGCCGCATTTCGATCATTCAGCTTCTCCTTGGCTTGGTTCTCTCTAGATCTTGAGGCTGGAGGGGATCTCGAAGCCAGTTGTCTTGACTCTGCGCGTCCATTTCGGCGACTAGGTTGCAGTTCGGCTTAGGCTCCCCCTGAAATCGCCTTAGTCGTGGTTCCAGCCCCTTGTAGCCGCCCCGCGGTCCCCGTCATTCTTCACCCAGCTCGTCAGATGGGGCTGCCGAGTCAAGAAATGGCCAGCGGCAGCAAGCTATTCTGCATACCGGCGGTGGTCGTGGCCGGGAGAGGAGCTTAGGTTTCCGAGCACTTTTTGTGCGGTTGGTTTGGTCGCCATGGTATGGGCACCGGCAGTTATAAGTAAACTCGACAGCCCTAGGATGGAGGTTGCAAGCACCCGTAGCACGGTGCTGTAGACGGGCAAACTTCAGCGCCAGGGATTAATAAGACTTTAGGCCGATCTAGCACACCTTCAAATACACACTGTAGTCTCTGCCCGTGTCTTTCGCGTCGGCACTCTTTGGCTCCAGCCCCCTTGCCGTACTGGGTGGTAGACTCAACGGTACAGAGTTACCGTTTTCAAGTCAGTCAACCGCATACCTAACCAACAGCAAACATGAATAGTTTCGTCTTCAGTGTATGCCCGTTACGAATGCTGCGATGACTAGCCAGGGCAAGATATATGACTCAAAACAACATTGAATGCTTTGCTGCGACGACGGGCGCAAGCAACGGCACAGCCCAGGTTATTTTGGGTAACCCAGCTGTACACAGAGGGAGAGGGGTGAATATCAGAAACTAATTCATACGGCAGCGATAAAACGACATGCGGCCATGGAATCACCTCGCCAAAGAAAAAAGGATGAGCGGTGGGTAAAGCAAGGACTTCACGTATCTCCGGGAGTGCAAGACTCGGTGGACAATGACGCGTTTTGGCAAGGGCGGGTCCGGGGAATCCTAACAGGCAGGTAGTACCCCACAGTCACGTGCTCTCAGCTCAGATCCGAGGCCACCAAGCGCTCGGACCACAGTCGCTCCAGGCTAGCGTGTCGTTGTCCCGGCAGGCGCTTGGAGCATCCAAACGATAGTCAGCAAAGGCGACGAACATCTATCAACAAAGCCCATCAAAACATCCGTCACCTCGGGTCCGTCCATCGATCTTGGTCTCTCCGCGTCCTTCCCTACTCGTGCACCGTCCGTGTAGACTCCTCGGAAACCTCGCGCCCGGCCTGCGTCTGTATCCGCCGACCTCGCTTCGTCCCTGACCTAAGTGCTGTGTTTCGCCTGCGCGCCGCCAACGCGTGAGGCATGGGGGTCATCCGCAAGAAGACGGCCACGAGGGGTGGGGAAGGCGGTGTCAAATATGTCTGTGACTCGTGCTCGGCCGACATTACCTCTACTGTAAGCGTCCCTGTTGCTGTCGGGCTCCTCCGCCCGCGCCTCGTCGTACGTCGGCGCGGCAGCGGCCTTGTGGCCGGCCGGTGGTGTGCCGCTCTCCGTCGCTCGGCCTCTCGGTGCTCGCTGTCCGTCGGGTGGCCCGGCCGCCGGTGCTGACATGCACCCGCACCACCCACACCTTCCACCCCACCACCTCTCCCCATCCCGTTGTCAACCTCTCTGCCCTTGGCCCGCTCCTGCTGCCATCCCTGCTGCTCACACGTTCGTTTCCAGGTACGCATACGATGCGCCCACGCCGCCTGCAACGAGTACGACCTTTGCGTGCAGTGTTTCTCGAGCGGCTCGTCCAGCGGCAACCACCAGCCCGCCACCCATCCCTACAAAGTCATCGAGCAGAACTCGATACCGATATTCGATCCCGAATGGGGCGCCGACGAGGAGTTGCTCCTGTTGGAAGGATGCGAGATCTACGGCCTCGGGTCGTGGGCCGATATTGCCGATCACATAGGGGGCTACCGCACAAAGGACGAAGTTCGCGAGCACTACATCAAGACCTACGTCGAATCGTCATGCTTTCCCTTGCCGGAACGCTGTCGGCCGTCCGACATGGAGCTGGCGCAGGAGATATCCAGGGAGGAGTTCCAGGCCCGCAAGAAGAGGCGCATCGAGGAGCGGAGAGAGGCTCAAAAGAACGCCCCCCCCATGCCGCCCAAGACGAAACCGACGGCCAGTGTCCCTTCGTGTCACGAGATTCAGGGCTACATGCCCGGCCGCCTGGAGTTTGAGACGGAGCACGCCAACGAGGCCGAGGAAGCCGTGCAGCTGATGCAGTTTGACCCCGGCGACGGCATCAACCCCAGGACCGGCGAGCTGGAGCCCGAAATGGAGCTGAAGCTGACGGTGATGGACATATACAACGCCCGGCTAACGCAGCGTGTCGACCGCAAAAAGGTCATCTTTGAGCACAACCTGCTGGATTACAGGGAAAACAGCAAGTTGGAAAAGAAGAGGACCAAGGAAGAGAAGGATCTGCTTAATAAGGCCAAGCCCTTTGCCCGCATGATGAACCACGACGACTTCGAAGGCTTCTGCCAGGGTCTGGTGGACGAACTGAATCTCCGGCAGGCCATCACGCAATTACAGGAGTGGCGCAACCTCAAGATCGGCGATCTTCGCAGCGGCGAGAAGTATGAGCAAGAAAAGGCAGTCCGCTCGCAGAGGAACCAGCAGATGGGTTCCATGGACCGCGAGCGCGAACGCCTTGCACAGGCCCAGCAGGGCAAGCAGACGATCCAGCCCGAACCCCCGAGTGGCGCGGCGATGCTTGTGGCACCCGAACTTCCCTTCCGACCGGCGTCGGGCGGTGCCGCCGCTCCTGGTGCTACAGCGAACGCAACCAACGGGGCCAACGGGGCCAACGGGACCAATGGCGAATCTAAGCCAGCAACGAATGGCCATGTCAACGGCACGACCAACGGGCCTGCCACCAACGGCGCGCCCGTGACGAGGCAGAGATATGCTTCGCAGCCCATATCGGGCGTTCAGCCCTTGAACTTGACGCAGGACAACGCGCCTGATCTGCACCTCCTCACGCCCGAAGAGGCCGAACTGTGCAAAGTGTCGCGAATCCAGCCCAAGCCCTACTTGATGATCAAGGAGCAGGTGCTCAAAGAAGCCTTGAAAGGAAACGGCGCGCTGAAAAAGAAGCAGGTCAAGGAGATTTGCCGGTTGGATTCCCAGAAGGGCGGCCGCATCTTTGACTTCTTCATCAACTCGGGGTGGATCAGCAAGGCTTAGAGCCTCGGTGGTTTTTGTTTTTTTTTTCGATGCAGAAGAGCCGGCCGCCTTGTTGGGTTTTGCATGCATAATTGCCTCTGACAGGATCATCATTCTTTGACTAGTTACATAGCGTTGGTGTTGGCGAGATGGAATTTTCCTCTGTAGGCTTTGTCCTACTCGGGTTCCCTGACCCTTACTCAAGCATAGGCTGTGCGAAGCTGTATTCCGGACCAGTGTAGCTAGCTTTACTAATACACCTACGCCCTGGTTCGGGTCTGACAAGCTCGCATTCCAGAATAGGCACACTTGGTGGATGCTGATCGACACGATTTTGCCTGGGTGAAGAAAGTGCCAAGCCTGGGGGCGGGGATGCGGACATGGAGACACGACCCCCAACCAGCCGGGTAAATGATATGCATGAGCTCGGTGTGTATTACCACGAGCGGCCATGCGAGGTTCCGATGGTGCACATCCTGACGCTCATTAATCGAGGAGTTGGGCCACGGCGGGTATAGAAGGTGAGCGGCGCGATTGATCTCACCACCTTTTGTCTGCTGTTTGTATGCTTTTGGCCCTGGTACCGTCTCGATTCGCATAAATCCCACGGAGCCGACCCCGATTCTGCGGCCACAGCCCCGTCCGTAAGGTACATAGCACTTAACTTACACGGCCCGTCATTTCTTTGACCTCGTCCTTCGGCACAGCCCGCCCCTCAACATGCCCCTGACGCCCCAACCCCTAACCCTCTCGCTCTTCGCCGCCGCCGCCGCCGCCGCCGCCGCAGTCTGCGACCCGCGCCCGCCCTTCCTCCTCCTCGCGGGCGACTCGACGACGGCGCCCGACGGCGGCTGGGGCGACGGCCTGCTGGCGGTGCTGGGTCCCGCCCCGGCCGCCGGCGTCAACCACGGCCGCAGCGGCGCCACCACGGCGTCGTACGTCGCCGAGGGCCGGTGGGCCGCCGTCACGGCCGAGCTGCGGGAGAGGGTCCCGGTGGCGGATGTTTACGTTACTATCAGTGTAGGTTTTTCGGTAGTTTTGGTTTTCTTTCGTTATCCTCCTGGGCGGGGCCGGGGGAGGAGGGGGTGGAAGAAAGAAAGAGAAGACGAGGGAAGAGGAAGCGAGCGGGGGAAGAGGGTTAACGAGGAGGGAGAATGGCGGGTTGACTTGGCGTTTTAGTTCGGCCACAACGACCAGAAACCCCAGAACAACGTCTCGTTTGCGCAGTACCGCGAGAACCTGGACCGCATGGCGCGCGAGGTGCTGAGTCTCGGGGGGACGCCGGTACGTTTTTCCCTTCTTTCCCCCCCCCCGGGCTCCCTCCCGGACGGTCGTGGTTTCACCGGGTGCGCTGACGCCGTTTCCGTCGCGCCGATGCAGGTCCTAACATCGTCGCTGACGCGGCGCGTCTTCACGTCGCCGCACAACGCGACCGACTCGCTGGGGGCGGAGCGGGCGGCGACGGCGGCGGTAGCGGCCGGGCTCGCGGGCGCCGCCCTCGTCGACCTCAACGGCGCGAGCCGCGCCTACGTCAACGCCATCGGCGACGCCGCCGCCCAGGCCTACAACTGGGGCCCCGGCGACCGCACCCACCTCAACCCGCACGGCGCCGTCGTCTTCGGCCGCATGGTGGCCGACCTGCTCGTCCGCGCCCGCCCCTGCTGGCGCCCCTGGGTTGTGCAAAACGAGACGCTGAGCCGCTTGATCTGGGCCGGCTTGCCTGCGTAGGTGCTTAAGCTGGTCGGGGGAAGGGGAAGGGAGGGGGCACGGGGGGGAAACGGGACTGGATGAAATGACTCTTGCCTCTGTCGACGGCGCGTAACTCAACCCTGGGATTCCCCAGCTACTTTATCGACCACCGCGCCTGGACCATAGAGTTTGAGGCTCATCCAGAACTCTGCGGTCCTTCCACACGTGAATAGATGCATAAATGAAATCAAGACGTCGGAAGCGGGGGGTCAACGGCCGATCTCGGTTTCTACGGGCTATCTCGAGTACTCGCCAGGGGTCCCGCGGCCAGACCAGCTCTCGTGGGCCCTGAACAGACGAAAAGCTTCCATCTCAGAAAAGACTGTTTGGGGCCAGCCGTTCTCGACCAGAGATACATGCGTCGTCCGGGGTTCCAACTATGACCCTCAAGTCCAATGGTTCTTCTCATGACCCCCCATTCATCACGATCCCTCCGGTCAATCCTATCCATTCCTCCGATTCCAAACAGAGAGGCATCGGTTGGTCCGGCTTAGGCCGTCGGGTCGTGCTCCTTGGCCTCGGCGCTGCGGACGCGGATGCCGTGGGCCTGAGCTCTCGAGGCAAAGGCCTGCTCGCGCGTCTGCGTGGCGCTCTGCTGCTTTGCCTCTCGTTAGTTTATGCACGGTTCCAAATATCACACCCGGTAGGTCAGGGGAATGGAGGCCATGTGGACGAGGGGACTTACGCGTGCCGTGGAGGCGTTCGTCGTGCCGCCGCCGCGAGCGGTCGCCGTGACGGCCGTGACCGTGTCCTGTTGGGCCATGAGGCGGGACAGGTCGAACGGATTGCTGCGGTCTTGCTGAGCCGTGCCGCGCTGCTGGTCGGCGTCTCGGACGGGGTGGAGGGCGAGCTTGCCAGGGAAGGGGCTGCGGTCGGCGCCAAGGGTCTGCCGGGGGATCGTCAGGTTAGTGATGTCGCCAGGCACGAAGGGAGGGGACGGGGGGGAGGCTTACCCGAACCGACTCGTCGCCGACGGCGCGGGCGGGCTTGGCGGCGCGCGCCAGGACCTCGCTGTGGATGCCGAGGGCGGTCTCGTGGAGCTCGGCGAGGTCCCGGAGGTGGCGGCCGATGCGCGCGTGCAGCGCCGCCGCCTTCTCGTGCTCCTCGCGCGAGGACGCGTGGCGCCGGCCGAGCTGCCGCAGCTCGCCGACGGCCTGCAGGTGGAACAGTACGGCCTCGCGCGGGTCCGCGTCGGCGGCGCCGCTGAGCGCCGCCGCCTTCTTGCTCGCCGAGTCGGCGAGGTGGCCGCTGTCCGAGGCCGCGTGGCTGCGGCCCCAGGCCGGGTCGCGCGCCGCAAAGGCTTCCTCGCTGAGGGCGTAGACGGCCTCGCTGCGCTCGTGGGCCTCCTTGCTGCGCTCGTCGGCTTCCTTTTGCATCTCCGCGAGCATCTGCTCACGGTGAGCCGTAAGGTCGAAGACCGAACCGGCCTGGCTGCGGGCAGAGCGAGGCTGGTCGTAATCAGAGCCAGGCTTGTCGTAACCAGAGTCGGACTTTTCATAGGCAGAGCCAGGCTTCCCAAAGTACGAAATGCCCTGTCCGTAGGAAGATCCAGGCTTGGCGTAGGCGGAGAAGGCGTCATCGTGACCGGAAGTGACCTTGTGCTGATCCGCGCCGAGCTTCTTGCGGTCCGAAGCGACCTTAAAAGCCTGGCGCAGCTCCGGCTCAGCGTGGATCAGGTAAGCGGACGTCAGGTCGAGGGGCTGCGTGGTTTTAGGCGTCAACAGGGCGATCGTGCGGAATGGAGAGTCGAGGAGACGGGGGTGGAAACTTACAGCAATGGCTCCGGCACCCGTGGCTGCCTGCGTAGGCTTGTTGTACTCCCAGTCGGTCAACAACTTGTTGCCGCCGAGTGCGGTCTTGTTGCCGCCGGGAACGGTCTTCTCACCGCTAACAACTGTCTTGTTGTCGCCGGCAGCGGTCTTGGTGCCGCCGAGGGTTGCCAGGTTACCGCCAAGAGAGGTCAGGTTAGCACCAAGAGAGGGCAGCTTAGCACGGAGGGAGGGCAAGCCACTACCCAGAGAGGTCTCTTGAGTGTTCAGAGCGATCTTGTTACCGGCGAGAGCGGTCTTGTTGGCACCGAGAGTGGTTTTGTTGCCGGCCAGGGGGGTGAGGCTGCCGCCCCAAGAGGCCTGGTTACTACCCAGGGAGGTCTGGTTACCACCCAAGTTCTGGGTAGTGTGCGGAGCTAAATCGCGGCCATTAAAGGAATCACTGGGAGAGGCTGAGCAGCCAACAGAGTTCTTGTCGCTGCGCAGAGCGAACTCGTTGCCTCCCAGGGCGGCCTTGTTAGCAGCAGGACCGAAGTTGCCGGCCGCGAAGTCGCGAAGAATCTTGTGAGCAATGACGTCGTAATCATTCTTGCGCTCCTCAGGGGCCGTCTGGACAACCTCCTCGAGATCCTCTCTGGCCATCTCGTAGTTTGCGCGGGTGAATCTCGGGCTGCGCTTTGGATGGGGCTCGACGGGTTAGCTTTTTCCTTGTTTCCCCGACCCGTGCGGCCGTGGTCGTCAGCGGCAGAAGAAAGGAAAAGGCACGTACATGGGGCAGATCGAAGGCTGAGGCCTGTGAAGGCATCTTGCCCTTGTCCTCAGTGTAAAGTGAGACTGAAGCTTGTGTGGGCGTCTTTTCCGGGTCCTCAGGTCCCGAGTCTTCGCGGCTGCCCTCGTCGGCAGCGGGGCTCGTGATGTGGATGCCGGCCGACTGGGCGCGGGCGAGGAATGAACCCTGCTCCGAGGTCTCGCGGTTGCGGTTGGCCTGGACCGCCCGCTGTTCATCAGTATTCGTAGTCCAGAGAGGGCCGACGGGGAAGCAGAGAATAAGGGAGACGACCAGGGTCACTAAAACATTTACCTGCGCGGACATGAACGATGAGGCCTGCGTCGGCATTCTCTCCTGGTAGCCGGGGACACCGGGAACGCTGGGGATACCGGGGATGCCGGGGATACCACCGCGGTTATTGAAGCGGTTGGGATACATCTTGGAGAAACTTGGCGATGACGCGGTGCTTGGTTCTGCAGCTGGAGGCCGTACGTTAGTTAGTATCACGATAACCATTGGTAGGATGGTATGTATCATCAGTGACAAGGGGCGGTGGTGGTTACCGCCTCCTTGACGAGAAATCAACGAGAACGCCTGGATCCGCCTTACCGGGGTTGTCTTGGAGGTGTAGCAAGGGTTTGGAGGTTTGATGACAATCCTCGTTTTGTTTGTGGAAGGGTGGTGCAACTTCTGTGAAGGAAGAGGGGTATTGATTTATAGACGCTGCGATGGTGAGAGACAAGGGTCAAACTGGCAGACATAGGAAGAGGAATTGGTCAAAATATTATTTACCCTGACCAAGAACTCTTCGTTGCCTGGTAATAAGCGGAGACCACGATGTAATCAAAGCAATGAGTACTTGGGTACCCAGGTCAGCGAGGGGCATGCGAGTTGACGAGGGGTATCCAGCATGACGGTGGGGGATGCGGCTTGACGATATGGAAATGAGCACTGACCGCGACGATAGGGGCGACGATGCTGACAACTGGGGTGAACCTTGACAACTCTGAAGCCAAACTGCTGGTATAAAGCCACGTGTGAACTTCGCCGCAATAGTATATCAAAAGCCTTCATCACCAGCACCGAGAGGATGTCAGGGGAAAGGGAGCTATCACAGGGTGACTATTTGACATGGAGTTGTCCTGTTTAATGATACTATTGTGCAACTTCTTTCAAATATTAGGACGGTCTCTTGCAGATGATGGCCACGAAAGCAACCCCTGTGAAATAAGTCGACCGAATAAGAACAACCATTCTGTGGTACAAGAAAGAAGAAGATTGGTGGAGAGTGGGACAGTCGTAAAGCATATTAGCCTACTCTTGAGTCGACATTTTTGAACCATTATACGGGGCCACAAAGGGAAAGATGACAACGCAATAGACACCCAAGGCATGGCAGGTCAAGATAACCCAGGCTCCAACGGGCCATGAACAGTATGGAGATCAATAGTGGTTGGAACAGCAGTCCATGCGTATTTTCTTTGAGAGGCGGCGAGACTGTGAACACCGCCACCATGTCATGTAAATCACCCGAATCCGTAGATTTCCGCGATGGCGGAAAGCAACTTTACACAAGTCATTCTGTCCGGCATCCTCACTCCTATTTCTGGGCATGGAGGTGGAAAAGTGCAACGTCATTCCTATAGCATGGTGCGGTTCTGGCTGCCATTTCATGATACTCGACACGATTTCGGTATATGGTAGGATGGGTGACTGGATTCAAGGATCTCGGATGAAAGAGCCACGTCGAGCGCAACATATCTGCCTTGCGTCTCATTTCCGGTGTCACGAGCACCATCGCCATAGCGTACAATGAGAGTGATTAATATGGTATTGCGGTCCGGGGAGAGGTAGAGATGTGGATATATGTTCATAAAGGTATGTGGTTCGTATCTAAGTATTCTATGTACAAGAAACATGAGAATCACATCTCAATCCGCCCGAAGTAGCCCCGGCGATATGTAAACCAGCTGGGCCTCAAAACGACAGCCTAGCTAGGGTACCGTGCAATGTGGGACATCTAGCAGGTGAATACGGAGCCGCCGGGAACCTGGTAGGAGTTGAAGTTGGAGTAGATGTTGGCGGTGTAGCCCGGGTCGGTCGCCTTGATGTTGCCGGGGATCTTGACGGTGTTGGACGGAGTCTTGCTGCCGCCGCCCGACACCTTGACCTGAGCACACGAGCCTACAATCATCCAGAGTTAGTAACTTCCCCACATGGATGTATCATGGTAGTGTGTTTGGGATACCCTCGAGCTGTAATGCCGAAAAGGCGTAGCGGGAGCGAAACGGGAGGAATTCGGGCTGAAATAGGCAAAAGGAAACACCAGGGGTTACTTACTGTAGAACTGCGGGATGCCGGCGGGCCAGGGGTTGTGGATACCCATGGACGAGATGCGGAGCAGGTACTCGCCGTCGGGGATGCACGTGGGAATCTTGAAGGTGTAGGACCCCTCCATGGGCCAAGTGGCGGTGCCGCCGCTGAAGCTGGGGCCTGTAAGGGGGGATGGGTTAGCCGGGCCAGGTTCCGCGGCAGGGGCGGCGGAAGGAAGAGGCTTACCGAAGTCGTGGATCTTGAACCAGTCGCCGTCGCCCTGGTAGGAGGACACGGCGCCGGGGGCCTTGGACATGAAGATGGAGACGGGGCCCTGGTGGTAGACGGGGGTGTCGAGCGCGAAGGTGAAGGAGTCGCCGGCCTTAACGGCGACGGTGTCGGTGCCGGCGCCGGTGGCGCCCACGTTGCAGCGCAGGTCGGGCGAGGAAAGGTCCGTCACGGGCGAGTTCATGTTGCTGTTCTTGCGGATGTACTTGAAGACGGGGTACTGGGTGCCGGCGACGGACAGCTGCTGGAAGACGTAGTGGGCCGACACGCCGTGGGCGGTCAGGAGCGTGGCCAGGGCGGCGGCGGCGGCGGAGGTCTTCATGGCGGGCGAGGCGCGAGTGGTTTGAACTGGGGTATATAGGGCGAGGGAGAAATACGGAAAATAAGGATTGCCTGGTCAGGACAGAGACAGGTAGTGGCTGGTTAGGGCCACGAGGTGTTTATATATCGTAAGTACGCAAGGCCACTAGCGGCCGTTCTCACGGCGGCGGTCCGCACGCCGGTCCTCCAATTAATCAACATGGCGTGCGGTGCCGGCAGAGCAAGGCGGTCCTTCGGCTTATGGGCCGAAACTTCCTGGAGCCGTGCCCACAAGTTCCCCGGTTGGGCTTTGTCAAGGTATGCGGCGGCGCATTGCCCGAATAGGCAGTGCGGACGAGTTGCGGCTTTTCCTCGCCCGTTTCCGGCCTAGGCGCCCCGTCGCCTGGCTCGTCCACCAATCCCGCGGTGCCGGTAGATTGCGTCCCGGCTGGAGCCTCATCTATTTGCTGCGCGCATCATGGCAGACCACCCCCACTCCGCCTGCACTGGACGTTGCAGAGTGCCGTGCCGTACCTGCAAGGCGGTAAGTAGGTCCGATTGTGTTTGCGACGTGGACGGCGCCGACCAATACCATCGCCGTGACGTCGTGCGGCGAAAGGGGAACTTCTGTCGCCCCGTGCTGCCCGTGGGGTTGGCATTGGGAAGCAACATTAGGAGGTACCCAGGTACCTATTCTCTGTGCGCGCCGCGCGACGCAACGACCGTTGCACGGGCGGTAACCGTCAGTTGCCGCGGGGTAGAACTTCACAAGTTACCACTGGACAAACACAGGACGGAAGCCAGGGAAAGCTTTTCTGGTAATTAGGGCACCTCAGGTGGTATCTTGACGTGCGTCTTTCACGTTCGCTGTCCCTCAATCCTACCCAGCACAGGCTTGCGGGGGGCCCCAAAACAAGTATCGATCCCGGCCCTTGCCTTCCGCTGCATTTCCTGGCCAAGAGGCGGCGTGCGCGATCAGCAATTCCACCTCCCGCATTCGGCCCTGCTCCTCGGCCTGCGCGCCGTCGCCAGCGCCTGCCGCTCCTTGGCTGGCCAAACCGATCGGGCATCGCGGTCTGTGTACAAGGCGGGTCCAAGGCGGAGGCGCATTCCGTGATCGCGGGATCGCGGGATCGCGGGATCGCGGTGACCATTTCCTGAACAGCCCGTGTCACTATGCGAGGTGCAGCAAGAAGCCCACATCTCCTGCGTCTCGGCATGTTCCGAACCAATCTACCTGCACCGGCGGAATCGCCTGCTGGGCATCAACGCGCCCGCAAAATGCTGCATCCGTGCTGCCAATTCGAGCCATGCCTCGTTGCATTGGTGCGTCAGGGAGGGCGCGTACAACTCGACTCCTTCGGTAAGATGTGCCTCTATTTGGGTGGTCGGCTGACGCATTTACAAGCTGCTGTGGCGTGGCCGCTTTGACCGGACATGAGCAAATGCCAGGGTCATGACGGGAATTACCTATCAGATGGAATGCATAGTGGCCCCAACCAGCCTGTTTTTCAGGGCAGTGCTGCCAATAACCCCTCCATCAACTATGAACTGATCTTGTAAAGTTCCCCGAAGCCAAGACGCTATGATGATAGTGTACAGAATATCTACCAAAGCTATCGGAACCTATTGCATAGGTCTCAGCTTAGTATGCAGCATATATTTTGATCTTCGTTGTCTCTTGACCCATTTGCAGCACTCCCAAACGGCCCAGCAGTCACCTCATCATTAGATTAAGTACCTCATTAAGTGCATGGCTTACGTACTAAGGTTCGATCCTGCAACTGATGTTCCTGAGTGAGGACTACCTCTTTATGCAGGCAGCGGAATTCGTCACGATTCGGCCTCGCCGAAATTGTCACGATAGAAATGGACCGCCACTTTGGCGAGACCTACGGATGAGACCCTTTCGCTCACTCTCCTTTGTTTGCTCAAGCAAGAATTTAGACAACCCTGCAATCTTGTGAGCATGCTAACAGTCCCCAGCCAATACTAGCCTCGAGTCCCTAGGGTTCTTTCTATCACGATGCGTTTTCCATCATTGTGTGTATGTGCGTCACCGATATGATGAGACCCCTCTGACGGGGGGATTCGTACCCCTCCGAGTCGCCTACCAGTAACTTTCCCCTGTAACATTGGAAATTCTGAAGCAATCGTATCGCCTCCAGTCCATAACAGGCCAAACGCCAATCCAAATGGAACGCACTTCCAAGATGCGGTAGCGTAGAGAAAACATTGGATGTTACAGTATTCACTGACTCTTCTGAGTCGGGCTGGAAGCTTTACCTTGAAGAATCGGCTTTGCAAACGGAAAGCCACATGAGCATCTGCGCCCAACATTACTGACTGTGACTGCAGCGTGGTCAAGTACTCGCCGCACAGGCTACCTGCTCTAAGACCGTGGTAGAGTGAACGGACGATCCCGTATTACAGTGTCGTCGTCAGGAAGTTGCGATGTTGGGAAATGAGACACTTGAAGAGGAAGGCCTCTTGTAAGTCCAGATGTAGTGTAGATGCCGTTACAAGCATGAAAAGTGTAACTTCCAGTACTGCGGGTCGACGGCGAATTCAGTGTTGGGCTAAGATCTCCTCAGACACTCGCATTGAGTCGACCCAGATACAAGGGTGCATGTAAGCTCTGACTTGTTGAGAGAAAGCTTGTACGATGCATACCGCCAGATCTTGCTCGTGTGGCTTCCGGTTTCGTCCGACCCAACGTGAGGAATGGTAGCATAACCCGCTTGAGACATTCATTACGCGGAGTCGTTCACCTCAAAAGAGAACTTTAAGGGGGCCGGCGTCCAATAGGCCAATGGATATAACAGTAACCATGATCCACTTCTGAGAACCAACGCTGAGGAATCGGTCAAAATAGCACAGACATTGTCCAAAACTCGTCACAGTAATATCCGTTTCTAAGGAATCCATGATATCGTTCTGATCATAGGATAGGGCCACTTACACATTGCCAAAGTCGCCAGCCAAGGATAAAGAAAAGAAAGAAGATAGAAGACCATATACGACGTAACATTGCGAAAACTGTAGAACCGTGCACTTCCCACAATGTTCTGGCGACAGTAAGGAAACCGATTTGGTACATCGATATGGGCGACATCGAACTCTTCCAGCTTCTTCCTAATAGAGCCGCATTGAGGCTCAGTCGTGATAAGGTTTGGGCCGGTGATTCCATTCCCAGATTTGCGACAAGGTACCGTCGGTTGGATTGGTAGACGGGTGGCGCTAGTAGCCTATTAAATGTGGATCAGCGGCCCGCTGAACTTTGGATGGTATGGGAACCGAAACGGGAAGGAACAGGGGGGCTTGGCATCAGCTTCGCCGGTGTAGATATTTTGCACGAACTGCTTGACCATGGCTAAAGGCCGTCATCCCTGACTCGAATGCAGAATATAATTAACATTTTGTAAGAGGACTTGTATTCTAGGAACCAATTGTATCCTTGTCCAGCTCTATGTACAGAATCATTCACTACCATACAGTCGTCAATTATGGAACATATGCTTCTTATCTTGCCATGCACTCTAGCTGACCCAGCACCAAAGTGCAGAACACCAAAGCAGCATCTTCTTGGACCGGTTAAATCACAAAAGCGATGAGCAGGGTGCCCACTCCGAGCAGGAAAGCGCCGAACGAACCGACATCCGCCGCGCTGGCGGCGTTCGTCTTGACCGGGCCGTCGGCCTCGGTGGTATTCTGGGCGGCGGACAGGGCGGGCACCTTCCAGCCGTCAATGGCGTGGGTGGCGCGGACGCAGGCGAGCTGGGAGCGGGTGTATCTGACGCCGTCGCCGACGCCGGCGAGGACGGAAAGCACGGGCCAGGCGACGCTGCCGAGGTCGTTGTAGACGGCGAGGTCGCCGGCGTCGTAGAAGCCGGCGGCGGCGAAGGCGAAGAGAGGCTTGTTGCCGGCGGACCAACCGGCGGCGGCGTGGGCGTCGACGGCCTCGGCCGCACAGCTGCTATCCCAGGGCCCCGTGGCGCCCGCCGCCACCTCGGCCGCGCACTCGGGCACGTCGGTCGCTGCCGGCGGGCAGGCGCACGTGCCGTTGACGGCGAAGGTGTACTCGATGCGGCGGCTGAGTGCGTCGCGGCACGACTCGCTCAGCACGCTCGAGCAGCTCCCGTCGTCGGTCCGCAGCTTGTCGTTGTACTTCCCGTTGCCGAGATCCCAGTGCAGGAGGCACATCTTCCACTCCTTGTCGACGGGCAGGGCCGAGCCGTTCTGGCTCGTCGGCGTCTGGAGGCTGACGATGCCCTGGGTTTGGTACATCAACGCGGTCGATCGGTTCTTCAATTGGACGAGGCCGTCCACGTTGCCCTGCAAGGTGATATTCCACGACCAGCCCGGGGTATCGCTGACTTGCTGCCAGTTGTTGGAAAGGTTGGGGTAGTCGAAGGGAACGGAGCCCCACGCCGTTTTGTTCCCGTTCAATGTCAAGGACACCTCATCGAGGTCTTCGCCCCAATGCCCCCTTTCGCTCGAGCTCGCCTTATAGGCCACTGAGCCCTCCCTGTAGACCACGGTATTGAGAAACTCCTCCTCCAACGCTGCGGTTGCAGATCCAACGGAAAGTGCCAATAGAAGCAAGGCAGAGCCAGTGGCCGCCAGGCCGTTTTCGTGTCGACGGATGGAAACCATGATCGGGGATGCGCGGAAGGTGGGTGGTATGCGGCGGGATGCAAAGAATGCTATACGGCAGGAAGCAGGAGATGAGTAAGGACACAAAGAAAACCAAGATTCCTGTCACATACTCTCATCTTTATATGAATGTCGAACATCGTGTGATTGCCGTAAAACTATGGTCCCAGCTGCGTGTATTGCTGACAGCAAGTGGGCTCAAGTTGCTCTCATTCGTGAGGCCCCCTGTTCACGGCCTGCGTCCATGGACGAGTGGGGGGATCCGATGGCCATGGGCCAGTCGAAGGAATTCGGCTGCGGCTGAACCCACCCAGAAATCGCGCAGTTGAAAAGACGGCAATCTCTACCCCCCCTGTTAGGCAGCTGAATAACAACCAATGAAACGGGAGTGGGACCTGCATTGGGCCGGAGTAGACAACGCAGAAGAACCCATGGAATACGGATGGAAATATACGAAAGGCGCAGGTTACTTGTTTGAGAACCACATGGCCTGTCATTTTCTCCATGCGCAAGTAGCCAGATGGTGAGGCAATGGCGAGCGTGCAGCTGGCTGCCAGTTGCCCATAGACTTATTATAAACACGTGCGCCGTGGTCAATTCGCCTCAGCACCTATGGTCGCTAGTCTTCTAGGTCTCTTGCATCTAATACAAGAGCTCCCAATGAACCACACCATTAGTATTTGGCTATGTATTACGACAGTCAATGGCTTAGCCACCTCCTTTGTCCTTCTGAACCGACCCATCAAGGCTGTTCCTCTATCCCAAAGTACGTGGATATGTACCTACTTGACGCGGGACCCGCCGACCTGGGCCCATGCGCCCCCGCCTTTCCAGGCAGTCAAATAACGATAAATCGCTCTTTCTGGTCGATCCTTCGGCCGTTGTTGAAGGGCCACATTGACCCCCAAAATGGAGAATTCAATTTAAGTGACTGCTTCGAACACTGCTACTTGAGAGTACACTGCACTCAAGACGTGGTGGAGCACCCTAACAGGCCTGATGAGGCATATCACCTGGTGCAAAAGAACGCTGCTTTCAGGGTACAGTGGCTCTCGCTACCATCTCCAGAATGGGAAGCTCATTGAGCTGCAACGGAATAATTACCTCACCTCCGCCTGGAAGCAGGACTGGTCTCATGTTCTCGGTACGGTCTGGGCAATAGGCAGCCGTTTAGGGGCCCGGTGACGGGTTATTCCTCTAACCCTTCATTACAGCCGCTGGCCGTTCTCCTTCGTACACTTCACGCCCTTGCCCTCTTGTGCACCTCCTTAGATCTTAGCAGCTCCTCCATGCTTGGATCTACTTGAGGCCATTTCGACGAGCTGGCGAGCCTACCTGAGGGATTCCGGGACGAGCTCGAACTTGCGATACAGGGATGGGGTGTCAGGAGGTTCATGTATTCGAGGCGCGTGGCTAAGGTGGGTCGAGGGAAGCTGCGCCTTCCCTATCGGGGCGATGCGGTGTCTGGGGGTGGCGGTTGCGGGCAGACCCGGCACGATTCGGCACGACTTGTACGGTTTGTGTGGTATGACCCGCTGAACAGGGGTGGGAAGATCATGGGTGGGACATTGAGACGGGGGGCCTATGTAAGGACGCAACCGAAAGGTACCTAAGATAGCGTGGATACAGAACCTTCTGCAGAGTAAACTGTACCTGACATTACAAGACCAAGTCTCAGAGGACGTCATGGGAGTACTATCGCTACTACAAGTAGCTATTCTCAAGCGTGAATGGTCGCCATATTAACACGAATGACAACAAAGGAATCCTCCAGGTACCATAGACTGAGCCCACCTCCTCACTTTCCTTTTTCTAAATCAACTTTAGTTTTACGATGCTTACTAGTGCGTGAGTTTGGGCTCCGCCCTTCGAACATCAACGGCAAGCCAGTTCTAAATTCTGACGATCTTCTCATCCTCTCATTATCTTCTCGACGTGTCTCGTCTCCCTATCACCGTCTCAACACGCCGTTATCGTGCCGCTACTACCTCTACATTAATTCGCCGCCATCTCGATATCGTAATACCGCACCATTTGTTATTGTGCCTCACGCCGTCTGTTTATCCTCTGTCATAGTGTTACGGCATGGGTACATAGGTACAAGGGCATGGGAATGCATGGACCACTGGCAGGTGGTACGTACCGCCGCAGGCTGGATATATTCCTGCCAAACAGTGACTGAGAGGAGCCTGTTCCTCTTCTTTTCCTCTTCACCTGTTGTTTTCGCATCTCAATAGAACCTTCAGGGCATCAACAGATCCCTTGATCCTTGAACCGTGACACTTAGAGTTAAAATTATAACTAGCTTGAAAGCTATCCGCCTTCATCGCCGATGTTAAGGCCATACATCTACTTAATTGTTAACCGGAGAGCGCCCTCGACTTTATCGAGCCCGATTACACGTTCCACGCGGCTTTAGTAGACTGTTATAAGTTATGCTATGACCGCTTCAAGTCTTATAAGCTAGTGAGTATTCTCCGTTTTGACAAGCGATTGCGGAACTGGAGAAAGCCTGAAGCAAGGTTGAAGTGCGAAACAGAGTACCAGAATAGCGAAGGACTTGGGAAGCAGAAATAAACACGAACAATGACTCCCATCACTAGCGAAACAGAAATAAAAAGCGTAGAAAAATCCATCAGACCATGTCTCTCTCCTCTTTCTCCTTCCGCCGCGCGACTGAGTAGAAGCGGCGGAAGATTAACAACCCGATGAAGACCAGCATCATCTACCAATACCTGGATATCAGGGCTGATCTCAGGAATGCGGTCACCTTTCCCCACTTCTTCTGGAGATGGCTTACCAAAGGAATGGCCGTGATGAACCACCTGGCACTTGCGATCAGCATTACCAGTAGTCGTACGCGCGGATCTACTACAGGAGCTCTCTCTTACCACTTGATAGAAGGATTGTCGGCGAAGAGGTCAACATTCATGCCAAAGACGCCGGTGATGAAGATTAGGGGCAGAAAGATGAAGGTGATCCAGCTTAGTCGCCAAAGGCTCTCGTTCAGCATTAGGGACTGGCGCGCGTCCTTGATGGCGACACGCTTGTAGACCTAAAGAGAGTAGGAAGATGTGTTAGAACCTTACTATAAGATACCAAGGTAGCATAGGATAACAAGGTACCATATCAAGCATGTTTGCTGTCGGGTTGGTGAGGTCTTGTGTCATCTGCGTTTTGTTTTTGTCCAAGAAACCAAGCATTTTGTTATGAAGTGCAAGCCCCAGATATTCCGAAGAAATTCCGTTATGACCAAACAACTCAGGCATCTCACGGAGGAGTTCATTGGAACTTTCCGTAAGCTGGGTGTGAATTGATAGCAATTGGTCGAATTTATGCCAGTATTTCAAGTACCGCCATAGTTCATCTCCCCACTTCACATTGTCGGGGTCGTTATAAACATGCTTCTCCTATTCTTGTTAGCAATACTTACTATTAGATTTCTTATTTTAAAGAGACAACTTACAAGATCCGAGAATGCTGTGTGAGAGATTTCGATGGTAACAGACCAGTTTTGCTCGATAGCTTCAAACAACTTTTGCGCAGTCCTAAACATTGGCGCATCGATATCGGAGTTCGGGTGCACCTTAATATCAAAAGGCGGTGCCGCATTTGTTAAGCAGCTTGGGAGCTTTTCGAAAATAAGAATTGTGTCCTAAGTCCCCACGATACCGAGCTTGTGAAGACAGATGTCGAAGGTTCCAGGGTCTTTGTCCTCATCCCGGTTGAGGCGCAGGTCCCCAAGATGCGCCTCGCATGAACATCGGCGCATTATATCGGCTCGCTTTTCGTGGAGCCTGAAGTAGTCGAAGCCGAGTAATACTCCCATGGTTCTGGAGTTAGAAGGGTATTGACAGATTCCTTCGTGCGGGGTAGCTGCCAGCATAGGCGACTGAACCCATTGGGCGAATGTGTCAGACCATTCGGCGTATATCTCCAATTCTATAGCGTCGGAAGGAAAGGATGCTTTCCAGATGCCCACTGCCCATGGTGCATTCCGTGCATAGCTGTTATGAGCCCTTTAAGCAAATATACCAAACCATAGTGTTATTTTTGAGTGGGCTTTTACTTACATCAGTCGAAATGTTCCACCTCTCGGCAACTAATCCAGTTAAATTTGGGTTACATCAACTTATTATCACTTGCTGGCTTACTGACCTGATCGAGTAACCTTCGATGAGAATCGCTCCACCACAGATGAGAATCGCTCTTGTATGCGTTTAGTAGATGCGTCGGATAAAGAAACTTCAGTACTGTTGGCCCTTTGCTGCCCATAGATTACGTACCGGTTGAGTTGTACCCCCTAGGTAGCCCACAGTTAGTGACGGCAATAGGTTTTCAAGGTGGTTTGACTCGCTGAGATGCCAATTTCCATCCACATAACCATAGTCAAAAATCGTGACGGCTCCAATACGGTTGCAACTGTTGAGCTCGATGCTATCCCCTAGATTTGTTTCCCTTCTTTTTGTTAGCGACAGATATTCGACCCCAAGCGGTACTCTGGGTTGGCATACATCGCGGAAATTGGGGTTTTGTGACGAAGTCATGTGCTGAGTACGAACTGGCGTTTCGAGACAAATATCTTAGAAACAGAATTTGGAATTCAGGCCCCATGCAGAGATTGGTGCTCAACAGGTAAGCAGGCGAATTTGAAGCCGCTAGGGCTAGGAGATGGGTCGTTCAGCGCCTCTTATATACTATACGTACTGGGCTGTGCAGTACCACTCATTCAAGGTCACGTCTGGCTGCCACACCACCAGATAACATGGAGTCAGATGATAGGCTGGCAAAAGCACACGAGACACAAATTGCTTCTTCGGTCGTACAATAAGTTTTCTCACAGCTCCGCCTCCACTAACCTTTCTGGGGCCAGGCGAGGGGATCAATCAAGTCCGGTTCAGGTTGGGCATTTCAGTACAGCCAGAGAGCTACGGTTGGTTAACCCACTACTAGGCACTGCATCATGCAAAATTTAGGCTGAAAAAAATGACCACACACAGCCACCACTGTTCGAGGCGCATGGTCGAAAGCGGGCTGCAAGGTGCAGCGGACCTTTGCACGCCACGTCACTAATGCTATAGCTTAGGCTTCCATTGAGTTGGGAGCCTTGCGGTCCGGTAAGGAGCACGATGTCGCCGACCCCGCGCCGACCGCATGAGTTTCACATTCCATATGCAACCTTCTGGTAACGGGGCGTGGGCGGTCGTCGAATGTGTGCCTAACGTAGTTGTTGACATGGTTGAGGGGCCTGGCGACGACGACGACGATGTCCCGACGAGGCAGGCGGAATTTGCCAGAGTTGAATAGCCACGTTAATGCAGTCTGTCATAGGGACTCCGGGGTTGGGGAGTTTGGGGATAGATGGTGTGAAGAAAAGGTGTTCAGGCAATGTACCGCCCCGAAGCTGGAAACGCAGTGCGGCGATACGGCCGGGTTTCACTGCACGAACTTGGCGTGGCTGATGCCGTATCGGAACTCCAGAACGCCGCAGTCATCATTGTTTGGTTCTGCGGGTTGGCGTGTACGGGAGAGTCAGGGCGGGCGGTCCCGTAGGCCCCGGCCTGGTCGAAGTCGAAGCCTACGTCGTCTTGGTGGCGGACGGAGCACGGATCGGATGCCCGCTCGGGGACCCGGGCGCCTCGGCTCGGGCTCAACAGCAACGCGACGCCGCGTGGGCGCTCGTTGCACTGCCGTCCCTCCCAGAAGGCTCCTGAAGCGGAATGTAAAATGCTGCCGTGAAAAGTCGAGAACGTCATGGGTCCCTGCAAAATACCGTGCCCTGTGCGACAGAAGGACTGTCATACGGCTGACTGTTGTCGTGGGGGCGGGCAGCAAATCGGGACAGTTCCATAATAGTGACCGTGACAGGGTGCCAACACCTAGAAGGCATTGCGTCGGATTTATCGACTGGCAAACGTGGAGAACCAACAACACCACCCATGGTGATGGTATTGACGGTTATGCTGGCATGGAGATGCCGTCATGTCGTAACACAGGAGGGGGTTGGAGCTGGGTTTGGAGAATATTTGAAGATGACTTCGCACCGGCCTCGTCCATCATCTCTTCCAGCTCAAGCTTCTGTATCGTTTGGACAGCATCAACAGTGCCGCATGTTCCAACCGCTCCACTACACACCTACCACTCGACCTACCTACACACCCGCTCGGCCCAAGATGTCTGCGAACAGCGACCCCGGTAACTTCGCCACCGGTACCGCCCTATGTCCTCGTCTTTACGAAATTCCCATGTTGACATCATCCAGCCCCAAGGAGGAGGTGCAGAACATCGCGTCCATGGGTGATCAGCAGTGCACTGCCAACATCGAAGCCGAGGAGGAATCAGAACACCCCCCACCCCGGCAGCTTTGCCAACCGGTAAGGGAAGAATGTCTTCTTATTGAACCAGAGCCTGTTGGTGCAAGTTCCGCCTTGCGTGGCCACCTCTGGATCCCGCCGCTGAAGTGACGGGATGGATGTCTTGCAACCGCCTCAACTGCACTCTGTGCACATGGGGAAATTGGATCCTCCCTCATCAAGGTATAACCGGAGGCCCCGTGACACTCGCATTTGACCAGGCATCCTCTGCCAGGCATCCATCGAGCCGGGCAACTGCTAAGGCGTGTGCTCAACCTGCCCACCGGGCGTCATCATTCCACCATTTGATCCTCTATTTCAATTGCGTCTCATAGCGTGATGCATTCTACCGGATCGTTGGGGATCTGGTGACTCTCAAACCCCTTGGGTTCGCTTTTTCACCGTTTCAGCGTCTTGCCTGTTCTCACAGGCTACCGCGGATATGACATAGGAAGCATCCTCAAATCCGCCCTGCTGGCTTTTCCAGTCCAGGCAGGGTTTTTAGGAGCCTCGGCCCAGGTCAATGAGCAGGCTGCGCTCTCTACGGCCCAGCCCACGCGCTATGAAACCGAGCTGGTCGTGAGTGCCGCTCGGGAATGTCGGCCGCCTCTTCCCCGCTGAAACGCGGCATAGGACGATATGAATCTGGTGCCCTGGGGCCCGGTGGTACCGGCCACTCTCGTGACGCCACCGCAGACGTCCCAGCTGTTCGTCAACATGCTATCGGAGCCGCTGTTCGTGCCGCAGATCGGAATGGACGACGAGAAGGGTACCCCAACGTTCCGCACTTCGCCCCCGCCCGAGGCATTAGGCGCTGGCGCCTCTATAGGGAGGACTTCCAACCATGTTATAGAAGATTGCTCCCACTGCAAAAGTACTAGTGATATTTGTGCATTGAATTGGGTTCACATCCATAGTCACGACTTTCTAGGCCACCTTGATAATATAGCTTGATTTTACACTGCCTTTTGGGGCATACGACTCCAACCGCGCGCGCCGTCTCCAAGAGACGCCATTCAACATTATGTAAGTACATATAAGAAGACCGCTGACCCCTTAATATTACACAGCCCACCCGGCTGCGGTCTTGGGCAGCCAGTAGGCAGTAGGTAAGTCTTTAATCGATTCTCTTGGAGATGCCCCAGCCGTTGCCGACACCCTTGCCGTTGAGGCCGTAGCCCAGCGGGGTGGCGCCGCCGAGGCCGCGGCCCTTGAGGCGCTTGGGCAGGACAATGCCGAAGAAGTAGACGGCGCTGATGACGACGCCGGCGGCGAAGGAGACGAGGGCGTAGAAGACGGTGCTCGCGTAGACGTGGCCGCCCATGCCGGCCCACTCGACCTTGCCCTCGGTGCGCGGCAGGGCCGGCGTGGGGAACCAGCGGACGCTGAAGCTGAGCGGCAGGGGGTCGCCGATGATGAGGCGGCGCGTGGCGGCGCCGGCCATGTGGCTCAGCGGGCTCGTGCTGTAGGCGGCGCCCGAGTCGAGCACGCCGCTGTCGTGCGGGTGCAGGTGGTGCTTGGGCGTCGAGTGCAGCAGCACGTTGAGGTGCGTGCTGATGTGCATGTGGCTCTCCTGCAGCGTGCCGGCGAGGGCGAAGACGAGCGGTATGTACTCGGGCCGCCACGGCGCCTCGCCCACCGCCTCGACGTGCGGCGCCGGCCGCGCCGGCAGCCGGCACGCCAGCGGCGCGTCGCTGTGCACATAGAACTCGAGCAGGTGGAAGAAAGGGTCGTCGACCATGGGGATCGTGCAGTTCACCTCGGCCTCGGTGCCGTAATGGAATTCGAGCGGCTTCGACGTCTCGTTGCACACCGGGAACGGGATCCACTCGATCTCGTTGTGCGCGTCCTGGATGTGCTCGCCCGTCTCGCTGGGAGAGGGTAAAGAAGAAGACGGTCAGCCGACGAGGCCCATAGAAGAGGAACACGCGGGAGGAGGCGATCGGCTTACATGCTCCGGTTCATGCACTCGACGGGGATGGGCGCGCCGTAGTGATACGAGGGCAGCGACCCCTCGCGCACGTTGGCCGTCGCCGGGCGCGCGAGCGACAGCAACAGAGCGCCGACGAGCGGCAGCGCCCGGGCGAGGAAGGACGGCATGCTGGTGATGGTGCTAACGGCCGCTTGCTAGGGGGTACGAGAGCAGCTGCACATGGTGGGGTGCGCAGCGGAGGAAATGGTTCCGATGGGGGCCGGTTCGCGATCGGTTGTCGTCGTCGTCGTTGCTCTTCAGCTGTGGAAATGACAGCACCATCAGTTGGAAAAGCGACGGCGGCACGCAAGGCTGAATAAAGGGGTCTCCACCCCATTGCAACACTTGTCTACTTTCCCTTCGGGTCATGGGGGCGGCTGTGTTCGGAACTTCAGCGCTTCGGGGCGCTAAACCGCCCAGGGCTAAGCCTGAGCGTACAGGGCTGATCTCCCGCTGGAACACCCCTTCACGGGACCCCACAAGCCGAGCAGCCCGTTCCCAATGGATGCGCATGTTGATTCAGGTACCTGTGTAAATCTCGTCCTTTAAACACCCAGGGTGGATATACGTTACACCCACCAGTACCCCATGGGATGATGTATTTACATGCGAGGTGTCTGGGCTTCTGATGGGCGCGGGAGGGTTGACTTTGATGGTCATCGTTATCACCGGATGAACGCCTGGTTCTTGTTGTCAGGCACGTTTGTCCTCCGTACTGAGCGCCGCGGCGCGCGCTTTGCCATAGAAGGCAGTCTTGCTCCCCGACCTTTCGTGCTTACCTTCGTCATCTGCCTACGCCCCACTACTGCATTACACTACAGCGTCTTCAAGCATAGCAGCTACGGTCTGGGGTGACGTGTGAGTCGAAAGCACATGATATCGCCATCAGCTGATGACAGTGTGGCCAGGTAGGTGTCGGGACGATATTTTCTTGTTGGGTACTGAATTGAGGCAGCGGGACGGGACGACAGTAACACCGTCTGAGGAACAACATGTGTCGGAAATTACACAAAGTCGCCATTCGCCTCTCATGGTATAGCGGACTGTTCCGTTCTGCTATTGTGCACCCCCGGATAATAACTGGCACAGGGCCAGCTTTCCAGTTAGGTCTTCAGCTTGATGTAGGACGAGTCCTGCTGAGACCAGCGCGCATCCCCATGCTGTGTGATCAACCGCGGCCTCGACGGGCTGCTGGCTGCACCACTGCGGTATCGGTATGGCCACGCGCGATGAGCGACAGAAGAAATTGCCTTCGTGGCGGTCCTTAGAAAAGCCCAAGATGGAATGCTTCTATTCACTCTGCGGGAAAATACGGTGTCAGGGTGGCAATTTCGCGATAGACCTAGTAGTCAAATAACGCCGGAAAGACCCGAACTGGCCAGAGGCAGTAGTTGCACAGGTGTCAGACGGGGGAATCAGGCCCGTGCTCTTGCTACATAAAATGGCCAATACTCGCCTCGTCCTAATGACGGAATCCGTTACACATATGAACGGCTCGTAAAGATCTGTTAATACTCCTGCTGCTAGAAATTTTCGTCAAGGCGCCGCAGCCATTTATCTTCACAGTACCTCAAGATAAGTAAATGGTTCCCCCCACCGGCGGCTCTTGGGCGGTCACCGCAACAGCAGCCACCGCCGCGGCTGGTCTCGCGGTCCTCGCAATAGCGCATTCCCGGGGCACGCCGTTCTATCACCACGCCCAGCGCGGGCCGCCTGTTCCGGGCCATGCCGAGTCATTCTCGGCGACGGCCGTAAGCCACCAAAGACAAGCGCTCTGCCGCGGCGACAGCTACTCGACGACCATCCCACTCCGCCGCCTGCGGCCCGGCGTCACGGAGGGCGAGATCCTTGCCCGCTTCATCCGCGGCTTCTTCGGCGGGCCCGCCTTCATGCCCGAGAGGTACTTCTTCGCCGTTTCGGGCTGGGAAGTCACAGACGTCGACGGTACGAACCCCGCTATTTGGTCTTTGTGCCTCGGATGAATCGCTGACGCCAGTCGTGATTTGCTTGCTAGCCATCAAAAAGGCTACGGCTCATGCGTTCCACGAATCAAAGCATGATTTCGTGATTACGCAGGTAAAAACTAGCTCGTTTCTGGAGAGCGAGACGGTGCCCCACGTTGGGTCGCTCCTTTTCGGAAACTTTCTCGTCTTGGACAGCCAGATCCGTGCGCCGTCGCCGCTGGAGCGTCCGCCGCAGTCTGTGCCGGCTGGAGAGGGAGACACGGTCAGCTACGTCGACCTCGTCTACGGCGGAGGGCAGCGTTCCCCAATATCGGGCTCGCACCGGTTCCAGATTATGCGCCGCGGCGACGAAGAAGTCGTCAACATTACGTTTTCGGCCGTCACGGACCTGGTCGGGAACGGCTGGCGCAACGAATGCCTTTTCGCTTTCCACGCGCTCTACTCGCGTCTGCTCTTCTCCGATGCCGTCCGGCGTGTCCTAGACGCCGAGTCTTGGACTGACCCTGCCACTCGTCGTTTTGTCTGCCGGCATTGATTGACGCTCCACTCTTGGAAGAAAGCCGAACTGCGTTGAGCTTGCTTACTCCTGCGAGGCATGTGGCATATTGCATATCCCTGGCCGATTGTGGAAGCGGACGCAAACGCAGACGCAATGGCCATTTGTGGAAAAAGGATGCCCTTGCATTTTTCCTGTTTCTTCTTTCCGTGACTCATACATGCTGTTTCCTACGTAACCAGCCTCCCATGGCGGCTTGATTGGCGATTTCGCTGAGCGAATGGCAGTGCAAGAACCATACTTATGCCGCATGGTGCCGATGTCAAGACATCAAGTCACTGACATGATTTATCTTGGGCTAATCAAGCCAAACGGCAATGCTCCCAGCATTCAGGAGAACCACATGCGGCTGGAAGCAAGTACGCAATAAACCACAACCCAAGCTCCCTTTCTATCTTTTATGGAAGGCGGAGGCTCTCTATGGAGGAACGTGGCTGAACCCAACAAATACTGAACTCCTGGCTGTAAGCACACAATAATCCAGCAAGGACCCAAACTCTAATCCCGCGCACCCCAGTGCCTCAAAACTACCTCGTCACCAGTACAGTAGGGAAGTGACTAGCAGGATCCAAAGGCTGGCGCGAGGCCCGGTAGGGGAAGCAGAGACGGCGCTGCTCTTGAGGCGCAGGCGGTAGACGGCGGGGCGGGGGTCCCCGTTGGCGACGAGGCAGTCGGCGAAGGCGGTACCGAGGGCGGACTCGGTGGGGTTGTCGGACCGGTTTGCGTAGAGTTGGGACGGCAGCTCGCACCAGACGTAACAGTCCTGAGTAACTTCGAGGGGTAGCGGGTAGCAGCAGGCCGCCATGGCCGTGTCGTTGACCGGCCCCGGCATCACAAAGTAGGGCACATCGACCGGCACCACGACCCGCGCCGGCATCCGGCTGCTCTCGCACACGGTGCCGTTCGCCCCCGTGAAGGTCTCCACGCCATCACGGATTGGGCCCATTGTGGCAGCTGTCGTTCCACCCCCCGCGCTGGCAGCAGGAGAGGGCGATCAGCGAGGCGACCCGGGGAAATGTGGTGGCGTAGTAAGTGTCCGTGGGCGTATATGCATACGTGTGGGAGTGAGTGGGACTGAGTGAGTGTATGTGTCTGTGTATGAGTTCCGCCTGCGCCTTTGTGCTGGTGTGGGTGCGAGGGCACCCGTGGGAATTGTGCTGAAATCCAGAAGGAGATCCTCGGGTATAAATAGATCGGGGGGCTCCGAGATCTGGCGGGCTAGGATCACACGGTCGTCGGTTTGCCCGGTGAGCGGCCGTGTATTTAGATGTCATCTCAAAGGCAAACGGGCGACCGCTTGCGAATTGTCCAGTCTGGGAAACCAGGTGTTCAGATAACGGGAGCGAGTCGACAAGGTTCGATGGCGTGCGTCCAACTCAACGAGTCAGACTAGGCGAGAACGCAAGATAAGCGAGTAGGCATGCCAGTCGACCAGTGCAATGTGTCAAAGGAGGGGTTCCCGAAGTTCCGGCCGCAAGAAGACCTGCCTCGCCTCCTAGCAGAGTCAGGAAGTAAATAACCTTAAATCACCTAATAGGCCTTTGGGTGTTTCGCCGAAACGCAACCCAGCAGTATCCAGAGAAGAACGTGGTTACAGCGCTACCTAGGTACGTTAGGTGCCTACCAGTTCGCGATGGCGCTTTCCCCGTTCCACCCGGGTGACGGGTTGTCTCTGATGTTAGGGACAATTTAAAGCTCGTCCACCTCGGCTTATTTCCTCGCCTTCTCCGCTGAGAATCGCGTGCGTGCAATCGGAAGACCACGGATGCTGGTCTGCCTCCCGCGGTAGGTTTCTCCCTCAGTCAGCATCGTCCCGGGTCTGGCCCCCCATTCCTCGACGATGAACCCCCATACAAACACCTCGACAGCCGAGAAGTATCCAGGTACCAGCATTCATGCAGCAGCGGGTGAGACCCGTTGCAGGTGTGGTGCTTCGGCAACGGTTTTCATCGGGCCGTTCTCGTGATAGAAAGTGGATGGGTGAGGTGCCTCTGATCCGTGGGCAGCGCTTCGCCTCGTAAAGGGTCGACTCCCATGTGACTGGCAGGCGATGTTTGCCGGGAACCGTGAGAAGTTGATCCGAGGTCGTATGGCGGTCTTCTTGGCATCGACATCATCAGTCAAATAGCTGGTCGCAGCTAGCCAGGAGACCATCCCCAAGACTCCGGCCAAGACAGTCAAAATACTATACCAAGGCCCCTTGGAAACCTTCTTCTGTGTAACCACACAAACTCGGCGCCTTTGAAATCAGCTTAGCGACCGCTCCTAGCATCAGGGCACGACATCTTCTCCCCTGCTGGCCGTTGCCGTCGCAGGCCGTCATGACGGCTTGTTCCGTCAGTGACATCAGACGCTACAAGCGCACAGAGGCTCTCTGGGCCTGGGGCGGAACTACCCTTTGGTATCATCTTGATAGAATGCGTTCATATCTGTGTTGTATTATCCCCGAAGACGACCGGCTGGCCCTTGTCTGCGCCCCAACAACAACGACCACGTGAAAAATGGCCACAATGTGGCAACGCGCCGACGTTGAGGCCCCAGCCACCAGATCCATCACCAACCCCCAATCGCAACATTTAAGAAGAGGGGCGGGATGCCGTTCTTTCGGAGTTAGAAGTGGAGGAAGCTGTGGCAGGGTGCAGGCAAGTAAAGCTTAGAAGAAAACTCATGAGCTCCTTCATTGCTGGTTTCTACTCTATCTGCTCAAGGTTTCTGGGGGTTGTGGGTACCGCAAAGTCTTACGTGATTGCCCTTCGTTGCGTGCTGCTTTTAATATGCGTACCACTGACCCGAGACATTGACCTCAGCACGTTGCTGGAATTCCAATGTCTCATCTCTCATGCCGGCCCAATACTGTTGGGCCTCAGCCGGACTCACGAAACTGGGCGGTATGGCGTTGCTTGAGGCGGTGCCAATCAACGACGGCGATTTTGTTTGTTCCTCCCGCAAAAGACCCGAACTTGCGCCTTCATCAAGTGCCTCACCAGCGTGTGCCCACCAGTACCGCTGCTGGGGCGGCACTTTGGCGGTTGAGATAGCCCGATAGTGGGGATCGACGAGCATCACGGCGACGAAGCGCCGGTACCCAGGCCTTGTCTTGTCCACCAGTTCGAAGCTCGAGATGCGGTGTTGACTGGGTAATATCTGCTCAGCACCTGCCTCCGGCCCCAGTTTTAACCAGCGACCCCGTCGGCGATGCCACTTACGAAGAATTCAGTTACACAACCAGCCGTCTGGTCTCGAGAGCCACATCGCCGTAGAACTGCAAACACGAGGCCCCGAGGCGCTGGAAGGCTGTTCCGTACACGCGCCCCCCGTACCCGGCCGAGTCGTTGCTGTAGGCGATGCCCGGAACGTCCGGCCGGGTCCGCGCGCGCAACACCGGCAACGCAGGCGTCACGTTCTCGATCGCCGCCTTGTACAGCGCTGTGGCGACGACGCGTTCTTTGAGCCGGACCTTGACGTGGCAGGCGTCGGCCGGGACGGCCGGCGCCGCGGGCGTGAGCTCAACGCTCGCCATCCGCACGACCTGGAGCCCCGCGTCGAGGAACCGTGCCCGCAGGTCGTGATTGCAATAACTCCGGTCCACAAGCGCGAAGGGGGCCGGCTCCGGCAGTTTCGGGTCCGCGATCCGGAGCCAGCGCTCTTGTTCGATGACGGCCGGGAGGGCTATTGCCATGAGCTCCTCGTCAATCGGGCTGGATAGTCCATTGCCGACCTTGGAGTCGCCAATGGTCGTTTGCTAGTGTTCGTAGGCAGGTTCGCAAAGATCCCCGTGGGGAAGCTGGACGCCGGATGCGGCCAGTTCTTGGGCCTCAAGGGGCTCCCATAGGTCGTTTACGGCCACAACGCACGCCGGGGCGACTTTCAGCGCTTCGGATGTGCCCAACATCTTATCCCTGACAAAAATCGAATGTCCTGGTCTTTGGTTAGCCCGATTCATAATCGCCAGGGTGCTCATGGACGAGAGACAGCCAAGCTGTCTAGCGCACCGTAGACAAAGGGACACATCGATTTATCGACCAGTCCACGTACCACGCCATCAGCATTTGGAGTTAGATTTATCGCAGCTTCCGGATCAGCTCGTAGCCGATCGAAGGCATCCCGCAACTCGAGGCCCAGCGGAGGGGTAATAGCAACGTCCGACTTGTGTCACGGTCCAAGGAACAAGGGATCTGGTGATGCCCTGAAGGTTCTATTGAGATGCGAAAACTACAGGTGAAGAGTAAAAGAATAGGAACAGACTCCTGTCAGTCACTATTTAGCAGGAATATATCCAGCCAGCGGCGGTACGTACCACCTGCCAGTGGTCCATGCATTCCCATGCCCTTTGTCACGGTTCAAGGAACGAGGGATCTGTTGATGACCCAAAGGTTCTATTGAGATGCGAAAACTACAGGTGAAGAGGAAAAGAAGAGGAACAGGCTCCTCTCAGTCACTGTTTAGCAGGAATACATCCAGCCAGCGGCGGTACGTACCGCCAGGCAGCGGTAAGTCGTCTATGCGTTCTCATGCCCTTGTACCTATGTACCCATGCCGTAATAATACTACTATAGTTTATATCGCGTCTTTAAACTACCATAGTAAATTAGGAGTAACTGTGGACCCCAATTTATCTTCCACTTCATTAATAAAGTCTTTAAGCTGCTAGGCATCACCTAGAAACTGGGATTCTCTAGCTACTCCTAATTATAAAGGGAAGTGGAGCGTATAAACTAAGCTATCTAATAACGGATTCTGCCTTACTTATCATACTTCTAGGGCAACTAGTTGTTAGTGATTCCAGCCTTAGACGCTATTTAAGCTAGCTTGCCTTAGGATTCGACTAGTCTATCTTCTTATAAAGTAGAGCGTGGCTTCCTTATACCGCTGCTATATTTTAAGGCCGACTAAACTTAAGACGTGGGTAAACTTTTAATAGTAGAGCGTCTTAAATAGTAAGACATATAGAAAATTATAAAGACACTTTATTAATATATAGAAGCGGTATAATGAGACCGGACCAGGGCTCTTACGTAAGCCTTGATCAAGGGTTTACACAAGTATAAGTTAGGCTTCGGTAGTCCAGTTCATAGCTAGAGCGACAGCGCGCTTTTCCCTCCTTTTAATACACTGCTATTCTTACTACGGCACTTTACGCTCATTTTTCGTGACTATTTTGAGCTTCTTTTACTTCCCTACGTTAAGGATCATCTTGATCAACGATATCCTCACCTGATTGTCCCTTCAGATCGACCTCACGACCGTGTCTTTCCACCAGACTCCCTACAGTTTGGGGTTTCTTGGTTCCAATAATAATAGGCTACCTTATCTTAACGCTATATATACGACTAAGCTAATAAGTCGCGACGTAAGCTAGACTTTAAGATCGGGGATAAGGTAGTTATCCTTAAACGGATATAGATGACGGATTAACTTAGCGACGCCTTAATGTTCCCCTTAACGTAGTAATATTACACTATTAAAAGGATAAGAGGATACTTCTTTAAACTTAACACACTGCTAGATTAGAAGGGCACGAACGTGTTTCACGTTAATCGCCTTTAGCAATTCTAAGACGACCCTCTCCTAAGATAACAGGCCGAGAATCCGGAGGGCGATATCGTGGATCCTTCGTTAGATAAAGAATAGGAGGTAGACCGAGTACTATCCTCTCGACTACTGAGACGGGGCTAGGGTACGTAAGCACCCAATGCCAGGGGTCTGATCAAGGACTTGCACCTATAAGTAGCTGTCCAGCTTCCACCGTAGAGATAAGACAACAACAAGACATGTTCACTTCCTTTTATCTTTTGAGACCATCACTCGTAACCGTTTTGTCCCAGTTATTGTCCCAGTTGGACCTCACTTTTACTTGGGTGATAGACATACCCTTGATCAAGGACTTGCACGTCCTAAATCGAGGGCATGTCTATCACATTATCAGGGATCGACCTCACGACCGCGTCTTTCCACCAGGCACTACACCTAGTGTTTGTCTGTTCTACTACACTATAGAGAACTTTAATACCAGGTGCGCTGAAAGAGTTGGGACCCGGATATAACGTAATATAACGCGGAGTCATTTAAGAATAGCGCCACACTTCTCTAGAAATACTACGAGGAGTATTTAAATAACGCAGGACCGCCGAAGCGACTAGCTTCATGGCTTAACACTGCAGCTAATAATAGGATCGACCCACCTCACGCTGATAACAACTCTCCGGCTTCGACGAACCGAACGAGAAAGAGAATTGCCCGAAAGAAGTAACCAAAACTTGCAGATAAGTTTTATTTCTTAAAGGGGGGTAATATTATAGTGTAGGTATATAGGTATAAGGGCATAGTAATATATAGACGACTTACCGCTGCCTAGCGGTATATACCGCCGCTAGCTGGATATATTCCTGCTAAACAGTAAGTAAGAGGAGCCTATTCTTTTTCTTTTCCTCTTCACCTATAGTTTTCGCATCTTAATAGAATCCTTAGGTTGTCTATATATATGGGAGTCTCTTCCCACCTCTGGTTCCCAATTACTACTTTTCTTCTTTAATCAATAACTCCGACTCACATAGTCACCTTTTAACAGTATTCATGTAAGAGGTCGCCAGTGTTTCTCTTCAAGCGCTCTTGGCTAGAATTGACCACCTAGCTTTTAAAAAAAGCCATGAACTTCCTGATCGTTCTTTTTTAACTTTCCTAGCAGGATAATTACTAGTAATCATTACTTAGAGTACGCCGCCGGTTGCGTTAGAATGATCAATCAATTGAGACTAATCATAGAGAAAAGCAACGCGGACCTAAGCAGGGAGGGGTCTCATTTACACACGTGACACAGAACTAATGATAAGATGGAGTCTTCCAACACGTTTATTTTGCATACCCGCCCTCGAGCTTCGCTATAGTGCAGTCAAAAATATTGTGTATAATCGGGCGGCGGGAGCATGATTCTATGACAGTCAAGTCAAGGGCCTAAAGTAGCGACGTTGCCTTCAAGTCAAGGGACTGCCACGGCCGTCGAGGAAAATCAGCAGGTGCACCTCCTTTTATCAAAACTCAGGACGTCGTGTAGGCCTACTTGTCGAAATTCCCCTTGTTTGCGACTATGGCTTGGTCCGGGCAGCTAAGCACTGTGATCCCCGAAGTGAGTTACAAGTTGAACATAAATTTCTGTAGGCGAGCGAACGGCTACCTTCATGAACAAACGAGCGGGGGAGGCAAGGTACCGTTCGATCGTGCAAGTTGAGCAATGCCATACTTGCCGAACCCGGCCGCGAAGCCCGTCGCTTAGGGAACGACGCCGAGATATCGAAGACAATCGTGTCATATTATCTGGGCCTACAAGAAGGCATAGATAGAAAGGCGACTGTCAGCCGCGGCCTCGGGTACCAATGTCGTTGAAGGTGGTTTGGTAGCCGTCTTCACAGCACGTTAGATCCGACCTTGAAGGATATAAACATTTCCATTTCAATGGGAAGCTATTAATTTCGACGTCCCAGCATAGAAGGGCACATGGAGTGACGGGCCCAAATGGTGGTATACGGTAGATTCTGAGTGACTTAATAGGGTAAAAAACTAAGGATAAGGCACACGTTTAGATGGATGGGTGGCCATTTCTGCAATGCAACTAGACCCTACGAAAGTGAATACGCTTCACCAACCTCAACTCTCGGGGGACGACAAGGTGATGAAAGACATAAAACCATCGACCGGGAGCCTCTCATTTCAGGCGACATGTTGTAAGGAGTAAGGGGCGGTAACGGTTTCCGCGACGGTACTTAGGCAATCCTCTCAATTAGGCGGATACAGGGAGGGCAGCAGGGCTTGTAAGCGGAGCTACCATATAAGGAAACCAACCCGCCTTCGCTGCTACCGAAACGCTTGCCGCGCTGACGTGAGAGGGATCAAATGGGCGATCGTTCGAGTCGACTATCCCCATCTACTTTATGGTGTGAAAAAAGATCGGCTACGAGCGTTTAAGCCCACTAAGCTATCATGCGACTGACAGTTCCTACTTCGATACTGGAGCGTGGAGCCGGGCCGTAAACAAAGATACCGCAGGCAAATCATCTTATACGAGGCTGAACCATAAGTCACGAATGGCTGACTATTGACAGGTGCTCGTGGCCTCTTCATAGTAGCCGCTGACCGTGAAACCCTGCATTTATAGCTTTGGCGACTTATGTCAGCACTCCTTCAGGCGGCCTCACGAGACTGGTTGTGGCAACAGGCCGGGGAATAAGGTTCCTTATAAAATACCCGCCAAACCTGTCCTGGAGCCAGGGGAAGTTAGGAATGATTGCTCCAAACTACTCAAGGCCAGTTCATGAACATGCCTCCCGCTGCCCGCCCTTCCCGATCCTCCCGCCGTGCGAGACCCCTCGCCGGCGCCCCCGTCCGTCCCCGCGCCATCGTGGCCGCCAAGCCGTGCAACAGCAGTAGCCGCAACAGTATCTCCGGGCCTGCTAGTACACTCTCCCTTGAAGCCTTTGCCTCGGACCTTGTGCATGGACTACTGCAGCACGACGACGCCATCTTCGAGCGCGTGTACACGCGAGACTTCAGTCGGGACCTTAAAGAGACGTGAGCTTCTTTATCCCCATTTCTACTCCTCTTCCCATTCCCACCACCCCCCCCCCCCTTAAAAAGCTCAGCCCCTCTGACCATCTTCCGCCAGCGCCAACGGCCAGCCTTTGGACTACGATGGCATGCGCGAATTCATCCTTGGGCTCCGCAGGCGGTTCGCGAACCGCCGCGTGATGGCCGAGTCCTTCGTCGTAGTCGAAGCCGCAGACGCATAAACGGGAGCCTTTTCGCACGAGTTTGCCGTCACGGGTGTACAGAAAGCGGGCGAGCGGGTGACCGTCACCATCATTTCTGTGGTCAACGTGGCGGTCAACGAAGAGGGACGGTGGCAGGTGGTGAAGGAGAGCTTTGTTACGAATATTATATAAGGGAAATAGGATGTTTTAGAGCCTCCGGGGGTTACAGGGGTAGGGATTTCCGGATCTTAAGGCGATTCTTTATAGTGTTCAATCTTTTTGCAGCTGGGATAGGTGAGAGTTAGCTTCGGATGAGGAACGAGTAAGAGCAACATCCAGACTTATCCTGGCCTTCATTAAGCGCATACTGCACCTCGAAGAGTGTATCGAGAACCCACCATTGCGAGGGCCAGACCCCTACGACGAGAAAGGGTTCCGAGGTCGCTATTCGTACCTCGCTAGGGGACGAAGGTAGTTTGGATCATCTAAGTGCAGAGACAGAGAGAATAAGGGGAGAGACAGAGAAATAAGAAGAGGGGAGACTTGGAAGAATGAGGAATAATGTATTGTCCTCTTCTACCCCAGCTGCCACCTTCCGTATGAGTTAGGGCTGTTAAGATGGAGGCACGTTAGTGTTGACATGAGTGATTGATTGAAGAAGAAGAGGATAGATACAGGGTCCCAGAATGAGATTTATACATATGTGGATGGTCCGGGTCACGTAATACACGGTCAAGTCTGCGTATTCTAACAAGGGCATCGAGGTGTTATATGCGACGAACCGACTGTACTTGACATACGCTGCCATCTAGACCACCTCACCTCTCCTCTCGCGTCTGATCAACGGGCCACTCATAGTTCGACAAGTGGAGCTGGTCTAGTCACAGAACCTCTCCTGATGTATGGGGGACTACTCAAAGTGCTAAGATGGTCTTGGATTGGCGTTGACATGAGTGGTTTATTGAGGTGAAAAGAATAGATACAGGACCCCATTATGGAATGGATACATATAGACGGTGTGGCTCAGGTGACCAACGCAGTGATGCTGCGTTATTCTAACACGAAGGTGTACTCTGGGACTCTGGCGCTATCACATCCTTGGAAGTGATTCACGGGGACTAAGCCAGGGAATAATCCTACGATGATTAAGCGAGGGAGCGTCGATGCACCGACGCGTGATGTGCCCTGGCCAGCGGAGTGCGATAGCCAGGTAATTATACTACATCTCCATGGGGTCCCATATTTCGAAGAATGAAGTAGCTACTATAGGTGATTCGTGGTCGTAGTCGATAGTTCTCTACATAGTCAAGTACCCCATGGTCCTTTGAGGGGGCCGCGCGGGGGGGGGGTTCGCCCGCCACCAAGACCCACGAGGCCGTCGTCTCTACTGAGCCTAGAATATGGCGAAACCGAGGCCCTTCCTGCAGGCGACCCCAGCCGCCATGACGGCCTAAATGTACGAGGCTGAATTTTCGCTGTCATTCACTGGCGACCTATCACACGCACACACATACGCACCGGCGCCCCATCGGTAATGTAGACACTTATAACCCTGGGGGGCAATTCTTATTACCTAAAACCTGGGCGCAGTACTAGTGCTCAGCCTCTCTTATTCCTAATCCGACTCGCGTTAGCATGTTGGACTTCCCGCAACGGGCTACGGATAAGAGTTGCAATGCAGACGAAGTACACGACAGTTTGGACCCGATTGGTTGGCTGTTTAGGTAGCCGGGAAAACTTAAATAAGGTTCGGGGACAGTTCAGAAGCGGGAGAAAGAAAGTCGATCACTCACCCCCACTAACCTGTAAAGTAAGGCGTACCGGCCAATAGTATAACAAGACTAAGAAGTACACGGCAGGGGATCCGCATAGCCCTTGTCGATAAGTGGCACGATACTGCAATCCTCCGAATAAAAGTAACGTAGATGTCATACGAGTTGCGCAGTCATACGAGTTGCGCACCCCCGACTAATTTCCACTTCTTCAACTTTAAACGTGTCTTACATCACAACTAAACATGCCTACACGTTCATTAGAGTCTCAGGTTATTCTCGCGGTCCAGACGATTAAGCAGGACCCCGCAATGACAATTCGTCGCGCTGCATCTATCTTCAAAGTCAACGAATCGACCCTCCGTAACAGAATGAACGGAAAACGCGCCCGACGCGACGTACGCGCCAATAACACGCGTCTCACCGAACTTGAAGAGAGAACACTTGTCCGATATATAATTGACCTAGATTCGAGAGGATTTGCGCCGCGCTTACACGATGTGGAAGATATGGCGAATGTCATCGCCGAGTCACGCGACGCGTCACGCGTCGGGACGCGTTGGGCCGCGAACTTTGTTAAGCGACAACCAGACCTCCGGACGCGTTTTTCGCGTACATACGACTACCAGAGGGCCCTCTGTGAAGACCCTGAAAAAATCTCGGGCTGGTTCGCGCTTTTTGCGAACCTGAAGGCTAAGTACGGCATCCAGGACGAGGACATCTACAACTTTGACGAAACCGGCTTCATGATGGGCCAAATCACGTCCACAATGGTCGTTACCGGTGCCGATCGTACCGGAAAGCGAAAGAAGGTCCAGCCTGGTAATCGAGAATGGGTTACCGTGATCCAGGGCGTCTGTTCTAACGGCTGGTATGTCCCGCCGTTCATCGTCGTGAAAGGCGCCTACCACCTCGCCAATTGGTATACCGACAGCACCCTCCCATGCGACTGGGTTATTAAGCCTACCTTTAATGGATGGACCGATAACAAGACGGGCCTGGACTGGATTCAGCATTTCGAAAAACACACCGCGTCGCGCGCTACCGGCCAATATCGTCTGTTAGTGATCGACGGGCACGAGAGCCACGTTTCGGCTGAATTCCAGGCTTTCTGCAAAGAGAAGAACATCATCACGGTCTCTATGCCTCCGCACTCGTCGCATCTACTTCAGCCACTTGACGTGGGGTGTTTTAGTCCACTAAAGCGGGCGTACGGTCGCGAAATCGAAACCTTCATGAAGTCACTCGTTAACCATATCACCAAGGCCGAGTTCCTTATCGCCTTCCAGGCCGCATTTTTGAAGGTTTTTACACCCGATAATATTAAGGCTGGGTTCCGCGGGGCTGTTTTAGTCCCTCATAACCCGGAAAAGGTTATCTCGAAGCTCGACGTGAAGTTATCGACGCCTTCGCCGTCTAGCAGCCTCCCGCCAGCGGCCGTCCCGTGGGCCTCACAAACGCCACACAACCCAACGCAAGCTACTTCGCAGACCGATTATATTAAAAATCGAGTCCGTCAGCATCAAGGAAGCTCTCCGACACCGATTTTATCAGCAGTGGACCAATTTGCGAAGGGTGCGATGGCGATGATGCACGAGGTCGCCCTCTTACGGGCCGAGGTCAAGACACTTCGAGAGGCGAATACCAGCCTTGTAAAACGTCGTAAGGCTAAAAAAAAACGTCTACAGGAAGGAGGAACACTTGAGATTGGCCAGGCCCAAGACCTTTTAAATCAAAAGGACGTGGATACGCAGTTAAAAGAGGAAGCGCGCAGAAGGAGTGGTCACGTAACGAGGTCAGAGCCGCGCGCGCAGCGGTGTAGCATCTGCGGAAACACCGGACACAATGCGCGCACATGTAAAGTAGATGTAAAAACGTCTGCAGAGTCCGATTCTAAGTAGTTTGAATTGATTTAAGGCGTTATGGTCAAGTAATTGATGGATTCGTCGCGGAGGTGCTAGGAGGTGCGCAACTCGTATGACTGCGCAACTCGTATGACATCTACGTTACACGGCAGGGGATCCGCATAGCCCTTGTCGATAAGTGGCACGATACTGCAATGCTCCGCATAAAAGTACACACTCTCTCTTCTTGCTGTGCGTGCAAACCGTCACCATGTCGAGCACCCCCCTAGCCATGGCCCACCCTAGACACTTCTTGCATTTGGCATCGTGTGGCTGCACGGGTCTTTCCGCACATGGTTCTGTCCGCAGTCACCCCACCCACTGCTGGCGCCCATCGCGTCAATGATCAATACCTCATCTCACCACCTTGGATCTGGTTACGCTTATATTGGCTGGGCGGGTGCGTCACGGGTATAGCGGATGACGCCCCGTCCCCGTCTAAGCTGAGGTAAACGCAAAGTGGATAGCAACGAACCAGCGGTGACTGAAGTGCATGATGCGCGTCAGCTATAGATGGAGGGAGTATCGGTCAGTCAACTGTACCTCCGTTCTTACATTGGCAAGGGTCGGGAGAATCTATCCAGGGTGGTGAGCTCTCGTATCCTTCTGTGATCTCTCACATCCTTCTGTGGGGCACCGTAACGAAGCGCGACTGAATGCTAGAGCTTACGAGAGCGCAAAACGACAAGCGGAAAATTTCTGCAGTAAGCGAGATCAACATTGTCTTGGTATCCTGTCCCTATCTGCCATTCAGCGATGGGGGCATTATTTTGACCGTCTCGGGCGCCAAACGCGCTGCTGTGTCTTGACCAAGTCAGCTTACATGCATACCTCTTACTATACAATCACATTCAGACCGGTGGAGCGCGATGGCCTCGACGCCCATTATAAAAGGAGCATCGTTGGCGACTCGATAAACAACATTCCAGAACACATCAGCATTCCATTATCCCTCTTTCCATCCAACATCAACAACAAAACCTTCACAAGCCCAGTTTTAAAATGCAATTCTCTAAGCTCATCATCTCTATCATCACGGCCGCTGCTACGGTGCAAGCCCTGCCTCAGGCCGAACAGGCTGATGGACTGGGAGTGACGGAGAAAAGATGGGATGGAAGCGGAGTATGCAATCTTTCCAGCTAGGGATATCTTACAATGCATCTTTTCTGATTTTCCATCGACAGTATTGCAACGGCTTTAGCTGCTTCTTTGGTTTCCAGAACATTAAGTGCAAGAAAGGAACCAGTGTAAGTTACAGCATTCCGTTTGTCCCCCACCTTCAACATCACCGATATCAATGGTACGATTATAGCTGACATCTTTTAACTTCTAGTGTGTACGTCTTTACTCTATCCTTATTGCCTCTATATTGATCGACGGCGGAATATCCGAGATAAATCGATTTTTAAACAGCCTACTAACTAGTTCTCCAATCCAGGCTAAGAGCAACGGCGGTGGTAATGGAAAGGAATGCAAAATTAAGGACTTTGGTCAGGGAAAAACGGCATACGCCATCTGCCCGGGCAAGGCCTAGGTAGAACATGCAGGGGGGTTCATGACGCGGCTTGGCGGAGATGGCTCATACTGCTACTTTGACTTCCACCAAGAGAAGGCTATTTATATCAATGGTGGTTAGTGGATAGCAACGCCACGAGGAACATCAAGGGTGCTAAGTGTTTATGTTTTAGGAAAGGTGTTGCAAGGAGGATATTACCACATTCACTCGGGGATTACAGCATTCACTAAAGGGTCACGACATTTAGGGGCTAGGACATTCATTTATGAGCGCATGACATAGAAACTAAAAGCAGACGTCTCTACAAACGGACTTCTAGCGTCTTGAATGAGGAATGTTTTGCCAATAATGAATACTTGTTGAACATTAGGAGGGACAGGTTTCTCTATGCGCCCAAGTCGAAACCCAGGTTGCCAAGGCCATCCTTCGAAGCGCCGGTGATCTAACAACATAGCTGCCTCGTGGTAACCCAGATCATTGCCATGGCGTCTCCTAGTAAGGGTTTAATGCAAGTGGATGGAATAAACCTACAGCCTTACACATAGTAGGACTGATGTCGTCGATGCGATAAAACTGGCTGGACTTGCCATTCGAGGCAGTGAACGCCGCCCGGGGCTTCTATGGCGGAAATCTATTGAACTTCCTTCTCTTGAGTCATTCCTTTCGAGCTCGTCGACGGAACGGTTCGCACTATTCTGTAGTCTCTCACCACAGCTGACTCGTGCACGGTGTGGTGTTGGGAGTCGTGGTCGCTAATCAGCAGGGTGCTCGGCACATCCCGCTAGGCGGGTGACTCTGGATAACGACTCTGCGGCATTTTTGCCGGTATTTTCACCCTGAAGTACTTCCATGCGTCCTTGGAGTGTGCAAGAGCCGGCCATCTGTCCTTCTGACGTCCGAGGTAGGGTCATGCCACCGAGTGCGGCCTGTTTCAGTCGAAAAGGACCTCCGACGAGCTGGAACAGTGAGAAAATGCTCGAATATTAATAGCTCGCAATGTTCCAGAGTTTCGCACCCCACAAGACGGCCCTAATTAGAGGGAACGGCTCGTTGAGGCCACTGCGTCAGGACTGGGAGTGAGTTGCTGACATAGAGGAGTGGTGGCATGGCGGCTCGGCCTGCGCTGGCTAATCGGCGGATTTTCCGACTTGGAAGGCGCATGTAAACGGATGGATTTGCAAGTCGTCTTGGGACGGTCAAAGCGACGCAGGGGGACTCATGTGCCACAGTGATCCTGTAACCTCTATTGAAAGAGAAAGGACATGCAGACCAGGCTATGCTGTTAAGGCCTTGATCGGCCAGGTTTGGAGACACGTTTTGAAGACACGTTTTAGCGTGGGGACACACCTCGCTATCGGCGCCCCTTGGAGTTCGAGTACATATATACCCCACGATACCGTAAATAGCTAGCATTTTCAGTAACTATCGACCTGACTTGGGGACATACGTGCCGCGCCAGTGCGTCGCGCTAAATCCCACGATAATAGGTATAGTGCTGATGATCCCTTCCATGGCCGTAACCTAGTATGGTGTGGCACATGTGGGGGGCTTTATTATATATTACCTCTTGAGAGCTGTAATACCGTGTCTATATTTTTTAGTACTCTAATAGTTTATTTTTCCTCCCCGTGTATAACTCCGTAAATCAGGCAAAAGGCGCCTAGAAAACCCGCAAAACATACAACCTCAACCTGTAACCCAGCAGGTCTTTATTGAATGGTGGTCGTAATAACAACAGTAGCTCGCACGTCCTGGCGCGTCGACACGTGAAGCAGCGTCACACGACCAGCGGCGTCGGCATACGGCTCAAAGTCGGACGCGGCGCCATCGACCGCCACGCGTACGGTGTCCAGGTCGACGGTGCTCGCGTGCCAGACGGCCAGGCGATACTCGGCGCCGACGGCGCGGCGCACGTCGTCGTCGCCGAAGTGGGTGTGGGCGCTGTTGCCGACCGTGATGGTCCGCACCTCCTGCCACGCCGTCGCCTCCGCCTCGGCGTCGTCCGAGTCGGAGTCGCCCGTGGGGGCGGACGGACACGGGTGGAATTGGATCCGGCGCACCGACGTCTGCGCGATCTGCACCTCGCGGAACGCGTTGCGCGCCTCGGGGTCGCCGTACGCGTCGCACTGCTTCCGGGCGGGCACGGGCGGGCGGGCGCCGAGCAGCGGTTCGAGGTCCTCGTCGTGCCGGGCGAGCCAGTCGTTGGTGGACGCGCTCGACCGCGACACGCTGTCGTCGATATACATGCTGTATTTCTGCCAGCGGGGTGTCAGCATGGTTGAATTGTGTTCCTGCTTTCGGTTCTCGTCTGGGCGGGTCGCCAGACTACAGGGAAAGAGATAGAAGGAAAATGAGTCTTACATTGTCCTTGCCCGGGTAGATGTGAATGGTAATGGGAATGGACGGCTCCTCAGCCAGCACCGGCACGTCTGGGCGTGTGCGGTCGGGTACGGCGTTCCGCACGTCCATCTGCGGGATGATGGCACCCTCGCGGATGTACATGGGCGTGATGTATGGAAGCTGATCCTCTCGCCAGTCGACACGGGCGTCGTAGTCAATGTAGGAGCCGCCACGGACCTTAGGCGCGAGGGCGACGCCCGGAGAGTCAGGCCTCAGGTTAAATGGGCACCAGCCGTTGGGGTACGGCAGGTAGACGCTGACGGCGTTGCTTTTGTCCGACTGCTTCTGCATGACAGGCGCCACGAGTAGATCCGGCCCGACCGTGTACTGATGCCCCGTGTACCACTCGGTCGACGCGAAGAGCGAGGGATCCAGCGGATCCGAGACGACCATGGCACGCGCCATAGGCAGACCACGGATCGTGTGCTCCCACATGGCGTCGTACAGCAGCTGCAAGAGGCTGTAGCGGAGGCGGACGAGATAGCGTGTTGCCGGCAGGACGGCACGGTAGACAGTCTCCTGGTTTTCCGGAATCGTGTGCGTGCGCCGGTAGTTCTCGTACTCAAAGGGCTCTTAGAACCACTTCTTGCCCTCGCGCACATAGTGGTTGCGCAGCCATGGCAGCAGAGAATAGGCCCCGTACCAGCGGATCAGCAGCTGGGGCACGATCATCTGTACGGGGGTCTGGACCTGGGGCAGCAGCGCGCGGGGGCGGAACAGGGCGAGGTGGTAGTAGGTCTGGAGCGTGATGCGGTCGCGGTAGTTGGGGGCGGCGCGGTCGCGGACGGCGTTCATGAAAGCGTAGCCCTCGCGGCCGCCGGGCCCGCCGGCACCGCCCATGCCGGCGGGGTTCTCGCCCCGGCTGTTGAAGGGCGGCAGCGTGAAGGGCGCGTTGCCCCGGAGCTGCGACTGCCGGTCCCGCAGCACCTGCGCGAGCGCCGTGGCCCGCTTGTCGGGCCGGATGAAGCTGACGATGGGGCACACCATGACCAGCGCGCGCGCCCGGCTGTCCGCCGACGCGGCGCACGCGCTCACCGTGGCGCCGAAGGACATGCCCCAGAGCACGATGCGCCGGGCGTCCACCTGGGGCAGGTCTCCAACGTGCGTCAGGAGGTCGGTGAGGTCCTCGGCTTGTTGCAAGGGGCTGATCTGGTTCCGCGGCAGACCATCGCTGTCTCCAATATTGCGGGGGTCGTAAATGAGTGTGTTGAACCCCCGGGACTGGAAGACCTCGGCGAGCTCCGGCAGCTGCATTTCTTTGACACAATTGAACTGGCACCGCATGTCTCAGTACGCGGCAGGGATGGGGAGGCTGCCTCGGCACGACTCACACCATGGGTCATGATGATGGCGGGCGCCGGTCCGGCGACGGAATAGAGCAAGCCCCGGATGACGGTGCCATCGAGGACTTTGTATTCCACCTTTTCGCCGCGCGAGACCGTCATATTCGTGCTTGGCAGCGCTGGCGAAACGTATTCAAGGAGATCGTAGTAGGATCTAGGGCGTTCTCGTCTTCGAATGAACGACCCAAGTCTTCAAGAGGATTGAAAGTGACAACCGAGCTCCCATATCTGCTTCTTGGTGGTCGACCCACGGCTGCCTGCCTTCTTATCGCGCCGTGCGTCGGTCAGACTGCCCGGGCTCCCTAGAAACCCACGATGAGGTGATGCGTTGCGAGAACAGAAGAAGTCCGCGTATACAGGTTTTCGGGATCCTCCGGGTTGGGTAGACGCACAGGATATACCGAAACGTCGTCCCTGGCGGAACTTCTTGGCGTCGCTCCCAAGCGGGAGGAGCGCGCATGCAGGGTGATTATCTTGCAGGAGATCTCGCTTCATATGCCCCAATCAGCGCATGAGGATGTATTGTGGTGGTGACGGGAAGTGGAGCCAACCATGTCAGGAATACCACGGTGTACAGGGAAACACCAGATGTAGCTATGTACAGTATGGCGCGAGATATCGTAAGCACTAGGGCATTTACAGCTGGGCCCGGCTCCCCAGGATGGATCTGTGGGTCAATACAAGACGTGGGGGGTCCTCACATTCCACGACGAAGCTGACCAAGCATGGCATGTTGCCCTCCCTTATCCCTGCGTTTTACCTGCTCCGGCCGCCAGCTCGTCACCACCGCGTGGGCAATTAAATGCCCGATGGCAGGTATCCGCCACTTCGTGATACTAAGCACCCGGACGAGTCCATTTGTCAGCGGGCGCGCCACGCCGACATGGTTATAAGACCAACCGCTGACGCTCCCGGTGAGGAGAGCCCCTTAACCAAGCCCACCAATCAGTAAATACTACGCCACCCTCCCTGTGTCTCATCTCCCGCCTTACGACGTGACGCCCCCCATCCCCCATTCCCGCCGTTGATACCTTTGGGATAATAACGCCGATTATCGTTCTCGTTATAAGGGCCCGTAGGGGGGCGCGCCCGTGTAGTGCTCGATGTGCTCGTAAAAGGTCGGCCGGTCGCTGGTCTCGACGTCCCGGACCTGCACGCCCAGCGCCTGCAGCTTCGCGAAGTAGGGAGCCAGGGCGGCGGCGACGGCGGCGGCGTCGCCGCCAGCCAGCGTGACGAAGGCGACGTTGAACGAGGCGTGGGTGAAGCCCCACACGGTGGTGCAGCCGGGGATCCGGTCGAGCACGAGGTGCTCCTGCCACGCGGCGATGGCGGCGTAGTAGGCGTCGGCGTCCTCGTTGGCGAAGGCGAAGGAGCCGCCGGCCACGCGGCCGTCGGGGTGCGCGCGCGTCGTCAGCGCGAGCACGACGGCGTAGGTGCCGCCGCCGCCGCCGCTGAGGGCCCAGTAGAGGTCGGCGTGCTGGGCGGGCGAGGCGACGAGGTGGCGGCCGTCGGCCGTCACCACCTCGAACTCGAGCGCGTTGTCGGCGGCCAGGCCGTACGTGCCGCCGAGCGGCCCGTGGCCGGCACCCTGGACGTAGCCGCCGGCGATGCCGACCGTGGGGCAGAAGCCGCCTACCACGCGGAGGCCTTGCGCCGCGGCCGCCGCGTACAGCTCGAAGAACTGCACGCCGGCGCCGGCGCGGGCGGCGGGTCCGCGGTAGGGGGCGCTGGTGTAGTCGTCCACGAAGCTGATGTCCTTCAGGTTATGCATCCAGAGGGCTAGCGAGCCGGCGCCGCTCGACCGTCCGATGAAGTCGTGGCCCGTGTTCTTGATGATGAGCCGGATGTTGTGCGCCCGCGCGAAGGCGAGCCCGGCGGCAACGTCGACGGCGCTGCTGACGTTGATGGCGTAAACCGCCAGGTTGCCTTGGCCGCACGCGGCGTCGGGCGCTGTGTAGGGGCTGCACGTGTCGTTCAACCAGTAAGGCGACATGACGTTGACGGGGTCCTGGAAACTGCTCGGCGCGTATCAGCACGCGCTTTGCCTCAAATCGTTTGCCTTCCATCCGCACAAACCTGACCTGGCGGCGTGGGGGAGGCGAGGGGGCACGGGGCCAAAGGGGCCAGGGGTCACCTACTAGGTGGCGGGCTGCGTGTATCGATCGCGAAGCGAGCTGCACGCCGAGGCATTGTAAGCAGGGCCGTGGCATACCTGCGCCAGCGGCGTCCCGACAATCAGTCGACCACCGACTGTGGTATTCAGTTGGTTCCAGGCCGCGGCATCTGGCCAGCCTGGATCGCCTGACATGTTGCGGCATCCCTCCGTGGTTCCTGCATCCGCCGCTGCGCTGGACAGAGACATGGCGGCCGCAGGAACGGCGGAGTAGAGGGCCGTGGCCGCGGCAAAGAAGGAGAATCCGCGCATGGTGGGGGCGCGCGGCTATCAGGAGAAGCGTACGTGAGTCCACCGCGAATACTATCTGGTGCTCAGTGCGCGGCCGCTTGTCGCCTTTTGAAGTCGCCCCTGGATCTATTGCCTTACCCTAAGGCCACCCGGGGCGCATTTCCCAGCCACTGCTGACGAGATGACGGACTCCGACAGTTAAACTTGCCTTTGCTATCACAGTCGAACCTGAACCTCACTCTTCGTATTGCCCCCTCGGTTGCCTGGCGGTGCTCCGTGGGTTGCCGGGGGGCGGGTGTTGAACGGTGAGCGATGGCACGAGAATCTCTGTCTGCTTACCGCGCCGAAGGATGTCATCTCTCGGGGTCCCTAGGACTTATCCGGCTCTCCATGGATCGTAAGCTTGGGAGAATGTTGGTCCTTGTCGATGATTTGTTGTTTTCGGAGGTCCATCAAGCTCCTGTCCTTGCTTACGTCGCAGGACCGGCGAGCCTCAACTAGCCCCTTTCGGCAGACAAGTTACTAGTACTAGTATTACATTGCAGCTGAGCCCTCAAAAGACTGGTTTGGGTGCAGCTGACAGTGCATGGACAGCCTCACTGCTGCCTGTGTCCGCAAGGTGGGTTTCCGATGGCGCCGTCGCAGCTAGAATGGAACAAGGCAGAATGTCGCATAGTGACTGTGCAGCACGATGTGATCCTGAGTCCCGGCTCGCACAAGTTCATGTTTAGATACACGACGACTATCGCCTAAAGTGGCCGTTTTCTACTTATATCCACGGCCACTACCACAAAGTGTCATAACGTCTCTTGCACCGTCTGCCAGAGCCAGCACCTATCATTAGCGTTTTTGTATAACTGCTGAGTTATGTGGAGTCTCGAACCCTCCGTCCGGTTCGTCACCGAGACCTGGCCATGGGGCTTGCCCCATGACCTTTCCCCTGCGCGCTCCGGGGTGTATGTCACGGTGGCTTTGCTGCTTCTTTACGGAGCCGCACTGGCCGTATATCGATGTAGGGCTCCTTGTCCGGCGCTCGGTATACCCGCGGTATCGACTGACATCGAAAAGTGCTACTGTCTCCCCTTGCGGGTGTCCCCGGGCCCAAGATCGCGGGTAAGAAATCAAGGCCCACGGGGGAAGTCACCGAACCGTTGAGTCTGACCTGTGGTTTCATCCAGCGGCCAGCTTCTGGTATGAGATCTACTACGACGTTATGCTGGGTGGCCAGTATTACCGGAAAATTGACGAGATGCACAAAAAATACGGTATGCTGTGCTCCCTACGCCCCGTGCAGCAGGGGTAACAGAGGAATCCAGGCCCCATCGTTCGCATCAACCCCCACGAGGTCAACTTCAACGACCCCGACTTTATCGATTCCGTCTTCCCTGGCCCGGGGCGGAAGACCAACAAGTTCCCCATCACCGGGAAACGAACGCGAAGTGAGTACCGGCGTATCGTTGGACGGGGCGACACGTCGCCCCGGCGTCGCGGTTTTCCAGCTAACCATATGTCTCCTCACGTCAGCGGCCGAATCGATCGTGGCCACCATCGACCACCACACGCACCGCCAGCGGCGGAACGCCATCAGTGGCTTCTTCTCGGCGGCCAGCACGCGCCGGCTGGAGCCCATCATCCGGCAGAATGTCCATAAGCTGCTGGGTCGGATGCACGGCGCGGGCGCGACGGGCCAGCCGCTGCCCATGCACTACGTCTTCCGGGCCATGACCAGCGATCTCATCACCGAGTACGCCTTCGGGGACTCGTTCCACTTCCTCGACCGCAAGGACTTCGCCATCCCCTAAATGAAGTCGACCGACGTCTTCTTGGTCTTGAACCACACCTTCGGCCACTTCCCCTGGGTGGGCGCCCTGCTGGCGGCCGCTCCGCCGTGGGCCGTCAAGGCCTTCATCCCCTCCCTCACCGAGATGTGGGACAAGAAAATGGTGCGTTACGTCCTCGATGGGCCGTAAGCAATGGCACCGAGGTGGCAGCACCGCACTAACCCACCGAGATGTCGCCCAGATGTGGATCGAGAAGGTCGAGGCGATCCGCCAGTCGCCCAACCCCGACGCCGCCAAGAACACCATATTCGAGGGAATCCTCCACAGCAAGCTGCCGGCCGCCGAGAAGACGACGCCGCGCCTGGCGCACGAGGCGCAGCTCGTCGTCTTCGCCGGCGACACCACCACGGCCTACACGCTGCAGGCGGCCCTCTTCGAGCTGCTGGCGCAGCCGGCCCTGTACACGCGCGCCAAAGCCGAGGTGGTGGCGGCGGCGGGGCCAGCGGACGACGACGACGCGGTGCCCCCCTCGCCGACGTCGGCGGCCTCGCCTTCCTCGGCGCCGTCGTCCAGGAGACGGTCCGCCTGCACCCCGGCGTCGTCTCGCGCTTGCCGCGCGTGTCCCCCGACGCCCCCGTCCACTACACGGACCGCGGCGGCCGCGCCCACGTCCTGCCGCCCGGCACCTCGCTCAACATGACGGCCTGGATCGCCCACCGCAACGCCGACGTCTTCGTCGACCCCGACCGCTTCGTGCCCCAGCGCTGGCTCGACGACCCGCGCCTCGACCGCGCCTTCATCGGCTTCGCCCGCGGCACGCGCAACTGCATCGGGTACGTTTCTCCCTTCTTTCGCTTCTTTTTTTTTCGCGTTCGTGCCGCTTCGGCACTTTGTACTTGCTTTCGTCGTGGACGAACTGACACGGGCGGTGTGCCCTTTGCCCCCCACATTAGCATGAACTTTGCCCGCCAGGAGATGGCCATCGTCCTCGCCGCCATTCTCCGGAAATACGACATCTACGCCGGACAGGCGGGCCCCACGCTAGAGTTGTACGACACGGTTCGTGACCGGGACATTGCGTTGAATCATGAGTACATTATCCCCGCCCCCGCGAAGGGCAGTGTCGGATTGCAAATCCTTGTACGTAATTGATCGCGGTTCACTATAGCAGTATAGCTTTATATCCTCCTGTGTCTCTGAAGTCAGGCGGTCAAGTATACATTTCATCCCCTTCGTATTTCGTTAGTAGTGTCATTACAATTGTCATCGGCAAAAATGAATGACCTGTGCTTCCCTCCCCTCTCCCCTTCACGTGTCTTATTTCCCTCCCGGACCAGTTCCGTGGCCAAACTTTCTGCTCCTCTCCCCCTCCTTTTCACCAATGTGAAAGGTCCCGAAGCAGCACCAGACTGGAGATGCTACATGACTTGTTAGATAACACCGGGCTCAAAGGGCACATGACTGGCACAACTCAATTTAGCTTTCGAAGGGGTGAACCTTACGTGATGGAGATTTTTTCCGAGTTAGCGAGCCCTGGCCCTGCTGGGGCGTACTGGATCTCAGCATCTCGAACAGCGAAGGTGTGGTTGTTTTTGGTCCGAGATTGTCTGCCGTAGACATATGTGGTAAATTTGGCATTGCTGGCCGATACCTTGCCTTTCCATTCCTCTGTGTCCAATGGGGCACACTGGAATGTTCAGCACTCCCTTTTCCGGTTTCCAACCACGCTCTAGAGTGCTTCATTGCAGGGCACGAAACTGTAGAACCAGTCGATACGTGAGCTTCTCGTCTTTCGGTGCATTGAGTCCGAAAATATCACTGCTGTTCAGATGCCCGGTATCAAATCGTATGTTGGAGTCGTTCCGCACGCAGTCGTCTGCCTTGAAAGGACATGGCGCGTTGTAGTCTATGGAAGCCATCGTGACGGTTCTGGTAATGAACTTGGAGCATTCCAGGAGACTCGCACCGAGGTTGGAATAGCACGCTTGAGTGAATTCCTTCAGGCTTTTATCGTAGATGGAATAGTAGGCATTTTGATGATTCCATAGGGTGATGTTTCCCCCGCTGTAGCCGGCGACCTCGCAGTGGTCCCCGCGAAGAACCTCGTCCGTGGTGGAAATCTTTGACGAAAAGCCACCGGCCACTGTGAAGGCGCAGATGTAGAAGAGGAGGAACAAGACCAGAGGCAAGACGCGGCGCCAAGCCGACCGGTCCCGGCGGTGCCACGCCCACAACAGGTGGCTAAACGATACAAGCCCCGACTCAGGCAAGTACGAATTCCGCAACAAGACGTGCCGTTAGTGATGGGTCGCGTCACGGGGCTCTGAAGTTGCATAACACTGGTGTAAAATGAGGGAGAAAATGGGCCAAAAGCGAGACGCAACGAATGTGACGAAGAAGGCGGTGAATGCGATCAGAAGATTTCCATATGCTCGTGTCGTTATCAAAGTCGCGCCCATGACATCCGATCCACAGGACCAGTTTATCCAGAGGCCGAGGTAAACAGAATCTTCGGCGTCCAGGGCGAGGTACCCCCGAGAGAGGGAGAAGAAGAGGGCATGCGGGTGATGAACTTCAACCTTCGCGGAACAGCAACCTGGCGAGACGAGGTTTCGTGCGAGGCCTCTCCTGTTAAGGTGCAAGAGAGTATGTCTAACTGGACTACTTAAGTCTTGCTCATAGCGGGAATTAATAACCACGTGTTGGCTAACCGGGTCATCCTATGTAGCATCTATATAAACGGAATAATAACGTACATGTTGTTACAGCGCGTCTGGACCGACTGCCCGCTGAGGCACAAAGCAAAAGCTTCGGGAATGATCCACTTGTTGGATCACTTTGTCCAGTTCTGCACTATAAGGGCAGGGACCAATCTGCTAGGCCGTAACACTACCTGTCGCACTGCAGAGATCGTGGAAAGCGAGGTTCAAGTTATCCATTAGAAGGAAACAAAGGAAATCTGTCTGTAGGTGCAGTAGTACATATAGTAGCTCAGGACCCCTGTCACCATGTGAATCCTGGCATGTGAAGAGGAGCCACGTGACCTGGTAGGAGAGGCTAAGCCACGTGAATAGCCTCATATTGCGACACTACCCTAGTCATCGACTCATCACGTTCGTTACAAGAAGAGCATGTAAGGGTTCAATGCACGCTGGACCAACCGAAACGGGGCCTGTACTGAGATGGGTAAGTGATTAGAGGGGGGCAGTGCACTACCTGATTCCTATAGGCTCCCAATGTGTTCCCCCCTGCTTTTCCTCCACACCCGTTGTGACGTTGTAGCGTTCTCATGCCAAGTGTAGACAAGCTCGGTGAAGCTTTTCCCCAGCCCCCGGGTTCGCAATAGCCGCCGGCCCGGGAAGCGGGGACTTTCCCCATATAAGCTTGCTGCGGCGCCTTGACATAGATAGCGCTTATCTTCGTGGTCCGATATTCCCAGTGGTTTGTTTATAATATGTGTTTTCCCGGTAATCTGGTTCACGTTGAATTTTTAACGCACTCTGGTTTGCCATTGCCAATTCTCATTTCCTTCACCCGCGAATTGGCGTGGGAAACGCCATCATGAGCCGCCCAATCGCCTTAATCCGCGTGCTTCCTCCGATCGTGTTTTTGTCGCTACTTCCGTACCGCCTATGGAGACTGCGCAAGGAACAAGTGAAAACTGTGCCGGAGCACTACCGTTCGCATACCAAACAGGTGCGTTTTACCGCCGTGTCGTGGGTTACCGGGGAATTTCGTGCCGTGATAACTAACTCGCGCGCATAGTCGCTCGTGGTCCTCCTAGCCGCTATTCAACTCGGCATTTGCATTGAAACATACTTGAACCCTTCTCGAACTCCTTTTACGGCAGTACATGCCACTCTATCGTTCATTACTTGCGCGTTACTCTTTCCGTTGCTCTCATTAGAGCATGCTCGTTCTATTCGCCCTTCGGATCTCGCAGTTATCTACCTACTGGCGTCTTTAGCAGGTGACGGCGCTGGGTTATGGGCGCAGGCCTTCAGAATTTCAGGTGGTTTTATCCCCTTGACCGGTTATTGGCTGGCTGCAGTGAACATGTCGGTCAAATTGTGCCTGCTGGTTGTTGAGAGCCAAGGCAAGGAGCGGATTCTGCGTGTGTCAGAGGAGAAACGATCCCCCGAGCAACTCGCCGGTATCTTGAGCAGGACTTTCTTCTGGTGGATTAACTCCATTCTAGCGCGAGGCCATGCTGGCATCCTAGACGAAAACAGCCTGCCATCGCTGGATCACAACCTTGGGTCACGGATACTTCGACAGCGAGCCTGGCAAGCCTGGGATCAAAGAGGTACGTAACCAGCAGGTGCAGTCCTTAAGAACGATTCCCCCGAAACCTCTAACTGCCGCACAGGGAAACCGGAAACTAGGTTAACACTTCCAAGAGTTCTTGCCGTCAGCCTTCTCTCGCCGTTTCTGGCACCCATCATCCCTCGCCTTTGCCTTATCGTCTTCCGGTACGCTCAACCTGTCCTCATCAGTAGGGCTGTCCGCTATTTGAGCAGTACTGTCGATGGCTCTCCAGGCCCAGGCAACTTCTTGATAGTAATGGCTGTAATTGTCTACGTTGGTCTGGCCGTAAGTTCCCCACTTGATAACTCTCCGGCTTCTGGCATCTAACCCATCTTTTCTCGACAAGATCTCCAAAGCGATGTACCAACACCGTCTCAACCGCCTGCAGACCATGATCCGAGGCGCAGTGGTTGGTCTTATCAACCGGAACTCTCTTAGCCAGCAGTCTAGTGGTTATAGCGACGCGAGAGCCCTGACGTTGATGAGCACCGATGCCAATGGCGTGTGCCAAAGCGCAAGGTTCTTCCATGAGACGTGGGCCCAGATCATCGAAGTGGCAGTGGGAATCACAATGCTTAGTAGAGAGGTGGGATGGCTATGCCCAGTTCCCCTTGTCCTCATCTTCTGTGGGTTTTTCTAGAAGGTGCTGCTTGTGGGGATTCAAACGTTGACCTTGATGACAGCCTGTTCCCGAATGAGCCGTTACGTGGCCAAGAACCTACAAGGCAAGCAAAAGGGGTGGAACGAAGCTACCCAAAAGCGCCTTGCCACGACGAGCTCGATGCTCAGCTCCATGAAAAGTCTGAAGATGTTGGGTGTCACAGCCTACACCGAATCCATGGTGAACTCTCTGAGACTCCATGAACTTGAAAGGAGCAGCAAGGTAAGATGGATGATGGTGGCATATAATGCAAGCGGTATGTTACTTCGTTTCATGGCTTTCTCGCGGCCTCTTTCCTGACTTTTGAAGCGAACGCCCTGGGTATCTTTACCCCGATAATCACCTTGGTGCTATATGCCCTCGTCACCCGGCTCAACGGTTCCGCACTGAACGCCGAGACTGCATTCACGACGACAGCACTTTTGGGCTTGGTAACGCACCCAGCCAACATGATCATGACGATCGTGCCCCAAGCAATCGGTTCACTGGCTGCTTTTGAGAGGATCCAGTCTTATCTGTTGCAGCCGTCCCTGCATGATCAGAGACGAAACCTGAAGGGGGCCGATGGTGCTACCGCCTGCTCATCAGCGGCGGTTATTGTGAACGACGTGGATATCCAGCCGGATCCGAAAATGCCTCCAGTTCTCACCAAAGTTAGCATTACGGTGAATCGAGCGGCGGTGGTGGTTTGCTCGGGGCCAACTGGGAGCGGCAAAACAAGCCTCGCCAAAGTCCTCCTCGGCGAGATCTCCCCTGTCCGGGGAAGTGTTTCAATCACTTCCAAGCGGATAGGCTATTGCGAACAGTCGCCTTGGCTACCCGGCGGGACTCTCAAGTCGGCCATATGCTGGTACTCACCCTATGACCCAAGTTGGTATGAAGAGGTCACTCGCCTCTGCTGTCTTGAAGAGGACATCTCGACGCTTTCCGACGGACACGAAACCACGATAGGAAGCAGAGGCCTGAACCTGTCCGGCGGACAACGACAACGTGTGGTACGTTTTCCCTTTCACTCGTCCTCTTCTCGTTTTACCCCCAATTTCCCGCACGGTATGGAAAGAAGGAAAACAATAGCCCGTCCGTCATTTAACCCAACCCATGGTTCCAGGCCCTAGCGCGTGCTGTATACGCTCGCTGCGAGATCATGATACTGGACGACGCCTTTAGTGCTCTTGATGGTAAAACAGAGAGCCGTGTTGTTCAGAACCTTCTCGGCCCCCACGGCCTTTTTCGGACGATGGGAACTACCGTGTTCATGACAAGCAACTCAGGTGAGCTGGAGATTTGATCATCGAACGGACCTCAAATGCTGATGTGGGTTTAGCTTCACATTTTTATCTGGCCGATTGCCTCATTGTCCTCGGGGACAACATGGTCAAATACCAAGGAACAGTGGACGACTTGCCGCAAAGCCCGGAGAAAATTCTCAAGTTCGACACCGAGGCGGCAAACCAAGATGGCGCGGAGGGGGGGGTCAGCGTAGACAAAAAGCTACGGAGTCAAGAACTCAAGGTAGCCGACGCCAACTCTGACCTGAGTCGTGCGACGGGGGACATTTCCCTCTACGGTATGTACGGAACGTGAGCTTGACGGACGATAGCTTGACGGACGAGAACTGACCCTTTTCGTGTCGCCAGGGTACTATTTCCAAGCAGTTGGTTTCCGAAACATTCTCGTCCTTCTGGCGTGCACATTGTGCTATTCGTTCTTCATCACATTTCTACAGTACTGGCTACAAAAGTGGACCGAAGCGCCGTCTTCTCAGACGACCTTCTATGTGGGAGGCTACCTGTTCGCGTCTCTGATGGCATGGATTTCGACCAATGGTTCCATGTGGTGAGTGATACCTAAGTTTACCTACTAATCAGTAGGCCTTTGCTAATTCTAATTCTGGAAGGTCTACACACATCCTCATTGCCCCCAGATCAGGAGCTGAGCTGCATCGCCGCCTACTATCAACTGTTGTTGGGTATATGTTCTTCGACGCCTATTACTTTCGTGTACTCAACTAATACGTCATAGGGCTTCAATCGCCTTCTTTTCCAATACCGATACCGGAGTCATACTCAATCGGTAAGTAATTAACCGATTTTCGCCTCCGCCAATAATTAAGTTTACTCACTGATGCAATGCTCAATCATAGGTTCAGTCAAGATTTGGAGCTGATCGATCGACAACTGCCGCCGGCCATATTGGCCCTTTCTACCCGTAAGGCCTGTTCTGCCATTCTATTGTCAAACTTTCTGACGCTTCCCAGAGGTCTTCAAGCTTATCGTACAAACGGTGTTGCTTTTCAGCGCGCAAAAGTTCTTGTCTCTCACACTTCCCTTTTGTTTAGCGGTCGTATATCTGATTCAACGGGTATACTTACGCACGTCACGACAGCTTAGGTTGCTCGACTTGGAGTCGCAATCCGCCGTTTATTCCAGCTTCTTGGAATCTGTACGTTGGCCAAAAGCACACCTCAATAACGAAGTTCCGCTGACGCTGCTCGCATTATTAGGTTGAAGGGATAACCACGATTCGCGCATTCTCCTGCAGAGAGCCAATTGAAGATGCCAACATCACTTGCTTGGATAAATCCCAGCAGCCGGCTTATACTCTCCTCTGCCTGCAACAGTGGCTCGGGCTGGTCCTCGACCTTCTGGTCGCGGCCATTGCCACAATTCTGATCACGCTGGCCCTGTTGCTGAGGGGAACGACAACCGCGGGGCAGATTGGCATGGCTATGAATCTAGTCCTGGTCGCCAACACCACTCTCCTGGGCCTTGTGACGTCTTGGACGAACATGGAAATCTCCCTCGGCGCCATGTACGTGCTAACACGTCCCCCCGCCCCACAGGCCTCTTGGGATTCTGGGCTGATCGTCTAGCAGTTCCCGCTTGAAACACTTGGAGGCGGAGACGCCCCGAGAGGACGGGCCGGATGAGTCCTACAAGCCAGTGGATACGTGGCCATCATCTGGTGTTGTCGAATGCGAGAACGTCGCAGTGGCATACAAGTAAGACGTCCGCTGCAGTTGCATGCCTAGCCCCATAACTGACTTTTCTTCAAAGACCAGGCGAGCTGGCCTTGAAAGGAGTCAGCATTAAAGCTTCGGCAGGCCAAAAGGTTGTCATTTGCGGTCGGACTGGCAGGTACGTAATTGCTACGAACTCATATACTGCCCCTCAAGTGCCCTAGCTAACCAATTTTCACGAAATGGCAGCGGCAAGAGTACCCTTCTGTTGTCGCTCCTACGCCTTTTGGATACTACTTATGGGACCATTAAGGTAGATGGGATCGACCTCAGCCTGGTCCCTCGTTCTTTAGTCAGAGAGCGATGCTTTATCACCATACCCCAGGAACCTGTCGTTTTTGGGCAAGCCACTCTGCGGCTGAACCTTGACGTGCGTGCTTTCGGCTCCGCTTTTCCAGTTGGGAACTTTTTTTCATGCAAGTCTTACTAATGTGCTTTTCGAACAGCTTGCAGCCACGGTTCCAGACCAAGCCGTTGTTGCCGCCTTACAGAAAGTCGGCCTGTGGGCGCATTTCACTTCTGGCCGTTCGGACAATCCGTCTGTGGAACCCCAATATGTCCTGGACCAAGAAATGGCAGACCTACCGGGCATGTCTGCCGGCCAGTTGCAGCTCTTTTCTCTTGCCCGTGCGCTGGTACGGCTGGAGACGTTGAACCTCCCATGCAGCCCGTCAGATGCAGCACTGAGCCGTCCCCGCCCGAAGCCGGTACTTCTCCTGGACGAAGCCACGTCCTCACTCGATCCGGATACCGAGACCGTGATGCAGGACGTCTTGCACCAAAGCTTCGCTCAGCGGGGCCACACCGTTCTTGCCATCACACACAGGTTGAGCGGCGTGACGGAGAACATGCGACCAGATCAAGACATGGTCGTCGTACTGTCGGAAGGAATGGTGAAGATGATGGGCAAAGCCGAGGACTTTATCGGCGTGGTCAGCATATGAGAACGGCTGGAAACTCGTCGGCCGAGTAATTACGTCAAATGTATGATGGAAGTAACGGGGATTTTCTTTGCATCCTGTGCCACCTTTCCGGTTTACCTAAGTCATAACCATGCTTCTACTATAACATGATATACTTCGATAGCTGTTTCTCGACTTCAATCGGGGTACGGTAGAGGAGACTCGGAAACCGTGGTTGATGCTACCAAGGAGATTAAGATTCACGCCGGGCTTTCGTGTGCAGTTTGGTTAGTCTTCCAGGGCGGAATCCATGTTTTGCGAGCTTTTGGCTGCCTTCATGTGATCAAAAGGGGACGCTTGCGAGGATGTTCCAACTTTGAAAACCGGAGAACGCGCGTCCACCACGGTTTCACCTCGACTTTAACACGTCTTGACTATTCCCAGACCATCTGCCTATCTCCGGCCACGGGCACCATAAACCCCTTAAGGGCCCCTTCTCTGACAAGGCGGGCCAAGATTTTGGCTACGGACAGCGCGAGATTACAGGTTCAGCTGTCTTCCTTACTGGAGCCGGCACGGAGTGAGGCGAAAAAGGGGCCTAATGCTTTAAGGTTTTTGCTATGGAAAACTAGGGCACCCACTGTTCTCCTCTTTTGGGCAGCTACTTGTACTGCTAGTATCCCACCCCTTGGCTTCGCCCTGCCCCGGCGAGGGAGGGACAAAAGAAACGACCCAGCTAACACTCTTTTAACGTGGCTCTGGAAGGGCTGCTAGGGTATTTTGGGTGTCCCCCCCTTTCTAGGTAGAATGCCGTCCAAATGGACCCTCTACAGCCAAATCTGTCGACCGCTAGGGGAGTCCCCGAGGTTTGGAGCTTGGGGCGAAAGCCGTTATATGTTTGACAAGACATAGCCGACTCCGCGTGGGCGTGGAGAGAGCTAGCTGGGCTTTTGCGGCTTTCCAGCAAAGCCTATTCTGACTGGGCAAGTTTCGCCCCGTGTGTGAGCGGTATCATTCGTCGGGGATGTTGGATTGCCGTGTGTCCCCCGCAGTCCGAACTCCCGCCGTCCTTTCCACCGGTCGTTGTGTTTCATTTTAACCCATGTTTGATACATGCGGTCTCCGACTCCCCACTTCTTGCCGCTCTGTTGCATTCTTCGTGAGTAGTGCCGGCATTGCCACGAGCAGACTAGGGGTTCATTCCGGCATGTATAGCGGCCCCGTTCCATAACGTATCCCAACGAGTTCAGGTCATGCAGATTTTAGCCGGTGTGACCAGTACTTTAGGTGAGACTTCGACATCTCAGCCTTCGTTGCAGGCTATGCCGTATTTGCTATGCGTGACATGGCCAATCCAAAGTATCTCAAGTAGGTCGGCGGCCTCGGCTACAAATTGAACGACAGGGCTTCACGGCTTGACCGGGAAGTGGTCTGATTAGGCACGGCCCTGCGAAATGCCCCCGGATCCGGGAGGTACCCCGAGATTCAAGAGACACCGAGGGGCAGGACGACACCGAGGCGCCGGGGTATACGCGCCGTATTTATGTTTGAGCCCATTCCCTCCCGTCGAGGACCAAACGGAGTGTCTTTCATCGACCCGTACCGAACCCACCCATCTATCACCACCATTTTTCTACTTCCATCGCCTTTCCCCTACACTGTCCGTCCGTTGCCGCCAAACATAAACACCCCCGACCCCTGATACTCGCCCCCGTCCGCCCGCGATGCTGCAGGTCGTCGTACCGACGGACTGGACGGCGGTGGCGGTGGCGGCGGTGGCGTGCGGGCTCGCGCTCTGGGTCGGGCAGATGGTGCACAACGCGATGGCGCACCCGCTGCGGGCGGTGCCGGGCCCGTGGTTCGCGGCGGCGAGCCCGCTCTGGATCGCCTGGCAGCGGTGGCACGGCCGCCTCTCGCTCACGGCCGACGCCCTGCTCACCCGCTACGGCCCCATCGTCCGCATCAGCCCCCAGATGGTACTCATCAACGACGGGCCCGCCGTGAATGCCATCTTTTCGCGCCGCGATCTCGCCACGGCCCCCACGGCGTGAGTACCTGTCCTCTCCGGTGGCTTTTCGTTCTTGTCTGCTTGCCCCCGCGGGAAATGCGCGGGTAAGGCGAAGGCAAGGATAAGCCAACTGTTTACCCCTATTTCCCTTTCGGACCCTGACACAGTCTGGTTTCGCCCCTCCGACACCCCTGTGCTGTCTTGGCCCCTATCCCATGTGAAGTGCTATCGGCCTCGAAATCCCGTCTTTGGTTTTAGCAAGGCCCGCGGGCAATACGCGAAGGGGGGGCCGACGCACCGTGGCCGAACGAACCCCGTCCAACGCCGAGACTAACCCCCCGTCCGTGTTGCAGGATACGGGCGCTCCGCGTGGGCGGCCACGACTGGACGGTCACGTACCCGCTGCACGAGGTGGCCAAGGAGCGACGGCACCCGGTGATGCTGGCGACGACGAGCAAGAACCTCAGGCACTGGCGGCCGACGTTCGCGGCCAACGCGGCGGCCATGGTGCGGGACCTGGCGGCGTCGGCGGGCGCGCGGGCCGAGGACCTCGTGCGGCACCTGCGCGTGTGCACGCTGCGCAACGCCGAGGTGGTGCTCGCGGGGCCGGGCGTGGCGCTGGACCCGGCGCCCTTCCCCGCCGTCGTAGGCGCCTACAACTTCCTCGTCGTCTGGCGCCTCTGCCTGCCGCCCTGCCTGTTCGCCTGGCTCGAGTACGGGCCGTTCCGGGCGGCGCGCTTCCGCCTCGCCTCGAGCGCCCGCTTGTTCGCCATGGGCGCTGAGCTCTGCGCCCAGGCCGCCCGTGCCGGCCGCGCCCGCGCCGACCGGGAGCACGCCGCCGGGGAAGCTGCCGGGGAGCCCCCCAGCGTCTACCGGCTCTTCACGGACCGCACGCTGCCCCCCATGGGCCCGCGCGCCCTCGACTGGGCCGACGACGCCGCCCTCGCCGCCGAGATGGCCGGCCAGGTGCTCGCCGCCACCGAGACGACGTCGTCGGCCCTCACCTTCATCGTGTACGAGCTGGTGCGGCGGCCGGCGCTGCTGGCGCGGCTGCGCGCCGAGCTCGACGCCCTGCCCGTCCCTTCCTCCTCCTCCGACGGCGACGACGAGGCCGACCGGCTCGCCGCCCTGCCCTTCCTCGATGCCTGCATCAAGGAGGGCCTACGCTTCCGGCCGCCCGTGGCGCTGACGGGCAGCCGCGTGGCGCCGGCGGGCGGGCTCGACGTGCTGGGCTACCACCTGCCGGCCGGCACCGTGGTGGCGACGCAGGCGCTGTCGATGAGCCGGCAGCGGCCGGACCTGTTCCCGCACGCCGACACGTACGACCCGACGCGCTGGCTGCCGCCCGTCGCCGTCGACGGAGCCGACGCCGGGACGGCCAAGACGGCGGCGGCGGCGGCCGAGGCAATCCTCCGCCAGCGCCGCGCCCTTCTCGTCCCCTTCGGCGTCGGTGCCCGTCGCTGCCCCGGCGGTAACATGGCTCTCGACCAGATGCGCCTGCTGCTCGCCGCCCTCGTGCGCCACTTCGGCCTCGCCCTTGCTCCCGAGACCACGCCCGCCGCCATGGCCCCCTTCGAGGCCAACGGCTACCGCTCCCGCCACGACGCTTGCCACCTCATCTTCACGCCGCGCGAGAAGGCCGTGGCCTAGAATACCGCTTCGCCCTCTCTGCCGTCTTTCGGCGACCCTCGCACGCCTGCGTTCTTTTGACCCACATTGGTGACACGGGATGGCATTATGGTCGTTCTCGAATACGCCGCAAGTCATGGCAGGTGTGTCGTGCGCAATCCTAATCTAGATATCTTTCTTGCGTATCTCGGCCTTGTAGATTAGATCCCTGGCGAATTCGATAGAACGAGGTCGCCTATTTAATGCATCTGGAAAACCTCGCTCCAAGTACATATCAATCTACCATGTAGCCAACTCTCCGCCTGGATCCGTCAAGAATCCCTAGGCGTGAAATACCGTCGTTGATTTCACCGCCACCACAGGCCCTTTCTTGACACCAGCTGACTTCCCTCCAGCTGGGTTTATGGACAAGTATACAGCGATTGCGCAAAAGAAAGAAAGAAAGACCGGGAGATACATCGTCGCCAACGTTTCCCGTCTGGTTCTAGAAGCAATTTAGCTGCACAAGAGCGAGGGGGAAAATGAACAGGGGAGAAAAAAAGGAAAAACAAAATACACGCCAGTCCATAGCCCCTCCGGATATACACACGAAAAGGCACCCTCCCTTCCCTCTACGCCTTGGCGGCGGTGGCCACGGCGCCTTCCGTCTTGCTGACGATGAGCTCGGCGAGCACGGTGACGTTGGCCGTGGTGAGCAGCTCGAGGATCTGAAGATTGGCGCCGAGCTCGCGTGTGATCCAGTTTCGGACCTCGATGGCGGTGAGGGAGTCGAGGCCGTACGAGGCCATGGAGCGCTGGGCGTCGACGTCGGCGCGCGCCACCGACAGAACCTCGCTCAACTTCTCGAGAATGCCCTCCGTCGCCACCTCGGCCATGGCCTCGGCGCCGCCGCTGCCCGCCGCCGCCGCCTTGGCCGCCGCCCGGTACGCCTCGCGGTACGAGACGACGCGCGCGCCGCCGCCGCCGGCCGCCTCCGCCTCGGTTACCGCCGCCGCCTTGAGCTCCGCGAACCGCGGGTCCGACGCGTAGTACGGCAGCGCCCCGGTCTGTGGGTGCGGCGCCAGCTTGAGGCCCGTCAGCACCTGCGCCTGCGGGCACCGTCCCGACACGGCCACGGCGAGCAGCCCGAGCACCTCCTCGACCGATGCCGTCTCCCCGCCAAAGTTCTTCAGGATCTCCGCCTCGCGCTCCTTGTTCTCCGCGATGTAGCCGGCGCCCGTGATAGCCGTGAGATCGAGCGACACTGCCGGCAGGCCGCGGGCCGCTCTGTACGCCGCGAAGCCGTCCAGGAACGTGTTGGCCGCTGCGTAAGCAGCTTGGCCTCGACTTCCCAGTACGCCGGATGCCGAAGAGAAAAGCACAAAGTAGTCCAGGCGCGTATTGGCCGCCTCCAGAGCGTTGTGAATGTTCCAAGTACCGTCAATCTTGGACCGCACAGTCGACGTCCAAGACGCGTGCGTCATGTCTTCGAAAAGGCCGTCCTGTGAAGTATAAGCAGTGTTTTCCTGGAATGTCCCCAGGACAAAGGAAAACTCGTTCATAAACTCACCTCGAGAACCATGGCAGCATGAACGACACCGCAAATGGGCGGCAGCGTCTTGGCACAGTCGCTAATGAGCAGTCGGACCTGCTGTTCGTCGGCTACATCGCATGCCTTGGCGACGATGGTGGCCTGTCCACTGAGCTTCTGGATCAGCTTTTTGACCTTGGTACTGCCCCCCCCACTTCGGGAGAGCAACACAATGTGCCGCGCGCCGTTCTTGACCATCCACTTGGCCATACTGCGTCCCAGACCTCCCGTGCCGCCCACGATAACGTGGGTGCCTTCGCGGTTGAGGGCCGAGCCCGCAGCAGTGTGAGAAGCCATGACCTGCTGGTTACCCTTGGGAGTGACAACCACCGGTTCCAGTGCTCCCCGCCGGACCCTCTGCAGGCCCTTTGACAGTTCAGTAACGGGCAGCGCCTGTAGATTCCGAAGGGGCTTGAAGAGGCCCTGGGTGAAACGCTCGACGACGGCGGCAAGCACGGCGACCATGACATTGGGGCGGGTAGCAGCCAAGCTGAGCAAGTTTACCGTCGTGAAGCTGACGTTCTCGGCCATGAGGGGCCGGATGACCTTCGCTCCTTGGCCGTTGCGGGAGCCCTGGACGGCCACCACTCGGCCAAACGGCGCCACGCAGCTCCATATCTTGGCCTCATGGACCGAAGAGCCACCTTTGCTTCCTTGGGACGTGAGAACGACTTCCATACCGTGGCCCTTGGTCGCCGTCTGTACCTCGCGGTCGAAGTAGACGCTACGCACGTCCAGGACACGCTCCGGGTTCACAGTGCACGAGTTGATGATGGCCTCGCGCTCTTCCGAGCCCTGGGCCGCCACGAACACGTCGGCGCCCAGGTGTCGCGCAACCTCGATGGCGGCCATTCCGATATCACCATTGACCTGGATCAGCACCTGCTCGCCTTCGCGGACACGAGACACCTCGGCCAGGGCGTAGAAGGCTGTACCGAAGGCTGACGGGACCAATGCGCCATCCTCGTCCGAAAGGCCCTGGGGAAGGCGAAAGGCACTTGTAACTGGGGCGCGTGCATGAGAGCCAAATGCCCCCTCGGCAAGCAAGCAAACTCTGTCGCCTACGCCGATAGTGACAACATCGGCGCCGATGCGTGTCACCTTACCGCTGCAGGATCTCTCTATAGTTGACCCGGCCTCGGCCGCGCGGCAGGGGACGTCGTCTAGGCCCAAGCGGCTAGCCATGACCTCGACCTCGACTTCGTTTCCTCCAAGCGGCCGCAACATGGACGGGCAATCCTCAAAGTGGAGCGATTCGAGCGACCCGTCGACTTCAACGGCTAGCCGCAGCTGGCGGCCTGGCTGCTCGAAAGACTGTAGATAGGGGCCCGACGAGCCGAGCTCTCGCTGGACGTTGACGTTCGTCTCTTCGTCGACCGAGATGCGTGGGACGACCAAGTCGCCATCCTCCTCGGCAAACTCGGCCTCGGCCTCGGGGTTGTTCGCCAAGACACTGCGGCGGAAGGCATCCTCAATTAGCTCTGCCTGCGCCGAAACGTCCAACTTGCTGTTCGGGTCCAAATCGAGAATGGAAGCCAGTTTCACAAGCTCTGAGCGGGCATTCCGCACAAGACCCAGCGCAACATTGGCGTTGGGGTTCGTCGCCACCTTGGACGCTCCGCGGGTCACCCACATGAGACCACCGCTCCTGACCATGAGTTTTTGGACCTGCTCGAAGTCCTCCTTGCCAATTGACAACAGCAGAGACTTGTTCAGCTCGTTGAGAATGATGAAGAACCCAGAGAAGTCGTCTATCCCGCCCAACTTGGATACTCGAGGCGTGATGCCGACGTTCTCCTGGATGACCTGGCTCAATGCCGCCACGAGCGGATCACTCTGCGCTTGATCCGTGACCAACACGATACAGCTGCCGTGTAGGTCCAAATGCGTCTGGCATATCCCGTTGGCTTTTCGCTCCCCGGTTTTCGCCCACCGCATCTTGTAGCATAGTTCTCGCGGCTTCGTATGTTCTTCCGCAGCGGCCTTCAGCGGCGCCAGCTTCAGGCCGAGGATGGAAACGACTGACGTCTTGCTCTCGGCAGGTGCAAAGAGTTCCGCGAGAAAACCACCCGTCTTTGGGTCCTTGGCGGATTGTACAAAGAATTTCTCTCCAGCGCTGCGCCGCCAGTCGCTGCTCAGGTTGACTCGCATTTGTTGAATGGACGAAGTCAATTGCGGCGCGCCGATGCCGTCGATTCCACATTCGACCTGACTGACTTGTAGCAGCGGTTCCAAGACAGCAGGGTGTATGAGGTAGGGCTTCTCATACTCCATGGGCATAAGGGAGGTCGTCTCCAGCAGTGCACCATTAGCGCTGTATGTGTCTCCGTCTATGCCTATTTTCTTCATGTTCCACATGAATCCTGGGCAACCGGCTCCCTGGGCAATCATGTTGAGGTAGTGCGTCGCGGCGGGGATCTGTTTCTGCCAGGGCTGTTTCTTCATGTTGGCCTGTCGCATCACGGAGCTGTGGCGACGGCTGTCCCCAGCTTCTGCGGGCTTCACCTCAACAACGCCGCGGCAGTGCTCAAGCCAGCCGCGCTTTGCCTCGTAGGTCGTGATGCGGAACTCATCCCCCGTAGTGCCGCATGGCTGGAAGTTGACGAGAATCTCCACTTGTTCGCCCTCCATCAGGTACAGGTGCTCCTTGATGACCACGTCCCGCATCTCAAAGGTACCGGCCTTCACGCCCTGCATTATGGCACGCTGATTTGCCGCTTCGATGATCATGGATAGGAAGGCCGATACGGGAAACACCATACGCATGTGAAACAGGCTGTCGCGCAGCCAGGGGAGCTCGTCTAACCTGATGAAGTTTCGCCAGGTTGGCTCCAAGTCACTGCTCCAATCTGCCAGGGTGCCCAGCAGATCGTGGCGCGCGAATGCTTTCAGTCGATGCTGGCGCGTGATTCGACTCTCATACCAGCACCGCTGGCGTGTCCAGGGGTACGCATAGAGGTATGATATGACATCGGGCTTCTCTATCTCGGAGCGGTTGTGGTTGATATTGAACCAGTCGAGGCCTTCGTAGCCACGCATCCAAAGCTGACCGGCGAGCTCCATGCAGGTAACGGTGGCATCGCGGTTCCGCGCCAGCGCGGACATGTAGCCCGGCATCTTGGAAGCAGGCAAACCGAGGCTCTTGAGCGTCTGTAGCATCGGGCCCTTCAAGGCCGCGGCAGGTCCGATCTCGACAATGATATCGGGCGAGCTTTCCTGGCAGAGCTTTTGCACAGCGCTACTGAAACGGACCGGGTTGGTCAGGTTGTCGACCCAGTACTGGGGGCCCAACTCGTCCGTGCCAATCTTTTGGGCGCGTACGGACGAAAAGAACTCGACGCTGCCGTCTGTCTCGCACAGCCCGATGCTGTAAATTGTCTCGTAGTATGAATCGGCAATCAGCCGCATGTGCGGGCTGTGGTAGGCGACATCGACCTGTAACTTGCGGTTGAAGAGCCCTTTCTCGGTGACCAGGGCCGATACTGCGTCAATGGCCTCTTGGTCACCAGACACCGTCGTCGATTCCGGCGAGTTCTCGCAAGCGGCCACGGCCTGGATGGGATGGCGCAGCGTCTTGAACATTGGCTTCAGGTCCTCGGCGCTCATTCCGACGGCCATCATGGCACCCTTGAGCTCGGGGTGGCGCCTCTTCAACTCGACAATGGCCTGGCCGCGGTAGTAAGCCGCCGACATAGCGCCCTCCCACGTCAAGGCCCCGGCGGCGTATGCAGCACCGATCTCGCCACTCGAGTGTCCGGTGACGGCAGACGGCTTAATGCCCCACGAAGCAAGCAGGTCAACCAGCGCGATCTGAATGGCGCTGCAGATGGGCTGGCTAATGTGGGCCTTGTTGACTTGAGTGTCTTCCTTACTTCTCAGTAACTCCTCAAGCAGTGAGAATTCCGATCCCAGTTTTAAAAGATACTTGTCGGCCTTGTTGATTGCAGATTCAAACGCCGGGTGGGATTTGAGCAGCTCGCGACCCATGGCGTGCCATTGCGCGCCCTGGCCCGTGAACACAAAGGCCACTTTCGGCGGCTGTGAAGGGGCACGGCTCGGCACGGCATCGGCGCTGTTCAGGGCGATGGCCAAGGAGCTGCACATGTCGGAAACTATTGCTAGCCGCCAGGACAAGTGGGATCGGCGTTGGCAGAGCGTGTATGCGAGATTTTGTGACATCGTGGTCTGGTACAGCTCTGCATGTTGCTCAAGGAACACGCCCAGCTTCTCGACACTTCGGCGCAGCGCCTCCTCATCGTTGGCGCTGAGCACAAACAAGCGCTTGCTCTTGAGGTGTTCGTTTCCATTGGTTGTGCCGAAAACGAACTTCTCGTTTGAGGAAGGGATAGGTTCGAGAATAGCGTGTCCATTCGAGCCACTGAAGCCGAAGTTGTTCACGCACACGTAGTTCTTGTTCCGAGGAAGCAGGAGCTGGCGCTGGGGGATCTGAATGGATTGTCAGCACGACTCGCATCAATGCCGAGCTTTGTTGCCTTGACGAAAAGCTCACTTTCATATTCCAATCGTCTAGAGGGATAGCTGGGTTAGCTCGCTCGAAATCGGCGTTCGGTACAATGAAGCCCTTTTCCAGCATGAGGGCTGCTTTTATGACCGAAACGATGCCACTCGCATTCTCGAGGTGACCAATATTCGCCTTGACGGAGCCAATGTGAAGCGGATCGCTGCTCGACAAGCTCTTGTCAAACACGCGATGTATGGCGGTGGCCTCGATTGGGTCACCCTTTGCGGTACCCGTGCCGTGGGCCTCGAAGAAAGCGACCGACTCGGGGTCGACGTTGGCCTGTGACAGCACTTTCCTTACAAGGCGTTCCTGCTCGTCTTCGCTTGGAGCAACGATGCCTTTTACTTCGTTAGCGATCGCGAAGTGAGTGGGAGAAGAGGTATTACGAACCCACTGTACGCCCATTATGGCTCAAACCAGTGTGCTTAATGACGGCCCGCACGTGGTCACCGTCTTCGATGGCTTTATGCAGCGGCTTCAGGATGATGACACCCGCACCTTCGCCTCTGGCGTAGCCAGACTTGGCACGGTGGTCGAAGGAATAGGTCTTTCCCGACTCGGCGAACAGTCTGCAAACATTCATCAGTATAACGCAATCCACCTGATCGTAACGGCGTACCTCAGCTTCGCCATAGACACCCAGATGTCGGGCTGTGTAATGAGGTGAGAGGCACCAACAATGGCCTGCTCCGACTCGCCCGAACGGATGCTCTGCATGGCCTGGTGCAGGGCGTACATGCTTGAGGAGCATGCTGTGTCGAGGGTAAAGGCCGGCCCGCGCAGGTTGTAGAAGTATGATATACGGCCTGCCAGGAAAGCACCCTGAGAACCAGTCGGGTCGTACATGGGCGCGTCGTCCAAATCGCGGAGGTTGCCGTGCCGGTGCTCATTCTGGGAACCGCCAATGAATACACCCACATTCCGACCACTGATCTTTTCCTTCGGAATACCGGCATTCTCCAAGGCCTCGTAGGTACATTCCAAGAGCAACCGCTGCACGGGGTCTTTAGCTTTTGGTTAGCCAAACCAGTCCTCAAAGTATTGGACGGGGGGAAAGGGGTGATGGGTACCCATAGTCTCGGCTTCTTTCTTGGTCATGTCAAAGAAGGCCGGATCAAACATCTGGATGTCCTGTGACAGGAAATAGCCACCTTGCGCATTGATCGTGGCCCCCCTTTTCTCGGGGTTCGGGTGATTGTAGGCCTCCGGATTGAAGCGATCCTCGGGAATCTTGGACCAGCAACTGCGACCCTTGCTCATCAGCCGCCAAAAGTCGTTGGGCGTAGACACATCGCCCGGCAAGCGACATGCCATGCCCACGATGGCAATTGGAACCAGCTCGTCTGACGACATCTTGTTCTGCTAGAAGTGATGGCAAAAGACAACGAAAGTAGAGATGCAAGCGAAAAGAACGAGGCAATAGAAGATAAAAAAAATGCAAAGATCGTTGGGTTTCGGGACCGGTGCGGTTGGCAGTAGTACTGAATGTATTAGTAGTATTAGTAACCAGCCCCTTTCGCACGCTCGTTTGATATCAAGCCTCTCCATGCAAGCCGGCAGCGGCGGGGCTTATAAGGTCAGCGCCGCATTGTACCCATGGTATCACCGCGTAATTTGACGCGACGAAAAGCGTGGAATCTCAACGGGTTTCCAATCTAAATTACTAGCGTGGCCGAGGCCTCAGATGGATGTCGATCCTCTGAGACGCCTAGCAACACTTTTCACTTTGGAGTCCCGTGTAAGCGGAGGAGGCCCAGGTAAATGGTGCGTCTGGGTCTGCGGGTACGTGAGGGAGTTAAATTTAGCACGTCCTGTGAAGGAGGAGGGAGAGATACCCGGCATGGGAAGGCATGGCATGGTGAGTTAGGGCTTGGCATAGACACTGGGCGAGAACCCCTTGCATCCAGGACTTCTGGAGACGGACATACGCCTTCAGGAGCAAAAGAATCTCCCAGTGTAGGCTCGTGCCAAGGAATCAGCCCAGGAGACACGAAGGCGTTGGTGCTTTGCCCGTTGACGGCCCGAGGTGTGCAGCAGGAAGGCACTAAAATGTTGTCGTCAAACTCCGGACGGTCAGCGGAGACTTGGTGCGGTGGTCGACCGCCCAGGTCCAAGAGCCATTTTCCGTAGACAGCAGGGCACGTTAGCGAAAAGAGCTATGGTAAGCAGGGCGTGAGGATTGCGAAGAGGCGAGTCCGTTGACGGCCAAGAACCCCCGCGCTAGGACCGGTGCCTGTTCTTAGTAAGGAGGACGGAGCAGGAGATGCCAAGGTTCGCATGTGCGCCTCCCTCTTCTGGCTCTCCTCTCTCCATCTTTTGCTTCTGACGCCCGCCACCATCGGCAGATGCACAAGACGCCAAGAGCTGGCCAAAACAGCATCTATTTCGGTTTTCTTATCCTCCCGGGCCCAACGTACCATGGCCTCGGGAAGGCATGCAGGGAGAAAAGCGATGCGTCGACCCTCTTTCCCTGCCCACACCTTCTCGGCGAGCGCGGACGGCGGGTAGGAGGTGAGGAAACCCAAAGCCTTAATAAGGTAGAGGCAATCGGATTCCCAAGTCATGAATCGGAGATGTGTGACGCGTAGGGCCATGGCAATTGCCGTCTTCAAAAAGGGGTTACCTCGCAAGAAGTTGTAGTTAGCATCACCGCAACAGCCCAGCCCGAGTAGCCCCTTATTGGAAAGAAGTCAAGGCAGATATAATAGCCTGCCAGTCGTTCCCAAGTCCAATCCAGCGCCTGACAGACGTCCATTTTTGCGACGCCGCCGGAATTGCCGGAAAGAAGCAAGCCAAAAGCTGCCCCAGCTGCCAAACATCCGCAGACCGTTCTCGACTTGCTCTTTACTTCGACAGATCTGCGACGGATCCAGACTTGAGTCCGCCACCCCGAGCCTTCACGATGAAGTTTCTCTGTCTTGCTGGCGCTTATGGCAGCGCTAAGGTACTTAACTCCCTCTCCTTTCCCCCTTCGCCGGTCTGCATCCTGCTTTCCGTCTCCTGGTGGGGAAGGGCGTCTTCCTCCTGAGGCGTGCTGACGTAGGGTGACCACAGAACTTCAGCGTCCAGATGGGCCCGTTTGCCAAGCATATGGAAGAGCGCGGCATTGCCTCTTTCAAGTACACGAATGGCCCGCACGAGGTGAACCCACCGGCCGGCTGGGAGAATTATTTCGGCCAGCTGCCGCTGTACCGGTGGATCGACGTCGACGATTTCGGAGACGCGTTCGAGATACTTCGGCGGGTGCGCCACATCCCGCGCGGCCTCAGTCCCGAGGAGACCGTACGGCTCTTCAAAGGCTTCATGGAAGAGAACGAAAATGAGGAGAAAGAGGTCCAGTCCCAAGGGGGAAAGGTGCAGTTTACGCTCGACTACCTGTTCAGGATCCTCGAGGAAGACCCCGAGATTGACGGCATCATCGGGTACTCGGAGGGTGCCATGCTTGCCGGCTCACTTCTGGCTGAGGAAAACAGGCGGTGGGAAGAGAAAGGCATAACCCGACATATCAAGGTGAGTGGCGTATTCAGAGCACCTGGCGATGGCCTCTCCTGCGGAGCAGCGCTGACGAGCGGCGGATGATGCAGCTTGGCATATTCTTTGCCGGCGGGCCGCCCATGGGCACCGATGAGGGCTCGACCACGGGTATGCTGGCCGACGAGTGCGGCACCATCATCAACGTGCCGACGTGCCACGTACTCGGCACCAACGACCCCCTGGTGTACAACGCCATGGCCCTGTTCAACGTTTGCAACCAAAACACGGCCACGCTCTACGATCACGGCCTCGGCCACCTGATCCCGCGCGACACGGAGAACGTGCAGCAGCTGGGCGACATGCTCGAGAAGATCATCTCCCGCATCAACAAGGCCGCTGCGGCGGGCACTGGCACCCCTTGCAGTGAGTTCACCGAGTTCAGTGACGACTTCACCGAGGAGTGCGGCAGCGAGTCGGACTGAGTTCGCGGCGGTAGGGGCATGAGCTGGGACGTTGCTTTCTAGAACCATTATCCTTCATCAGGTCTCCCGGGGTTTGGCGGACTAACGGGGTATTGCAGCACACCCGAGTTTTGCGTACCGTCGGATTTTTCGCGTACGGCGGCCGCCTTGGAAAACCTGCATATAAACCAAGGCGGCGCGTTGTAGTAGCATATTGTAATAGCTTGCCGGTTGTCTTGCGAAGGAAGGCATGGCTCACGATGTACATACTTACTTGGGGGGTTGATTCAGCTGGAACTTAGAGGAAATTGGATGGGCCTTTCCCCGACACGCCTTTCCCCGATGTTGGTGCCAAGTTTCTTCCCGTGCTTGCTGCGAGAACCCAATGTGCCAAGGGTTTGCCTCCTTCGGGCGGCGAGGGTGTTGCTCCAGGCGTCGGAGACGTTGAGCTAACAGACTGGATGCGTAGTTGGCTTGAGTACGTTGAGCGAGGCGTCAAGCGAGCACCTAGAATTGCGGTCGGTGAAGTAGTAGCAAGAACCTTGATTGCATCATGTACGAGCTAGGCAGCCGCTCGTCCCTGTAATATGGAAGGTGAAACGGCTTCGAGCCCGGTGATGATGTAAGTGGCCCACCAGCCACAGTGCCTTCATCAATAAGTTTAGCCACCCGTCATCTGAGCACAAAGGGCATGAAGATGGTGGAGATTGGACGAATGCCATCGGGTATAGGTGGCGGGTGGCAGATGCGCATGCACCGCAAGGTCAGCCAGTCAGTTGTTGCATCCCTCGGCGGGCTAGCCCGGCATACATGATAAGCTGCATCCAGCGCGTGGGGTGGAAGGGGGGGGCGTCTGGCTGATTCAGGTCCCTAACCACAGGCCCAGGCGCTTGGGAAGGGACCCAAGACCCTGTGGCCGCTTCGAAGTCGTATTAGAGTTGCGTGCCTAGCCGTGACTGCATCTTGAAGCGAGGTACAGGACCGACGCGCTGGCGGGACGAGCGTGGAATGGCTGCCTCGTGGTCGATCCCCCGCATGTACGCCCACGTGGTGGCCCTGATGGGTGCATCCTCGGCACTCGGTATTAACCACTGTGCCGACAGGAAATCCGGACCCGCATGACGACGACCAGCCAAGAACGTCCATCCTAAAACGCGTCGGATCGGGTGCCGAGGAAATCCATCCTGGGGATATTGGGGGCGGGGAACCCCATCGAGTCAGTGGCCCGCCCGGCATAACGCGATAATTCACCTTGAATGCATCATCGCCCGTGGATAGCTTCTCTTCACAAAGCACATATTGCTGAGAGGCAGTCGTACACGGATATGATTCAATACATTGTGCCTCGGCGCCGAGGCCAGCCAGCCAGCCAACCAGCTACACGTACACGTACCAATCGCCATACAGAAGCGTCCGTCACTGCATCCATAGGCCGCTTATGGAAAGAATGAGGTTGACTGGGTATTCACTTCTCTAAGTATGCCAGATTTATCTCGTCTTCTAATGTACAGTGGTGTACCGTCTAGGTCTAGATTCTGTCTATCGCGCAATGAAAAGTCCCCCACAGGTCAGGTCCCCCCAGGTGCATCATTTACGCTGTACAGGTCAGAATCCAATTCCATACTCTTAATCAAGGCGAGGTCTCTTGGCAACGTTACCATTGGCGTGACCGTTGGAGGCCTTGGCAGGCTGGGCAGCGAAGTACTCGAGGCTGCCCTTGGGGTCGGCCTTCATAGTCTTGGCACCCTGCTGCCAGCCAGCGGGGCACACCTCGCCGTGCTCGTCGGTGAACTGGAAGGCCTGGACGAGACGGATCGTCTCCTCAACGTTACGGCCGACAGGCAGGTCGTTGACCGTGATCTGGCGCAGGATGCCCTTGGGGTCAATGATGAACAGGCCGCGCAGGGCCACGCCCTCCTCCTCGATCAGCACACCGTAGTCACGGGCAATCTTCTGGCTGCGGTCCGCCACCAGGGGCAGCTCCAGATCAGCGCCGAGACCGCCCTCCTTGCGCGGCTGCTGCTGCCAGGCAAAGTGGCTGAAGTGGCTGTCAGTCGACAGGGCGAGCACCTGCGTGTTGATGGCGCGGAAGCGGTCAAGGGCGTCGTTGTACTGGATGATCTCAGTGGGGCAGACGAAGGTGAAGTCCATGGGGTAGAACAGGAGGACGACCCTGCGGAGGCGCGACTTGTCAGCAACTAGAAAGAGAGAGGACGGGCAAGCTGCCCCGAGGCGGTGGGTGCTCACCATTGACCGAGGTAGTCGGACAGCTGGATGTCCTTGAACTCGCCGTGGGCGAAGACGGTGGTGGCCGTGAAGCCGGGGGCCGGGCGCTGAACAAAAGCCTTCGACATGGTGGAGGATGTATGTGGGATGGGATTCACAACGAGGGAATGGAAGGGACGTGATGGGATGAGGTGGATGAGTCGGTGGTTTCGTTTTGCGTTGGCGGTTCGGGCGAGGAACGTGGTTGCTTTAGCTGGCGGGCTCACTGAGTGCAGGACGTCAAGACTGGCGGCCGGTGGAGCGGAATGGACCGAGTGTGCTGGCGATGGAGACGATGGAGCTTGATGGACAGAAGTCGGTGGAAACTTCTCTTCTGTGTCGTAGGCGTTTTTCAGTCTCCCAGATCAGATCGACCTCAGCACAGGACAACAGCGGGTCAAGGATGGATCCATGAGGGAAAGAACGGAACCGGCGGGCCCGTCGGAACAAGTAAAACGACCTCAAGCCTTCGGAAGCTACCTAGGGTCTCGTTGCCCAGCTCCAGCTTGGCCAGGCACCAGGGCAGCTGGTCAACTAAGGCAGTTCCCAGTTCACTCCTGACAGGGCTGTTTGCCAGGGGCCATTACGCATAGTGGCGTGTTTGGGGCATCCTCCACCTGGGCGGTCCTTGCTTTTCCGTGCCTCTTCTCTGCCTGCCTCACAGGGCTCAACTTCCATGCACTTTTTTATGGAACCAGCTTATCACGATAATCAGGAAGCGAAGGCCCTCCCCAGTGCAGCGCGCGCCATCACGCCATCACGCAACCACGTGATTTCGCGTATTACAACTCAGTTCGGATATAGCGGCGCCCCCGATGTCGCATCGCGTTGTTTTTACTTGCTTTGGCAATTGCCGCCACACCAGGAATAATACCGGCTTTTCTTTTTGCCGATCTAAGTGGGGAGGTACCTAGATAATGCTTTAGCGCTTCGGACGCCCGACATAATCCCGATTCTCCTCCGAGCCATGCACGCGATTAGGTAGCTTTCATCAGTTTGGTCGGAGTGATCGGACAACCGCCGGTTTACGGCTGGTTGCTTGACTGAGCCATTCCCCGGTTTTGTCGCCGTAGACTCTGAATATAGGTAGGCACCTGCCATGAACCGAACTCGTCATAGCTGTCGGAAACACTCAAAACAACCTTCACTGCAGTGGTAATATTCACAGCTAGGATTGGAACTTACTAGGCGAGATACTTCCCCTACCCTTTGGCGCAGGGGCGACAAAACGTGCGTCTTCGATCTCCATGCAGAGATAAAGACAAAGGAAGCCGGCACCATACAAAGTACGCCCTCGCCGACACGCAGCAGACTGGATGCACCTGTAATCTAAGGCGTGTGCTAGCAGCGGCGTCACCCGTCCGCCTTGGCTACTATGGTAACAGGCAGCCGCTGGTTCCTTGCCACCGGGTGTCTGCAAAGCTGCAGGAGCCATTCAATTTATTTAACGCTACCCAAAAATTACGAACTCTCGTCGCGGAACTGCACCGCTTACTTCGGACGCACCGGTGTAACAGGGTCCTCTCCGATGTTGAGCTCGTGTTCAAGTCAACAATCTTGTCAATATGGTTGCGCCACGAATGAACCGGCCCGCCGAAGGTATCTCGCTTTACAGTAATAGTGTGGCAAGCGAGATAACTTTGACTGGAACGCAGAATAGTCCTGCCCCTCCTATCCCCTGTGAATTTCACATAGCTAAAGGGGTATATTACACCGCAAGAACTTCATCAGTGATGTGCAAATCAGCCTTTTTAAAGCGGTTTATGTTAGGTACCTACTAATACGTCAGCATATTTGTTCGATCATGTCTGTATTTGGGCATCGGTCGCTCCCCATATTTCATGGTCTCTGATGTTCTGTCAAGTTGTAGTTGTTTACAAGCACTTCAGCCTTTCATTTGCTAAAAACGAATTATAGATTCGCCCATAACGACGTAAGTTTCATAGCATGCCCTTACCTGGCCTCACGGCGACCCAGCTCTCTTATATCAAGTTAAGAACCAGAGTGATAAGCCAGTAACATAAGCAAGCAGCCTGGTCTCTTCAGTATCTATACTAAAGTGTGCAAACAGCAATATGAGAGAATCTCCTTTTTCAGCTGCACTGATACATTGGGTATTAATCATGGCAATATCTCAAAAGTACCTGGGTCTAGCAATCATTCATTATCGACATGCTTCGCAAGTCATTCAGCAAACAAGGTCGACGGTGCAGTGCCCAAACCCAGATGTGATATCATCAGATATAACACTGCTTGTAAAGAACGGCCTATGACGTGGTAACTATCAGGTTGTGTCCCGAAAGAGTTAGCTGATGCAACTCCCGGCTTTGGCCTGCTCTGGTCTGCTCCGGCCAGCCACTTATTTAGCGGATCAGGCCAATGAAGGTCAGACACACGTTACAAGGGATGAGCGTCGTCAGCGGCACTCTCAGCTGTCTTTTAATCCCATCTTTTACGCTCCGCTCCGGATAGATGGAGCGTGATTTGGAATTCCAGCCAGAAACAAAAGCCGAACTCGTGCTCCAGAAAAGCCCACCACTGTTACATCAGAGAAAACGTCATTATGCTTACCTTGGGTCTTAAGCCCGATGGTTGTTTTCGTGCTCGCATCGTTTTGTTCGGGAAGCCCTCAATATCGTCCGGGCATGGACTATGCGGATCGCCGGGTCGGTAATATGCGTAGGCGGAGAGAAGTGTCCATCCGGCTTGACACTGGGATACAGCGTGTAGTAGTAGAGGCTCGTAGGATCTTCAGGGCCACAATGCTACCAGGATTAAATTGTCCATGGCATTTCAAGGGCGGCGAAATGATTAGAGAAGAAAATCTATTCCGCAAACGATGAAACCAAAGAGTCCCGTCGGGTAGATGGTTTGCAGACTGCGTTTGTTTTACATCGTGCTCATGCTCGGCACAGACAAGGGGCGTCCTCAGCCTCTGTAGACAGTAGTGTTTCCAGGTTCCCTGCTTTTGGGCTTCATTGCGGTGTGTAGGTTCGTACTCGGACTGTTTTTAAGTATCGAGATTGCCACGCCATGTGTTTACGTATCTAACCCAAGCCTTGACCCGGCCTCTAGCGACGCACGGGAAGCATATGTCATCCGCCACCTTATCGTCCGATGAAAAGGATCGCGATGGGTAAAGTTCCTGCAGATTAATGGATGCTTGGTGTAGCGGGTGTCTTCCGCGGCTGCTTTAGCATACGGAGCTTTGGCTTGCCTGGATGGCTCATTGGCAGTAAGAGGTATTCAGAGAAACTGGGCCGAGATGCAGAAAGAAAGTGGCTTCAAGGCTCGTCTCGTCCGAGGCCTGGACAAGGTACAATACGATTCTCATTCTGCATGCATGTGCACTGGATCAAGCCCCGTGGGATATTAGAAGGGTATCCCCGTCTCCCACAGTGTTGTTCTTCTACTCGTGATACGGCGATGCGACTGGCTCAGTCAGACGAACTCGCCTGGACTGCCTGGAAGCATCGATCAAAGACCATCAACCTGTCGATTGAAAATTTATCTTGAAGGAAATTCTATCCGTTTCCAGCCCAATCTGTCCCTCCGAGGCGTCCACAACCAAGCTGACATGATAAGTTGTTCAGCCTAGAGCGAAGGCCGGGGCTGAGGACTAACTGCTACAACGTTATTGATAACGCAAGCATACGGGCAGACCCAACGGCATTTCGTTAATCCAATTGCCAGATCCTGAGCCTTCAATTGGAGTGGAGGTGTGGCGCACAGGAGGCCTCAGGAACAGAGACTCTTCCGTGGGGAAGAGCAGGGACGGGGGGAGGCGCGAAGCAGCCGCCAACAAACCAACAGTCGTATTCGCAAACCGCGGGCCCGTTCGAGGTCTGACATCCGGAGGTTCCTTTAAGGTTGGCGATCGCACGGAACCTCTGGGACACCTCCAAATGAGCAACACCATGACGATTAAGAGGCCGATCATGAGTCGCGGCTGCACCGGGTATGTACTTCGCACTGTGGTGGTGGCGCGGGCGGTACGGGATCGACGCAGGCAAATGACGCCGTAGGGCTGATGCCGGTGGACCGAGCACAGTCTGTGATTGGCAGGTGCGACGAAACCGAAGCTTGGGTGGGCAGGAAGAAGGCCAGACGTTGAATGCTTGGACACGATTGATGAGTGGTCGGTAGAGGTCGAGCCACACCTAGAACTTCAAACATTTCTACGTTTGGTAACCCCTTGCCTATCCACCCGATACTACCGTCCAATCTTTGGCCGGCCACCCAACGCCAATCATGTCATGAAACTCCTACCCTCACTCCCTCTTTCTCTCGGCCAGCGCCTCTTCTGTGCGCGTGGCTTACTGCCCATGCATTGACGGCACGAGAACGAAGCCCGCAACGGATGCAACCCATGCTACCAACCCTCGGCTTGCCCGCCCAGGGTGCATGATCACCATCTCTGCCTCCGCCAGTGACAGGCTGTCTCACTCTCGGCTCGTCCTTCCACAGGGAAGTCATCGCCCTGGACAGCCGCCCTGACGATGCCCGTGAAACAATATCCCCATGGCCCACGGCTCGGGGCTCCTGGTGTATGGCCCCCATGGCACATGCTATTCCCCCGCTGTCAGACCCGGGCCGCGGAGCCCGCGTCCATCGAGCCAGTCCCACCAGAATGTCAAGCAATTCCATCTTGTCCCACCTCTTCATATCATTGCGCTTCTCACTCCCTGTTCCGGATGGGACTGATGGGGCTGATGGGACGTTCCGGATCAGCACAGATCACCCGCCTTCCAAATCGCCGTCCGCTTTAAAGTCGTACCCCGGCTTATATGCAGCGCCCGTCACCATCCAATGCCCGTTCCGTTCCTTTGCCTTCGCATGGTCTGTCTCCCGACTTGCCATCGTCTTCCTTTCGACCACCATACTTGACGCTGTAGGACTGGACTTGGTAGCCGATATTGGTCAGGTCACACGCCTCCTTCGTTCATTTAATACCCTAATCTGTTTGCCTTCTCTTTGTCGCCGGCGACTGACTATCCCACAATACGAACAAGATGCCCAAGAGTATACAGCACGACCATGGCCCGAGGAGGAGGGCTTGGTTAGGTCTTCTTCTCCCTGTTGGCTTTTTCAGCCTGTGTCTCGTGGGCTTCGTCATGTTGAGTTCACCACTTTGGAGCACGTCGTCGAGATCCCATTCCGTGTTAAGGAGGACCCTGGACGGTTGGATGTCTCCCCACACCATACGAACCATCGAGCGAGACGAAAGCCTGAGGAGGAATTACATCGATCTCCTCGGTCTGACGGCACGTGGCGCCGACTGGCTGGCGGAACGATACCCCGGTCTGGAACTTCAGGACACCACTGATGCTCTCAAACTCCATATCCGAGAAGTGTCTGAAATCGCCAATGCCGAATCAAGATCCTTGGTGCGGCGTCAACTGGGCGGTCTTTTGAACTCGACCGAGTCGGTAGCGTCGGGATTCATATCGGACCAGCTCGGCAAACTCACCAACAGCCTTATCGCCAATGCCGCCCCCGCCGGCATGTTCCTCGGCATCGGCATCGGGGAGGGAACGGCGACGGGACTGAACTTGTCGACGGCTGCCAACGCGAAGAGGGTAGGAGCCAGGGTGGCCGCCGCCAACAACATGGAGAAAAGCGGCATAGACGGAGTCATTGAAAACACAGGCAGTGGCCTCATGAGTACTCTACTTGGATCAATCGACCTCAAAGCCCTCCTTGCCAATCAGTCCGCCGCGCTCGCAGAGCAAGCTGGGCCTGCGGCCCAGGGACTGGCGACCGGCGTGGGCAACGGCTTCGTGCAGGGTTTCCAGTTGGGCAAGCCGCGTCTAGCGGCATTGTCAAATCCGCATCCGGCCGCATCGCCAAATCAGCACCCAGCGGCATCATTAAATCAGCGTCCAGCGGCATCGCTACATCAACGTGCAACGGCGCAGACAGCAGCGGCGAAATCAGTGGCGGGAGAAGCAGCAGCATCACAGCCAGCGGCGGCAAATTCTCCCGCAAAGTTGGACATCCCCGATGTTCTCAACAAATTTGGCTTCGGTTTAGTCGATACCGTCGCCAGCAACATCGACACGGAGAAAATCAAGGCCCAGATCGGTGGGAATCAACAGCAAATCAACATGGTCAAGGCTCAGCTGGCGCCCGCCGCCTTGGGTCTTTCATCTGGCCTGAGTGGCGGCCTCTTGAATGGCTTGAAGATCAACCAAGTCGCCCCTCCACAAGGTAGTGATGTGGGTGCCATAGCAGGTTCCTTCGGCTACGGTCTCACCAACACCGTCGCGTCCAACATCAACATGCAGCAGGTCGTCAAAGGTATCGAAACACTGAATCAAGAGATGGGTCTTAACCGTGAAATGCTCCTGAAGCAGCTCCCGGCCGCTGCTTCAGGCCTTGGCACTGGCCTAGGCCTGGGCGCCAGCGTGGGCTTGGGTGCTCAGCCCGATCCGGGCGAACTGCCTATGCAAACCATGCCCCCCGGCCAGGTCGACACAGCCGGTGTGGTGCGCAACTTTGCTTTTGGCCTGTCGTCGCGCTTCCTAGGCAACAACACTCTTGGGAAGATTGTGACCAACCCAAGCTTGCTGGGTATGCCCGCGGGTGGTGCAACGGGTGCGTTCGCTAATGTCAATTATGGCAAGGTGGCTGGTGGTTTCGCACGAGGACTGGTTCAAGGAGCAGGAGACGGCATAACCGCCATGGGCGGCCTCCAGGCCATCATCGACGGCAATGCCGCCAACGTGACTGACGTGCCATTGACCCCCATCAGCATGGAAGATTCCGTCAACGGCGCCGCCGTTGGACTAGGCCAGGGTTTGGGAAGTCAGGGTGTGGCCGTCGGCAAGGTCCTCGTGAGTCAAGTCAAGCTCAATTTCATCCATAAGAAGCGCGACATTGGTGCCGAAGTTAGCACCCGAGCGCTTCAGGCTCAACAGGCGCCGACCGACACCATGCCCTCCAAGGGGGCGCTATCCTTCTTGAACGGTACCACCCTCAACATCTCCCAACTAATTGGTGCCGAGACGATATCCTCCGTCATACAGGGGGCCATCGACACTGTCAGCTGCGAGGGTATTGGTGGAATCGCCCTCGTTGGAGTCGGCCTCGTCAAGTCGGTCACTATTAAGCTCGACGACGACCTGAATCTGACGGCCTTCAAGGATCTTTTACCCAATGGTACCATCCGTTTCAACAACGCCAAGACCAACAATTATGAACTGGACATGAAATCTGCCATCGACAACGTCAAGCCTCTCAACATTGGCGGCATAAACAACAGCTTCAGGGTAAACGGAAACGGTATTGTGGTCCTGGTGGCCTTGCTTGTCCTTCACAGTATGTGCATTCCCCTGCAAAATAGGCCGATGATGGAGGGCGTCGCAGCTAACCATGATTTTTCCAAGTCGGATTGGCCATCGGTGTGTTGCTCACTCTGCTGCCTCTCGTTATCGGTTTGGAGAGCACGCAGAATCTTCTCGGTCGCGTGGGAAAGGCCCACGTACTGGCGTGGTCCGACAAGTGGGTGAACATATCGTGGATCTTTCTGATCGGGCCATCCATCGTCATCGTCCTGGTCACGGGCGTAGTGGCCAAGGGCAACGCTCCACACATGCAAAATGCCCATGGAGTAAGTCAATCCCACCCCGTTTCCCCCCTACCAGCGAGACATTCTATGGCCCCATACATCCGACGCCTTTACTCACGGCTGTTTCCCAGGTTCTCGGGTTGCTCACGATCCTGCTGGCGCTCTTGGCAACGGCGATGCACTTTGTCGTCAAAATGTGGCAGGTGGGGTCCGCGATGGTGGCCAACTTGCGACGCGTGGTTCTCAATCTTTTGATGCTGTTCATCGTAATTTCTTCGATGTTGGGATTCAGTGATCTCAGTGCCCTGACGGTCTGCCTCGTGCAGGTCGTGCCCTTTGCGGTTGCCGTCACCCTCGGCCTCGGCATCTCGGGCGCCTTCTCCATCGGCAGCACTATCGCCATCGTCGATGCTTTCTGGGCCATGCGCAAGCCAAAAAATCAGTCTTCGGCCAGCGACAGCGATAACGATGCCCCCGGTGCCAAAGACTTGGAGATGTCGGACGACGCCAGTAAGCACAAGAAGGTCAAGCTCAAGATCAGTTCGCCCATCCGCAGCCCGTCCATCCGCGACATATGACGACGATGGTGAGATGACGACAACGAAAGCCAACCCGCGCCCTCGCCTTTCTCTTCGTTCCTTTTTCTTCTCGTCAGGATACCCCTTGGTGACGGGTCCAGAGAGTAGACTCGGGTAGTTCTGTCCTGGGCCCAGTTTAGCTGTGCGTTTTCTTAATGCTTCTCAGAATCTTCTATGTACATTTGAATGCTTAAACCTTTACCTTCTTGCGTTCTTGTAAGCCAAGTAGTGATCCATTCACTGGGGCGTGGAGCCGTGTCTTGAATGTTCGCGTTCTATCCGTTGCGGACACTGTGCAAATGCACTGTGAATCTTGTGTCTTCGCACATTGTCCAATCTCCATTTCGGGTATGGAAGCTTGGTTAAAAAGGTCGCTTCCGGGTCTTCCATACTTTGGGTTCTACGTAACGGCGAGTGTCCTTTTTCCCTGCTTCGTTTCGCCCGTCTCCTTTTTGTCGCTGCTTGCTCATATCCAATACTTTTCTCTATTTGAACAGGCGATTGATTCTCTCCTCGGTCCGTATTTCCTGCTAGCTAGCCCAGCATGGCCGCCGCCGCCGCGTCGCAGCAGCGCCACTGGCTCGACAACGTGTACCTCGTCTACTTCATCATCCACATCCCCGTCTTGTTCTGTACGTAATCCTGCCTTGTCCTACCCCCTATGCCCGCGCTGGCCCGCGCTCCCGGGTCTTCCGCCCGAATGCGTCATCCCGGGTGCGCGCCCCTTGGTTCCCAGAACTGCGGACGTGCCCGCGCCCGACGCGGGCCGGCGCCTTGGCCCCCTTTATTCTGCGCCTCAGGCCCTTTATCAAAAGCTGCCCTCGTCCCGCGTCAACCCCCATCCCGCGACACCTCCCTCCCCGCTAACGCGCTCGGTCTTTTTCCTCCCCGGGAATCCAGGCGTCGACCTCGTCCCCTTCTACCCGGCGGCGTGGTACGGGCCGGCGGGGGCGCTCGCGCCGCTGGGGGCGCTGCGGGCCTACTACCGCGAGACGTACAAGGACCAGTTCTTCTCGGCGACGGCGGCGCCGCCGCGCTTCTTCGGCCTCTTCGCCTGGCTCGAGCTGCTGCTCCACGTGCCCGTGTCGGCCTGGGCCGTCGGTGCCCTCTGGCCCCGCCAGGGCCGCCGCGGGCTCGGCGGCGCCGCCCTCGTCGCCCTGCTCGCCTACGGCCTCGAGACGGCCCTCACCACCCTCACCTGCATGTGGGAGGCCGCCGGCTGGGATGACGCCCTCGTCTCCCCCGCCGAGAAGCGCGTCCTCATCGGCGGCCTCTACGGCGGCTACTTTGCCATCGGTCAGTCCCTTCTACCCTTACCACCTGAGCCCTAAGCCCTTCCTTTTTTTTTCTTGCTTTTCTTTCAATTCCCCTTTCCCCTTCCCCACCCTTCTTGTTCCGCCGTAGACAGCAAAACTGGGAGAGCTTCGGAGGCTGACGGAAAGTACAACGGTCCCAGCCCTCGTCATGACGGTGGACATGTGGATCCGTCTGTGCAAACGACTGGAAGTGGCCGACGCTGTCTTGGCCCGAAAGAAGGGATTATGAGGAGGGGCTTGAAGCCCAGTCGCTCGGGGGAGGACCATTCCACTTGGTTTGCGAGCGTCTTCTCGGGATTTCTTCCCCAGACAGCAAGGAGTACCTGCCGAGTGGGATGCGGTGTGAAGTCAGGGAGGTGTTTCGTGGCCGTGGGCCATTGGGGATCTCGGGGATGCGGTGAAACTAGGTGCGATTAGGGCCTCCGGGGACACGGTGAAAGTATGTAGGGGGGGGGTTATACAAGTATGTAGGTAGGTATCTTTGGGTGTAACCGGCCGCCAGAGCCGCGCGCCTGTTCTATACCCAGGGCCTTTAACTCTTGCACCCGTTAAGCGCCTCCTCCCGCCTTCACGCACCGTCTCCAGATGTGCGCGCGCGCTCCTTCATCACCTCTTCCCGCGCCTCTGTCGGTATTCGCCGTCGCTGCCGACGCACGACTCTTCGTCCGTGACACCCTCGTAGGCGCCGCCCACCGCCGCTTCGTCGGCACGTGCAGCGCCACCACCGCATGGGCCCGATCTCGAAGCTGGCAAAAAGCGACTTGAATATGGTGTAGAGAAACTCGTCGAGGTGGTCGTTCATGCGGTCGCCAAGCGTCTCATTGGCGTCGGGCCGGCTGTCCCAGTGCGCGACGGGGATGCCCTGAATATCGGCAAGCCACTGATTCATGTGGATCGTTGTATAGTCCGACGTCGGCCGGTATTTTTTTTAATGTCCTTGCTCTCCGCAGCGTGTTGTTGGCGTAGGTGGCGGACGTGTTCATGCACTTGATGGTGTAGCGGGTCTCCTCGCCCGCATATTTGTTGACCTCGATTTGAGGACACCACAGGCATCAGCATCGCCGGCCCAACTCGCTACGCTGGGCGCAGGGGGGTCTATCTACGGATTTCCACCATCGGATAAAACGGGTGGAAACAGCGCCTGTGGGGAGGAGGCGGACGTGGAAGGGGAAATACAACAGCATGTAGAACAACTGCCGGGGTCCCCTCAGGCCCTCGCGCTCCATCTATTCGGAGCAGATCATGAAGGTGAAGTACAGCGCGGCGACGGTCGAGATCAAGGCGCCGATGGTCGGCGGCGCTACGAGGCGTGGGCGTATGCTAGCAAAACCCGGGGCTCGGGGGGAAGCAGAGTAAAAGGGGGATGCTCAACACGACGACGTGCTCCACCGGCGGCCGTTATTGACGACGAGGGCGACGCTCGCGGCGATGACGGTGACGCCCTCGTCGAGGAGGACGGTGGTCGGGACGGTCAGGCGCGCGGCCACGAACCATAGATCAGAAAACAGCTGCTCGAGGGGGAAGGGCGTTCCGTCAGCTGGTCGACTTTCCCCTTTTCTAAACCTCGCCCCTTAACAACAAGAAGAGGCCAGACAGGGGTTCGGGGACCACTCACCTCCAGGATGCCGTATTCAGAACCGTTTAACTGCTTCGCGATGACGAAAGAAGCGCGACCGCCGCCGGCGGGAGCCGCGCCCGGCTTCCCCACCGGTTCCGTGTCGTGGAGGACGGCGCCGGCGATCCACGGCAGCGGCCAGCCCGAGTCTCGCTTCGCCTTGGCGCCCGGGGGGCCCGGTAGGTGGCTCGACGCCGCCATGGTCGCGAGCGCGCGATAGCTGAGCAAACGCCGGAAAAAAAACCGCAGGTGTTTTGGAAGAAGAGGGAAATGTATGTGGCCCCCTCGCCGACTAGAGTTTCGGATTAAACACCCTGGCGCTATGCCTACGTATACCGAGAGACCGCCTGTTTTGACCCCTCGGCTTTTGGGCCCGAAAGCCTCAGCCTTGAACTCGCCCCCATTTTGCCTCGGCCCCCCAATCGTTTATTCACGGGTTAGGCGAGGCTGTGATATCGAATGGGCGGGTATGACGCGGCGACGTAGTTTCTCTCCTGCACGTCGAGCACAACCGGCCAGGCTGACCCCAATGGCCCATGGGGGCGCTTTTTCTTTTTTTCTGGTCTTACTATCGGCTTACATGCACTACAGGGTGACAGCCCGCCGTGGGCATTAATGCTACTACCGCGGCCGCGGCGACTTCGGGATTGGCGTAACACTTGCTAAGTTGGGCGCCAGGGGGGAGGGTAAGACGCGCTTTCGCGACACCCATTCGGAACAAAAATAGACCCCTGTGACAGGCCGCCTGGTCCGCCTAGGGCAAGGGGACTTCCCTCGCCAAGGACCTCCACCCCCATCTGGATGATACGGCCGGCCTCACTAGCACGGGTTGCGGCTGAATCAGTTCCTGTCGGGCCATGCAAGAGAGCGGTGTTCTTCTTTGCCGGATTGCTCGTGCAGTAATCTCGGGGTTTGGGGGCACGATAGAAAGTCATGGCTCGTTATCGCCCCCGCCGTTGAGACCCTGAGTACAGCCCCGGGGTATTCCGGCTAAGACACGCACGATGGGTGACAACTCCTCGTCCGTTAGCCCCAGGGCGTTGACATGGGACCGAGGCGGGAGTCGCTGACATGGACGAAACCCCTCGTCAAGCCTCATCAGTTCAGGGGCTCGCACGGATCCGTCCATCGGGTGGCCCCATTCCCCTTTACACAGTCACCGAGCCACAAAGAGGGTGAAGACTGAGTGAGCACAAGAGATTAAGTAGCCTTGTTTGGAAGCTGTTGGATTGCACCTGGCAGTAGTCTAGTCTGTAAACGGATACGCAGCTGTTACCGGAAGCGCCTTCGCTCCCCACCGGCCCGGCGAGGGCTTCGGGACGCCCCCACGGGGGAAACCCGCCCTTCGCCCTAGGACGACAGGAATCACGCAGTGTACTGCTTTTGCAGCGTCTTGGCAATGGTGTTGAGTCTGGTGTTGGCAGGGTTAGCGTCGGGCCCCTTCGATACAGGGGAAGGGGGGTCAGGGAAGGTAATGAATGCACTTACTGGATGTTGCTAGTGCCCTCGTAGATGGCGCCGATCTTGCTGTCGCGCCAGAACTTCTCGGCCAGGCCCTCGCGCACGAAGCCCATGCCGCCCATCCATTCGATGGCGAGGCCCGAGACGCGGCCGGCGACCTGCGAGGCGTACAGCTTGGCCATGGCGGCGTCGGTGACAAAGTCCTGGCCGGCCTCCTTCTTGCGCGCCGCGTTGTAGACGAGGGCCCGCGCGGCGGCGATCTCGGTGTACGACTGCGCGATCTGGTGCTGCATGCCCTGGAACTCGCCGACGAGCTGGCCGAACTGGCGGCGGTCGTTCCACACGTACTTGACGGCGTTCTCCCAGGCGCCCAGCGCCAGGCCCGTCATCTGCGCCGCGATGCCGATGCGGCCCTCGTTCAGCAGGCCGATGGCGTACTTGTAGCCCTGGCCCACCTCGCCCAGCAGGTTCTCCTTGGGCACGTGCACGTCGTCGAAGTTGAGGACGCACGTCGAGCTGGCCTTGATGCCCAGCTTCTTCTCCTTCTTGGCGATGCTGAAGCCGGCCATGCCCTTGTCGACGATGAAGGCCGTGATGCCGCGGTAGCCCTTGCTCGGGTCCACGTTGGCGAAGACGATGAAGAACTCGGCCTCCATCGAGTTGGTGATCCACATCTTGCTGCCCGAGATCTTGTAGCCGTCGGCCGTCTCCTCGGCCTTGGTGGCCAGCGCGAAGGCGTCGGAGCCCGACACGGGCTCCGACAGGCAGAAGCTGCCGACCGTCTTGGTCGCCAGCGCCGGCAAATACTTCTTCTTGAGCGCCGTGCTGCCCCAGTTGAGGATGGCCGTGTTGACGAGCGTGTTGTGCACGTCCACCATGACGGACACGGACGGGTCCACGCGGGCCAGCTCCTCGATGGCCGCAATGGCGGCCGTGAAGTTCATGCCGGCGCCGCCAAACTCCTCGGGGATCTCGATGCCCATGAGGCCCTGCTCGAACAGCTGCTCGACGAGCTCCGGGTCCATCTTCTCGGCTTCGTCCATCTCGCGGACCTTGGGTAGTATCACCTCGTTGGCGAACTTGGCCACCGTGTCTTTCATCATGGACTCCGTCTCGGACAGGTGGGATATCGGCGTCGGCGGGATGTCAGTAATGTCGGTGAGGCGGCGCGGGGTAGCCGAGAGGCAGCGCGCCCTGGACGCCCGTCCGTTAGCGACTGAGGAGAGAGCGCGCGGGTGCTTTGCCAAAGAACTTACTGTTGCGGCACGGCCGCCAGGGGCCGCATCGCCGGGCTACATCGGGGGGAGGACGAGACTCTGGCGGCAACAAACTGGCTCCGGCGCAACGCGGGGCGAAGGGCTCTGGCGAGGGAAGACATGGTGGCGGGTGGTGGACAGCAACAACAAAGATGAGGAGGAGGGGAGAGCAGACAGCGGGGGAGGGGAAGGTTCAAGTACGGGGGCCGAGGGGCCGTTTGAGGAGCTGTCTAGGGCCTCTGTCCAAGGTTGCCAAAGTGTCCTGCCGACGAATCGAGTATTCCTTCCATCCCGCGTGCCGATCCATAGCCCGCGTCAGATTTCAGCCATCCGAGGGCAGGGCAGGTCGCAACGCCGACGGGGGGTCTGGGGTCACTCAGCCGAGGATAGCCAGGGCCAGGCACATTCGGTATGCAGGTCTGGGGAAACCGGGGGATCCCAAGACCGGTTGGAACGGGGGCCTGGATGACGATTGACGAGTCAGCTGGCGGGACGGCTTTGCTACACAGTACATCTGGCGGGACCTGGCATGTGAGACGGAACCAGGACGGAAATCCCCCACCGTCAGAAATCTTGGCATCTCCATCTTTACGCGTCCCAATTCCGCTCGGCGCCTAGCCACAGCTGCTGCTCTTTTTCTCGCCCGTCTCCGTGTGGCTTGCTTGTACCCACCAGCCACCCCAGGAATTTCCGCCGTTACCATCAGCGCCGGCAGCCCAGCATCGCGAGCTCTGGGCCCCGGTAGACGACCCCGAGACCCCCCGATCCCGACCCCCCCGCCGTCCGACTCTTGGCCCGAAGCCGACGCAACCATGGCGGCGACCCTCTTCCGATCCCTCATCATGCCGTCGCTGGCGCGGCGGGCGGCCGCGCCCTCGGGCGCCTCGACCCTGCTTGCCCAGACCCGCGCCTTCTCGAGCACGCCGGCGCCGCTGGCGACCATTAACCAGGCCATGCGGGTACGTCCGGGCCCATGCTCCTCCCCCTCCTTCTCTGCCGCCGCTGCCGCGCGGGCACGCGATCACCCCGGCTGATTCTCTTCCCTTTCTTCCTTTTCCCCCACCACAGGGATGCCACAAGCCCGGCAAGCGCGCGCGCCATGCCGTCTCGCCGGCGCTGGCCGAGAAGAACGCGCCGCAGATGAAGGGCGTGTGCCTCAAGGTTGGCATCACGCGGCCCAAGAAGCCCAACTCGGGCGAGCGCAAGACGGCCCGTATACGCCTCAGCAGCGGCCGCCTCATCACCGCCTACATCCCCGGCGAGGGCCACAACATCCAGCAACACAGCGTCGTCCTCGTCCGCGGCGGCCGCTCCCAGGATTGCCCCGGTGTGCGATACCACCTCGTTCGCGGCGCCCTCGACCTGGTACGTTGCTTTTCTCCTCGTGGTGCTATAGGCCTACCCGCTGGCCGGGTGCCCGGTGCGGTCGGCAGCTGGGGCAGAACAGAGTGAAAGCCATCGGAAAGGGCCGCCCGCCTGCCCCCCCGGTTTGGGCTTGCGGCGAACGGCCCGGCCTTTCTTGGGTATCTGAGGCCAGGGCGATTCTTGGCCCGGTCCCTACCCGTGCTTTTGGGAATTTGCTAACTCTTGTCCGCCAGGGTGGTGTCGCCGCTCGGTCGTCCAGTCGCAGCAAGTACGGAACCAAGAAGCCGAAGAAGGCATCTACATAAGTAGGTAGAGCCTTCGGTGGCTACGAATAAAGAAAGAGGATTCATGACTTTAGATGTGGGCAAGCCCCACGATTCGGGATGCAATGGATATCCAGGGGTGGAAGCTATGGGCCCTGCCTGCTGTAGAAGACAGGCGCGGCAGGGTGGCTAAGCGTACGCTGCATGCACCATCACGCTCGAAATGTACAGTATAGAGGCGGAGGAACCGATGGGCAATCCACTTTGCCTTCCAAAAGACACGATACTTTATTGTCGTTTGCCGATGCCGAAGCACTTCCCATAAACGCGCCCCCGGTCTCGGCCGACCGCCCTCAAGTCACTCCCCGTTGACGCCTGCCAGAGTGCCTACTCTGCGCCGGCCACCCCTATGCCCCCGAACGAATACACACATAACGAGATTCGGCATTAGATAAGGTATGGAGCAGCTTTTGTTGTTTTTGTTACAAGGATTCTACGTCGCCGATCTAGGGGCGCCCTAGTCCATCTGGTTTTCGTAGCCCTCGGGCTTGTCGAGGCCGTTTAGCTCAAAGTATCTCGATGTGCCTGTGGGCTGTGGTTAGCAGTCTGCAATTTGGGTGCGCGGTGCTGTAGGGGTGGCGGTGACTTACAAGAGTAGCCCTTCCAGTCAAAGTTGTCCTTGGGGTTGCAGTGGCAACGCAGTTCCAGGCGCTTCTTCTCGCCCGTCGGGCAGTGCGTGAAGGGGACGTGGTAGTAGGCAATGTCGTTGAAGAAGTGGATCTCCTCCTTCTTCAGCAGCAGGCCGGCGGCGATGGAGTGGACGGGCGCGTCGCCCCACCGCTCGTAGAAGAAACCGCCGTCGCGGTCAAGCGTGTTGAAGAAGTCGGTGTACGCCTGGCCGCGCAGCCAGTTCAGGTTGCCGACCTCGAAATTGGACCAGAAGTGGCAGTTGTTGTACGTGTCGCCGCCGTCGTCGCTGATGAAGCCCATCGAGTTGCCCTCGACAATGTGCTGGGGGAAGTTCTTGATGAACTTCTTGGTGCTGTCCCAGAGCGTCGGGATGGTCTCCTTGTACTCGTACAGGCTGAGCACGAAACTGTACTTCTTCTTGTGCTCGGCCATGTAGCGGAAGGGGTCGTAGTGGATATCGCAGAAGAGCTCGACGCTGGGCTCGACGCGCCAGTACCACTCGTAGTTCTTCATCAGCTCCTGTTGGAAGAAGAAGCCTGACTCGAAGCGGCACATGTGGCGATAGCTGACCGAATCGCCGTAAATGATTTTGCGCTCGGCCATATCCTCGCGAACCTTGCGCGCCTTGTCCTGGTCAATCCATTCGGGGAACGACCAGTGCTCCTTGGGAATCTCGCCGTAGTGCGTCTTGCCCGAGACCAGAGAGGTGGTAACCTTCTTGAACGTCTCATCGAACGGCTTGTCGTTGAGGAAGACCCAGTCGTAGTTGTAGCGCTTGTTGAAGCGGTCCTCGACCTGGCGGATCGAGCGGGCAATCTCCCAAACGTCCTGGTTGCGGGCCAGGGTAACAAAGGTAGCGTTCATACGGGGCCCGGGAGCAGTGGACATAAGGTTGTTCCAGCCGGCGTCGGCGGGGGTCATGGCCATGGGCGCCTCGGCGAGATCATGGAACGAGGTAGACGCGCCGGAGCCCTTGGTGAGGCCGGAGCTGCCCGAGCCGCTCTTCAGCGTCTCCTGCTTCTGGATTTCCGCGCCCTTGGTGCCGGCGCCCGTCATGCCGTCTCCGGTGCGCCCGCTGCTGCTCATCGATCCATGGTCGACCCCAAAGGCATCCGGTTTCAACGGAACGGATTCGTACGAAGAGTGCGAAACGAAGTAAAGAACGGCGAGAAACTAGCGTGGCAGTCCCGGTCAGTACCACCACCGCTGAACTGGGGATGTTGACAATAGTCATGTCGCCACTGACGCCGTGTGCAGGGAGGGTGCAGGAAGGAACTCACGAAGAACGCGAAGAGCACGTATCGCACGATACGAGCGTTTCCGGCCGCCATCTTGACCGAGCGCTCGAAACGAGGCGCGGATCAGGAATGGTGCGACGAAAGAAGAAGGGCTGCCGTGGTAGCCGGTGGGCAGAAACAGCGGCGACGAAAGGGGGCTTTCCCAGACGAGGGACGGGCGAAAGATGCTTGTTTGGCGGGTTGGGGAAAACTAGATCATCTCTCTCCTTCTAGGTGTCCAAAAGGGCAGCGCAAGGGTTCAAGAAAGAGAGTATGAACAGAAGATGGGTGTGCCTGGAGAAGGAAGGGAAGAAAGAGACTTGAGCGAGTAGCCGAACGGGTACGCGAGGGGGGCAATATAACGTTTGCCCGCGACGGACAGGGAGTAGCTGCAGAAAGAAGAACGGCTTGGATAGGTGGGTGGCAGATGGCCTAAAAAAAGAGCGGTAGTATTAAGTTGAAGGTGGTGGAGGGATGGATCGACCGCGCGTTTTTGGGCTGGAAGCTGGGACCTGGGGGGGCCGCTGTAGTGAAGAAGGTAGAGACGGGTGATGATGGCTCGTGGGGTTGCGGGAGGGGGTAATTGGAATCAATCATCTACTCAGGATTATAAGACACGCAGCGGTGACGGGGGCCCAGATCACGAAATTCACTGAACTTATTTCACCCTTCCCGCGCGTCCCTTTTCCCGCCGACGCACGCGATGCCGCCATCGTCTGGACGCCTCGGAGCAACTCGAGTGGGAGGGCGGGCGAGGCCGGAAATCCCATCTTTTTCCCAGGAGGCAACTTCTCAGGGACGCGGTAGGTACCGCTCCAACGCGCGGGTCCAGGGGCCACCATCTGCCAGCAGGGGCTGCAGGGCAGGCAACAACAGGGGTTTCTGGAAGGCCTGCAGAGCTGGTACGGCGCCCGGCCCTTGTTAGCGCGCTGGAGAAAAGAACAACGAGGCCCGCGGAGCAACTTCTGCGCCTTTACCGCCTCCAGCTTAGCCGCTTCCCAAACCCCCCGGTACGTGGCCTGGGTGGATTGGGGAACACTCGTGATGGCATTGTCCAATATGGCGTCTCCGCCGAAACGCTGCATGTCTTTCGCCTGTTTAATTCCTCTGTACGAGGTCTTGCCCCGCGGCGCTCTTGGAACAAGCCGTCCCAGCCCGCCCGCCAACCAACCCGCCCGCCAACCAACCCGGTGAGCCCAGCAGAACCGGGACGGCATCGCGCTAGGCCCTGACGATGCTGGCGGTGATCAGGACACATATACTTTGTACATGAAGTTCCCATCACTCTCCGCCTGTTCCAGGGGTATAGGTGGGTGACTATCATCTGCCGCGTCTGGTAGCCATTCCCCGGTGGCGAGCCAAGCACTCGAGCTTCTCTCTTGGGCACGGCGTGGGAGGTGACGGATGGAGGAAGGTGTACCTAAATGTACTTTACATATTACCTAAAGTACGAAGTTTAGGGAGGAAATGAGATTGCCCCTACCCTGTACCCCTCCATTGCTAGCCCGCCTATCGTCCAACTCAAAATACTTGGGGTACTTGGGGCAACGCCCTCATATGTGCTCCCTACTCAGTACCTCTGCATAGTGAATGCAGCGTCGCGACCGGACCATGCCTCACATGCCCAGCCAAACCACAATGCCACCGCAACTTATCTCGGCCCTCCAATATCATATCCCCCGCGGATAACACGGCCGTCGCCATGCCGGGTCCGTGGCCAATTGAGGGCGGAGAGTGCTGCCGCTTCGCACCCGCCATTACCAGACTCAGAACAAGAGCGGTAGCAAGCAGCTCACAACAGCCTGCCGTGTTCGAGTGGCCAGCCGAAGTCCCTTTTCCCAAGAACAGGTCGTCCTAATGAAGCCATCCCAAGGCCTTTGCGCCCCGAAGTACAAATGCCAAGGCCTACAAACTTGGGTACATACTCGTGTAACGTTGCAGGTCCGACGAGGGCTCCTAATTCCCCTTTACGGTCTGATATCGATGCCCTACCCCAGTTTCCCGGTTCCGCCTATCGAAATCTGCGGCTTGTACCAAAATAGAGTGTAGGAAAAGTGGACGGGCCAGCTGGAGCAAGCCTATTTGGCATTGGTAACGCTATCGCGACATCAGGCCAGACCTGGGGACGAGGCATCTCGTGGGGAAACCCTCCCCCGGATGCACAGGTGGCTATCGGGTGGACGCGTCTTCCATCGTCACGATGGCCACCTTTGGTACCCGAGGCTTCGGTCGGGCGATGTAAGGTGAGCCGCGCCACACCACACGTCCCGACGGGCGGCCTGCGTCACCACCCCTCCGTTGTCCCACATGGCATGCCCCTTCACATGGGACGCCGGACTTTGACAGCTTCGGGACTCCCGGGGGACCCCGAAGTAAACGGGCGGCTAAGGTCCTCACCCTGACCGGTGTCCTCCCTTCCATGTCGATACTAATGGCGATCATAACGGCCGTGCAGGGCGGCTGGGGTGTGTGCTCGACGCTACCTCACGCCTCCCGTCAGACATTCCATCCTCCTTAGAGAGGAGAGTGCTTGATCCGCACGACAGGGCGGCGCTAGGTAGGCTGGGGACCCTGAAATACCAGGACTTGGGGCTCGACCATGTGCCATCCTCGTAGGCAATATATAACGTTTGACTCGTTGCGCCTTGCAGAGTCTACCTGAAGATGTTAAGCCGTTTCGTCTTCCAGATATTTGGTCCAACCCGCGCCTTGCCCGATTAATCGGTCCCCGAGTTAGTTAAGTAGTGCTTACGCACGACCTACAGAACAACAGTGACTGGGCATCTGTCATGCGGTTTTGTACCGACATCCGCCGGCGGGCGTCGCTTATAGTCATGTGCCGCGGCGCTGATCCTGCCTGCACCATCATCGTTATTGGCTTCAATGTCGTGGATCGAGAAGTATATATTTAGTATTTGCCCTTTTGACGACAATGCTTACTTACCTCTCAGTGTAAAACCTTGCCCCGGAGGCGTAAGCAGGCCACGAAGAAGCGAAGCAGTCCACGAAGAAGCGATGCAGTCACCACCGTAGTCGTTGCGACTAGCTCACAAGGTCTCGACAACTTCCTTCATATCGTCCCTGCCCCAACCTCGTGGATTTGCTTCTTTTCTCTGAAACGTTTCGCACCCGTGGCTTCTTCTCTGGCATGCAGAGGGTATGCGCCGACCAGGAGGCGACTGTGCGGCAATGCCGCGGACTTTTCGTGCTTTGAGTAGGTACCTACTGCGATACTGGTGCTGGCCCATACCCTTTCCAGGGCTACTTTGGAGGCTTTGAAGCTCTTGCAATTGCCGCTTTTTCTGGAAACCCCCAGCTCAGAGGTGGCATGCTGCCCACCGTGGGTGTTAATTGACCCCACGACATGGTACCTAAGTACTGTATTGCCGGTGTTGAAGTGGGGGGCTTACCTAGCTTAACCTCCCGGCCTGGATTAATCATGATGCCGACAGAGGTCGTTTGTCCCTGGCCCACTTTTTGCCTGACGACAGTTGGTGGGAAAGCAAACCCGCCTGGAGGCCAGCACGAGGCCCAGCAGCAATAATAAATCATCATCACCCGATGTGTGCCCGCCAGCCACTACCTTGGGTGTGTTGATTGTTCCCAAGCGACCGTCGCAGAAAACCATCGTTCTGGCCGTCCCTACGTTGCCTGTCCTGTGGTCACCGACCTTCGCTTCCCACCCACGTCCGCCCTTCTCCTTCGTGTCCTGCCTTGGCCGAAATCGCGCCGCGCCGTTGCGACCAATTTGGGTTCCAGGGCTTGCGCCAAATCGACGAGTCGCTGTACGTTTTATCGCATCATGAACCAGAACCCCAACAACACGGTGTTACAGCTTCATCACGGCATAGTCTAAGTGTGAGTGCCTTCCGATGTTCTTGGCCGTTTCTTTCTGCCCAATTCCATGTTCCCTCTGGACGTCATGCGTCGGGCAGCCCGGGTGGTGGAAGGGGGGGCTCCAGCTACCTACACTCGATGGGCCACATCAAGCATCCATGCCCCGCGTCGGGACGGGCTCACCCTCGCGGACGCCGTACGGTTTGCGCGATGGCTCAACCACGATGCATGCGCCTGCACCTGCCAGCACTCGTCTCTTCTGCGCTCCCATGTTTGCTCAGGCCAAAGACTCGCCTGAATGCGGGCATTGATCATTTGCACCTTCCTTGAAGGCCCCCATTTCTCCATGCTGATTGCCTTGCGGGGCATCATTCATGGCGGGTGCAGCCCGCTGATAATCCCTCTCTGCCCACAACACACTCGATCCAGGCGAAGCTTATGGGGAGCTAGGGCCTTTATCTACCCAACTGCTCCCCTTCTTTGCACCTCCGCTGCCGTCTCGGGAACCCAATCTCTACTCTCCATTCCCTACTAACCCGCTCCAGTACCTAGCGAACTCTCTGCTTCATATACACCGGAGCTCTCTTGTCGCTGCCTGTGGAACCCCCCAACGTCCAAGGCCGACATCAGACCGCCGCCATGGCTGGCCACAACCCAGCCGCCCCTGGCTTTAGCCAGTCGTACGACCCCTTCGCCGATCTCTCCAAGTACGACGATGATCTCGAAGCCATGAACTACGCCGAGAACTACGACGGGCTAGGCGACCAGCTGGACGAGACCAACGATGCCTTCAATGACGACACTTTCGGCGGAGACGACGGTGGTAGCTCCGAGGCGCCTGTCGGCAAGGACTTCGACTTCTTCGGCGCGACTGCCAAGGTATCCAATGCCTTCGAGGAAGAGCAGATGCGCTTCCAGCGTCATCAGCCTTTTTCCAAGAAGCCCGCGGCCCCAGCCAACTACGGGCCTGCTAGTTACTATCCTCCTCAACCCCGAGCTGCTCGGAGTGGCTACGAAAAGTACCGCGAGGCTGAGCCGACCGCGGACCTTCAGATCGACGCCTCCATTTGGGGGCCTGTCGCCAAAAAGCCTGCCACGCCTGCCGCACCCGCCGCCACGACGCCCAGCCAATATGCAGCTCAGCCCGCTTCGCGTAAGATGATGAGTCTGGAGGAGGTCGAGGCCGCTATGCGTGCGCAGGCCGCCACCAAGTCCGTAACGCCGCAACCTCAGCATGCCCAGCCCCATATGCAGTCTTTCCAACAGACACCAGTCCAGCAGTACCAGGTGCCTTTCCCCCAGGCAGACTACCGAGCACAGCAAGCCGAGCTCCAAGCTCAGCAGGCCTTTCTTCAAGCCCAAGATGGACGCTTTGCGCACCAGGGCCAGGCCCACTCGCCGGTCCAGGCCCAGGTCCACGGCATGGCTAGTCCTCATAGCCACCCTGTGACTATCCTGCAGCGTCCTTCGTCCAAGCACACGCCTCAGGCCAGCCCCAACGTGCCCAGCCCGCTGTCCCAGGCGCAGCAACAGCCTCCCACCATGGCCCCGACTCAGATTTTGCAAAATCCCAACCGCCTGTCTGGAGAAGGTGCTCGCATGGGTGCTCATGGACACGCTGGCTACCCGAACCACCGTTCGCATAGTTCGTCTGGCCGTGCTCAGCAGGGCCAACAGCAGCAGGTTATAACGCATCCTTCTCAGCTATCTGGCTTGACCGACCAAGAGAAGGCGGCTTTCCTCGAGGCGGAGGCCAGACGCGCCAAGCGAAACCACAAGATCTTCGTTTTATCCAAGGACAATGGCCTTATGACTCCCCATGATAAGAACTTCATTACCAGGATTCAGCTTCAGCAGCTTGTGTCGGCCACGGGTGACCCCAGCGAATATGGCACGGATGCGGCGCTTAACGAGGACTTCTACTACCAGGTCCATAGCTCACTTAGGGCCGGCAGACCCAACCCCAACCAGCCTCTCAACAACTTCGCTCAGACCTATCTCTTCCAGACGGGCAACCGACACGGCGGCATGCGACGCGGCCATCGCGGCCCTGAGAACCACATGCAGCGCATGGAGCAGCAGGTTCAGCGCGCCGTCGAAGCCGCCAAGAACAAGCCCAAGAACAAGCAGCTAGTCATCGAAGGCAGCCTCGGCAAGATCTCGTTCAGCAACGCCAAAACACCCAAGCCGCTGCTGAATATCAAGCGTACCGACAGCAACGATGGCAACCGGCCTGGCACGGGCCACCGTGCTCAGAACGTGACTGGTGTCACCGACCGCAAGGTGACGCTGCGAGCTATCGAGACCGTCTATAACACCCTGATGAAGATGGAGGATCACGAGCGCTCCATGCCGCCGCCTCCCAATGGGGAGCCCAGTCAGGAGCTCGTAGAGCTGCATGCCGAGTGGCAGAAAACCGCGCAGGGCCTGAACAACCAGTTGTGGGATGCGCTCAAGGTCCACGAGCCTCTGGGAGCCAGTGCTGTGCACCCCTTCATGCTGTTCCTCTCGTACCCCAAGGGCAAGAAAGCCATTCCTCGAGTTTTCCGCCAGCTTAGCCACGAGCAGCGCACAACCATCCTGACTCTCATCATTGTTCATCTCGACCAGCTGGACGTGGTCCAGGGGGCCCAGGTGCAGACTGGTGAGCCCATCAACCTATCGGCCGCTATGCGCGAGAGTATCGACACCTTCTCGATGGCCGTTATGCCCCCTCTGTTCAACCTGCTGAACGACACCGAGCTCCCGATCGTAACTGCGGTGCTCGGAATCATCACGCAGCGAATCAACATCAGCCTCATCGCGCGAACGAGAATCGGCATCTCGATGTTGACCATGATTCTTAGCCGTGCTGAGATCATCAAGGAGAATGGCTTGGCCAGTGATCAAGCTTGGCAGCAGTGGTAAGTTGGGGCTCTTCCAGAGCTGACGTGTTTGACGGACGCGAGCTAACCATCCCGAATTAGGTCCGCCGAGTTCAACAAGTTCTTCGATCATCTCGAGCCTACTCTTCCCCACATTTTCCCTGGCACCGTGACCTCGGGAGAGGATGTCTACGTTTGGCAGTTCCTTGCCGCCATTGGCATTGGCGCCGGGCCCGACGAGCAGCAGCGACTCGTGATTGCTGTCAAGGACCGTGTCATGGATACGGTAGCCCTATCCAAGACTCTGCCTGCCGACATGGCCAAGCAGCGTCTGGACAACGTCAACCTTTTCATGCGATCCATTGGACTTGACGTTGAGCTGCTTCAGTAAACGGAGCCACGGATCTAGCTCAGGAATAGTCATATGTGCGATATACATATGTACAATTAGACCGATTATCAGCGTCAGGCCTCGTAAGGCGAGGCAGGCTTCTTTGGTGGAAGTTTTACAGCACGCAGTACCTCGGTTACAGCCTACGGCTGGCGCAGTGATTGGGCACGTACGAAGAAGCTGCGAGTTGGTTGGGGGACCCTAGCAGCGAATGTCGACTTCGCCCTTTCATTATCTGCTAAGACGCAGCAGGGAGGCAGTTCGGTGCTTCCGCGCTGGGTGCGAGGAAGAATTCGATAATGGGACAGCGTGGCTTGGATCGCACCTATGAATGCTTTCTGGCCATACGACTGCTTTCCAGGCAGGTTCATGTCACACGGGCCCTGGGATACATACCGAGGCGGGGCACATTTTGTTGAATTAGGATCTGATACTATAGCTTGCCCATAGCGAAGAAAAGAGAGATAGTAAAAAGCGGTGATTTATTGGGCGATGACGCCTGGAAACAATTCTTTCCTTTTTTTCCACCGAATACGTTCCCTTTATACTCCAGCGACGTCCATGGGAATAGATAAAACACCAACGCCTAGCAATGCAACCGACGGCTCTTGCGAAGCCCTTCCCCGGGGAGGGCGAATCCGCCTCCATTCCTCCCTTTGCCTTGGCGGCCCCGGCGGTGCCAAGCTATTACTTCTTGACGGCGCCGCGTTTCGCTGCGGCTCCAGCGGGCGCGGCGGCGGCCGTGGCTTTGGCCTTGCCTTTGGCGGCGGCGGAGGCGGCGGCCGGGGTGCCGCGGAGGGTGGCGGCGGCCGGGCGGTCCTCCTCCTTCTTGACGACGAGGCCCTCCTCCTCGGCCTTGATGCCGGGCAGGACGGTGGAGCCGTAGCCCTCGAGGACGCCGGCACGGTCCTTGCCGGCGACGGCGCGCATGTAGTCCTCCTCCTGCCAGCGCGTCTGCAGCTTGACCTTTTGCTCGAGGGCCGCTTTGTCGTCGCCGTCGACGTCCATGGCGTCGCCGGTTTGGGGTTTGGAGGGCGGGGCGTCCTCGCGCTCCTCATCGGCGGCCAGGGCGGGCCCGTAGTGCAGGGTGCGGTGGTAGAGGTCCCAGGCGGCGTCTTCGTCCTCGCCGACGTAGCGCAGCTTCTGCCACGGCTCCATCTGCACGCCGCGCAGCCGGTCCGTCATGGTCTCCGTCACGGCCTCGCCGCTGCCCGTGCCGCTCTTGATCGTCATCTGGATCGCCTTGGGCGCCGTCCCCGTCGCGCCGCCCGCCGCCCCGCCCCCGGCAGCGCCGCCGCCGCCGAGCCCCGCGGCCCCCGTCGCGCGACGTTCCTGCTCGGTCGCGGCGTCGAGGTGGTGCAGTTGCGGCCGGAGCTGGATCTCGGAGGTGGCGGGGGTGAGGTGGAGGTTCGCTGGTCCCATGTGTCAGTCGTCTCTCGCTCTCTCGCTCTCTTGCCTTCTCCCGCACTCTCTCTCTTTTGTCCACGTAGTGGGCGCGATTCGGGTGGAAGAGACTTACCGCCCTTGAAGACACCGACCATCCAGCGACAGTCATTCTTGGCGTTTCGGCCGTCACCGTCGGTAATCATACCCCCAAGGGTCTGGGTGCGCAGGACCTGGTCGCGGCGGACGGCCTCGGACCAGTCGTAGATTTCGCGGTCCTCGTCGCGGCGGCGGGCGCCCTGGCGGGCGGCGGGGACGCCGACGCCGAAGCCGCCGGCGAGGCCGTGGCTGCCGCCGCCCTTGCCGGCGAGGGAGCGGGCGAGGGCCTGGCCCCAGCGCATGCCCTTGTCGCGGTCGTAGCTGGCGTCGGCGTAGCTGAGGGGCACGTCGACCTCGAGCATGCCCTGCTGCGGCTTGATGCGCACCTCGGCCAGCCCCGCGTAGGCGTCGCGCTGCGCGCCCTGCTTGTTGGGGTGCTGCAGCACCAGCAGCTTGCGCGTCGCCGCCGGTGGCGGGTTCATGTACACGCTGTACGACGCCACCACGGGGTCCGGGTCGTCGGGGTCGATGGGCCCCGACGGCGGCGGCGCCTTGCCCGCCTCCCGCTCCTGCTGCTCCTGCTGCTCCTGCTGTTGTTTCTGCTGCTGCTCCGCCGCGGCGTCGTCGGGGCCGGTCGCGGCGTCGCCCGCCCGTGACGTACTGGCGTCGTCGATGTCCATGGCGGGGGCGGAAAGAGGCTTCGTGTGGTTGGTCGGCGGTGAACGGTAGGGAAGAATGCCTCTGCGACGGGAAGAGGCGTCGAAACAGCGCTGGCGACAAAGAGAAGGAGGGGCACGCGAAGCTTGGCCGCTTCGTCGCCGGTCGGGCTGAACTGGTGGGATGGGATGGGACGGGGATTGAAAATTTAGTGGAGCTCTCGGTGCTCTATCGACGGCCCGCTCGAGCTTATCGACATTACTCCATTCTAATGAAAGTATAACGGAAGCCACATGCTTATGAGCAGGTACTGCTGGAATCTACGTGCCATCCGGTCTGTAGAATAATCGTTGTTCCCCCAATATTGCGGTTGCAAGATTTATTGGCCAACACATCATTCGGCTAGGCTCCTGAAGATCTTCACGACTGAAGAGCAGTCATGTTTTGTTCCATTTCGCTTTTGGGGATTCTAATGTTTTATGATCATGCCGCTCAAAACCTCCAACCGGGGCCGGATATTATAGCTTGCTCAGTTATACGCCACCAGTTCGACTTCTTTACGTGTAAAGGTGATTCTGTCGTAGGCGGAAGAAGTGTACCGAAATTATTCGATCTTTTTCATTCCTAAGGGGGAATTGACCCCGGCGCCCATTAGAGGGCTGCCTAAGGAATCATTCTCGAAGTAGCCGTACAAGCCTGCTACTCTTGTCATTTGAAATGATATTCCGTTCGACCAGTGTACAGGCTTGCAATCATGTTTCTATGATGAATATTACAGTTGTTAGATCTTGTGGCTTCGTTACAGTACCCCCCAAGGTACTTACTTCCAACGTAACTACGGAGGCTTAACCACCAGTACTCGGGGTATTCCCGGTCCTCCACCACTGGCGGGTTACCAGAGGATGACCCGACAATAGCGCGGCCTCGCATTTAATTCGCTCAGTGCCGGTTTAATAATACAAGAATCCAGTCGCCGGCTGACATTGAACCATTGCCCCGTCACCACATGATCAATACCAGCCAGAAGTGGCTACCCGGGCGACGGGGAGTCCCGGGCTTTTCCCACCTATTCATTACTCAGCGGAAGCGCGCAATCTAAATGGTAGTTCGGAGTACATTTAACGAGCAGAAGTATAAATAGCCGGCCGACGACATGGGGACTATCTATAAAGCGTTGACCGCGGTCCAGACGCCCCGTTGACGGAACCGGTCACGTCGAGGAAACATCCTACAGCCACTTGTTGACCCGGCGGCGAGAGCGCCGATGTATATATATACCTTGGCCTATCCCTTCCCAAGTCCACGGCTACGGGGACCCAAGCCAAGCCGAGTGGGGTAAGCGAGAGGCTCGAGAAGACAGAAGGACGTGGCGATCGAGATGGCTTCATTGAGCCGGGCATCAACTCAAACAAGACCTGGGTTTCCACCACCGTTTTTCCGGTCAGCGGGCTTAGGTGGTATCCCGAGTCTGGTCTTCCAGCCCTGGCGCTGTTGGTATTACGCAACCGAGAATGCTCCAAGTCTTGGACTACGTCGTTGCCAAGGGGCCAGACGAGGCCAAGGCAAGCCACACGGCGGCCGCGACCCCAATTGCGCCCGCCCGCAATACACCCTCAGCAAACCCCGGCTTTTTCTCTCTCGCGCCAGGCGATCTGCAGCAGGCATCGGTTACCCATCTTTCGCGTGAAGGGGTCGACGAAGGAAATGTGTACGCACCGCTGCCTCGGGGCCCAGGGCAGCATGTCGCGTGATGTCAAGGGGGAGAGCCGGGCGCTCGCTACAAAAAGCCCGCCATAGCTGCTGCATACTTCACACACAGGTGCGGCACTCGCAACAGACGAAATGACGTCAAGGGGGCTTGGCCTGCTCACTGCGCGGCGCGACCCCGGGTAAGAGAACGGATGGCAAGAGCAGAGCCCAGGGCTTGTCGGGGAATATAAGCTTCCTCGTGCTTCTTGTTCAAGGCTCTTAACGTGGGGCCCTTGAGCGACTTGGTCTCTTAGTATTCTTGGTTGTCTCTCAGCAACGCCTCGGCGGCTTCCTTCAGTCCCCCCCTACCCACAAGGAAAGAGTCGACAGGCCGACTCTCCGGACCGACCAGCCCCCCCTTCCCGCCCGTGTAGATCGGGCCGGCTCTCTGTTCTCTCCCGGCTGCCCGTCCCTTTTCCCCTTCCCCTCCCTCAGGCTCGACCATGGCGTCGGACCCACGGCTCTCGGGCCAGACGGCGGGCGAGGATGAGCAGCGGGGACGACCCGCCCCGGGATCCTCGGCGCAGGCACGGCTGGGCGCGGAGCAGGCGGCCGGGCTTGGCGAGAAGACGCGGGCCGACGGGCGCGTCGTGCTGGCCGAGGACGAGGCCGAGTCCGCCCTCGCCTTCGCGCTGCCCGCCTGGCGCAAGTGGTCCGTCCTCCTCCTGATTCTCGCCATCCAGACCAGCATGAACTCCAACGCCAGCATGTACGGCTTCGCCGTCGAGGGCCTGGCCGAAAAGTACGACGTTGGCACCGAGACCGCCCGTCTCGGCCAGATGGCCTTCCTGTTGGCTTACGCTTTCGGCTGCGGTAAGTTGACATTCTTGCTCTTTAGCGCCGAGCCGGGCAGCTACGGCGGACAGTCGCCAGGGGGGGGGGTGGTGAGTGGTGGTTGTTGACAAATGGACCGCGGCGCTGACTCTCTGTGTGTTCCTTGGACAGAACTATGGGCACCCTGGTCCGAGGAAATTGGCCGCTGGCCCACGCAGCAGGCGTCGCTTTTCCTCGTCAACATATGGCAGATATCCTCGGCGCTGAGCCCGACCTTTGGCGGCGTCATCGTGAGCCGTATTCTCGGCGGTTTGTCGACGTCAGGTAAAGCACCGTCCCCGAAACCCGCTCCCCTGGTTGTGCGCGCCCGCTGACACCTCATACTACCACCCAGGAGGCTCTGTCACGCTCGGTGTCATCGCCGACATGTACCGGCCCGAGGATACGGGTTTCCAGTACGCTGTGGCTTTTGTCATCCTGTCCAGCGTCGGAGGCGCACCTATTGGTGCCGTCATCGGAGGATTCGTGGGACAGTACCGGCCCGTCGAGTGGATCTTCTGGACACTGATGATCAGTGAGCTGCCTCCTCCCTTTTTTTTCGACAATTCCCTCCCTTCCCTTATGCACCGCCGCTTTACTCTGACGCGTGGAAACAGTGGGCGGCATCGTTCAGGTTTTGCACTTCTTCCTCGTGCCTGAGACCAACCCGTTCGTGCTGCTAGACCGCGAAGCCAAGCGGCGGCGAAAGGTTGGCCAAGAGGTCTATGGCCCCAACGAAGTCAAGGAGCAGCGTTTCTCGACCAAAGAGGTCGGCAAGATCTGGTGGCGGCCGTTCCTGATGCTCTTCACCGAGCCCATCGTCATCTGGCTGTCACTGCTGAGCGGCTTCGCCGACATGCTGGTCTTCATCTTCCTCGAAGCCTTCACGCCCATCTTTGAGCAGTACGGCTTCGAGACATACCAGATCGGCCTGTGTTTCCTGGCGTGAGTTTTGCCGTCCCCGTCCCGATACGGCCCGTTTCTTTTTCCCACCTCCCTCTTGCCTCGGTCGCCCGGACTGACACGCGCCCGTTAAGGTCCATTGTGGCTTACATCATCTCGTATTTCACCTACTTGCCCGTCATCTGGCATCACAACAAGACGCGCAAGGTGGACCCGGACCGGCTGTCGCCCGAGTCGCGGCTGTGGTGGCTCCTGTGGCTGGCGCCCCTGCTACCCATCGGCCTTTTCGGGTTCGCGTGGACGAGCTTCGGCCCGGACAAGTCGCATTGGATCGCGCCAATCCTCTTTGCCGGCGTCATCGGCATCGCCAACTACGGCATCTACAAGTCCTCCATCGACTACATGCTGGCCGCCTACGGTCCCTTTGGCGCCTCGGCCACGGGCGGCAACGACTTTGCGCGCGATTTTCTGGCCGGTATCGCCGCGCTGTATGCTCATCCCTGTGAGTGCCAGAATTTTCCCTCCCCCATTTGTCTTCCTCCCTTTCTAGAACTTCTCCCCCGTCAAGCCGGCCCCCCAGCCACAACAGAAAGCTAAACCTTTGCTTCCCACGGCTTTAGTCTACAAGAACATCGGTTCTGAGGAGTACCACCTCATCTACCCGTCGACCATCCTCGCCTGCCTCGGCGTCGTCATCATCATCCCCATCTATATATTCTACTTCCGCGGCGAGTCGATCCGGCTCCGCAGCCCCTTCGCGCAGGAGCTGGAGCACCAGCGGCAGGAGCGACTGCGCCGCAAGGCGACGCGGCGCCGATCCGGCGCCGCCGCCGGCCTTGACGAAAAGAGCATCGAGACCGCGAACGGACTGAGGGGCGAGGCTCGCTTCGTCGAGCATGTATGAGGCGTCGAGAAAACGGGAAGGAGGGGGTTCAGAATCCTTCGGGAGTAAGGGCCACAAGGAGTCGGGACAAACCCGCCGGCCAGTTATACTGTAATACTTTAGATGTAATCCTAGTAGTACGGAAGATGGCGCGAATCCTCTGCCTCTCATCATCGGTAGTAGGACCGCCCCGCCGGCTGGACTTGACGGGGTTATATTTTTCCCCATCGAGGTTTCAGTGGGGAGTTTTGCAGGAAAAGTTACGCCTTTTTCGGATTTTAGATTCCAGAAAATCCCGGAATTGCTGCTTATTTAGCGGCATGATTCTCCCGGCCCCAGTGTCGCGGAAAAGATGAAAACCCCAAAAGGGGTACCCCTATATTACGTTCTTCGCCCCTTGTCGGCTTCCCCCCGAACACGGTCACGGCAACGCGAGCTACCGGGTTGTCAGTCCTGGTGGCCCGAAGGCCATTCCCGAGCCGTGCAGGTTTTGGTGATTCATACACGGCCCTGGAGCACATGTCGAGTGACACGCACACACACACAGACAACCGTATATGCATGTGTATATATATGCGTGTGTGTGTGTAACAAAGGAGGGAAAATCCGTTTCTCGACGGCCGCACGGCATCTGACCAGAAAGACAGAGGAAAGGCTCACGAGAAAACCCCACCGGGGCCTGCCGGCTTATTTTGCCTCGTGATCGAGGACCGGAGGGAAGAGGGACTTGGACCCTGAATAAAAGACGAAACGAATAAGAACAGGAGCGGCGCACGGGCCTTGACCGCTAATCGCCGAGGTAGAAACAGACTATAAAGGAGTAGAGACCTGCCCAAAAATCCGGAGAAGGATAGGGACTACTGTTATTTCACTTTTACCCCTACCACCCACCTCCCTAGAGCTTCGGCACCGCCTCTTGCCCCTTTTTACCTGTAATCCGGGGATCCCCTCTAACATCGAGCCTTTGGTCACTGTGGGACCGATCTCGTGGTTCTCTTTTTTTTTTTCCTTCATACGAAACCCACGTACGAAGCTTTTCCTATCTTGCTATTGAAGGGCGGGGAGCAGAACGAGGCAAGCGTAGAGACAGAGGAAAATGCAGCACTGAAGGCTGTTGCCCGGATGTTTTCAGTGTAATCTTCATACTAATCTTCATACCAGACCTCCCTTCCAACTGGCATAAAGCATGGACTCTTTATACTAGTCAGCTTTATAAAAGTAACGAATGGTGAGCGGGTTTGTATAGCGGTCAGCACGAGCCTCTTCCCGGCCTTCGCTCCGAGGTTTATTGGGACTAATTGTCACTTATCAGACGAGAGAGAGGGCGGCTGAAACTGGCTGATAAAATGTATGCCAGCGTAGAGGCCGTTCACCCGAAAGTGCGCCCCAGTCTCTCAACACAAAGAAGTCTCGCCGGGGACGAAAACTAATGAGCATCCCGGTATCCGGAACCCCTTCTTAGCGTCGGGTCGACTCAACCGCTGTCCTGATCTGCGCTAGCTGTACTACTATGGCTTGCGGGAGGCAAATACGTTCCAGAACGGGATGGGGAAAGGAGCACCTTTACGTGGTTCCACTGAGGGGAACTCGTTGTAGTCTTTCCCGAAAATTTACGTTGTTTATTTTTCCCAAACTGATACGCACCCCGTCTTCTTTTCCGCCGCAGATCCCGGGGTCGCGAGGTAAAGTTTCCAATATGCACCATGCAGAGCTGCCTGATTTGCAATGTTATAAAACCGCTCAAGTCTTCGCCACCCTCCCCGCATCCCCTGCACGGCCCTCGGTGCACAGCATAGTGACGGCATCGACGCGCTTTACCCCAGTGACGAGCCGGGGGTACCTACAGGTCTGTTGCATGAGGGGGGGATGGATCCCAACGCCGTGGACATCTCCACGCAGCTCTCGCAAGCGGCTGGTTGGTGGAAAGCAACGCGACAGCCACTGGGAAAGAAGAGAAGCATCGTGGAAGGATAAGACGAACGATATCAAGGTATACCTGTCCGGATCGGGAACCGAGGGCCGGAACTAGTGGTTTGCTGCGTCCCTAGCCTCGAGGTACTGCCGAGGGTCCATATACCCATATATATATCCAAAAGCGGTACATGTATACGTGTCGAGGCGTTTGGTTGGGGTTGCATCAGCTCTGCTCTGCCGTTCTTTTCGGCCGGCTCCGACAACAACACGCCCAATAAGCATCTAAACACACGTAAACACCCACCGACGACGCTCGCTTGTTCGTCGGGGCAAACGGGGGTTCACCTGTCAGCCGCCAGCGAATTGTCCGATTGACTGGCGAATTGAGATGCCGACGGACCGGTCGTTCGGGCTAGCGACACGTACAAGAGGGTGGTGCTCTCCCACGTGGGGACGGCCTTCCGACCCACTATCGTGTAATCCGCCTCGGAGCCCTGAGAGAAGGCACCATCCATCCTTGGTTTTTCGAGGTGGGGCGTACCATAAAAAGCTTGGCCGACCCGTGGTTCGATTTGGAGGCTGCGTACACTACGTTCCGATCAACCTGGCCGACCGAAGAGGTGGGCCGACGTGAATATGGCGGGGGTGCTCCCGAGGCGACGGCGCTTGTCGAAAACTCGAGCAGGCACCGGTGAAGGTCGGGAAAGGGGGTGAGCGAGGAGGCGCGCGTGCCTCACTTCTGTATTTTAGTTCGAAACCTTAGGCCGGCGGCATGTCAAAGAAGCCGAAGCGGGAAGGAGGACCCGCCAATTTGGGGAGAGTTCTTGCCGAGCATGTGACCGGTACGGAGTAGGCCTATTTGTACTGCATAAACTGCCGGCCAACTGCAGCGAGGCGGCCCGAATAGGCCAATGAGCGCGACCCCGAGGGGGTGGAAACGGCAGATCAGGCCAGGTCGAACGGGTCTGTCGGAGACGCGCCACCTTCCCATCGTCAATTGCAAACCAGAGAACTACGGCTGGCCGTCGAGCGTAACAGTCGGTGGTGCTCGGCAATCGGCGGCGAGGGAGGAGAATGCCCAGCCGCCGGCCGCTGGAGACACGCCGGTTTTTGTGACGCGGATCATGCAAGTATCTTGAGAGGTGCCACGCAAGTATCGTGATGGGCGGCCACGCAAGATGTGACCCTCGTGACAGTCAATAGTCTGATAGGACACTCCATTTGAGCGGGCCGCTCCATGTTCCACGTGTGAGAGGGAAGGGGACATACCGCTATCTTGCCCCAGAAGGCTTGCCTGCCTCCCTAAGAAGAGCCGTGTGGACGACGATGAGGCCGAAGGATCTCCTAGCTCCCGTGCCGCAAGGATATAACCCTCCACCCTCTCCCACTTTAGGCACGGTATCACCGCCTCAAGGAGTTCGCAGAGTTGGTGACTGGTGATGAAACGACACACAGGTCGCCCGCCGGGATGCATTGCGCAGTAAACATCACACAAAGCAAACCGCCGTGGCCCGTCAGCCTCTGCAATACTTGAACATCGACCTGGAAGCACTTCGGGACCAGCTCCATACTTGCCTCTTTGCGCTTCATACTATAACCTCCTCCTTACGCAGTCGAGACAAGACCGCCCCGGTTTGGAGGCCTTGTCAAGACAGTCACGGGCTGATACGTGTTCATGAACACAGACCGCTCGTCAACCGCCACACGCACTCCCAGCAGCCTACCCATTTACGGCGCAATGGAGAACTTGAACAGCCTCTGGGCGCAGGCGAGCTCCACGCTGGCCGCCTTACGGAAGGCCAGTACCGTCTTGCATTCCGCGAAACCATCGAAGGGGCCCGGCAAACCCAAGCATGACCCCCTTTCCAGACAGCAAACGGAAGAAGACCATCTCAATGCGTTGAATGACCAGTCGATCCTCCCTGCCGCATCCGATGTCGTTGTAGTCGGGGCCGGCATCCACTCACTCATCTACGCCATCCACACAAGGCTGAGGTCGAAGACTCTCCTTGTTAGCTTGGGCCAGGACGACGGCGCTAATGCTATCTCCATCACCGTCGTCGAGCGCGCGGCGTCACCGGGGTACAAGATCGGCGAGAGCACGCTGACCACGTTTGGGGTATGGCTGCGGAGTATCGGGCTCAGTACAGCGCTTCTGTGGCGGCTGTTCGGACCGAAAGACGGGTTGGCCTTCTACTACCTGGCGCGTGACGGCGGCGACGACTACACCGACTTTTGTGCGAACGGGCCGGCGGGCGATTTCGTGGCCACGCTGCAGATAGAGCGCAAGATCAGCGAGCTGTTGCTGACGCTGTTCGCCCAGCGTCTGGGCGTCAATATCTATCACGGCCACGCTGTCGACATTGACTCGGTGCAGATGCCGCGCGAAACCGACTCTGGCCGCGTCAAGGGTCACCTTCACGTCGCGGACCGCCAGGGTGCGAGCTTGCGGACCGAAGCCGACCTCGTAATCGATGCCACGGGCCGTTTCCGCAGGTTTGCATCCAAAGCAGGCCGGTCACGGCGTTTCTCCGGCTTCAATACCGACGCGTTCTGGGCGTACTTCGAGATGCCGGGTGACGAGGCCGATGTCCCCCTGAGACACTACGAGTCGTGCCATACCAACCACATCTGCCTGCCTGAAGGGTGAGAAACCGACCTGCTTCCATACCACGCTTCGTTAATCACCATCGAAGGCCTGTGCTGACAGCTGCTGATAAACAACAGATGGGCCTGGGTGATTCGACTGCCGTCATGGGAGGGGAGCCCCCTACCCAATCTCATAGCCATGATCAACCACTTGCTTGATCTTAACGCTGCCCAGACCGCCGCAGATGATTACCCATCCTCGATGGAACTCGCTGAACGTTTCGGGCTAAAATTCCGCTGGGTTGTTAGCATTGGCTTTGCGCTGCGCTCTGACGTCGTATACCCTGACTCCCTCGACGCTTATGGAACGTGCGAGGCCGAGCGCAAGTTCAACTGGATCACTTCTCAGTACCCCCAGATGACGGCCTTGATGCAGCAACATACTCTTGTCCGCGACCTGTACGGGCCCGGAACGACATGGTTCATCCGCAAGTCGCTGAGCTACCAGTCGCCTGTGGCGGCCGGCGCTGGATGGGCCGCCGTGGGCGACGCTACAGGATTCACAAACCCTTTGTATTCCCCCGGCATCAACTGCAACATGGGTCCATCGGTATGGCTCGCCGAACAGACGCCTGCGTATCTTTCCACCCCATCGCCCGATGTGCGACGCGACATCATGAGCCAATATCGCAACTACTGTGACGCGCGCGTCCCAGACCTCCACCGGATGAACACCTTCAACTACCTGATGATGCGCTCATCGCAAACAGGACCATTGGGGCCGCTCTGGCAATATCTTTGCGGCACAGGCAATGCCGATTGGCGGAACATCAAGAGCTTTGCCCATATCGACCGCGTGGCCGAGCTCGTCACTCGCTGGGAATGGGGATCACAGCACCCCGAGTACATTGCCTTTGCCGACAAGGCCATAAAGCTCCTGGACGGGCCACCGACAGAGCCAAGCCAAGAGACGATCGACAAGGTGATGAGTTTATCTGAAGCGATGTTGCGTCGCGTGGTTGAAACCGGCCGCTTCCGCAATCGATGGGCTGGGTTGCTCCGGTACTATGACAACGATCTTCGTTTCTGCCAGGCGAACGTCCAGAGAGATCTTTTGGCAACCCGGTGTGGGCACTGTGGTAATTGGCGAATCCTGACTGGGGACTCCGTAAAGTGCGCGACATGCGGTGGTGCCAACAAGGTCGTTGCCATTCAGCGGGTAGACTGACCACAATCTTCGGGTGGCAAATCCAAGGGACTTCTTCCAGTGTGATAATTAGGGGGTATCTCAGAATCCCCAACTGCTGTTGAAAAGACCCCCAGTTCCATGTGCCTTGTTATGGCTAGTCTTCCTCCTTGACCTCAACACCATCCACCAAGATGCGACCTCGTGCTGGGACTGGCTCGGCCAAGATGACCGTTTCAATTCCCGCCGGTGACATCTCCTCCGGCCCCATGGGAAGAGCATCGACGTCGATATCCATGTTGAGCAGGGCCTTCAGGACGACAGAGCTACCGGCCTTGCTCATGACCTCGTTTGCATGTTTGCATAATTCCGAACAGACGCACTCGACGCAACCCTGGTCGCAGTGGCAATGCTCAACCCTCTTCAAGGCCTGGGCCAGCAATGAGTCGATAAACTCGAAGGCTTTCGTGCTGATGCCCGAGCCTCCAGCGCCTCCTTTGGCATCATAGAATGTCAGGCGTGCCGGCCGCTTCCTTTGCGTTTCTCGCTGCGCAAACTCCTTCAATCCCACCTTGCACTCCGTCCGTACGTCTCCAGGCATGCTGACGACGAAGTTGGGCATTAGGCTCATGACTGCATGTTCGGCGGCATGTATAGCACCGGCCACGTTCAAGCGACGTTCCACCAGAATCTCCAGCGCTCGCTTGGGAACATCCAGCCACATACCTTTGCTATGGCGGACGATGGGGGGATTGTCAACGTGGACCGCATCGAGAATTCGTCGTTTCTTATCCACTTTGAAGTAGCCAAATACGTTCTGAGTGATGCGTATCGCGCCATGGAATGCACGAGAAAGGGACCCTGGTATCTTGCGAATCGCCTCGGTCTCGACTGGGTCAATGTCGGTGAAGTCTCGCTGCTGGGTGGTCCATTCCACTTTCACTTTTTCTACCTTGGCGATCATTCGGTCAGGTTGGAAATCTCGCACCAAGTACGAATTGCCTTGGTGTAAGAATATGGCTCCGTCGTAGATGGTGTAGAAAGCACGAGAGGCCTCCAATTCTTCGAGAACAGTGTTCTTGCCGTGAGAAATGTCAACAATGGCAAAGTGGTCCTCTTCGGTGTCTCGTATTGCCACAAATCTGGATGGAACTGGGCGAAACCGACCATGGCAATGGAAGTAGCCAAGCTCGTCCAGGACAAGACGCTCCTCGGCGATCTTCTTCAGGTCTGGTGAGAAGTACCTGGCATCTTCGGCCGGTCTGATTGGCATTTCGTATGCTGCACACTGAATATGACCTTCCAATACTAGCATGTTGTCAAGATCAACTTGAAGCTCGCAGTTAGGCTTGGTGAAAAGCTCATCGGGGTTCTGCATGTAATATTGATCGGTCGGGAAGCAGTCGCCGACGAGCACGGACAGAGAATCTTTGTTTCTTCGGCCGGCCCGACCACTTTGCTGTCGTAGGTTGGCGATGGTGTAGGGAAATCCGAGGCTAATAACACAGTCGAGAGTGCCGATATCGACGCCCAGCTCCAGCGCAGTGGTGGCAACGATGCCAATAAGTTTCCCTTCAAACATCTCAGTCTCAATTCGGCGACGGTCCTGGGCCGTGTAACCACCGCGGTAGCCCATTACGCGAGCCATGCATTCGGGTCGCCCAAGGGAGTCCAGCTCTGATTTGGCAGCTGACACCAACTCCTCACACTGCTTTCTCACCCGGCAGAAGGCAATGACGCGAACACCTCGCAAGATGAGCTGACAGAAAAGCCGAGCACACTCGGCCAGCGCATTCCCGCGACCACTCGAGGGGTCGCCGGGATCTTTGTACGGGGTGTTCCAGCAGAGGAATTCTTTGCGACCAGACGGTGAGCCATCAAAATCCACCAGATGCACCTTCTCGATGCCGAATATGGTTCTGAAATGTTCCTCTGGGTTGGCGACAGTCGCGGAACAAGAAATGAAGCGTACGCGGCGGTTGCCGACCGCCGCACAAATGCGCCTCAGCCTTCGCATAATGAAAGCGACATGTGAGCCCATCAAGCCGTTGTAGTAATGCAGCTCGTCCACTACGACATATCGCAGGTTCTGGAGGAATGTTCTCCATTTGTCCTCCTGGGGAAGTATGGTGATGTGCAGCATGTCGGGGTTCGAAAAAATGATGCGGGCCTCGTCGCGTATCTGGTTCCGGTCTCGCATGGGCGTATCCCCATCAAATGTTTCCACGAGCATGGCCTGGAGACCCCCCATGTAGGACATCATGTCTTTCAAGCTGCGCTTTTGATCCTGCGCCAAAGCCTTGGTTGGGAAGATATACATGGCTCGAGTGTTGTGATCTTGCTCCAGAGCATGAAGCACGGGCAGCTGGTAGATGAGAGACTTGCCCGAACTGGTCGACGTCGAAACCACCACGTGTTGACCGGCCTTAAGACTATTGATAGCCTCTGCCTGGTGCGCATAGAATTGCGTGATGCCCTTCGCATTGTACAAAGCATTGACCATGTCCTGGCTGAGTAGAAAGTCCAGCTCGCCGTAGACGGCTTCCTGGGCTTCGAATACACGGTGGCCGTCGGGGACAACTTGGCCCGTATACCAGGAGCTGTCCTTGAGCTCTTGAACAATCTCGCAGATAGATTTCCTTTCCTTTGGGATCTCTTTGGGCAGCGTGCTAGCAAGTTCGAGTGTGGGTGCAGACTCAACCAATACGGACGGGGTGGGCATATGGGCCTCGGCGGCTTGGCAGAGCATCACTTCCGGGTCCAGTTTCTCGTCCACGCAGCGGTTGATGAATGCACTCACGGCGTTGCTGAATTTCTGGTTGCGCTTGTCGATGAGAGAAGTCATCTGCTTCTGGCTGAACACGGGCATCTTGAGATCCTCGTCTCGAAGCTTTCTGTTCGGCTTTGTGGGCTCCCCCGTCTTCTTACGCTGCACCTGCCTTTTCAGATCTCCGTCGACGAATTCAAGGTAAAGCACCTCCTTTCCCGCGGTTGGCAGATCATCCGGATGGTGTTCGCCCAGCTCGCGCATTCCGGTGAAGCCTCCCACCGAGGCGTCAGGGGCCGGGCCCTGAGATCTGATGTCGTTGGACCTGCCGGATTTAAAGGTGACATCTCTTTCAGCCCCTCGGATGTCGGTCTGCAGCATCAACTCGTCAACGTAGGAAAAGTTGATACCCTCAGGGCGCAGGGCAACAATGGCAGCGACATCGTGGATGCTGAGCTCCTTTTTGGTATGCGACTCGACAGCGGAACGAATTGTGTCAAAAGTGGTGACGAGGTGCTTTCGAGTGGAGCAGAACGTGTAGACCAGATTGAGTGCGCGATGCGTCTTGTCCAAGTCCTTGAAAACGGGTGGCCACTCGATAGCGCACTCGACGAGAGCGTTGGACGTAGCCGTCCTCTTCAGCTTCGGGGCCGCAGCAGTGCGCTTCCTTGCTGATTTCGCAGGATGCTCTGATCCATCACCTGGACTTTCAGGAAGGTCAGTATTCCGGTCCGCGTCGGCCGGCTCGTCGAGTCCTAACGGGGCGGCATCACTGGCAGGCCTCTTCCGCTTGTGCCGAATGACCCGGTTGGACACGGTGGCGGCCTTGAGTGTCGGCATTTTTCAGATGCAACTGATGCGCGCATAGGAAACTCGTCTGCGCTTCAAGCAATACGGCAGTAGCGGAGACGGTGTGCTCTTTAGAGGCTGACGTCAAAGATCCCCAGGACGCGGTACGTGCCCGCGGATGTGCCTGCCACTTAACACGGGTGGCGTGCGGTTGGGAAGTAGGCGCGCCATCACGTGCATGGCGCTCAAGTGCGGTGGAATGTCGCCAAGGTGCATGCTTTCCCGATACCAGGTCAGCTTCATCAACGCTCTTGCTGTTTATTAGCTTGCTACAACCACCTTAGCAACGTTGCAGGACATAGGCAACGAGTGCCCGCAACAAGCACCGCTTTCTATGGCGCTTTCTACGTCCTAAACAGGAGTCTCCGTCTTCGGCCTGCCTGCGGCGGATGGGGTCCGGGTGCGTGAAAAACCCAGGTTGGGGATAAATCCACCCCGCTCACTTGCCGGCGGAAACCTTGTTGGAGCTAGAGCCCCGCGGGTTGAGAGACTGACCACAAAGTGCTGGTAGCATCCATGCTGGCTGAAGCTGCATTTTTCGACCTGCGGACGACGTTCCGCTGTGATACATGGGTATCGAGGGATTCGAGGGATTCGAGCAGTGTCGACCTAGGTAAGTACTTCACATAGGTAAGGAAGTACATGTAGCTAAGGCGATCTATGGCTTCCCCTGCTTGGCCCTGCAAACCAGAAGGAGGGTCCTCAGCAATCGAGGGGTCCGCTGTACATACATCGTACGTAGTGACGCGCACGGGGTTTGGCTGACAGCGAAGGGCTTGGCGCTCTAGCTCCAAACGAGAAATTTGCGAGAGGGAGGCGGCCCGCAACGGTACTAAGCGTGCAATCGCGTCATCGACACGCATCCGGCACCTGACAAATCAACTGGGCCTGTCGCCGCGCTCAAGCACAATCAATTGTACATTCGTTTCGGTTGCTGGAATGCTATAGGCCTACCTCCTCCGTAATCCCAAGTGCAAGGAACTTTCTCAGCAGAGCCGCTTCGTCCATAGTAAGACGTGTGTGCCTTACCAATCCCGCCTCGCGCCCGCAGAGACCCCGTATCGCTTAAAACCCACTTCCGTCCCCCTCCTTCCACCACCTCACCTTCTCCATGTCCACCTTCCTCCGATCAACCATCCAGTCCTCTCTGCGACGCAATCTCTGCAGACCAGCCTTTCACCAGAACATCCGCCAGTTTCACTACACATCGCCCAAGATGACCGTCCACAACCTCCAGACGTACGTGCTCGCTGCCGCTGCGACTCGCCCGCCCCGCCGCCGCCCGCGTGGGCGGGGCGCACTGGTTGTACCGTGATGCTGACTGCTGAGAACAGCCCCGAGGAGTACAAGGAGGCCATCGCCAGCCACGAGATCGTCCTGCTCGACTGCTTCGCCACCTGGTGCGGCCCCTGCAAGGCCATCGCCCCCCTCCTGGCCAAGTAAGTGCTATCAGTCTATCCTCTGCTCTCTGTTTCTAGGTACAAGCACCACGCGGCGCCGGGTACAAGAGCGCGGGCATCAGCGGAGACCGGCAGAGATTAAGAGAAAGATGGGAAAACCGATGCTGACGGGCGTTTCGCACTTTCAGGAAGTCGGAGGAAGAGGCGAACAAGAACATTTTCTTCGCCAAGATCGACGTCGACGAGCTGCCCGACATCAGCAAGGACCTGGGCATCCGTGCCATGCCCACCTTCTTCATCTTCAAGAACGGCGAGAAGGTCGACGAGTTCGTCGGCGCCAACCCCGCCGGCCTGGACGCTCTGATCGCGAAGGCCACCAGCGCATAGACGGGGCTGCAATGCGTTGAACCTTAGTGGCCGTCGGGCATTTTCCCTTCTCGTGAGCTTTGCCGGGCCACGGACAGCTACCTAGAGTGCGCCGATAGCATGCAATAGAACAAATAAGATACCCAGGAAGGATCAGAATCAAACCCAGTCCCCTGTGACGTGTCCCATGTGGTGCATGCTATGTGCCTGTTGGCGATCTGCCATGACCCATACCGGTGGACGTCGCTAGGTTCGCCAACACCTCCTGACGTACGCCAACAATGTGGAGTCTAGGTGCAGAAGGAGTTGTGAGCATCTGCACCCGATTAAACGTAGCCTGGGCTTCTTATAATTATCAGGTTACTATATGGACAAATAGACTTGCTAACTCTTGAGGCTCGGGAGATGAGGCTACTGGCAACCTCGCTAACGTACAGAGAGGACTGAGAGGTCGATAAGGATGAACCTCGAGTAAGAGGGAAAGTAACATTGAACCTCGCCGGCGGCGGTCCCATAAAGAGAGTTTGCGCGGGCCATGACGAGAGTTCGCGCGCGACGTCACCCGCGACGTTCAGAAAATTCGCGACGCCGGAAAGCTATACAGCAGTGTCCCGAGAAAGGACTCACAGCGGCAGGAATCGCGGACCTGCGCGAGGGGTGGGACAACAAACGCCCCAGCAGGGACGTTCTTCGAGCGTGGCTCTGGTACTGTGTAGGGAAGCTGGCGCATTTACTTTGTCCCCCCTCGCTACGATCTGGTATTGGATGTCAAAAACACGGACGGCCGCAGTTCAGCTACTCTAGATGACCAAGACCCGTTTAGCTTTGTCTGACTCCTACCCGACCACTTGCTCCTATCTTTACGGAGGAGGAAGAAGGCGGACATCTCAGTACGAATATCGGCACTTCCCGCACTATAGATACGCCCACGCAGGCCGTCCGTGCACGCAAAGGAACCCCAAAGGCCAGGGTCCCGCGCAGGGACAGGGTGTATGACTTGTAGAGCCTCATAAAATACGAGAAGCTTTCGGGGGTTCCGGCGTCCGACCCTTGGGGGCGCAGTTCGTGTGCCCTTCCCGCCGTCTGGATCTACCCGCGAAGGGGCACAGACAATCGTCGACCTACGATCCGCCCGGTACGGCTCGTTCGTGAGTCGCCCGTCCCGGCGACTCGACGGACCCGCTGAATGAGTGTGCCCACACAAAAACGAACAGGATTCCCCGGCGAAAGAAAACTGCTGCCCACGGCACGTGCTCTCGGTTACGGGAATGACCAGAGAGCCCATGCGTCGCGGTGCAACGATATTTGAATTAGAAAGAGGGTTACACAGTAAGTCGCGGCATGAGAGATAGGCCGGCAGGATGTGATGTACAGAGGCCGTCGTAAACGCCAGGGGGTCATACTATTTACAACCAACTACCAACAGCGGGCGAGGAGGCACCCTCTACTGGGCCAGACCGCCCAGAATGGCGTCGGCGGCCTTCTCGGAGATCATGTAGATGGAGATGACGGGGAAGACGCCGATGATCTTGGGGAAGGCGGAGGCGTCGACGACGCGCAGGCCGTCGACGCCGCGGACGCGGAACTGCGAGTCGAGCACGGCCATGGGGTCGCCGTCGGCGCCGATGGGGGCCGAGCACGAGGCGTGGTGGCCCCAGGCCTCGTCCTGGATCCACTGCTTGAGGTCCTCGTCCGAGGACACTTCGGCCGGGGGCCAGACGCGCTCGAACTTGGCGTTGCCGACGGCCTGGGGCACGGCCTCGAGCGCCTTCATGCCGAAGCGCATGCCCTCGACCACGGCCTGCAGGTCCTTCTCGGCGTCTTCACGCGTGGCCGAGCCCTCGAAGAAGTTGTGGAACGTGATCTTGGGCGGGTCGCGGGGGTTCGCCGATGTCAGGTTGACGCTGCCGCCCTGGTTGCGCGTGTGCGCCTTGAGCACCAGCCAGGTCCAGTGGTTCTTCTCGGCCAGCGTCAGCGCCTGCTTCGAGTAGCCCGGGAAGTAGCCCTGGAAGCTCGACGGGTTACCGCCCACCCACACGTCGTGCCCGTTGTCGCCGCCCTCGCTGACCGACGAGTGCATGAACAGGCCCAGCGCCAGTCCGCCCGTAGTGTACGCGCCCTTGAGTGCGCCCACGCCCGTCTTGTACTGCTCGTAGCACGGGTCGCCCGGCTGCAGGAACGTGCACTTGTCGACCAGGGAGAAGTTGCTCGACGTCTCGCCCGTGACACCGACCTCGTAGCGATCTGCCGTATGCGGTGGTTAGGGACGGGCGGTTTGATACGGATGGGGGGCAGGGGGTAGCATACCTTGCAAGTTGCGGCCGACGCCGGGCAGATCCTTGATGACGGGAATGTTGAACTTCTCCAGCTCGTCACGCGGGCCAACACCGGACAGCTTGAGGATCTGGGGGGTGTTGAAGGTACCGCCGGAGACGATGACCTCGCGGCTGGCCGACACGGAGCCAGGAGTGCCCTTGTTCTCCGTCAGGCTAGCGCGAGGGTCGGCACGGTACAGGCTCTCGCCGTACAGGTAGTCGACGCCGGTGGCCTTGGGCTTGGCGCCTGAGGTGTCGAAGTTGACCTTGGTGACCAGGGTGTTGAGGGCGATGTCCAGCTGGTACTTCTTGGAGCCATCCGGGTTCTTGGCGTCGGCAATCTGGGTGACCCAGTCGCGGGGCGACGATCGGCGGTAGTCATAGCCGCTCATGGACAGCGGCAGCTGCGCCAGCACCGTCCTGCTGTCGCGGTCAGGCGCATCGGTGTTCATATCGGCGAGCAGGAGCTGAAGTACAGGAAATCGTATCAGTTGAGTGGGCCCGCGAGGTTCTGAGCAAAGGAAGACGGGCTTACCGAGTTGAGACCGTCGACGAGGCTCGTGAGCTTGTCAAGAGGCAGGATCTGGTTTGGACGTTAGTCTGCAGTCTTCGGTTGAGACAGCCATACAGGAGCCGGCTCTCACCTTGTTCAGCAGGCCACCGAGGAGACCCCCTTGCAACTTGTTCACAATGGTCAGAAGCCCGCCGACCTTCATACCGGAAGCCTCGGCGCCGCCAAGGACGACGGAGAGGAGCTTGAAGTCTTGGGCGATGAGGACGATGGGCGTCAGGGCGGTCTTCAGCCATCCGCTGTAGCCGTGGGCGCTGATGTCGCTGGGGAACGGGGCCTCGTTCTTCTCAATCTTCTTCCAGTAGTTGCGCATGTTATCAGCGCCCCAGCTCTCGTCACCCGTGAGGGTCTTGATGTTTTCCCAGTCATTCTTGGCCGGATAGATGGCCAAGAGGGCATTGTGCTGGGAGCAACCTATGGAGGGAGGGAGGCCGGGTAAGTATGATGCTTCTCCCCGCCGCGTTCTACGACGGGCAAGCCCAGCCGGGCCGGAGCCGGTGCTCCAAGGGGGTCGACTTACCTCCGAGGCCGCCGACGCGCGGGTAGTAGTTACCCAGCATCTGGGCGCCGGGGGGCGGGTTCTTGCCACTGTACAGGTCGCCCTCCTTGGTGCGGTAGGTCAACTTCCTGTCACGCTTCGTCTGCGCCTCGTCCTCGTAGTGGTGAGTGTAGTAGGCCCAGCTGAGCTCCGTGCGTTCCGAGGCCCAGACGCTCATGGCGGGAATCTGGACCTCACGGGCAGCGCCATGGTCGGCACCGGCATCGATCAGCAACACGCTGTGGCCGGCGAGGGCCAGGCGGGCGGCGAGAGGAGAACCACCCGGGCCTGAGCCCACGATGATGTACTCGTAGGTCTTGTTGGGCGGCGGCGAGGCGGTGCGTTCCGGCCCAAGGGTCTCATAGCGCACCTGCTCGGGGAGGCGCGGGTAAGTGAAGTCGATATCTCGGCTACAGGAAGAAGTCAACACTCAAGCGTCGCGAGAGACGGGGCACGACGTGTACCCACCTGCTGCCAGCGGCAACGACTGAGGCACTCGCCGAGAGCAGCCCCAAGGGCAAGCTCGAGGAGAACTTCATGGTGGGGAAAAACCAAAACGAACGAATAGGGTTAATAAAAGAGTGACTTGATGCAACAACGCGGCATCCGGCGATGTATTAAGGATCACTGGCTACCAGCGAAGAAGGATCGGGGATGCTTCGACAATGCGCGCGTTGGCGAGAAGATCATATCACACCAGAAGAAAGCAAAAGTCCAGCAGGGTTGCCTAAGTACTTTCCTTCACTCACCTATAACCGGCCTGACGGTGCCGATCGGCTGGGGGCCTCCATCTTCATTACTCAAAGTCGTGGGAGGGGGTGCGAGCAGGCGTGTGTTAGTGCAGGGGAGGCAGTTAGCACATCACGACGGAGGCGTAGTCGGAACAGGTCGATGTCTAGAAGCAGTTAGGGCCGATAGATCAGGGGACCTGATTGCTCGCGAGCCTCCCCACACGAGCCCCCAGGCAATCCCATCCGCCCCGCCCGAAGGCCTGGGCGACCCAAGACGGGGGGTGGTGTGCGATTGACGGACTACCCGGGGCTGGAGACGGGGGCATACGGAGTAGCGGGCCTGTTGGGTAGGGAGCACTCTACTACTGACCACTTGAACGCATCCACCGATTGACCGACATCTGTGGTGAACAGTCAGCTAAGCACCTTGGGGTTTAGTCGTGGCAACCGCGCCTGATGTGGATGGCTTCAAAGGAAATGATCAACAGCGCCGCTTCCGACCGGCGCGGGGGGGGTTTGTGATTGCCGCATGCCCGGCCCCTCGCAGAGCCTGCGCCTGCCTTGCCTATACCTGACTTGCCTGCCGGCCCGTAGCACCAACGATTTCTACTCTACGCCACCCAACAGCCAGGCTCGCCGGGTTCATGAGCGGGTTTCTCTAGCAGCACGCAATCATGCACTACTAAAACGTCTAACTGTTCAGCACCTCTTCTCGCGGCACGGGGCGTCTCCAGCCTAGTGCCAACGGGTGCTGTCACGATCGGGCTTAGAACCGCCAAGGAGCGTGCTGAGATGGAACGGGGCCTGGCCTGCATCAAGCAAGCTGAACCTGCCGAACCATTGCATGTTGACTGGCGGACCAGCCCTACTGGCACCCTACGGATTGCAACGGTGGTGGCGGCATGGAGGCGGGAATAGGCGAAAGTCGCAGCCATGAACAAAGGACAGGCTACAGCACGGCAGTCGCCGTTGTCTGTGGGTGGTCTCACGGGTTGGAACCCCCTTTCCGAAGGTGTGCTGAACGAGGACTGGCAGATGGGCATGGGGAAGAGCCCAGGGGACCAGGAAGGAACAAAGTGACAACTGATAACAACCCCCTGGCCAGCCTCCTCTTCTCCCCGGGAACCGTCCCGGCCCATGGGCACCCGCATTGATTCGTCAACTGGTTGGCGATGGGCCGACGGGTCCCGGGCAAGGGGACCCCGGCATGCCAGGACACAGCCAGGATCGCCAGCCGGCCGAGAAACCGCATCAGGGACTTTGCATGCGGGAGTAATTAAAAAGAATGCAGCGGCGGCGCAATAGCTGAGAAATTTGTACCATCCTACACGAGAATCATGACTTATCTAATGCAGCCCGGCGGGGCCCACAGGGCGACTGGCAGGGCAAAATTGCAGCACATGCAGGAACGCCATTTCTTTCTCCCTTCTCCCCCCCCCCTCTACACGGGATGGCAATATCCCCCCCCCTCACATGGGACGGCAAATGGCGTTTCCTCGCGTCAGCCGACCAGATGGCCCATCACGGTGGCTCCTGCAGCTCCTGCCGGCGGGAGAGAAAGAAACGCCCGTAGACTGGATGGGTCGGCTGACGGGTACTAACGGACCGTCTTCCGAGGCGTGTGTGTTGCCCTGTAAACTAACCACTAGCGGGAGTTAGTCCCGCGATGGGCTCTCTCCGTTGCGCGCCTAACGTTGCCTCTCGATGGTGCTCCTGACAGTCATGGCTGACTGCATGTTCGGAGCCAGAAGATTCCCAGGTAGAACAACCGATTACTTGCCGTTTGCCGCGCACCCAGGACCATGACATGCTGACCGCCCTCAAAACTACACGGGAACGACCCATTCGCTAGAGCCGCTCGCAGTTACTGTGTACTCCGTACACACTATATGACCCAGGCGTCTGCTCTCCACTCACACACACACACATACACACACACACACACACACACACACACACACACACACACACACTCACACACACACTCACTCACACACACACTCACTCACACACACACTCACACACACACACACACACACACACCAACCATGTGCCACCCCCTCTCCAGTGTGGAGGTGCCCAAACAACAGCCCGCCGGGGTCAGTGCAGGCCCTGTGGCATATCCGCCCCCAATGCAACTTGCCCCGTCTCCTGCAGCCCTCTGCCGATCTGCTCTCGATCGGGAAGCTCAACTTCTACCCAGTAGATTGTCTTCTCCTGCCATCGGTCCGACCTGTCTCACTGGCACTTGTGCACACGAACCCCCACGGTTCGTAGTGCTCCGCCGTGACAGCCATTAAGAGGGCTCTTTGTGCTGCAGCCGCCGCCCCAAGGAGCCCCCGTGCGGGAACGACCCTTCGACGTAAACCTTCCGGGCTACCTTGCAGGTATACAATCCATCAGTTCAGCGGGGGAAAAAAACAAGCAAGGTTTCCCAGGCAAACTCTCGCGCTGAGGCTCTCACCGGGGCTTCTCCCCATAGGCCCGCACACACGAGGTACTCGCCCTGCTCTCGCCCTGCTCTCGCCTGTGCCACCCCGCAGCAGACCAAGTGCAAAACAGCAGTAACCTGGTCACGTTCCTCTTGGCTTCGTTGTTCTGCACTGAAATTGGTACGCGCAGCGGGGGTACGCCCCCTGGGGGGCCCAGACTCATAACTTCATCATATCTTTCCTATTTTGGGCCACACCCTTGACCTCCCCCGAGTCGTATACCCTTGAACGACACGCCATACCGACCCCATCTGTCATTACTGTGTACTGCTAGAGGGCTTGAACAGCACGGGCAACCGGCGGCTGTCGGTGAAGCCCAGGTCAGAGGCAGATAGATGCAGAGTCGGGCTGACTGCGCAGTTTACTATGTGGACGGCCAAGGTGGTGAACCTCAAGCGGCTCCCCGACACAGTAACATAAGGACCAAAAACCTCCCCTCGGCCCACCACAGGACAGAGGCCACAGACTGATGGGAGGTCAACCCCCTCGCGCACCCAACTGCTCGGTTTGGAGTTCCTCGTGGCCGGGGCGCAATACCTTGGTTCGGCCACGCCCCTGACAGCTCGGCTAATCATGGCTGGGGGGCCACGCCCTGCGCTGTCCCCTGTCGACTGCCATCCACCCTGCTTGCAACCTTATAAACAGTGGCCTTTCAGGGCGTACCATGGATGGCCGACCTATGAGGGCGGCAGGCAAATTCAGTGGCAGCTGGGGGCGACAGGGGTTGATGGCCCGCGACCTGGCGGGAGACCGCCGCGCCGCAGTTTCCAAAACTCTAAGCGAAGGAGCCAGCCATGGGGGACTGGCGCCCGAGAACCGGTGCAGGTAGAAGAACGTTCTGACGTTTCATCACTATCCCATTTTGACAGCAACCCACGAGGGGACCAGATGGATACTCGCGAGTAATACTGGTGGTACGTGGGTTTGGGATGGCAGCCAAGACCGCGGCAGTCGTCGTCGTGGAGGTTGTCCACAGCCATCTAAAAGGCGGGCTGCTCGCCTGTTACGTTCTGTCGTGCGTCGGGTTTCCTTCCGTAACGGGTGTTGTACATCTTCGAGATCTGCGTCCAGGTAGCATGTGTCTCGCGCTCGGGCACGACATACTCGACTGAGCATACGAACTCCACGCGCCGTGTGTTATCAGACCTCCACAGCGGCACCCCAAGCCGCAGACGCCACGATGAGATCGTTCGCCCCTCTCCTCGCTCTCCTCCACCTCTTCTGCCATGTCGCCTACGCTTTCGATAGCACGACCGCGTCGTTGAGCGCCGGGGCCAGCGGCGATGGTGCCAACGCCATATCCATGGCCATGGAACTGTTCCCGAAATGCGCCGTGCGTTTTCCCCCGTCGTCCCAAGATGCGAGCTCTCAGCGCAGACGCGGGCATCCTTCTTCTCCGCCTTCTGCTGACGCCATTTGATCTCTCTGCTGCAGGTAACATGTCTCATGCAGGAAATCCCGAAGTCGTCCTGTGGGCTCAACACCACGTGCGTGTGTCACGACATGGAGTTTCAGGCGAAGATGGCCGGCTGTCTCACTGTTGGCTGTCCCCGGTTGGATGCTCTCAGTACGTACTTCTTTCTTGTTCCGCCGGCTGCGCGTCGGACGAGATGAGCGAAAAGAAGGAGGGGAAGGCGGGAAAAGGACATGCTCTGACCTCTCTTCGTCCCGCAGGTGCGAAGAATGCATCGGCTACCATGTGTGGCGAGCCCGTGCGCGACAAACGACTCGAACAGGCACTGGTGGCCATCGTCGGTTGCAGTGTCGCTTTCATCATCTTCCTGGTGCGCATAACATGGGTGGTGTTTGACAAGGCCCGCGGTATGGGCGCCGAGGACTGGACCATCATCGCCTCCATGATTTTCACCATCTGCGTCGCCGTGATGAGTGTCATTGGTACGTTTTTAACCGCGGGTGGCGATGGGGAGGGGGGGAAAGGGGCGAATCCAAAAAGGAGAAAGCCAGATACTAACATGGGGTTTTTACCCTCGCATAGCGGATACTCACGGCGTTGGGATGGACATCTGGGTGCTCCGGCCCTCGGATATCGAGGCCGCTCTCTTTGTAAGTCGGACCCGCGCCGTCGAGGCCGTTGCCCCTTCGTGCCGCCATTGCTAACATGCCGCCCCCTCCCTGAAGTGGTTCATCATAGCGGAGCTCTTCTACTTCCTGGCGCAGGGCTCGGTCAAAATCTCCATCCTGCTCTTTGTGCTGCGCATCTTTCCCGAGAAGGAGATGCGGCAGCGCGTGTTCGCCGTCATCGGCACCGTGGCCGTCTACACGGTGGTATTCCTGTTGGTCACGCTCTTCCAGTGCCAGCCCATCTCGTACACCTGGAAGCAGCTGTACGACGACGAGAAAGGCCGTTGCAACAACATCCACCTCCAGGGGTGGATGTCGGCCATCTTCAACATTGTCCTGGACATCATGATCATCGTCCTGCCCATCAAGTCGCTCTGGGGGCTGCAGCTCAGTGTCCCCCGCAAGATCACCGCCATTGCCATGTTTTCCCTCGGTGCCCTGTAAGCATGGCGTCTTTTCCTTACCATTGGGCCCCCCCCGGGGGCCGTTTCCATGCGTCGTGTCCGCTGACAGGCTCGCCAGGGTCACCATCATAAGTATCCTACGCCTACAGTCCCTCATTGACTTTTCCAAGTCCATCAACCTAACCTGTAAGCCTTTTCTATAACCCTCTCTCCCCTTGGGCCCCCTACCCCTTTTTTTCTTTCTCTCTTTCTCGCATCGCCCGTCCCTCGACCCACCCACTAACGCGCCTCTCTCTCTCTCTCGCAGGGGACTCGCGCCAGGCCGGGTCGTGGAGCCAGAGCGAGCTGTACGTGGGCATCATCTGCGCCTGTCTGCCGGTGCTGCGCGTTGTCATCATCACGTTTGGGCACCGCTACCTGGGCTGGTCCATGGTCGGCTCCGCCATCGGCGGCAACGACAAGCACAAGGGGGCCAGCGGCCAGAGCCACGGCACCGGCGCCAGCGCGAGCACCGCCCGCCGCAACCGCCTGAGCCTGAGCCAGAGCCGCCACAACCACGTCGGCCCCGCCGCCGCCGCCGCCGCCGCCGCCGGCCCCGGCCCCCGCGGCGACTTCATCCGCCTCGACGACCTCGAGCACGGCCCCGTCTCCCGCGACGGCGACGAGGGCGAGTGGGACGAGCGCCGCGACCTCGCCGAAAAGAACCCCGCCGACAAGGCCGCCTCCCGCAACACCATTGTCGTCACCCGGAAAGTCTCCATCCGGAGCGACGTCTAGGGCCCGGGACGGCTCGTGCATGCCTATGCGTGTGCGGGGGTGCGTCGGCGCGTCTGTGCGCCTCTCCACACGTCCTCCGTCCGTACTCGGTCGAAAGCGGGGGCGCGGAGGCTCGGGAGAGGGATCAAAAGCGGGCGCTGTGTGTTTTGCGTTACGCCCGTTGACCGGGCTCGTTCGCTATCGCTTCCTCCCCCCTTTTCCCCCCGCTCTCTCATCGCCCGAGGCTCAATATGGGGAGAGGGAGTTTTGGCCCGCTCGCGCGGGCGGCTGGACCGGCGGGCTCGGATCCCGACTACGTTAATTTTGATGCAAAATGTAGGACACGGAATGAAGCGTTTGCTATTTTACTTAGATACCTTTTATATGATACGCATTGACAAGATTCGCCCTTCTCGGACCCCGTGAAATCGAAACCCTTCGCCCCCTTCTATTATCTCGCCCACCGAGCCATCAGAAAACACAGCAGCGATGTGTACACTACTTGGTCAGATTTACGCAAGGCGAAAAAGGGGACAGAGGGCCGGGGTCAAGTTTATGCAATAGGCATGTCTCATTCGTGGTTATTCATTGGAATCGTAGAGCTGGTACCGCGAGGTCACTTCTTGTCGCTGTTGCCCATCAACCTCCCGTTCTCTTTGTCGTCCTCACTCTCCTGTTCGTCGTCGTCCTCCTCTTCCTCGTCGTCGTCCGTCTCCTCCTCGCCAGACTCCTCGCCCTCTTCGTCATCCTCCTCCTCTTCTTCTTCTTCCTCGCTTCCCTCCTCTTCGGACTCTTCTTCTCCCTCCTCTTCGGCGAGCCAGTCGTCCAACGTCTTGGCCCCGGATCCGTTGCTCTTGCTCGGCTCCGGCGCACGGTAGACCTCGTCCAGCTGCTGGGCCGCGGGGACTGGGCCCCGCTTCTCCTCGCCGTACTCGCTCCTCGCGCCGCCGCTGTCCGGGCCGCCGCGCAGCGCGGGGTCGGGCTCCCGGCCCTCTTCGACCCAGTCGGGCAGGGGCTCGTAGCCGCGCAAGCCGTGGACGCCGCCGCCGCCGGCGAGTACAAGGGCCGAGGAGCCGAGGAGGAAGCCCTTACGCGTCTCCGAGGGGCTGGGGGCCTGGGGCGCCGGTTTGGGGGCCAGCAGCATCAACGTGGCCAGTTGCGGCACGGCAAGCAGGGCCTTGTACAACCGGGTGCGGTCGCGGAGATCGTACGAGGTGTCGTACCTTACCAGCAAGCAGATGTAGTCCCACAGCTTCGCAATCGGGTGGTCGTCGGTCAAAGCCGGCGGGACCAACGTCGGTTCTTCAGCCGCGTCCTCGCCAGACTCCGTCCTTGCTTTCTGCTCCTGGGCCTCCTCGGCCACTCGGTTGAGATGGTGTAGGTAAACCTTGGCGCCGAGCAGCACGATCTGCCGTTTCGCGATCTCGGACTCCTCGATGAATTCCTTCAGTAGAATCCGGAGCACGTCGGCCGCGATATTGTCCTCCCCGTTCAGACCAGAAAACTCGCCCACAAGCCAGATGATGGTAGCACGAGCCTGAGGATCCGTGGCCGAGTCCAGGTTCCTGGCCAGCCGCACAACAGTGCTGACGTGTGCCTGCGGATCTTGTTGAATAAGATGCCGTATGACGGTCAGCGACTCGGCAGCGAGGGTTCCGTCAAGACTAGTAATTTGGCCCAGTAGCAGTCGCATACACCGCGGAGATGTAGCGGGGTCGGTTTGGGCACATCGGCCAATGGCGCGAACAGCTTCGCGCACGAGGGCTTTGTTCGTTCCCCGCGAGAAATGCTCCAGCTCATTGAGGATGAGACTCTTGGTGTGTAAGGGGCTGTGGGGGAAAATGAGAGTAAGGACCTCCAACTTGAGTTCCCAGACAGGAGCGCCGTCGGTGGCACGGACCAGGAAGTGAGAGGCGTATCGCACGAAAGACTCGGGGTGGACTAGACAGACCGACACGATGTTGTAGAGCGCCACCTGCTCAATGTCCTGGGCCGAACGCATCAAGGCTATCAGGGGCCCGACGGCGAGCTTGGTGTACTCGGGCGTTCCAATGTTGGCGTAGCAGCGGGCTACCGCTATCACCACCGCCGAATTGCGGCTCTGCAAGAGGGGCTTGATGGCGTTGAGGAGCAAGACCAGGTCGGCATCGAGGACGAGGACCCGGTCTCCGTCCTTTGGAGCCGCGCCGGACGAAGCGCCCTCTCCGTAGAAGTCCTGCAGATCGCCCGACCGGTCATGGGCCTTGGCGGGCCTCAGACGGCGCGGGAAGCACCTGCGGGCATAGACAGTCATCAACCTGAGGGTGGCCAGCTGGCTCCACTCGTCCATGTCGACAATCTTCCTCACCAGGGGGCGGTAGTGCGGGTGTATCAGGTCCAGCCGCTCGGGGCATATTTCCAAAAAGGCGGCGACGGCAGCGCCGGCAACGAAGTACTGCTTGTCGCCGAGCAGCATCGAGAGGAATTCGAGGAGCTGGGGCAGCGTGTTGGGCTCGAGGCGGTAGCACTTGGGAATGGCAAGGGCGGCGGCCTTGCGCACGTGGGGGGACATGTCGGCCACGCCCTTCTTGATGGCGAGCGAGACGATCTGCGAGATGACGGGGACGCGGATGCCCGACATGGTGCGCAGGGCCAGGGCGCGCACCTGGGGGTTGGTGTCGGAGAGGGACTTCTGGATGGTGTTGATGGAGAGCAGGGCGAGGTCGGGCTCCTGCTCGGCGTGGTGGATGAGGTAGATGTAGACGAGTTTCTTGATGTCGAGGTTGGGCGAGGCGACATTCTTCACGACGGAGGAGAAGAAGGGCAGGGTGCGCTGCTGGCGGTACATCATGGAGATGACGCGGCGCAGGCCGTCCAGCACGTCGCGCTCATTGCGGCTGTCGAGGAGCTTCTTCAGCGCCGCGGGCGCCAGGGCGCGGACGGTCGTGGTGCGCGAGCTTCGGGCGGCCTGGGCGGCGTCGAGGGTGAGTTCGCGGGCTGGAGGGAAGACGCGGCTTGGTCAGTTTCAGGCACTCGGGAGGCGCGGGCACGCAAGCGCAGCTCGTACCGTTCTCGAGCAGCGTCGAGATGCGCGATATCGACTCCATGGCGGAACAGGTGGCCGGGACGACACGCGCGCCCAGCCGAGCTTAGCGGTGATGGCGGCGGGCGTATGTGTTGCGTGTGTCTGACGGGTAGCGTCGGGAGGAACAGGACGCTGGGCGAGGGAGACGTGGTGTCGGCCCGTAGCCGTAGGCGGGAAATCGAGCAGTTGAGCCTCAGTAGGAGGTAAGTAAAACTGATGATGTGACGTCTTGGGATGGAGGGATTATCAAATCGATAGATGATGCTACTGCTACCGCAACCCTCCAGCTCCAAGCTGGCGTTTTGGCGGGGCCACCACCCAAAGCACCTCCCCCGGTACATTGATCCAGGGCCGCAATCCGCAATCGCTCGCCTTCCTACCCTCCAATAGAGTGTGGATTTCTGACATCCATATGTCATGCACATGTGTTTCGGATGCCATTTTCTACCATCCCATCCCGCCATTTCTATCCCCCTTCAGCAGCGGCGCGGGCCGACCCTCCGCCACCACGCACCATCATCTGCATTACCGTCACCCGTCAATCGGGCGTAGTCTCTGGGGGGGCTCTTGTCCGTTGCCGTCGCTGCGTACGCAGAGGATCAATTCACAACCATGGACGGCACGTCTCCTTCTCGCCTTCGGTTGTGAAGCTACAAAGGGATAGCCAGATATAACTTATAACCATGCCTTCGTCCCTCCACCCCGTGGTACTGTCGCCGGCCCCCCCGACGGAGCTGCTGCATTACGTCGTACACTGTCATGTCTACCCCACGACCCTGATCATTTGCGTACCCAAGGCCGATTTTTTAGACGCTCTCGCCACTTATGTTCACCCGGCCAGGGAGACGCCCGGGAGCGGCGTAGTTGAGCCAGACGCCGGCTCAAGACGGCACTCTCTGCTTGACCCACCCTCGTTGCACCACCTGGCCATATCCCGCCACATCAGGACTGTCTATGTACCAACCGTCACCCACCTGCGCGCCTATCTATCCGTCTTCTCGCCCGAGCGGTCCAACATTGCGGCCCCTCCTGACTCCTTCAGCTCCATCGCACAGAAACCACCGCATCTGATCTTGTATGGCGCAGTACAACTGCATCGCGACACCAGCGAGTGGAGTGCCCAGGGCCTGAACCACACGGCAGCTGCTCTGGCCGATACCGGGCACCACTTAGGCTGGCGTGTCGCCATGGTCGAACCACAGGACCACGGACCAGAGAGGGCTTTCGAGCGCCTGTTGACAGAGAGGCTGCCCATTATCAGCCGAGGCATCCGTAGGAGGGGTTTGGACTCGGACGAGGCTGGGTGGTCTGGTAGAACTGTTGAAGTGGGTAGGATTCTGAGCCGATGGTTCCAGTTCCAACGGGGCCCCTGGGACGAGGCCGTGGCAGGGGATCCCGAAGCCTAGGCGGGATATCTCATCGGCAACTTGCTGATATTGGTATATAGCGTCTCCCGAAGCTGCACACTGTTGTCCTCCAGCCGTATCCTCCAAAGCCCAATAACGCCCGCGCCCATGGTATCCATTCATCAGTCGTTAGAAAAAGCAGGTCGAGGGGGCCCTAAATAGCCTGTTCCATCTCGGTAATGTAGAGCTTGATGTGTGACTCCATCTTGAGGTACTCGTCGTAGGCGCTATGCACCTCATTTTCAATGTTTTCCTTGAGGTCCAGCATCTGTAGACATAGTTAGTGAAATGTGCCCGGTGTCCTTGAGCGCGGCCGGGCCATACCTTCTTCTCTGTCTGCTCGATGCGAACACGCCGTCTCTCAATCTCGGTGCCCTTGGCCGACCTCTCCTCGGTCAGTTTCTTGTGCAAGGACCGAAGCTCCTCCATCTTCTCCTTGGCCTCCTGTGCCTTCTCCCTGCTATGGTCGCGAAGCTTCTCGGTACGCTCGTTCCACTTGCCCAGTTGCCTCTGCAGCAGAGCCTCGGTTCTTTCGACCTCTTTGACGTTATTGCCGCGTTCCGACAGGGCCTCTCGCTGCTTGGAGTTCCGCATGTTCTCCTCCTCCTCTTTGGAAAGCTCGACCGCGATCTCATCAAGGAGCTTGATGCATGAGGCCACGTCGGCGGCGACGACGGTGAAGGAGTCCATCGACGTTTGCAGGGCACGTGCCCTCCGGTCTAACGAGTCGATGTGTGATTTGTCCATGCTCAGGGTGTTGCTGAGCTCCGACAGGCTCGTCTGCAGCGCCTGTGGGCTTTGTAGTGTGTACGGCCGCAGCTTGGCGCTCTCCTGCTTCAGATGCAGTTTGTCGGCGGTTCTCTGCTCCAGTCGCTGTGCCAGTTCGCCCTTCTTGGCCTTGGCCTCTTCCAAGCGCGCCGCCACCTTTTCTTGGTTCCGGCGCAGCTCCAGCAGGGTTTTCTTGAGCTCCTCGTTCCTCGCCGTCTTGTCACGTGCCTGGGCCTCCATGGCCTTGCGGTTGTGCTTCATATCGGCCAGACGGGCCTCGAGGTCTTGGTTGGACGAGTAGAGAGCCTCGATGCGGGCCTTGGTGGTCTCGGCCTTGTTGAAGTGCTCGTCGATGACATTGGTCTGGCTCTCGCGGAAGCGCACAAAGTTGATGAGATAGCTGAAGATCTTGACCAAGCGATCATGGGTCGGCTTGTAAAGATCCTGGAAGCTGAAGTCGGTGATACCACACTCGAGCAGCAGGCGGCGCAGCGACACGTAGAAGCCCATCAGGTTACGCGTATCGGGCGGGACGACGTCGGCGAAGGCACCACAAATATCTTCGGCTGCGGCGCTCATGGCGGGCTCGATGGTCTCGCGGGTCGCGTTTAGGAGCAGCTCGGCGAACCACTCGAAAATCTGCTGCACGTGGACAGGGTTGGGCTTCTGCAGGTCGGCGAGTGTGAAGGGGATGCCGATGTCCGTTATGCATCCGACAATCTCCTTGTCGGAGAGCCGCATGAAGGCATCGGCTTCCTCCTCCTTCTTGCGCGCGTTGCGCGAAGAGGATTGCGACGCCGGGATGATCGACATGCGCGGGTTGAACGACATGGCGGCGGATGGCGTCGGGGCGACGCGATACTGTCGAGGTTGATTACGTGGTGTGCCCAGTGGCGGATACGACTGGGCTCGGCTGCTGTCGTCTACTTTGAGATGATATGTACAAAGTGGCACCTGTGCTTGTGTTTGTGTTGTTGGTGTCGCTCAGGCTTAGCGGGGTGCGTTGATCGTCCCTATCACAGGCATGATAAACGAGTGAGGATAAACACGGCCGGCGCGTTGCCCTTGACGACGGCGCCACCTTGCGACAGCTGCTGTCGTCTGTCAGTTGCTCACTTTCCACCCCTAGTCCCTATGGTAAGTAGGTACGTACTTCGTATAATGGTATACATCATTTCGACCAACAGACGGGACACCTGGACGCACAAATCAACCTCCCACCTCCAATGCCTCGTGTAAAATCAAATCACCGGATGCCTGGTAGGCTAGAAATACGCCGTCATTGGCGTCGGCGCCATACTCTCTCGCCTTCAAGGATCTGTGACAAGTTGGACCCAACCAGCGTCGTGGGCAAGATCCCACCAATGCGACATGAGACGGCCGCGATCGATATTTCGAGATGGGTGCGATGGAACAATAAACGTTCGGAAATATTCCCCACGCCGGGTCTTGGCTCCTTGGGACGCCTCTCGTTGTTTGCCTCGCCAACTCTCGCCTCGCACTTCCAAGAAGCGGGCGCGCTGAGTGGCGACGTACCTCCACCTGGCAAAGACCAAGCACCCATGCATTATGGGCGGGAGGAACGAATGACTGGAATAGCCCGAGCTCCATGATCCATCACTCTTCCTCAGTGCAACGGCTTGCTTGTCTCCTTGTGCCCCCCACCACCAGGGCCTGCCAGTCCCCTGCGGGACCTGACCCAGCCAGTCCGGCGCCCAACCTCTGGGCACGCCCAATACAGGGACGACGGGGAGCTCGGGGAAAGAGAAGATTCCACTCGCCCACTTCGCGGCCCTGGAACCGTTTATGAATCGGTTTCAGGGTCCCGGAGGATTCGCATCTGAGCTCAGCTATAATAATAATACAACGGCCCAGCTATAGGCCGAGCCCGGGAAACTGGTCTTCGAAACAACTCCCAATCGGCCACGTCGATTGGCGGAGCTGACAACCACGGAAAGTGGCGCAGATCCATTCCCTTTGAAACGCTTCGTCTCGGACATGTTTCCCATGTTGGGTACAGACGTTGCCGAACCTACCAGCTTGGCCAACTTTTGTCGGCTTGCTTTTTTTGCTCGGTTCCCCCCCCCCTCTCTCTCTGATCGGCGTGGGAGGCGGAGGAGGAGGGAGGGAGGGAAGAGGCACGAGAAACATCCAATCTCAGTATCTCATTACGGCACATCTGACTAGTTCGGAGCTCATGGGACCTGCGGCGCGACTCGCGGCCTATCAGGCCTCCGCTCCAGGCACCATCCAATTTGTCCATCATGAACGTCGGGATCGAGTCTGGCCGACCGGCGGCGCGCACCTGACGGCAAGCGGGATTGCCCTGGGCCAATGAGCCGGAGTAGCACCCCAAGGCTGCGGCGTCGCTCCGAAGGCCGAGCTTCGACTTGTAGAGCATCGGCTCGTTCGATCGGGCCCTACGGCATAGGCGGTCCTGCATCTCATAGACAGCCGAGGTTGCCCTTGATTCAATTTGATTCCCTGCCACTTTCGGTTATCCTCTGTTACGGGAGTTCGACATTCGTCCTTGGTATTAAGCTCTGTACTGGCCCGCAGCCGCATCCTATGGTGGAGTCTATCCATTCCAACCAGTCTGCTGGCACAGCATGCACATGTTGCAGGGCTAACAGAGCGCACCATTTGGCATAAAAGAAGCCGTTGACCACATGCACAGCAGGGGAGTTCGTATGTTGCACATGCTGCGTACTACGTGTCAGTCCTACAGACACAAAGTGGCGGAGGCTCCAGAACAAATAGTAGCTATACTGGGATGCTTCTCTCCCCGCATCATGCAGTATGTGCTGGCCTGCTGGCCTGCTTGGTGCCGCTGGCGATGGAAATCGCAGAGCGCGCAGGATGGCGCTTCTGTCACTCAAGTACGGAGTACGTTTCATCCCACAATAGGTCGTCTCAGGCCGGCCCTGCATTGGCAAAGGCTGCGTGAATATCGGAATACAAGCCTCCCTAATCCGTATTATCCGCCTTGTGCACCGAGAGAAAGAAGGGCCGGCCGACGGCTGTCAGAGGTGACGTGTCGCGGTTGGTTTTTTGCCCAGTCGTTACGGCGCTACCCGTGTTGATCTAGGACACGCGGAGACAAGGCAGTGGAGGGCCCCACGACAGCAGCATGGGCGCCGGCAAGGGGGGAAAGACAGAGAGAGAGAGAGAGAGAGAGAGAGAGAGAGAGAGGGAAGGAGAGAGAACGACGCATATCACTGCCTCTTTGAACCTTGGGGGACGATCTCTTGGCCCAACTGCTCAAGACATGGCTACGACCACGGCATCGCGCGCCACATAGCATCGTGAGTGGCCCTGGTGGTTGAGAGCTTGACGGGCCCCCAGAAAGGCTCGGCATGCCATTGGCCGAAGTAAAAGAACGGTATGCCGGGATGGAACTAAAGGGTTTGGAAGTGCGGACGCATACGACCCTCGGGTAACTTGGCTCGCTTGGAGAGGGGCAAAGGGGGGCACAGAGGGGGGGGGCAAGGCATGCATGTCTGCGAGACATGCGGAAAACTGCTGTACTTGGAGAAACGAACTGCTGTGAGGCCAATGTCTAACACGGCTCTCCAGCCCGCTGTAACAGCCGCCACGTTTTCGCCCAACGTCGAATACGAGCATGACGGATCTTGATGGAGGAGATGCACCACGGACTAGGCATGGTTCGTATGTGCCTCGCCGGGGCGGCCTACTCAGTAGATACGCCCCCCCTCTCTCTATCAGGATGGGATGGACGCGGCCTGGGTGGCCCTGCAAGGCCTAGAACCACGGAGGCTTGACGAGGGGAAGAAACGTCGCGGAGGACGTCGGGCTTGCTTTCCTCCATCTTGTCTCGCTACTTGCGTCGAGACCGTGCAACCGCCGCACATGGGCGGTACCCCGTCTGGCCTGTACCCGTACAGGTACAGCGCCGCCCGTCAGTGCGTTTTTTGCGCGTGCGGGCTGCAGGTCATCCATGGCCGTACTCCCTGTCAGTGGCTGGCTGTCGTCGCCCCATATTTCCATCGGAATGGGTACTGCGATCGTCGAGGAACCTCTCTTCGATCGCTAGCAAGCCAGCAGATGGCACTGGCCCCGTCCCTTGGCGTCCTAGCGAGCCGACAGTTACAACGGGCGAGAATTGGAAGCCGGGAATGCGGCTGTCGACCTTGTCGTGCCAGGCGGTCTAGGGGGTCGCCAGCCCATGGATGGCAATATGACCTCACCCGATCGTGCCATGCCTAGCGCCGAGGTGCTCTCTGGCATGTCCGTGACGGCATGTGTCCTGGTCACGTCCCATTCCGTCCCATGCCACGGGCGGCGCGGCGGGAGGGTGGACGTGTCCGTGTGAGCCGCGGAGCCCTGGGCCCTGGGCCCGGGTGCGAATAGAGTTCAGTCGCGAAGCAGGCGTGTGGAGAGACTGGCAGAGACATATGACAAGCAAGAAACAGAGGGAAGGAAAAAAAAGCCCGACAGTGAAGGGCGCAGCCGTCCGCGTTGGCCCTGTCTGACCTTGATTTTCGCTAGACATTTTTCGCCCTTTGCAGGCTGCCGGCGTCAGGCCCATGCCCGATTGGACTCGTGTCTTTGCCGCCTCGGGCCAAAAGCGACGGGGAGACGGCGGCACGCAACCCACAATTCCACCTGCTAGCTCGTCCGATGGCAGACGGCTCGCTCGGGCTGGGCTTGTTCGCGCGTGCGATAGCCGTATCGTCTGTATGCATGCGAGGTAGCGGGCATGGGGACCCGGGACGCTGGAGAAGCGGTAAGCAAAACTGTCGTCGGGAGGGTTCGAAAGATAGGTCTCGTAGGTCTCGCGCCGTCCTTTTTTCGACGATCCGATCCAGACCTGTCGGCGTCTCGCGTCTCCTTGGGGGTGGTGAAAGGGCACAATCTAGCACCAGAAGGCTCATCTATGGTGTACTCTAACAGCCCTAGCATCCGCTCAACCAGCCTCGTACAGAGGCAAGTACTACGTAGGTAGGAACCTACCTCTCTTACACAGCGAGAGATGCACTGGCCTCTCAGCAGGGCCAAGCCGGAACATGGCCAGGCAGTCAGTCCCCATCGACCACAGAGCCAAGAGGGAATACGATCTGCAAGCAAGCTGTGGCCAGGGCACAGGGATCCAGAGCAACTGCAGCTGCAATGGATGGATATCGAAGGGGCCCCGCAATGACCATGTCCCTGGCAAGGTTCCTCGTGGGAAGCACATCCAGGCACCCCCATCGGACCTGACATCACCGGGCTGGTGCAGCAGGGAATTGGCCCTGTAAACGAAGGCCAAACAATGGCGACCTCTTGTTCGTCGTCGTACCTAAGGATGGCCCAGCGAGACTGCGACGAACCGTCCACGCTACTCCTGCGAATCAGAAGCAACCATCTCCTCTGGGCCTCCCGTGGGAGATTACACGGTATGCCCTCACAAGTCCAAATGGTTGTACTAGGCAATGAGGATCTCGCAACCCTCCGTCAGTGGGTAAGGTAGCCAAGTAATAGTAGCGCTGTATATGGGTGTACCTGGATCCTTACACCGTTCCTGTGCATCAGCTCCCCTCTCAGAAAGGCGCGCAGGGGACGGAAGCTCAGCTACAAACCGGGAGATCTCGTGTGCGCCATGTACGTCTACTACCTGCCCGTATAGCGGTGCTGGGTATGGAGAAATGCGGCCCTCGTCACTCAGCTCCCATGCGCCGGGCCCTTCATTTTTGACCGGTTCGGTAGGGAACTAAGGTCCCCTGCTGCATAGCTGGCCAGCCAGCTAGGGGGTTGTTGGCGTCTCTAGCTCGCACGCATTACTATGCATTGTGATAGTGAGTAGAAGGGGCGCGGCGGTCATTCCGGCAAGTGTCTTATGCAGCGAGCGGCTGGCTAGGTATAATACGGAACCGGCGGGAAGCCCTGGAGGGACCTCGACGGATATGGGAGGGAACGAACCTTCCCCTTGAGCCCGGGTCTCGTAGACCCACTCCACCTTGGCGGGCTGGCAGCTGTACATCCATTTACTTTCCACGAATGCTTAATCACCCGAGAAGTCGTACTTGTGCTTATTTTTTCACGTCGGCAGTCGGGGCAAACTAGAACGGGAGATGCTGGCGGTCGGAAGAGTGTACAATGTATAAAATAATAGTTATGCCCACAATATGCGTTCGGGGGGTAACAGAGGTGCGGGTGCCCTATCCTCGCAACCCATGGGCGGCGCCTGGGAGTCACTATGGGACGAAGTGGGCTGTGCAACGGCCCGACGTCGCCCGCCGGCAGGCCGGCTGTAGGTACCACTACAGCGGGAAGGGTCCGCGGCTAGGTTGCACGAGGCAGATAAGCAAGCAGTAAGCATGTACATATACCCGATCTCGAAAGATCCATTCTTGAAGCGGCATGGATCCATGGGATGGATGGAGGGATGGCATTATTTGGATGCTGTACTGGATGCCCGTCCGGCCTGGGATTGGATGGGACGGACGTCCACGAGACGGGAAGGCAGGAGTGCAGAAGCACACCGCAGTCAGCCCTCCGGTCGTTGGAGCGAGAGGAGAAGGGGAGGAAAAGAGGAGAGAGGAGGGGAGGGATGGAGGAACACCCAGAATGACTGGCCAGTGTACGTCGAAGAGGCGCCAAAAGTGGAAAAGAAAAAGAGGTACGGATCCGTAGAGAAAGAGAGGGAGGGGGGGTTCCTCCGCGGTGGCTTGCTGTTGGGGTTTCGATAGACAGCACCCGGGGTATTGGAAGGCGCACTCGGGCGCCATGCCAGCCAGCCTGGCGAGCGTCCATGTTTTTCTCCCATTAAACTTGAGCCAGCCCAGGGGAGCTGCTGAGGTCTCTCCCAGAGGTCTTTCGAACTGGGCAAGTTTGCCAGGCCGTTCATCGATCCGGGGGTGCCATGTCGCAACCGCGACGGCGTCCTCTAGGATGCCGTAATTGCGGTACTCGACCCAGCCCGTGCCTGGCCCGGATCAAGCATCATCCTCTCCCCCGGTCTTCCCTGCTACGTGCCAAGTGGTGCCCGCTTGCGAGGACCCTCCCCTGCTTTTGCTGCTGCCCCGAGCGAGCCCAAGCACCCGACTGGGGCTACATAGTACCTAGAGCTCTGCCACTACGGCTGCTACCACGAGTACGCCCACGACGTTTCTCCCCATGCCACGCCGCCCACGCCACCCGCCCGATCAAACAGGAACAGGGGAAATGGAGGGGAAGGGGCAGTGGACGAGGAGTTGAGACCTCGCCATTCCTCCCACTCCTTGTTCGCCCCCCTCCTCCCCCCCCGGGCGTTGGCTTGTTTTTTTTTATATTTTTTTTATTTTTACGCACGCATAATCCTCAGGAGGGAGGAAGGGGAGCGACGTTGGTAAGGTGGTAAGTAACAAAATAGGACGGGTAAAAGGCCAGGCCGGGCCTGAGTCCATTCCATATTTACCGCGAGGGTGGAACGGAACGGCATTGTCGAGTTCCACCCCCCTCTGCCCGTCCAGCCCTTCCTTATTCGTATCCATCCACATCTATCCACCCATGAATGCAAGTGGACGGGTCTCCCTCACGCACTTACACGCCCTGCTCTTGGGTACCATCATTCCTACCAGCTACTACTACGCGTTTAACTACTAAGTAGTACCTCCCTGCATACCTCCCTCCCACTCTTGCATTGCGTCTTTTGCCCTCTTTTGCCCTACCTTCTATCCTTCTTTCAGCAAAGCTGTCGGGCCTGCCTGGTAGATCTCGGCCGTCCCAAGTCACGGCGAGCCGTCCCATCTTGCCCGCGCCGATCTGCATTGCATTACGCACTCATTGAGGGATCCGGACGCCTGGCCGCTGTTCAACCGAGCGCAACCGCAACCGCCACCTTCCGGATGCCGTGCGACAAGACCTTGGAGAGTGACCCGGAGTAACCATCGCCGTCGTTGTGACTCCCCCGGCGGCTTCCGGCTCTTCGACGTACTACTACCGGCGATTTACTGCCTAGCTCGTCCGCCACTGGCCTGAACCGTGACAACCTGACCACCCAGTGCCACGTCTTTTACCCGAGTATTATACACCGCGTGCCTCGACCGCGCCCGCCGCCGACTTCAACAAGCGTTTCCAGCATAGCCGCGCTCATGGCGATAATGTTCAGGTCGTCGCCACCGTCATCCACCACCGTCAGCAGCAGCCCACACCCCGGCAGGGCCACCGCCACGTCGCATTGCTAGGTAGGCGAACGCAAAGAGAAGCACCCGCCCCTGGGCTACCCACGTATACACTCGCACACGTACGCCCCCGGGCAAGACACCATGGGCATTTGGCCCTTCCGCCGCAAAGGCTCGCGCAGGCGACCCGCGAACAACGGGCCTCCCGCACCGCCGCGCACCATGTCGGAGCCAGTGGCCACAGATGCCGCTGCCGGCGGCGGTAGCGGCAGCGGGGCCCCGATGGAGGGCGCCAGCCGCAGAACTAGCAGAAGGCGCCCGCCACGCAACGACTCGTCGCCAACTAAGAGTCAGTGGCGGGGCCGTACCTACAGCTTCTCGCCAGGCCGTCGAGATACGCTTCGAATCGCGCGCAAGAAGCAAGCCGAGCAGGACCCGGTCCCACCCATCCCTGCCCTCCCACCTGCCACGGCCGCCGACAGCCTCGCAATCCACAATCCCATGGGCCACGGTTCGCCCTCGCAACATGCCGATGACCATGCAAGGAACATGGAGCTCGGCGAGAGCGTGGACCGGGTGCCCACCCTGCACCACAATAACTCGGGCAATAAGCGGAGAGCGCAACCCCTGCCCCAGCGGAAATCCAGCAAAAGGAGGAAGGAGGACCACGACCGCGAGGTTGAGGTCAAGCGCATGAGTGAATCCCACCCTGCGCCGACCCGGCCCGCTCCCGACAGCTGGACCGTCGGAAAACCTATTAAGAAAGACAGTAAGAGACTCCGGACCGGCTTCAGCAAGCATTGGGATCCCGACTCCGAAATCTCGCTACCCGTGCCCGAGTCCCTCCACTCGGCCATGTCGTCCGACTCGGATCAAATCGGGTGGAAGCTGACGGCTCTCGACGCCCTCACCCCCCGCCCGACCCTGCGATACGCGTCGAACCCCTTATCCGTCTCGTCCACGACGTCGGGCCCGAACCGGTCCGGGTCCCAAAAACGAAAGCTGGCCGAGAAGGAACCCATTGCCCAGGCCACGCTCAAGGCGCATAAGCGAGTCGACGACCTTGCCGACGACCTGGATGCTTCCGATCTGCGCGAATTGATGGAAAGAGACAAGCGCAGGAGAGCGCGCAAAGAAGCCCGGGAACGGGAAAGGGCCGAAAGACGGCTGGCACGCCGGTCCCAGCGGCAAAAGGAGGATCAGGAAGCGTCGGAGAAGAATGGCACGCCGCCTCCACAAAATCTGGACAGGGGCGTCTTGGGCCGCGATACCCCCGGGCTGGCCACCGACACTACATCGGCCGTCGTTACCTCGTCGAGGCGGCGGTCTTCGGAAGAGTCCTCCCGGCAACGAGAGAAGCGGCCCGCCCACCTGGACGTGGAGGAGCTGCGTGGTCCCAATCCACTGGACCAATTCCACCGCGTGAACAGCGTGCCCCTGGCGCCCGCTCAAGACGCGCCCGCCGAGGAAACCGAGCGCCGAGACCATCGCCAGTCTCTGGACCACCGACGATCCCGATCTCCGAGCCCCCGCCTGATCGGCTTCATCAGGTCCAAGAAGCGGGCTGCGAAGTCGCCGGCGCCGACAGACGATGATAAAGCGGACGCAAGGAGCGAAAAGCTATCGGTACAACCGTCGACGCGAATTGCATCGCGGTCAGAAGAGTCAGACTCGGGCACGCGGATATCAGACAGCGGGTCGTCAAGACCATGGGCCTCTATTTTCCGCTGGGGCCGAGCTGGCCGGAACAAGCGCGACTCCGGCCCCTCGTCATTTTCCAACACGTCGCGGGATTCCATGATGGTCAGCCAACCTCCGCAGGTTAACAACTACGGAGGTGTGCAACGGTCGAACTCGAAGGTGCCCAAGCGCACAATGTCTAGGTTCCGGGAAGATTTGCCGGAGCTGCCCGTCTCCCCTCCCGACTCGCGCATGACGTCGCCTGAAGGCGAAATCGCATCAGCGGAACCCCTGCCATCTATCGCCGACGAGGCCGTCGATGATGGTGCCGTGCGCTGTGACACTCCCACGTCGGGATACCGGGCGACGCCTATATCTATACAGCGGGACCGTGATGAAGTCATGGTGTCACCGGGACCCCAGTCCATGTCCTTGGGCTCGGTTGATTCGGAAGCCTCATGGCTCTCGGGCCGCATGAGTGGGCGTAAACGTACGTCTTCGGGCATGCAGGGATCATTTGCCAACTATTCAATACGTCCGACTTCGGCTGAGCTGGAGGAGCACGACGGCGACCAAAAATCCATCGCCGAGGACGAACTTATCAAGACGGTGGCGGATGATCGGCTGCAGCGCAAGTCGACAGGCGAAGAAGCACTGCCAAGCAGCGATGAGGACGAAGAGCCGTCCCCTAAGTGGGGTACGGTCAAGCAAAACCCCCTCATCATGCACCACCGCGATACCATGAGAAGCACTGAGGGCCTGCTTTCGTCTTTTAGCCCCAACGACAACAAGCATATGAGCTTCGGGCGGGACAGCTTAGAAGGCATGTCGGAGGGCGAGACCCCAGGCATCCCGCAGAGAGCGACCAGCATGGATTTTAGCCAAAACCACGCCCGTACCTTCAGTGCAGGCAGCGCAAAACAGCTGGACGTGATGCCGCAAGCATCGGAGGAGCGGCGCCGGAGTAAGCTTGAGCCTGCCACGCAATAGTTAAGGGGGCAAGACGTGGAGGCTGTCTATTGCCATACGGGACAACGACGACCAAGAACCGAGACCGACGCGCAAGAAAACCCCGAATCTCAGGATTCACCCACCTTCTTTTCAATTTCCTTGCACGTCTCATCGACACCAACTCGGTTCGCTCGTTCAACTTTTTCCTTGACTGTTTCATAACTTCAAAACGACAAAAACAGTTGAAACCTCCCGCGTCAGTCTCGAACGCGATCGTCGTTGAAACGGACGGCTTGACGAAGGTCACCACGTCTCCGCCCTCCACCCACGCACCGAAGCTTAGTCTCCTCACTGCCACCGCCACCATCACCACCACCATCACCGCCACCTATACCTTGCACCGACCTGCGCTGGCCATAACGCATGTATGATATTACGAATTTCTTCGCACGACACCGAGGCGGCTAGTCCCCCTGGTCGTTTTTCCGTCCGTTCCGTCTTTCCCTCCCGCCACTTTTTGAGATACCACCATTGTTTTCACGCGTAGCAAGCGGGCGAGCCTCTGCTTCCGAGAACAACCTCCAACTGCCCTCTGGTTGATTGCCCCCAGTCGGCGTTCTTTACCCCCCGGGTTCCTTTTTCGAGGAAAAAAGGGCCGTGTCGGCGCCGCTAGCGAGCAGTTGCACGAAACCGGAGGGTGTGGGTTTTGGGGGGAGTGAAAAATTACGTTTTACATAGATTTGAGGTTTTTCCCCCACAGGATCCAGGCCGGCCGGGCTCTGGACCCGGTTTCCGGCCGACGGAGTATACCCATCGGTTTTCTGCCTTACCAAAAATAAAGCAAGAGAGACAGCTGTGTTGTTCTGGGAATACATGGAATAAGAAGGCAGGAAACATACTGTAGGAAATACCACTTCGTTATTTGATTGTTGGGCCCCACGTACCGTCTTCCGTCTTCCGTCTTCCGTCCCCCTCCCCCCTCCCCTCAACCTACTGACCAAGACGCGTTAATAAACGCGCGTAACGGATGGCGCCGTATGTATGCTGGGACGAAATCCTCTCGCAGAGTGAAGGCTGAATATACGTCCGGGCGTGGCTGCTATACCCCGAAATAAAAACGAAGATGGGTCACGCAGGGACAACACTAGGTGTGACAAAGCCATGAAAATGCACGGCCCGTGTATCCTCCACCCCTGCTCAACCTTCTTCCCCTTTCGCAAAAGGGTACAGGCCTGATCACTGCATATCTTGTCTTCGCCTGGGCGGGAACAACGGGCCAAGGCGTCGTTTCGGCGCCTTCGCGGAGGGGAAGGTCTATCTATCCATCTATACGCAAGGAGGGGAACGAGGGCAGCTTGGCATGAATTGGGTTACGTATGGGCTCTTTTGGCTATTCGGTTTATTTTTGTGTACCGTAGAGAGGGGGGTAGAATATTCCACCCCCGCTGCTTCGGTCCTCCTTCTTTCCCCCGTCCCCCGCCATACGCCACATGATGGGAGCGTGTTCGCGACGACGGTAAAGACGGGAGAACCGTTCTGTCTGGCCGCGAGGCACGAGGATGCAACATCCCGTCGCCCCCGCTCCCGGGACATGGCTGCCATCGTGCCGCCCACCATTTGTCGTGGGACCTGTTCCCCCGGCGGGACCCCGGTACCGAAGCCTCACAATCACACTGAAAAACAGAGGGACAAGACAAAGGACGGGATTTAGGTCAAGGGATGATTAATATTGTAAAGAGTATTGTGCAAAGTGGCAAGAGGGGGGAGGGGGGGGGGGGGCGGGGAAGCAATAGCCCGTACCCCGATTCCGTCCCCTTCCCGAAGAAAGCCGACGAAGCGGGGGAGAGGGACGAAACACGGCGACGCTGGGACGAAAGCTACGCCATGCTCGACATCTCGGGCTTCGCCGCCGGCTCCCGCTCCTGCTTCTCGGAGCCGACGACGGGGGGCGTCACGTCGCCCTCGGGCGTCTTGGGGGTTGACCGGCCCTTCCGGCGGAACCGTTGGGCCTCGCGCGCTGCCATGTCGGGGAAGAGCACGCCGGGCGGGAAGGCGGTGAGGAGGATCACGGGAATCAGAACCATGCTGCACAAGGATGCGGCTCGTTAGTTTTGCCGTTCCTGCCGTATGTTGGGAAGAAGGACAGGCGGGGGAAGGGAGCAAGATGCGTGTGGAAAACGCCGAGTATGAGGTATGGTTTTGGGAGGCAACTTACAATCCCTCGAGGACAATAAAAGACGGCTCATCCTGCATGATTGGGTTGGCCCAACCACCAGCCATCTCGGCGATACTAGTTGGCTTGTTGTTAGCCAGATACTCAGTGCGATGTTCTGGTGCCAAGGCGGCGGCGCCCAGCTTACCGGTAGATGCAACGGATCAGGATGCCCGCGTAGGCGGCGGCGACGGCGTAGGCGAACATGCGGAAGCGGCGGTCGTGCCAGAGGCCGAGGGCGTCGGGTCCGGCGGCGCCAGAGCGGATCCATTTGCGGGCGCGGAGGAAGTAGTCGACCATGGTGACGCCGAAGAAGGTGAGGACGGCGACCTGAAGGGCGATGCCGGCAATGATGACGCGGTCACCCTGCAGCAGCAGAGCCGCATTTTCGTGGCCGGCCGAGGCCGCGATACCGCCGCCGATGGCCTGCAGGATGAGGCACGATACATCGGCCGGCACGAAAATGAGCGGGTAGAGGCGCGGTGTGATACGCGACAGCGCCGGGTTCAGCGACAGCGTGACATGCTTGAGCGTCAGGTAGATGGAGATGCAGATCAGCGTCGGCGCCAGAATGATGGCACAGATCTGCGTCTGGAAGGCCGACGAGTTAAAGGGGTTGCTCGAGAGCTGGATGCGGCCGATGTAACCTGGCGTGCGCGTCCGTCAGTCTCTTCCGTGTGGCACACAAACCTCCCGGCTACCGGGACGGCATCCACCGACTCACCAACAAACTCCAGTATCGATCCCGCTGCCAGTGCCATCGAGTAGCCCCAAGTCCGTTTCCATATTCCCGTGCCGAGCAGGGCGATGCCGCACAGGCCAAAGCCCGCGGCCAGAAAAGCGTTGACGGCCAAAATGGGATAGTAGCCCAGGACGGTGGCCTCAACCGGACAGTAAGGTCCCGGTTCGACGCAGTCCTGGAAGCGCACCGGCGGAGACGATTGTGTACTCGACATGCTGGCGGACGATTGCCCCGCGGGACGAGGCGGGGGACAAAGGCTCGAAGGGGCCGAAAACGGCGACGATAGATGGAGGCGGGTACAACACAGGCCGAAGAGGACGTCGGAAGAGAAGAAGATGAAGAAGAAGGAGAACAAGAAGAGAAAGCAGACGAGCCAACCAACAAGAGCGTAGAAGAGCGTCGGGAAGCGAACTTATTTGACAAACAAATCCGCAGCAAACCACGGGGCCCGAACAAATGTTTCCCAACGGCCGCAAGGGGGTCAGCCGCAAGCTCCTGGGGGAAAGGATCAAATTAAGTATGCAGACAGGCAAGCAAGGCCATGCATAAAAAGGCAGAGCCGTTGCTAAATGGTCCCCGTCACTCTCGGCTGCTCACTTTGCCAGGGTGAGCCGCGAAGTGTGTCATGAAGGGCCTATGATCGGGTTGGTCAGACTAGGGGTGCGAATCGATTGCCGCATTAGGGAATCGAGGGGCCCATTCTTACGCGAGCACTCGCCCCCAAGCCGCTTTCCAGAACATCGTCAAGGACCGGGGTCCTTCGGTTAGACGGGCGCATATTGTAGGTGGTGAACAGGGCGTATGGTATCCGCTGGCCGGATGCAAACACCAGACCTCGCGAATGGAGCAAAAGAAGAAAGGCCAGAAAGGTTGGCTCCCTGTAGGGCTCGGCACACTCAGGGCTGCCATGGCTCGCGCCCACGAGGTGGCACCCCGAGGATGCATGAAAATCCGCCGGCGACTCTGCCATGGTATTCGATTCGGGCGCCACGAACAACCCGACTGTCGTCGTCATGAATACTTGACGCTCCCTCGCTGGATGATTGATTGCTCGCTTCCTTCGACCGCTGCAAAGGCATCCATCGATAGGTCGCGATGGTCTGGCTGACCGATTGCGCCGGGCCAAGCCAGACGAGGCGCCCTCTTGGCAAGCCGGTTGGTTGGGCGCCGGTGTGGAGAGTCCCAGCAATCTCAGATGCACCACCGGACGGACTCTGGTCTATCCGAGAGCCCGCTATTCTTACTTATCGTCCTTATGCAGCCATCCTGCCAACCTGCCCGCCCCTCACAAGGACCTCGCTTCGACAGGTCGGGACAATCCAAATTCCGGTGCTGGCTTCTCCGCCCCAGCGGCAGGCCCAGCCGCCCTTACCGGGCTGATCTGGCGGCGCATTTAAATATGATGGCCCGGTCGAAGATGGGAGATCGTCCCGCCCGCTTTTTTATATTCCGTTTTCGTCGCGCCTCTCGTTCCCCGGGGCGGGCTCGTGCGGCCATCTCCCGGGGCGGGCACATTCTGTCTTGGCGACCAGATAACAAACGCGGGGTCCGATAATGATCGTCGCAGGACAACTTGTCGAGATCACGGCGGCGGAGCACTGCACACGTGCTATCTCGTTCGCTTGCCAAGCGGGCGGAGCGTTGGGCGGAACGGAAGGGTATTGGAGATATAAATAAGCGAGGTAGTGGTAGTGCGACTTTGGGCCCGTGTGGCCGGCTGGGCTGCATGGCTGCGTGCACATTCTCACTCCTTGCCGCCAAGGAGCCTATATACGACAGAGAAGTCCCGGCCCTTGCAGCCGTCGTCTTGCTCAGCTTTCGCGTACACCTCTTGTGCGCGCGCGCCGAGCTCCAGCTTGGCGTCGGCCTCCTGGGCGGCCACGATAGCCAGGCCCAAGTCTTTCTTCATGAGACTAACGCCGAATCCTCCCGAATAGTCACGGCTTGCTGGCGATCCCTCAACCACGCCCTTCACGGGATTGTTGACTTCGCTGGGCCAGCAGCGTCCCGTGCTCACGTTGATGACGTTGGCCAAAGTTTTGGGGTCGAGCCCCCACCGCATGCCCAGGTTCATGGCTTCGGCCGTCGCGATGTTGTTGATGGCCAAGAGGTAGTTGTTGGCCAGCTTGGCACTCAACCCGGTGCCCTGAACGCCGCAATGCAAGACGCGCTTGCCCATTCGCAGGAGAACTGGCTCTATCTTGGGTACCAGCGCTTCCGGTGCTCCGAGCATGAATGTCAGCGTGCCTGCAGTGGCGCCAACGACCCCCCCTGACATAGGAGCGTCGACGAATTGGCCCTGGCCAGCGGCTGCCACCTGTTTGGCCACCTCGCGGGACGATGACGGGTCGATGGTGGAGCAGTCGATAAATATCCTATCTCGTTTGGGCAACTCCGCTCTCAGAATGTCCTCGAACACGCCTTTTACGTGGGACGGTTCTGGTAGGCAGGTGATGACTGTGTCCTATGCGTGCGATATTGCGTTAGTTGGCAACTCCGTATCCAATGTTGTATTTCCTGCTGGGTAATCGACCATACACACAGTGGTATGGCTGGTGTCGTGGCAAGGAAGGCAAGAAATTCGAACGCAAGCCAGACAACGCGTGGGACCCTTGTACCGTGGAAGGCTGTGGTTGCAGGGGGGGGAACTTCCGTACCGAGTCTTTGGCGGCTTCATACGCATTGCTGGCCGTTTCAACCGCGGCGCCTCCGGCCTGCGACGTCTTCATCTCCTCGGCAAGGCGTTGCACCGAAGCCTTATTGATGTCGAATATGCGGATAGAGTCGGCGGGGGCCAGTTTCGACTGCAGGTTCTTGGCCATCTGGTAGCCCTGTTTGGTGAGAGGAGAGAGAACGGTCAGCACCACGACCAAGTAACATGTGACAGGCCAGTCGGAAAACCAAGCGAGAACCAAGTGGCATACCATCTGTCCCAAGCCCACGAAGCCATATCTTTCGAGGCGAGCCGTCGTGGACGAAAAGGCGCGCTTCTGAACGCGGAGCACGCTCCACGCGCGCGCACTCGACCTCATGTTGCCGGGCAGTTCCTGGTATCCAGAGATGGCGGTGCGATACCGTGCGAACCCCGGGCACTCGATAGACGCGAACAACGTAAGGGATTGCCGTTGCAAGCGGGTTGTCGTGTGAGTGAGCACTTCTTTAAAAGGAGCTCAGTCGGCACAGGCGGCACCGACAGGAACGAGGGGGCGCCATGTCCCTCATCTAAGCCGAATACCGACCATTGCCGCTGCTAAGCACCACCTCCAGCTTTCCCCAGCTCCCCCCAGGTTTCCCGCCCCTCCCAGGACTCCGAAGGCCTGGGCAGTCAGCCGACTGGCGATCGGCGGAAATTGAGGGTCCAGGGGGCCAGGGCAGTGACCCCGGCCACTTTAGGTCGCGCGACAGGGTCGAGGTGGTAAGCTTCTCTAAAAAGGGGAGCTCGGGGGATCTGAGAATGTACTACATAACAAACTGTACGAACCGTCCCAGTGACCGCCCAAGTGCCTCGTGGAGACTGAGCTTCCGTCGCATACGTAGGTGGAAAAGCTTGGACCCTCTCTCCGGTCGAAGCCCAGGCAACTACGAGCGAGCGGGGGCGCCCCATAGGCAGGTGCAGGTGTTACGTAGGTGCAAGTGTTACGTGGGTGCAGGTGTTACGTGGGTGCAGGTACGAAGGACAGACAGTATGAGCGTGGCGTCACTCTCGGAGTAAAGATGACAGAACCGACAACCCCCTTCCCCTCAGTCGCCAGTCTATTCACGATTTGGGTAGTCCATTAGTACAGTTACTTGTCTCTTTATTTGTACCTTTTACTAGGTCCGCAGTCTTCGAGACGGATGGGCGCAAGAGTGACCTTGGAAAAAAGGTCGAGACTGCCGACGCCGGCTGACTCCGTCACACAGTTTCCGGCACGATTGCTTCTTAACCAGCAAACTACTGAACGTAACTAGTCCTATGAACAATGGATACCTCACAGTTCCTATGAGCGACTACTGCCCCCTTCCAATCCGACCACATACACCTTGAGCTCCTGTTGCTCCTAATATACATGTAAACACGGGCGACGCTTCCGTTGTGGGAAGAATCTACAGCTTGTAATGGACCGCCAGACGCCGAGGGACCGTGCCAACGAGAGACTGCGTCCGCTCCCGCTCGAACCCATGTCGACCGGCTGCTTCTTCGAGAAGATGATACAAGGAAGGCATGGCCTGTTAAGCCCGAGATCAGGTTCCAACCAGACCTGAAGGGGTATGTGCAAGAAAAAAGCAGACTAGAACCCTCGTAACTCCTAGGGGGAAAAACAATCGCAGCGTATGGGCCTTTCCAGATCCAATCCCGACCACCACTTACTCTCGCGCACTTCGCCGTCGGCCGACCTGCCTCAGAAGACGCCCATTACGTACGGGATTAATGCACTGAGATACGGTTAGCGGGGAACCCCAGATAGAGATGGACGGCACGACGTACCCAATGGCAAGGGTGGCGCTGATGCCTACCAGCGCCCGGTTGCGCACTTTCTCCTTCCTCAGCTGCGTCTCGGTCTTGACTTTCTTGGCCCGCGGCTCTTCAGTCTCGTCACCAGACTCCTCATCTTCGTCGCCGGAGGCCATGTCCTCGGCCTTGCGCTTGGACTTGCTGGACGCGTCCGCCGAAGCTACTTCATGCGCAGCCGCCTGGACCATAGCCTTGGCCTCTTCGATCATCTTGGCAGCCTCCTCGGCCGACGGCGGCTCGGACTTGATGGGGAGTTCGAGCTCCACGGTGGTACGGGTCTTCTCGACGCCAGCTTTGAACTCGAAGTCTTGGTCCACCTTGACTTGCACCTTGGGCTCCTCCTCGACTGGCGCAAGAACGACTGTGGGCTCCTTCTCGACCTCCTGAATCTTCACCTCGTCGGTTTCGACGCTGTTGACTATGGGTTCGTTGGCTTCCTCCTTTACCGGCGCCGAAGGCGCGGCTGCTTCCTCGGTGGAAACCTGGCTGATCTTGGTGGAACGCTTTCGCGGCGATGCGATGACGCGTTTCTTGGATGGGCTGGCGGAACGACGGCCACGCGTGTTGCGCGTGGAAGGAGTCGGCGGGACCAGTGTCTGCGTAGCCAAGAGCGGGTCGAATTTGGGAGGCGCTGTGATCTTCTTGGGCGGGCTGTCCGGCGCGCTCGTAACGGCGATGTCGGCGGGGTCCAGAAGGGCGCGGATCCACGGCGTGACACGGTACTCCATAGCCAGCGCCAGGGCCTGCTCCGGAGGAATCCAGACGTTTCCGGCCGTCTCTTCGGGACTCGTAGTCGGGAGAGACTTGATGTACTTGCGTTCGGCCTCTTCCTCGGCAGCTTCGGCGTACGGGAAAGTAGCTTTGAACATGCCCGTGGCCGAGACGTAGCCGTCCCGGCTACGGCGCATCAAGAAGTACGAGTTAGGTGACGACTTGAAGATTCCCGAGACGATTCCCTTGGGAAGAGGCGCGCGCAGGTGGGCGTAGTCGAAGACGCCCAGGTTGCAGGGGTTGATGTCGCCCATGCCGTCCGCGGCGACCATCTTGGGCGTCAGCTGAGTCTGGCCGAGGCGGCGGCGCGAGACGAGGTCCGAGACTGCGACATGGTCAGTGGTGACGCCGATCGCAGGGACGGGGTAGGTTCAATTACAAGCAGGTATATCATCAACCATGAGAGGGTTGTGCCGCTCGGGCAGATGCCTCTGGGTGGCCATGGTGTGCGGACGCGTGGGAGAGGCCGAAGGAGCTTCGCGACGGGGTCGAATTGATCTGGCTACAGAGGCAGGCGCACGAGAGCGTCGGTTCGCGCGTGATGCGAGAGACACCAAGGGACTGGAAGTTGCGCGTCAGCGGGCTGCGGATGGGGGTAAAGCCGAGCAGACAGTGTTTGTGACGAAGCTCCAAGGTAAGACGTGTGCGGTACAAGGCAGAGGGACAAGCTCCCGTGGAATGCGCGCGAGAGCGCACCCAGCGACTCGTCGCGCGGCGGGCTCCGCTGGAGCGAGCTTGTAGGTAAGACAGTACATGATGTACGGAGCCGACTAACCTTGGAAAAGAAAGCACCGAGCGAACGGGCCTCGGGGAAGTGCGCAGGTGAAGTGTGTCGCAATGAAAGCAGTATGCGAATCGGAGGAGGTAGGTGATGACGGTCGGCGCAATACGTCCTCACCTCACGAATGGGTGAATAAAAGGGTGTGCGACGGGGTCGGGGGGGTCTCTTCCTCGCTCAGGACGGGGCAGACGGGACTGACTGCAGGAGCACTGCAGGTCGGACTGCAGGCAGCTGGAGGAGCAACTGGAGACTGGTCGATGGTGGAAGACTCACAGAAGGGTCAGGCCCCCCCCGTTTTGCAGCTCCCGTCCACCAATCACCAACCCGGCTTCGGGATGGCAGGTTCCATTCCGCACCCGGCTTACGGCCAAACGAGTATAGCGTCATTTCATCTCTCCCATTTTAGCAGATTGGGGGGCAGGCATGGGCGGGCCACATGGCAACGAGGGCACGACAGTGCTCGCAGCAGTCCTGCAGCCAGGCCACTTTCCCCAGGCTTCACGGCGCCGCGGCGACGGGAGAAAACCCTGGTGGTCCTTGGGAAGGGGGCCCTTCCTTAGGGGCTGGGGGGGGGGCCTGTCGCACGCAGGACTAGGAACCGAATCTCAGCACAATGCTGCGGCTTGGCTCGCGAGCCGGCGCAGAACAGGCATGGGGGTGATTGGACTCGTGACTACAATGTACGAATAGGCACGGTCTAGGAGCCCCAACGAGCATGTCGGTGATGAGGAGATCGGCCTTCTATCCCTCCCTCTTTGCCGATCCCTGTGGCCCCTTGCCTACCCCCATTCTCTCTCGAACGAACTTCTCGAACCGACTTCATGAAAGACGCATTGTACGAATGAACACAATCGATGTTACACACCTTCAAGCACGTACCGGCGACACGAATGGCTCTATTCCACGCCCGGCCGTCCATCCCCGTCACCCACGGCTCGGGCATGCTTGCACAGGCACGGGGCAACCAAGTCGGCCTCCGCCCAGACGCCCACCGCCCCCGGGTCAAGAGGAGGCGATCGTCGTCGCGGCCCAGGAGCAATTGGGTCTCCCTCGCGACCTACGAAGTACAGCGTCGAGTCAAGCGAGACGGAGCGAGCTGAAGGGAGTGTCTGTAGGCGATACAGACGCAACCAAGTACTCGGGTACTTGGTGAGAGCTCCTACAATAGCTTTATTGGCCTGCTCGTATCATGGATTCCATGTCGGGACCGACGGGGCGTTTAGATGGCACCGGGTGTTAGCGCTAGAGTAGTAGCTGCGCGCGGTTGCTGGGCGACGAAGCTGACAACATCCACCGCCCATGGCGGGAACACCACCCTACGTCGCGACCAGAGGGCGGTGCGAGCAATGGGCTTTTTACGATGACCTAAGACTTCCGGCTGGCCTCTCCACCTACGAGCAGGCAAGGATAAAGGACAGAAAGATAGAGACTTTGATCTGTCTGGTCACGCAGGGATGGTGGCTCCACGTCGCCCAATAGCCCGTAAGTCGTGGCTGTGCCCGTTTGACCGCCGGGCTGGTGCGATGAACGCCCACGCGAGGAAACATGATGGCGGACGGAAGGGCCAAATGGATCCTGCCACTATGCGTGTACGTATGTGCATACGTACATCTACATAAGATGTACTACTCAGGGGCTGCTACTGTATAGTGCCTACCAGATCGTACCCGTCGTCCCGTCCAGCTCAGTCCAGGCTCAAACGGGGCCCAAAACCAAGGCAAGCCCGCTACCGACAAGTGCTGATTCAAGCATACAGGGGCGTCCGGGCTAAGCCGAGACGGTACTTGAGGTATGTATACCTTACCTCCTGAACGGCCATGGATGGAACTTGAGATGTGTATTTAGGACGATGGCTGGTGGGCTGGCTGGCTGGCAGAGGAGGGGCTGACGAGGCCTGGATACTTGGGAGGAAGGAAAAGGAGGGGGGACTAGACCACAAGCAAGACCACGAGCAAGAGATCAATTGGATAGGTGGCAGTCGGCGGGCTGGGCACAGCTTGAGGGTCCAAGTGTCCCAATCCAATCGCAGGGCTCTCTCTCGTCCACTGCCCGCCGTTCCTTACCCCTCCTCAGCGAACCCCACCAGCCTGCGTCAAAAACGGTCTAGCCTTGACTGCTTGGGTAGACCCGACCCGCGCCCAAGACATCTCGCACTTGAAACACCAGACACAACGACATCACCGCCAATTTGCCCCTCCTGACCGTTAACTCTCTTTCCCTTTTCCCCTGGCCACGGATATCTGCCATTTTCATCTTCCACAGCTCGCCGCTGCCGCTTTCGTCCCCCCTCTAGATCCCGCTAACCCGCCCTTTCGCTCGCCAAAATGGCCTCCAACGACGATGACCACATGCCCGAGGAGACGCAGGGCTACAAGCTCTCCCAGCCCAAACAGAGCTTGGCCGAGTACCAGAACATGGGTGAGAAACAGTTCCTTTTCCGACTCTTGAAACACCTCTGCTTCTTCTTTCCTTATTTTCTATGCCCTCACCGCCCCTGCTTTCCTCCTCTTGCACCCAAGTTGTCGCGCGGCGGGAGGTAGCTTTCTGGCCAACGGGACGCGCCCGGCCGTCGTCCAGGGGGTTTGGGGGCGTCGACCAAGGTGCCGGCTCCCTAAAACAACACGCTTCGCCAAGAAGCGTCTCAAGCTATTCCCAGCTACCTTAGCAACAACCTCGCGCCGCGCCTACTCGGGGTCAATGACTGCCTCTCGCCGATCAGCGTTTATGTGGCGCGACGGGAAATCTCCCGTGGCTGTCGCCCGCGGCACCCATCCTGCCGCCTACACATCTAGAGACCTGTCGTCTCCGTTCCGCTGCCTAGTCCCGCAGTGAATTAAGGGGCGGCCTGGAAATGGCTTGGGGCCGTCGGCTTCCTGGGACCGGCCGGGGTGCGGATCGTCGCCGTCACTCCCCTCGCCAAACATCTGGACCTGATCTACGCGTTGAGGACTACCGTCGGCTCTCTCTTGCTTCCCGTCCAAGGTTTCCCACTAGTGTGGCACGCACTCGGTGCAGGCCGGCCCGTGGCCTCTCTAGCATTATCACCACATTTACCACCATGAAAGACCAAACCCACGTCATACGAGAGCTCAATTCCTTCCCCCGGTGCTTCCCATATCCCATGGCGCGAAGCAACCTGTCTCCAGTGTCGTCCGCACGCTCCTAATGCTCCCCACGCGCCGCCTGCTTGAGCACTTTGAATCTGCATCACGGCATTACAACACCCGCTAACATGGGACAGATTCCAACGATGAGTCCTTGCAAAGGTACAAGGAGTCGCTCGGTCTGACGGGAGGAAAGGATCTTTCGGACCCCAACGACCCGCGTGTCTGCATCATCAAGGCTCTGACCATGGAGTCCCCCGGTCGTGACCCCGTCACAATCGACCTCTCTGAGAAGGGCAGCGAGAACACGCTGAAGGACAAGCCCTTCAGGATCAAGGAGGGCGCCAAGTTCACCATGGTCGTTACTTTCCAAGTGCAGCACGAACTCATCAGCGGCTTCCAGTACGTGCAGGTCGTCAAGCGCAAAGGCATCAAGGTCAGCAAGGACTCGGAGATGCTGGTATGTCAAGTCCTTTCTACCCAGTTGATGGCAATTCTCTGACCCCCGAACAGGGTAGCTTTGCCCCCAACACCGACAAGCAGCCTCTGCACACCAAGCGCTGTAAGTAAAACAGACCTTTTGGCTTTACTTTGGGGCCCTGACTCACGCTCTGATTAGTCCAGGAGGAGGAGGCCCCTGCAGGCATGCTTGCCCGTGGCCACTACAACGCCATCTCGACCTTTGTCGATGACGATAAGAACAATTACTTGACGTTCGAATGGTCGTTCGACATTGCCAAGGACTGGTAGAACAGGGTTTCAGTACCAACACGCATCCCACGTTCGGGATGACCCGGCGGTGAGAGAAGGGTCAACTGAACTCTCGAGGTTTTCCCCTAGCCGGTGACTGGGAGGAAGGGTTACTGTTACAGTAACTGCCAACGGTGCACCGGGGAGGGAAAAGCACTCCGTGCGGATGGTTTCAAAAATTAGTTGGAGGACTTTCAACCGCCATGCCAGGACACCCTGGCTCATGATGCGAAGTGGAAATCTGTGGACTATCTGGACTTTTTGTTTCATCTTAGGTACTTGCTGTTTGTATATGGACCCAAGCACCGAAGCAACGGCAGAAAACGAGTCAGGCGTGTTAGTGTATCCTGACATACAGCCGGCTGTTAGCCTCCTGCCTGAGCCACCAAGAGGGACACTATCTTTTCGCATCAACGTGCGTGGCTCCATGAATTCAATTAGGCACGCGTACGTGACTTGACGGTTCCATGACCTGACGCGGCGGATGAAGACTGCCGGCATCGAGCCCATGAATCTCCACCGAGGTTCTCGGGGCGAGATAGGGCTGCGTGTAGTGTTGGACGGCAGGATATTGAAAAATAACAAGGGTATTTGCTTTCCCAAATCTATGCTCGCGCCATGCCAGTCTCATGCACATAAATACATACAAATTTTGCTGCCCCGGATTTGGAAGCCTTGAAATCTTTGTTTCTCCCGCGCCGCCTCCCGCCCCACGCGACGGCTTCGTCGTTATTCAAGCCGTTACAGAAAATAGTCGGGGAGGGCGTTCCCGTCGGCTTGTTTCTCGCCCTGCTGCAGGTCCTTGACCTGGTCGTTCTCGGGGGCGGCGGCGAAGACGTTGAAGAAGCGCTCGCCCGTGTCGCCGACCTCGAGGACGCTTGCCATGTTGCCGCAACGGTAGCAGTAGTTGGGGGCGCTCCAGACGGTGCTGAGGTGGTCGTCGTAGAGGACCTGGAAGCCCTCCTGGCAGAGCTGGTGGGCGCGCAGGATGTGGGACATGCCGTTGACGGCGAGGAACTTCTTGACGACCTTGGCGCCGAAGGTGTAGCCGGCGCCGCGCGGCGAGAGGGAGAATTCGTCCTTTTCGGGGTCGGGGTCGGACCAGACGAGGTCGGCCATGGGCCCCTCGTGGGGGATCTCGCGGAAGCGGTCGATGATCTTGATCTGGTCGATGGAGTGGATCGAGGGCGAGAGGCCGCCGTGGACGCAGAAGATCTGGTCGTTGATGACGACGCTGAGCGTCAGGAAGTCGAACATGTCGGTGAAGTAGTGCCAGACGTTGGCGTTGCCGTACTTGCGCGAGCACTCGGTGTAGAAGCCGTAGCTCTGCGTCACGCCGCGGCTCTCGTGGTTGCCGCGGATCAGGTGCACGCGGTTCGGGTAGCGCAGCTTGAGGCAGACGAGCAGCGAGATGGTCTCGACGCTGAACATGCCGCGGTCGACGTAGTCGCCGAGGAAGAGGTAGTTGGTGTCGGGGCACCAGCCGCCGATCTTGAAGATCTCGATGAGGTCGTAGAACTGCCCGTGGATGTCGCCCACCACCGTCACCGGCGCCTTGACGTGCACCACGTTGCTCTCGCGCATCAGCAGCTCCTTGGTCTTGGCGCAGATGGCCTCGATGACCGACTCGGCCAGCAGCTCCTTCTTGTACAGTCGCGCGATGCACTCGTCGAGGTCGACGGAGGCTGCAGCGGGGGCGGGGCGGCCGGCCGGGCGCGCCGCGCCGTGTCAGCCTGGGGAGGTTCCCGCGGGGGACGGAAAGGGAAGAGGAGGGGCTCGTGCGTGTCTGCGCGCGCGCGCATGCTCGTTCGCGGGAGGGGAGGGGGGGGAGAGGGGGTCCATGCCCATCCACCGCCCGTGAGCAGGGAGGGGCAGGAAATGGTGAAGATGACGTGGTGGTGGTGTTTTTACTGACCCGGAAGCCCAGGCATCTTGGGCCGACTGCAATGCTGCCGCTACCGCTGCCGCTGCTGCTGGTGGGGTGTCGCCGTCGTTCTTCGTCGTCGTCGTCGTCGTCGTCGTCGTCGTCGTCGTCGTCGTCGTCGTCGTCGTCGTCGTGTGGTTTCTAGGGCGTTTTCCCGTACAGTCGACGGGGCAGGACGTAGGACTTCTTCTCTCGGCTCCGGGCGAATCTGATGTCTTGTAGGTGTGGCGGTTGGGAATCCACAAACATGTTCGGTTTCGGCGTTGGGAGGCGGGACGGGGGCGTGATGTCGCAAGGCTCTCTCTCACACACTCTCTCTCTCTATCACATGAGGGCTCGATGGGGAGCGGATATGCCAATGAAAAAGCGCTTCGCTCAGCTGCTATCGTACATAGAGGGCGATGGGACTGCGAAAAGCCATCGAGAGGAGGGGCACGTGAAACAAAGAGGAAAAAAGGTAGGCCAGGCACGCGCTGGGGCTGGTTGTTGCTGTTTCGCACCCGCCGTTTCGAAGGTGTGCGGGAGCTCTCTCTCGCTGCTGCGTAATCCGTGGTCACCCCCGTCCGAGCGCCCGCCGCCGATAAAAGCTTGCCAATGGGTGACGATGCCCGGATCTTGGACACAAAGTCCCCCTCGGCTAGCCGGGGGGCGCTCTGATGATACCTGTTTGGGGACCGGTCTCGGCGAACCGTAGAATCCTACCTGCCGGCGGCGTATGCCACGCAGAGTCCTACGTACAGCGATGGGGCACGAGGTGTGATGATGTCGATGATGGGGCGACGTGAAATACATTGCTGCTGACTGCCGAGGCCCAGCCCCCCCTCGGCCTCGTGTGTCTCTTTATCGCATCCCGTTTCACATACGCATAGATGCATCACTTCCCATCCATTCCATTGCATCAACGGCCTCTTCCATCAGCAGCCACCCTCGGTGCCTCGATCCAATAGCCCTGCCAGCCTTGCCACCCAAAACCTTGGGTGTCCGGGCAGATTGGCTAGGGTTGGCCAGGTGGCCTAGGGGGCCTTTAATCAAGGAACCCTTCTTGGCTACAGGGGGGAGGGGTTTCTGGGCTTGAAGATGGGTCCAGTGGGAGGGGAGACGTGCCCGCACGTATGGGCACGGCATTTAGTGTATCCATTCCGTCTGCACTCCATGCACGGGCTTGTTGGTTGGCCATGACCGACCATATATCTTCAGAGGGCCTGCCCATTCCTACCATCCTCGTTCCTTCAAACTCCATGTCCGCCGGGATCCCTCCCGCTCGTCGCTTTACTGTCGGCTGACCCGCGATAACCCCGCGTACGCCTGCTGCCCGTCAATCTCGGTTTTCCAAAAACCTGCCCGGGACGAACAGGTCCTCGAGAACAGCTTCGAGTGAAATACTGTTCTTTGATGTCGGCCTGCTGGTGCTATTTTCTTGCTCCCGCCGCCGTCGACGCCGCCGCCGCTCGGAACTTGGGGTCTTTCTCTTCCTCGTACCCGTTTCGCCTGCGCCGCGCGAAGGAACAACGGGTCACTTTACTTTCATTGCCCCGTCAACCTTTGGGTGCCGGGCCGGTTTCCGTGTGCGAGGAACAGGACCCGTTGGCTTGCCTGCACGTGGGAGGCCCGTCGACGGTCTGATGACGCTGTTGCTGGTTTCTACGAGCTGCCGGGCCAAACCAGGTTCCTTTTTTTTTTTTCTCTTCTCTGACTGTCACCTATGAAAGCTCGATGCGCTTGAGTATAAATCCGCATCTCTCATGATGTCTATTTCATGCCGGTCTCTAATTAGAGCATCTCTGTCTGCATGTCCCAGCCAGCTCTGCCTTGGGCCGCTGCTGTTGCTGCTGTCCGCCATAGAGGACGAGATCTTTGACATTTCTGCATCTCGTCATTCCTTGGCGGGCCGTCCTCAATGAGTGTGATGATGGTATAGCCAACAGTGTGCACGAAGCCATCTGTTCTCCACCTCCTGCATCGTGTGCTTCCAGGCTTCCCACGAGGGAATGCCACCTTGCCGGCCATATTCCCTTTGGCGCAGGATCCCCCCATGGCGTTTTGGGGTGTCGGATTAGCCTTTTAAATCACCGGGGTTTAGCCGCGGCTTTCCAGTGCCGTGCCGGCCCAGCCCAGCCAACCCGTTCCGTGCCCCGTCCAGGCCGAAGCTCGCTCAGATTGTTGATTTGCTGGTCTTCGTTTTTGGCCCATCTGAAACCCAGCCTCAGCTCATCTAAAGGTACATGACCTACCACCTGTACAGTCCAGCAGCCGCGCCGCAATCGCAACAGAAAGCAGCCTCTGGCGCCAGCTCGCCCGGGAGGCCCATCCGTCGCCGACCTGCCTCGCCCAGAACAGTCCCGTCGCCACGCTCCTGCATGTGGTCGTCTACGCTGCTTCGATGTGCAGAGGTGGAGGTCCCTTCGGTCGCGTTGGTGCTGATGTGTTGCAGTCCATCCCTGTTGGGCTCGTCTCGGTCCCCGGCCCATTCCATCTGAGCCAGGTACGCCATTATCTTCACTCGCTTCCCATGAGATGCGCTTCACCTTGCGCCTGTTATACGCCGCGCCCCTTCCCACTCTTGCGTTCGCGCCCTCGTTTGCGCCCCATGTTGTCCGGACGCCCTATTGCTCGTCCTGCCTCGCAGTCACCCACACTCCATTGCTGACCTTGTCCCCCTCAGCTTTGTCGCGTCGTCCATCTTTCACTATCGCGTCACCACTACCCTGCTGTTTGCTTCCTGCATCCCGGGACCAGCGATAGATTGTAGACGGGCACCTTTTCCGAGCACGTCTTCCGGCATTTTCTGTTCCCCGTCGCCCGCCATGGCCGACGGCAATGGCCAGCAGAGTTCCAGTGAACCACCCTGCTACAACTGTGGTTTATACGGCCACTGGTTCACTGCTTGTCCGGAACCCACTCGAAAGGTCCCCGCGTAAGTGCTCTTTGGTGCCGTGGCCAGGGTCTGCGCCGATATGCTTGCCATATTTTGCAAGTACCCTGTTGCCATGTTGCAGTTGACCAACTTGCTGACCGCTTGTGCAGTCGGTTGGCAGAGAACTTGCTTGCCCGCGAGCAAGCCCCGGGCTCTCATCGAGGTGATGGGAACAGGCAGCATAAGGGTCCCGTTGTGACGCGCTACCCTCACCCCTCACAGCAAGTACCAGTAGCCACCCAATTCCCCCCTGCTCCTATACCGAGTCATTACCCAAACTACGGTTCATCTCAGTATCCCGCTGGAGCCCCCCCCAATGCATACGGTGCCCCAGGGTATGGGCAGGCCTATCCCCAGCCAGCGCCGCCTTACGACGGCTATGGCCCACCATATACTGCTGGTGCTCCCCCCTATGGCACGCCTCAGGCAGGTCCCTACGGGCCAGCTGGCGCACCCCCTCCTATACATCCACCACCTGATTACCGCCGTGGCCCTCCCCCTCCCCAGTCATATCCTGCACCGCCCGGCTATCCACCCCAGCCCCCCATGCCGTATGGGTATCAGCCTCCTTCGCAAGGACCCCCCCTCCCACATGGCCCTTCCCCTGGCCTGCCGGGGGGCCCCCCTCACAGCCTTCCGCCGGCGTACCTGCCAGCCGACTACAGAGGGTACCCTGTACCTCCACCCGAATACCCGCCTTACCATCCAAGTGGCCTTCCTTATCCGCCTCCCCCATTCGCGGGCGAGCCATATCCACCACACCCCGATCAGAGCCGGGATTACTACGGCGAGGATCGTCACCCGAGAGGCAGGCGGGAGGATCGCCGGGGCGGACGTCATTCAGGACGTGGGCGGGACCAGGACAGTCATGATCGCCATCAGCGGCCGCACGATCGCTCGCGTGACCACAGTCATCGTGGGAATCGCAATGGGGGTGGTAACAGACCAGGTGGTCGTCGAGGCGACGACCGTCATCGCAATGTCCGCGATCACAAGTCGCCCTTACCTCGCCAAGATTCGTTTCGCTCCTCGCCCCAAGGAACGCCAGACACGAGGCTCACGCCGGCCAAGCCACAGCGAGAGCCCTTCCAGTCAGCACCAAGCGTCACTACTCCGAGGAGCACGGCCTTACCCGCAAAGCCATTCGACGAGCCTGTTTTGAGTCTTCCCCCACGACCTGACAGTGCTCGTCTTCACCCTGCCAAGCCACCACGTCAAGGCATCACGAAGGAGAAGGCGGAGCCGGCAACCGAGGCGCCTAAAAGCGCAATCAGAGACACCCCCCAGGATGATGGTTGCAAGCTTGTGTCTGCTCCGGTATCTGGTCCAGAATTTGCCCCAGCATCCGGTCCCATATGTGCCCCAGCATCCGGTCCCATATCTGCCCCGGTGTCTGCTCCGGTATCCGATCTGGAAGAAGAGCAGCCACGAGACGACGCAAAAGGCGAGTGTGCCACCGGCTCAGATGGCGACAATGCGACATCCGACGATGATGACTTCGTATGGGCTTTGGAGGCCATCTTTGGCGAGCTTGTGCCTAACAACACAGGAGACGCCATTGCTGAGCCTCTTCCCACCGACTACTACGAGGACATCATGCTTCCACCCGCCTATAATGCTACCGGCGTAAAGTCCAAGTACATCACCCCCAATAACCTCGATGACTTTGCCCTCAGCATACGAGACACGGCCGACTGGGAGCAGTACAAGCTACACCCCGCTTTCCTAGACCCTTACCATGTCACATTGGAACAGCTCAAGATATACGAAGACTCTCAAGCCAAGACGCAGCAGCGACGTGACCGCCGTGAACGCGCTGGCCAAGGCCAGGGAAGACAGCAAGGGAGAGACGCGAACCGCAAACATGGAGATCGGCAAAATAGCTCGGACAGTCGCAAGCGGCTATGGGACGATGTGGAGACGGTTCCAAGCGCCGGACCTACTAACCGCGGTGAAATCGCTAACATGGCTTCGCGCGAATATCCACCGCCTAAGCGTCATCGGCAGATTTCTCCCGAACCAGGTGAAGTTAGCGAAGCTGTTTCGGCGACCGGGGTGGCTGGCTATCAACGAAGCCATGATATCAAAGGACTTCCCAAACGCCCCCCGGCTGGAATTGATGTTGCGGAGAGGATATTCGCGCCGCGACGGTCGCCTGCTCCCAGGGATGAAGGGTGGGAGACTAGAGTAGCTAGGGACTCTTACCGGCCGACACCACAACGGAAGCGGGATGCGGATTATCCATACCGTATACCGGACGAGCGTGATCGTGACCACCGGGCGCATTCTCGCGCCTCGAGGGAGCTCCCGCGCGAACACAGTGACTACAACCGACACTACGATACGCCTGGACGGCGGTGGAGCCGTGGTGATCGGTCACGCAGTCCCGCTTCTTCTCATCGGCATTATTCGAGGAGGTCTCACAGCCCCATGTCCAGAACCACGCGGACCGAGGACCCGCGTCTGGATGGCGCCGAATCATATGTCAGCTCGCGGGCTCACCATGTGCCTGATCGGGAGAGTGCCCGAGGACAGCGAGGGGAGATAGGGCCTCCACCTCTACCGCCCCCCGGTACACCGCCGGGCAGAAGAAGCTCGAGGAGCTCTCACGGCAGCCGCCCCGGCAGCCGTACAGGCAGTAGGGCGGGTAGTCGTCGGTCTTCGTTCGGTCACCTGTCTGTGCCCGAGTCGGCAGGGTCGCCTCTTACGGCTTTGGAAGCCGAGCTGCTCGGCATTGGCGGAAACGACACCAGCGGTAGCGACGCTGGTAAGAAATCGCCGAAGCCACGGCCGAGGACGAATCCTCCGACGAAGCTCAAGCGACGGCAGCCCCGGGTAGATGCTTATAGGTAAGTGGGCGACGAGATGCCTCCTGCTTCCATTTCCAGCAACTGACCAATCCGATAGCCGTCGCTGGTAGAAAAATATTTGTAGGCGCGATCTACTCGTCTCGGTAAGAAGCTGGATCCCCGCTCACCGACTACTTGATTGCAAGGTGTTTCGGGTGCCACGGGCCAAGCAACAGCTCTCTTGTTCCCCGACAGTTATCGTCGAGAACTGACCGCATTTGCCATTAATCACTCGAGACGAAGGCGCCCCAAATCCCAATTCGGGATCATGTAGGAAGTTTAGGTTTCATTCCGCTCTTGTTTACGTACCTTGATTCATGTAGCGGTATGCAGGGCTGCATTGGTAGGCGTTCTAGGTTACTCAGCTCTGCCACGGTACCAGAGCAGTAGCATAGCGTTGGTTATCTTGGGAATTGATGATTAATCTTGACGACGGCAGGCCACATGTACGGGAAGCTCCCCTCCAGGGCTGTCTGGACGTTGCGTCAAAATCCGACGATGGATTTGTGGCACCTGCACGCCAACAAATTCTTTGTCTTGGTGGCAATGGACAGGTCCTCCGCATGATGCCGCTCACAAAGGCGGGCAGGCAACAAGGACAATGAACAATAGTCTGTCGTTTCGTTCCATTTGGGACAATTATCTCCAACAGCCCATGATCGTGTCACTTCCTGCCCTTGGTATTTAAGTCGAGATCCAGTGGCTCTCGAGCAGAGGTAGGCATATCCTGGATCCCGTACCCTCAACACCAAGAACTGCACCTTTCCCGTACATATAATATCCAACACCTTCCTTCCCCGCGGGAAACCCCTTCCCTTGGAGCAGGCTCCAAGTTTTTTCTTACCTAGCCCAGCAAGTAAACAAGCAACAACAACCAGCACCAGCGTCCGCCCCGCCGAAATGTGCCTCGCCTTGACGATCGAGTACGCCTGTGTCCGCTGCCAGGGCACCGTCATGAAGGATGTGTACCAGGTCCCGGGAATCATGTGCGCCGAGGCGGCGGCCAAGCGCCCGGGCTTCTTCGGATCCTGCCGGTGGGGCGTGGAGCCGTACACGAAGCGGAAGCCGTGCCCCGACGACGACGACGATGGGGAAGCGGGCGTCGGCCTGTGCGCCGGCTGCGAGATCGACGATGCGGTGCGCGGCCTTGACGCCGATAGCGCCGTCCTCGACCCCCCGGGCGTCGCCGCCACCGCTTTGGTTGTTTCGTCGGCCGAAGACCCAATCGACGACCTCGAGATCCTGCCCTTCTGGGTCGAGCGAGAGAACCGCCGCCGCGCCGCCCGCGGCCATGCTCCTCCCACCGACTTTGACACCGTTCTCAACCTACGTGGTGGCTTCGGGTCTGACGCCGACGACGAGGCGGGGTCCGAGACTGATCCCGACCCTCCCGGCGGCGACGACGATGACGACGGCGACGAGGACGGTAAGTGTACCCGGCTCGCAACCCGCCCCGCGAACCTCTGGGTTGGGGAAAGAGGTTACTGATATCCATCCAGGTGGCGCGAAGCTGTAGTCCATGTCCGAGTTCCCGGATTACATTCGGGACGTCAGATCGGGTGCACAGCAGGATGAGGCTGCTGCCGTGTAGTGCGCATAGGAGAGCGGGCGCGGACATTTTTGGAATCTCACTTGACGGCTAGGATGACATAAGGCTTTCTCTACTGCGCAGCATTCACAATCAAGGAGGGCAGGCGCATATTGGTACTGTCATGCGTCCCCAGTTGAGAGGCAGATGATACGATTCATATCGTTGGTGAGCGGGTAAAACAGAAAGGCATAGAACAACAATAAAATAATACTAGCTTCCTATCATCATTTTACCGACAAGTTCCAGCATGCATTAACGGTCGTGAAAGTTGGCAAAATGTATCGAAATGCCCGAGATGAGGCTTAGGCGACTCGGTTCCAGTTCAGGGGGGGGGGGGGGCGGTTCAGTCCGTCGCGGGGACCAACGCATCGTGGTCCAACACCCCGTTACTTTCCTGCCATGACTGAGCTGCCGTTGGCTTTTCCTTGGGTGTTTCCGTCGGCGTGGCGGCCTGGCCACAGTAAACAGTAAGGCTGGTTGAGAACGAGGAAATCTGGACACGGCGTAGAATCACGGCCAGCCCGACGGCCCTGTCTGACCACTACATGGCTTTACCACCAAGAAGACAAAGAGCTACGGGATGAATCCGCGGTAAGCAGCGACCGAGCCGAGGCTTTATAAAAACGAATGACTTTGCGAGTTCGTCTCTGGCGCTGCACCGGCCCGCTGCTGATGTAGGTTGGGTGTTAAACCCGCGCAAATGTGCTCAACCTTCTCTGGCCCAGCTCGCACACGTTCCACCTGATCGCCCAGATCCCAGCTGACGCAGACTCCGCATGAACTGACTCCCGCGGGGAGACGGAGATTCCTGTGCCTTGCTTGCTTTCAACGCTGCAGCGTCGACAGCGGGGAGAAAGCAAACACGGGGCTATTTTTGTTCACCCAGGTCAGCCGCCCGCCACCGCACCAGGTCATCGGGTTCCGCACTGGGCTCTGAACCCGGGAGCGATATTTCTGACCCTGAAAGTAGCGGGCAGTAGGAAGCAGGGTCTTGAGGCGAGGGGTGTTCGGGGTCGCACGGGGGCGAGCTCGCCCAGTTCGGGTCTCGGGAACGCAACCGGCGACAGCGCTGCACCATGCAGCTTCTCCCGTCCCCAGATGACGTGACAAAAACATGCAGCGAGATCCCATCCGTGCGCCGCGTCCGAACGCAAGTCACGCTGCGAACTCTTTTCACAACCGGGCCCCCCCGGGGGGTTGCTGACGGTGGGCGTTCCCTGGGGCGTCGTCGGCGTGGGTTCGCCGCCCACATCACGCGAGGCTGCTCCGCAAACCTGCTCAAAGGTGCTCATGCCCGGCTGAGGTGGGTTCAAAGTTGCTGCTACAACTGCTATCGCTACCGCGGCCTGCCGATTCATACTTGCTTATATAGGGGCTGGGACTTTCCGTCGCTGAAAGCACTGGAGAAGGCCGCTGCGTGTCCGCCCGAACCTCTGTTGCCCTCGCCTGCTTCCCTTCCCCGCCCTCCCCCGGTTGGCCCTTGCGCGAAAAAAAAGAAAAAAAGAAAAAAGACGGCCAAGGTTGAAGTGCCCGCCATGGAACCCATGACCATGTCGATGCCGATGGCCATGGCGCCGGAAGCGGCGGCGACGGCGACGGGTCCCCACCCCGAGGCAGCCGGCGCCGCCGCCGCCATGGGCTCGTCGGCGGCCATGATGGCCATGACCTTCTTCCAGGGGCGGGGGACGCCGCTGTTCGCGGCGGGCTGGGCGCCGCGGTCCGGCGCCGCCTACGCCGCCACCTGCCTCTTCCTCGTCGGCCTCGGCGTCGTCCTGCGCGTCCTGCTGGCCCTCCGCCCGCTCCTCGAGGCCGTCGTGTGGCGGCCGGCGCGCGCGGCCGAGGCCGACGACGACGACGACAACGTCGACTACGAAGACGAGGAACTGCCCCAGAAGCACCCCACCGACTGCGACATCCTCTTCCCCGCCCCCGGAAACCCCAACCCCGGCCGCGCCCGCCACCGCCTCCACCGAACCCCCTCGGCGTCCCGGGCGTTGTGGGCCGAGATCCGCCGGCGCGGACGCGCGTCGCGCCTCGGTGTCAGCGCGGGCCGCGCCGCTTTCGAGTTGTTGCTCGCTGTCGTCGGCTACCTACTGTACGTTTTTTTTTCATCCCCCTCAGGGACTTTCTCTTCTACGTCCGGCGAAGGAGTTCCGTGAGCGCTAAGAAAACCGGGGTTTAGCATGCTCGCCGTTATGACTATGAACGTGGGCTACTTCGCGTCGGTGCTGGCGGGCGTCTTCCTTGGCACCTTTGTCCTCGGCGACCTGGCGACGAGCAGCTCGCTGTACCAGGATCATCACTGTTGAGCGCGGTGGTGCTCTAAGGGGAGAGGATTGGTAGGCGCAGTTGGGTCTGCTCTTCAAGGGTCTATTTGGTTCTGGGTTTCAGCGGAAATGGGTACTTCTGTCTAGTGGAGTCGGGCTTGCACGTTATGGAAATCTAGTAGGTACTCCGACCTCGAGGCGGCGATGAATGGCATGGGATTGCTGCACGACGAAAGTATCGGTTTGGAAGGAGAAAGGCCCGATCGCAGAACGGCTTCTCGGCTGGATTGCGGCTCGTGGGTCCTCCCCTTCTAAATCCGTGGTGTTTCGGCGGGACGGGCCACACCGGGGCTCTCTCACTGCCGGCGCTAATTAAAAAGGGTGGGAAGTCTGAGGCGGGGTCGTTCATAAGTAGCAGGAGTCGAAGTTGGTATGGTGATTGCAGCCACCGCAGCTGCAGGGGTACAAAGCTGGAATTTCGACGAGAATTTTGAGAGGCACCGATGTGTTCCCGGAACGACTGCGGACATTTTACAGCAAGTTTGCACCTACGCGCTCAGGATCGCATTGCGCCTGCTCTTATTTCTCCCACAGTGGCCCAGCTTTAACGCCATGCAACCGTATGTCCACAGTCCACACACCCCCTCTTCCAGGTGGCTACACCAGAATACATAGCCAATTTGTTCCCGCTTAGTTCATTTGGCCTCTTTGCGGACTACTCGCTTTCTTTCCTCGGCTTCATCGGGAGATACTGGTCAGCGGTAAAAACCAACGCATTTGCCAAAGCATACATCATGGAGTGGCCGACAGATGATGTTGATTCAAACTCCTACCGGTGGACAAAATCCGCCGGAGATAGAGCTAACATATTCCCCATGCGGGCCAGTCATCCCCTCCCTTCCTGGAAATGGTTCACCTGGCGGGAGAGCTTTGACGAGTCAACGACATATCCTAGAAAAGAGAATGCAGTAAGTGCAAGGCTTGAATGCATTCCCCCCGAAATGTCACTCCAGACAGCATCAACAGCACTACGCCTCACTCTATGGACGCTCCAGACGAAATCGAAAAAGGGAATGCCACCGACACAAGTCTAAAGGTCTATGGACACCCGAATGTGCTTCATGTGGGCCCGAAACGGCCAAACATGCCTTCTGACATCAAAAAGTGGTTTTTCAGAGCAGCCCCTGAAACCAGGAAGGACCTCCGAGCACTCGTATTTGACCAGTTGCAGCACGCCGATATATGGCTTCAAGCCGAGAGCTTGACCGAATAGCCTACAATCATGCTGTTCAAACCATCTGTATATCAGTGTTCTGCTTGCCAGCTAAAGATGCGACAGTTTCAAGACTACGCCCACTTCCCGAACTAAGCCTGAGATCTGGCCCTGGCTCTAGCCCGGAGCAATCTCAGGAACGCGGTAGAGACACCGTCTACGGATGTAATTTTAGTATGATCCGCAGGCTACATCAACTTTTAGGTCCACAGTGTAATCTATCGCTTCCCCTCGACTACTCAAAAATTGAAATTGTTGGAAATCTTCGCTTTGATTACACACTGAAGAATTCAGAAATGGAATTTGCGAAGCTTTCCAAAGTTACGTTAAAGATTAATGATGTCAATTAATGACGAGTAAATATTTATTAGCTAGTTAGTATATACCCGATAAGCCGAGGTACAGCAACCTCCTCTCCGGCTAAACCCTTATGAACCAGCCCCATCACCAACTCAACTCGGTCCTCCCCCTCCGGCTCCACTCGCCGCCGCCATCCGCAGCCACACCGGACGAACCACGTACTTGCGCCTGCGGCGGCGATCGTCGCCGCCCTCTGAGCCGCAGACGAACCCTTCGTCTGACGAAGACGTCGCGGGCAGCTCCGGCAGCGCCCCCGGGCCCGTGTAGACGATGCTGCTCTCCCGCAGCGCGTCCTGCAGGGTCCTCTGGCCCGCCTCGTCGGCCGGGTAGCCGATGCCGTAGTGGCGCAGCGGGCCCGCGGCGGTGTGCGGGGGCCGGGCGATGGCGGGCGCGTGGGCGCGCCGCGCCAGGGCGGCCCAGTCGATACCCGCGAAGAAGGGGTGGGCCTGCACCTCGGTGGCGCCGCCGGCCACGCCCAGCCGCGTCGCCGGTTGCGGGTCCAGGAGCCGGGCCAGGACGTTCCGAGCCGTTGGGGGTAGCCAGCCGGGGGCCGGGGGGGCGCCGTTGAGGATGTGCTGGCGAATGGAGACGGCGTCGGCGGCATAGAAGGGGGGCATGCCCGTCAGCATCTCGAACAGGAGCACGCCCAGCGTCCACCAGTCGGCCGTCTCCTCGGACGTCCCGCAGTCCTCACCGCCCAGGAGGAGCTCCAGCGCGGGGTACTCGGGCGCCGATCGCCGGCCCCCGCCGTCTTGTCGGCCCCGGAAGCGCGTCTGGAAGAGGCCGAACCCGGACAGGCTGACGTGCCCCTCGGCGTCCAGCATGACGTTACCCGGCTTCAGCCAGCCGGCGACGTCGGCGCTGTGGTGCTGGTGCAGATAGCCCAGGGCGCACACGATCTCGGCGGCAAGGATCCTGGCCGTCTCGATGTCGAAGCGCCCTGCGGTCTGGAGGTGGTTGAGGACGTTGCCCCCGGTCATGAAAGGTGCGATGAGCTCCACGCAGTCCTCCCGCGAAGTCGACTGGACGGTGCGTAGCAGCGGCGTGATGAAGGGGTGGTCAATATGGCGGCCCACGGCCACGGATGTCGCCTCGACTCTCTTGACGGCGTACTCGCGGTCGGTGTCCTTCTTCCGGTACAATTTGAGGCCGCCGCTCCACATGTTCAGCAGCAGGAGACGAGAGTCTATGTCGGGCCCGAAGAGGTCTTGACGGACGTGCTCGTAGGTCAAGTCGATATGGATCCGACCGGCACCGTTCTGCAGGGCAATCCACTGCCGTCCCGAGGCCTTTAGGCGATCGAAGATGCTCAGGCTTGCGGTCCCGACGAGGGACGCGTGTCGGCCTCCGCCCTCGGCCGTCGGATCCCACAGGTAGAGATGAATGGCCAGCTCGGCGCCCCGCACGACATCAAACTTGTGCCCGACACCGCCCGATAATAAAATGTGCCCCAACCTTTTCTCGAAAACTAGGTCCGGGGCGCGACCCCACCGCAGGCTACTTACGGTTCCCGAAGATGCAGGGACTGACACCTGCGATTTATCGTAGTCGACGAGTGCGTACGGCTTAGGGGAGCCATGATCGTCCCCATTAAACCATTCCCTAGTCTTCTCGTCGACGGAGAGGCATTCGCACTCATAGAGCGTCACAGTTAAGACACCGTTGGGGTTCGGTGTAGAGTCCGGCAGCAGTGTTGTGGGTGTTGGTGGGACGCCCGCATCAGGACCCGAGCCTGTCTCTCGTGCTACAAAGAGAGTCAGCTGCCCATGAAATTGACGAGGCCGTTTGGGCAAGCGTAATCTACCACGTAGTTTACCGGCATTCTCGCAGTTTTCGGGACAGTTTCCAACCCATGTTAGTGCTGTGGGAGTGGATGGGTGTTGTAGGGAAGGAGGGAAGGAGGGACGGAAGAAGCTCCAGTCCTGTTGGGCAGGAACGACCCTTATTGGCAGTTCGAATTCCCCTCCCTTCTCGTCTTGGAATGGTTCCAGTCACGTGATGACAATGTACCAATGAGTGCCATGTAGGATAAGACGCTGGTTGAGGACATGGGAGAAGGGACTTGGAAGACGTCATCATTTACCGCTTCCTACTTCTTGTTCTGTTACTACAAACTGCAATTGATAACCGCACGATGCTGGAGTCTTTAGTTTGCGATCGCGGTATTCCAATCATTCAAACATGGGCGGAGGTAGCATGTCAAAGGAGGAAAGATTTCGCCGGCTATAGGCGAGTTTATGAATTCGCTAGGTCATTCGGTGGAGGATTTGAGGCAGGGTGCGGGTGTCTTCATCGATGGCCTCCCTGGGAATCGTTTCTTCCGGGTTAAAAGTATAAGTTATCTTTCGTGAAGTTGGGTATTCGCTTCACGAAACCCCAAAGTTCTTGAGGCTCCTGGGAAACCGCTTTTGACAGCCCCACCGCTGATTTACTGCCACTTTTTCATAACTGCCTCGCAACTACACTCTGCGATTACTAAACAGTTTGGCCGTGCCGTAGGCCACCAATGCTACCCCTCCAAAGAGCCCAGCCCATCGGCAGGTCATGTCCAAAATCAAATTCCGGATGAATTTGTCGACGGCCTGGGAGTCGTTGGCTCTCGGAAACGGCTCATCCGGAACGGGCTTGCCGAGAAAGTTGCACATGGGCTCCCATCCGTCGCCCAAACGCATGACTAACAGTCTCTCTTTCGGAACGGTCTGGATCACGCGCCTGTTGTATTCCTCGAGGAACTCTACTGCACGTTACTACATGTGATGAACTTCATGGTGGAGTAAGATGCACTTACCGGGGCCGTAGTTCCCGGGCTCCACGTCCGAGTCCCGCACTATGGAATCGGTGAAATGCTGAAAGAGCCGGGTGAGGCGCGGCAGCCACCGGGTCCCGGGCCGGACGGCGGTGAGGATGGGGATGTACCAGGCGGTGCCGGCGGCGAGTATGCCGTCGAAGCTCCGGGCCCAGCGTTGGGGGTCGCGCAGGACCAGGATGACCTTGGCTTCGGGGTAGAGCTCCAGCAGCTCCTCGAGCACGAGGATGCCGGGCACGTCGGCGATGCCCGCGAAGCCCCGGGTCAGCCCCCGCACCAGCTTGAGGGCTCGCGGCCCGTCGCCCTGCTGCTTGGCCTCGATGGCCTCGCACCAGCTTCTCCCGAAGGCTGCTGTCGCCGTCAGTGTCCGGAGCCGCGGCGTGGCGAAACCGGGGGCCGGGGGCACGCACAATCCTTTTCCGCGTGGAACTGGGTTCCGCCGTGCTGCACGGGCCCGTCGAGGACCCTCTCCAGCGCCAGCTGCAGCGAGTTCGTTCCCGTCCGCGAGAAGCCGGCACCGATGACTTGCACGCGGTCGAACCGGCCAGGGTCGGGCTTTGAAGGAACGCCGCCCATCTCGAGGGGAGTCCGGGGTTGCTTCTGTAAGAGCGAGGTGCGAACCGCAAGTGTGAACGCTTCTGGGGATGGGAGAACCGTCGGATCTGCTGTCGTGGCGATTCACAGTGGCGGAAAGCCGTCCTATATGCGAATTCGGCGATGGTTAACGTTTCGGGGTCGGCGCCCGTCATGATGGCCGGATAACCGGCGAAATTGCCGTTTTCTGCCCGCATCCGTGTTACACGATGTACCCACATATAACGCCACAATCCCCGATGTGCGAAATCACGTCCTGCCAGACGCGGTCGGGTTAAATCACCAACCGCGGAGCAATTACCTCCCAAGCCGGCGGCCTGAGCGGAACGCGTACCGACCAAAGACCTGCCTGTTGCGGTTTGACATGGGTGGCAAAAACCTGAAGCCCTGCTTGACCCAGCTCAGGAGATCCTTCAAGATGAGTGAGGTTCTTCCTCTCTTCGACCAATTATGGCCGGAATTTGGGCTCGTTGGAATGGGTGAGATTACAGGGTGGAGGCTTGGCTTTCATGCATGAGGCGGATTGGTAAATGAGTAAGCAAGCCCACATCCCCTGATGACATAAAAACCTCCAGTGTTACTTCGATCTGTTGGAATCCCCAGGGGTTTCTGCGTACCTAGGAACCTGCGTGGCACACGCTTATGCGCCATGCCATACAACGATAACGTACCCTTGACCCCGGGGTCCAGTTGGGATCCCATGGAGCTCGTCCCGGACCCTGAGCTTCGTCGTGATGGTCGGCGGATGAGCGGCAGCGCAACACCTCAGGATTTCATGCCCATCGTGGAGAACGGGCGACAGTATCAAGGCTACCGACCCGGCGGTGCGAGTGTCCCCCCCTTTTTGTCCCTCGCAATCCAAACGCTGACTCGGCATACGCAGATTATTCCTTGCCCATCGACGATGAAGAGCAGGACCGCTTAGACATGACGCACCACGGATACAAGATTTTGCTGGATGGACAACTTTTCATCGCACCCCTTGAGGAGCCCCCAAGTCATGTACTCGACATCGGAACAGGTATTCAAGAGGCGCTTTGCTTGTCTTAGACACGCCGAGTCTGGCTACATGAAAAATTCCCATGGTGGGTCATACTGATCTCCATTATCCAGGCACGGGCATATGGGCCATCGAGTTTGCGGCGCAAAGTCCCGACTCATCTGTTATCGGTACCGATATCAGTAGTATACAGCCACTGCCATGGACCAGTAATTGCTCATTTGTTATGCACGACTCGGAAAAAGCGGAGTGGTGCTTCCCGGCACCGTTCGACTTTATTCACATGCGAAGCATCGGCCCCTGCTTCCAGAACTTTTCCAGGGTTCTCGAAAAGAGCTACGAGAACATGCGGCCCGGGGGGTGGATCGAGCTCCAAGACTGCGTCTGGAAGCCGGAATGCGTGGACAGCACGATGCAGGGCACTTCGATCCCCGAGTTCTTCGACCGCTTATGCCGGGGGGCGCGCACGCTCGGGCACGACTTGCTCAAGGCGAGCCGGTTCGCGGCGCTGCTGGGGCAGGCCGGCTTCGTCGACATCCAGGAGGTCATCGTCTACAACGGCGGAAGCCCGTGGCCCCGCGACCCCAAGATGAAGCAGATCGGCTACTACCTCGGCACGCTCCTCTACGCCGCCACCGAGAGCCACGGCAAGCTCCTCCGGGCGTCGGGGCTGGCGGAAGAGGAGCTCGAGTCTCTCAAGACTCGGTTCAGGGCCGACTTGAACAGAATCGACATTCATTGGTATCTACCGGTGTACGTATACCCTCGACGAGTTACCGTCGAACAGAATACGGACCTCGTGATGCTGACACGGGCTCTACGTTTAGACATATTGTTATCGGCAGGAAGCCTACGGACGACGTCGCAGCCGAGCCACAAAATGGCCATGCGTCTGATGTTACACACTAGCGAGGAGAATTCTAGCCCAAAGATCCACAATCGTCTATTTAAGGGGAGAGGAGGTGCAATGCTGCCTTTTGTTGCTGTACAGATGTCGGCATATGGACTACGCAGTTACGTCTATTGTGGTCGAGCGCGGACGGATACAGGTCGGGTGTGCGTCTCGCATCATTGAACCGAGTCAACGCGGCTGGCGGTACAACAACATCTGACCACTACGAGCAGGCCGTATAATCTGCCATTAATCCCCGGTCTAATGGGCTGCACCCCGATGCCCAACCTCATAACCGCCGCCGTTATACGGCCCCCACCCCCCACCCCGCTTCCGAGGCTATTCGGAAGATGGAAATCGTTCCTTCGTGCTAACATCCCTCCTCTGCTTTCTTTTCTCCCTCCCCAGTCCCCTTCTATTGCCCAGGAATCGGCAGTTTACGGTAGCACCCTTTTAGCCCACCGTGCCGCAATGTCCGTCGACCCCAGAGGGCTCCTGCTTGCCAAGCAGCCAACCTCCGTTGGGCGTATACAGATGATGGATACTTCTGGCTGCAGCTCAAACGTCGACTTGGTCCCTGAACAAGGCCGGCAATACCAGAGTGGGTACCTCCAGGGGTCGCAAATGGTCACTTCTGTGGTCTCTTTGGAAATGGGAGCTCTTGGTGTATATTCTTATCCTCATCACGCCCGGTCTCATTGTCGCCATACTCTACCCGCATGCGGACCAACCATTGCCGAACTGGCTCTTCAAAATCGGCATCAACTCTATCATCTCGCTATACGGTCTCCTGTTGAGGACGTTGGTTGGCTCTTGCCACTTCTTGTATCCACCAGCTCCAGTGGCCATGGTTCTCCTTGGCTGCAGCAACGCCACGACTGTCGCAGACCACCACCTCCTGGGTTGCCATTCAGTGGCCGCCGTGTAAGCGTGGCGCCGCATCGGGCTGTTCGAGCCGGTCCATCTCGTCGGCGGCAGCGGCGGCCTCGTCGGCCACGTCGGGTTCGATGCCCTCAGTGGCTGCCACACGCCGAAAGGCGGCCTTCCAAAGGCCCCAGCGCTCCATGTGGAAACCGTCGTCGCCCTGGTAGCTATACCCTTCGACGCCGTCGTCCAATGCCGGCCAGCAAAGGACCTTGGCACCGTCGCGTTTGTACTCCTCCTGGCAGAGTTGGAGCACCGCCGCGCCAGCCTCGAAGACCCAGTGGATCGCGGCCAAGACGTGGTGCTCGGTGCGCCGGCGGCCCTCGAACGAATCCTCGGGATTTACCTCTAGCGTGGGTCTTAAAATCTGCAACGCCGCCCACGTCGCTAACTCATACGCCCCTTCGGCGCCCTCCTTGCCGACATGCACTAGCCAGTGGGCTTGGAATAAACTTCCGTTTTGGAGTCGCCGGGACCAGCGGTTCGTATCATCAGACCGCTCTGCGTAGGGCCTGCTAGATCTTCCTAGTTATGATGTTTTTGTTAGTCTGACTTCGTATGCTTTCTGTCATGTTTTAAGTAAAACCGAAGCCGTAAAGGACGGTGTACGGACCTTAAGAAGATTCCCTATGTACTGACCTGTCAATTGGCCGCCGAAATAAAGGGGCCATAATGGCAGGTCGTGCCAGAATCGACCCCAGGGCGTTTTCACGACATCGCCGTTTGGTTTGCGCACGTCGATCTTAGAGAGCTCGAACGTCAGATCAGCAAGTTTGGCGCAGCTGCCCGCCTCATCATGGGCAAAGTGCTCAATAGCACTGCAGACGACCTCCCATAAGCCTCGAGGGCTGTCCTTGTCGCCGTTTTCGTCTAGTGGGCGGGCTTTGCAGATAGCGGCGAGTGCTGCCGCTGCGGTCGACGCGTCACTGCTGTCCTGCAGAAGCTTTCCAACGATGGGGATTGCCCGTTGGCCCTCACTAATATCCATCTCTGCTCGGTGCCGTACCGCCTCATCGTCTAAGCAGTACTCGGGGCAGGCTAATCAGCGGGCCACATCGTCGTGCAGCTTGGTCGCCCACTGCTTGAGCGCTGAAGGGGAAGGCATCTGGTGTGCCTGTGCGTAGACCTTATGTGCGTGGATATCTTTGTCTCTCTGTGAGTGGGTGCGTGGGTGTGTTTAAGTGTGCGTGTGTGGATGTCGGCGTAGGAGATGTGTCTCTGTTTCATGGGTTGATCGCGAACGGGACTTGGACACGAAGAATATAGTATTCAGTTCACTCTGAGCGGGATCGGGAGACGGTTCGGATAAGCCCGGTTAGTTCGCTTCTCGCCGCGCGCCTAACTAGTTTTAAGGGCGTATACACTCTAAGCTGATAACTTAGTACCCCGTCCGCGGCTACGTACAGGTACTGCCCCAGTATTGCTTAGCACTAGGGACTATTGATGCACTGAGGCGATATTATTATAAAATTCCAGGTAGCAGTATCGACTCCGCCTCCTTAAATGTGGACCGTCCGGCAGCCTCTGCCGACCCAACCCGCGGCTGTCCACGGTTGCCGCAAAGCCTCACCACTAAGATTGCCCGGCACCCAAGACTAATGCACCGAGGCGATGCTATCACCAACTCCCAGGAAACAATACCCACTCAGCCCTCTTAAGTGTGGGCCATCCGCGGGCCTTGGCCAGCCCGGCCGATGACCCGCGGTTACGCGCGGCTGTCGCCCTATCGATGGGCGTCCGGGCCGACTGGCAGGCCACGACGTCCACTCTGCCTGCTTGAATGCGGGCCGTCTCCGGGCCGTTCCCCGGGCCTTCGCCGAGTGCCCCCACCGACTACCTACTAATGCTGTATGACTGCTAAACTCCAAACAGCAAGAACAACCCTGGTGCGGCCCGAGTATGTAGGATCATGCCGAAAGAGTGTCTGGTGTTTCGGACTGGCTAACACTGTCTTCCAGTGGGAAAGGATGACGTGAAGGGGTGGAATAAAGCTCAGGTCAGAAGTGCAGACAACTATGGCAAGAAAAACGTCGATTCTCAGACAGGCATGATCAAGCCAAACCGGAAGTACCCCATTTCTAAGACATCTCCCGATCTATACTCATAATTAGCGTGGAACCATATCGCTCACTGATTAAATGTAGCTCCGGCCGGACTCGAGTATTTTGGAGGACACGCCAACATTCCAGAGGGACTGTCTCCAGAGTGCAAGAACCTAGGGCCGGGAGGCAGATATTACGAGATCCCTGTCCACAGAGATGAGACCGACCGCATTCTCTGGACGTGGCATTCTTATTCGAAAACCCCGAGATTCTGGTAGGCGATGAAGTTCTACTCATTTAATCGGGACAGCGGGGACTGGTAAACTAATCATTTCTGTGTAAGTTTGGTTATGACCCGCCGCGGCCGGGATGACAACGACTTCAAGCCTTGCGAGTAAAAAGCGCGTTGAGACAGCCGGATTGGTTTCATTCTGAGCACGTGGTACGACCAGTACGATGATGGTTTGATGGACGCTCTAAGGTCACTGTGTCTCAGATGACCAAATTTGTAAGGGGGGAGCCATGGGGGAGGAGCAACATGGAACTCGTAAGACGGTGATCTGAAGCCTTCGACAATCGCTTGAACGGGAGGTTGGCGAGTGGCTATGTTGTTTTTGTATATGGGTATAAACTCACCTACGTGGCTATTGCCAGACGTTCACCATTGCAAAACAGGCTATCATAACTAAACTTGTCAATAGGGAGCATAGCTCTGTTTATGTCAAAGGGATTAGGTGCATCGAAAGAGGAAGCAATCCCTTTATAAGGGCTATTTCGATCTTCCGAGGTCGTTTCTTAAGGTTGCCACGGTGGGGCCTCCCGGGAGCATTCGGGCGCACTACCGCTACTCTAGCGCGCGCAAAAGACTAGGATGCAGAACTGGAAGGCTTCTACACTGCTCTCGCATATAAGAGTTCAGGTCAGGTCAGGTCGGAACCGCTGTCACGGGCCTCGCCCCGTGACACTCAAGTTCTAACTAGTCAAGCACCCTTTAGTTATCAGTTCCTAGGCGACTAGTGTTAAGTAAACAGACGCTCTCTATCCCTTATTATATAAACACTACGGCTAGCAATACTATAGGTATAGCGTTCGTTACACTACGCCATCGAAAACCGGGATCCCGCGCTTGCTAAATTCGGCCTCTAGAACACCGCCTTCTCGCTTTAACCTGTATTTATATAAGAGTAAATCTTATCTTATGTTTAAACCTATAATGAACGTCGTATTTTATATCCCTAGTCAAAGAATGTACTTAAATATCTGCCATGTTAGTCGGCCGCCTTATAACGAGTTTTTATAGGGCCTGAGTCAAGAGGCATCTCACTACTTTTTGTGTCAACAGAACGCGATCGTTCTCTAACAACCTCAATAGTTTTCTCTGGCCCCTTAGGCCCACGATGCTGAATCTCTGCGCCTCACTATCACATGGTTGTCGTGACACCTGACGGAAGGCGACATGCAAAGCCTCCTTTGTGGTGTACGCTTCGCCGGGTAACGGTGCCGCCCCAATCCACCACTGCACATGCGTAACCATGCCTCACGATGCTCAAGCACGTCACCGCTTCCAGCAGCGCCACACAATCAATCCGCAGAGAAGAAACTCACTATCCAGACGGCACGTTATTCGACGCCCCGAAACTGTTTAAAGATGACTCTGGCGCGGACTCGGCTTATCTGCGTGTGCACTCAGCCCACTCGAGCAATGAATCCGAGAAAGAAGAACCCTTGCTGACCAAGCCGGCCGAAGCCTTGCAGCCGCGAGACTTTTTATTGAGTGGCTCACGCAGCGAGACCCGCCATGTCGGATACCAACCCCGAGGAGCGAGGTTCCCGCGACTCCGCCGCCAACCACAGCTCCGACGCGAGCTCTTCCCCCTCGTCCGCGCCCGAGTACGACTCGGACCGGCAGAGGCGCGCGGGTGGGCCCAAGCAGAGAGGAACAGGGGGCATCGGGAGGAGAGGTCGCTCCGCCCCCCCCTTAGGTAATTCCAGACAAGGGCCGCGTTCGCCGTGGTGTGCGCTTGCGTTTCTCCTCCAGTCGCCGTGGGGGCGCCGTGGGACGAGTAAAGGCCGCCATGCCCAGGACTGGGCTTCCGAACTCTCGCCCTTGACCGTATACCTAGCCCGCGTGGCTGCAAAGATGCCCGGAAGCTAACGAATCGCCGAGGGCACGGGCCGGGCCAGTGACCGGCACCGGGTGTAGCCTTACGCCAGCAAACTTTATTGTTTGCACGTGTTGTCTAGCTCAAATCGCGGAAAGGTCATCTCATCATGGAATATCCACTCACTTTCAAGAAAACAGCGCAGTCCGTGGTTTTTTCCCTCCGATTTGACCGCTCGTTGGTTTCGAGGTCATGCCAAACGAGTGCCTTACCATGGGTAGGCTCGGCCGAGAGGTATTATGCTGATTTTCTACGTGTTGGGACTCGGGGCTACAATCGAGCTGGCCTTGTGGCGTAGCGGCATTCCTCACCAAAAACCCTCACGTGCAATGTTTATGCTTTGGTAGTCAAGCCTCACAAAATAGCTATCGACAGGAGATTACGGCGGAGTTGCGCCGGCTTGGAACATATAAACTTGACGCCCCCCTCCCCTTTTCTCCCTGTACACCCACAAAGTCCCCCCCGAGTCTCTCGAAAGGAAATACGTACAAACCAAGCCGCCTCCGAACATCGACAAGGACGCTTGCTTGCCTCGTCCCACCACAAAAATGACACTCTACGATGTCGAGTTCTACATAGTCTGCTTTCTTGTCCTTTTCGCTGTCTTAACTTTGTCTGCGGGCTGTTCTGCGTGTTGTGCGGCATGCAGGACGGGGAGCCGCCGAGCCGCCGCTCCGGCCGTCGCCCCCGCCGCTGCCGCCGCTGCCCCCAGGACGCAGGCGCGGGCGCCCGAGCCGTCGGTCCTGGAGGAGGCGCCGTGGACGGAGGCGCCGCCGCCCTACCGGCCCCTCACGGGCGGGCCCGCCGCTCCGCCGCCCGTCTACGCGGCGACGGCGGCGACGGCGGCACGGGGCGACAGGTACGGCTAGTCGCGGGGCAAAGCGCCCGCGCGCCGGGCCCCGCCGCAGACGACGAAGAGCGCGTCCGGAGGACGGAGGAGCCGCCGCGCGAAGAAAACCGCCGAGGCGGCGAAAGGCGGACGGGGGGAAAGGGGACGCGGGCCTGAACCGGCCACGAGAGGAAGGTGGGATAGCCCCAACAGCGCGCCGCCGGCGGGGAACAGGGAAGCAGGCGACCCTCTGCTTCGGGGCAGCGAGTCCCCGTCCGCGGGTGAGTAGAGGGGCAAAGGATACCGGTGCGAGACGAACCCGACCTCGCCGACCCCAACCCCGGCGTTCCCGGCGGAATCAAACAAAAAAGACAATCCCTTCCCCTACCCCTTCGCCCTACCCAGGGACCGGATACGGAACCCTGGCCGCCGGCGTCCCCCAGAGACCAGCAGCGACGCCGTCGACGGCAAACCCTCTCACGGCACCAACGGGATCCCTCTGCCCGCGGGGGTAAACTCTACAACCCCTGCCCAGCCCAGACGACGCCGCAGCCCGACCGGGGCGTTCGCTCCCTCGCAGCGGCGACTTTTGCTGCGGAAGCCACGCCGGGACGAAGAAGGGAACGGTGCTGCCGTCGGAGCGGGAAGAGAGGACAAAGGACGATGCCGGGCAGGGGGCCTCGGCCAGGGAAATGGCGAGGCGGCGGATAAGTGGAAAGCAGCTGTGAAAGGGAGGAAAGGCAGGGCCGGATTGAAGGGAAACGGGACGGGGACGGAACGCGACCTGAACGATACCCCCTGCCACTACCTCTCCGGAGCGGCGAGGGTACCTACTTGCCCCTTCTTGCCCACGCTCCCAGGAAACGTCACCGACCCTTACTGGCTCGTGTTGGGTAACAGGCCCCGAACCCCTGTTCTTTTGTGCACGGGTCATGCCACACCTCCGACGCCGCAGTGGAGTGGCGGCACCACGGACGCCATGTAATCGAGTCGTGGGTTCTGACCCTTTGAGAAAGGAGAGAGGGGAGAGGGGAGAGGGCACAGCAACGCTTAGCTAAACTATAACGGCTGTCCGTTTACTTCACGGCGGACGGGGGGAGAAAAAGAGGTTATTTTGATGATTTTTTTTTTGATATCATTGTGTCAAGATTAATCTAATAAGGGCCGGGGACGGCTGGGCCCATTCGCTAAATCATCATGTGCCCATCTCCCCCTCTCTCTTTCTCCTCCCCGCGCGCCCTTTACTCGAGCGTGACGCGGAAGGTCTTGGCGATGCTGGGGGTGCCGCGCGGGGTGACGGCGAAGAGGTAGTAGAAGCCGGGGAGGAGGACGCCGCTGTCGGCGGGCAGGCGGACGCCGTAGCGGCCGCGGCAGGCGTGCACCATCTCGAGGGGGACGCGGCGCTGGTCCGTGTTGGTGGAGTGGGTGGCGCTGCCCATGCGCACGAGCACGAAGCTGATGTGCTCGTTCTTGGTCATGGTGATGGTGATGGTGTCGCCGGGCTTGGCCGTCGCGTCGCTGAGGCTCGCGATCTCGGGCCGGATCGCGAGGCTGCCGTCGGCGTTGAAGAGGTAGGGCGGCGAGAAGATCTGGCCGTCGGCGTGGTCGACGGCCCGGTTGCACCGCGCCCTCGACGCCTTGTCGTTGGCCACGTAGCAGAGGCCGCCGCCGCCGCTCCAGACGGTGCCGTCGGCGAGCAGCAGCGAGGCCGAGTGGTAGTTGCGCGCCACGGCCTCGGGCGCCATCTGCGCGAACGTCTTGGTCCTGGGGTCGAAGAGCTCGGGCGTCAGCACGCCGTCCGTGTCGGTGAAGACGTGCGCCGTCGGCTGGCCGCCCGTGACGAGCACGGTGCCGTCGGGCAGCACCACGGCGTTGGAGAAGGCGCGCGCGAAGCTCATGTCGGCGACGCGCTCCACCTCGGCCGGCTCGTTGGGCTCGCCGATGGTGGTGATGTGGGCCGACTTGTGCGCCGCGCTGTCGTCGTAGTCCTGGGCGCCGCCGGCCGAGAAGATCTTGCCCGGCTCGTACATGACGTTGGGCGCGCACATGGCGTCGACGTCGTCGCGGACGGCGGCCTCCTTGATGCCGCCGTCGCCCCGCGTGCTGTACCAGTGCTGCTTCTTGCTGGGGCCGGCCTGGAAGACGGTGCCGTTCTTCCAGCCGTACAGCCAGGCGTGGTTGTCCTCGCGCCAGATGCCCTCGTGGTCGGCCGTCAGCATGGGCCCGACCAGGGCGTCGTTCAGCATGGTCCACTCGTTGGTGGCCGGGTTGAAGACCTCGCCGTTCTTGCCGCCGCGGCCGCCCGAGTAGGAACCGCCGATGGTGAAGACGCGGCCGTCGGACAGCGTCGTCGACGACTGGTAGCCGCGCGCCATCTTCATCTTGGGGCCCTCGGTGAACTCGTTGGTCTTGGGGTCGTAGAAGCTCGTCTTCTCGGCGTCGGAGCCGCCCGAGATGATGATGCGGCCGTCCTCGAGCGAGCTGATGGCGGGGCAGAACATGTCGTGGTGCGTGTTGGCCACGGTGCGCTGCGAGACGGCGCCCGTCTTGAAGTTGTAGTCGGCGAACTGCGTGTAGCCGCCGGCGCCGCCAAAGTTGGCCGCGCCCCACGAGGAGAAGACGAGCATGCGCGTCGACTCGGGGAACTCGGGCACGATGTAGGCGGCGACGGGGATGATGGGCAGGCGCACGAGATCGGACCACTGGCCCATCTTGGAGACGTCGTACGTCTTGGGCACCTCGACGACGGTGAACTGGTCGTCGGTAACCCACTCGAGCAGGTGCGGGCCGGTGCTCTCCTTGATGTGGCAGAGCTTGCCCTTGCTGTCCCACACGGCCTTGTCGCAGCCGTCGGTGTCGCGGCAGATCTTGGCGCACGCGTTGGCCGAGGCGCACTTGGGGATGACCTCGCGGGTGTTGCCCACGAGGTCGGTGCCGGCGCAGATCATGAAGTCGGTGCCCTCGACCGTGGCCTTGGCCTGGACGTTGGGGCAGCGCGCCACGTTGGTGCCCTTGGCGAGGACGGCGGCCGAGACGGCGCCGATCTGGAGAGCGAGGCCGGTGGCCTTCTTCATGCTGAAGAACATGATGGGTGATTAATTAGGGTTAAAATTAGAGCCGTAAGCAGCAGGAAAAACAAGAGAAGGCGACTTCCGAACGGGCCGGTAGAGCGAGCGAATGCTGATGCCGAGAGGCCGGCAGTTGTAGAACGAGTGTCGGGAAGTAAAGAGAGACTGTCCCAAGAGGGGAAAGGGGCCGCGTAGGAGAGTTGGTGGACTACGGGTGAAGCCGAAGGGAGCGCCTAGAGCATGACTTCGGAAACAACCTAGAGATCAACGGGCGAGCGGCGGGAGTCTTATACAAAGATGCACCTCGTGGCGATCGGGTGGCCCGAATCGGCCGCGGCCGACCTCTCTCCCCTGTCGGCCGGAAGGGGATCCCAGTTCGTCTCGTCGGCATCGGTGGGGGGAAAGGGTAAAAGGCGTAGCGCTGGGCCCGCGTACCCATGCGAACGCAACCAAAGCGGGTGGGGGGGGCGAGGCCAAAGCCACAACCCAACCCGACCCAGCATCCGACCGAGCAGACGATAAGACGAACATGGGATGAAAAACAGGGAGCATTGCTACATGCTGACTGCGCCTCTCGAACGGGCCGGTCAATCTGGGAAGTGGGCGGGGCCAAGGGGGGGGTGTGTGTGTGGTTTTCTCCGGTCCCTGGCCAGTCGACAGGTACGATTCGTGCTGGTTATGCGCGCGCTTCTAGACTCGGCCCCCATGCGACTTTGCAAACATCATGCAAGACGGGCGCCGGAAACAGGAAACGGTGCCGGGCAAGACAGGTGGGCGACCGGGGACTGGCAGGCGTGGGATGGATCGTGGGCCCTTGGCGTTGCAGCTGCACCGGAGTCCTCAGTTGGCGCAGACAGGTGAGCCGGGGTCGCTTCAGGTGAGGCAGGGAGCGTCTGGACGGCGCGATGTGACGCCCTCACGGCTGGGCAGCCGAACTAAAAAAGAAGGGACCCTCTCCGGCTTCTGCTTTTCCCAGCTGTCATTCCCGGTAGGCAGGTAGGCTCCAGCGCCCCCAAGACACTGAACCCGGGTCTTGCGTCCCAAAAGGCGACAACCCCCCTGCACCTGGGCGGCCACGATTGAGCCTCACGATCAGGCACGCGATGCTTGTGAGTGGCTGGACCGGGGCCCGCGAGGCCCCACCCGCGCCAAAACAGCCCCTAGGTGTCGATCCACCGCGGTACTAATTCCACCTCACGCATAATGAGGTCCCTACCCTTGGGCCCTTGGGGGGTTCGTCATGAACCACGACATCTCATGCGGCGGGCGAACTGTTCAAGCGCGTCATTCCCATATTCCCAACCGCCACGGACCCGGGACGCCATGGCGATGACGATGGTCGCGTGGTCGTGCAGCCGTCCCCAGGACCGTCCGCCGTGGTGGTGGGGGAAGTGGGGACTGGATAAGAGAAAAAGGGCCATCGGATATATATCACTGCACCTAACTAACCCTGTGCGTACGGGCAGCACGGAAATCCGACGTCGCAATCAAGAGCGGCCACTCTACCGCTACGAGCAATAGCCGAATTGACCGTTGGCGGGAGGGGCGCATGCAGTAGTGGGGGTTAGGGGCAACGGTGTCGTGGGTGGAAAGCAAAGAGGCAGGTTGCATTGAGCACGGAATCAATCAGGTATAGTCAGTCCCCCCCTTCCCCCCCAAAAAGGAAATGGACATCTACATGTACCCAGAAGACGCCGACCCACGCGTGCGATGGTGTTGCCTCATTCGTCCACCCCGAGCGCTTCATACCGGCTCCCGCGCGCGGTAAGGTAGTTGAATCGTTCGTCCGAATGCCGGGGTGCACTGCCATGCTCGCGGTCCCTGCTCGCCTCGAGCAGATCCTCTAGGGACCAACTCACACGCTCTGCCCCGACCCGGGCCCCGATGAGGTTGCCCGCCCCGGGACCGAGCTGCATGGCCGCGAGGCGTCCCGTCACGAAGAGCGGCACGTCTTCGCGCCACTGCATGTCCTCGGTGACGCAGGGGAGGCCGCCGCAGCCGGCGACTGGGTACTCGGCCCTCAGCCGCCGCAGGTACGGCAGCGTCGCGAAGTCGGTCTGCACCCCCGTGGCGTAGTAGATGTGGTCCATGGCGGGCAGCTCGCCATGCGCCGGCCGCTGCTGCTCGGGCCCGTCCAGCTGTACCCGCCAGCCTTGACTCGCCGCGTCCCAGGCCTTGCTGCGCAGCGTCGTATGGCGCAGGAGGCCAAGCTTTCCCGACGCTATGTGCTTCTCCAGCACCTTGCGGTATGGTTGTGTAATGCTACCGCCGTTCCTTGCTTTGACAATCTTCTCCCACCGCTCCTCGTCGCTGTCGGCCGTCCAGAAGGCCGCCTGCTCGAAATTCCGGAACTTGCCGACCCACTCGAGCGGCACGTCAAACGGCTTTACCTTGAGCTCCCCACGCATGATGAGCCACACTTTGGTAACACCCCGTCGGATGGCCAGGTCGGCAAGCTGGGCGGAGGTCAGCCCACCGCCCACGATGAGCACGTTGGTTGTGGACCGCGAGGCAATCTTGGCCTGGACTCGCTCGCAAGGGAACTTTTGGATCTTCATGGCATGAGTCGCCGCGTCCGCGTGTTGTTCGTCCACGCCCCCGGGAATGCTGGGTTCGTTTCCGGGGCCGACGGCAAGGACGGCCGTCCGCGAGTAGTGGACCGTTTTGTTCGTATGGATGGAAAAGATGCGGTCCGTCTGGCAGACGTGCTCGACCCAGCCGTACCGGATATCCAACACTTGCTCGTTCTGGATGACGCCGCGCCGCAGCTTGTACCGGTCCACCAGACAGTCGCAATGGGCCGCGAAGAGGGGAAGGGAGGGCACAAAATAGTCGTTACGGTCCCGCTCGTCGACCGTCGGCTCCTGCTGCCGTCTTTGTTCGCCGTCAGTCGGGTTTGGCGCGTGGCCGGAAAGCTCGCGAGACTTACTGTCTGCGGCATTTTACGCGCCGCTTCCGTTGGTGCTTACTCAACTCCTTGCCCACACAACCGCAGATCTCGGCGAGCTCGTGGCCCCGACCGTTCATGTGCGCGTAGGACAGCAGCCCGTCACGCTCGGCCGGGTCGATGTGGAAGAACATGGGGCTGCGGAGATGGCTGATGCCGAACGTGTTGAACAGTCTGTTCCAACGCGCCATCCACTGGTCGCCCGTGCCGTCGAGCACCAACACATCGGGCACGCCGGCCTCGGGGCGGTGCCGACAGTCGGATGCCCGTACGGCGCCAGTCCGGTGGTCTTTGATGGCCATCTTGGCCGTGTGCTTGCGAATCCAGTGGTATCGCTGGTGCTCGTCGTCGGTGAACGTGGCTGCTGGCATGCGCTCACTAAGTCGACTTGCCACCGCGAGCCCCGCGGGGCCTCCTCCCACGATAATGACATCGCGCAGCTCGGGACCGGGCTCCACGTCTTCGGTCATTTTGGTACGGAATGCTGACAATCTCTGGGCTTAAACAAGGTTGAATAACGCGGCCGCTTCCTCGCAGAAATATAGAGGGAAAGCATCATGCTGCCGTCATACTTATCTACGGGGTGTCGTCCCGAGGCGAGGACCTTGATGGCTTGGGCCGCACGTCACGGCCCTCAAGGTTCGCGGACTCTCGCGAGTGCACCCGGGCAAACGGGTCCTATCAAGCTAATCACGAGACCAAGGAAAGCGAGTCGTAGGCTACTCCTGGTCCACGGGTGGCGATTGGCATCCCGCCGTGAAAAGTGGGCGGGGGTAGGCGACCCGGCGAGTATCGCAGGCGCACCCCGGGTCCTGGCCAGAAGGGTCCTCATTCGAAGTGAGTCGCGACGTGATGGGCGACGGCCGTCTCGTCGCCCTCGAAGGCACCGCAGACGGGGCAGGTGGCGTTAGCCGAGGCGACGTCGGCGGCGGCAGGTTCGGCCGCCGCCGCGGGTGCCGCCTCGGCCGCGCCGTCACTGCCAGCCGCGGCCGAGGGCGCCGGCTTGCGGCCCTTTCCTTTCTTCTTGGGCGCGACGATGTAGGCGGCGAGGTCGGCCTGCTCCCGCGGGGGTTCCGAGTAGCCGTCGAAGCGGACGTCCTCGTACGCGTGCGGGAGGCGACCGGGGCCGCGCGACCGCGGCTGCGACGTGCCGCTCTCGCCCGGCACAGCCGCCAGCGCCTCGGTTGGCCCGCCGTCGGGGCCGACCCTGGACGCCATGCTCTGCACGCGGCCAATGCGGCCGTCGGCCAGGCGAACCTTGATGCCGCGGTGGTGGTCGCCCCGCGTCAGCACGTCGCGCACAACGCCCGTCACCTGGCGGCCGGTGCGTTGGTCGGCCTTGAGCACGATGTTGACAGCGGCCCCCGGGACGACCTGGGCCGTCTTGGGCACTCCGCTCGCCATCCTACTGTGCAATGTGGTTCGGCAAATGGGGAACCGGTGTGGCGGCCGTACGGCTGTGCTGTAAATGTCGCGCCGTGGTAATTTGGTTCCCGTACGTACGGGAGGCGAGTGCGAGGATTTGTGGAGGCTCTGCTGGGGGGGGGGAGCCATTCAAGATTGGCCCGGCTGCGGGTGGTCGATGATGAGCTAATCGCTCGCCTGCACAGGCCAAATGCCGAGCCCCAACCCTCGTAGGTACACACTGAGCACGTTTTCGCCCCGGTTATTGGGGCTTCTTCGGGCGATGGATGCGACGTTCCGTTGGCAATTGCTACTATAAACATTTCCCATTGCCCTCCTAATCTAGCCCCACTTCTCGTTCACAAAGGGGCCCAGGAACACGGCAAACGGACGGAAGCAATCGAATTACGAGGTGGATCATGACCCGGATCATGTCCTCTGCATGCCCCGTCGCATGATGCAGCAGAGCCAAGGCGAACAAGTCCCCTTCTCGAACCGTCGTCGCCCCCCCGCGCATGGGTGCAAGTCCTGCACACCCAAGGGGAACCTGGTCCCGGATGTCGCAGGCCGGGGGAGCTGCTGAAAGACGCAACATGAGGATGGCAGTTCCGAGCGTCAGCAGAGCCGCTAACCTCGCCTAACCCCAGGTCCAAACCCCTCCATATCCCTGGCAAGCGAGCCCCCCGGGTCTGCCCACCGTATGGTACGATCTTACACTACCACGTCGTACAGCTCTGCAGGGAGGGCACGGCCCGGGGATAGAGAACCTCGGGCCCTTGTTTAACTGGGCGCTCTCGTGCGTCGGCACATGCCCGCCTTCTCGCTTCCTTCCCCGTCGCGGCCGACCCGGCAGCATGGGCGAGCGGACGTTCACCGAGAAAGGGGAACGACCCGGGGAGGAGGGGGGCGTGATGCGCCAAAGAGCCACCGGGAGCAGCAGTTCGCCAGCCCTCCCCCCGGCCCCCGGTTCTCGGCCGAGAATGAGGTGGACTGGTCGTGGTACCGATGCCACACCGGCTTCAGGTCAGGTACGATTCACCGCCCAGGATCGAGCTCGCTTAACGGGCTATCCGGTGTCTGCTAGACCCCATGGACTGGGGACGGTCAGGTCGAAGAGGGCCCGTGGCCACCCATGTACTGTGTATGTGAGTGAGTGCATGGGCGCGTGGCGCAGCAGAGAACGGCCGGGTCGAGCGGGACGGGGATGCCAGGGCATAAACCCGCCGTCCCCGCCCGGCCCGGCCCCCTTTCCCAACACGCTCTGCAGACGGGCCACTAGGTCTCCAGGCATCCCCCTTCCCAGGGAGGATTGCCTATTGCTACTATACAGCCGAGGCCCGTGGCGACGTGGTATTAGTCATTAAAGCTAAGTGCGTGTTCTATATCCCGCCACCGGCTCGTCTGCTGGCAGGGCCAGTCGTTTTGTCCGCGGGGGGGGAGGGGCTCTCTTCCGACCTTCGCCCCCTCTTTCTTTTTGCGCCGCCCAGTTCCCGTCACCATCCACCGTTTGCGGACCTCTGCCACCAGTTTCCCTTCGCTTTTTCCTTCTCCTCAGAAAGGACTGGCAGTGGCCTGGGGCGTCTTGCAGGTGTGCTTGAGCGCGTCCTGGGCCTCGGTGCTCGAGGCCGAGATGCAGGGGAGACCGACGTCGCCGCCGCGGTTGATGCCGTCGCAGAGCACGACGGGGTCGCCGCCGCACGGCGACGTGATGGTGAAGTTCTTGAACCGGATGTTGTCGCACACGGCGTCGGGGCTCGTCGAGCACGACAGCCGCGCCACCACGTTGCCGCGCTTGCCGCTCGTGTAGCCCGAGAAGTTCTCAAAGGTGATGTTGGTGATGTTCATCTTGGACGGGTACTTGGCGCAATCTTCGGGCTTGATCTGGTAAGGGGGGCGAAGGGGGTTAGCTTCCGACGTCGTCGCATGGGATCCGAGGGCGGAAAACCGGGGCGGGACTCACGTTGAAGTAGCACGAGTCGATAAAGGCCGAGTAGTCGTTGTTGGCCTGCCAGAAGTTGCTGTTCCCGTGTCAGTATGAGGTGGGGGGGGGGGACATTTTTCACGCGGCCGGGGGGACGCACCGGAAGGTCACGTTGTCGACGAAGCCGTAGCCGACATCAGGCCCGGCCCAGGTCTTGATGCGCGCGCCGTTGTCGCCGTTGAGCAGCCACACGTTCTCGATGAGGACGTCCTGGACAAAGCTCTTCTCGCCGGCGTACTGGCCCAGCGAGCCCATGGACTGGCCGTGCGTTCCTACGCGCCGCCTCCCCTGTCAGCCGGCCGCCTCCGAGGCCGCTCACGGCGTCCGGACGGGGGTGAGACCTACCGTTGCAGTACATGGTGTTGACGTGGATGTTGGTGGCGTTGCTCTTGGGCGAGAAGCAGTCGTCGCCGATGTTGACCCAGGCGCGCTCGACCGTGACGTCCTCGACGTTGAGCGAGTCGAAGAAGTCGGTGTTCTTGGGGAGGGCGGTGGCGTTGTTGCTCTCGGCCGTCACGACGACATTGCGGAAGGCGACGCCCTTGGAGGTGACGACGAAGTTGGTCCAGCAGGGCGAGTCTTTCTCGTGCAGGCCCTCGATGACGAGGTTGGTGGCGTTCTCGGCGTAGAAGAGAATGGGGCGCAGGTACTTGTTGTTGGGATCGAGGATCTCGAGCCCGGCGAACTCGTTCCACCAGCGCTGGCCGTTACCGTTGAGCACGCCCTCGCCCGAGATGCGGATGTCGCGCCCTCCCCACTTCCAGAACATGATGCTGTTCTGGAAGGGGTGGCGGAACGCGTTGGCCTGCCAGTACGGCGTGTCGTTGGTGAACTTGACCTCGCCGTCCCACCGCACCTGCACGTCGTTGAGGAAGGTCAGGTCCAGCGGCTTGCCGATGACGAAGAGCTCGTCCCGCGGCAGGTAGAGCGTGCCGCCGTTGTTGGCCTTGCGCAGGCCCGCGAGGAACTCGTCGGCCACGTCGTCCGTGTCGTTCCGCGACGCCCGGATCTTGACGAGCGGCCGCGTGCCGCAGCCGCCCGTCGACCGCTTGTACGGGTGCTTCGCCCGGAACTCGTCGACGTTCCGCGGCACGCCCGCCGGCAGTTGCACCTGTTGCGCGAGCGCGCCGGCCGCGGCCGACAGCGCCAGAAGAATGGAAGAGGAACGCATTTCGAGGGCTTTCGGCGGGGGAGAGCGAACGGGGGACGGGACGCGAGGTGGCGGAAGACCGCTCAGCACCCCGACGGTCGCGGCCGCGCCCTGATCTTTATGGCTGTTCCCCTATGCATCCCGTCTCGCTTGTCCCTGGCCATGCGTCCCTCCTGGCATTATCCCCGGGTGTATTGTGGGCGTTGCGCATCATTCCTCAGCCATCTCCCCGGGTCTCCTGGACGTAGGAAGTCATTCCACCAATGAAAAGGACCGGGGACTACTTACCGCCGGCAGGTCGGCGAGCATGATTTCAGGAGCCCCTGCGGAATAGTCGGTTCGTTTACCACTGTGCGCCTCGCTAGAGGGGCTTGGGGATGGACATGGTCTGAGAGCTGCTCCTGATTGATGGAAATTGCCCACGAACATGCCCGTCACCGCTCTCCCCAGCTTCTTCCCCACAGGCTACCCCAACTTCCCCGCATGGAGCTGACGACCAGGGGCAAAAGGGCTAGCGTACCATTTCCGTGCTATCCAATTGCCTGGAGAATGTTATGCAGCGAATCGGGGCAGATATGTGCAGAGAGCGCCTGTCGGATAGACGGCATGCTGGATAGGAGCAGTCAAGTTTCGGGTACCCGGTGGTAAAGAAAGGGGCGCACGTCGCATACTTGAAGCAGCACCTGGGCCTAGACAGCCGTTTATTTTCCGCGAGCAAGGGCAACGGCTGTTCTTTACAAGGACCCTCCGCGAATTACAGGAGAACTCGAGAACCGAATTGTCGCTGATATACAACTAGCTACGGTACTGCCACGCGCTCCCCAGTACTTCTGGCGGGCGGGAACAGCCAAGGAAGACGTCGAAAAGCTGGCAACCCGGGGCCTTATCCGCAACTCCGTTAGAAGTCGCGAACCGGCCACTGCCGTCTCTTGAGGGAGTACAGGGTTCTAGTACCCGGGGGCGCTAGTACCCCGGGGGATCGAGTATTCCGGAGGGTCGCCGGCTAAGTCAACGATAGCTTCCCCGTTCTACTTAACACGCCCTTAGTTGCGATGGCAAAGGTACCGTTCCGGTGCGGGCGCACGGGCCTATGGCGAGTTGTTTGGCGGAAACGGCGTGTGGCGCATGTGCTTCCTTAGCTATGTAGATGCGTTGAGCGGCCAAGGCGGCTGGCTCTACGCCGTTCCGTAGACCGTTAGGACCACGAGCAGCAAAGACGGCCAATGCGAGACATTGACCTGCAAAAGACGATGGAGACGGCACAGCCACGTGCAAGCGCGCACAAGCAACACACGAGTATTTTCTTCTTCAGGGTACGGAACGCTCAGGCGAAATCGCCGCCTCCCGGCGGAGGGGAAAACTATAGCTTGCTGTCGGTCCAGACGGGCTTGCGGCGCTCGACGAAGCTCTTGACGCCCTCGACCATGTTGGGGCCCTTTTCGATGCGGCCGTACCAGCCCTTGGTGAGCCAGTCGGTGGCCTGCTCGGGGCCGAGGCCCTCCCAGCCGAGCTTGAGGCCCTCGCGGGTGACGACGACGGCGTCGGGGCTGTTGGCGGCGACGCGGGCGGCCCACTCGAGGGCGCGGGGCACGACGGCGGCGGCGTCGGCGACGACGTCGTTGACGAGGCCCCAGGCGCGCATCTGCTCGGCCGGGTACGACCGGCCGGCCAGGGCCATTTCGGCGGCGCGTTGGCGGCCGACGGTGCGCACGAGGCGCGGCAGCGCCCCCGCCAGCGCGATGACGCCGATGGTGACCTCGGGCAGGCCGAACGTCGCCCCCGCGCTCGCCACCAGCATGTCGCAGTTGATGGCCATCTCCATGCCGCCGCCGAAGCAGATGCCGTTGACGGCGCCCACGATGGGCTTCTTGCCGCCGCGGTTGCTCATGCCGCCGAAGCCGCCGCGCGGCATGCGGGACTCGGGCTTGTCCGGCGGCGGGGGTTGGTTCTGCTCGGCGTCCCCGCCGTTGATGGTGTTCCACTCCTTGAGGTCGGCGCCGGCGCAAAAGGCGCGCCCCGTACCGGTGAGCACGGCGCACCGCAGCGACGGCTCGTCGTCGTACCAGGCCCACAGCCGCTCCAGCGCAAAGTGCTGCGGCCGCGGGATCGCGTTGAGCGCCTCGGGCCGGTTGAGCGTCACCAGCAGCACGTGCGGCACCGGGAACGACACCAGCGTGTCGGGCACGGGCGGCGGCGGCGACGCCAGCGCCGACGGCGGTGCTTTGGACGCCATGTCGAGGCCCTTTGGGAGCGGTTGCGGCGTCGTCAAATGGTCACAGCGCGCAAAGGCAATCCGAGACGGACGTGGGGGGCGGCACGGGATGTGCGTGGTGCGGCTGGTACACAGGCGATGCGGAGAGTTTGACGAATTGGCGGTTGCCCGAGGGGGGTAACTCGAGGTAAGCAGGTACTTCTTTGGCCAACGGAAACGGGAGAGGAAAGATCAAGGCGACGAGAATCAGGGGAAAGAATCCATCGTCGTGTCACAATACCACGCGGTTCAATTGGTGGTGCTCTCTCCCCCCCGATCCTGGGACTGGACGGATCGGATGAGATGGGAAGGTGGCGTCGGCCGTTTGGGCCTCGGCTTTACTGACGATCCCCCAGAGCCATTGGACCCCACTCGCCTACTCACCCTCGGTTCTCCAGCTCTACGGGGGAACCGTCCCGGCTTGCTAACCCTGGACGTTGTTTGATTGTAGGTACAACACGAAATCGCAAACACACGGCCATGTCCCCAAACGCCATCTCCCGATGGCCTGTTGTCAGCTACACAGCGACCATCCCAGCAAGGTTGGGTTAACAACTCACCCGCACACCTGGGCGCTAATTAGCAGGAAGGAAAACTGCTGCACATCCGCGATACCATCTCGCATCATCCATCCTCCTACCAAGGCCGCTGAGAACCTTTCTTTGAATATGCATCCATTCTCTAACTTCTCTCGCCCACTTCTTTTTTTATCGAGCCGTGTCGTTTGCCAGCATTCTTTATCGTCAACGTTCGTGGCCAATCGGCGCTCTACAACTTCTTGATGGGCTCCTACACCCGTAGCATAGATCGACTTCTGAAGAAATCCATCGCCTTTGGGAATTATACTACGCTATATGCGTAAAATGATGTTTCTCTATATGTACATCGGAACAGGCTCGGCTGTAGTATGACCACACCCAGATCATGGAAATGAGGCTCCCTAAATTCCACCCAGTGCGGGCACCGAATTCGCAGATGCGCCCTTCGAGAATATCGAGGGTGTGAAAATCAATGCTGTGGGTAAATCAGCGCATCCTTGACGCCGGACACATAAAGAAGCCGCTCCGCCTAGCCTGCTCCGGATTTCTCAAGTAGAAACGAAGCGCATAGCAAGAATCTAAGTGGTCGCCTCGAGAATGGTGCTCTGGGGCGGGCAGCCCGCGAGGCCCTCACGCCGAAACACGCGTCGTCACAAAGGAATAAATGGTGCTCCGCGATGCGCCGTCTAGTCCTCTCGAGAAGGCGCCATCAGAGTGTCCAACTCCGCGGCTGAGAACGCGCTCTGGAGTATCTCCTCGTACTGCTCCGTGGAAATCGACTGGTTCTTGTCCATCATCCCCTGGATCTTTCTGAGCTTTGCGTCCTGCAGGTCGGCGATTCGGACGTCGATGGTGCCCTTCATCAGCACCGTTTTGAAGTACGTCTTCTTCAGCTGGCCGATGCGGAACACGCGGCACCAAGCTTGCGCCTCAATGGCCACGTTCCACCACGGATCGGCGAGGATGACTCGGTTTGCGCACGTCAGGTTCAACCCGACGCCTCCGACCGCGAGCGAGCAGATCTGGGATGCCGCGTTAGCCTACCACTTCGTAGAATACGGCCACTCAAAGATAGCGGGCGGGGGATTCTCATACCAGAACCTTGAGCTCGGGTTTTGTCTTGAATCCGTCAATCGCTCGGTCCCTCGCTTTTTTGGGCATCTCTCCGATCAGGTATGCGAACCGGATGCTTTTCCTCTGTAGCAGGCGCCCGAGGATCTGATTCTCTGCCACGAATTGCGTGAAGATCAATATTTTGTCGTCTGGCGCCTCGTTCTGCCACTTGACGACAGCTTTGACGATTGCGGTAGTTTTGCTGCTCGGGGGGAATTCCGCCGGGTACTGCTTGTCGGCTTCTTCCAAAAACCGCGACCGGTGCTTCTTGCCGCGGGGCTGCAAGTTGAAGAAATCATTCCCGAGCTTCTTGCCATCCTTACCTTTGGCGTTTTTGCCCTTCGGCGCCGCCGCAGATTTACGCATCTCTTTGAACCGGAGGAACTCTTCCCACAGTCCGGGTTCAGAATCATTGAAACCCGCGGGAGGCGATACGGTGGATTCCGTATCCGGCTGGTCTTCGTCACACGTCGTGTCGTGCTCGACCTCTCGCAATCCCGTCATCTTCTCTTTGCAATCGGGGCATTTGAGACTTGATTCCGAGGACACGGTGGCCGTAGTCATTGCTTCATCGACGCATTCGCGGCAGAATGTGTGTCTGCACTGTTCAATGGCGTTAGAAATGAAGCGCTCTGAGTATGGCCCTGACTCACATCTGCAATCAGTGGGTTGGAGGCTTCGCAACCGCAAAAGCTGCACAACGTACACCTTTTCTGCGCGAAAGCCACCCCGAGCCTCTCATCCATACTCAAACCTGCCGTCGAGGGTGACCAGGAAGAAACCATTTCGACCGCGGCGCTCTGGTCTTTGAGTTTTGCGAGATCCTTCCTCAGTTGTTGAATTTCCTCCCTGGTGAGTTCGTTCGAAATTGTCGACTCGAGAAGATACGGGTGAACGGTTGTCTGTCTCATCCGAAGAATGATTGTTGGAACGTTTTTTAGTCCGGACTTCTTTTTCTTGCTGGACTCAGTCGCCGACTCTCCGTCAAAGTCCTTCTCAGGGTCTGTCCCCTTGCGAGCCTCACTGTACTTCTTCTCGAGAAACCTGGACGTGGTAAGCTGAGGCCGGCTTGCAGGAACGAAGAATACATACTTGTAAATAACCGTTTCCTCTGATGAGAGAGGGACGATCTCCTTTTCGACGAAACAATGAGGAATTACGTATGGAGGCTTGCCGAAGAATCTTGATTCTGATGTCCTGTGAATGTGTTAGCTCCAAGACCGAGATTGAAACAGCCTAGGGGCATCGAACCTCTTCTGGAGAACCTCTTGTAGCATGACCAAGAACTGTTGCCTGTTGCGATCCTTCCATAGTATTAGTTTCGTCATATCACCAACAACACGGTGAGCAGGAGCGAAGACTTACTTGTTCCAGGTTTCCAACCAACTTTCCGAAACTCGGTGCCGCTTTCGCCCAAGAGACGTTCATGAAGGATAAGTAGGGCCACAACTCTGTTGAACGAATTATCAGAAAGGATGTACTCGTCGTAGCGACAATAGATGTACTTGCCTGCGAGACTGTTGTGCAGTGGAGTACCCGTCAACGCCCAGCGGTATGTGGCTTTCAGTTCACGGCAGGCAATCGAAGCTAAACCAGTCCGTTAGCTAGTCAAGTGAGCATAATGCCCCTTACCGAGATTGACTCACTTTGAGAAGACGGGTCCTTGATCGTATGAGCTTCGTCGAGTATCACTCTCCAAAACTTCATCTTGAAGAGCGAGCCTTGGTTCTGTACGTGCAGGTCTTCGAGAATCTGCCTTTCCCTCTCATCGTCATGCCCTTTCCGCTCTTCTGGCGAGTATTTTTGGTTGTAGCGCTTTCTTGTAGATCCCGGGCTAGGATTCAACCGCATAACCTCGTTGTAGGTAATGATTCTGCAAGGAATTAGTCTCGAGTACCGTCGTGCCACGGTAAACGTACATGATATCGAAGAAGCTGAGATCCAGGAGGCTCTTGTCGTCGCTCGACTTGAAGATGTGGACGGATCGGCGATGACTCGTTTCCAGAAACAAATCGATTTCGGCCTTCCACTGGCGAACCAGGCTTGAAGGAACTACGATCAGCGTGGCCCGCTTGCCGTCCTTGATGTCCTTGGCCTCAGGGGCGTGCGAAGCGATCGTTCCGAGGGCTTGAATCGTCTTTCCCAAGCCCATTTCGTCGCCGTTGATACCGCCACGGACATCAGAGTTCAGCTCTCTTCCCACCATCCAGCTGATTCCTAGCATCTGATGGTGGTATAATGGATGCTGGATACTAACCAACACCCATTTATTGTCATTTGTGGGCCTGCACTTGTTTAACCCCAGCTGACGAGCCGCTTGCCCAAGCTTTTGCCAATCTTTCTTCGCTGTTTCTTTGTCGCAGTCTGCTTCACGGATTGCCTGTTCTCCGTACGCCTTCTTCGATATGATGACAGTAGACTTCTTCTCGCAGGAACTTTGGATTGAGGGGCCATGGCCCATGCGTGCATGCATTGGGTGAGAGTAGCGAAGATTTCCAAGAGCCTGCTGCAGAGCCACCTTGTCGCTTCTTGGTTTTCTTCCCTCTTCGTCCACAACTGTGAGACGCTCCTTTTTGTGGCGTTTGTTCGGGCCAGTTGGTTTTCGGTGGAGAATTTTTCTCTTCTTCTCTCTGATGCGTGCGTTCTTCTGATTCTCTCGCTCATGCCAATCTTGAGCGGTTTTCGCCCTGACACCTTTTGCCCTGGAACGCGGGGCCACCGAGGTGAGCTCGTCCTTGCTGGCTGACAACTCATCAAGTGTGCGGTCTCCCAAGGACTTTTGGACCTCCTCATCGCTTTGACCATAATCAGATGGCGGCTTGTACATGCCCGTTCTGTCATCGTCTTCCATGCCGAATTTTGCGTATGTGACGTTACTGTTTCTGAGATTGTAAGCAGGCTCTTGTGTGTTGTACATCTCGACCGCGAGTAGCGCTAGCTCTTGCTCATCCTCTTCTACTTTGACGACTGTACCGCTGCTGTCATCAATGGTTGCTGAGCTCTCACGTGTCTGCTCAACGAACAAGCTTTCCTCGTCGGGGTCATCATGATCAATAGTCATGGGCGGCGTGTCACCCGTCTCCGCTGTGTCCTTGAATAGGTCTGGAGTGGCTTCTTTGCCGCCGAGCTCGCGCTCGGGATCGGTCAGAATTGTGTCCATGACGGGAAGCCTAGCCCATAATCACAAATTAGTTTGGTTGAAGTTCGGGGTCTAGGTATCTTGGAGCGTACAGGACTCCGAATTTGCCGTCACCAGTGAATTTGCCTCTTGAGTGACCTGATCTGGTCATTGAATGGTGAAAAGTATTCAATATTACCTTGAGTAGAACGAGGCTCCCCTACTTTATGCCTGCTGCCGAAGATGGAAGATGCGGGTAGAACGGCGAGGCAAGACGATAGTAGGGGAGAGGGCAATATGTTAGGTAGAGGGGACTGGTTTGAGGAAGACAGAGAAGTGCGACAAACAGGTAGGAGTGACAGTAGTGGGCAGGAGTGGCTGTAGAAGAGTTGGGTAGAAGATATGGAGTTGGAAAGTAATGATGAGAGAAGAGTTGGACAGAAGGGGAAAACGAAGGGTTTTAGGTATGCGGTGAATAGTGCAAAGAGATGGGTAAGAAAGAAGGAACGCGGAAGAAGTGTATGGGCTTAGAATGGCTCGCGAGGCCTTAGTGAACGGTATCCACCTAAACCGTATCCGGGTAATCTTGTAATTGGTAATTCTCCTTTACTGGAGCGCAAGGAGTATCAGTTTGGGCCGCCCGGGCTCACGATTTCGGACCGGGTCGAGAGGTGGCGAAGTTGGAAGACGAGGTGACGAGGTTTCAGGCCAGGGGGGCACGTGTTAGGTGACGATGGGATAAGGGACATTGATGAGGTATCGGAAGAGGAAGGAATGAGAGGGTGACGACGGGATGGGGCGAAGCTGACGACCGCCTGGGCGAGTCGACCTCGCGCTGTGTCGAAGGGCTGCGTGCACCTGCTCGGAATCGTCGATGTGAAAGAAGTTGCATCGGGCAAGTAAGGGTAATGATATCGTGGCTGGCCCGAAGCGTTATGATAGATGCGCAGGACAGTTCTGCCCAAGACGAACCTTGACCTGTACTTCCTGTTCCAGTCGATCGCTACTATAGTCCCAAGTTGTTTTACCAGGTGGTGTCTTGGGAAGTATTTGGCAAAGAAGCGGCAGGCACGCAGGGAATGGGCAAGAAGTTGCAAAGCGCTGAGAGTGTCCTAGGGTAGTGGGTATATGTACTGAAAATATGATCAAAAACAGATGTAGTCGTCCCTTCCTTCAAAGTAGTCATCCCAGGCTATGTGGGTGCCATCGACCCTTTGGGCATCGATTTTCCACTTGTGTTCGAGCTCTTCCACAGCCCCGAGGGGACCCATCGTCCCCATCGCCTGGCTCAGCATTGAGAAGCTGTCCACAAATAGCTCCTGCATGGCCGTATCCCGATGGTCGACCTCCATGCCGAGGATGAACAGAGGCCACAGCACCAGCCTGCCGACCTTGTACATTACCTGTTGATTGGAGAAGACGGAGCTTAACGTGCCTGCCAGGGCATCCCGCGCTTCTTTCCGGATCTCTTGAACACGGAGGCTTGCTTCCTGAGGCAGGAGAAGGGTGGCGTCGTCACTGGAGTCGACGACGAGCGTCCGCACTGCGTAAAGAAGAACTGCGGCGCGGTAGGCAGTGGCCACGCTAAGCCATGTGTCTTGGTCGGCAGAGTTTTGGTCCGGGCTGGCCGATGGCGAATCCGACATGCTCTCCCCGGCAGGACTGTTGGCAACGGTTGACGAGGCATAAGGCGACCCATGGTCGTCGGCGAACCTCACGCCCTTGCCCGTGGTATCCCAGCCGGCAAAGCGGCGCATCTGGGCAGCGTAGTCGGATGGCGAGAAGGCCAGGATCTTATCTATGACCATCCGTGTCCCAGCCTGTCTGCGTTTGTGCAGGCGTTTTTGGCGCGCGAGGGTGCGAAGGTAGTTGACCAGTATAATGGACTGGAAAAGGTCTTCGGGGCAAGGATTGCAAGTGCTAGCAACGAGTTTCAAGAAGCCGGGTTCGACCTCCCAGTACTTGAGAGCCATGGAAGTAGCCAGGGGCATGTCCTTGTGTGAAGACGATGTGGTGGTAGCGCTTATTACATCGGCACTATGCCTGGTCAATCTTTCGTACCTACGTAACGGAGGGGCTTTATAGAGACTTGCATCACGAGAAACGTCATGGGGGGCTTAAAATAAGCGTTTCCCTCTATAATGCGCTTCAGACCACCTCGCATCTGTATGATCTGACGTGCGCCCTCAAGATGCGCTCGCCACTCATTATAAGCGGACGCTTGGATCTGGATCAGTCAGCGATCTGGTGGTCCATGGCAGGCCGCCTTGGGCTACTGACCGAAGTGATCATCAGTGCAATGACAGAAAGCAATGTCGCGTCGCTGGTTTGGTTCTCCGGCCGGCTCAGGCTGTCGTTGAGTTCCCTCAAGGCCTCGGCCCGCAGAGCAAAGACATCGAGGTCTTTCTGTACCAAAGCTGAGCAGGCGGCCGGCTCCGGGCCATGCAACATGAGCCTGTGAAAGCCGGCGGTGGACACGAGGATTTTGACGTAGGTCTCAGGAACCCCGTCAACGCGCTGAAGATTGACCTGGTAGGGATTGAAATGGGTTTCGTCCGACAGAAGGTCTTGGCAGACCACCTTGTTGACTGGTTCAGTGTTAGTCCAGGCCCAAGAAAGGGGGTTGAAAGACGAAACGAACAGTAGTCAAGCCCTTCGAAGATTGTTTGAGCGTGACGGTACCGAGGATCCAGCGGCTGGCTAACAAGCAACAGTGATTGAGACGCATCATGGGGCCCGGGCCCAAAGAGCGATCCCTGGGCCTCATCATTGGACGACCCCCGCGTCGCCGAGTCGGCCCGGGTCGTGTCAGACAGTACGGCGTCAGTATGCTCTGGGCCGTAGCCTAAGCACTGAACATCGCTGGCCCGGCATTGCCCACAGGTCGGGACGGCGCCATCACACTGGACTTGGCGACGGCGGCAAATCCAGCACTGCGGTCCGGCATTCATTGAAAACAACAGTCGGCCTCATTGCTCTGTAGACGCGAGGAGAGCGGGAGAGCGGGCTTAGAAGCAAGACGACGGCGTGTTTTATTAATAGATAGGGCCCATGTCGCTTGCCCGTCAAATCCGATCCAAGAAAAACAAGGCTCGAAAGGGCTTAGGCGCCGAGGTCTGCGCGTCTCGATAGGCAGGGCGGAAGGATTGGAGAGCAGGGGTGTTTCTTTGGCATTCGTCTCGATAGGGTGACAGATGACCGGTGGTTCTGCACATCTCGTGCCCGCGGCGGGCGAAGATGGCTTGAAGTAGAATAGCACGCAACCCCCCTCTGCCCCTCTCGAGAGCGGATTGAGGGTGGGATATTCCCATGGACCTGGACGCGGTCAGCCGAAGCAGCAGCCGCTGTTGTGGTCTTCTTGCGCGTTTTCCACAAGCGACACGCCGGGGGGGGTCCACGACAAGCCAAACCAGGGCCAAGCGTAGGTGGGCTCAGGCCTGCCCGGGTTCGCCGGCTTCTTTGAACGCCCGGCCAATGAGGCTGGATTGATCACCGCACAGCTCCAATATTAGATATGTGACGCTACACAGCTCCAGCTGGGTGTGCTCCGTGACAGGCTCCGGCTGTGTGGCAGTGTAGGACCCAGCCGGCAACCCAGCACTCAGCACCAACATCCGCCTGTTGAGCCGGACGACGCGGTGGCAGAGGGTCCTCGGCGTGTGAAAGCCAACCACGATCCCGGGAAGACGGCCGGCTCCTGTGCGTGGAGCAGTTGGGTTAGTGGCTATCAAGCCACAGGCCGGGCTTTCCGGAGAGCTCCCAAGGGAAGCCGCCCAGCGGCTGTACACCGTAGAACAACAGGCCGAAGCCGGCTGCATAGTTCGACACTTAGTACTTGAATAGGCGTCACCACTTATGTTTTTGGTACTGAACAAGACCAGCGAGTGGGCTTTTGCTTGCTTGCTTTGTTCCTCCTAGCACACATGGAGGGCATGTATAGCATGGTATGAATCTGGCTGCGCTTTGCCCACCAATCAAGCCCAGCAATGTCGGGCAGGCAATCTGAGGCTCTCGAAAAGAAAAGAAAAAGAAGAGTATGACAAGGGTGTTGGGTTCTGATGTCAGCACAGGGCATACGACCCGGCCGGCTCGAGCAGTTGCGAGCTGAAATGTCAATCAGGCTGTGTGTCGCGGTAGCGGGGGTGGCACGATGCGCGTGATGACGAAATTTTGAGGGATGACATCGTTCAGTAGAGGCTCTCTTGCGCTCTAGCTGACACCCATGGGGCCAATCTCGGTTTGATAGAAGCTAAGATAACCCTAGACCAACTCTTGGGTTGGCATCCCATAGTATGTACTTCCAATACCAGGTGGACGCTGTTTGTCATGATGCCACGAGCGGATAGAGGCAGAGTGAGGCAGACACACAGAAGGCAGCGACGCATCCTACCCAATGGGATGGGAAGGGAGCGACGGATGTACCTAAAGTCGTACGAAGCCACCGCAAAGTACGACAATGTACGTACACCTCGATTTTCACGTGATGCCGCCCTACTGCTACTTAGAGGGAAGGGGAGGTAGGTACATGTATCGAAGTAAGTGCCTCATCCTACTCGGGGAGGTAGGTCAAGACACTGCCTCAGTGAGGCATGTGGACATTTGCTTCGTCTTGGGCGCAGAGGAAAGTGTCGTCCCTCTTGTAGACGCGCCGAGAAACCTTGATATAGTCCTTCAGACCTTAATGTAGTGTTGCGTTGGCAGCCACAGCAGCAGCCGCCCGCAAGCCGACTTGAGGTACATCCGCGGATCGTGGCCGCTTGTGGACCGGCTGCCCGTGCACACCTATGGGAAACCTGGTAGATCGTGGGATTCATGGATGGATTTACCTGTAGCTCCCGCCTTTGCGGTTCTGGGCCAGGGCCCCCATCTGGCCCTTCCTACAGATGGGAGGTGTTCGTTCTGATGGACTGGACCACCATCATCAGTTCATCCCCTCAAGTTAGATGTCTTCGATCCCGCCGAGCCTACGTCCGTAGTAGCAAGACCCCCAGGAATCGGACAGCCGGCCTTCGTCTAGAGCCCTAGGGCCCGCGGGTGCTGGCCAAACCGGGTCATTCCAGCCGCAACAGCGCCAACTGACGCACCGGCCATTCCCATCCCATCCAGTCTAAGGTACCCAACCCTGCCAAAACAACCCCTCCCCCGGCGACTGGGTACTTTCCCGTGGTTTTACAACTCCCTCGGCTCCTCCTCCTACAGCGGCTGGCGACCTACCCGGAAACTGGATAGTTCCGACTGCTCATGTGGGGCCTCCAGCGTAACTGAACACCAAAGTCGTCATTTTCCTGCTCCAGCCACCTCACCATTCCCCCCGTCCCTCTCTCTAGTCTCGCCAAGAAAGCTCGAGAACCCCAAGCCTGCCTGCCTGTGGACAGCACAGCACACGACGACATCTGCCTGCTTCTTGCTGCCGACCCGGACCACGAAAACTATTCTTTTTCCCTTCACCAGCATCTTCGCCCAACACCATTACCGCGACATCCCATTGTGTTTCCGTGCCACCCGAACGACACCATGGCTCCTCCTCCCAATGCCAACCTACCCCTCCAGGAAAGGGTTCTGGCCCTTATGAAGACGCTCCAGTGTATGTGTCCCTTCCCCGGCCTGCCCATGTGCCCATCCAGCTCGCGGCTTGTAACCATGTGCTGACGCTTTTTTGTCTGCAGTCGGCTGGTTTGCTGGGTATGTACATCTGTCCCGTATTCTTTGCTCCTCGCGCGGCGACCTGTCCCGCCTCACGCGACACAGCTGCCTTGCCAACGCGAGCTGCGGCATGGCCCAGCCAACCGACACACGAGAGCAGCGCATCGTCCACGTCGAGAGCCGAGAGATGAGTGAAATCCATTGCTGACGCCCTTGTCCCAGACATGTCGTCCTCCTATTGTGCATCTTCCGATACTCGCTGTCATGGATCCGGATGAACTACTACACCCGCATGGCCCAGTTCTCGTACCGCACTGCCTTCATCGCAGCTGCTGCGACCTACGGTATCGTCGTCTACAAGACGTGGCGCGCCCGCCAAAAGGTCGGCGCCAAGTACCCCGGCGGTGCTCTGGGCCTGCTCACCGATGAGAACGTTCAGTACCTGGCCATGGCCTTGGTCTGGCTGCTCTGCCCCCAGTACCCTCTGGCCATGCTGCCTTACGGTATCTACTCCGTCTTCCACGTCGCGACCTACCTGCGCCAGAACGTGATTCCCACTGTTCAGCCGGCCAAGCCCGCCCCGGGTGCTCCTCCTGGTGCCAAGGCTGCCTCCAACCCGATCGCCGACGCTATCGGACAGTTTGTCAAGTCCTACTACGACATGTCCATGTCGGTCGTGTCGAGCCTTGAGATGCTCCTCTGGGTGCGTCTGCTCTTGGCCGCTCTTCTGTTCCAGCGCCGCTCTTGGATCCTGATTGCCGTCTACACGGCCTTCCTCCGCGCCCGCTTCGCCCAGAGCACCCATGTGCAGAACTCGTTCAGCATGTTTGAGGCTCGCATGGACTCGGCCGTCGGCCAGCAGAACACGCCTCCGGTCGCGCGCCAGATCTGGGAGGGTGTCAAGCAGGCGGCGCGCCAGTTCCACGCCGCTACCGATATCAGCAAGTACATGAACGGCTCGGCCGTGCCCAAGAAGACGTCTTAAATGGCCCGGTTCCAGCTGTTTTCGGGGAGTCGACCTGGTTTGGTTGCCTGTTCACGGTGATACGGCGACACGACGAAAAGAAACCTAGACTTAACGAGGATCGGCGTCGACGGCTTCTGTCATTTGGCATGCTGCAGTGAGGAACATGGCATGGCAGCTTGGAGATGGGTTCTGCGCTGCCGCGAAGAACAAAAACGAGAGATATCCACAGCGGGGTTCTGGTGGACGACGCACGGGGTCATGACTTCCTTTTACCCTCTTGGCGGAGTTAGAAGGCACACACGTACTACCTATAGGCTGCTTTACGGCGAATGGTATCCAGGATGAAGGAAGAATGGCTTGGCAGCTTGTTTTTGTTTTATGGATCCTAAATATGTTTCTTCCCGCAGCGAGACCTGATACATGCGGCGCGAAACGGCCATGAACCATGCTGTGCTGACTGTGCCTCTGATCAAGGTAGGCGCATGCACACTTCCCATCATTGTATGTCGTGTTGGTTCTACCACGTTTGGTCGAGCGAGGGTCCCAGACATGGACAACGGGCCAGCCCGTACTCGGCGAGATGAGATCCTGAGTTCGCCGATCCAGTTCGAGACGAACAAATCTAGCGGGCTTCGAATTGCGGAGCTTTTCGCTGCCGTGGCTGTTTCTAGGTTCGGTTCTCTGGCGACTCCATGGTGGGGCTGCCGAGCTGATCCAGGCTCCCGGGGTCGGGATACACAGTAAATGCCACAATGATGAGATGTTTCAATTGTTCGCGTACGTAGCACATGCCTGCCAATACATGACGCCGCAGCGGCAGACAGGCCCTGTCTGCAGCGGCGGATGGAGCATCGCCTGCTCCTTGTGCTGCGTGCGCACAGTCACCGCTGTGCCAAGCACATGGAAAACTGCACTCCATGGATGCCAGTCAGTGCTTGGAAATGATGTAACTGGGCACATGACGTAGCCCGTCACGCCCACGATCCCGGATTGGACCCTCCATCGCATCCGGTTCTGGATCGACACGCTCTCGCCCACTCTCGCCCCAACAGCATGCCGCATACGGCATCCAGAGCAGGCTGCCATGCACTGGATGCGCCCCGGTCGCATGGAGACCCGAGGCACCGTCTGCACCTGATAGGCCTCGGAAGCCCTCGTTCCCACGGCCTTCGCCCTGGTACAGCTGGCATCCCTGAGCACTTGCCCGCTACTAAACAAGTAGTGTGAAGAGAGCGACAGCCCTTCCTCCCGCTTGCGACTGCATCACCACCAAGCACTATCATGGCTTCGCTCCTCCGTCAGATTGTCGCCGGCCCGCGCTCCCGGCATCCGGAAGCCGGCTTGGATCTCTGCTACGTGACAGACAACATCATTGCCACGTATGTAGACCCGTCTCCTGGCGTCTGATACTCGTGTCGCGCTGACTTAGCATGGTTAATACAGCTCTGGCCCCTCCCAGACATACCCTCAGCGCGCTTATCGAAACCCTCTGGATCGCCTCGTTGCCTTCCTCGACGAGAAACATGGCGAGAACTGGGCGATCTGGGAGTTCCGCGGAGAAGGCACGGGCTACCCGGACAATCTGGTCTATAACCGCATACGGCATTACCCCTGGCCTGACCACCACCCGCCGCCCTTCCGACTCGTGCCCATGATTATGGCGAGCATGCGCAACTGGCTAAACGGCAACGAGCTGCATGCCGACGGCGAGTCGAAAGCGGCCAAGGATTCCACGCTGCTGGGCAAGGTCGTCGACCACTGGAAGGACAAGAAGAACCCTCGCGTCGTGGTGGTCCATTGCAAGGCAGGCAAGGGCCGCAGCGGCAGCATGGCCTGCAGTTACCTGATATCCGAGTGCGGCTGGACGCCCGAACAGGCGTTGGCCCGTTTTACCGAAAGAAGGATGAGGCCAAAGTTCGGCGCCGGTGTCAGCATTCCTAGCCAGCTGCGCTGGATAGGCTACGTGGACCGCTGGACCAAGGGGGGCAAGAAGTACGTCGACCGTGAAATTGAAATCGTCGAGGTCCACGCCTGGGGCCTGCGCAGCGGCGTCAAGCTCTGCATCGAGGGGTTCGTTGAGGAGGGAAAGAAGATCAAGGTCTTCCACACCTTCACCCGCGACGAGCGCGTCATCGTGGAGCCCGGCGCACCGGGTAGCACCGGCATGATGGACACGCTGTACGATATGGCAGGCTACGGCATCAGCCCCGAGACGGAAAAGGAGGTCCTGGAGGAGGCGCGCAAGACGGACCAAGAAAACGGCACAAATTTCACGCAGCAAGGCGTCACTCAATCACCGGATCCGTCCAGCCCCAGCACACCTACCGAAACGCCCGAGGATGCCAAGCCAATCAAATCGCACACGGCGAAGCTCATATCGCGCGGTAGCATGCTGCCATCTCGCTCGAAATCCAAGAAGGAAAAGACGAAGAACGGCACCTCGGATACGCCAAGCTCTTCCAGTTCTTCGGTCAATAAGACGGGCACCGACCCCGAACCCGGCGGCCGCGCGGTCATCTTCAAGCCTCACGAGCCCGTGCGCCTTCCTACCGGCGACGTCAACATCTCAATGGAGCGCCGAAACCGCGCCCCGTCGTCTATGGGGCTGACCATGGTGACGGCCGTGGCGCACGTGTGGTTCAACTCGTTCTTCGAGGGCGAGGGGCCCGAACGCGACGGCCAGCCACTCGACAACGGCGTCTTCGAGATCGACTGGGACAAGATGGACGGGATCAAGGGATCGGGCCAGAAGGGCACGCGGGCGGCCGACCGCATCGCGGTGGTATGGCGCAGCGTCGTGCCCAAGAGCAGCGGCGAGGGTCAGGAGCAGGCCGAGGCCGTCGCCGGCGAGGAGATCCGCGTGCCCGGCACCGGCTCGCCCGTGCCCCAGATGCAGCCTGCAGACTGGCGCGGCGACAACGACGAGGACCCTGAGCGTAACAAGAAGCTGGGTCTGCGTGTCCAGAGCGCCGACAGCGCCGACATCAGCCGCGCCAGTAGCATCAACGAGCAAGTAGCCGGCACAAAAGACGCTGGCGAGGATACCGACTCGCTTGAGGGCGTTAAGAGCGACGTAGGCGACGACGAGCCCGCCAAGGAGGCCAAGGAGCGTCAGGCCGAGAGCGACGAGAAGAAGCTAGAGGCCTACGCTGAGAAGTTGCCAGACCCAGACGGCAGCCCCCACCAGAAGGACGAGGGGAAGGAGTTGAAGCAGGGGGATGGTTCGAAATAGACTAAGGCGGCTTCTTGGGCCGTGGTGCTGACGGAGCATGTTTGGTGCTTGGTTATATATAGCCTTGACCAAGTTTAATGGCGGCAGGTCGGGTTACGGGAGACCTGCGTCCGAGAGTCACAGTAGACGGTGTTGCACCTGCACAATTGCTTGGAGGGCAATCGTGGTACCAACGGTAGGATGCTGTCAAATATCCTTATTGAATCATTAGCAGCTTACTCCCTCGTACTTGACCCGCATTTCCCATCTCCATCTTCAGGATATCCACAGATCTATGATCCACGTTCCAGCGCGAGCGTCAGCTTGTTCTTCATGGAGGACAGGACCATCTCATGGCTGATTAGGCGCCTCTCTGACGTTGTTTGTTTGATTTTGGTCAGTTCCCCTATAGTGCCATCGTGGCTGCTGTTAGGTGGAAGACCCGGGAGTACAACACCGAGCTTGGGAACCCAAGTCGCCTTTTACAGTGTATGCTCTATTCCGCATGCATTTTGGTTATTGTACAGCCAGATCATCATGTATCATACAACCCACCCTGGCAATGCTGGATTGTATCAATTGTATGTGACGCCTTTTCCCCCTCAAGGGGTGGGGGAACCCCGTTACGCAAAACGCTCTTCTTCATCACGCGGGTTCGCGTCTCGGCGGACACGTCTAAAAGGTCTCGGGGCGTCTCGTTCTACCAGCCCTGCTTTCTCAGCTCCTGGACGCGGGCGCACGTGGCCTTGAAGCCCGTCTTGAACTTGCGCTGCCAGCGCTCCGACTTGAGGCGCTTGCGCTTGAGGCCGGGGCGCTCGTGGAACTTTTGTTTGTTGAGGTCCTGGCGCACGCGGTTGGTGTAGCACTGGATGTCGGCGAGCTTGAAGGCGCGGGCGACGTCGGCGCCCTTAGAGACGTAGATGGTGCGGCCGGTGCGCGGCACGCAGCGGATGAGGTTGCGCTTGGGCCGCAGGGGGTCCTCGTCGCCGTAGCCGCTCTTGGACAGCTCGCCCGCCGAGAACGTCATGTCGTCGGCCGCCGCGGCGCCCCCGAGCGTCGGGATCTTGTACTCGGGCTCGGCGTCCACGGCGAGCGACCGCCCCGCGAACCGGTTGCTGCCGAAGCCGGGGATCGTCGGCCGCGGCGTCGGCGTCTCGGCGTCGTTTCGGTTGCCGTTGGGGGAGCCGGGCGGGGACTGCCCGAAGCTGGGGCGCGCCGCCCGCCCCGGCGCCGCCCAGTTCGTCGCCTGCCGCCGCTGGCTCGCCGCCGCGGGCGGGCCGGCGCGGCTGCTGCTGATGCCCAGGCTGCGCAGCGCGCACGTGATGGACGAGGCCGACGCCGGGCGGAGGTACGCGGCCGGGGAGCCGAAGAGGAGGGACGAGCTGGCGGGGGCGCGGGTGCGCGAGGCGTTGCCGCGGCCGACGGCGGGCACAGAGCGCATCGCCGCGCTGGCGACGCGGCTCAACTCGGTCGCCCTGCGGGTCATGGTCAGCTCGTGGCGGGCTACCCGAGCTTCGTAGGGGCAGACTCACATGGTGGGAAGGGGGGTCTCGTCTGAACAAGACCGGAAGCTGGGCCAATGGAGACTGCTATCGACGGATTGCCAGCGGCCCTCGCGGTCTCTCTTGCGTATATCCCAGCACCCGCTAGCTCGGCCTCTCGAGAATTTGGTCGGCATGGATAATCCGCTGTCCGGGCAGCGTCTAGCCCCACTTTCCACCTGCTCGCTCCCCAGCTCGATTGGATCCGGGCTTGGGAAGCTATGGCCCGTTTCGCTTAAATGCATAGACCTCGTGGTTGCTTCGCCTTTGCTCTTATCGGCAGAATTGGCAATCCGCCCGCCGCCTTCAATAATCCTCGAAGCTTTTGCCAGCCAAGCGCGACTGCGGCATCTCGACGCGACATCACGCCAATCATCCTTCATCGAACTGCAACCCGCCATCCAGAGTTGCGCGTTTACTACCCGACGGCCCCTCGCGTTCCCGCTCAGCCCGCCATCGCCAATAGGAACGCCGTCATCTAACGCGCCATGGCCTATAACCCCTACGGAGGAGGTAAGTGGTTTGCGACAGCGGCGCTCGCCGCCTGCGTCCGGCCAGTCATCGTCCCCCTCTCCTTGATCGCCCCAGCGCGGAAGCCCTTACTGACGTCGTCTTTGCCCTGCAGTGCCCGGTTTTGGGCCTCCGCCGACCTACAACTCGTACCCTGGCGCCAATGGGGCGCCGCCCGGCATGCCATCTGCTCCTGGTCTAGGTAAGCGCGCCGCCCTCCAGACGAGGGGAACCACAGCCATACTGATACGCCGTCGACAGGACCTCCACCAGGCATGTCTGCCCCTGGAACGGCCCCCCCGGGCGTCCAGCAGCCGAGCATCAATCAAGCTAATCGACCTAGCGGCTTGCCTTCCAACTTCCAGGCCCCATCCAACATGCCCAATATAAATTTCAACGCCCCCGTCATTCGTCTCGGCACACTACCCGCGAAACCCGTGACGCCTGGCATCCCCGGCCGGAAGGACAGTGATGCGACCGCGCCGGGACCCTCCCGCCCTGGTGCCGGCGCCGACCGGGGCGGGCTGGATCAGACCCGGCAGCAGATCCGCGACAGCATGCAGGCCCTGGTCCCCCCCACCCGGGAAGAGTTGATTCGCACCATGTTCGTCCAGGGCATTACGGACGGCGCCGGCGGCAACGAGGGCATCGAGCGCATCCTCGGCCTCGCGGGAAACCTGCGGAAATGGGAGCGAGCAACCGACGCCAACGGCAAGGACCTGTCGTTCGGCTTCGCCCAGTTCGAGGACGCCGAATCACTGTGGGTTGCATCGGAACTTCTCAGGGAGATACAGGTACCCACCAAGAAACAGGCGCCATCGACCGACGCCCCGCCCGCCGAGGACGACGAGAGTTACGAGGGCTTTGAGAAGGGCAAGCTGCAGTTCAAGCTGGACGAGAGCTCGATCAAGTACCTCCAGGCGTACCGAGAAAACGGAACGAACGAGTCGGAGGCCGATGCGAAGCTCACGGCCGCCAAAGCTGCGCTCAAGGGGACTGTGCGCAACCTCTTCTATCCTCCCGCCAAACCTGGAGCGGATGCCGACGGAGACGTGGCCATGGGAGAGGCGTCAGCAGCCAACGGGGAGAACGTCGAGGTGGTCAATATCCCTCTGGCTCAAGAGGACGAGCTCGCCGACATTCCCGCCGAGATGCGCGAAACGGTGGCGGCCGAAATTGCGGCTTTCCGCGATCGCAGCATCAAGCGTGACATGGAGAGGCTGAAGCGAGAGGAGGAGCTCGAGGCCCTCGAGAGACAGCGGGCCAGCGGCTCCAGGCCATCCCGATTAGCGTCGCCCCCGCCGAACGCCGGCCCCAACGCCAACAACACGCCTCTGGGACCGCGCGGTATGGCGAATGCTCCCTCGGGCCCCAAGGGGCAAAAGTCGGATCTTGGCAAAGACTTCAACCGGTCCGTCAACTTTGTCAACGGCAGCAGTACTAACGGTGGCATCGCCATCACCCGCGAAGACGAGGATACGGACGCCAGCGACTCGGAGGTGGAGAGAAGACGGACGGCCAAGCAGAAAGCCGAAACGGACAAATTGTACACCGACGCGGAACGCCGGTGGCTGAGTCGAGAAAAACAAAGGGCGGCCGCCCTGGAGCGCGAAAAGGAGCGTGACGATTACGACGAGGCCAACATCGAAAAACGGCGTGAGGAAGAGCTGCAGCGACTGAAAGAGTTTGACGACGATTCGGAGACGACGCGTAAGAAGGAAAGCTACTATGCGGACCGGAGTGCGTGGATCCGGAACCGCACTGCTTTCCGAGCCCGCGAGGTGGCGGCAGACGACGCAGACCGTGCCGCGGAAGAGCAAGAACGCATCAGAGAGCAGGCCGAGCTCGAACAGGCGCGCGGTATGGCCGACTCATTCTTGGAGCGGCAGGCGCAGGAAATGCAGCAGCGGTCCGACAGCCGCGCGGGTATTTCCGCGCCGCAGCCCTTCAAGCTTTCCCTGGGCGCCGCTGCCCAGCGAGCCCAGGCGCAACGGGCCGCGCCCCAACGCAAGACGATTGCCGAGGTGGAAGGACTTCTCGAAGACGAAGAGGAAGACTCGACGACGCGGCGACAGCTTGTCCCCATCAAATTCGAGCCGGCCACGGCCGCTGACATGTCGGACGAGGAACGCGAGCAGGCGGTCCGGGCGTTGGCACAAGAGATTCCCAGCGAGAAAGAAGGCCTCTGGGGGTGGGATGTCAAGTGGGACTTCTTGGACGAAAGTGTTATCCGCGACAAGCTGCGGCCCTTTGTGGAAAAGAAGCTGGTCGAGTACCTGGGCGTGCAAGAGCAGTTGCTCATCGAGGTTGTGGAGGAGCATCTTCGGAAACACTCGAAGCCGGCTGAACTGGTGGAGGAACTGGCCGAGGTAAGAGATGCCGTGTTTCCTTTCCTGGGACGAAGCTAACCCACGCAATCAACAGGCTCTGGACGACGAGGCGGAGGCGCTCGTCAAGAAGCTGTGGCGAATGGTCATCTTCTTCACCGAGAGTGAGAAGCGAGGCCTTTCGGCATAACGGCAGCCGAGCTTTGTGTGCCGAGGAAGAGGATATTACGCGGAGGTGGTCCATGCCGGTCTCCCAGCCTCACGGAGAACAATCACAAGATGCTTGGGGCATTGAGGTGCAGCCAGTCCTCTGTACAACCAGAAGCATTCGTTATACCGGGTTGCACGGTTACGCGGTGGCATATGGTGGTTTTGGCCCGTTGGGTCGGGGCGAGAAAATGAGGTTCGGCGGCGGCCGTGGTATTTTGGAATGCCCACATAGTCCTATACCATTTTGAGGGTGCCTTCACCTGGATTTATTTCCCCCCTTCGGAATGCTTAGGCCCCTGCGATGCGGGTTGCCACTGGGATCCAGCGGCCTCGCAGTACTGCGCCATTGTTTCAAATTACACATAGTTCACAGGCTCATTTCGACTTGTCACATGTCATCAGCCCCTCCATCGCCCCCCTCCCCTTTTGCCCGGAGTCCAGAGGAACTCGAAACACGAAATCCGGCCCGTTCCCCTCTCTCTCTCTAGTCGTAGACGTAGCAGAAGCGGCCGTCGAGGCCGCCGAGGGTGTCGAGGGCGTCGCCGAGGCGGGCGGCGGGGGCGAGCACGCCGAGGTCGAGGGGGTCGTCGAGGGTACCGGGCCGCGACGGCGGGCTGTTGGCGGGCGTCAGCGTGCCGGCCACCTCGGCCAGCCGGCCCGGCAAGCCCCGGAGCTGCCACGTCCAGTACACGCGGTCGATCATGGCGTGGTGCAGGTAGAAGGCCGGGTCGCCGGGCGAGACGAAGAAGTCCTGGAACGTGAAGAAGGCGCGCGTCAGTCGGTCGGGATCAGGGGAACTTCCGGGTCGGTTCCGTGGGAAGGAAAGGAGAGAATTTCGGGGAGGGGGGACGGGAAGGGACGGGGGAGCGGGGTCGGCGGGATGCTCGTGCTGACGGTAACCGGGAGCGTTTAGGGGGGAGGCAGAGGGGACGGAAGGAAAAGGAGACGGGAGAAAAAGAACCCACACCCCCCGGGTCCCCGCCGACGGTGAAGTGGCCCGACGTGTGGACGCCCCAGTCGCCGCGGTCGGCGCGGCCGTTCATGGTGTCCTGGAAGTCGGCGAGGCCGGCGCTGGCGGCGACGAGGGCGGCGGTGCGGTCGGCCGTCGTCTGGGCGGCGGCGTGGCGGTTGAGGTCGCGGCGCAGGCAGCGCGGGTTGTGGCCGAGGCCGTCGGCGCGCGGGTTGGCCGGCACGTCGGGCAGGCCGGCGAAGACGGGGCCGAGGTTGACCGTCATGCTGTCGCGGCGGCGCGGACGACGGTGAGCAGGAGGGTTTCCGGCATCCCCGAGGGGGCACGGGGACGGACGCGGAGGAGCCGGAAAGGGGCGGAGGGGGGGAAACGTACTTGGCAAAAGGCCCCGTCGTCACGCAGCCGCCCCCGCCGTCGGGCGGGATCACGTTGTACGGCGCCGGGTACAGCGGCAGCAGCAGCCCCGGGTAGGCCGAATACGCGCCGTTGCCCGACATGCTCGTGTCGCTGCCGTCGAACAGCGGCGACCGGCTCGGGTCCGCCGCGTACCGGTCCCAGTTCCAGTACTGTTTTTGTCGTGGGCGGAAACGTCAGCTGCCCGATCCCCCGTGTCGGTTCGTTCGGAGAGAGAGAGCCCCGGGAAAGCACTTACGGGTTGGTACCCCGTGTAGCCGCACTCGTCGCGCAGCGCCTGTTCGTAGGCCCAGGTAAAGTACCGGTGCCAGGTGAGGAAATTCGCCTAGAAGGAGAGGGGAAAGGGGCGTACGAACCCCCTTCCCCTCCTGGATTAGCCTGGTGGAAGGAAACAGAGAGAGAAAGAGAGAGAGAGGCCAGGACTTGGGGGGGAAGGCAAACAACGCACCGTCGCGTGGATCGACCCGCTGCGCTCGATATGCACCGCCACAAAGTCATCGAAGCGGCTGCGGGCGCCCGGCACCTGGACCGGGTCAGACCGGGGCGGCAGCGCCTGCAGGCACTGGACGGCGGCGATGTAGGCGCGTCGCTGGGCGGGCGTCAGGTCGCTCCTGGGCGTTTGTTAGCGGGCTGCGGGTTTGGTCGGGAGGGGAAGGGTGGAGGGTGTAGAAGGCCCGATGAAAGAAGGGGGGAGACGGAACCATTCAAAGCGCCGCGCCGCCGTCGCCAGCGTGCAGTTGTGCGGCGGCGGGTGCCCGTCCAGGTACGCCGCCAGGTTCGCCCGGCTCTCGGCCGCGAGCTCGTCGACGGCGTCGGGCGGGTAGCCGGCGGCGGCGCCGGCAAGCCCCGGGACGAGGACGGCCAGGAGCGAGGCTAGAAAAGCCGGCCGGGGACGGACGCGCATGCTGGACGGATGGTGGCGGGCGGGAGGGCGAGGACGGGTCCGGAAACGTCTTCTGTTTTGTCGAGGCTTCGACGGCTTGCTGCTCGAGGGCCGGTGGCCGCGTCTCTAATGGCACCCTGTTGCAATATACCTCACGATACCGGCTCTTTTTCCCTCCTCGTAGCACCCGTGGCGGGCGGCGCGTCCTGGATTTTATACCCGATCCCCCCCGGGTGTGCCCCTCCCTTGCCCTTTCTTCTCTCCTTCTGCCCCCCCCCGCAGCGGCACACACCCCCCCCGGTGATGCATCGCCAGCGTGTGTGTGTGCTAGAGATACGGCTCGGGCAGCAAGTACCCCCGTGGGCGTTTCCCGAAAACTCGTGGTGCCCGCGTTCCGTCCCAGATCGGTCCAGACCGCGGGGGCTGAATAAGCGACGGCGCGGCACCGACAGGGGGGTATGTATGGTGGTTTGGGTCTGGAACCTGAGGGCTTGGAGGCGTTGCTGGTTCAATTTCGGTACGGGATGCTGTAATCTGTTTGCCGTAGAAAACTTCCAGGGGAGTCCAGTGACATTTGAAGCCATTCCGCCTTCGCGCCGGCCGGAACTGAGGCACGATGGCCATGTTAATTAATCGGAATTTGAGGGCCGATCCGCCGCCCCCGTCGTCCCCGTCGTCTTGCAATTGTCCTACCCAGCTGGCCGCGGGATCCCGCTCTAACTTCTCCGGTCAGAAGCCGGTGCCGTCCCGGCAAATCAACCGGGGCCTCGTCCCGTATCGGTGCGCCATCGCGGCCGGCGGTAACGGGGGGGAGAGAGAAGCGTTGCCATGCTCAACGCCCCAACGTCAGCCGCGGGGGGCCGCCTCAAGGCCGGGATTGGAAGGGGGGCAGCAAAGCAATTAGGTACCGTGAAAACAGGGCTACATGCCTTGGGAGTGACCCCAATGGTAGACAGTATTTCTAAGCGCAGCAGCTCTCAAACGAATAGGTCCCAATTCCCCGCCTGTCGGTAACTGGTCAGAATTTACGCCCCCTGCCATGACAAAGTTGCTTGTCGGTTGGAGAATCCGTAGCTCGATGACTTTCAGCAGAACGACCGAATGCCGTGGCACTTTGATGGATGATGGCCAGGGCCTGTTGAGCGGCCGCCTCTACGGCTCCCAGGTCCGGGCCCCGAGAGATAACGGAGGAACGGCTGTAGGGAGCCAGCCATGCACTCCGCCTCCAGGCCGGGCTTTACGATTTCAACTGCTTGTAGGCGCTGGACGAGTTCGGAGCCGAGTCCGGAAGCCAGGCCCGTAACATTGCCTTCAAGACCGTGTGCTTCCCACCACGCCACGGCAAAGGGAAACCTGTAGCACTGTTCCCTCGCGGCGTTTAATCTATTGGAGCAAGACGCTGAGATGAGCATCGGAAGTTGCCGAGGCAGTACAGAGGGCTGTCATAACGAGATGAAGGTCGACAACGGAGGCGACATCCCAGGGGCAGGGGGAGAGAAGGAGGCCACGGTTGCCACGGATGTAGGGGAGAAAGCAAAAAGAAAATTCGGCAAAAACATACAACACCGAGGATTCCCAGGTCGTCACCGACCCTAGTACTAATTCGGCGCTTTCCAGCTTATCTATGGGAGAGCGGACGGGATCCCGAGTTTTCTGGAAGCTATGGTCGTATGTGATAGACGGTTGCGTTATTGCCGTCCATATACACCATATAGTATTCTAGCCTCTTCCTTCGCCTACTCCTGGCGCATTTGACTCCGACTCCCGACATATCTGGGAGAGGTAATTTCGTGCCGCCGTGCTGGTTCAGCCCCCTGAACCCTCAATGAATCGGCGGGCGGGGCTTGATGCAGGGCCCGTGGACAAGCAGTGCAGAGATCACCCGGACCGTAGCTGCGAGTTGCCGGTCCGTGAATTCGCTAGGATCGTAGCGAGGAGGCCGGGGCCGCTGATGGGTTCATACCGTGGTGCATCTTTTTTTGTACTACGTAGTGGAAAACGAAAGCCTCCCAAAACGCGTAAGACACCGGACAATATCGAGGACGGCGCCAAAGCCCCGGCCGCCATTGCCGCGTGTCTGCAGCTCGGATCATGCGAGCCTCCCATGGCATACGCAAAGATCATAACGAATGGTGCGTCTTCCGCCGCGTTGCCGGCGGCACTGCCGTAGATGAAATGAACAGGTTGAATTCCAAAACTAAGTATAGTAAGTAGATCATGGTGTGAAAATTGGGTATCTTCGCTTATGCGATGCATCGACGGCGGCACCACATTGTCCCGTCATCCATTTCGCCCCGTTCCAAGGCCCGGCCGCTCTATCACCCAGCGCCACCTTCCCCTCATGGTGGTTGCCGAAATAAAAAAAAACCAAAAAAAAACAAATAAAAAAAACCCCAAATAGGTAGGCCTGTGTAGGTACACACGACCACAAAGAAAAGGGGAAAGGGAGGGGAGGGCATCATTAGATGTGAGTGGCGTCGGCGCCGTCGCAGATGGCGCGCCAGCCGCGGTCGAAGATGGCGCCGAGGCGGGCGGCCTCTTCGTGGTGGCCCATCTGGCGGTGGTAGCGCGCGAGGGCGCCAAGGGCGCGGACGGTGTGGCGGCTGTCGGGGCCGACCTCGCGGCGGCAGACGTCGTAGCGGGCCTGGTAGGCGGCGAGGGCCTCGGCGGGCAGGCCGAGGCCGTCCATGGTCTGTGCGCGTAGGTAGTAGTAGACGCTCAGTGTCCAGATGTCGTAGGGCTCGGCGGCGGCGTCCAGCTTCTCGCCGATCTGCTCGAGCAGCTCGAGGGCCTCGGTGAGGTTGCCGTCGTCGACGTAGACAGTGGCGAGCTCGAGCTTGGCCCAGAGCACGTAGTCGAGCGTCCAGTACTTGATGTCGGCCGACATGCGGTCGACGATGGCGCCGATCTTGGCGCGTGCGGCGGCGCCCGAGATGGCGCGCAGCCGGTGCAGGTTGCGCGTGTACTCGAGCTCGGCCACGGCGACACCCTTGTCGCGCGGCGGCGAGTAGTGGCGCACGAGGTCGAACTGGGCGCCCAGGATGCGCGCCAGGTAAGGGCGGATGCCCTCGAGGCCGTGGGCGCCGATGGCGCGCCAGATACGGCTGAGCGGGTGCCGCTCGCCGAGCGTGAGCGGTAGTAGGTTGGCGCTGTAGCGTACAAAGGCATCGCCGACCTCGGGCCCGGCCTGCGTCATGTAGAAGGCGACGACCAGCGTCTTGGCCAGCATCTCGGCCGGTTCCTCGGTCCGCACGATGGCGGCGTACTGGGCGAAGCAGATCTGCACCATGCGGAAGCCCGACATGTCGCCGCTCTGCACCACCTCCTTGGCCAGCGCCGCGTGGTTCGTCCACACGCCCATGCGTGGCCCGGCGTCGACGCCCCAGCCGTTGGTGTCGTTCCACACGCCGCTTTCGAAGCGGCTGTTGGTCCAGTCCAGCACCGCGCGGATGCACTCGTCGGGCAGCCAAAGCCCGGGCCCCTGGAGTGGCGTAAATGGGAGCGGCGCCGACGACAACGACGGCGTCGTCGGCCGTCTCGATGGTGCCGCCATGAGGGCCATGGAGGGCGAGGCGGCGGGCGTGAGCGGCTGGTAGCCGACCGTGCGAGACGACGGCGGCATGAGAAGGTTCGCGCTCTGCGGCGGCTTCTGGCTTTGAGGAAATTCCTGGGTTTGGGAGGTTTCAGGTGTGGGAGAGGAAATGGGAGTTGGGGCAAAGTCGCCGCCGCCGCCTATTGTGCTGGATGCGGGGCTGCGACTCTGTGTCGTTTGCTCAAGGCGGCGTCGCTTGGCGGCGACGACTGCATCTACACGCTCGTCGTCGCGGTCGTCGTCGCGGTCTTCGTGTGCGTTGCCCCCATTGGGCGACGGGCGTGCTGCTGTTACCAGACTCCCGGGTCCGTCTGATCTGCCCAGGTGTCAATTATTCGATCGGGTCAGGCCGTGCTGACAGCAGCGGAGGGGGCAGAGTAAGAGAGTGAGATGGAAAGAGGGGGAGGGCGGGAAAGGAAGAGTAAGCTCACGTGATGATGGCCAGGCCGTCGTGCCTCGGGCGGAGAAGGTCCTGCTGCATCTTGCGAAACCCTGCCACGGATTGGGGGCTATTTAAGTAATCCAGGCGGCGACGGTACTGCACCCAGTCCATCGGCTCCGGCGTGGACGGCGAGAGCGCCCGATTTGCCGGCGCGGAGGATGCCATTGGGACGGCGAGAGGAACGCGAACGCACACGCACTCTCGTTCGTTGGACGGATCACACATGGGCAACCAGGACAGAGAGGGCGAAGAGGAAACAACAGGACACGGCCGTCTTTAGGTAAGCGACTACAAATAACCTGCAAAGGCTTCCGGGGGTGGACAGGGACTCGTGCTGGGCCCCCAGACGGGCGCGCCAGGGCACAAGTGGATATGGGTGGACGGGCATACATACAGGGATGACGGACGGCGGTGGCCAGGTCTGGTTGATGGGACTGGGGTAGATCAGGTCCCGATGCGTCGTAGTGATAGTCCCTATTGGAAGTGCTAACAAACCCACGAGCCGGAACACCGCTACCACCCGCTGCGGTGGATGGGCAGAGAGGTAACAGGCTGTTGGTTTAGGAGGAGGGGGTGGCTTCTTGGCCGTAGCCATCGTCGTTGATTGGGCCGGTCAGATTGTTGCATTCAGCTGAAGAAGCGGCGAACGGTTCACTCGAGGCATTTCCTGCCTCGTACGCCCGGCGAGGCATTGCCACGATCACCAGGAAGGAACCCGTAGGACCGGTTGCCCGTGTACGGAGAGTAGGTACCGATAATGTGTAGTAGCGGCGATAGGCAGAAGGGGGGATGGGGATTCCGTCGGATGCGTACGCCTGTGCGGCCCCGCAACCCAAGAGTTAGTGTCTCTCGCGGGTTCCACGCTCCCATTCCACAACGGGATCCATCCATTGGTAGCCCTCTAAGCGTTCCATCCAGCTGTCTCTAACCTGCAATGGTCGAAGCGTCCCTACCCGCAGTGGGGAAGGAGGGAGGGGGCGGGCGGCAAACACCCATCTTATTTCCTTCACTTTATCTTTGAGTTGGTTGCTCTAGCCCAAGAGAAGAAGGTAAGAGACGGGTAGGTATGTAGGCGGTAGGCATACATGTAATCAGATCTGCTGGTAGTTAATTAGGTAGGTAGGTAGGTAGGTAGGTAGGTAGGTATATTATCTGAGGTGGCTTAGGTACGAATGTGACGGCGTACCGGCAATGCCAACAGCCGCTCCCTCTCTGTAGAGAGAGGAAGAAAGAGAGAGGGAGAACCGGGATCACGGGTATTCCCCCAACTGGGGGGCGAATGGGGGCGGCGTCAGGGTGGTGCCATCTGCCGGTGTCATGCCGGCCGATGCGGGCAGTGAGTGCCAGGGTTCGTATGGCGAAGGACGATAAGGAGGGTCGCGACGCTGAGGTGCTCCCCTGAAGGCCATTCGTGTTGTTTGTATGACCCGGGATTGCCCGCCACCGGTACCATAGTGCGTGGCTTGATGGATGGCCTGCCCGCCATCACCACCTGATACTGCAAATCGGCCATCCATTGTTGCGCGAGCGGTCAGTGGGAGGGGTTTAGGGGAAGCCGTTTCAAGTTACGGAGGCGATGGCCCTCCTCGAGAAGCTGTCTATGCGAGACCTGGAACTCGCAAATCCACGATGCAGCCTGCCAGGTGTTGGGAAACAGCATCACGGGGGGAGGGCCCGAGCCGTCCACGCGTCCACGGCCGCTACGCTCTTCCGAGGTTTCCGTCGCTCCCAGGATGGATACCCGACCTACCTAAATTGGTGGACGCGCGCCCGGGGTGAAATGTGTAGGAAGGAAGCCTTCCGATGCCTGTCGTTCCCCTTCCTCCCTCAGCCCAAGGCCCACCCGCCACTCCCCCGGGCCACACCATTACATGTATGTGCCTTGTACGTAGTAAACATATGGGGATATGTATATATATATATGTGTGTGTGTGTGTATAAACACACACACACACACACACATACGTACATATATACATATACATATATTTCTAAAATTAGGAATGTACATGTTTGTACGCTTTCACACCAACTCTGTGCAGTGCCAGCCTCGTACACGCATCCCTCCCGTTCGTTGCCCTGCGCCTGCCCCGGCTTTCATCCTACCTTTCTTTTCACTGTCCGCCGTGGCGCGACCGCTGTGGTGGTTCCAGGCTCTCCCCGATCACGGCGCGGTCTCGTCGTCGGTCGCCATCTCTCGAGCTGACAGGGCCAGTGATTTTTAGCACACAACCTAGGCGCCCTCACGTAAACCTTGCTCTCGCGCACCTGCGTCCACACCCGCCACCATCATCCCCAAAACCTGGAGAGGGAGAGAAGCAGCGCAGCCAGTGGGCGGCTAGCTCCCTCCCCTCCCCCAAACGCACCGCTCGGCGATTTCTTGTTTGGTTGGCAGTGCCGTACCTTGCGAGTTGCACTATGAGACGGCACTACGACCACGTGGGACGAAAACCGGCCGTGGGTAGCAGTGCAACTTCATGCGCGCGTACGCTAGCTATGCTGCGAGGGGCAAGGCACTGCGTGTGGGCGATGGGAGATGGGGATTGGAGACGTGGTCATCGTGACCCCATAATCCGTGGTCGGGGGGTTGCGGACCCAATGAAGTCACCCTGGGCGCGCTGGTTCATCAATGCCAATTTATGACAAGAGTTCGCGGCAAGTATCATTCAATCAAGGGGATGGCAGGCGGCAGGATCTTGGCCGAAAGGCCCCCGGAGCCATTGAGAACAGCGGCAGGATCCCACGCCCCGTTGCGACTTGGCGATGGAGACTTCTACTAATAGCCGGGGAAGGGCTAGACCTAAAAACGGTCACGGTCACCGTGGGGGAGGGGGAAGAATTGGCTTTGGGGGGTTTCCGGGGCCGACAAACTTAAGAAGGATGGTTGGTGGGCGCATCCAGACGACCCTAAAAATCAATACTTGCCATGCCGAGAGCTCAGTGTCGGCGGCGACGCATGCAGAGTAGTAAGCATTTGCCTGGAAGTCTAATCAGGGCATTGCTCCCCCAGATTCAAAGCGGTGGTCCGTTCAAATTGGCGACGAGAGCTTGTCATTCTCCGCTCCCGGCTGCCCAACCCGAAAAGCTGTTGTGGGGCCAAAGAAAGAAGGAGGGAGAGGGAGGGAGAGGGAGAAGAGAGAGAGAGAGAGAGAGAGAGGTGCTTATGACGCTTTTTACCTAATACGGAAGTTTAGAAAACATCCAAGGAGGGACCAAAGGTCATCAAGGTAGGTGAGAGAGTACTCCCTCCACTTCCACGACAACTTGAGCCCAGTCTCAGCCCATCCGGTCGCGACAAGCAGCGATAGAAAACCAAAAAGAGCAACCCTTGACTGTGGCGGCCGAGGCTGCAGCACATCTAGCTCCACCAACCAACGGATCCCCCGCCCGAGAAGTCGTATGTCTGACCTGGTTCCCGATCATGCGATGACTATCAAGATCATCAGTCATATCAAGATCACCAGTACTCGGTCCTTTCTCCTTCTCTCCTTCCCCGTCTATTTCTTGCCCTCACTCGCTTTCGCTCTCCTTCTACCTATCCCTTGTACTTTCTTTCACCCAGTCATTAGAACCACTCCTTGCCATGTACTTGGCGGCCTGCTTTGGGTCGTCCGAGACGGGATGGAACGTGAATGTTAGAGAAAGCCCTCGATGCCCAGCCATCCTGTAACCTCACCCCTCCTCGCCCGTCCAATCCTTTCGTACGCCCTCTACCCCGCAAAAGGGCCACAGCGGCCGGCCAGGCCTAGGTTTGGGCGGCCCATGCAAGGTGAAGATCGAGTGCGACAGCCCAAATCGTGCCGTCCAATGGCCGCCCGCCTCTGCCGTTGACATGCAGGGATTCCCGCACAGTTTACTGGGAACTAGTGACGACATGACTTTTACGCCTCAGGTAGCCGAACAGGTCTCCGTGATGCGTGTGTCTGTTACCTTTTGGCCTACGGCGCAGCCCGATCCTTCAAGGCCAAAGGGCCAAGGCGATGCGAGAACAGTCCGAAACTCATTTAAGAAACCTTGGGTTCGCCCCCGAACTGTAGAAATCCTATGATATCACGAACCCCCCCGCATCTCTTCGTCTGCTTGCTTCCTGATATTTCCATCTTCCGCCTCCGGGACCATCAGCAACCGACAGCGCAGCAGCAGTCAACCTCGTCTCACTCTCACTCTTACTCTCTCTACCTCTCCCCGTCTCTCCGTGCTTCATCCTCATCCTCATCCTCGCCACTACTCGACACATAAACCCGTCGCGAGAACCCCCCACAAGTCAACATGGAGGAAGTACTGAAGAACACGGGCGCCCTGCCGACGCCGACGCCGCTGCCGACGGTGGTGCCCGAGCCGGTGCCCATCTACCACGTCACGGGCGCGGGCAACACGGGCAACCGGGCCCTCTGGGTCGTGTGCGTGCTCATGGGCCTGTCGTCGCTGGCCTTTTACGCCATGGCCGCGCGCGTGCCGGTGCAGAAGCGCCTCTTCCACGTCCTGACCGCCTTCATCACCACCATTGCCTTCATTTCCTACATGTCCATGGCCTGCGGCGACGGTGTCAGCCTGTCCACCTACAAGATCGAGGTGCCCAAGCACAACCTGGCCCACCACATTTACCAGCGCGAGATTTACTGGGCTCGCTACGTTGACGTATGTCCTGTTACTTCCCCCCTCTCTCTCTGTCACGCACTCTCTCTTCTGTTTCTTCCCGCCCCCTTCTCTAGCCCCCACCCCTACTCCCTGTTTCCGGGTTTCGGGCCGTGTCTTACAGCTCCCGGGTCTCCACCCCCCCCCCCACAAGCCCTCCGTGTCGGGCCATGCCGCCGCTACCCGGTTTCCCCAGCTGACATATGTTTTGTCTCACCCAGTGGACTCTGACGACGCCGCTGCTGTTGCTGGACCTCAGCTTCATGGCTGGACTCAGCGGGGCCAACATCGTCGTGGCCGTCTTCGCCGACGTCGTCATGTGTCTCACGGGCCTGTTCGCCGCCTTCGGTGACACCGATGGGCAGAAGTGGGGCTACTACACGGTCGGCTGCATCGCCTACCTCGTCATCGTCTACCAGCTTGGCATTAACGGCCGCACCGCCGTCGCCAACAAGGACAACAAGACCAAGGTATTTTACAGCCTCATCGCCGGCTACACTCTGCTCTTGTGGACCGCCTACCCCATGTACGTAACGTGCCCTCACCCCCTCCCCGCCCCCGTAATACCATCCAACAAAGACGAGGGTTTCGACGGTGGCGTCGCGAATGCTGACACGTCCTCTCTCACAGCGTCTGGGGCGTCAGCGACGGCGCGCGTCTGGCCAACGTCGACGCCGAGATCATCGCCTACAGCGTCCTCGACGTCCTCGCCAAGCCCGTCTTCGGCTTCTGGCTGCTGACGACGCACGACGCCATGGCGCGCAGCTCCATCTCCCTCGACGGCTTCTGGGCCAACGGCATCGCCGCCGAGGGCGCCATCCGCGTCGGCGACGACGCTTAAGAAGCCGCCGAGGCCCCCCAGTTTCGCGTCGCGCTCTTCGTGTGCGCGCGCCCGGTGAAGGGTCGGCCGGCGCGACGGTACCGATGCTTCGTACGCCGTCGGCAAGCCACGGCGTACTCAGCTGGTGGAGGAAAGGGTCGCCGGATGAAGCAAAAGCAAAATCGTCTCCCGTGCGCTGGCCCTCGAGAGACTACCGTGGGGAAAGAGGTCGGAGGGTGTGGGGTTGTGGGTTCGGCATTCGGATTGTAAGGGACCTAAGAAAAAAAAGGAAAGGGAATCAAAAACACTCATTCCGTTTGGAATATGATTGGGACGTGTGGAACGTTGGTGTTGACGGGCTTTTTGGCTTTTCTTTGGTTCGAATGTAGCCGCGGCAAGGATTTTGATTAATATTAATAGCTCTGCTGCCAACACGGGTGTTGCTCGCGTTTCCTAAGGATCACGACCCAAGCCACGTTCCTCCTGAACAAGAAAGTGACGGAGCCACCATCACCACCTGCCTCCCTCCCCTTTCGCGCCCCGTCCCCCGCGCCCAAGCCGTTTCCCCGACCTACCTCCGCAACCTCACGGCCGCGGCCGCGGGTACACGCTCTGATCGATCCAAGCGACGTCGGGCCTCTCGGCGGCGTCGTCGGCGGCGTCCTCGGGGACGGCGTAGCCGGGGCCGCGGAAGACGGCGGCGGGGTCGGCGTAGGCGGCGGCGGCTTCGCGGGGGTCGAGGAGGCGGGCGAGGCCGGCGGCGCGCGCGGCGGCCGGGTCGTAGCCGGGGCCCGAGGCGCCGGCGAGGGCCATGAGGGTCCGGGGCCCGAGGCGCGGGTCCGTCGGCTGCCACTGCACGTACGCCGCCGGCAGCGCGCTGCCGTCCAGGTACGTGTCGAGGTAGACGCTGCGGTGCAGCGCGTTCCACGGCCGCCCCAGCGCGCACGTGCCCGCGATGGTCTCGGCCACGCTCGCGTTGGCCGCCTGCACCCGCGACCGCGACACGTAGACGCCGTAGTGGTTGGCCAGCGTCGTGTTGGTGCCTGGCGGGGGGTTAGGTGTGTTAGCTGGTGGTGCGCGACGGACGAATGGGGCCGTGGGGTTTGCAGGGGGGAGCGAGGGCCAGGGGGCGTGGCATGGAGGGAGAAAGGTAAGGGGTAGTCGGAAGAGAGGGGGGGGGGCGTCTCGAAAACGGGGGTGCATGCGAAGAGAACGAAACAAGAGAGAGAGGGACGGGCTCACCCTTCCAAGCGGCCACGCCGCCGCCGCAGCCGCGCAGGGCCAGCAGCGACTTCTCAAGCCAGGCGGTGCCGAAGCCGTAGAGGAAGTCGACCTCGCCGGCGACGACGGCGTCGTAGAAGAAGGCGGCGCCGCGCTTGCCGACGTAGACGGTGTCCTGGTAGCTGTAGAGGCCGCAGCCGTAAAAGGCGGCGCGGGCGCGGGCGACGCCGACGGCGAGGGCGGGGCCGACGGAGCGGTCGGCGGCGTCGTTTCGGAAGTCGACGTTGTAGGCGCGGAAGTCGGCGCTGCCGAGCGGCGCGTCCGCCGGCACCGGGTACCCCGTGGGACCCGTGCCCGTCAGCGCCGCCTCGCGCGTCGGCGCCACCGTCAGCACCGCCGTCACGGCGTTGTCGACGAGCTTGCCCGTGTTGTCGCTGTTGGCCGCCGCCCAGATCACCGTCACGGCGTTGGCGTGCGACGCGTCCGACGTCGCCGCCCCGCCGTACGCCCGCCCCGCCGCCGGCCCGTCCGTCGCCCCCAGCAGCGTCAGCGGCCCCCGCCGCGTCACGTTGAGCTGCTCGCGGTACGTGCCCGGCGCGATGAGGATCGTGGCCGGCGCCGCGTCGTCGGCGAGCGACGCGATGGCCCCCTGAATCGTTGCGTGTTGCGCCGCCGCGTGCGGCCTGGCGCTCACGTAGATGGTTCCCGGCGGGCAGCCGGCCAGCGGGTCCGCCGTGAGCTGCTGGCACGCCGCGTACGTCTGCGCCGGCCGCACCGCGTCATGCTGTGGCGGCGGCGGCGGCGGCGGCGGCGGCGGGCCGTGGGGGACGCCGCAAGCGGGCGCGGCCGAAACGCTGGGGCTCACCGCCGCGGCGACGAGGGCCCCGAAGAGGGCGCGGCCGAGAGCCATCGAAAAGTCGGGCTCGCTGGTGTGACGGGGATTGGTGCGGGTGGTTGAGAAGGGAACCGGCGAGGGGCTACCGCAGAAAACCGGACCGGCTGGACCCCAGGCGGGATGGATGATCTCAACAGAGGTATCAACGAACCTTCGGCTGCTTCTTCTCGTTTCGACAATATTGGCATCCGTCGTCCAAGCTTTCTTCCTGCTCCTTGGCTGCGGCCCGGCCTCTACTTATACACACGGCGCGCACCCGACGAGCCCCTGCCCCCTCGTGCTTGGCCGTGCCGCCTGTTCGTGCCGCGTTGAGTCGGTTCCTGGTCGTACCCAGGGTCGTAGCGACGCGAGAAAAACCCTCCCGGTCCCCCCTCCTCGATGCCATGCCAAGGGGTTGGTGAGCTTGTGTGGGGGAACAGGGGTAAACGCATAGAAAAGTTGGGGCCAGGTACTATAACGCCGGAATTGAGTATTTCCACGAAGCATAGTTGGGCCAAGAGAACTCCCCCGCATCGGAGCGGTGAAATGGGGGAGAGGGTAGCGGGGCCGGTAGTTGCCGGGGTACATACTTCGGGGAGTGGTCGAGTCTTTCCTCCAATCGCGACACAACCCGGCTCGTGGGGTTGGAGATGCTGTGGGTATGCAAAGGGTGGCTACTGAGTAGATCTAGATGGGGGTGGGTGATGCGCCACATGGGAGTTTGTGGGATGGAGAGCTGCATACAGGCTTTCCACCGTCCAACAACAAGGCCGTCTACCGAGCATGGTACTTACCGCAGCATCAGGCCCACACTGCCTGCGAGCCCTGCGCATTCACAAAGTACATGTACACAGCACAGCAGAGCAAGCAGGAATATGCATAAGCACGACAATTGAGCATATGCAGAGATACGTCTGTTGGCCATTGAGCCTCACATACTATGTACACCACCATCATCTACAACCGCCATACCCCGGCCGCCACATGGCGTCTGAAACGCCGTCTGCCTTCTACATCACGACGTTACTGTCACGTCGTCCATGGCCATCTTGCCTCCAGCACACCAGCACACACACAGGGCCTGCCATCACCAGCGGGCTCCAGCAGCCACCACGTGCTGTCCACCCCGACCCGCGTCCAAAAAAGTCGCAAACCACTCCAAAGAAAAAGACGAGAAAAAGGGTGGCCGCCGAGCCTCGTCACCTGGCCACCGTTGGCCGAGGAGAGAGCAGCGCCATTGTTGTCCATCTTGTCCACGAGGTCACGCGGCATACGCCGACGAGACAAGGCAATGAATTAAACAATATCGGGATCCCGTCTACCGGCTCGTGGACCAGGTAGGGTTGGGTCGGACTGGCGGGGTCCCGAGGGTTGAGATTCAAGACTCCGTCCCCGCAGTGTGCGAGGGGTCGAAGGCAAGAAATTAGTCTCGAGAAATTATCAGATCGCTCCGCTCCGAGAAGAAGCCACCGAGGGCGAGATGCGAGCAAATTCCAGACGCGGGGATATTCGCAGGTCGAGGCTGATCTGCCCGGTCCAAACCAGATGGAGGTATCAAAAATGTTGGAAAAGGAGCTGTCATGAAGGAATGAACAAGGAAAGCAAAACTGTCGCAAGCGAGTGTCGGGAAGTTCTAAAGCGTTTCGTTTCAGGGTCGTCATGGGTTCGTCAAGCTCGAGTGGTCGAGGATAACTTGTTGTGGACCCGAAAGAGCGAACGGAAAGTTGCAGGCCCATGTGCCACGTCCAGGCCGGGTGAAACGCGAGTCGATGCTGGGATGGGTGTGTAGAGCGTGTACCCGGGGAGCTCGCCCCGCCCCGCCGGGTGTCAACCAATATCCATGTCATTTCGCATTATACGGGTCGCATTCAGTAGGCTTGGCCGGGGACGGGCTTTCGGCCAATGGGCCCCTGCGGCGGGCCCTGAGGAGGGGAGGCTGGGGAAGGTCCGCTCGGTTTTTGCTGCTGGTTGAGAGGGCTGGGGCCGGCAGGCGGGCTCATGCGTCGCGTATCGGCGGCGCTGCCACGGTACGGCCTTTGGCTACCCGCGGGGCTCATAGGTCCGGCAGGCGACTGGGGACGGGACGTGGCCGGAGACTGGGGGCGTTGCATGGCGGGGGATTGAGGGCGCATGCCGGGCGATTGGGGACGCATGGCCGGGGACTGAGGACGTCCTCCGGGTCCCATGCCCGGGCGCGGGAAGCCGGGACCTTGCGGGGTCATGGGACGGCCGGCAGGAGAGTAGGGGCCACGGGGAGGGCCGCCGGGACCGCGGTTGGGGTTGACGGGCGGGCCACCGCGCGATCCGGGAGGGCCGTTGGCGGGGCGAGGCTTGACGGGACGGGTAGACAGGCAGGTTCGCGGGGCAACACCCTGCTGAGAGCGATCGAGCCTGATGCACAGAGCCCAACCGTCGTCGTACTCGTGCAGAAGACGCACCAGCTGGCCAGCCTTCAGCTCGAGCTCGTCCTCGAGCGAGGGCTTGAAGTCCAGCTGAACGCGGTGCACAAACGACTGAGGGGGGCCTCCGGCAGCAGCAATCGCGTTGGCGCTTTGCGAAGGGCCGGGCGACTGACCGGGGGCGACAGAAGTCATGCTGAATTCGGTACCGGCGGGGCTGACAGGGGCGTTGATTTCAGGAACATCGTTGGCATGGGTCAGGTCAAGCTTCGAAGGAGCCTGCTTGCGGAGGGACTGCTTGCGAGTCATGGCGGTTCCAATGGCAGCCTTGGCCATAGCAGCTCCGGCGGCGGCAGCGGCGGCCTCGCCGACGTGAGGAGACTTGAGAGGCTGGTCGGTAGTCTGGGCCACTCCCACCACATTCTCAGGGGCTTCGAAGGGGTTGTGAGGCTGGTCAAGGGCGGCCGACTTCTCGCCGTGCGACGTTTCAGGGCGGGCCATGTCGTCACCAAAGGGGTCCTCCTGGTCCTTGTCCATAGGGCGTTCCCAGGGGCTCTGGCCGGGCGTGCGCGGGCTTGGGGCGGCCATCATGGACAGGGCAAGAGCAGCGCCCTTGCTCGAGCGCCTCTCACCGAAGGTCGGGTTGAACTGAGAGTTGGGCCGAAGGTCGACTTTGGGAGCCGTGGGTGGGGCGCGGACGCTGTGGTTCGAGCGAAGAGAATCCTGGCGTTTCAAACCGGCGGCACCGACGGCACCGGCGGCGCCAGCGGCGGCGGCGGCACCGGAAGCACCGTTGGCGCCGGCGACACTGCGGGCGGCCATGGGGGCATTGGCCTTCTCATCGCCGGCAGCGTTGCGGTCCTGCTCCATCTGTCTCTTGCGCTTGTTTAACAAGAAGAAGATGCCCAGGGCGACGAGCAGAAGACCGCCCAGAACGCCAATGGCGATGCCGGCCTTGGCAGCGCCGCTGCTCCCGCCATCAGAGCCGTCGGCGGCTGAACTTGACGAGGGCGTGGCGGTGACGGAGCCGAAGTCCTGGCTGGCGCTGGCACCCTTGTCGCCGGCCGGGGTGGTGGGGACAAGGCTGGCGACCGCGAGCGTCGTGTGGTCGGCGAGGTCTGAATCGGCGGTAGGGACAACCGACTGGGGCAGCGACGTCGACGGGGTAGCGCCGAACCTCGGAGGGGGACCCACGGCCATGGTGGTCCGGTGCGATGCCGGTTGAGTGGGGTCAGCCAAGGCCGAAACAGCTCTGGTCTTGGTGGGCTCGTTATTGTCGTCAACCATGGTCTCGTATCCGCCAATCGCGCCTTCGAACGTCGGCTTCAACGTGGTGAGCTGCGTGACCCAGATGGTGGACGGCGCGGGGGCGCGCGCCTTAAGGTCGGGCGTCGTGTTCTGCTCGAAAGGGTTGATCTCGTTGGCGACGTCCTTGAAGTCCTTTTGGAAGTTGCCCCAGGCCTCGGCGGGACCTTGCCTCCCGTGGAGGCGTCTGTGGTGTTGATTCGACATTGTGGATTATGGTATGTATGTGTTTGTGTGGTTCGCGAATTTGTACGGTAGTCAGTCGTATTAGGGTCGTATTGGAAGGCGTATCTTGCGATGCGCGCCTCAGAGCATGGGTAGCTTGTTCGTGGGCCTTATGTCGGCGAACCGGGTACGGAATTCTGTTCCTCGTGCGGAGCAGGCGTGTATGTCGTCGGGGGCAAGAATGAATGGAACGCGCACAAGGGCGTTGTTGCCGGTGCGAGTATAGGCCGGGTCCTCGCGTCGAGTTGCGAAAGAGCGAAGCGTACAAGACGGCGAGGTGAGGTTGGTCCAGCAGTGAACTGAATCGTGCTGACAGGCGACGGGGCGCAACTAGTGGGTTAGGTCCGGTTGGGAGAAAAAAGATAGTGAGGATCCTGGCTAGTGACGTGACGTGACGGGACGGCAGTGGTGGTGAGGCGCCAGAAGAACCAGGGAAAAAGAACGGAACGAGAAGCGACCTGGGGTGGTAGCGAGGGCTTGCAAGTGCTTCTCTGGCGGATCGCTGCGGGCGGGCGATGGGGGGAGGGAAGGGAAGCGAAAGGAAGAGGCCGTACTGCGCGAGGAACAACGACGGACGGTAAAGAAGGAAAAGGGAAGGCGAGGGCGGCCGATGGAGGAGAAATGAGCGTTTACCAGGACGGACCGGGGCTGGTCGGGGGTGCGTCTGCGTGTGGGCGTGTGGAGCCACACGAGAATGACAGGACGATGCGGATGGAGAGAGAGCGAGCTAGGATAGGCTCTCCAGGATCGGATGGAGCTGCTTAAGTCCCAGCGTCGTATTTTGGGCGCCGGGCGGGTAATGCAGGCCGCAACAGGACTGGCTGACTGCCTGCACCGGCAGCATTGGCGTTCTCGTCTGCTTCCACATGGGGGAGGAGGCGGCAGAGGCGTTAAATGCGTCCTCGTCGGCTCTTCATTCGCTACGAGACACACGGCGATGACAGTCTCTGGGCTATCTCTTTCTCTTTGTCTCCGCCTCTCCCTCTCTTTCCGCCCTGCCTCCCTCCTCTCTGTCTCGCGCGCGCGGGGGTGTGTGTGTGAGTGTGTGTGTGTCGGCCACGTGGCTACCTCGGTACTTTGCCCTTAGGAGGAAGGCAGTGAGTGCACAGTCGCCGGCGGCCGGGTCGGATAGGCGATGCGACGAATGCACAGATGCATGGATACCAGAAAAACCTTGCCAGCGGACAAGCCGACCGCGAGGCACCCATCCAGTGCCATGGGTGCGCGTTCATCCGGCCTCCCGCTTGTGGGTTTCGCCCGCCTGGCCGGTTGTTCGAGTTGGCTGCAGGTCCCGTTTCCATGGTTGCAGCCGATCGATTTTCCCCGGGCGTCCCCAACCTTACAGAGGTAGAATATGGCTCACGATGGAGAGGCCTCGTTGTCCTGCGTGACGCCTCTCCCACAGTGCTCCCGTGCTGCCGAGAAAACCAAAAGCAGCCCGTCGGCATTGGGACAAAAACGGTGCAGCTCCCACCACTTGCAGGTGGGATTGCGTGCCTGGTCGGGGTTAGTCAGGTACGAAGCGCCGCTAGCCAGGGACCAACGGGCTCTGATTGGCCCCTGCCGCTGGCTCCAGCTGCCTAGCGAGATTGGCTGTGAGCATGGGAAGGGCCTGTAGCCGGTCTGTGTGTGGCCCGTGTTGGGCGTCATGGGTGACCCATGGGTTAGCCCCGGCCCTGTGGCGCTGGTGCCATTGGTTCCCAGCTTCTCGTGGCCCTCGTGCTGCATGGCTGCAAGGGCCCTCGCCTGTCCTCTTGTTCCGCCTTCCATCACGAACAGTCCCGACGGTCACACGGCCCGCCCAACAATCCATGCCTTTCTCGCTCACGAGCACCACGAATGGGCCGAATGCCGGCAGAAGCACCTGATGAGGGGACGCTTACGCTTACGACTGCAGGCCCATCCTCCAGGCCGCACGCTGGCCCCCCCTTCCGCGCCGTCGGGCCCTTTTTCTTCTCCTTTTCTCCCCTCCCTCCCGCCCGCTGGGTGCCCGCTGGGTGCCCGCTGGGAGGGGCCATGGATACGCGGCTGCGGCTGCGATGCGATGCCGCGATGCAGCCATGTCGCAGTGAGCGCACGACAGCATGAGAATTGACATCATCCATCATCTTCCCGCCGCCATGCCCTCGTCATTCGAGACCTGACAGATTGGCCGTGTTTCTGCGCTCGGTCGTGGGGTGACTTTCCTCCTTCCCGACTCGCCAGTGACACCCGACCTTCAATGCAAACTTCAGATGGTACTTGTGCCGATAGGGGAGGGTCTTGGGCTTCGATTGGCACGAGGCTGACAAGCCCAAGGCGCATGCCAAGACGCGTCTCCTCCAGGGTCTAGCCTCCTTCATCAGCATCCCCCGCTCGCCAGGGTCGATCAGCATTTCATTCACGCTGGGGTCACGACCCCAAACCAGATCAAATCCCCGTGGAAGGACTGTCCATCGCTGCCGCCGGGGGACATGATCATCGTGAGGGCTGCCCCAGCTGCCCCAAACGCCCGCCAACACCGCTGCACCGTTTGCCTTGCCGCAGAAGTGCAGCAGAGCTCGGCCGCTTGTGACGTCGTCTGGCCAATTCTTTCCCCCCGAGTTGCGCGAACCAACGGGCAAAATAGGCTTACGGTAGGCGAGGCGGCACCCAACGCCTTGCCGCCCCCGGCCACCGTGGTGCCATTTCTCTCCCACAAGCCCAATCACCCGATATCCCGCATCCGCCTGTCAAACGCGGAAAGCGATCGCGAAACACGCCTGAAGCTGTTAGCAGGCTGGCCTTTGGTGCGACAGTAGCTGCTTTCTTGTAACCCAGTCTACTTATCACCGGCCGATAGCGTGCAGCGACTGCTTGCCGTCCTCCCCTCCGTCTCCTTTTGGCGTCTTGCGTTACCGCACTCGATGCTGGTATCCGGGACAGACAGCTAGTCCCCGGGACGTCCTCGGTCGAGTGATGGTGGTGCCGTTCCCCTGTCTCGCCTTGGGTCCCGGGCACCCGCTGTAACCTGTCTTTGGCGCCAGCAAACGGGGCTTTGAATCCGTTGGAGCGCGATCGGCCGCCTGTTTTCTGTTTGGGGTTGCAACGAGCTGGTATAAGCTTCGCTCCAATAGGGCCTGAGGGTGTGCGGGGTCGAAAGAGGAGGTGGTTTCGATCGACTGTGCAGACCGTAAACATGCGTCCGTGTCCCGTGGCCGATCAACCACATTTCTGCAATGAGAAGTTGGCGCTGTGCACCTAGTTTATCTACTTAATAATTAAGCAAGACCGGTTAATTAGTTAATCAGTTTGAAGGACAGAAAAGGAAAAAAGAAAATAGTAAGTTTAAGTGCCTTTGCTAGTATTCGAACAGTGAACCACCAAAAAGTATCAATCCTTTAGTGCAGGGGCCTGAACTTCTCGAGGGTGTGTTCACCATTGAGATAATACACCTTGGCTTTGGTACCCGAAGGTAGCAGATCTAACGTTAGTGGGCCATATATACAACAGTGTTTTACATCTATCTTTGTAACCGCTATTCGTAAGGGTGCCATACGATGGTTGCTGATCCTCCAACTACCCCTCCGTCTGTTCAAGGGGGACGGGAAGGAAAGGGCGTTCATACCGTCTAAGGACGGATGCTAACACTCAACGCAAGCGCCGACCAAGTCCGAGGGTGCCTACCGATGAAGTGGAATAGGTGGCAGCCGAAAGGGAAGCCAGGCACCAGGTTACCCTTAGTCAGAGAGTTCTCACCCAGCACAGCTGCTTATACTACCCGATTAAAGAGGGTCCCATGCCCGCCAACTTCGAAATCGGCTTCTAACACCGTGGTTGCAGGGCGGTTGCCTCACCTTTGTCGGGGGGGCAGAGACCTCGTGCTGATTGAATCCACTAAACTCAAGTGCTGGAAGGTGCTAATCATGGGAACCCGAGTAGAATTCAAGACGATGGCGGTGACGATAGATGTACGCACTCGAGAGGTCCAGTAGCGAGGCAGGAAAGGGAGAGAGGGATTCCTCTGGGAAGTTACCAAGGCGTCTCGAGCCGCCAAGCTGATGCAGGGGTCCAGCACTGTCAATTTCGGCCTCCAGAACACCGCCTTCTCGCTTTTGTAAGACTGGGTGCGGTTCCGGTTGATGGTGATAAACACGATCTTCAACACACGTGCCGCAAGCCTGAGAATCCAAGGAAGTATGACGCGCTGGCAGGTCCGTGCAGATTTGTCTCACCTGTCAATCTGTCAGCCTGCTAGGCTCGAGACTTGTTTCAACCGCGATGCCCGCAGAGTCGAGCCCAATCCCGCCGGTGCGGACAGGAGGGACCATCCGGGTAGACCCGGTTAGAACGTGATATGGCGGGACGGGTGGAGGCTGCATAGGACCGTGATGCTACGGAATTGACTGAGGCTGAGCCGAGAGAGGAAAGCCGGCTTCCACGCAAACATCAGCTCACGGTGGCATGTCTTACCTCACCAGATCGACCCATGGCTTTGCCGCCGCGCCATGAAGTGAGTGTCGGCTTTGATCGGCCCGTCTGGCAGAGGCTCAGTCGTCCTCGACGAGAGTGTGTACTGTACAGGTGGACGGGACAGTCGTTTGTCTGGTGGCGCCGTGTGCCGGAGCACGCCAAAAACCCTCCGGTACACCGACTCGACCATCGGTCCACTCCTTCGGCCCCACAATCCCAATCGCGCCGATGATTGCTCGTCCTGAGACGGCGATTGGCGCGCCAGTCCCAAACCCCAAGCAGGACTTGGGCGTAGACGGCCGTCCGTGCCTTTCCGTCTAGGCCACGTGCTATTGACTAGACACGACGATATCTGACTTGGCGCCGGGCTGGGCTACCGGACGAATACCTTGAGTGGCATATACCGACGACAAGACTAAGAGATAGTCAAGGGCCAGTCGGTTCGGGAACGAAGAGTGCCATGATGTACAGGGTAAGGCAATGGCAGCAACTGGCTTTGGGGCTTTGGCGACAGCCAGGAGATGTCAGTCTGGAAAAGCAACATGGTCAATGGTGTCGGGCAAGTTCACCGAGTCCTTTGAGGAATTCCCACAAAGTACCCTCTTCACTCCGCGTCCCACGGCTCAACACCGACCACGAACACACTATTCAGCCTTGTCACCCGAGGCCGATGGAGCTTTTGGGTGTCGGATCTGTTGCCCTGTGGATCTTGAGCTTATTCAGGAATTGCGCCGGCGGTGAAAGCGCCCATGCTTTGTACCAATAGAGGGGTGAGATAGTTGGCAGGAGGGATTGGTGGAGAGCCGCCCTCCGTGGAAACGTGATAGCACGGAGCGATCGACGCAGGCTCAGGACGGAAGGTCCCGAGCGGACTTGGAGCCTCGTATCGCGAACCCCAACGTACCTAGGTAGACAGCCCTTGTCAGGCCCGTTCGGGCCTGGTTGTATTCAGCGATCTGATTGTCAGCAGTAGGAATTTCCCGTTCCGGCGGTGGAAGAAGAAGCAGAGACCCATTGAGAACATGGCTACCCTTTCGATAACGCCTCTGGGGGGAGCTAGGAACGGCCGGTTCTCAACATGGCGTGGTGCTGCTGGGATGGAACCCATGATGATTTATGGGGATTGGCCACATGCTGCAAGAGCATTACTCATTCTTCGAGACCTCATTCGGGCAAATGCCAATGACTTTGATGGGACGAGGTCTGAGTGATTTGTTGGTCCTCATCAGCTGAACTTGATATGCCGCCTGCTTACTCAGTACCTGCCACCCCACTTCGCCTATAGCAACCCTCTCGGATTAACTTGTCATGGCCCCGCAGCCCCCCCTGATCCAGTATCACAGAGGTAAATAGGATTCCCGGCTGTTGCGGCTACTGGCGGACTCACTCTGGTCCCCGGTGCCCCCAACGCCGGATGTGCGTCCACGATTCACTCGCATCGGGATTCCTTGGCACATCCAATATTTGATTCCCCCGTGATCCTACACATGTAATGCGCTTAGCTGAACGACTCACGGCGGCTAGGTTCTTGCAAACCAGGAGAAAAGAAAATGAGCCTGGATCCTTCCGGCGAGGAACGGCCGGGGCCAGCCGAGGTCCATGAGATGCATGTTCGCTGGGGTGACAAATGGAGCAAGCGCGGGCGCGAGGGGTTTAATTTTTTCCTAGTTTTCCTCGCCGCAACAGTGGCGGTGGCATAACCAGCCCGTAACCACTTGTATCTCGGGCTGGGACCTCGAGGATCTTGCTTTGTCACAGCAAGTGAGCATCCAGCTACTGGAGGGCATTCGGCGGCAGCAGCAGCAGCAGCAGCAGCAGCAGCAGCTCACAAGAGTAGCGACTTTCTTCGTCTGTCTGGCCCATGTAACGAAAATGGACAGCCGGTGCTTGACGAGCGGCCGGTGGGGCAAAGACACGGAATCGGCGGCGGTCGATCCATCAACCATGAGCGATGCTGGTTCTCTATAGCGGCCATTAGGCTCTGCATAGTGGCACTTGGAAGTTCGTTGCAGGATGACTGCATTAGCGGTTGCTAATCTTAGCGACGCCGTGCCGTGGGAGACGACTCTTCCAGAAGAAGCCGAGCCGCGGAACTCTGTACCCAGCCGACGACGTCTCCGCTTTCTAACGGTTCCTATACCCTGGCGGTCCAATGACAGCCCGCTGATTCTTTTTTTTTTCTTCAACAACATCCCTACGCGAGTTGACCCATCTGCCTCCGTCGCGGTTCTTGGGGGCCAGGAGCTGACGGGGGCGCTGAATCATCAATAACGACACCGCTCCCGACGCGCGACCGCTCGTTTGCCGTCACTGTTCGGCGTTGCCACCCACTGGGCGGGCGGTGGCACGGCAAGTTATCGCGAGGGCAACGACCAAGGCATGCGAGTAGGGCACGGCGGTCGGGCCGGGGCGGTAAATATAGAAACGGGAAATCAATAGATTGCAAAGTGGCGCCCCAGGACTGCGTGGTCGCTGTGGGGGCGAGGATGGGTTGAAATCGCCAGGGGTGCGGTGCCGGTTCGACCGGGGTAAGAATCCCTCTCGCGCTCAAAGCGGAAAGCGACCGAGACATGGGGAAAGCTCAGCCTCACAGGGCGCCCGCGAAAAAGTGCAACTCGCCTCAGCTTCATGCGACCTGCTCCACCGCGCTGGGGAATGGGCGAATTATAGCGAGAGGAAAGAGGGAGAGCAGATGGCCAAAGGACAAGCGGCTGAAGCACGACCGTGAGAGCATCAAAGGGCGATCCTCCAAGAGCCTCCTCGTCTCTCCCTTTTTCAACTATAAAGAGTCCCGGGCCCGTCCGGCCCTGGAGTCCAATCTCCCTCGGAAACCCCCGTCCATCATCCACATCCAGGGATCCTGAGGCACACCCCTTCCCGACCAACCTCGACCCTCAGCCCCCCGGGGTCCTTCGAACGAGATGAGATTCGTACACCTTGCGGCGTCGCTCGCGGCGCTCGCGTTCACGGCGGCCGAGGCCAAGGCCGTGTTCGCGCACTACATGGTGGGCAACGTGCGGGAGTTTTCGCAGGCGGACTGGGAGACGGATATCGCGTTGGCCAAGGCGAGCGGGCTGGACGGGTTCGTGCTCAACGTGGCGGCGGGCGACAGCAGCGTGCCCGGCTCGGTCGCCAAGGGGTTCGCGGCGGCCGAGGCGGTGGCGGCGCGCGGCGGCGACGCCTTCAAGCTCTTCTTCTCCTTCGACTACAAGGGCGGCGGCGTGCCGTGGCCGGCGGGCGACGTCACGGCCATGATCGGCCAGTACAAGAACAGCCCCGTGTACTATCAGCAGGCGCCGGGCCGTCCCTTCGTCTCGACCTTTGAGGGCACCGAGAACCGCGGCGACTGGGCGGCCATCAAATCGGCCACGGGCGCCTACTTCGTGCCCGACTGGGACTCGATCGACCCGCGCGAGGCCGTCGCCTCGGGCGTCGTCGACGGCCTCTTCAACTGGGACGCCTGGCCGACGGGCGCGGCCGACAAGACGACGGACAAGGACCGCGACTACCGCAGCGTCCTGGGCTCGGGCCGCACCTACATGATGAGCGTCTCGCCCTGGTTCTTCGCCAACGTCTACGGCAAGAACTGGCTCTGGCGCGGCGACGACCTCTGGTTCGACCGCTGGCAGCAGGTGCTCGCGCTGCAGCCCGACGTGGTGCAGATCGTCACGTGGAACGACTACGGCGAGTCGCACTACATCGGCCCGCTGTACGAGGCCCAGTTCGGCCTCTTCGCCGACGGCAAGGCCCCCTACAACTACGTGCGCGACATGCCCCACGACGGCTGGCGCCAGTTCCTGCCCTACCTCATCGCCCAGTACAAGACGGGCGCCGCGCCGAGCATCGCCGCCGAGGGCCTCACCGCCTGGTACCGCCGCTCGCCCGCCGGCGCCTGCAACACCGGCGGCACCACGGGCAACGACGCCGGCCACGGCCAGGCCACGCTGCCGCCCGGCGAGGTCTCGCAGGACCGCGTCTTCTTCACGGCCCTGCTGCGCGCCCCCGCCGACGCCACCGTCACCATCGGCGGCGCCGCGCCCCAGCGCGCCATGTGGGAGAGCACCCCCGCCGGCGGCTCGGGCCTGTACCACGGCAGCGTGCCCTTCAACGGCGCCACGGGCGCCGTCGTCGTGACGGTGACGCGCGGCGGCGGCGAGGTGGTGCGCCTCAACGGCGCCGCCATCACGACGACGTGCACCAACGGCATCACCAACTGGAACGCCTGGGTGGGCGGCGCCACGGCGAGCGGCAACGGCGGCGGGAGCCCCACGACGACGGCGGCGCCGCCGCCGTCGTCGACGCCCACGAACCCGCCCGGCAACGGCGGCGGCGGCGACGCCTGCGTCGAGGGCACGGGCCCGGGCAACTTCGGCGGCCTCTGCAGCTTCGCCTGCCACTACAACTACTGCCCCGGCAGCTGCACCTGCACCAAGCGCGGCGCCGCCGTCAGCCCGCCCCCCTCCACCGGCCAGAAGGGCTACCCGGCCCTCGGCGTCTCTGACCACTGCGCCTACCTCGGCCTCTGCTCCTTCGCCTGGGACCGCGGCTACACCGACAACCGCGCCGCCTGCGGCCCCGACCCCGCCGGCGCCCAGGGATGCTCATAGTGGCGCTCCGCTCCTCCTGCGCCGTGCATGTTAGCCCCTCTCATGACCCCTTTACTATAAATCGAATAGAACGAAGTTTCCTACAACGCCCATCTTCGGCGCGGTTAGTCACAAGGACACAGTTGTGTTAAGCTCTCATAGCACTGGATTAGCTCGTCTATATACTACGTGCTGACCACCTTCATGCCGTCCCGCTCACGAGACGGTCTGTACCGTGTGACAAAGAGCGAGCGACCTTGTGTTAGCCTCGCATCCCACCAGGACGCCATAGTCCTATTCACTCTTCTCTTGCTTATTTCCTCTCGTCGTAGCCTGCAGAGCGAGGAAGCAACCCAATATGAAGTTGGGGTTGCTCATCACGTCGGTGGCCACGTCGGTGGTCATATTGGTATCTGTACTCGTCGTGGCGTTGCTCATCGTCTCAGAATCAGTACTCTGCCCCCCGGCGGGATGGCCCGGCATCTAGCCGGAGCCGCCCTGCGGAGGCCATGCGTGGGGCTGTTGCTGGCCGGCGCCGCCGTTCTGCTGCGATTGTTGCCACTGGCTCTGCAGGGCCGCGTAGAGGATGCCGAGCGCTTGTGGATTGGGGGCCGGCGGCTGCTGTTGTGTTGGCTGCTGCTGGAACTGAGGAGGCGGCGGCGGCACGAAGTTGGCACCACCACTCTGCGGCCAGGCCGGGAACGGGAACGGCATGGCGGGTGCCGTCGCTTGTTGGCCGTTGTTGCCGCCGAAGAACTGGGGAGGGGGCGCGGGGTATCCGCCTTGGCCAAATTGCGGCGGTGGAGGTGCAGCGTAGCCGTTGTACGGGGCTTGAGGCTGCTGTTGAGGCTGTGAGTTTTGTCCCTGGGGCCGGGGGGGAAGAGAATGGCCGTGCCCCCCGCGGTTGCCACGGTTGCCGCGTCCACCTCTGTCATTTCCACGACCGCGGCCTCGGCCTCGTCCGCCGCGGTTGTTGCCCGAGGGCCCATTCGGGGCGCCGTGCGTGAAGACCGGCGGCGGGGCACCTGTTCCAAAGCCAGCCGGTCGTGCCAGCGGCCGGTAAGGGCCATCGTCGTCGTCATCATAGTTGAGCGCACCGGGGTCCGCGGCGCCGTGTGATGAACCATCATGGTGGCCACCACGTCCGCGCCCGCCTCGCCCGCCACGTCCGCCGGCGTTGCCGGCAGGCGCGTCACCTCGCCGCGCCCGTTTCTTTTCCTTCTGCTCTCTCTTGTAGGCCTGCTCCTTCTCGTCGTCGGAAAATTCCATCTCGTCCTCGCCTGCCTCCTCGTCGTGCCAGTTGCTCGCATCCGTGCCCTTCATGGCCCGGAGGGGACCTGTCTCCACGTACGAGGAATGCTCCGGCACGTAAAATACTTTGCTGCCGACCCCGAGTCCAAACGACTGGATCTCCTCTTCGTTGGTGAAGCGAGCCGTGTAGCGGGGCTCACGAACGCTTCCGATGAGATCGGCCATGGCGGCAACAACGGTTCGGTCTTGATTGCACAAGACAGCGCCCGTCTCTAACGCCTGGTACTCCCCCGTGGCACTGGCCTTGATGACAATTGTGTTCTCCACGATAAACTCGATTTCGCCCAGCTCTTCGATCTTGGTCTCGGGGGTGATGGTGACGTCGGGTTTCGGAATGACTTCCTCGGTTATTTCGTTCTTGGTTCGCAATTGACCACCAGCGCCGGCACCCTTGGACTTGCCCTCCCTTTCTTCGTCCGAGTCGGCTTCCATGAGAATACGGGCCAGCGCCTCCGGGTTCATAAGCGCCTTTCCGTCGTCTGAGTCGTCATCGTCATCGTCCGAATCGTCCGAGCTGCTGGAGTCCGACGAGGACTCATAGGGCGAGGAGTCCTCTTCCCACTCGGCCTGACCGGCCACGCCCTCGCCCTCTTGCGCGGGATCTCCTTGTGCGGCCATACTCTGGTCGGCGTCTTGCATCTCCGTGTTCTGTTCCCCCGCGGGGGCTTGTTGCTCTGCTGTTGCATTCGCTTCTGTGGGAGGAGCGTTGTAGGACCCTAATTGAGCCTCTAATCCTTGGAGAAGAGAAGGTGGGCTCGGAGGCGAGACAGCAGGGGCTGGTACAGCGTCGTAGGCCTTTGCGACGTCGTGTGCGTGGTCAACAACCATTTCCATGGCTGTGGTCGCATCGACCGAAGTGTCTACTGGGTTCGTCGCTGTCGTCTCGGCCTCAGGAACCGCGCTGGCTTCGGTGCCGGTGGTAGGAGTGGTCGAAGCAGTCCCATCTGGCTTCGGCTCTTCGCCCTGAACGGCGGCGGCGGCGGCTTGGGACCCAGTTGCGCTTGGGGCTGGGCCTGAGGGCTGAGCAGATGGGGATTGCGACAGCGTCGACAGTCCAGGAATCTGGAAGAATTGGGAGCCCATGATGAACAGGGAAGAAAGAATTTACAGGGGTGTGGCTCAAAGGTGTGCCGGAAACTCTATCCCCTGGCGGTTCTGGGAAGCCGTCGCTGTCGCGCAGTGATGATGCTGTAATGAAGGGTAGAACTGGCAAGGCACAAACAAGATGGCGACTGCCGAGGTCACCTCGACTGCACGCGCGCGCGAAGAGGTGGGTGAAGAAGGACCAATAAGCTTTCTGACGACAAATTCCAAGCACCGAGCGGTTTGTATTGAAAGAACCACAGTCTCTTGAACCTTGGCGATCTTGTCGCAGAAAATAACAGGCGATTGAAGATTTCGCCGTTCAGAGGGATGTCTGGATTCCGGCACTACTCTAGAAAATACAGTGGAGTCTTCTTATCTGCCTGCATCAACGCGCGCTGATAAGCCAGATCTGGGTTAGCATAGATGCTCGTCTGTCAGGTATGTACTTGCTAGAGGTACCTTGTCGGCCTAGCTTACGTAGCTGGAAATAATGGCGAGCTGAAGTTCAGCTCACCCAAAAGTGGCCGTTGCTTGGAGCTTCACCCAGCTCCTCGTCATTCTGTCAACATTTCTCCTCCCCATCCGACCACTGCATCGCGGAGCAGCAGCCACAACGGCCACACACGGGGACAATGCCTCCTCCCAGCGAACAACCAACTGCGCCGGCTGACCAACGAGAGTTTGTTCATCCGGATGCTGGCCATGCCAAGAAGAAAAAGTACGCCCACGATATCCTGCCCTCCCACGCCCGGCTTCACCTAGAATGCCCCACCACTAACAACAGTCTGTTCGCAGAGCCCCCTCGGCTTTCGCAATTGAACCCATTTCGGCCTTCTACATCTTCCTGGCTGCCAACCTGATCTCGGCCCTCTTTGCCCCAATCCAAGACTGCGATGAGACGTTCAATTACTGGGAGCCGACCCATTACCTCTCCCATGGCTATGGGCTGCAGACCTGGGAGTATTCTCCCGACTACGCCATTCGGAGTTGGCTTTACATCGCCATCCACGCCATCGTGGGCAATATCCGGAGGCTTCTGCCCCAGTCCACCAAGTTGGCCGAGTTTTACTTCGTCCGATACGTCATGGCCTTCTTCTGTGCTCTCTGCCAGGTCTTGCTGTTCCGCGTGCTGAGCTTCACCCTCAACGCGCGTATTGGGCTTTTCTTCCTGATCGCCACCGTCATCTCGCCCGGCAACTTCCACTCGGCCACTGCTTTTCTGCCCTCGAGTTTTGCCATGTATATGTCATTGTTGGGCGCCGCTGCCTTTATGAACTGGCATGGTGGCTTGAAGACCTCTCAGGGCATGACGTGGTTCGCCGCTGGCGCCATCCTGGGCTGGCCGTTCGCTGGTGCTCTCTGCGCTCCCTTCATCGCCGAGGAGGGCGTGCTGGCCTTGATGAGCGACAAGGAAATGTTCTTCGAGGCCTTTCACCGCGTCGGCCGGGGCGTCGTTGCCGCCATCTTGTTAGTGTTTGGAGATGCTGCGGTCAATTCTTTCTTCTACAGGAAGCTCGAGGTTGTCTCGTGGAACATCGTCAAGTACAACATTTTCTCGTCGACCGGCGGCCCCGAGTTGTATGGAACCGAGCCGTGGACTTTCTACTTCCGCAACCTCGCCATCAACTTCAACATCTGGTTTGTTCTTGCACTGCTGTCTATACCGCTGTTCCTCGCGCAAAAGGTCTTTTCGACGCGGCAGCATGGCTTCCAGTCGGGAATGCGCGTCTTCATCTTCCTTTCGCCCTTCTATATGTGGCTCGCCATTTTCACCCTCCAGCCGCACAAGGAGGAGCGCTTCATGTACCCCGCCTACCCGTTTCTCACCCTGAACGCGGCGGTGGCGCTGCACATCATTTTGAACGCCATTGGCCACTCAGATCCCAAGACCATAGTGGGCAGAATCCCGGCCAAGCTCAAACTCATGGGCGTGACTTCGGTCCTGTTCCTCTCCTTGGACGTTGGCCTCGCACGCGTCTTTGGGCTGTACACGGCATACTCGGCCCCCCTGAACCTCTACACGCCCCTCGGCGCTGGGGTGCTCGGCCAGCAAGGCGTGGGCGCTCCCGGCGACTTTGTCTGCTTCGGCAAGGAGTGGTACCGCTTCCCCAGCTCTTACTTCTTGCCTCGCAACATGCGCCCTAAGTTCATTCGCTCCGAATTCCGCGGCCTGCTTCCCGGCGAGTTTTCCGAAGCCCGCACTGGCTTCGGCTTCTGGAGCGGCACCTGGTTGCCCACGAGTGGAATGAACGATGTCAACCAGGAAGATCTGGGCAAGTACATCGACATCCGCCAGTGTTCTTTCTTGGTCGACACCCAGTACCCGGAAAACAAGGACCCGCTGCCTCCGAGCGAGCCCGATTACATCAGCGACGTCGAGACCTGGGATGAAGTCAAGTGCATTCCTTTCCTCGACGCAGCCAACACGCACGTGCTGGCCAGAGTCCTCTGGGTGCCCGACTCGACTTTCGTGCCAGAGAAGTACAGGAGGAAATGGGGAAAGCACTGCCTCCTCCAGAGAAAGAAGTAAGAGGTACTTACCTAGAGACGAAGAAACGACGCTGTTAGGACTTTCTTGTACAAAATTCATAATCATGAAGCTTGTGCTCAATATTATACTAAAGAATATTTCAAAGAAATTATGTGGTATATAGCGTCCAAATCATCAACCGTCCAGCAGCAGGTATCCTCCTATCCCGGCCGCCCTTGGGTCTTGTCGTGGTGTTGCGACTGCTCGACGGCCAGGGGGTCTCCCCACCCTCTCAGGAAATACGTCCTCTTTGCCAGCGGCTTACTTTCCGTTGCAGGGTCCTCGTGTTTTTTATAACGCGTGCAGCTTCGAGTCCTTGGTCATGCGGCGGAAGGACTTGCCGTAGGGGACGAAGACGAGCAGACCCAAGACGGCAAAGCCGACGGCCAGGGCCATGAGGGTCAAGATGGGGCTGAGGTAACCGCCGGTGGCGGCCCAGTCGTTGAAGAAGAAAATCATGCCAAACTGTGCGGGCACGCCAAAGTCAGCAAGGGATCGCGGAAGCGGGGAGGGGGGGGGGGTTATCATTTCGTCTGTACGTACGCCAAAGGTGTTTTTGACAATGGTGGCGGCGATCATGATCTCGCCGGGTAGGGCCTTGTAGCAGTCGACGGCGTAGGCGATGGCGATGGCGGGGACACCGACTACCTGGGCGCCTACGAGGGCGTAGCCGCAGATGACGATGGCCTCCCAGGGCCAGGCGCGCTGGTAGCCGACGGCGGCGACGGCCATGCCGGCGGCGTTGGCGGCGACGAAGGGCCAGAGGGCGGGCAGGCGGAACTCGGCCTCGAGGACGCCGGCGTGGGCGCGGCGGGCGCGGCGCAGCGCCAGCCAGTCGGAAAGGGGGCCCGCCGACGCGAGGGCGACGGCGGCGCCGCCGACGAAGGCGAAGTTGACGTAGCCGATCTGCGCCGCGCTGAAGCCGTACGGCGGCGGCCCAAATACCTGCGCCTGCGTCAGGTTCAGCCCCAGCAGGCAGTTGGCCGCGAAGCCCATGGCCAGCGACGCCCACAGCACGATGGGGTACGCGAAGATGCGCAGCGGCGCCACGGCGTCCCGCACCAGCTGCGCCCCCGTGTAGCGGAACCGCATCCGCGGCACCAGGGAGAACTGCTCCCGCGACGGCCGCCCCAGCACGCGGTAGTGCGGGAAGAACGACGGCGGGGAGGCCAAGGTGGCGATCGAGGGTCGGCCCGGAGGCGGCACGACCGCGGCGGCGGGGGCGGCCCGGTGCCCGGAAGAGGAGGAGGGGGAGGAGGCGGCGGCGCCGCCACCGCCACCGGCGGTGGCCTCGGTTTCCTGGTGCTCCTTCAGCTCCTCCAGCACCACAACTTCAACGGCCGAGCCGCGCACCGACGAGAGCGCGCTCGCCGACCGCTCGTACTTGGTCTCCGGGTGCGCCACGACGGTGAAGAGCCAACTGATGCCCTGGAGGATGGTGCAGACCCAAAACTACGAAGCGGAAACCCGTTAGCCGGCCGCCTGCTTTTTTCGGCATCACTCTTTTGGGGTCGGTGGGAGACGGAAAGGAGAGGGAGGGGGGCGACGCACAAACCAGCGCCAGTTGATTTCCGACGCGATGGCGCCCGAAATGATGGGGCCGATGAACAGGCCCATAAAGTACGCCCAGCTGTGTCCTCCTTGTCAGTAACCTGGAAGAAAGCGGCGTTGACCGGCAGGTCCCTCTCGTGCACGTTCGCCCAAGGTCGGCGCACGCGTAGAAGGGGGGTTGGCGTGTGTGTTTTGGGGGGGCAGGGGGGCGCTCCTCACAAGTAAAAGGTCATGCTGGTGCCGCGCTGGTGGACGAAGAGCAGGTCCGAAACGACCATGGGCATGATGCTCTCGTTGGCGGCGGCGCCGATGCCCGAGACGACGCGGGCGGCGATGAAGCTGGGGTAGCTGGTGACGAGAGCCTGCCAGATGTTGGCGAGGATGCAGATGAGGCCGCAGACGATGATGACGGGCCGGCGGCCGAAAACGTTGGCGGCCGGCACGAGGAGCAGATTGGCGTAGCCGAGCGTGATGGCGGCGGCGCCAAACAGCATGTTGACCTGCGGCAGCGTCTTGTGGAACTCGGCCTCGAACAGCAGCGTCAGCGGCGCGATGGCCAGCGGCGTGAGGATGCTGACGAAGACGAAGACGAACTGGTTCACGATCACCACCGTCTTCCACGTCTTGCTCCAGTTCTGTTGCGGCTCGCCGTCAGTCAGGGGGGAGGCTTAGTAGGGAGGGGCGAGGAGAAACGAGAAAGAGGACGGACGAAGGGGGGAAAAGAAGGAGTTACCGTACCAAGGGATCATCCGGGTTGCTCGACGGCCTCGGCACCAACACTAGTTCGTCGCCGCCATCTTGTCCCACGGCCGCGCCGTTCTCCCTGAAGACGATCTCAGTCCCCGGGATGATGTCGATATCCTTTCTTTCCACCATGTTGCCAGGCATTGTCGTGTCACCCCTTTGTATTCTTTGCTCAGCACCACCTGTGGTGTATAGGCAGGGTATTCCAAAATAAGTGCGGTATGTACCTCTGCTCCTTATCCAGGAAGGTTCGGGGGGAGGCAGGCGGGCCTCTTAAATAAAATCATCCCCGTGGCCCTGGGTACACAGGCCGCCGTCCGGGCGAGGGACCGACTGGAGCTACCGAACGCCCAACGACCCAGCTGAGAAAAAGACCGACGGGCGCGTGGGAAACCAGCGAACAAACCCACGGACGTCCAGGGCCGAGGGGGTGGTAGAAAGGGGGGGGGGAGGAGGCAGAATAGCCACGCACGCCCTGGCCAACTGGATAGTGGCTCTGCGGGACAACAGCAAACCAAGACGCAGAGCTCTCCCCTCCTCATCTTTCAAAGGAGGCGCGTTTCTAGCTGTGCTGTTCTCTTGCATGCATGTCCTATTTACCGCGATGCCGGACACTCTTCCCCCCCACTCTCTCTTTCTGTGTATGCGTGTGTGTGTCTGTGTAAGCAAGACCAAGGTCTCGTCCACTATCCGGCCGTCGATGGGGCGCACATGGGAATAGAGAAACAAGCATAGAACAGAAACGCACACGCTTGCAGGGCCCGCCATGTCAGGTGTGCTGTGGCAATTCCATGCTTCCCCTACCCCAACTCATCTTTTTTTGCCTCACGTCGGACGTCCGTAGTGGTGGTGGTAGTGCTGCTGTGCTGTGGGGTGACACAACATATCACACACTAGGTAGCCACTAATGATAACATGGTGAAGGGGGCGCGAATCAACGCCCAAAAATATTCATCTTTTTGTTTTCCCATAGCAGAGGAAGCTAGAAGAAGAATCAAATGCCGCCACGGCCCTCGGGGGAAAAAATGTCTCAATGGCTCTGATGCCGTGCCACCGCTGGAGCGCAAATGCGGCCTCGATGCGGAAAGAGGAACAAATTAGCTTTCCGGGGAGCCGACATTGGCAAGGGTCTGGACGGGTTCAGGCACCGACGCGCCGGGTGAACTGAACCCTCTTTTCTATGCTAGAGGCCCAGAGGAGGAAACGCTTGGTCTGGAACCCCAGGTTGTCGATTGCGCTGGACCGGCACGGGGGTGAGACAGCGAAAAGCTGGCGAAGAAGTCGCTGATTCGTGTGCTGTCAAACTACCCAATACTCACCCATTCCGGTCTTGTCTGAGCTTCTCTCGTTTCTGCGGTGTGGGGGATGCCGCACCTGCCGCTTTGAAGCTTCGTGGCACGCTCCGACGGTTTTCCTCAAAAGCAATGTCGTACTCCCCTAGCCGTCTTGGGCTAAGTTGCCTCTCTGCCGGCGTATGTCAGCTTTAGCGAAGGACGGATCAGCCCCAACGGCCAGCGGCCGGTCTCTGCAAAAAGGGCCGCCCGTCTTGGCCCTCTGTCTTTGCCGGTGCAATCCCATGTAAGGCCTGGCGGGCGGGCGCCGGAGCGAAGGGGCCCCGATGCTGAGAGGACAGACACGGCCGATTTGGGCAGGGCACGCATTCGCCCCGGGCCAACACAAGCCTTGGGGCCGCCAACGGGGCCAAGGGTCGCGCGGTCATGCCTTCCTATGAGCATTGCCGGCGGGTGCGCGGGAACCTTGGCTTCACAAGTACCGGCCGGCCAGCTCTCCATGTCTCAGAAAAAGATGAGCTGGCATGCGCACCGCTGGCGCGTAGAGCAAACATGCGCGCCTCGGTCGCCCCATAGAGTTCGAAGCCTTCGTCCCTTTCCTGAACCGGTTTTCTTTCAGCCGAGACCGCAATATTGCTTGCCTATTCCCGGAACGCCGGAGGCTCATTGCACCATCCTGTCTTTACCTTGGTAGACCCCTACCAACCGACAGCTGAGAGCCATCCCTTTTCTGTCCCTTTCTGCTCCTGGTGTTTGCCTGTCGCACTCTCCTGGCCTCAGTGTCACATCGTACACGACCAAGCGCAACCACTTTCAACCACCGCCCGGCGCCTCCTGCACCAGTACGCAGGAGGTGTCCCCGTCTCTCGGCCTTCTTGGAAAGCCCCAAGCCACCGTCGTTGTTCTCTGGCGCACTTGATTCGACAAGGTACGGGCTGCTGGCGATATCACAGGGGGTCCTTTGAGAAGGCGTCGGAAACGACGCTGTGATTGAGAAGGCGCGGGTGTGGGCAGAAAAGCATACCAAGAGGGCACGGCGGGGGAGAGCGCCGTGGCCATAGCCGCTGGCCTTGAGGAAACGCTACGCTTCTCGAGCAGCGTGCGCCATCCGCGCTGACGCCAGGCCGGCGGACCCGGCCGTATCAACGTAGGCAAGACCAGCAGCGAGTGCGGAGTGGTAAGAGGCGGCAGTCGAGTGGCAGCCGCCGCCACACCTCTTTTTAGTGCCTCAGTTCGTCGCTGCGACCGGCTCGAAGAGTGTGTGATTGCGTCGGGGCTTTTGGAAGGGCCAGCAGGATTTGCCTGTTCCGCCGGTCACACAAGCCCGGTCCCTTCGCGCCGTTATCGAATGTCGCCATGTAGTTATCTTGGCCTAATCGGTCGTCTTTCACAGCCAAGTCTCTGCACGTACGCCAGATTATCTATCGGCGTAGCATGCCAAACGGCCGGTTTGTATAGGACCGAGAAAATGCCGCCAAGGCAGGCGATCTTGCGGTATTCCCATGTGTCCGGGATCATGTCGGCGTACTTCTGTCCGCAGCCTCGTGATGTAGCTGTGGCTCTCGTAAACCAACTCCGATTGGCCCGCGGCGTCCGCAATGCGGCTAAGTTGGCCACCATCGGCCCCGTGTTGAGAGCCTTGTCATGCTCACCCGCGATAATGTCCAGGCCGCCGGGGCTGCCGAGGTCGAGACGTGGGTTCTGAGTCGTGTCCTTCGACACCCAGTCCAACGAGCGGAGTCTTATATCCCTTTTGGCGTGTAGTTTCATGAAATGGTTAAGGCACGTGTTCATCTCGTCGCACCTAAGCCGTTGGTCGTGTGGTGCTTTCCGGAAACGGATTCGCTGTCATATCGTAGTCGACTATCGTCACACTGTTGTGACACCATTTTTCAAGAAACGTGGAAATCCATGACCATGATATCGCCGAGTAGTAACTCGGTGTGAATAAGATACCGTAGCCGCCGCGCGCCCAATTGCCCCGTCCGCCCACGTTGGTTGAATAGCTGACCTCTCATGGCGAGCAAAAATAAGATTGAACCATTGCAGCATTTGAATTGGGACGACCCAATGTGGCTTCCATCTGATAGTTTTGGCATGGATCGGATGTCGTCGTTATTGTGGAGACTCATCTATGCAACAGGTGCAGTATGCTCAGTGCCACGGAAGAGTTAGAGTTTGGAGAAACATGGGTTGTTGAATGTCTTCATCTGGCGTCTTGCAATATCTAGATAGACCACACAACTTTCAGAGCCTAGATTGCGTAATCTAAATGTGAAGGAAGCTTCGATACTTGCGTTTCCCTGGCATGGACGTGCATCGCCCAGCGCCGTCCTGAAGATGTCGGCCGGGTCAATGAAGTCGCCGACGGTTCCTAGGCCAGGCTGATGCGTCCCCGCTTGTTCAGGTATCTTTGCTTGTACCAGATACTGAGGGCCTCGCAAGTCTGGAAGAAGGCCAGTGCGTATCCAAAGATGACCATGGTGAGCCAAATATTGAGCAGCCAGGTGGGGATGTGGAGGTCGCGGAAGACGCAGCTGGCGCACTCAATGGTTTTCTCGCGGGCCTGGAGCATGAAGACCAGGATGACGGTGGCCAGAGCCGTATCGATGAAGGCCAAGCCCAGCTTAGCCGTCAGCGGCGCGAACAATCCATCACCGCTCGAGTCGGGGTCGCCGTATGCGAGAATGGTGTGGCCACGGACGTCGATGCGGACGGGGAAGGGAAGGGTGCCAGCGAGACGCTGCAGGTGCGGGTGGACAGCCACAGCGAGCACGCAGACGATGTTCCAAGCCACCAGGGTCCAAGCCACGGCGAAGGCGGCCTCGACGACACGGAACTTGTAAAAATCACCGATGTAGGCACGGCCGTTGAGCAGGGCCGAGACTCCAAAGAAGAAGAGGAGAGTCCGGATGAAGGCGACCAACTGCAGGCGCGGGGCAAGCTCGGATGACGCCATTCTGACCGAGTGTTGACGGCGGTTCGCGGGCGGATGAAGATGATGGTATTCAGCTGAGCCAGGTGCGGCAGGTGATGAAAGCAAACAGACAGAGTGTATTGCTACACGCGATGCGAACCGACAGGATGCAATTTACATCGTCTTAAGAAGTCAACGGGGCGGAAGAAGAGACGGCATTCTTCGGTAGCACGCGGGCTCGGCAGGCGGGCAGCCGCTGCATGTCATGACGTACCGAACTGCATCATCTCAACCCCTGCTGCTCTGCCGCTGCCGCGCGCTGGTGGGAACATCAAAACCGTGCAGTTGCATGTTCCAAACGCCTTGAAAGCCGCAACGCGTGGCGCGTGAAACATTCATGACAAACCCGTCTACACCAACGTTGGAAACATCGAGATATCGTGGACCCCATGTTTGGAGCTCGCCATGATATCTGGGCCTCACGTATGGGCTCTGTGGACAGCGTTGGCTGCCTCAGTGTCTCACGTACGAAACAGTCATAGCGACGGCTCAGGGCCTCCGTATGGTAGCCGACATGGCGAGAGGTCGCTGAGGTTGGCCAGAGAGCAGTCAAGGATGGTTTATGGGTAGAGTTTTCCTTCAGCTGGCTGGTCGAGGCCTTGGGGCCCTTCCGGGGGCTTGGCGCCGCTACCGACAGGGCCCGGGCCTGGAAGGACGATGGGTTGGGACGTGAGCGGTGTGTTGCCGTGGATCAAGAGCCACAATACCCATCTTTAGTGGAGGCAGCGCCTGGAGCCGAGCGGACTGGGCCCAAATGGATGCGATTGGGATGCATTATAGGTCTGGAAGTCTTCAGGACGGGTGAAAGAATGTGTTCCAGTATTCATCTATTGCGCATGGCGGGTTGGAGAGAATATTCCGTAGCCGGCCGACTCCTTCCCGCACCCGGTCAACTCCAAAGCTTAGGGCGCCTGCCTGTCCGTTCCCATTAGAGTGCCTGCGTTGCTTGACAAGGCCTGTTGCTTCTCGAACGGAAGGAGCAGGGTTTACTCTATTACCTACTGCATGTACCGAATAGCATTCACTCCCTCCGTATTTAGCAGTACCTATGACTTGTGGGGCAGGGAACCTTTGGTATATCCATCGGGTGTACAGGCCAAGTCCCACAGCAAGAACGAAGCTTGAACATCCAAGTTCAATATCCATACCTTGCGGCCGGAGGCTGGAATTATGCATACCATCCGCCTTCTTGTTTGCTCAACTGGAGCAAACATCTCTTCATCGACCCATGACGCGCTGGCATGCAGCCGACCAGTCACGTAGAATCCGGGCAAGCATTTGCTCAGGGCCTGTGTGTCCATCTCTCGGTTTCTGCGTGCTTCAGCGTTGACTCATTTTCGCAAGTGCTCATCCGGCACATTTAACAATGCACACCTGGACGTTGCTGTTTTCAAGGCCTGAGCTGCTCTTTTGAACCCGGCTACCAGGTATCCGTCGTATAGTTTACTCACCGCTCCGTCCACTTCTCCCACTGTCACCGCGATCTCAAGATCGCCAAAGCGAGCACGTACCTGATAGAGACCATTGCCCGTGAAGCTGACGCCCCGTCTACACCTGTAGCGCAGGCGTTGCGCCTTCCTAGGGCCGAGTTCCCCCGATCTCTCTAACCATCGATCGCCGGACCAGGGCGGCCGTCACGATGGCGCCGCCTACTACCCTTAGCATTTGCTGGACCACGGGCCACTTACATCAAGGCGAGCCCAACGGTCAATACGACCAGACGGGCAAAAGTACGCTTCCACGGAGCCCGTTTGTCTCTACCCTCACCGTCCCGTCGACCTTGCTGATTTCTGTCGCGCAGTCCGGTTTTATTACATACAGCCGCCAGCGGGAAGCAAGGGCAAGGAATGGGAGAATGTCGTGATACTCCTGAGTGACGCGCTGGGACTTGGAAACCAGAAAACACTGCTGCTGGCCGACAACTTCGCCGCCAACGGCTACACGGCGGTGGTGCCCGACCTCTTCGATGGCGACGCAGTGCCGTGCAACTATCCGGTAGGCTACAACATGGCGGCCTGGCAGGCGCGCCACCCGCCAGATCGTGGAATGTCTATTGTGCAACACATAGTGGAGAAGCTGCGCGGGAAAGTCGGGAGCCGCTTTGTCGCGGGTGTCGGCTATAGCATCGGCGCCAGGTACGTACTGCTTGGCCTTGGGCGCTGGAAGCTGTTCGACGTTGGCTATGTCGCCCATCCCAAGGAGCGCTTTGTCGCGGACGAGGTCCTTGGCATACAGAAACCGCTATGCGTGGTGCTGGCTGGTAAGTCGGACGTAGAATGGGCCGGGGGGGGGGGACTATGGGCAACATGTATGCTGACGGCACAAACTGTCATACATGCAGGACATGACGGCCTCTTCGATAGCCAGGGGCGACGCTACCTGGAGCAGCAACTCAAGCACACCAAAGTCCCACACCAGGTAACGCTTTACTCGAATGTAAAACATGGGTTTGCCGTGGAGTGCAACGAGCGCGAACCCGTGGAGCGATTCGCCAGGGAGCAGGCCTTCAGCCAGGCCATCCAATGGATCAAACACTACCACACCGAGGGCTTGAAGTATAACCCGAACACGTGAGGAGCTGACGCCCGGCTGGGTCGGCGCTATTGCGGATTGGAGACATGGGGTCCGAAATTGGGATTTGGAGATTGGGAATTTTGAGGAGGGTTGACGAGCCGATCTTCTCAGCTGTTTGGTTGGTTGGTGGTCCTGTCTGAGGTCATGGCAGCCCATGGCATTTGCATAACAAGAGGGGGCGCAGGGGTGATCCGCTACCAGATCCGACGCCGGCGAAGACGCATGCCGGCAGTGGAAACAAAGCAGCTGCCATGCAGCGGCGGCGGCGGCAGGAGGCTAACCAACCCTATGCCGACAAGGACCAGAAACTCCCGCTACTACGTCTTTACGTCGACGTACGCGGCGGCTATCCAGCCCTCGGTTGCCTCTCGTCAACAGCCCATACGCGTCGCGCGGGCGGTTTGGTCCAACGGCACCGACTAAGGGCAGCGCCCGCCCCCGGGCGTTCTCAGTGCTACTTGTGTTACCTATCAGCCGAGACGGCAGCACAACGGCGCACACGTGGGGGGAAATTAGCCTATCTATTGGGCCCCTCCCGTTTCTGGCGCTACTGACTCGGCCTGCCCGGGGACATGCCTGTCCTGCCTTGTGAGCGCTTGTCCAAGTCTGCCTCCGAAAGCGACCAAGAGGCAAACATGCCTCATCTGCTGCTCGTGGGATCGTCGTCCCCAGAAACGGCGAGCCAATAGAGGGACCCGCCCACGCTTTCGCGGCGTTCGTCGGTGACCCGAGACGAATAAGGCCGCCCCACCACCGCCTGGAGAGAGGTCAAATGGAAGGGAAACCCTGAGAGGCTTGGGAGGGGAGCCGCTGGGGCTATGTCCGCTTGTCCGCCTGTCCGCTCTCTGCCCGCCTCTTCCTGGCCTGCTCGAGGCTCCATGCCGCCGTGGACCCGGCCTGGGAGCGCATAGGGGATGACCCCGGTATTGGGTTGCCAGCTGCAGCTACATGTCGGTATCGCGGCCCCGGTCAGGATGGCCTCCCCATCCATTTCCATCCCATCGCATCCCATGGGCGCACCTGCGACGACGCTTGTGTTGTCTGGTGCCGCTGGCTCTATCCTTGCTTAGTTTTGGCCTGCAGCCGTCGTCTTCTACTAAAAGGCACCGTATGCGGCTGCCCGCGGGTATCTGCATTTTACTCTGGGACTTACCGGCATCTGTCGTCGCCAGCAGAAGTTAGATTTACCTGGCCGTCCCGTACTACCCACAACAGTGCTCCGTGTCACGCGACCACCTCTTTCCCACCCGTGAAAAACCGAGAAAGATACCTCGACCTCTCCTTCCGTTCCTCACCCCGGGCTGCCGATGCCGCGCATTTGACCGACCTAGGTTCTCCCCGTAAGCCATTGCCGCGCTTCCAGCCGCATATGGTGTCCCGTGCTGTTGCCTTCACCCAGTTCCGGGCGCCAGCACCACCGTCACCATGAGCGTGGATGCCGAGGGGCTCGTGATCCAGCCCTTCCAGGAGCTGGCCGAGACGGCGAGGCTGGCCGTGGCCAACGCCGAGGCGGCATTAGCCGAGGACGCGGCGTCGGCGCCGGCGGAGCGCATGCTCAAGGCGGCCCGTGGGCTGGTCAAAGAGGGCGACCGAGCCCTGCAGAGGATCCAGCCGCTCTGGACCGCCCAAGCCGACAAGTATGGCGATGCGTTCCGCGACGCCATACGCGATCACGGTAGGATCGACCGACCCGCTCGTCGGCATTTGTCGAGATAGCGGCCAAGTGCACCGTGCTGACGTGCCTGCAGAAGGCATTTCTGAGAGCCGCCGAGTTCTCGACGACCTGTTGTACGATATGGACGACTACATCGAGCTGGACACCTTCGACCCGGAGAGATATGGCGAGATCCAGGTCGCGTCAAAGGCGTTTGCCCTGAACGCTATCGAGGCCATCAAGCGTCTGAAACTCGAAGCGCCGGTGCCGCCCACGCATGCGCCGCTACCGCCGCCGGGCTCTCCCCTCGTCACGGGGTTCGTCTTTCCGCCTCTACCGCCGTTACCGCCCGGCAAGTCGTTGGCCGCACAAAGGCCATCCACTAGCGGCGGTCGGCATCCCGATGATGTGCGCCAGCCAAGACTCAAACCCAGGCCCGTCTCGCATCTCGACTCCATGCGCAACGGCGGCAACGTGTCCAACGAGAGCAGCAACCAACTCCACCGGACCGACACGAGGCGCTCTCAAGCGTCCTCGATTCACAGCTCCGGGAGCCATAGCTCCTCGACCGTGTCGCACCGGCTTAGTGGACAGTGGCCGCTGAAGCCCAGCCCGCTGCAGCTGGGCCAAACGAGCTGCGCCGACGACCGTGGCCTTCTCTCACCCCTGTCCCCCGAAGCGGAGGACAGGCCAGCTGCCCACTCCGCGGTGGATGCGCCCAACAGCCCGTCTCCCATAGACATTCCCTCGACGGGAGCGCGGATCAACACCTCTATTCCACGAACGAGTGAGTGGGTGACGGACCAAGTCTCATCCCAGAGACATCATCGCAGCAGCCGGACTGACACGATTCCTGAAGACCACGTGATCGCGTATTCGCCGGTCAACGACGGGGACGGCCAAGATGGTAGCGGCAATCAGTCCAACCGGAACACCATGGCGAGCGTGTACCGTAACAGCTACGTTTTCGATGCGCCGGCGAGCCCAACATCGACCTCATACCGCACCTCGGTGCTCTCCGACACGAGCGAAAACAACCACCGTGTGTCAGGCATCAAGATGGTGGGACGCGCCTCGGAAGAGGCGTCGCCTGGCGTGCCGCCGCTCCCGGGCCACCACGCCGCTGGCCCGCCACCGTCACCGAGCATCGACATCCCTCCGCGCAACCCCTCCCGCCTCACCCACCGGCGGGGAGACTCCCTATTGACGCACGTGGTCCTCGACGCGCGAGCCCAATCCGCCGGAATCCTCCGGGAGGACAAGGAGCCGGCCCCCGAGCCGTGGTACTCGCTGCAGCCCGCCTGCTCGATAGGCGACGACAGCAGCGTTCGCCGCCTCGGTCCCCTCTGCAACGGTGCCCTCCGGTTCAGACAAGGCGGCGGGCACACGGCCACAATTGCCGGCCTCGTACAGGTGAGTCTGCCGTGCATAGGCTATGCGCCTGAGAACGTAACTGAAGCCCAGGCCAGGGCGTAGGCGTAACCGTGGCACAGTGCATCAACTGCAAGTACCGCCACACGTTGTCCGAAATTGAATGCGACAATAACGCAGAGGGTCCGTACTTGTCCTATCCGCTATCACTCCCACCGACTCGGAAGACCAGCTAACCCGTGATGTAGCGCGCGCCAACTTTTGCAAGGCGGGCATCAACTTCCGCCTGCGGTTCCTGTACAAGTCCCATCTGCCGACTGACTCGGGCCGCTCCTCGTTTTACGCCTGCGTCTTCTGCGAGCTCAGCGGGCGCACCGCCAGTGCCGACGACGCCACCGTCTTCACGTCGCAGGAGCAGCTGTTCAACCACTTGGCGCGCCACCCGCGGCCGCTACCCGAGGTGCCCGACTTCAAAGTGGTATACGGTCCACTGGACAAGGAGGACGCGGCGTCCGAGACGTTCGACCTGCACTTCCCGCATGCGCCCGTGGAGAACCCGCTCGCAGACATCGACCCGGAGACGCCCAAGCGGTTCCCGAGCGCGATGGCCATTGCGGACCACGTGAATCGCCCGGGCAAGCGGGACCTGGCCGATCCGGATGGAGGCAAGGAGGAGGTACTGGAGTTCTTGGCTGGGGCGCGCATTGTCGGCGTCGAGTTCCCGGAGCGGTGGGGCGGCAAGTGGTGCACGGGATGGCATAACGGATTTCACGGGTCGTTCCCCCTGAAGGTCGTGACTCTGAACCCGCCGCCCACCAGCGATGTCCGCCTGCCCGGGACGAACAACGATGGAGTAACGGTCACGTCGCGGTGGAAGTGGCAGCCGAGGGATTCCAATGCGGGCTGGCTCGCATTCGACAAGAACACCGTAATCAGCAACGTGAGCTGTAAGCGCCCTCCCCCCTCCTTCCCTGTTTTCCGGTTGCGCATTGACAAAACGCGGACTGACACGGTGGCATAGGGCTCGATCAGGACCAGTGGTGTTGGTCGGGCATGACCAAGGACGGCAAGGTGGGCTTCTTCCCAAGCTCCCATACCAAACCAGAGTCGATCCAGGAAACGGGCGAATCGCCCGAAAGTGGCGGCGGACACCGAAAATACATATCATCCAGGTTCTTCAGCATACGGCGAAGCGGGGGCATTTGAGGTGCCCCCACTCCTCCCCCTAAAACGACGCGACGGAAGCTAGAACTATAGAGGGTGGGCGAGACGGGCCTGAGGCTTCCGGGGGCGTTTTGGGAGCGTTTCTTTCTGCCTGCGGGCCAGGGTTTGGACCGTGACAAACAGCGGGGTGAGGGGGCACTTGAAAATATCCTGCATAGCGAATCACAATAGCCACTCTGTTCCTTCCGCGTCCAGTTCTCTGTCAAGGGGATGTTAAGGGGACGTGTGTCGCATACCTGTTGTAGGCGAGAGACCTGACTATCCAGGAACCAATGGTTAATGGGCAACACGGATGTTTGTCCGACGTGGCCTGGGTGGTCACTACAGGCGGTAACGACTGTCGCAGGGCATTTCTCCCGTTTTAAGGTAGAATTTCGTATGACCCTGTCATATGCCGTAGGACTCAACCTCGTAGCCTCTCAATTATCGTAGTGACCGACCTGGAAGCCGGGCTGCCTGTATGATTGTGCCTTCTGGTCTCGGTGAATCGTCTCTCCTAAACGATATAGAGATATATCTCATCGATAGCCCAATAGACGCCTCTAGGGCCCCTCAGGAACCAGTCTTTGCCCAGACCATGGGTTTTCCGCGCCCGGAGTGACGCTTTTTGAGTAAACACTTGTTGTAGGGAAGATCAGTTCACCAAACTAAAGAACGTTCTTCAGAAGCCCCCAGCCGCCGCCGCAGTGGTCTTTGCGACGGCTGATTGGAGACGCAATTCCAAAGGTAAGCCGTCAAAAAGAGACCCTTGAATCGGTGTCGGACGGCACTGGCGCGGCTTACTTTGCCTTGGCCTTGGCCTTTTTCTTTGTCGTTTGGGTTCCCACCGCCAGCACCTGCATCAGTTCCTCGAATTCCTTTTTGGGCACAACACCGCCGCTGGCCTGAACATGGCCCTTGCCGAAGTTGTCGCCCAGGCGGGCACGCAGCGTAGGGTCGGGGGCGCCGTCAACGAGGTCAGCAAGGGCCCGGAGCAGGTTGACTGGAGGATTCCGCGAGCGAGCACTGCGCGGCACTCGGCACGAGAAGTGCACGCGGTCGGGCACAAAGCCATCATTGGCCACCATGATGACCTCGAGGTCGGCCGAGTCCAGGTAGTTCGCCCAAATGGTGGCGACGACCGGGTGCACCTGGGCCTCCGAGGAGATACGGAAAACGGCAAAGCGCTTGTCGGCCGAGAACTTGGGTGCGATGCGCGTACACCGCTTTACGGCCGCGTTGACGGCGGCGCGCGCATCTAGGAGCTCCCGATTGTCCAGCAGATCACGCGGCGACTCGGCGGCGGTAAGGGCGCGCCAGGCGCCAGCCACGTCGTACTCGGCGGTGCGGCGCGGGGCGTTGATTAGCGACACGGCGTCGTTGTGCGCCTTCTTGGTATACTTCTTGAAGGCGGGTTTCATGTCGGGGAAAGGCGGCTCCCATACAAAGCTGTTGCCCAGATCGCCGTGCGTGCCCATGACGCACAACCAGTCGCACTGCTTGGGGACATCCTCGTGGAGTGCCGAGCAGACGTGGTAGGTTAGCAAGGAGCTGGTCGCCACGGGCGGCGAGTCGCAGGCCGTGACGTGCTCGGCGCCCTCGGGGAAGTCATCGTCAAGCGCGTAGTGGTGGTCTACGACCAGGGCGCGGTGGGGAGCATCGATAACGGGCCGGCTCTTCCGGGCGCCGTGGTCAAGGACGAAGATGTACGCGGGCTTGTGGGCTGCCATGGCCGCCCGCTCCGTGTCTTCGTGGATGTTGCTGCCCTTCTGCGGCAAATGCACGGCAATCAGCGCCGGGTCCAGGCCGAGAAGGAGCAATGTCCTTTGTAAGATGGCACCTGACGCCAAACCATCGGCGTCTTTATCAGGCACTATCAGGGTTTTCTGGCTCGATGAGGCGCTGTACCGCCTTTGTCAGAATCTGATCATGCCGGGAAGAGGTGGGTGTCTAACCAGTCCCGGATAAACCGGCGAGCATTGGCAATCTTGTCTGCCGGCGCCGGCCAGATGATGTCGCCCGCATCGTCTCGCAGTGACGGGGTAAGATGGTAGGCCGGCACAGGGTCACGCGGTTTTTTGGATTTGGAGGGCGTCTTGGTATATTTCGGCGTGCGGACCGGTCTGTTCTGAAAGTAGTCGCCGGCGTGCGGGGCGGCCACCGTGTGAGAGAAGCATGCGCTCGGCGCTGAACCGTGCTGAAATTTCTGCCGGCCCCCGAGGGTATTATATCGTAGAGGCACGGGAGGACGGGAAGGCCGCGAAAACCTCGCCCATGATGCAAGACCACGCATGAGGGCAACCAGATCGCCAATCGTCGCGTAATGCGGGCAGGCCTCAGAGCCGTGGAAGGGCGGGATTCTGATGATGTGTTGGAACTGCGACGTGTGTAGCATCGGGCCACACGCATAGCGCCTACTGTTCCTTGATACGCACGGCCCTGCTCTCTCACTTGCGCTTGCCCACGCAGGCATGCATGTGTGGCTCATCAATTACAACAGCACTTTTGCATTGCACGAAAAGCTACGGCCCAACCGAACCGCTTAGGATAGAATGGGTGGATACAACATATGGCGTCGACTTTCGCACTACAAAACCCTTAGATTCTTTATCACCGCATCTTTCTTAGGATAGCGACCGAGGACTTGTCCGCATCGTCTCGTCATGGTTGTGGGTCTTGCCTATGTCTGTTCACTGGCCGACGGCTGACCAGCCTCATTCAAAAATTGCCGAGCGCGGCAACGCCGTCCGACATTCTTCCCCGATTGGGACACGCCGGGATGAATTCTACGATCCCAGCGCTAATCATCAGGAGCATTTCCTGGCAATCAGACTCCCTTGCGCCTCCATCAGCCTGGCTCTGGAAAACCGGATCTTGCGTCTCCGCTGAAAACTCCGTATCGGGACATCGTGGAGGCGGAAGCGATGGAACCTGTCACATCCAATCCATCGATGCTGGAAACTTGTCCCACCCGTATCCCTTCCATGGTGAGCCCGCTCGCCGGCCCGAGAAACACAATAGCTTTCAAAGTCTAACCATACTAAGGAAGTGGGGTACAAGTGAGGTGTAGGTACTAAGTAGCGTGGGCCGAAACTTTTAGTATGAGTCTTTCAACCCTCCATCTCAATTTCTAATCTAGAAAGGTGCAAGCCGACAAGCTAGGTAGGTAGAGGGATACCCGATAGTGCACCTCACTTTGGCTCTGATCTTGGTATTTGGAAGAACAACCCGTCAGGACCTGATCTTGGCAAGATAACCGACTCGGCGCTTAGCCAGCAGTCAACTAGTTCTACATTAGCGTCAGCTGTTGCAATCTTGCACACGCTTGTAGCCCACGCGGCGTCGATCTGCGTGCCGTCGACCACAGCTCGGGCAGTCATGCGGTCCCCGTCCCTCGTTGACGTGCGAAACGGCGCGTTTTCTGTATTTACGCCACAGCCGTCAATAATTTAGCTGGCTCTCTGACAACGCGACCCACCACGATTGGCCTGGCGCATACTGACGTGGCGACGGCGTGCAATGACCGGTTCAGGTGGCCGTCGGAGGGTCTTTCCGGTGCCAGGCCCCCCCCAACTTCACCAGGGAGGTAGCCATCTGCCAGATGCGGGATGTCACGCTCTCCACGATCGTTCCCTTGTCTTTTCCAGTGGACCTATCCAGCATATTGAGGGAACGGGAAGGCCAGATGCGCCGACTCCCCTGGCAATCCTTGCTTGATGCGCATTCAGACGAACTATATCAGAGCTGAGCCATAACGAGCATGCTTTGTCCAGCAGGCGCAAAATACGTCCGCGTCGAGATATCTGGGACTCAGACTCCGAAATGAATACGAAGGCGACGATGTCCCTCAGGCTGCAAAGTGGATTCTCGGGCATTCGATTCCCCTGGCCCCTCATTGTTTCCGCTTGTTCCGCCAGGGGACTCTTGCAGCCAGGGACAAATCCCGTCAACCCATCCCTTGTCCAACCAACACCCACCTCCACAGGAAAAGTCATTCGGGACCTGACTAGTCCAACTAGCTGGTGATCCTTGCCTCCCCAAGGAAATTAAAAAGACTAGCGGACCTCGGTGACCCTCTTCGTCACATCCCGTATGATCTGTATAACTATCGGCTGCCGCCCTGGGGGCGGGGGGGGCGGCTCTGGTGTGATAGTCGCCCAGGTTCTTTCGATTCTCCCCGGAATTAGCGCATCCCACACGAGAGTACCATGCGCGGCCTTCAAACTGTGGCGTTCGCTCTCGCGGCGTCGCTCTGCTCTGCCGCACCGGCCTCTCCTCTGGACGAACGCACAGCAACATCTTTGGAAGTGGAGGAGCGCGGACTCATCGGCGGCTTGCTGCAAACCCTGCACTTGGACGACGTGCTCAGGCTTCTGGAACTGGTCGCCGACCCGAACATCGTCTTGAACCTGCTCGACCTTATCCAGCCCGCGCCTCGCCCAGGCAGCTACGAGGATGTCCAGAGCCTCCTGGGCGGCATTTTCGACAATGGAAAAGCTCAGGGCTCGTTCTACAAGAACATGGGCCTCCAAATCAGCGTGGGCCTGGGCCCCACGACCAAGGAGGGCAACCTGCGGACACTCGCGGCCCAGGAAGGCAAGGGTATCGACTCGCCGCATAACAACAACCCCGCCATCGGTGGTCTCTATCCGCAAAAGGCCGAGGGCGACGCGCCGTACTCAGTGCCCGAGGATGAACTGCGGGCCGCCATCTACATCCCCGACACTTTCACCTATGGCAAGAAGCCCCCCGTGCTTTTCGTACCCGGCACGGGCTCGTACGGCGGTTCCGTCTACAAATCCAACCTGCGCAAGCTGCTGGCGGGTACACACGACCCCGTGTGGCTGAATGTGCCGGGCAACATGCTGCTGGACACGCAGGCCAACGCCGAGTATGTGGCCTACGCCGTCAACTACGTGGCTGCGGCGACCAAGAGCAACATTACCACCGTCACCTGGTCCCAGGGCGGCCTCGATATGCAATGGGCCCTGACGTACTGGCCATCGACGCGCTCCGTCATATCGCACTTCTTCCCCATCTCGGCTGACTTCCACGGCACCTACTTGGCCGATGCTCTGTGCCTCAAGGTGACCAAAGGTCCGCCGGTGTCATCGGGCTTGCGGTGTTCACCCGCGCTGCAGCAGCAGCGCTACGACTCGGCATACGTGACAGCGCTACGAGCGGCCGGCGGTGCTGACGCCTATGTGCCCACTACCTCCTTCTACTCGGGCCGCATTGACGAGGTTGTACAGCCGCAAGCGGGCACCGGGGCCTCGGCCTACATAGGCAACGCCCGCGGCGTCAGCACCCTCAACGTCCAAGTCGAAGCCGAGTGCGGCCCGGGCAATCTGCTGGTGGGTGGCAACAGCTTCTACGGTCACGCGGGCGTCTTGTACCACCCGCTGACGTACGCCCTCATCGCCGACGCCCTTGCGCACGGCGACGCCGGCGACCTGAGCCGCATCAACGTCAACGACGTCTGCAGCACCTACGCCGCCCGCGGCCTCGACCTCGGCGACGTCATCGACACCGTCGCCATTATCCCCGTCGGCGCCGCCCTGTTTCTCACGGCTCCCGAGCAGTCCCTCGTTGAGCCCAAGCTGATGCCCTACGTTGCCGCCCGGGCCCAGTCGTAGTAAAGATGGAATACATAGAGCAGCCTCGACTGGCGGGTGGGCAGTGCCCACTGTCAGGGAGGGGGAGCCTGGTTCACCTTTGCTTCTTGATCAAGTTACCCGTATCACCGTCATATTCTTTTGTACGCATTCACAGAAGGCCCTCCCTCTGCTTCCCACGCGTCGGAAAATATTCGTTATGCCTAGTCCTTTGGGGGAAGCTGCTCCACAACTCTCGTCTACGAGGTCTAATTACATAAGATATCATGACATACTTATAATTTACCAACCATGGTCGGCATCATCCTCAAGCCCGTGAGGCTCCGGCATGTCTTTTTCTCACAATTTACCCGTTCCCTTGGGCTGATTGAAAACAAAATGCAATGGATTAGATGACTCGGCCTTCTCTTGTTCAGAGAAAGCTGGCATAAATTTCGGAGGCTCGTCATCATCCACTCGTCGCGCTTCTGGGTCACGATCTATCCGCACGTTCTTGCTCGCCGGTTCATCACATACGCGGAATGGGTGCCAAGACGAGAGCTGCTGTTGATCTTTAGGGGAATCGGGTGCCCCGTCGTCCCACACCTTCGGGGCGTGGTGGGAAAAAGGCGGCACGGGGCCAGCCCCAGGAAGGGAAGCTCTTGATTGTCACGGCAATGCGAACTCCTTGGTAGACCCAGGGTCCTCGGGCAGCAGCAGAAGAAGAAGAAGAAGAAGAAGAAGAAGAAGAAGAAGAAGAAGAAGAAGAAGAAGAAGAAGAAGAAGAAGAAGAAGAAGAAGAAGAAGAAGAAGAAGAAGAAGAAGAAGAAGAAGAAGAAGAAGAAGAAGAAGAAGAAGAAGAAGAAGAAGAAGAAGAAGAAGAAGAAGAAGAAGAAGAAGAAGAAGAAGAAGAAGAAGAAGAAGAAGGGACGGCTCGAAAGACTCGTGACGTTGCCGTTTCAATCATGAAATATTCCAAAGTACTAGAATCGAAAGGAGCCAGCCCTGCTCCCCTTGTACCGAAATGGCGTCGCTTCGGTGCCACATACCGACGAATTGACAGCCACGTGTGGAAGCTTTTCTGTTGTTGATTCTTCATCATTCTTTCCAATTCAGCGAGTGCCCGGAGGAATGCGGGACCTCTCCCAACCGGCGCTCCAGGCGCACACGTGCCGAAAATGCGCGCGCGTGCCACCCGCCCAACTTGATTGCCTGCCTATAAAACCCCTTCTACCGTAGCCCAAGCCCGCGTCGTCTTATACAGGTAGCCGGGGGGAAGGAGATAAAAAAGAAAACGCCACGCCATGCTCTCACCCGCATACATGCATACGCACACACCAAATGCCCCCGTGTTCCGTGTCCCCGCGGTCAAGGATAATGGACATCGCCCTCCATTTTCACTCGACGATCAACTCCTCGAGGACGCGCATGGCGCGTCCACCCTCCTCCTCGAACTTGCTGACCATGGCCTCGCACTCGCTCTTGAGGGTGCTCTCGGCTAGGGCGGCATTGTGGTGGATCCACTCCTCGACCGTCATCTTCTTCTCGGGGCTCGTCAGCTGTTGCTGGCCCTTAGGCAGCAGCGGGTTGGCCGCGTTCTCCTTGTTCAAGTCCTCAAAGACGAGGTCGAGGTCGACGGCTTCCCAAGGCTGCGTGCTCTCCAGGTTGTGCAGGTAGTTAGCCTCTTTCTTGGAGGGCGACGACCGCGAAGGCGTCTCGGCCACGGGGTCCTCGGTCACGCGCGAAGAGTCGGCCGTGTTGGAGGGCTTGGACGAAGGGGGATGGTTTTCCGCGTCGGACGACTGAGGCGATGGTGACGGGGACACGGCGGACTGCCTTGCCGAAGGAGCCGGAGACATAGCAGGCGCTGGTGTTGCCGGGGGCTGGGCCTCTTCCTCGGCCATCTCATCTCCTTCTTCAGCAGCCTCTTCCTCTAGGGCGACCTCCCCTTCTGCAGCTTCTTCTTCAACAGCTTCAGACTCTTCTACGGCTTCTTCTTCAACAGCTTCAGCCTCGGATTCTCCGTGTGCCTCTTCCTCTTCAAAAGCCTCCTCACTTTCCGGAGCCTCTTCTTCAGGAACTTCTTCTTCTTCAGCACCCTCTTCCACTTCGTCCGAATTTGCCAATTCTTCGGGTGCTTCTCCCACTTCATGAGCTACTTCTTCCTCGGCAACATCCTCTTCAGGCTCTTTCTCATCTGCCGGAGCGGGTGGTACCTCCTCTTTCACAGGGGATTCGACAGCCGGGGCCGCCGGTATCGAGGAACCCAGTTTCTCTTCGGCAGCATTTGCGCGCGAAGCCTTGGACGGGCGCCCGGGCTTGCCCTTCTGGACGACTGGGACTGGCTGCACGCTGCTCTTCCTAGGGCGGCCGCGTTTTCTAGGACCGGCCGTCGAGGATGTTGTAAGTACCGTAGCATCGAAACTGAGCTCATCTTCCGACATGGGATCGGCAGGAGCAGGCATGGTTTTGGAGACCGTGACGGTCTCGGGTTCTGGCTTCGGCGGAGCCTCCACTTCCGGCTCTTCTTCGGCCACCGGCTGCTTCGCTTTCTGGGCTTTGGTCTGCTTGGAAACCTTGCGGGTTCCGGCTTTGCGCCCCCTCTTAGGAACTTGCAATGGTTCCGGCGCCTCTGCCGGCGCGTCCATCCGCATAGCCGTGAGCTCAGCGGAGAGATCGCTATCGTCCACCTCCATAGGTGTGGGATCAAACATGGCGTGGTCGCTAGACAGCTCCTCTTTAGCTGCGCTGTTCTTCTTAGCTGTCGCCTTTTTCCCTCTGCCTTTGGCCGCCGGAGGCTTCTTCTCGGAATCGGAATGGACAACCGTCTCGTTGTCGGACAAGGGTCTGTCCAAGTCGGCCTGTAGCTGGCGGTCCAGTTCTTCATCATTGGGAATCTCTGTCTCGGGCGCCTCCACGGCAGAAACAAACGAGGCTGTCGACAATTTGCGCAATTTCCGGGCTTTCGTCTGTCCTTTCTTCGTGGTGGCTTTGGTTGCAGGGGCATCCAACATGGCCTGATCCTCCAATACAGATGATGTGTCAACAACGTTGCTTTGGCGTCCGCGGGTGCCTCGCTTCTTAGGGGCCGGTGCCTCGGTGATTGTAAGGACAGAATCGTCAACCGAGTCACTGGCTCGCTTGCGACCCCGAGTCGGCTTAGGTGGGGGAGGGGGCGGTTGTTCCTCTTCGACAGGGTCTTGCAAGACTTCTGTGGGCTCGTCCTTCTTGCCGCGGGTCTTCTTTCCTTTGGCGGCAGTCGTCTTCTTGGCTCTCGCACGCTTGGCGCCACCGACCGTGACGACCGAGGCGTTGGCCATGGCGCTGTCTTCGTAATCTTCGGGCGGTTCCAGCACGGACGGCGCTTCTGGGGCGGCCGACAGTCGCGTAGCCTTGGAGGTCCTGGCTCCTTTGCCTCGCGCCGTCTTCTTGGCGGGTGCCGCTTGTTGGTACTGGTTGATGAGGGAAAAAAACGGACAGCTGCTCGATCGCTTGTAGTGTTCGTCCCTGTTTTGGGTGGTCAGCTATAGGGCTGAAAGGCCGGCGGAAGGTGAAGCGAGTCAACGCACATTGGTTTGTCCGAGGGCTCCCAACCGTCAAGAGCCAGCTGGCAGTAGGTGCAAGTTGCCATGTCGTCCGAATCGGGGGTCGGCGTATATTTCCACCCAGCATCCACCATCTGCGAAGCGCCTGTTAGCAGCCACGAGTCTTGTTGTAGGAACCAAGAAGCGCAACGCGCGCAGACACACGCACCTGCTTCACCTTGCACTTCCACCCTTTCTTGCCCTCGTGGGGCCAGCGGCCGAAGAAGGTCTGTTTTCGGGCGTCCATCATGTCGGGGTTGCTGGGGTCGTCGGCGCCGTAGTCGCCCAGGCCAGCCTCGATGGCGCTAACGATGGCCCAGCCGCAGCCATTGGAGAGGCGCAGGTGCTCCTCGAGGGGATCGTCCGAGTCCTCCCAGCCGCCGACGCGCTTGAGGCACAGGTAACAGACGACATTGTCGGGGAACTCGGGGGTAGGCTCAAAGTAAAAGCCGGCGCGCGCAAGCTACAGCAAGGCGCGGTTAGCATCATGGTCACCAGCCCTCGTCATGGGTGCGGCGCGCCGCGGATACACGTACAGCGGCGGGGTCTAGCCGTTTGTGCGGCCAGGACAGCGACTTGGGGCCTTTTGCTGCTTTCGTCGACACGGAGCGGCGGCGGTTGACGGGCTGGGCGGTCTGGAATGTGGCCAGGCGGCCCTCGAATGTGTAATATTGATTGGGGACCTCGCTGTCCAAGGCCATGGCGGGCGAGAGGGCGCGCTGTCGAGCGGCTGCGCGCGATGCGGTAGGAGCTGGATGCGAAAACTAGATGATATGTTGCAAATAGAAGGGCTCAATGGCCGACTAGAGCGATGCTCGGGGGCCACAGGACATGCGAGGTGGTTGAGAGCGACCGGTCGTTAACGAATCCGGACCAGCGAGAGGGTGCGGCGGAATGTAGAATGTGGGTTGTGTGGGATGGGCCATCAAGAAGCGACGGCGCTTTGTTTGTTCGTTCGGCTGACGTTCAGAGGTTCTCCAACCGTTCCAGTGACGACGCGGCTGTCAATTGGCCCGTTAGCCCTGACAGCGCGACGGGTTTGTTTACTTTCCGAAAATGCAGGGTCGCCCAAGCAAGAGGGCGAACGTGGGGACGAGGGTGGATCGCTTGTTGTGGCGGCCGAGCTTTTACCCAATTGGAGGAACCGCGTCTTCTTTTCATTCACAACTCTTCCCGATTCTGGATGTTGCAATTGACAAGGGGGATACAGGGATAGCCGAAAAAGGCTTCGGACTTCCAGTTCTCTAAATGCCCTTTCCTAGAGATTGGAGCTTCTGTGAAAGCCTGGTAGATGCTGACAACTGGTAGGAGAAGTTCCTCCAGCCGGATCTACGTCAAGTACCTCATTACTCTGGGCCTTGGGCACGGCTGTGGCGGTGCACAAGCTTCCATGTAAGTCCGTTGCGCTCCCAGGCACAGATGACAACTATTCACCACATTCGACGCATGGATGGAGAGGTCAAGAAATCAAACAAATGCATTGGCCCAAATATATCATCTAATGATATGAAAGAATGTAAAAGATGTTGTATCGTCGCTCGGCAGCCCTACACCATGCCCAGGCTCCTCCTTGAAAGGAAGAGCCACAAGTGAACTGTGAAGGAGGCGCCCTGCCCTTTCCATCATCGTTTCCAACCACCCGTCCTCATAGCATCGTGTCATTCCTCCCCAGTCGGACAGACTCCGGGCGGAAGTCGGGGGAAGTCCCTATCACCGGCAGCGGTAGAGCTTAGTAGCACTGGCACTCGCCGTTGGGGTCCTGGCAGCGGGCCCGGTCAGCGCCGCAGCCGCCGCAGAAGTAGCAGCCGTCGGGGGCGTAGCAGTTGCCCTCGCCGATAGTGCAAAGGCCGTGGTGGCCGACGCAGCGCGTGCAGGCGCGCTTCTCCGCCTCGGACGCGTGGTTGTGGGCGTCGGCCTGGTAGATCGTTCGTCAGCCGCTGGGTTCATTCAGGCTCACCCGTCACTCATAAATGACGAGGGGAGGGGGAAAGCTTACCTTCTCGCCGAACCAGGCCACGTCGCCCTTCCAGAAGGCGTGAATCTCATTCGGCGTCACGTTGACGTCGCGGACTTCGTTCTGGGGGATGGTGCTGCCGTGGACGGCACCGAGCAGGGCGGCGCCGAGAGCGAGGATGCTGGTGAACTGCATGGTGAAGGTGTTGGGAGATAGTGTTTGGAGAGGAGGCAAAAGAGTATGTGAGAAGATTGAAGTGAGTTATGGTGTTGATGGTCTTGAGGATGCTGGATGCTTCTTCTTGTCTCCCGATGGCGTGATATCCTTCCCCTTATATACCTCGACACCAGAGTCTTCGGCCACCAACGCACGCAGCTTCCCTTGACGAAAACAAAAGAAGCAGGTGATTGATCGACATCAGCACCATCGACACATCACCAGCCGGTTCCACGCCGGGGCCCTGTCCAGTGCCAGCAACCCATCCATGCCCCAGGCCGAGTGGTCGAACAGATCGCGGTACGTTGCCCGTGGGAAGGATCACAAGGGCTCAAGGTATCACCGCGCCTTCTTGGCAGGCGCGCCCTTCGTAACTGCGGCGCTTCTCCGGACTGAGCGAAGGAGTGAGGAGACCGAATCCTTCTGTTTCCGCAAAACGCCATGATCGCCACTCCTAGGGCCACGACGGTCCATAGGCCATGGCCTGCGGCGAGAGCCCCGGGAGGCTGGTGTCACGTAATGGGCGCCTGCTTTTCATGCGCAGCAGGGTCTCGTTTGCTACGTAGTGACGATCATTCCCTCGCCAGGGTCGAGTCCGGTCTGCAAGCATCTCCCTTCATCGGCGAAGATGAGATGAGATACGAGCACGGGCATAGCCCGTTGTCCCCACAACTAAGGGTCGATGGAGTCATTGGTCTCAACAAGCCCCAAGGCTTGACCGGCGCCGGCTGTAGTTCTCTGTGATCCGGCTCGCCCAGTGCCTGGGCCGGCGGCGCTTTCCCCGCGTCAAGTGTCTAGGGGATTTCAGGGTTCCGTCGCCCTGCAACGATGTATTCGTGGTGTACCCTTGAACAGGTCATATTACGCCGTGCCACGGTACAACTTGGGTGAACAGAACAGCTGTAAATAGAACGGCCGTAAATCTGGGTAACTTTGTGAAACAAGGTCCTGTCGACTGAGCCCTTACTGTTCGATCGTTAAGCGCCCCGTCGCCCCAAGGCCAATCGCGGAGCGCAGTACTTCATTCTTGGTGATACGTCAGGCCGCAATCCCTCCGAGGCGGCGATATAGGCAGGAGCAGCAGAGAGCGGAGAACCACTGAATGTCCAACGCATAATGGTATACGGCGGGCGCCTATACCGCCACAGCCCGTTCCGTATAGGAAGTTTGTTTGGATCGTCATTGCTGACGTGGGCGTGGCTCGTCAACTCCGCTTGATCTGTCCCAGCCGCTCATCGACTAGCGCGGGCAAATGGCATCCTTCGCGCGTCTCATTTCTATTAGCACATCGGCCTGCGGCTGTCGCATACTTACTTAGGTAACGACAACTCGCCACAGGCCTCCACGGGCAAGATGAGGTGGACAAATAACAGCGCAGAGACCGGGCGGCAGCGCCTGTGGAAAAGAAAGCAACGGATCGCTCCTGATCCGCCTTGAATCAAGGGCTAAGCTCATGTGGGGCATGCTGACAAGCTACCCCGCAACCAGTCAGAGTAATTCGGGAATCTTGGAACTCTGACCTGCGGACATCGTCTGTTAACCCTTGCGGCAACCCGCGTTACAAGCATCGGGCTATATGCGATACTACACTGCCGTTACATCGGGGGAGATTGTGCAGCGGAAAGAAGCCTACTGGCCGCTCGTACGTAACGGGTAACTGCGGGATGCAGGTTCCCCTATGCGGCCCCCGTGTATTCCTGAACACATAAATGAATGCCACCGACCAACTTCTCAACGGAGCATCCTTTAGCACCATTGCCTCCTTCACGAGTGGATCTGTACATCATGAAAAGCAGACGATCCCCGGGATCAGATTGTATACCCTGAGTGCTTGTTACGGCAGGCTGCCCCTTTTCGACTCGTCGATACACGAAGGGGAAATTTCCTGGGCCTCTCTCGACTCGGTGCCGAATTAGTGAGTAAGCACTAGAGGCGATGCTAAGTTATGTCAACCCTGTCACAACCACTGACAAGCCAGCAAAGACACCGCCCGAAAGCCAACAAGCACCTGCCCAGACCGGAGGAATCTGCGCCTGTCGAGGCAATGCGGCACCTGGGCCTGTAGTACTAACGCCCCGCCGCGCCCTTTGACTTTCCTGTGCGGGAAGCTGATTCGGCACCGAGCCGCCCCTCTGCCTCGGGCCGTCATTGAGCCCGCGGGGGGATGCGTGCGCAAGGGAAGGAACGGACAGCCACCTGCCTCGTTGGCCCCGGCCGGGGGTACCTAAAATCCCTTGCATGAAAGCCGACGCCGATCGAAAAGGGGGGCCACTTAAGATAGAAAAACGATGACACGGCGGTGGGGGCTGAGCCCGCCGTGCGCGCGCTGTCTCGGACGCGAGTTCCACGCGGCTTCTCTGTCCTAGGACCGTCGCCGTCACTGACACCTCGGAGGGTAAGCACTTGGGAATAGAAACGTCCTATTCCGCCTGTGAGTCTCTGTGACTGGTCAATATCTGCGGGTCAGTGGCCACCGTGTCGTTCACTGACAACGAAGTGTATTATTGCACCCCCCTTCTCCCCATTCAACCCCGGCCGGATTGTGATGGACCGAATGGACACACTACGTTCAACTGCTATGAGAGTATCCCTAGACCCCCCAAACCTCTGTTACGAGTAATTCTCATGATAGCCAACTCAGGTTTTTCTCCTCGGCCACGTCTGGTCCTGACGTTACCCTTAGCAGCCTGTATTCACCCCGACTGTGGATAGGCCTGCCGGCAATGAGCTGGCGAGAAGAAGTGGCAGTGGCTCGGGCGGTGTCTCGACGACCAACGCCCATCACGCGCATCGGGGGCACCCTATCTGTTCATCTTCGCTTCATCATTACCGCAGTCACCGTCCGGAGACGCCATCCCACTCACGACTCCGTCGCAGCGACAACGACATTGCCCGGGCACTCGCTCAGGCGTTGCCGCAACACCCCAAGTTGGGGCGCAACATCACTGCCCTCTTTCACCGCCCACACGCTCACTGCGGTGCCGCTTGCCCTGCTGGACCAGTGTCGCGCCTATAATACCCATTCACTTGATTGATCCCTTCCCTCCTTTTCCCCGGTGCAGGCTCTGCGGCAACACAGCCCTTTGGCCCGCTCGTCGACCCGTACTGGGGTCCGCCCGAGACCAGCACTGGGCGGAAGCCCAGACTGGATGCGCCGTCAACCGGAGACTGCGTTTGGAAGCGGAAGAGGTTGATTCGGGCACTCGTATGCATTCGGATCTTGCACAGCCATGGTGAAAATCCTGCGAAAAAGCTAGTGTGCCCTTTTTGTGTCGATGGTCCGGACGGTGCTGGTCGCGGCCGAAGCCACGAGGTGCGCGGAAACCGGCTCGTGGAGGTCCAGTACCCCGAACGCAGGCCGTGTCGTGTGAGACTGTCGCGTTCGCAGTGTTCGTCGGTTCGTCGGTTCGTCGGTTCGTCGGTTCGTCGGTTCGTCGGTTCGTCGGTTCGTCAGTTCGTCGTGTTCATTCTCCTAGCCATCCGTGGTCACGCCGACGGGCCAAGGTCTTGATTTCGCACTGCTCCGGTGGCATCAGCCTCACAATCACTGTTGAGCACGCCAGCACCGGCGCACGGTAAGTGCCGCGGCCGTGCAACGACCACCTCGCTCCGAATCCAGCCTCCATCGTGTCTTCGTTTGGTCCCGGCGTCGGCGGCCTGTTGCGCCACGGCCGGGGCTAGGTGTCTCACGCGCCGCCGCCGCTCGTTGTGACGTTGCGCGTGACGATCGTACGTGCAGACTTGGGGCTGTTCATTAGCGGCCTATTCGTGAATTCGTGATGCGTGGGAATCAGATGTTTCTCGAGGCCTGGGGTACTGCAGAATGGCGGACGCAGCGAGATGCGGGTGGGAATGGAGCGGACCCTGAACAGAGGGGTGCAGGTCCGGGTGGCAACTCAACATTTCGAGCGCTGTGGCGGCTTTGCGAAACAACACCCTCTGGGGTGGGGGGGGGGATGTCAGGTGTTTGTATTTCTTCCCAAAGCGGCGGACGGAAGCCATGCTCGTGATCCATCGGCCCAGGGAGAAAGGGTCCGTGATAGGGCATAAAACCAAGGGCACTGTTGAGGTACCCGGCGGGTGAGGTGCGCAACAAAGAGCCACAGCCGGAACCGGCGACTTCCAAAGTCGACCGTTGGGGCGTGACGGAAGTTGGAGCACAACGTCTAAGTATTGCAGCCGCCGTGTTGGCTCTCGGGTGTCAAACCTGTATAACCCCCTTCAGCAACGGCGGCCACCTGTGTTCTTGTTTGCTCGCGTAGGCCGGGCGTCTGCACGTTGTCGACAGGGGTCTGATGGCATGGAATCGTCGTCATTGGCAAACACGGCTGCACAGAGCCGGCGGGGGAACGAATAGTGCCCATGCAATCACACACCATCCCCTCCGTCACATTCCTCGTCCGTTTCCGGAATCACTCATGTGTCTCGCTCAGCGCGTCGGGCTGCGTGAGCCAGGGTGTCGCCCAAGGCTGCCCTCTCTCATCATGTCGCTCAGCTTCCACACCATGCTCGAGCCACCCACTTCATGCCCTTGCCAATGCCGCCGACGACGCTCTATCATGCCCGGGATAGTATTTACGGCCGTATCCTGGGTGGTCACATGATGCTGTAGGATATACCACTCTTCGGAAAACGACATAGACCACCATCAACAGTATATTGGCCTCGTAACTTGGACCTCACTGGTGCCCTCCTTGCTAATTATCTTGTAGCGTGATACCAATGGGAATGGACGTGCTGGAAGTACCTAACCTACACCCTTTGCCATTTTCGACGACGAAAACGGCTCGTCGTTGGTACCAGCACAGCTGATGAGTGTATCCGTGTCTCGATTCCACGTGCTCGCCCAATCGGTCTTCTCACTGGAAATATAACCAACGCTGCGCCGCATTTTTCCGTGAGGCTGCCAATGCGACATCAAATCTGATGGTTTTGAGCGCCCAACAGAACCAAAAGTTATTCATCACGTCTTTGTCCTGCCCGCGCGTTGGATGACGGCTCATCCACGAGCAAGAGAATTACGGATTCCGCCGTGAATATCACCAAGTACACGAAAGCAGATGGCCCCTATATCAGGCTCGGTGGCACCGGGTGCCATATCCAGTCCGCAGTGTGGACAAGCATCTATACTCACTCGTACCATTCCATGCCACCTCAGATGGCCCAACCCTCCGGAATTCCCGCGTTCAGTTCCATCACCTTTGGCGTAGAGCTCGAAGTACCGCTCCTGAATAATATTGAAAACATACTACGTGCCGGAGAGTGTGCAGATCGAAAGACAAGATTGAGGGCCAGCGCCAAACTCATCACTCCAGAACTCGAGAAGGCCAAGATCCGGTACAGCACAGAATTCTGGGACGGGACGGAAGAGGCGATATGGGTCGATCATAGGCGCTGGCATATTGGTGAGGATCCGACGACTTACCAACCTTGGACTAAAGGTACGGGTGTTCCCGACAGAAGCCAGGCCGTTGGTTGAACTAAAGCCTCGGCTTACAGGGGTTGGCCCATTGGAGCTCAAGTCTCCCGCATGGAAAGCCGACGAGGTTCTGGTGTGGAAAGAACAACTGAAAACCGTCGAGAACATTCTTGATCCCCACCTCGCCAGGGAACGGCCCAAGACTTTCCAGCTCTGTTCTACTCACATGCACGTGTCTTTCCCCGACCACCAGAACAATGAAAAAGATGAGTTGAAAGGGGTTGTCCCAGTCGGAGCAGCACGGTTGATCATGCTCGCTGCTTTTCTGTTCGAGGGCGTCATCGACGATTTAGTGCCGGAGAAGAGTGATCCTAACAGATTTGCGAAACCCAACACGAAGATCAGAGATACCGACAAGCCCACCCCGGAGAACCAGCTGACGGGATTCCGCGAAGTTTGGAACCAGATGAGGGGGTTTGAAAAGATTCAAGACTTGCATAAGATGGTATGCTGGGAGGCCCAGTATGGGGGCCGCGGGGCATATCACGACAGACATTTCAAGTGGAATCTCTCCGGAGGCTCGTCCTCGGAGCTCAAGTGGAAGACGATCGAGTTTCGCCAGTTGCCGCCGTTGACGCACAGAGGAGAGGCGGTCACGTGGGTCAATTTTATGCTCGGCTTCATCAGTGCCGCCACATCCATCGATCCGGTGAAGCTTACTGAAGCTGCAGCAGCGGGAAACGACAAAAAGATTCTCAAGCTCTACGGGCTCGAGAAACCGCCAACCGGGTTCGCCGATATCCAAAGGTTCATCCTGACGTCCTCCAAATACCTGGTCGATGAAAAGCTGTTGAGCCGGGTGCCAGCCATCAAGGACCAGGTAAAGGGAGTATGGAACAGGCATGCCGACTAGAATACTAATGGGCGCAACGTGCGCTCAAAGATTCGAAGCCGAAGCCCGGGAGTCTCTTGGGGTCAGGCTATGACGGGTGGGTTTCCTTCGGGGTGTCGTTTGGCTTGGTTTGTTTCCTTCCCGGGACGTCCTCGTTGAGTTTTCTCAGTCTAGGGGGTTTACTCGAAACCCTGCTACGCTCATTTCCTCACAATCTTTGGGTTTCGCATTTTTAATCATCTTCATTCCCGTATTGCAATGGATCGGGGTCAACGACGTTTCTTTTTGCCCTACCACGCTCCTTAATCTTAATGACAATTGGATACTCAAGAATAACTCCTCGAAGTAGTGCTTCATCCACGCAATTATTTGGGCTGGGTTTAACAAGCTGCCAGGCTGCGTAAACTGACAGAAATATTTGTGCCGAGACGAAGTTCCACTGAGGAAACTTGGCCCTTCTAGAACCAAAGACGACAGCGAAGACCCCGCTGCTCTGTAGGCCCGCAATACGGCGTGTTAACATACCTTTTGTGACAGGCTCTGCTCGGGCGTCACGTCCTGGTCTTCGATCCGACCCCTGGTGGGACAGAAAGGGGCTGGATGATTGGGCGGCTCGGATCGAAGCGATCTACTCTAGGGTACGATGGTATACACAGTAGTGGCAGCCAGGATATCGATAGTTTGGTGTGGAGCACATAGCGGAAGATAGATGTGCCAGATGTTGATGGTTAACCAAACGCACCGGATACACTGAGGACCATACGACACCTCTCTTTCCGGTGACCGCATAATCGTGTCGCACGCCGGCTAAGAACAGTAAACGTGCTCTGGCACAATTTATGCACCGAATACTCCTAGTTCCTGGTTGACTTAGCTTCCTCATCTTTAACCTTCGGTTGAGACTGGTCCGGGTAATGCACTCGTGCAGATGATCAAGGTATTGAAGCGTGACTCCCCTTGTCTTTAAAGCCGTCTCTCGGATTGTGGCCAGTGCCTGCTTTGTGCGTTGTGTCATTCCACACCAGGCCGGCCGTGCGTCGTCCTGGCTCACGAACTCCATGGTTGAATAGAGGAAATTGATCGCAGATAGAAGAAAGGTGCTTCCTCTGTGACATTTCTTGGACCGGATGAATTGAAAGATTTTAAATTTCCTCAATTCTCCGGGCTGATGTCGAATGTTCGCGGAGTATCGCCTCCGTACCAGGCCACAGAGACTATTTTTAGGCAGAAAGTGCATTTCCTGTTGCTCAGCTGGTGGGTTTCGCTGGATTAGTTGCGCCAGAAGAAAGAAAAGTGCAGAACTTCGGCTCATACTGGTATCAACCAATATTTCGCCCCTGGAGACCGCTGGCAACGTGGGGGCAATGAAAGCTCGGGCCAGCATTACTGAATAAGCAACCATGCAAGGAAACACTCTGCCGCAGATCCTCTGCCAATACGTTGTATCATGTCATATTTTAGATCGTTAACGAAAGGGGCTGTGTAAGCACCTATTGACGAAGTAAGCAACCACACCACCACTTTCTTTTCGGCGATTCTAAAACATAATGTTTCCTCTTCTGGTAACGGAACAGCGGAGACAGTGGAAACAGCGGTGGAAAAACTGCCTATCCAGATTTCGACCAGCGTCCTCCCCCCTTCCTCACTAACACGAAGTTCAGGTGGCATGACAACGAATGCTCGCCCATGTTTGTCCGGCATGGCTAGCCGTAACTAGTGATAAATATCGACTCGCAAGCAGTATCCCCTCGTCAACAACAAATCCTCCCTCGTAGTTATTCATCCATTGCATCTTTCTACACTCACCGGGCACCACCATACATTCAGGAACGGAACTTGTCGCGTTGCCCATACACCATGCGAGTCTCGTTGACCGCCTTGGCCGTTGTGGCCGTTGCTCCCTTCGCGAGCGCCCACGTAGCGGCCTGGACGAAGGGGATGTTTTGCCTCAACGGGACGAACCCGGGCGTCGATGACCAAAACACCAACACGGCCGTCAACCCGATCTACCAGCGGACCAAGACGGACTGGTGGATGCAGCACGACCGGGGCTGTGACCAGGCGCCCCCAGCCGGGACCGACTCGGTCGCCCTTCCGGCCGGAGGCTCCTTCACCGTCGAGCTGGCCATCAACCGCGCCTGGACTACCCTCTCGTACAACGGCGCGATGGTGACCGAGTGGCCGGACGGCGAGGAGCACCCCGAGGACTGGACGGCTCCCACGCCCGATGGCTGCTTGCCCGGTGCCGCCGGCGCCCTCCATACCCACAACGAATCCACCGCTGCCGGTACGGCCTGGGCGATTAGCTATAATGCGGATATCACGCAGGCAGGTGGTGAATCGCCTATATAACGTTGGCCGAAATGCTGACGACAAGAAGGTGACTATGGAGAACCTCGCCGTGTTCTCGGTGCTAGAGCAGTGAGTGAGGCCGCCTACAAAAGTCTGTACAAATGCTTACAATCCGGTCCGCTGAAATACTCCGTGGAAGAGGCTTGCGACTTACCAAGTCCCCGCGGACTTACCCGCGTGCCCTGCGGGAGGCTGCTACTGTGCATGGCTCTGGATCCCTGACGGATGTAAGTGTTGATTACACTCAGTCTCCCCAGATCCAGAGGATGAGGTACATATTAACTAACCTCCTCGTAGGCGGGGAACCCAACATGTAAGCCTAAAAGTCCGACACGGGCTCGTCGGAGAACCCTGCCATACTGACAGATCCTAGGTACATGGCGAACTACCGATGCCATGTGACGGGTGCCACCAGCACCAAAAAGGTCGCAGCGGCGAAGCCGCCCGTGTACTGCGCCGACGACGGTACCAAGTGTGTGAAAGGCGCCAAGCAGATGATGGCCTGGAATCGTACGTCCGACTAAACCAACCCTTGCACATATCAACCAGTCGCTGATGAAACCTCAACAGAGCTGGACGGAAACAACGTGAACGTGCCGGCCGGCGTTTCCCCTGGATACAACCAGAAGATGGGTTTCAAGCCTGGCCCCCAGAACGACATCTTTGTGTAAGCGGGGAGTCCTGCCGGTCGGACCATCACGGGTCGGTATTGCCACGCAGAACGAGGTCATTCACACGCGGTCTCACCATGAGACGCGATTTCTGCTTTACACCGTTGAGGGCCGCGCCAGCCGTGTAATGAGCTCGCCAGTTTGACCAGAGTTATATCGTGCAGGGGCTGGGCCGCGGCCGAATTCGTCGGGCTGGGGTAACGCGATCCGGGCCAGGTGGTTGACGCAGTGTCGTTCGCTACTCATGCAGGCCATTTACTTTGCGTACGGGCATACCATGCATCCCGTGGGTAGCAGTATTTTACTTGTATTGTAAAACGTATCAAAACCAAGTACACGCGCTGCCGACAAGGACGGCAAGCACAACCATGGCCATCTTTGTCGGGGCGCCCGCTTGCGAGCTAGTCGATGCCGCCTCGTGCTCCCCCACGATTTTCGGTACCGTCCCCTTCGGCGCGTTACTGTGCAGGCAATCCAACCAACCGGCGAGCTCCGGGTACGCCGAAGGCTGCTCGCACCAGAAATAGCAACCGTCGGCCAGGCCCACGGGGCGGGGGCTGCAGCAGGTGACCAGGGGCTCGTACAAGGCTTCTTGCGCCGGCGTGAAGTAGGTGTTGATGTCGAGAGGAATGCCGGTGATGTTCAAAGCGTCCGGAAGCTCGTTGATGGGGGGGCACGTGGCGTTGATAGGGTGCGGGGATGCCATCTTGAGAGATGCTCGGGGCTGGCCTATGTTTAATCGAGATATCTGGAAAAGCTGGGGAGACAGAGGCCAGTCAGGATCAAGCGAGAAAGCGAGGTTTTAAAAATGGGGGAAAAGGACGGATTTCTTTCGCGCGTTCCATGATACTTATATTAGATGGTGTGTGCTGGCTAATAAGTAGAGCCCGGGCGCATTTGAGTACGTATTAATTCTTGCGTTATTTAGCGCGTCCACGCAAGGTTCCGAGGAACTAAAGACAAGTACGATGTAGAAAATGGGCGCTCCGTAAGACCCGTGCGCCCCCTCGCCCTCCATAATAGGCCCGAGCTAAAAACCACGGGACCATCTCTATGTAGTGGAGATAGGGGTTCAATCTACCAGCGCCGGTAGCCTAAGCCATTTTGATAAGATCAGAGATTGCCATCTTGGCGTTCTCCGACGGCAAATGAAAAACCAGCCTCAACTTATAATGATGAATGCCATAAAATTCAGGATATATCGGTCAGTGTTGGCGAGAAGACGAAGCGACCTCCTGCAACTCGTTTTTGAATAGGGTTCATTCAATGCAACATCAACTCATCCACGGCACCAGAGAGTTGAAGCCCCTTGGGTCAGCTATTGCATTAGCTGAAGAGGACATTGCCAGTTCAACATAGGCCGAAGAACAAGTATGAGAGGCTGCCAAGTTCCTCCTATCCGGTGGAAGGATACTTCATCGTTAGCAGAAAGTAGTGCGTCTTTCCTTGAAAAGAGACTCATATCCAGCACCGGAGACTACCACAACGCTCTCCCGTGGATGAAGACGCTCATGAGATGTTTATTGCCGGCCACCTCGCCATGCTGTTAATGCGACATCTAGAATGCGCTTTATTTCGACAATGCTATACAAATGTCTCTTACTAGGACCCATTAATTGAGTTTATCTACTGCACAGTCTCATAGTGGTCCGCGGTTTACCTTAACCTCACGAGGTATCTGCCGTCATCGAATCACACGTATAACATGAATCTGAAGCAAGCCAATAGGAATACTAGCCGGGTACAGGATCTGCAATACCCCCCACTTGTCCGCCAGGCCACCTGATCGAATCGTGGTTGTCCCGAGACTAGAGACTTGCTCAGTGATAACGGCGGTCTTTTGGCCAATTAGTGGTTATCCCTGCTTCTTAACGCACATAGAGAGACACGTTTCATAGACTTGATCACTCCCCAGACACACTCTTCGCTATGTGATAGTTGAAGGGTTAGAGATCGACCCCTGTATCCCCAGGTAAGAGTATCCTTTTTAGTATGGGTTACACCTGCTGTGCAGGGTGATTTAGTATGGGTTATATCCGCTTGGCATGAGAATCGATGCATGTCAACCGTCGTCCAATTAGACTTTTGCACTAAACCCATCGAAGACTAGATATCTCATTTCTTAAGTTCTGCAATACCTGCACGGCACTCGAACCCCATGTGTTTACTGACGTCTGTATCGGCCAGAAAAATATCACCGGGGATAATCGACAAGCTACGGCCGTAGCGCAAATATGCCGTGCTCTCAGCGGGTGGCAAGCTGGTGTCAGGACAGCGTTTATCACGTAGGGGAGGTTGCCCCTAGTTTTCCCACATTCGTACAAGTGGCCCCCGGTTCACCGACGAGAAGAACTGAAAAGACCACAGCATTGATAGGGAGGCGTATATTGATGTTGTTATGGATAGTGAGGCTTCGAGACCCATTAGGTGGAATATAATTATGCAACCAGCAAACCAGGACAACGTGCTTCCCCGAGGGCAGGGGCTTTGGAGATCGTATCGGATATCGGAATTAACAAATATCTCGTTCTCACCGAGGCACCTTGCTACTGGGCCAAGCACGGGAGAAGATGTTAAAATGAACTGTTTGGGGCAAACAACATCCATGGCAAGGCGACTATGGTACGTCCCTATTGGAAAGAAGTGACATCGCAATGGCCTACCCTGTAATCTTCCCACCATGTTCCCTGCTGATTCCGCCAAACAGCAATGTTGCTATTGTTTGCCATGAGAGGAAACTTGAAAAATACTAAACCTAAACCACCAACCATGCTGTATCTATTTTACGGTGTCTCTCACCAACCCAAGACGACTGCATAAGTAAGGGACGCGTATACGGTGCTCTTACCATGCAGTCCCTTGCCTCGAAAGCCCCGAAAGTTGACCGTCGGATGAATGCAAGATCCCGGAAGAAGATTATTGAGCCAATTGGGCACGTGAAGACATGGCAAGGAGACACGCCACGATCATTTCCGCGAGAGATCTCGAACCTCTCTTGACGGTCTATAAAAGACGATGGTTGGCCCCCCATATGCACCTTGAAATTCTCTTCTCCGTATCCACCACTCCGGGCCATTGGCATCTCATCTAATTTACATTCCTCCATATATACCGACACTTGCCCATCACCTTGAATATGAAGTCGACACTCGCCCTCGCAGCTCTCGCCGCCGTGCTCCCAGGCGCCCTTGCGGGACTATGCTGCCCATCGGGGGATAAAAACCTCTGCAGGGACGGGACCCTAGGGACGCCCTGCTGTGGCTACGGACCCTGCAACATATTTTGCTGTAGATGTAGCACACGTACGCATAATATTTCCTTTCCCTGCGGGGCTGTTACTAAGTCCCCGCCCCCCGGTCACGACTGAGACTGAATGATGGCACGACTTGCAGAATGCCGCCGAAAGGGAATCGTGCGGGCCGCGGACAACATAACCGATACCGGCGCCGAGGACAACGTCTCGGCCACCTCCGAGGCATTCCTGCTGGCCGACACGGGCAGCAAGGGCTACCTGACGCTCGACGATTACCTCGAGTACATGGAGGTCAAGAAGAACCACCAGATGTGGGTCGATTGGTTCAAGAGGTGGGTTTTCTTCTTCTTTTTCGCACAAAACCTCCGGGTTACTGCTTTGCATCCCTACCCCCACTATTTTCCCTGGAGCATGAAATAAACTGCTGCTGATGCTATACCTTTCCTGAAAGCCACGACCAGAACGGCGACGGAAAACTCACCGTCGATGAGGCTCACACCAAGAAGGAGGAAACTGTCTGAACTGATCCCGCGCAGCAAAAGTGTGCGTTGGTTGGCTACGGCTTGCCAAGCTGAGACTTTCACGATGGACTGGGGTTTGCGGCACCTTTGCATTCTTTTTAAAAAGGGGTGTAGCGGACATGAGGGGGGTATTCTTACGCAATAAATCCTGATTGATAAAACAGGAATCACAATCGTTCAAAAATTGACCTGAAGATTCAACTCTTTACGTGTCAGTCAGTGGCTTCAATAACCTGAAAGTCCTTTAGGGATTTCTATACCAAACCCGTAATAAGAATCTCAATTTAGTGGTCAGATACTTTTCCCAGGCGGCTTAGGCCTCCGCATCCTGAGAACCGGGTCAGCACCGCATTACTCAACATAACAAAACCAGGGCAACCAACGACGCGTGAGGAAGCTTCAGAGGAGCGTTTCCCAGACACGGATATACCAACCCAAGACAGAGCAGCGCGTGAACCCGAAGCCAGTACTACCGCTGGAATCCTGGGGACCTGCCCACAAGGATGCAGCCGTTCCAGGATGCCGACAAGCAGCACAGCGAAGTGGACAATGAGCTAGTAGGACGATCTTCCAGAGACGTCTCGCTACTTGCCAACTACTTCGGAGTTCCAGAGCAATCGGCTTCCCGCCTAGAGACGATACAGGCCTACATTTCCGACTTTCAGCAAAATCAAAAGTCTCCCAAGCCACCAAAGGAGCCGCGTCTCCGGACCAGCCATCGAGTCTTTGACTACAAGCGGGGATTCCGTCGCACTTACCTGGACAGATCTCAGTGAAAAGAGGGCGAGTCCGGGCCACTAAGTTTTCATCGGAGTTTCGCCCATCTCCGATGTGGTGGCCTATCTCGGCAAACGCCCGAAGGTTTGCTTCATCGCCTGCCGAGGCTACGCAATTTCCACAGCCGGCCCCTCCACAGCAGATTAGGACGGCGATGCCAAAGTGAGCGAGCAGTCCGAAATATAAGACTCGTCGAAACGCGTTTAGCATCCGCAATAACGCGGTTTGCTGCCTTCAACAAGAGTAGACCCAGCCTTGCAGCAGCACCTACACATTCATTCGAATTATTCAGTTGACTTGGATGGCCGGGAATCATTGGCCGAGTCGAATGTGATTGGAAGAGGAAGGAAGCCCATGCCTGGCTCGAGTGAGCCAGGCGGCTTGGACGATGAGTACCGGGTTTTCACGAACGGCTGGCTTGATGAAGGCGATGGAATGACCCTCTCTTTCGCGGTATCTGGCCTACTTGATCAAACCAGGGACGGCTTTGGCACAGGGATAAGGCGAAAAAGCGAGAGCCTATTTCTGCAGCCCTTGGCTTCAGACATTGCCTCCAGTATCCGGAAAGCCGAAGAAGCTAGAGAATAACCACTTCAGTTCTTGGCATTGGGATTTCAACTGCAGCTTGCGAGGGCAAATACCGAGCTGGAGATGGGAAGATTCGCCAGCAACGATCACACCGAGAGAGAAATCAGCCACATGAAGCCCCGGCAGGTTTCCTACATTGATCCAGAAACATTAGAAATCTTGAAAACAGTGGAGAGTTGTTTAGGAAATTGCTGTAAAGCACGGGTTGTTGCCTACTACGCGGCACAAGATGAACGGACGCGAGATCCGCAGCGTCATCGCTACGGCGCGGCAGTACGCTCGATGGGAGCGGAAGCAACCGGGACGAGCTTCTTTCCTATTGAGCTACGAAAAGATGGAGAGAATCATCAAGACGTCGGGAGAATTCGACAAGTACCTCGGGCAATTGAACGGGAGAATAAGTCAAGACAGGCTGGCTGAAGATGAATGCTTGAGGCTGGCGAGCGGTCATGATTGAAGAGAAGCGCAGAATCGGCCACTCAACACCCAGTGGGGCAGTGTCAAGAGAAGAGAACACGGTGGTGGATAGTAAACAATGAATTTTTCAAAAACTATCCTCGGTCAAGCGACGACGCGCGTGGTCGCTTGGCCCGTGTTTGGTATCTCCTAAGGACCGGCGGCTGTACCAAAAAGCCGCAGATGAATGATGACAAGAGGGGGAAATCCCCCTTCCCCTGAAACGCCTGCTATGCTGTTATGTGTCCCAACCGTGTGTCATACGCGCCGGTTTGTGTATGTTCTTCGTCCTGCCCCAAGTTCCGTGCCCCAGGAACCGCCCGATCATTTTACTCTCTCCTTCCCCTAGGTCCAGCCCTGGGAAAAGACGGAGAGGAAATCCCATACGGGTGGCCTCTTCTTGTTCTTTCTAGTAGAGGCCGATGGCGATGTCACCGCGGACGCGGGCCGTCAGGTGGATCTCGGCCTCGAGGTCGAGCTTGATGCCGACCATGAGGGCGGCCTTTGTGTTCCGGCCCTGGTCGTCAACAGCGCCGCGCAGCAGCTGGCCGGCGGGCTGCGACAGGCCCGAGCTCGTGGGAAGGCCCGGCATGCCCGATGACGGCGACTGCGAGGGGTTCGCGCCGCCGCCGACCTGGGCGAGCGGACCCGCACGCCGGCCGCCGCGCGCTTGGCCGTCGTTGTCCGACAAATCGCTGCTGCTGTACGCGCTGGCGTCATTCTTGGTCGCGGGCATGCTGTGGGGGTGGGCTCAATGGTTAGTCCTGAGGCCGAGGAGGACGGACGGTAAGGGGAGGAGGGAGAGGGAGAAAGCTTACGCGGAAGTGGTGGAGGCCATTGTGGAGTTGGGGGGAAGGTTATTGGTGCTGGTGATGGTGATTATGGAGGGGGGTGCCGGAGGAGGGTCGGACTGCTGAGCGGCTTGGAGATAGAGAGATCGAAGGCGAGGGTGAGTCCGCTTGCGGAACAGGTTGTAGACGGCTTCTGGGAGATGGGGAGATGGAATGAGATGCTGGATGGGGAGGGTCCAAAAGACGGGACGACGTTGATGGTCTTATAGAATGGAAATCTCATTGTCGTCTCAACTCGGTCTCCCGGTGGCGTGCGTGCATTTCCGTGACACAGATGCTTCCTCTGCTCCCTTCGCGGCGTGTGAGCGAGCCAGATCTCCATCACTCCATCCCCATCTCGGATCTCCCCATTAGTCCCCTCGACATCGGAATCTCATCGGGGGCGTATTCTCATTTCCCGTTGGACGAACCGGCATCCCCAGCCAGGGATGGGGGGTTTCGGATGCAGCACCGCAATGCTGTGTAGCGGGCGCGCTGGAGCCCATCTGATGTTTCCGCGTCTCAAGTCGGGAAATGGCTTCATTCTGCTCGTCTTGAGAGCGCCATTTCGTTTCGAGCCGCGACAGAGTATGGTCAGATCGGCCGCCAAGCCCAAGGGCCCAGCGAGTGGCTCAACTATCCGACGGGCGAGTGCCTGGCGGAGCCGAGTCGCATCGGGTGGTTTTACGCTCGGGCCGCGACCTGACATTTCGTAACTTTGACGGCGGGTGACATGGGGCAGGAGACGACCAAGTGCTGAGCGGTGGCCTGAAGAGTCGGCTTCTGGGCCCTCCATCGGGTGGATGGTTGGGCGTTCGGATAGGCGGCTCAGGCCCTGTGGTTCAGGGTCCGCGGCGGCGGCAGCGGGCACGCATGAGCCGGAACCTGGGGATCGGGCAGTTCAGGGTTACATGGGGCCCTCTCGCATCGTTCGACGGCGGGGCTTCCATCGCGCCAGCATGAGCCCATTGATGGGGCTAAGACTTGAGAGCCTCGCACTTGAAACGGGGAACCCCTGACCATCTGGTTTCCTGAAGCGGCAATGCGGAGTCGCGACGGGAGGGCCTGTCGTTGGGGCCGGAATGCCGAACCCACGAAAGCCGATAACGACGACGACGATGCGACAGAACATCCATCGGAAACTGCCCGTCTGTTGTTTCCACCTTACCCTGCTATCGCCACTGCGGTACCTGGGGGAGATGCCCCCAAGGGACGACAGGAGAAGGCCTGGCCGCTCCCACTTCGCCTTAACGAACACGTTTAACAGCATACGCGCGCAAGGAGGAAGACGCTCGCCTGGCCCCCCGTCACCGTCCCCCCGCCCATCCCACGTATCGTGTTGTTCGACCATCCGCATACGCACGCCTATATGCCTCCATGCGCACTTCGTGGACCTGCACCCGCACACCCAGATACATACCTACACCCAGGCATAACGCATATACGCATACCTCTATACAGGGACACCCACTCACACATACGCCATGGTGCTGTCGATGCTGCTCGCCATCACCACGGCCCCGGCCCTGCTGGGGACCCAAGAAGCGATCCGACAGAGCCAATCCAAGAACCGACGCGAAGAGCACCGCGCGCAGCGATGCAACCTCATGGTTAATTGCCTCTCGCCATCTAGCCGCAGTCACGAGCTCAACGGCAAGACCGTCGTTCTCAAAGGGTCTAAGGTGGGTGGTTAATGGTTCGATCTGGGAAGGGGGGGAGAGGAGGAGAAACAAACCCCCATGTCAACCCACACCTCATTTCGGCGACCGCTTCAGGTCCAGCAAAAAGACGAATGGCTGACTGGCCATCCGCTCCCTCTCTCTCAACAGCTCTTTGTGGACACGGGCAACATCCCCGACTTCAACGGCTCGGGCCAGCCGCCGCACAAGTTCTGCGGCTACTTCCTGCAGTACCCCGACTCCGACTACGAGGGGCTCGTGAGCACCATCACCGACGTGGCGCCCATCCTGAACTGGATCTACGTGGACCGGGCCACGTACGAGGTCAAGTATGGGGTGCGCGACTTCGCGCAGCCCAACTTGACGGGGCCCTTCGACTGCACGCGCGAGGACCGGCGGCTGACGTTCGAGGGCTGGGAAGGTTTCGTGGCCGTCGAGGTGGTGCCCGAGGTCTGGGCCCTGTACTTCGATCGCGACGACAACGCGCTGCGCGACAAGCTTCCACCGGGCGCGCGCGTGCTCGAGGTCGAGCTGACGCGCCGCGAGAAAAAGATCGAGAAGCCCGCCGCTGACGCCGAGCAGCCCTCCCTCGACGAGATGCTCGAGCAGCAGAAGCGAAAGCGCGCCGGCGAGGAGGCCGACCGCGCGCGCCAGCAGCAGCAGGCCTCCGAGGGTCAGCCCCTGGACGAGGGCGAGGCAAAGCCGGAGCCGCTGGCCCGAGAAGGTAGGGCCCCCCAAGACGCACAGGCGGTGCCCCAGGGGCAGCCCGCCCAAGATCACCAGATACCCGCAGCGCAGCAGAAAGGGAGAGAAGAGGCGGAACGGACGAGAAGTATTCAGCCGCCACCGCCGTCAACGGTGGCGGCCGCAGAAGCAGCACCAGCCGCAAGTCGCACAGAGGGATCATCATCCGATGCTGGACCTGTCGAACAGCTGCCTGAGGATCTTCTGCCCTTGGGGCAACAGACATGATGAAAAGGCCGTAGTCCCAGTCAATGGATAAGCAGCAGACCCTGTATCTGTAGGCACACCTCCCTTCTCTCGGCACCGGGCTCCGTAATCACAGAAATATATGGACTGGGCTAAGTAGACGGGTTCCTGCTCGAAAGAGGGCGACACCGGGGGGTTTAGGTTCGATTCATGGTGGTTCCCTGGCAACCGGGGCCATGGTGAGCAGGTGAAGGATAAGCTTCTTTACCGCCCCCCTCGCCCCTGCGTGTCCATTCATGCGAGATCGCGCGCACACACCATGCCTCAAGAACACGTGTGGAGGCGCAATGATTCCATGATGACCGAATCCGGATCTGGGGACCGGGGAGGAGGCTCAAATCCCAGTTCTTCGTCCGCTCATCGCCCAGTCGTGATGGACTCCTTGATGGGGAAGGGTCTGCAAGGCTCCCAGCCCACGTGCAAGGATAGGACGTTTAACCACGCCATGGGCGAATAAAAGGGGCGCGGCGGATATTACGGCGGTGTTGACACGTTATAGGCGAGTACCGGCCAGACGGGCGGTCGTTTGTCCTGGTCGTGGGCGTATGTGTGTACCAGCCAAGGCAGATCCAGCGAACCGATGGGCAGACTTTTAGCCAGCCGAGGCCCCATCGTACGATAGGACAGTCTTTGGTACCAGGGGATTCACTCTCTCTTTTCCCCCACCCCAGGTATCTCTTTCGCGCTCTCCTTCGTCGTGGGGAGGCTCCGCGTATCCGATTGACCTGTTTCTGGCAGGTGGGCCGATGGGCGGTTGTGCTCCACAGGGAGGTGTCACAAATGATGCATCAACGCTTGTTTGAGCCGTGTCAACTCTACCTACCTACCCAGCGCCGGGGGAAAGCGCAGCCCTGCCGACCGCCTCTTCTCTGATACTTGAGCCTCATCTGGCCTTCCCAACTAAACTCTTCTGCCCGTTCCGTATTCTCCTAACCCAAAAACGACCTTATACTCGCCTGGATTTTCGTCCCATCAACGCCCCCCCTCATTGAGTGTGTGGGCGTGTATGTGTATGTTTTGTCTGCTCGTCGAAGCTAGCTAGCCTAGCCCGGCCAGAAACTGCTCGTTGATCGACACCACCCGTACATACAGTGGGCGTGCAGACGAAAGAGTGAAAGGGAAACGGGGTCAACGAACAGGCCGGCATCTCCTGGATGTGATGCCCCGTACGATGCATCGGCGCCCCGTCCCAAGGAGATGCTATCTAAACGCCTAGAGGCTCTGAGCAAGGACCCGAGCAACCCCGATAGCATCGCCGAGCTGGTGGTCACGGCTCTCGGGCCGCAAGGAAGCTTCTACATCTGCTGGAAGACCGTATCGGGCCAGCACGAACAGGGTAAGGTTTTCCTTCCCGGCGCTCTCCGCGAGCAACTCTGCCCGACCCGGAGCCGGAAGAGGACTGACGCAAAAGCTCTCCTCGCCAGATAGCCATGGCTTGCCCGCCGCGCTCCACGAGTGGCTGTTTCCCCCGGACGGTGGCCGGCGGGACTTCGAGACGCTGCAGGTCATCTTGGGACCACGCGAGGGCGAGTTCTTCGCGTCGGACTGCCACGGCAAGCGGGACCAGAAGCCGACTGAGCTGGCGTCAGCGCGGCCACTCGCCGGGCGGCTGAGGCGCGCCTCGACCCTCTGGCAACAGCAGCACCGCGACGCTGCCAATCGCAAACGACTTTCCTTTATCGAGGACCCGGAGCCGCAGCCGCCGGCGGCCGGAGCGGCGACGACCGCCGCCGCCAACAAGCGGCTGTCCTTCATCGGAGACCCTAGTGCCGAGGCCAAAGGCAGTCGGCGCCGCTCGGCGACGTTGTCCTCGCTGGGCTGGGTCTCGGCCAGCCGACGGACCCTATCGCTGCCCAAAGTGTTGGACCCGGACGAGCCCGAGGATCAGCGCCGGGCGCGCCGAACCACGCTCCTGCCGCTGGCACTGCAGGCCGGCGGCCCGGCCCCGTTTGCGGGCAGCAGCAGCAGCAGCACCACCACCACCACCACCACCACCACCGACAACAACAAGACCAGCAACAGGGAGGCAGCAGCAACAGGGGCAGCGGCGGCGGCGGCAGCGATGGCGGCAGCACCGGCTTCACGGCGATCGAACTCGCCACCAAGCCGCGGGCCCAGCCGGGCCGGATCCCTGCGGGCCTCGGCCTCGAACCACTCGCTGAACTCGGTAGCGTCCCGTGAGAACGCCGGCAACTTCTCCCCCGAACGGCGACGGACGCCGCCGCGGGCCGCGATCCTGGAGGAGGAACCGCCGGCGAGACCGCGGCGTCCTGTGTCCGTCTACGCCGACGCCGGCATCCAGACGGACCCGGTGCCCGCCGAGAACGATACCCGATTCGCCTACCTCCAGCACCATCACCACTACGACGACGGCAACGACGAGGACGGGGGTTTCAGCGCGACGCGGCGGGCGCGCGGCATGTCGACAGCGTCCGAGGCGTCGACCGTCTTCAGCCGCGCCGCGACCGAGACGAGCAGCCGCCGCACCAGTATGGCGTCGGATATCAAGGTGGACTCGGCGGCGGCGCCGGGCCGGCCGGAACAGCGACAGCGACAAGAAGAGCAGTTACAGGAGCAGCAGCAGTGGGGGGCGGTGCATTTCAATCCTAACCCCGTCGTCATGGGGCGGATGCAGGATTATTTCCGGTCGCCGGCGTACTGCTTGGGCGACGCCTTCCGGCCCACGCTGGGCTCGGGTATGTATTGGGGTTCGTGGCGGCAATGATTTTTCGATATACCCATTCCTCGTGTACATAGTTTAATTGAGCGTCTTCCTCTTCTCCATTTTTGTCGGCGCGCTGATTTCCCCTTCTTTCACTGTTGTGGCTAGGAGCATCCGGCTGCTGTACATAATAACCCAACGAATCGATGGCAGTCAAAATTAGATGCGGCTTTTCGCTTCCATCCCAATTACCGCTAGCGCTCCCTTTTCCCTTTCAGGACGAATCCGAGGCCCTTACCACTTCATCTTTGGTTTGGTCTCGTTGTTTCTTTTTTTTTTTTGCCTAGTGACGGCCGGCTATTGAAAGCACGTGCTTGTGTGCCATCGGTAGGACATTGCGACGGATGCGCCGCAAATTGGCGGCGACGACGACAGAAAGAGGATTTGGGGAGAGGAGGGAGGGGAAAGGTTCCAGGACGCCCACGACACCATCTCTGACGCATCTCGTACGGATACCGCCATGCACCCACCGGAAAGGTGAAGAAGTCCCAGTTCCGGCGAGGTATCCGCCGTACCCGCCACCTCTCAACCTGTCCACTGCAGTGATAAGGCAAGAGAGAGCGTGTCGTGGCCCTGCATTGCGCGTGTGGGATCGCCAACGGTCCCCTCCCCATCGAACGAGGCACAAAGTAGAGAGCCACTGGGAAGCGTGCCGGGCTCGGTCCGCCTCGGCCGTTCAAGGCCAGAGGCGACCCATCACCATGCAGGTGAGATAAAAACGACCGGCGAGAGGACAAAGCCGCGCCTGGTTTGCGTGGGATGCCGGGATTTCCTGACAAGCAGGGGCAGATGCAGGGCCTGGCTCATCTCCCGTTCGGGCCGTCTAGCTAAGCCTTGGTGGAAACAAAGGCCAGCCGCCCGTCCCGCTTTTTGGGCCGCGCCCTCGACGTCACGACTGGCTACTTTCCTGCCCTCCCTTTCCACGTACCTGATATGTTTCTTTTCTGCGTGGCTCGCCCGCGGGACCCGCCACGAAAAAATCGATGATCGCTGCAGATAGCTCGTGCATTCCATGGCTTTGCAGGAACCGTAGGTGATGTTATCTGTGACTGACGGGGACTCGGGCGATGCCAGCACCCGCCGTACCCAGAAAAGATCGCCCTGCTCTCGAAACTTGTTAGCCGTCCCGCTGATAACGACGGGTCTCTGCCCATTCCACTCGTCCATGCCCGACCATCATAGCGAGATTTTCTTTTTTTCGTTCGAGATCGCGCCAGTCTTCCCAGACGGACTGACGACGCTGCAGCTTTTCATCATACCCGCACGCCTGACCCACCCATACCTTGCGTAGGGCTGGCAGGCTTGTACGTGGGCGTGCGTGTCAGCGAGAACGGCCTGCATGGTTCCCGTTTCTGGGGCCCTTCGCTTGGTCGTGGTCTACTATAAACCGTATGACATTGCCCGGTCTATTTCCTGTTTTTGTGGGCACCCTCACCAGCACAAAGAGAGAAGCGGCCGGGCGTGATTACGCCGCCCACCCCTATCAGCGACCGAGGGAGAGACCGCCGGGGCCAGCGCCGCCCCTCGCGCCTCATACACGCCTACCTCACACGTACCCATTTGTCCGGGGAGAAGAGAGAGCGAGAAGGGAGGGGTTCTTTGGCCTTTGACAGACATTTCCCCCAGCAAAGCCAACTACCGTTCGTCCCTCTCCATCCTACCTACCTATCGTGGACCCTGGCCCGAGCCGCGCTCCCGTCCTTGCCTTTTCACCCTGTCCACACGCCCCCCTCTCCACACAAATTAGGGGAATAGAAAGCCGAAGAAGAGGTCAGCGGTCGGTTTCCGCAGGCCGCCCGGGCGATACACGAATCCCCAAAGACGAGCCCCAAACCCCGAAAACAGAAAAAACGAGCCATGGCGAGCCGGGAGGAACTTACCCGGGAGAAGCTGCAGCCGACGCGGAAGCATGTCACCATCCAGCGCGAGATCGACACGTCGCTGCTTTACAAGGTGGTGCGGGCCGTGGCCAAGCCGCTGCGGCCGCGCCTCGTGCAGGCCCGGGGCGCGCCGCTGCCGGCGGGCAGCCCGCGGCTGACGGGGCACCCGGCGGCGCGGCACGGCTGCCGGATCCAGGAGCGGCGCGACGAGGGGACGGGCGTGTGGCTGTACGACGTGGTGGCGCCGGCGGCCGACGGGGACGAGGCGGCGGCGGGGCCCGCGCCGGCACCGCGCACGCGCGTCCTCTACTTCGCCGGCGGCGGCTTCCAGCGGCCGCCGTCGGCCGCGCACTGGGGCTTCGTGGCGCGGCTGGCGCGGGGCTTGGCGCGCGCGACGCCGCCGTGACCCTCGTGAGCGCGCCGCTGGCGCCGGCGTCGCCGGCGGCGGCGGCGCTGCCGCTGCTGCGCCGGCTTGTGGCGGCGCAGCTCCGCGACGCCGTGCGCCAGGGCCAGCGCGTCGTGCTCATGGGCGACTCGTCGGGCGGCAACCTGGCGCTGAGCCTCGCCTTCTGGTGGGTCGAGCACGTCACGGCGCCGGCGCCGGCGACGGCGGGGGCGGGGGCGGCCGGGGGTCGGCCCGGGGGCGGCGGCAGCGGCAGCGCCCCGTGGTCGCCGCGGCGGGCCAAGTCGGCACCCGCGCCCAGCCTCAGCGTCATCGAGACCGGTAAGCCCTGGGACGGCGCCGACGAGGCGACGCGGCTGCGCGCCGCCCTGCGCGACGTCGTCGTCATCTCGCCCGCCGCCGACCTGCGCCACACGAACCCGCACGTCGCCCGCGTCGACCGGCTGGACCCGCTGCTGGGCGCCGCCTACGCCAAAGAGGTGGCGGGGGCCTGGCTCGCACCGCCGCCGGTGCCGGCGGAAGCGCCCGCCGACAACGAGAACGACGACGACGACGGCGGCGCCCGCCGTAAGCCCGACGACGCCGACGCCGACGCCGGCGGCCTCGGCGCCGCCGACCACCCCAAGGTGTCGCCCGTGCTGCACCGGCCCGAGGCGTACCGGCTGCTCGCGAGCCTCGGCGTCGGCCTGCACGGCGTCTACGGCACGCACGACGTGTTGGCACCCGACGCCGACCTGCTGCGCGACCGCTGCGAGCGCCACGGTGTCAAGGGCCGCTGGCTCGTCTGGGAGAAGCAGATGCACTGCTTCCCCCTCGCCGCCGTCTACGGCCTGCGCGAGGGCCGTGACGCTCTCGACTGGCTCGTCCGCACCGTCCAACTGCGCGCCCGCGAGCCCTCGGTGTGAAAATGTTGCCGGGGGGTTTGTAGAGAATAATGTAGGAAGTCGGTGGTCGATGGCAACGACGATGATGGCTGGTTCGAGGAGGATGGAGAAGGGCGGAGTTTCTGTTTCTTGAAAAGTACATGGCTCCCCTGTGTGATGTTTTCCCTGCTGTTGCTTTGGTACATATTATACCCAATCTTTGTTTCTTGTTACGACGGCGCCGGTCTTTCGTGAGGGCGGCTTTCGTGTTCCGGGCGCGTTGGGAGAAGGATAAGCTGAAACCTTTTTAATACTTATGCAAATATGAGGTAGATTGCTAATTGAACGTTGGGCAAGTAAGTACGCAGGTACTTAGATCACACACAACACTGAATCCTGGCTCGTCCGCTCCTCTCGCGCGTCATCTTCCTCTGGCCCGGGGTATCCCCCGAGACCTTCTGTGGACCGGCCGGTTTCCCTCTCGTACCTCGCACCTCCGCGCCTCTTCACAGCTTCCCGGCGTCGCGCATGGCCTTGTCGCCGTCGACAAGGACGCACCAGCCCTCACCGCCGACGCCGCCGGGGCCGGCGACGACGTGGCCGCCGAAGCCGCCGTCGGGGCCGGCGGCGCGGGCGAAGGCTAGCACGGCGTCGTCGAAGCTGCCGGGCTGCAGCCAGACGGCGGGCACGCCCAGGCGGGCCGCCTCGCGCAGCACCTCCAGCGTCGCCTTCGGCGGCGTGATGACCGAAACCGACGTCTGCGCCGGGTGCGGCAGCGCCGACAGCGCCGGCAGCGTCGCGTGCTCCTTACCCCGCACCGCGATGGTGGCGCTGCCGGGGTTGATGGGCGTCGCCGGCAGCCCGCGGTCCGTGTACCACGCGAAGACTGCGGCGTAGGGAGAAAGAGGGGGAAAGGGTTAGCCGTCTCGTTCCTCTGTCGTCACAAGGGGGAGGGGGCGGAAACGAGTGAGGGGGGTGGTGAGAATGGGTGTACGTGTGTAGGGAAGTCAGTGCGGGGGTCGAGCGCCGACACGCCGGAGCTACGAGGGAGATACGAGGATGACGGTTCGGCCCACGAGCACGGGAGCCCAGGTCGAGTCAGATACCCAGGAGCAATCCCATCTTCTGTGCCGATCCGAACACGACTGGGTCACCAGGCACAAGGCAAGGGGTAAACGTCACGAGATGAAAGGTGCGGCGCTTACTTTTGTGACCGAACTTGGCGGGGTTGGAACTGGCGCCCACTACGGCAAAGTAGGGCGAGGAGAAAAAGGCGCGGGCGTTGGCTTCGGTCGACATCTTAGCGAGCAATGCTCTTTGCATATGGCCGAAGTTGAAGGGGATAATGGTCCGGGTGTTGTATCTGGATGGGTTCCGGTGGCAGTGGGTGGTGTTCTCCCGTGGCTTGGCTTGTGCTTGTTGCCGGGTTTTGTCCACCGTCAATTGAGCGCGTGCCGCCGAAGAAGTCTCCTCAACTCTCTAGGTCTAGGTGCCCGGGCAATGGGGCAGGTACCTTGGTTCAGGCAGAGAGGGGTTTCTCAAAATAGCGGCTGAGAACTCTGGCAGGAGCCCTGAAACTATGCGGCAACGTGCCTGGTGGAGGGACACCATGCCTGATGAGGAGCCGAGGCGGCTGGAGCTTCCGCTCCCCTTGGAGTTGCCTGCCCGTGTTGGCCGAGGTGCCGGCCTCCAGTCTGGGAATCGGGAATAGCGTCATCCTCCCCCGCGGTGGCAATCCCTACTAGGGCACGTCCCGTCTCGGGTGGAACTGACCCCTTGCGGTCCAGCTCGGCTCCGGGACGGTCTCCGGGTGCATTCACGCGGCCTGGACTGTTAACTGCTCATGGACGTCGGATTTAAACCAGAGGCACGTTGGTAAGGTCGTTTATAAGGGGCGTGATGAGCATCGTTCGTCACTATGGCCGTCTTCCCATGTCACTTGAGAACCGAACTCCCGATTGCCCAACACTAGAAGTGTATCGAACAAGCGCCGTACTACCAACCGAGGTGCTTACCAAACACATCCATCTTAAAACCACCAAGGCTACCTAAGGCTACGGGACATTGACGCTCCCCCAGCTGTCCACTTCCAGCGCCATGTCTGCCTTTGCGTATGATCGGCCCCACCTTGCATCGTGACGCGCGGGCGGCAACTTACCAGCTTAGCAGGCGCTCTTCGTTTTCGGCAAAGTCCTACGCGGCCTTCCGACCGTCGTACCCCCCGGTACTCTATCGGACGATACTGGGATACCATCAGCTTCCCACGCCCGCGGGTTCCGCCCTGGACCTGGGATGCGGTCATGGCCTCATCGCCCGCGAGCTCAGCCAGCACTTCGCCTCAGTGACGGCGCTGGACCCCTCGGCCAACATGATTGCGCAGGCGCAACGCATGACGCCGGATAACACGCGCATCACCTTCCGACAGGGCAGTGCCGAGGATCTGGACTTCCTGGCGGACAAGTCGGTGGACATGGCGGTGGCGGGCCAGGCCGCGCACTGGTTCGATTACCGGCGCGTGTGGCCGAACCTAGCACGCGTGGTCAAGAGCGGGGGTACGCTCGCGCTCTTCGGCTACAAGGACAACGTGCTCATGGGCTTCGAGCCGGCCACGGCAGTCATGGAGCGCTTCATCTACGCGTCGGGGGAGGTGGCGCCCGGCATCGAGGGCATGGGCCCTTACTGGGAGCAGCCGGGGCGCAACATCCTCCGCGACTTGCTGCGCAGCGTCGAGCCGCCCGCCGCCGACTGGGCCGACGTGCGGCGCCTGCTCCACGAGCCCGGCCAGCCGGGCCACGGCGAGGACCTCGCCTGGCAGCGCAAAACAATGAAGCTGGGCGAGGTTGAGGCCTACACCCGCACCTTCAGCTGCTACCACGGCTGGGCCGAGGCCCACCCGGAGGCCAAGAGCAGGGCCGAAGGCGGTGCCGGCGACGTCGTCGACATGATGTGGGATCACATGTGCGACGTGGTGCCCGAGTGGAAGGCGGCGGGCGAGAAATGGCGAGAGATCGAGGTGGTTTCGGATTGGGGCACGTATATCTTGATGGCGAGGCGACGATGAGATCAAGTATGTAGCTTACTTGCCTAGTGAGTTTTAAAGCAGGTACCGCAACAGGGGCCAACATAGAGAGGACGAGGTCCTCGGGCTGTTGTCAGAGCACCAAGCAGTTCTTCATTTCATGGTCCATGCAGACACAAAGCATACTACCTACCTCTGCCTGAGACCTGCCCACGAAACTTCCCATGCCTGTCTGCCCGTCATGACTCTTGCGGGCTTACGGAGCCTTCTCTTTTTTCCGTGCCATGTGGCTAGGGTACTCGGGGCCTCTCCCCACGCGCCTAGTGAAATGACGGCTAGCGCTGGGAGCCCGAGGCGCCGCTGGGCGCAAGAAAGCGAGGCCAACGCGGGCGCTCGATAGCGTGGAGCATCGCCCCAGGGCCCAACGACGACGGCGTGTGGCCTCTCATTTGACTCAATCTCCAGCCTCGCGGCGGGAAATGTCCAGCCTCCCAGTCTCCTGGCGCTTGCAGTGGCTGGCAGAGCTGGCTCGGCCTCGTTCCCTAAGAATCCGGATCCAGGCGGGCGGGCTGGCACTGGCGTGTTGACCGCTAGATGACTAGCGGCAGGTGTCGTTGCCCCGACGATGGCAGCCTCTCCACACCGCAATCTGGCCATGGAGGGAGGGAATGCATAAACGGCACAGACCAGCTGGATACCCAACGCTCACTGGCGTCTTGAATTTGATTGAGCGATTAGGGGGGGCCAGAGCCAGCCATCGAAGTACGGATATGGATCCGTAACTGCCTACCCGTTGGCCTGCCTGCCTTACTTCCCTTGTCTTCCCCGGTCCTAGAAGTGCCAGCGAATGTTTCACGGTTGAATCTCTCGTCCCTCCTTAGCCAAACTCCTCCAGCACCACCATCGCGAGCCTCTCTGTTCCTCCTGATCGTCCTCCGACATTCCTCACGCCTAAGACATCTTCTCCTGTGACCAGATCACTCCTCAAACCCACCCCGACGAAATGGTAAGCCGTGCTTTCCTTCCTCAACCCCCCTCCCTTCTCTCCCTCACCCCCTGGTTGTGTGTGTATGCGCGCGCGCGCGTGTGTGTGTACGCGAACGTGTGTGCATATGTTTGTGTGTGTGCCGCCCATTCGCCCCCGTCCGCCCGTCAGCAGTCAATTCGCCCGTCCCGACCGCCCATGCAAACGAAATGGTACCAACGACCTGTCGCCCGGCTGCTGCCCCTCGCAACCGCCCCTCCAACCCGGCCAGCAAAAGAAGCAAAGAGCACGTTGGGATCCCTGTTTTTAGCGTCGCACCGCCAGGAACAACGAAGCCGGGCCAATCGTGCGGTGGCCGAGCACGCAAGTTTCCCATGCCTGGGCGCGGATGCACGCAAGGCGGGGGGCGAGGCGGTACAGTCATGTCGCGGCGACACACATACACACGCAGTTACACTTGCAGTACCTGGCCAGCCTCCAGCCTCCAGCCTTCCGCCGCCTGCCTCCCATTTCCCCGCCTCTGGCCTCCCAGCCTCTCCGGCGGCGGCGGCTGTTGATCGATCCCATGTCGGCTGCGCTGCGGTCGCAACCACCCAATCCTTGTGAACTACCTACTTTGACCTCGGCGTTCTGCACACTGCACGTTCGAAACCCGTCCCACTGCGCTGCATTCTGCTCTGCTGCGACTTCTGCGTTTCCGCAATCCGCTTTCGCGCACACAACCAGCGACGTCCGAAATTATGACCGCTAACGAGGGCCAGGCGTCTACCAACTACAAGGAGGCCTTCAGCCTGTTCGACAAGCGTGGCAACGGCCGTGTCACGCTCGACAGCTTGGGTGACCTGCTGCGTGCCTGTGGCCAGAACCCCACGCTGACCGAGATTCGCGACCTGGAGAAGACGGTCGGCGGTGACTGTGAGTTTGGCCCTGCCACGCACGGCCCCCCTTCCCCTGCCCGATGCATGCTGACGCGGGATGCGCACAGTCGATTTCGAGACCTTCCAGCGCGTCCTCAACCGCCCGGGCGGCTTCCGCGACCCCGGCGAGCCCGAAGAGTACTGCCGCGGCTTCCAGGTCTTCGACAAGGACATGACGGGCTTCATCGGCGTTGGCCAGCTCAAGTACATCCTGACCAACCTGGGCGAGAAGATGACGGACGACGAGGTCGACGAGCTGCTCAAGGCCGTCGACACGAGCTCAGGACAGGTCAACTACACCGGTAAGAGAGCGCCCGCCGGCACACCCCTGCACCGCGGCACATGGCATGCAGCCCACGTGGGAGCGCGCGGCTAACGAAGGACATCGCACAGATCTGGTCCGAACCATCCTGGCCAACTAGGTCTTTGACGACTACGATTGAGCACAGCAAGCGAGCGAGCGAGCGAGCGACCAGCACGACCAGCATGATGAAGGCAATCGGGAGGGCTGCTGTCGGGTTTCCGACGGTGCCGCACCGTTGCTCGCTGGCATGGACGAGAATTGCATGACTGGGTACAGGCGTGGCGTTTTGCACATTTGAATTCACGGAATTGCGCGCATGCTTTGGTTTGGGTGGGCTGGGGAGAGACTGCGCACCCAGTAGATGAATAAGTACAAATTTCCCTATTCGACACCGGTCCAACCGTAGACGCCCCCGCCGGTATTGTCGTCCAACACCCGCCGAGGACCGCGCACATGGTGCTGAACGTGCCATCTGGTTTCGCGTCACGCATCAAACACGATGGCGCGGGGCAAAGACAGGCGATCATACGCCCTGCGGCGGTCGCTAGACGCGGACTGCGAGAGCCCCAGCAGCTACAGTTGGTCGATCATGCTCTACGCCTCAAGAATGCTGCCCATTTGCTTGGCATTATACCGCTCTGGCACGGCCTGACGTGGATTACGATTGCCATGTGGCCGGGTGGCTGGTCGATGGGCCACGTTGCCAGGGGTCCGTCTAGCCCCAGCAGCTGCGAGGGTAGTGCTGGTGCTATGGTATCCCATACGCGTAAAGTAGGCCCAAGTCGTGTACCTTAGCATGGATGGAATGTAATTGTGGGGAGTCGGCTCAAGATTGAGCTCCCCCTCCAGGCCCGCCTGGGTCACTCAAAGCCCTATGATGATGTAAGAGCCGAGAAGGGGGTTGACCGCATGAGATGCCGACCGCCATTCTTTGGTACCTGGCCACCGTGGAATTTGACTTCAACACTGCCCTTTTCCGTCACCGGTGCCTGGCCTGGAGTCCGAGGCTAAAGTCTGCCAAGGCCGGCCCGGCGGGCGCTTACCCCGCGTCCTCCTGCCCCTCTCTCACCGTCACCCGTGTTCCTTCCCCCCCCCTCGCCTATCCTTAACGTCGGAGCATTCACACACAGCAAAAGGCCCCCCCCCACACCCATTCTTCATCAGGTGCCTTAACTGGACCGTATGTAACGTCAAGTACCGAGGTCAACAGCCAACCAGCTTCCCTCAACGCACCGAGAACCTTGCAGACTGCAGGTCGTAGTTGCTTCTTTAGGCCAGTAGCGCGTAGCGGCTTACTTGTCTTTACTCAGGACAGCAAACCCTTACAGCATACCCGCTACATCATACCTACCTCTTAGTCCATTCTATCCATCCGACTGAACACGCTGGCTTCGAGTAAAGCAAGGTCCAGCTCCCTCATCCTCCTCCTCACCTCTTTTCTCGTCCTCCTCGCTGCCATCACCTTCAACCTGGCTTCCCTACGGGCCATTCCTCGCCTCAGCTCCGTTCTGAACCACCTCCGGCTCCGGCCCAGTCCCACCAACATAAGGCCAGCCCGACCCCTCATGTCTGCTGCCATGACGCCCGACAAGTACAAGAACCCTCCGCAGCCTCCGCCAACTTTCGTCGGCACCAAGGACACAATCGCCCGCGATGCCACCAACCTCTGCAGCTCCACGCGCTCCCTACTGGACAAGATCGTCGCCGAGGTGACCCCCGACAAGGCCACCTTCGAGTCGGTCCTGAAGCCCATGGCCCTCGACGAGAACGAGGCCAACCTCTCGGGCCGAATCCTGGGCTTCTACCAATACGTCTCGGCCGACGCCGACCTGCGCAACGCCTCGACCGAGGCCGAGAAGATCATGGACGATTTCTCCATCGAGTGCAACATGCGGGAGGATGTCTTCCAGCTGGTCGACGCCGTCTTCAAGAACCAGAAGACGGCCGAGCCCCACCTGGACGCCGAGAGCCTCCGGCTGCTGGACAAGGAGCACAAGCACTACATCAAGAACGGCCTGGGTCTGCCCAAGGGCCCCCAGCGGGACCGCTTCAAGGAGATCAAGAAGCGCCTTAGCACGATCAGCATCCAGTTCCAGAAGAACCTGAATGAAGAGAACGGCGCCCTCTGGTTCACCAAGGAGGAGCTGGACGGCGTGCCGGCCGACCTGGTGGACGGCCTCGAGAAGGGCACGGGCGAGAATGAGGGCAAGGTCAAGCTGACCTTCAAGTACCCCGACCTGTTCCCCGCCCTCAAGTTTGCCAAGAGCTCCGAGACGCGCAAGAAGCTCTTCATCGCCAACGAAAACAAGATGAACGATAACATCCCCCTGTTCCGGGAGACCGTCCTGCTGCGCGACGAGGCTGCCCGCATGCTGGGGTATCCCAACCACGCTGCTTTGCGCGTAGAAGACAAGATGGCTAAGGAGGTCTCGACCGTCAACACGTTCTTGTCGGACCTTCGCTCGCGTCTGGAGGCCGGCGGTGCCAAGGAGCGCCAGCATCTCCTGGAGATGAAACAGAAGGACGAGGCCGAGAGGGGCATCAAGTCGGACGGCAACTACTACCTCTGGGACCACCGCTACTACGACCGCATGATGGTCGAGCAAGAGTACAGCATCGACGAAACCAAGATTGCCGAGTACTTCCCTCTTCAGAACACGGTGCGTGGCATGCTGAAGATATTCGAGGAGCTCTTCGGCCTCGTCTTTGTCGAGCTCGACGCCGCCGAGAGGGCGCGTATTTCGCCTACCGGCAACGCTGCGGATGTCGCCTGGCACGAGGATGTCGTCATGTTCTCCGTATGGGACGATAGCTCCGAGGGCGATGGCTTCGTAGGCTACCTCTACCTGGATCTCCACCCTCGGCAGGGGAAATACGGACACGCGGCCAACTTCAGCCTGCAGCCCGGCTTCGCCAAGGCCGACGGCACACGCCGCTACTCCGCCACTGCCTTGGTGTGCAACTTCTCCAAGCCGACGCCCAACAAGCCCTCTCTGCTCAAGCATGACGAGGTCACCACGCTGTTCCACGAGCTCGGGCACGGCATTCACGACTTGGCCGGACGCACGCAGTACTCACGCTTCCACGGCACCTCGACCGTCCGGGACTTCGTCGAGGCGCCCTCGCAGATGCTGGAGAACTGGTGCTGGACGCCAAGCCAGCTGAAGGCGCTCTCGAGCCACTACCAGACAAACGAGCCAATCCCCGATGACTTGATTGAGAAGCAGATCTCCACCAAGCACGTCAACGATGCCCTCTTCAACCTCCGCCAGCTGCACTTTGGCATCTATGATATGACGATCCACACGCCCGAGAGCCACGAGGCCCTGGAGAAGATGGATTTCAGCAAGCTGTACAACCAGCTCCGAGCCGAAATCTGTGGACTCAAGGGGCCCGAGGAACTGGACGAGGGATTGTACGTTTTTCCTTTCTTTCAAAACCCTTGTCTGTTTTCTGCTCCCTTCATCTCACCACTTACTGCCTACCCCTTTAAACCCTTGTCCGTTTTCTCCTCCCTTCATCTCACCACTTACTGCCTACCCCTTTAAACCTCTCATGTCTGAAGATCAATGACTAACATGTCGCAGTAACTGGGGCAATGGCCAGGCTACGTTTGGTCACCTGATGGGTGGTTACGATGCTGGTTACTACGGTTACCTGTCTTCGGAAGTTTACAGCACCGACATGTTCCATACCGTGTTCAAGAAGGACCCGATGAACGGTAAGGAGGGCCGACGGTACCGCCACACCATTCTCGAGAGGGGAGGCAGCCGCGATGAAATGTCCATCCTGGAGGAGTTCCTAGGCCGGAAGCCGAGCCCCGAGGCGTTCTACCGCGAGCTGGGCTTGACGGCATAGACGGTATATGGTATTTTGGCCGACGGGCATCTGGCCAAGGCGATAGAGCACATTGGAGCCAAACGGTATGCCATTAGAGCGGATCACTGGGTTACACATGCCTCAAGGTATGTCCCGAGTAGAAGGGGGTGTCAGCAGGCGCCCGCTGACTGTTAAGACGTTTTCGTGGAGTCCCAGCCCGTTGGGGTGAAATTAAACTATAGAACTAGGCCATCCAAGGGCCAGATCACAAAGAAAAGTAAAATCTCCAACTGGAAAGAAGGCGACACGCGACATACGTCAGTGAGTAGTTGCCACAAGTAAGAAAGAGAAGAAAGAAAGAGCCGATAACCCTCTCTTGCATTCCTCATGAGCATGTCCAAGCGCAGACCCTCCTGTATAACAACCACATAGTAGTAAATGGTCAGCGGGTTCCAGGAAACTAAGTAGATCTTCAAGGATACTGACCACGGCGATAATCTGGTTCCTCCGCCGGCAGTCCGATCAAGGCATCTTGTGCCTCGACCCCCCCCCTACCACGCACCGCGACCCTGTCGATGCGCATGCAGCTGAAGACGCTGGATTCGGCCATGTGCACCACACCCCGTCAGCGGTTACGATGAGGAGTGGAAGAAATAGAAGGAAGAGGCCTACACCCATACGCCATGGCGCGGCCCGGACAAGAAAGCCATGACGAAACTATACACGCGCGAGGAGTGGGACCGCTGGATACGACAGTTCCAAGCCGTCACGACGTCGCCGCCCTCTTTGCGCCTCACCTCATTGACATGCAGCCCAAACCCAAAGGCATCCTCGTCAAGCGAACTTTCAATTTGTAGTGCAACGACATGGAGGGCACTCTGGCCAAGTTCATTTACAACCGGAAATATCCAATTCGCCAGCCTATAGTGGATCCCCTGTGAGGCGGTCATTCAGCCAGCGGGGTACGGGACTGTCTCGGCGGCTGGCTCGAGTCAGACAATCTGCGCGGCGCGCAGAGGCAAACGCCCGGTGTCGATACGAAGACCACCGCCGATAGTCCGGGCAGTGGTTCCAAAGGAACGGCCGCTGGAGTACCGACTGGGAGACGGTGGAGAGTTTCTGGCCAAATTTCTGAGTAAGGACGCGCCGGCGAGTCCTTTCCCACCCCTTAACAAGAGGGCTATGTTGCTCCGGCTGGGTAAAGCTGAGCATCACAGGAAGGCGATGCTGGCGGCCTGCAATCTCGTCAAGTTGGCGTTGCGTGGTTGTTTCTGGTCTACTGGGTTGGCGCAAGTTGGAATTGGAGCCCGAGCTCGGCCCTAAGGTGACGACGATTCCGGCGGCAGTATGACGCGCGTAATACCATATACCTGCACCCACGATGCGGGAGGTGTATTGACTTCCAGCAACGGCGTACCGGGAACCGATGGAATGTACCGAAACTTGCAGCAGTTAGACCAGCTCGACCCCGTCGCCGGAGCCAAGCTCAACAAATTGATAACGGGGGGCTTCGGTCCCCATTTCCTTTGTCTCGTGGTTGACTGCATCCTGGAAGGTGTACTGGGTGCGGCAAAGTAGGGGCGCAATGAAGCCACCGCCTGTCTTGACCTCATCGTGCGTCGCGACCCAGTACTTGGCACCGCAGGCGCGGACGGCCTCTAGGCCGTTGAGAGCGCCGAGGTTCAACTGCTTCGTCATCCAGATGCGCACATCGTGCAAGCCGTGGAGCAGAGCTTTGGTGGTCAACCCAGCGGATTTGAGGAACTCAAGATCTTTAGGCTTGATGCCGTGCGGAGAGTAGATGACAGCGGCCGATCCGAGATCTTCTCCGTCGCCGGCCGCGTTGGCTTGGAATGCAATTATGACGGCGGAGTGGTAGTACAGCGCGTTCCCGGCAGTAATAACACGGCCAATGCCAAGCCAGTCGGGCAACGGCGGGAAACTTAGGGCTTCCTGCCAGTTGGGAGTCCCAGAGGAAAAGCCGGGTGTGGTCACGACGGTATCGAAATATTTCCAGGAGCGGATGAGGTCAGCCGCGAGTTCCGTAGCAAAAACGGGCGTGTCTGGAGGGAGTTCCCTCAGTGTTGCCTCGTGGCAGTGGTCGGTGAACTCGTGAGAGATGGCGACGGCGTCTACGAGAGAGCCCCGCGCTGCACCCTCGCACGTGGTGCCTTCGATGGAGGCGAGGAGCTTGTCCAGCTCGTCGATGGTTTGCACGGCCGGCGGCACCACATGCCACTGGGTCGAGAACCACGAAGCCACGTCCGACTGCGGGCCCTGGAGCCACGGGTCGATCAGGATATTAAAGCAGCGCCGGCCAGCAGGCCTCGCGGCCGAGGCGGGATACGGCAATTGTAGCAGCCAGGATGTGTCGGCATTCAGGCGAATCAGAACCGGCCGGTCGGGACTGGTGGCTTGCGGGCGGTCGGCTGGCCAAGCGGCGCGGTTGCTGATATTGAATGTCTGCACTTTGTCACACAAGGCGTCCATGATTGTCGCAGAATCTCGGGTTGTGGAGAAATGATAAATGGTGGACGGAGAGGTGACATATGGATGGATGAGATGCGGGAAGGACATGGAGGGATCCTCGATGGGCGCCTGCCAGTTTCGCATGCGAGCGCATGGCATGAAGGGTACTTATCCTGGTCATCCCGCATCTTGTCTCCAATGGTACGCAGGAATCCAAAGTCACATAAGACCGGGCAGTCAAGGAGGTGGGTTGCGCCTTCCATATGATTAGCTGGAATCGGTATTGCGGATCCGCGAGGTGTCACATACTTTATCAAGCCGGTTGCCTTACGCATCTCGCTCCAGCACCATCACCAACAAGATAAAGATAAGGACACCGGGCACCAGCACGGCCAAGAGCTGCATCTGTAGGTCGATCAAGAACTCGAGGATGGCCAGCACCCCCTCGTTCTCGGTGGACTCCGTCCAGCGGCGACGGGCGCGCCGCGGCGTAGAGGGGGTTTCGCGCGGCGTTGCCGAGGGTGGATGGTACAAGTCGTTCTGCAGGCAGTAGTCGCAGCAGACGCTGCGAGGACTGAGGTGGTCGCAGGTGCACTCATCGCTGTACGGCGCCGAGTACGAGAAGAGCCGCTCGCCGCCGCCGCCGCCGCCGCCATAGAGGTCCACCACGAAATCGCCCTCGTCCGTCGGTGGTGGCAGCCGTGTTTGCAGCGGCGGCGGGATCGTGATGTGCAGTACGGGCGGCTTGATGGCCCCATAGCGTCGTGCCCCGACCGTTCGTGGGCTTGTGATAAGCGGCGCCGTCTCCGTGGGTGTTCTGCGGGGAGATGCGATCTCCATTACCCTGCACGGTGGAACCGTCCCCGGCTTGGACCCTCTCTCTCTCTCTCTCACACACACACACTCTCACTTGTATTGCAAGGAACGCATGCGAGTACGGATCAAACCATGGACAAACGCCCGGGCGAAGAAGAAAGAAATGAGAAAGGCCGAGAAGACTCGAATGCTCACCTTTGGGCCGTCAAGAACGAATTGGAGCGAAGGGGCAGGGGTCACGGTATCTAGGGACCTAATGGGATGGCCATGGGGGGGATGGTAGCCAACTTTTAAGCGCATCCCAACTGGCGGAGCCTCCTTGTCGCAAACCCGGGTGGCTCATTGTCTACCCATCCGGTTAAGGAAAGGGAGGACTGCTCACAAGGTTCCGTTGTGTCTGGCGCTGCCCTACAAACCGAGTTGCCCAGGCTTGGTTTTCTGATCAGCGGGCCAGGGCCTGACTGATTCCGGCCTGAGTCAGGCTAGGGTTCTGCTTATGGGAGACCCGGTAGCTCGTACCGGATCCCTCCCTCTCTCTCTTTGTCTCACGCACACACACCCTCTCTCTCTCTTCAGCCCATCGGCGGCAATCCACCCAATGGCGGTGGCCCTGCGCGACTTCGCGCTTGACCCGCGCCTCTTCAACGCAACGCTCTACCAGGCCGTCCGCAGCACCTGGTTCGACGGGCTGCCTGACGCGGTGCACACGTCCCACCTGGCGCCGGCGATGGGGCAGCGGTGGTTCGGCCGCGACGCCGCCTTTGACGGGCGGTGCCGTGTGGTGGGCGGCGTGGCGCTGGACGCGCTGGGGCCGGCGCGCCTGGCCCTGCCGGCCTTCGCGTCGGCGGCGCAGGACCGCGTGCAACACTACAGGGCCCTCGCGCGGCCCTTCCGGCCGGCGTACGGCGGCGGCGGCGGCGGCGGCGACGAGGGGCACGGGCGGGCGCAGGGCGAAGAAGGGAACGACGACGGCGCCGGTCCCCCGGCGACGGCGCTCGCCGTTGTGCTGCTGTTGGACCAGCTCGCGCGCAATGTGTTCCGTGGGCCCGCCCAGGGCGTCGTGTACGCGCACTACGACCGGCTCGCGCGGGCAGTGGCGCACGACGCGCGCGCCGCCCGTCTCGACGCCGCCTTCGGTCCCGTCGCCCGCCTGTGGTTTTACATGCCGCTCATGCATTCCGAGGATCGCACCGACCACGCCGAGTGCGACGACTACCTGCGTGCGGCGATAGTTCAGGCTGAGGCGCGGGGCGACCTGCCGGCCCTTGACACGCACCGGCGCAACCGGGAATATTTGCATGCCCATACCGACCTTCTGCTGCGCTTTGGCCGCTATCCGCACCGGAACAAGTGGCTGGGCCGGCCCTCGACGGAAGATGAGAAGGCCTACCTGGACAACGAGGGCGAGACTTTCGGGACCGGGTAGACTAGCGCGGTGAGGCAGGGGCTGGCTTGAGTCACAAACTCTATGCCGTGGACTGGGCAGGATAGACGCTCTTGCAATTTGTTCTATCTCATCTAGACTTGGGTTCGACCGCAACCTTCCGTTCTCCTTTCCCTTCAATTCCTCTTGTTCTTCTTCGACCGGCGGGCTGCCATCTCGGGGAAGATGCTGCCATCATAGATGCGACGGATATCCTCCTTGGTTATTTTGCCGTCTTCGGGCCACAGCATCAGGTAGGTAGCGATCCCTGCAGCGGACGAGGTTAGTAACCGTTGAAGCCAACAGAGGGGATGCCCGTGGATGAGGACGACTGGGGGCATATTACATTCAAAGAAGGCACCAAACCAGCCGATGGGGTCGGCAATTACGCGCTGGCCCTTGAGCAGCTCGGCAATATCCCAGATGGTCAGGTAGTCACGGCCGTCGGCGTACTTGGCGAAGATGTCCTCGAACTTCTGGGGGATGAAGCGGCCCTCGGGGTCGTAGGTGCCCGAGTCGCTGCCGTGCTTGTCCTTGTGGATGCGGGCGAGGTAGATGCGGAAGAAGGGGTCGGGGAGCCAGCCGGCGACGGTCGGGTAGGAGAAGTTGGCGTGGATGATGAAGACGGCGAGCAGTGACAGGAGGAAGCCGAAGCCGACGGCGTGGAAGCCCCAGAAGGTGTCCTGCGGCCAGACGATGCCGTCGCCGTCGGCGTCAAAGAAGTCGCAGTGCTGCTGCAGCACCGTCTGGTTGCGGTGGCCCGCCGCCCAGCCGTCCGCCGTCGTCCCGTACGGCTTCTCGTGCGTCGCCGCAATGTTGGCCCGCGCCGTGCCGGCGTGCGGCAGCCGCGTGTCGTCGGCCGCCTGCACAAACGGCTTTCGCTCCGTTGTCACTGGCACCTCGGGGATGGACGTCACCACGGGCGGCGAAATGCCGTTGACCATCTTCTTCTCGGCCTGCTGGCGCTGTTGCTGGGCCTCGGCCTCTTCCGGTTCCATCTTGACGGCGTCGGCGTACGTCTCCATAGTGTTCTCCATGATGCTGTGTGTGGTGTCTGTTCGCAGGGCTTGAGGGAATGGGTATTTAGGATTGGTAATCTTCAATGTCAATAACAACGTAGGTCTATAAGTAAGAAGCCTTACCCAACATTTGGCCAAGAAAGCCAATTCATCTTAAAAGAAGGCGTTGCCCAACGCGCCGGCAGGCACGTTCATGGTGACGTCATAAATGCATCTGTATCGTCTCATGCCATTTCGCGAGCGCGTGCGTTGCGGGTCTCGGGGCATGTGCTCCTCGGCTCCTGAGCTCCTGGGCTTCTGGGCCTCCTCGATGATTCCCATGGCCCGTGTACGCATTGTTCATATCCCAATCCCGTGTCACGTCGACGCCATGTCAAATGGACGAGTGCCATCAGACACACGCAAGCCCCTGGCCGGCGTCGCGACGGCAAGCATGTGAGATCGACAGGGGTCTTCGGCCCCCCCCAAGCTCCCGGACTTGAGGCATCACTACAAACCGTGCTTCTCCATCTCAACGTATCCCATATCTTCCTGCTGTTGAGAAGACATGATGTTGGGCTTGTCCGCGCCACATCATCCCCCAGGGCGGGTTTTTCATTGCTGCCACAGCGTGCACGCTGACCAGGCGGCCGCCCGCTCCCATAGGTCGCACAGCGTCATACCGGGTGACGTCTCGCGGAAGGACGGTGCGACAGTGCGTTGACGGGGACGCGGGGACGACCACGACAAGAGACAGAAACGAGTGCCGTCTTGACCACGACGATGGCTTGGTTATGGTGCGCCAGCCTAAATAAGGCATGTACGCTTGCGTCTAGCTCAAAAGATCGATCGCATTCCATGACTTGCTCATGGAGTGTTGCTTGCGTTGCGTCGTGTACCTCTGGTGGGTCCTGGGCCAGCCTCGGGGGGCAGCAAATCAGACCGTCACATTTGCGTGCCAGCGGGCGGGTGGGATACCGCAGCCATCGCGTGGTGCAATGTCCATGGCTGGCTTTCTGCTTTCCTCCGATATGGGGCTTCTCCTACCTTTAATGGAATTTCGGATGGGTGATGCCTTCATAAAGGCCTAGTCGCATGGCTTAGGCCTGGGTGATCCTTTTTATACCCTCAGTACCTACTTGGACCACGCACGGTACCAGGTAATGTCGTGAGGTCCGGTGCTTGGGATGGCATCCCCGCAATAGCGAGCGTGTCCAAGTTCTGGACAACCCTGTTGCCCCCCCCCCCCCAAGCAATGCGCGCGATAACGTCATTCCGTGCCTTGACCATGCTGAGGGGTCGAGTTGTAGCGCTAAGAGCTTGCGCCAAGAGCTTGCACCAACACAATCCATGACGAGCCAAGGCAGGGCCCTGGAAAGCTCGTCGGCTCGGTAGTCGGCATGGCTCCATGTTCCATTGGCCGCGTAAGTTAACGTCTCACCGGCCAGCTGGACGAATCGTCTAGCCAAGAACGGCGACATTATTAGCCCCAAAACCGGATTTGCAGGGTCTCGATCTTTACAGAGACGATGACCTGTGTGACCGCAGAGACCTCCTCGGGCCCCAGGACCCTGAGACCCTAAACATCGCGGGACCAGTGGAAACATAGCTGGGCCGCTGTCTACTGCAAGCTGACGATCTGTTGTGCCAGCCAAGCTCGGTGCCGATCTGTGCTAAATCCGGGCGAGCTCTTGAGCGTGATACTCTACTCAGTAGATACTCGGTCGAAGGGTCACCGGCTTGTTCCGGCGGTATGAGCAAAAGAGGCGCAGCTCTCTACTGTCTGGGGGCCGTGAAGGCGGGTCGCCATGAAGTCATCCCTGTTGCCTATCCCTCGACGTCTCGGTCCAGGCAAAGACAAGTATATAAGAGGCAGTTTTCCTGGTCTCCCGATTTCCCTCATCACCGTGTTATAATTGCATCTTTGACTAAAGCCTCTGTCTTCTATCTTACTCCTCCATCACCTTTCAAGCCAAGATAACAGTCTTGCCCAACATGAGCTACAACGACGAGTACTCGAACAACAGCTCCGTGGGCGGCAATGGTCAGCCTCCTCGTTGTAAATCCAAATTGTCGTGTATCCCTTACTAACAAAAAATCCAGACCGCTACGGTAGCAACAACGAGTCGGGCCGCTCGAACGAGTACGGCAGCGGCAACAACAACAGCAGCAACTACGGCAGCTCCGACAACCGCCGTGGGGACGACAGCTACGGAAGCAGCGGAAACAACAACAGCAGCTCGTACGGTTCTTCGGGCCGTAACGACGATAGCTACGGCAGCTCCAACAGCCGTCGGGATAACGACAGCTACGGCAGCAGCGGCAACAACAACAACAGCAGCTCGTACGGTTCTTCGGGCCGTAACGACGATAGCTACGGCAGCTCCAACAGCCGTCGGGATAACGACAGCTACGGCAGCAGCGGCAACAACAACAACAGCAGCTCGTACGGTTCTTCGGGCCGTAACGACGATAGCTACGGCAGCTCCAACAGCCGTCGGGATAACGACAGCTACGGCAGCAGCGGCAACAACAACAACAGCAGCTCGTACGGTTCTTCGGGCCGTAACGACAACAGCTACGGCAGCTCCGACAGCCGCCGTGACAACGATAGCTACGGGAGCGGTGGCAACAACAGCAGCTCATATGGCTCCTCGGGCCGAAACGACAACGACTCGTACGGCAGCTCCAACAAACGCCAGGACAACGACAGCTACGGCAGCAGCGGCAACAACAACAGCAGCAGCTCATACGGCACCTCGGGCCGAAACGACAACGACTCGTACGGCAGCTCCAACAAACGCCAGGACAACGACAGCTACGGCAGCAGCGGCAACAACAACAACAACAACAACAACAACAACAGCTCATACGGCTCCTCGGGTCGTAACGACAACGACTCGTACGGCACCGGCAGCGGTAGCCGCAACGACAACAACAACAGCAGCTCGTACGGCTCCTCGGGCCGCAACGACAACGACTCGTACGGCAGCTCCAACTCGTCGCACAACAACAGCTCCCGCCGCGACGACGAGGACAAGTCGTCGAGCGGCGGCGGCGGCGTAGCGGGCGCCATCGGCTCCATGCTCGGCGGCGGCGGCTCCAAGAAGGACAAGGACGACAAGAAGGATGAGTCCTTCACCGACAAGCTGATTGACGGCGCCGCTGCCTACGCCAAGGAGAAGTGGTAAGAAAATCACGCCTTTACAAAATACGGGCGAGCGCGTGGATATTGGATACGAGGGATGATGCCGCACCCCCCAAGTGTCGGTGCTCATGATTTGTAATAATCTTAATATCAAGAATTGGCGGTTTCGTCATTCCAGTGAAGCATGTTTTGGCCGCCCCCCACCGATTGGATTACTCGTGATATTGTGGTCCTCGGTTGCCGAGCTCGAGACTTGGTCGTTGCTAAATGCCCGTCGGTCGCCGTTTGATGGGCTCGGCGGCCTGGGTTGCGAGCGTGTCCAGATCTGCATGTGTATTTCGTGTCGCGCAAAGGCGCGCCCGTCGGCTTGGCTGCGTGGCGACTTTAGGTCACGACACATCTCCTTCTGGCAGAGGAATTTTGATAGCAGGGTGTGTCATTCATCGCTGCAGAATTATGTATGTACTAGTTGTGGCATTGAGCTCAACGTTCCCCATCCACAACGTCAAAAGCTTTCATACATTCAGTATCATCGCCCGTTCCTCATCATTTCGTAGGCGAAAGCCCGCCCGCCTTCCTTCCCTGAGGGTAAAGGTTCGTTCCGCCGAAAAAGCCGCTTGCAGGGCCACATGCTTCCGCTCCTTGAAGTGGCATTTCCAGACGGTGGAAATCCTATATACTACAAAAACGCACCTTGCGAGGTGCCGGGGCCACGATCTATGAACGGGGAGGCAAAAGATATGATGGCGACTAAAGACGAGATGGCCGGTGGGCCCTCAGCCCGCTTCGTCGAAATCATGACGCTGGGCATCACCGATCAAGACGCGTCACCGAATTCGGTCTCCCAGAACCGTCGTGGGCCCAATGCCAGAGAACCGCAATTTTCTTAACCAGGTGCCCAACTCCGCCGCCGTGAACGCAAATGCGAGAGATCATCGTTCAAAAGAGATGATGAATGCGATGGTTACAGAGGCTCCGCCAGGTGGACGGGACGAAATCAAGAAGACGCGTCCCGAAAACCACCAAGCCGGGCCCGGAATGAGTTCAACGTGTTGCGAACACGCTCATTGACGGGTGCCCTGGTTCTACCCCGGGCCATCAAGTCATCCCCCAAGGACACCATGACATGGCCCACGGACGCCACGATGTCGCCGATGGGCTTCATAATGCTGTCGAAGGGCCTCATGAAAACGCCGATGCATGTCATGGCAATGCCGATGCATCGCAGGACGTAGCCCCCAATGAAGCAACCATAGTCGTAGATCAGCAGGAAGCCCACGCCATACACGACGAAGAGAATGGTCGCGATGAGATACGAGACCATGCCAGCCAAGGGTTTCTTGAGACCCTCCTAAGCCCCCTGTCCCTTGCCCTGTCGGTATTTGTTGAATTTCTCGCCGAGATACAGGAATGTCTTGCGCAAGCCGGCGGTCAGGGGGCCTTTCAGCGTCTGCGTAGTGCTGGTCCAGCTGATCGTGTTTTTGATCACCCGGCGGACGATGTCTCTCAGCTCATCGACGGGTTCCTGGGCAATGCGTTGCTCAAAACGGCCACCCAGCTGGCGCTTGAAGGCGTCTCTGTCCTCGTTCTCGCTCTCCTCGATCATCTTGTTGAACTCGAGTTGAGGGATCTGGTATTTCTTCTGATACTCGAAGTACAGCTTGGAACGGAACGACTTGGGCAGGCGACGGACCATGTTTCCGCGCTTTACAGGGTTCATGTCCTGCTTGATGGGCATGGCTTTGTCTTCCCTGCCGATCCAATCGTCTTTGGCGCAAGCCGGGTCCGTGAATTCGACATTGGGAAGCGACATGAGAAGGGGGGCGTACAGGCGACGGAAGTTCTGGAGGTTGTGCTCCACGATGTTGGCAACCTTCTTGGGGTTCTCCGTAGGGAAGGCCATGCGTGGATCGCCCAAGTAGCTAATACCGGCGATGGTCGAGTACAGCTCGCGCTCATTGAACTCGGCGGGCAGCATGAGAAGAGCCGTGCGGATAGAACCCAGCAGATTGATCTGGTTGGCCATGCGGACTTGGGGGTGATCGCGCAGGATCTTGACGGGCTTGTGGAGTCGACCAGCCAGATACAGCGTGTCCCATTCGCGGAGGTCGCGCGTCAGGGTGTCAATCGAGACAACGCCGTACTTGATCAAGAGCCCGTTGACCGTAACGTGGGTGTTGAAGTAAACGCCGGCGCCCCAGCGGTCCTGGACAGCCGAGACCGCACCGGAGCCGAGTTTGGCGAGGGCTGAGTAATGGTCCGGGTGCTCCTTCATGTTGATCGAATGCCAGTGCTGCGTGTGCGTGACACCGAAGATGAAATCGATCATCTTCGGGGATCCATCCTGCGCCTTCTGGACTGCCGTCGGAGCGTTGGCGTGAACAGCCTTGACTTCGGCCGCCGTGGCAGTGGTACCACCCTTGGACTGAGGGAACACACCAGAGCCGTATGCGAAGGCGTAGCGGATCGGGGCGCGGAACTGCCAACACACTCGACGCAGAACCTCCTTGAATTCCTGATTGATCACCATGTGCTGGTTGACGCCAAAGTTGGGGAACGGCAGCTCGTTGAACTTCTCAATGTCGAAATTCGCCTCGTCTTCCCAGTTGTACGCAGGAGGGCGATCGGAATCTTTGTAAGCCGGAGCCGGCTCGGACTTGAGTCCCGTGGCGGCACCCGAGGCGTCCTGAGCCAATCCTCTCTTACTATCATCTCTTTGCTTGACATCATTGTTCTTTCCACCCGTCGCGTCGTTCGAGGTAGAGTAGCATCGAGTGGCGAGCAGCCTGGTGGGAAGCTTGGAAAAGGCGGGGTTTCGGGTTGCGTGGGCGCGCAAAGCGCCTATGCCTGCGGATATGGGCATCTGGGCCAGGAGGGTCGATGAGTGGGCAATGCTAGTGTTGTTAATGACTCTCGAAGCCATGCGGCCACCGGCCTTGGGGGCGGCGATAATGCTGTTGATCGGCATTATGGCTGGCCAGCTGCATGGGCGTAGCCTAGTCTAAGCAGGCTGAAGTGCTGTCTTCGGTGAAAGATGGGGGGCTGTGAAGAAAGAAATAGCGGGCAGTCCGGGGCGGACGAAAGAGGGAGAAGCAGCCTCGTGGTTGGTTTGTCAAGGGATAGGACAAGCTGGGAATTGATGGTGAGGGAGGAGGGAAGGGCCGGGATGGTGCGTACGGAAGGGAGGGAATAAACTGATAACAGACGGACAAACAGGCTGATAATTTGCAAGACAGAACAATTCCGGCCCAGTCCATCAATGGCGAGGGGGAAATGGGTGCTGGCTCGACCGGGAACGCAAGACGGTTGGGGACAGTCGGCGACGGCTCGGAGAGTGAAGCTTGAAACCAAGCATCGTCAGATTTGACAAGAGCTTCCCGGCACAGCAGCTCATTGGGGGGGGGGGGCTACCAGACTCGTGCTAGTGCTAGACGGGTACCTATGTCAGCGACCGTCCAACTACCTGCGCCCTAGCCCACGGCCCTGGGAAAATACCATCAGAGGCCCACAGCCTGCCTGCCAGGAACAGTCTGGAAGATGTGTAACTGTGACGTGGGACTTCCCGGGGTGTAGGGGCCGGTACAGGGATGTTTTCCGGGGCCGCTCCTCCTCCTCTTTGCCTCAGTTGTACTACGTACATGCTAGCTGGCCAGGGAGCTTCCCATCCCATGCTGCGGCTACCGCTGCAAAGATGGCCTTTGCTGTGGCATGTGCCATGGGCTCCCAATGTACACTGCCAGATTGCTGCTGCTGGCTTGCTTTTGCCAGCAGGTTTAGTCCTGCATGCTTTGCACAGCTCAAGTCGGCCATAAGGTCTTGAAGGCAGCCAGTGAAGAGAGAAAGAGCCTCGCACATGAGCCTTCAATGACGATGGGCTTTTGTGCTCATAGGTGACGCCACCTACGCACAGCAGCCGATGATGGTCTCATTGCAGCTTCACGCGAAGGGTAGTAGTAGTCATCCTCGGTTCCAGTCCTCAAGACTTTTGCAGTACTATGGTTGCTAACTGCCGTATGGCCATCGCAGCATCACTGCAGCAAGCACAGAACAAAGAAGACCAGAATTTAATTGACCTCGATGGGTAGGAGATGGATGATTGGTGTTGAGGAATGAGACTGGCTGGCTACCTTACAGCTCTATCCCTTACAACTAACTTAGGGTGGTCCGAGCGCCTAGCACAGCTTCTTATCGAACCGCTTATCCATTGCGTATGTCGCCAAAGTCACGTGGGATGGCTTGGATGCTGTTCGCGGTTGAGAGGTCGAAACCATCGTATAGGTGACAAAGAAACTCCTCAGACACTAGGAAAAGCCCTGTTTACTACGACACAGAGGCCGTTGGAATTTCTGAATAGCATCGCTGATGTATATAGACGCGCTTTTGCAGGTTCTCGCGTGTAGCTTGGCTCTTGGACTGTTTTGATCCCTGCTAGCTGGGGAATTGCTGACCTGCTGCTGGCAATACTCCGTAGGGGCCCACCTATCTCCAGGCCAGCCGAGAACAATAAACATTGATCGCACAGGTACAGACTCTGCCATCGTCCTCACACCATCCATCCCATCCATCGGGTATCGGGTATGGCAGCACCCATTCCGCGTCCCTCACAATGACTCCTACTACACCGCAGTCGGCACGACCGCCCACCAAGAAAAAACAAATCACCAGCTCCTTCCGCCACAGCATAGGCGGCCCTGGTCTACCGCGCACATCGCTCCGCGCATCGAGGGTAAGTGCTCGGTTCTGCTGGTTTCTGTTTCCTGTTATGCGAGGACTGCCATCTGACCGCCCAACGTGTTGCATAGTTATCTACCTTGCGCAACTCCACCACATCGCGACCGCAGGAGGACGCCAACGCCGACGACAATGGAGCCAGCAACCCGTTCGCGAGGCCAGCCTCGCGCCTGGGCAACAGCCCGGCCAAATCCGTACGCGCCTCCTCGCGCGAGAGCTCCAAGGAGAACCTGGCGCCTCCAGATGCAGATGAATACGAGACACAGCGCAGGCGCATCGAGGAGCTGAAGGCCGAAGTCGCCGCCATGCGGTACAAGTGCGAGACCTACGAGCAAGAAAAGGAAATCATCTCTGTGCAGCACGAGAAGGAGCTGCGGGACAAGGACCGTAAGGCCGAGGAGGACTTCAAGCAGCGTCAGACTGCTGAAGGCGAGAAGGCCCAGGCGGAGCGCCAGGTCGCTGCCATCATGGCCGAGCTACACGAACTCAAAGATAAGGCCGAGAACGACACCAACGCGCTTGAAAAGCGAGTGCGCGACTCGGAGCAGGAGGCCAGACAACTGCAAGAGCAGTTGGAGGACCTGTCTGACGCCAAGCACGAGTCGGAGCGCGTGAACCAGAAACGCGTCGTGGAATTGGAAAAGCAGATTGCGAGCGCCCGACAGACGACGGAGGAGCTCGAGCAGCTCGGGAAAGCAAGAGAAGAGGCGCTGCAGCAGGCCCAGGATCAGTTGGCGACGAAAAATACCGCCATCGGTGAACTGGAGGCCGAAGTCCTCCGACTCAAGGCCCAGACGGGCGACGCCGACACTATTGCTGTTATTCGTCGCGAGCTCAGTGACCAAGTCCAGCACCTCCGGGCGGTGGAGGCGAGCAACAGCAAGTTGCAAGCCGAGGTCACCCATTACCGCCAAATCCACAAAGCCGTCGAAGTTGTCGAGGAGGAGAAGCGGTCATTACAGCGCAAACTGGAAGCTGCTAGCGCCCTGGAGACGGAGCTGTCGGAAGCCCGCTTGCAGCGCCAGCGGCTCGAGGACGAACGACTGGCCTGGACCGCCTACCTGGAAAGTGCGAACCGGGACGGCAACGCCATGGACTTGGAGTTTGACTCGCCCGAGGCCGTCGCTCGGGCGCTGGTCCAGGAGAGATTCAACGTCGCGTCTCTGGTGGAAAGGCTAGGTGCAACAGAAGCCGAGATGCGCGAAAGGGAGGAGATGATCAAAACATTGGAGAACGACAAGATTGAGCTGCACGCGCAGACTGAGAAGCTCAAGTCGGCCCAGGCCCCCCTCCCTGCGGACAAGATGCAGGCCCGCCTGGAGCGCCAACGCCTCCTCGCCGTCAAGGAAGCTGAATACCTGCGTGCGCAGCTTAAGAACTACGATGCCGAGGACGAGACATTCGAGCCCGAGAAGGTGGACCACCAGAAACTAGAGCGCATCGCTGAGCTCGAGAAGCTGGTCGACCAATACAAGACCGAAGTCCAGACGCTCCAGAAGGAGCTCTCCTCAGTGGAGCAGCAACCTGCCAGCGCCGCGCCCGCATCCGTCGCCGTCGGCAGCAAGCGCCCGCATGGGGCGGACGAGGCGGACGCGGAGCGCATCGGCGAGCTCAACCGCAAGCGGCGCAAGCTGGAGGCGGAGCTGGCGGAGAAGACCAAGGCGCTCGAGGTGGCGCACACGGAAACGAAGGCGCTCAAATCGCGGCTGCGGGCGGCCGAGGCGTCCAACAAGACGCGCGTCCTAGCGCTACGGTCTAACCCGACGTCCGACTTTGAGGCGGTCAAGACGGCGACGCTAGCGGCGCTGAAGCAGGAGAACAAGCAGCTGCTGGCGCAGGTCGAGAAGGCGCACAAGAACCCGCCATTCCCCGTGATCCCGGCGTCGCAGCTGGCGGCGGCGCGGCGCGAGATCGAAGAGGCCAAGAAGGAGACGGCGTCGGCGCAGAAGTCGGCGCGCCGCCTCAAGGAAGTCTGGGCCGCCAAGTCGCACGAGTTCAAGGAGGCCATCTTCAGCACGCTGGGCTGGACCGTCACCTTCATCCCCAACGGCAAGATGCGCGTCGAAAGCGTCTTCAACCCCAGCACCACCGACGAGCACGAGAAGAGCATCGTCTTCGACGGCGAGCGCGGCACCATGAAGGTCAGCGGCGGGCCCCAGAGCCCCTTTGCACAGCGCATCGCCGACCAGATCCAGTTCTGGGTCCGCGACAAGGGCTGCATCCCCGGTTTCCTCGCCGCCCTCACCCTCGAGTTCTACGACGAGATGCACAACAAGACACCGCCGGCCTCTTCGTAGAAGAAGACGCAGACAAGAGCGAGCGGGCAAGGAAAGCATCGGTGGCCGTCTTCTTTTTCGCTTATACTACTATTGGCAAACGCAAGCATGATGATGATACCTGGGGAATGGTGCGGGCGTTGGTGGGAACCTGGCTTTGGTGGCATAAGTCTCGATGTTAAGGCTTCCTAGAGGCGAACGATTCTAGGCTTTTCCTATGTGTTCAATGGTCCAAAATACCGTCCTTCATGAATCCTGGGCCCACACCTGCTCTGGCGCAAGATGTGAGGTAGTTGATCCCACTCTCATGATGTCTCAGGTGCAACCGTCGTCCGGTGGTAGACCTCGATGGAAGAACCGACATAGAGCCTTTCGAGATGAACAACGGACCGTTGTTGAAGGCCTACTTCTCATATACGCAGGGCGATCTCCACCCCCTGGGCGTGTCGCCCACCATCAACCCTACATCACCGTGGTTGATCCTTCCCCGCTTCTTCCCCGATCGCCCGCCGCGTCTCCGGCCGACGAAGCCTCACGCGCACCGGCATGCCATCCTTGGGGTGCACCGTGCCGTTGCCCACGCAGTAGGCGCGCTGACCGGCGATGGTCGGCGGCGGGTCGGGGCCGGGATTCGGACTAAGGGGTAACGCGCATCAGTAGGGAACGTAGACCGAGTGTGCCGAGACGAAAAAAAGCCACCTGGGAAGGGAAGTGGTAAGTGGAAAAGGGGGGGTTTTAGGGGGGGGAAGGAAAACCACCAGCCACCTACCGCGTCGCATCCCACGCCTCCCAAGCCTCCTCGATATCGAAGCGCCGGGCCAACAGCACGGCGACGAGGCGCAGCTCCGTCATGGCCAGCTCCTGGCCGATGCACTTGCGCGGCCCCTGGCCGAAGGCGCGCCAGGCGTTCTTCTGCTGCTGCCGGAGGCGCGCGTCACCGCGGGCGTCGTCCCGGGCTTCTCCCTCCTCCCCTTCTTCCTCTTCCGCCGCGGGGTCGCCCGCCAGCCAGCGCTCGGGCACGAAGTCGGCGCCGCGGGGCCAGACGTCGGGCCGGCACTGGACGATGGGGGTGGCGTCCCAGAGGACCCAGCCGGCCGTGTCGTAGGCGCGCGGGCGACCGGCGTCGTCGACGACGAGGGCGAAGCCCGGCCGGCCCTGCCGCATCGTGCCGAGGAGCGGGTACAGGCGCAGCGTCTCCTTGATGACGGCGAGCGTGTAGGGCAGGGCGTAGAGGCGGCGCGGCGCGGCGCGCAGGGCGGCCAGGCCGTCATCGTCGGTTCCCAGCGGGCCCAGCACGGCGTCGTGCTCGGCGCGCAGCCGCTCCAGCGCCCGCGGGTGCGCCGCCAGCAGCTTGACGAGCCAGCAGAGCGACGAGGCCGTCGTGTCGTGCCCGCCGAAGAGGAAGACCTTGGCGTTGGCCAGCAGCAGGTCGAGGAAGTCGGCGTCGAGGCCGGCCTCGCCCCCGCCCGCGTCGCCCTTTTCGGGGTACAGCGTCCGCAGCGCGAGGTCGATGACGGTCGTCCGGTCGCTTCCCGCCGGTGGTCCGTTTCCCGCGTCTTTGTCGTCGGTGGCGGCCGCGGACGCGCAGAGCTTCTGCCACCGCGCTCTGATCGCCGGCGTCAAGTAATCGGCCATGACGCGGTTATTGCGCTCCACCGCGGACCGTTCCCTTGCGGCCCCCAAGAGGCCCCAGCCCCGGAGCGGGTGGTTCACGCGCGCCATCTTGTCGAGCTGGTCTAGCAAGGCCATTTTGAACGGGCTGCTGGAGCGCCGGGTTTGCTCTTGCAAGCGTACATCTCTGGGTGCGTGGCGTCGTTAGCAAAGGTTCCGGCGAGGGGGGGCAAACTCATGCCGTGCCAACAGCTACTGTGGAGCCGAAAAGGGGTCGTTCGGAGTTGGGCCAAGGGGCCGCGGACGTACAAGCAGGCGCGGACGATGATGTCGAGCGTCAGGTTCGTCGTCTTCTCCTCGAACTGAAAGACGGGGCCCCAACCCCCGCCGGATCCGGCCAGACCTTCCAGTGCCTCGGCGAACACGCCGGCCTCCTCGATCATCTCGGGCAGCAGCGCGGCAATGTTCCGCGAGCCGAAGCCCGGGTTGAAGCGCGAGCGCCACAGGCGCCATATGGGACCCTCGGTGCTGGCGATGTCGCGGGCGCCGGTGAGGATGCGCAGGGCGTCGCGCATGTAGGGGGCCTTGGGGAGGTTGGTGGTCTGGGTGAACTGGGCGACGGCGTCGGGGTGCGTGACGAGCATGAGCGGCGTGCCCATGGCGGGCCAGAGGTCGAGGTGGATGACGGCCGGCAGCACGGCGGCGCCGGGGAAGAAGCGCCGGTGCTGCTCGAGGACCCAGGCGTGCAGCGCCATCATGCTGGCGTCGGCCGGATGTGTGCGCCGGAACTCGGCCACGACGCCGAGGTGGCCCCACAGCCACGAGTGCGGCAGCGTCGGCACCCCCGACGCCCTGAGCCGCTGCACCTCGCGCCGGATCCTGTACCCGAGATACAGCCACTGGCCTGCCGCTTTGGCGGCGTAAAGAACAATGAGGCTTGCGAGCAGCTGCGCCGCCAGGCGCACACCGGCTGCCGTGAGGTACTCCATGGTCAGTCGCTGGTCCGCCCTGACCTGGCTGGAATGAGGATGTGGGAGGATTCTGGTGGTGTCCTCGGCGGGCAGTGTCACGACTTAAGGGAGATGGCCAGACGAACCCGGACTGGGGACCCCTCGGGAGTTAAGCCCATCGACCTCCCTCACAACCTACCTACATCCCCATAGACCAAGACGAAGTCTGTTTCACCTCCAATTGCGTATTCAGAGGGGTCCGGTTTGGACCGGATCACATATGCCCGTTCTAGTTTCGCTTGCGAGTGACCAGGGGTTCAGGTTTCCAAGTCTGAATGCCAGGTAAACAGGGTCATTTCTGTCCCCCACCTTCCACTTTGCCAAGCGACAACGAGCACCTCGAGTGCTTCTCTCCAAGAACCCTATGCGATGGTCCCATGGGTTGGAAGAACGGGCATCGCGAAGCCCCTATTTCCTCCTTCCCCCCCCCGTTCAGATGCGGACCGCGGATTGACGAGACGTTGGCTGCTAACCGAAGGGAGGGGGCGCCTTGGCGCGGGGTTTCCACGAAAGCCGGGGGCGTCTCCCTGCAACTACCCTGGAGCCCTGTAAGCGAAGCAGGAGCCAATTCCTCCCGGGTAATACATTAGGTACATCACCTCGTATATGCACTTGCTCCCGTGACTTATTTACTTCGGGTAAACCAACACAACGCCCAAATGACAGGCGTCTATGGCGCAAGACAATTCGGTTTGCATCCGGCGGCCTAGTTATAGCCCTATTGTCTTCGCAAAAGCAATTGATCGTGCGAGCGTGCGGCTGAAACGAAGCTCGTATTCGCAGGTACGTGGTTAAATATTGATTATGCCCTTCAACTGACGCCGCGCGTGAAGCGCCGGCCAGCGGATTGGGATACCCGGCTTATTAGCCAGTTTCCTCATGCCTGCCCCCGTTGGGCGCGCACGGCGGCTAACGTCCAATGCGAGAGCATTCGCAGTCCCCCAGCCAAGCTCGAGCTTGATGGGGCCACCGGCCCTGGAGAGATGGCCGGGCCTCTGCGGGAAGTCCGGCTCGACGACGTCGACAATGCCGACCAAGTCGGTGGGCGTCTGGATAGGACTCGGCATGGCTCTTCTTCCGCGTGCCTGTGAGGGTCCTTGCAAAACCTCGCGCCCCTGGAGCTTACAGGTAGAAGTGCTCTCCTGAGGTTAGTTGAGAGCACCACACGTGGCTCCGGAGGTCGGGGGGAGACTCGTAGGTCCCAAGTACTCCTTGGCTTCGGGCAGGTGCATTCTCATATTCGCCTTCAAAGGCATCATAGATGTCCTTGCACTTGGGGAAGGCGGGAATTCCATCGTTGACAGGGGACCCGGGCGTGCCGGGGGGCGGGCCCATGGCTCTAGCGCCCTTCGGTGTAAGTGTTCATACCAATCACCTTGGTGTGCGGGATCAAGAAAGGAAGCGGGTGGAACCCCCGGAACGGTACCTACTTATAAACCTCCGACGAATATAACCCAGTTCTTTATCCAGGGATCCCATCGGTGTCGCTTCAAGTTGATAGCTGATGAACGATTAGAGGTCCGCCTTGAATGTGCGGACTACATCCTTGATTCTCTCCTACCCACGCACCTCCCATTGGGCCAAGATGCCCCGAGCCTTTCGCTTCCGGGGGTCGTCGGTATTGGAAGAAAAGTAGCTATCCAAGGTAGCGTACCGTCATTGCCAAATTCGGAGTCCTTGATTCTAGTTGCGCATCTCGGCCTGCTTGAGGCAGATTAAGCCCGGCGTCGCTTGAGCTCGAACTTGCGATGACCATTGCCCAGGATTCCAGAGCTCCTTCAGGAGGAAAGGTGCCACGACAGGTATGAACAACTTAAGACCTGCTAATAGGTCTTCCACACCTGAAGGGTTCGGCATGATCGCCGAGGCGCTGTATCATGGATCCCAGATCACTCCTTGTTCATTGATACACCATCCGTTTCCGAAATTGTTCTGCCTACTGGCATTTGGATCTACAACATTTCATTTCTCGAGTAGGGTTCTCTTAAGACGATCATTCTTCGCCTCTAATGAGACTGCCAATTTGAATACGGGTGGGCTTCAACAAAACGAGCGCTGTGATGGTGGCTGTTACCTTCATAATGCAACGTCTGGATCAAATCATCTCTCGAATCGGTGGATTGGCATCTGGAATTGCGCACCACGAGTAGTCTGAAGGGCCAGGACAAAGATACCGATGGCGTCTGGGGGTTGGGTGAAAGGTATTGATGCCATCCTTGCACGCGAGGTCATCTACTGCCGGTTTCAGACCCGGGTGATGAAAATAGAAGCGACTCAACGGGATTTACCATTTCGACCTCAAGATGCAAGAAGTTGTGGGCCGTGCGTTTGCCCCACGGGAATAATCGCCTGTCAGGTCAAGGTCTGACGGCCAGTGAGCCCTGTTCCCAAAGCAGATTCCCGCGGAAAATGTGAGACCCCATGAGGAATCAGAAAAACTGGCTATGCGTGGCAAAGACAAGCGGCTTGCTGGGTTTCCCGGTTTGGGCTCCATATGTACGTGCATACCTAGCTTGGCAAACAACAGATTCAGCAGACGGTTTGCTGAACACAACCTTCTGCGGATCGGACAAGGGGAGCCCAAAGACAATCGAAGATTCTGAACGGGCGTCGCCCAAGAGTTAAACCACTTCTAGAGATGGAAGAGACTGGCGCCATTGGTCGAGAGTCATTCGGAACCATTGACCGCGCGTTGAGGAAAATTCAATGGATGTCATCACTCTAGGGGTGTTGTCGCTGTTCGGAAATGTGTATTCCTCTTTATTGTAAACTGCTTCCGGCGCGAGCAGTGACTAGTGTTGAATCAACCTCTGGCTTGCGTGTCTCTGCTTCAACACCAGCGCCGGCATCTTCTCTTTACCACGAGAACATGCGTGCTGTGAGCATCGTGCTCATTGCGCCGTGCCAGTTCTCTCCCACTTTGCATCTGTTGCACGTCGCCTTCTTTCCTGTGCCATGACTGGTGGTGTACCGAGCGCAGGTCCTCTGCAGGTTGGCGACGGCGACAATCACGTTTGTAGCAAATAGTAATGCGAGCACGACCGACATGTCACGGCTGGTCAAGCACGGTAAGGCCCGTGACACTGAGATGACCCGCGTGCAGCAGACGACATGGGGTATCAGGCAAAGCCCGGAATATGCGGTCAACATCATGCTTGGACCCTGACAGGGCGGATGCCTGTCCCTTGCCGCGTTGGTGGCGGCGCACCCACACGCGGAACCGGGTTGTTATTTTACCTCTAGCAAGTTCCTGTCGCGGTTGATGTGCAGATGTATGCATCTACTACCCATCTTAGGGGAACTTGGGTCCCAAAGCGGTGGATGGCGCGGTGCTGCATGGGTCTGGTTGTATCGTTTGTCAAACAGACTGCCGTACATGAACTTCCCTGCCCGTACACTTGACCCGAAACCATGAGCATAACGACTATTTTCTCAACATCCGCCGGATCTGCTGCCGTCCCGATCCGTTCCCATGGGATCGACTTGACAACCGGAGCATAAGTTAAACGGGCCATACCCTGCGCCCCTCTCGTGGCTCCAGATCCCTCGTGCCATCCATCCATCCATGATTGCGTCGTGCAAAATATTACGGAATACTTCCAGACTGACACCCCCACGTCGGCAGACCACAAAGTGGACCCGGGTTCCAATTGACACTTCTCCATCCAATCGGCGTCCAACCTGCCGTGTGGCCAGGGGGTCCCACCCATTCGTTTGCTGGCCACGCCCAAAAATCCTAAAGCGGTCGGGCCAAACCTAGAGCCAGCGCAGCCGCTTTTGCCCCGTAGACGCGGTGAGAGAGTGGGAGACATGTCGCAAACGGTCACGCACAATGGCGAAGAGAGCCCTGGTCAGTCCCTCCCTCTTCTTTGCGCGCCCTTCCTTCCCGCCGCGGTTCCGCCCTTGTCTCCGTCTCGCCCAATTCGCGACCATGGGATCCGACATGGCTGACCCGAAGCGCTGCCCAGACCCGGCCGTGGTCATCAGCCCCAAGATCGCCGACCCGTGGTCGGTAGACAAGGCGCTGGCGACAGTGCTTCCCGCGCCGCCCGCCGAGGGCAGCTCCTCGCCCGTTCCCTTCTTCCACCTGCTCGAGCGCCTCAAGACGAACAAGCGAGAGGGATGGCGCCGCTTCGGCATTGAGCGGTACGTCGGCCCCCCTTCCCCCTAGCTACTGCGCGGCCCAGAGCCGTCCCCGGGTGTATCTTTTCTGCTAATGCCCCACTCCCGCAGCGGCGAGTCCATCTCGGACCACATGTACCGCATGTCCCTGATGACCATGTTCTGTCCGCCGGCGCTGGCCCAGCAGATCGACCTGGCCAAGTGCATGAAGATGTGCCTGATTCACGACATGGCCGAGTCGCTCGTGGGCGACATCACCCCCGTCGACGGGGTGCCCAAGCCCGAGAAAAGCCGGCGCGAGGCCGAGACGATGGACTATATTGAGAAGCGGCTGCTGGGCGGCGTGCACGGCGGCGTGCCCGGCGCCGAACTGCGCGCCATCTGGCAGGAGTACGAGGACTCGCAGACCAAGGACAGCCTCTTCGTGCACGACATCGACAAGATGGAGCTGCTCTGCCAGATGGTCGAGTACGAGAAGCGCGCCGACCGCCGTCTCGACCTCGGCGAGTTCGCCTACGTCGCCACCAAGATGGTGCTGCCCGAGACGCAGGCCTGGGCCCAGGAGGTCCTCAAGGAGCGCGAGGCCTTCTGGTCCGGCCAGACCCACGTCCACGGCGAGGCCGGCGTCGATGGCGGCGTCAAGCAGGACAAGGTTCAGCAGCAGGCCGCCTACTACAGCAAACCCGAGACCAACGGCGACGGACACTGAGAGCGCGCAGGCGCGCGGGCGCGCGCGAGAGAGAGCCTGGACTGGCTTGCCCTCGATGCCTGCCGGCCCTGGCCATTGCCTGGACCTCCTCCGTACCGCCCGGCTGCTACGTTTGATAGAGTCTTGGGGTCACCGAAGAAGAAGGCCGTACGGCTCGGCACACAGAACGTCACTGTGCGCGGTGACGTATGACGGGATCCTTAGCAGATAGACACACCGGGGCGTTGGCCATCTAAATCCAGGAGCATGGAAAGCCCACTTTGAAGTCTACTCGACTAATCCCGTGCGCTGGCGTGCAAAAGCCGTGTTGCAAGTACCGCGCACGATGCTCTTTTTCTTTTCTTTTTAAAGCACTTACTTTGCGTAAGGGGGCACCATCCGTGGGAATAAATGGTGCACCTTTATCGTGGCTACGCGAGGCTGCCCCGCGATGCCCCGCATGACGAAAGTGTACTTACTACTTACCAATGGTGGTTGTCTCGAACGGGAAGCCCAGGTTGGGTTTACGTTGCGCTCCCCAATCCACTAGGACGGCCACGGGAGGCGCTTGGCGTTAAACGGAACCCGACGACAAGAATGAAGCTCTGCCATGTCTATCTCAACAAATTGGGGTATAACTCAGGAATAGTTGTATCCGGACGAAGCGGCGGGACCCTGCAGTCCATCAGCTGCGCACCCTCGAGGTTGTTTTTCCAGGGTCCACGGTGGTTGGGGGCATGTGGTGGACGATCTCTTGCGGCGGCATCCACCCCGTATCCGTGTGCGCTTCTTTGTAGGCAGCGCCTCATGAGCAACGTTCTAGTGGTCATATTGGTATGAGAACTAATGTGTAGCCGTCATACCGTCGTTCGGGCCGCGGAGAGGCCTTAGGCGTGCTGTGCGCCTTACAATAGGAGGTGTTTTGGTGGCGAGACAGAGTGCACACGATGCACGGTACCTCTCTGCGTCAGTCAGTACCAAATGCGCGGGATGGGTCTGGGTGTTTTTTGCCTCTGATCGGCCAGAGGGGGGAAACCGGAGCCCCCTTTCCCATTCGGCCGCAGCTGAAGAAGAGGGGCTTGCGGTCGACGAGCGGTGAAGGGAAACCCTGTTGCTGCCCATGCGATACTGGGATGATTTTTCCAACCCCCCGTTGAAGGCATTTCTGTGCATTCCGCCGTCGTGCAAATTGACTGACACACCAGCACCACCACACGAGTGGCAGCACAGTCTTCTGGGTGCGTGTCGTGCAGGCGCCGCCTGTTCTCCTCCCCCCTCAATTCCACTTCCCGCTTTCCCACGAGCGACAGCCCAGCAGACCAATCAGTCCGAAGCTGCTGTTGTTTGTTGCTGGCTCGGCGCGGAAGCTCAGCCGGTGTCTTGAAAGCTCGCCAGCGTGTGGGCGCGTGAGAGGGGTCTGAGCTGTATGTGCGTGCGTTTGTGTGTATGTGTGTGAGTGTGTCGTGAGAAGAACGTCTTTGTTGCTTGTACTTGGGTTCCGAAAGCTATCGCCAGCTGTTCTGCCTGTCTCGTGCCGCCCCGACAAAGCCATCGGCCCATCCCACCCTATCCAGTCCATCCACCCACGCGCAACCCATCCGTTTGTGATCACCGGCTTACGTGCCTATCCCCGTCCGCTCCTTTGCCCCGACAACGCAAAGTCTAAACATCCGCAGACGACGGGTGGTACGTCGCATCAAACGTTGGGCGCAGGAGACTTTTGCCTTTCCCACCATCGCGCGAGAGGCCTGCACGTTGACCCGACTCTCCTTTGCTGGAAGACGCCGGCCGCCGCCGCCGCCGCCGCCGCTGCTGCTGCTGCTGCTGCTTCTGCTGTTGCTGCATCAACGATAGCGACACGTCCGATACTGTCCAGCGGTGCGTCGCGGCCTCAAACGTCGACAGTGACACCTGGAACCGCCACTGGCCAGACCAACTCTACACACGGACAAAAAAGCCTAGCGACCCGGGCGCGCGCGCAGCCGCGAAAGGCTCTGCTAAAGGCGCGCTCCGCCCGTCACGTCAGCGGCCGACCCGCCCGCGCACCTCGAGACAACCACAACACACGCTGGCATCCGAGCCAGCAGACCGTCGGACCTCACCGTCGCCCCGACCGTCATGCCCGGCGCCTTTTACTTCGAAGCTCCCAACGGCGCTGCGCCGCTCTCGGGCGTGCACGGCATGTTCCGGAGCCCCATGTCCCCCTCCGACTCGGGCTCCGCCTACCTCTCCAAATCCACCAACAGTCTAATGTCGGACGCCTCAACGCCCACCTATACCCCGAAGCGCAAGCGCTACGGACACAGTGAGACAGCCACGCCCGCCAACGCGTGGTCTGCCCCCGCCGACGAGGGCGCCGACGACCGGCCCGGGCAGCAGCAGTCGTCGCCATCGAGGGGCAGCGGCGGGCGCGAGATCCGCTATACGCTGGCCGGCCAGATCGATACGCCCAGCGGCGCCCTGCAGCCGGAGCTGGGCGACCACCCGATGGGGGACAGCATGTACTCGGACGTCGACTACCGTCACACGCTCGGCGCGAAACGCCCGGCCGACGGCTTCGGCCCGGCGCGCCCGGGGGCCCCGTCTGCCGGCCTGGGGCAGCCGATGGAGCCGCCGCAGGCTAGCAACTGGAGCCGGCTGGCGCTGAGCACCATCGGCGGCGTCGTGGGCAAGGTGTGGGAGTTTTGCACGGCTGGTGCCTTCCGCGGATTTTACGCCGGCGGCGGTACGGGCTACGACACGCAGGCCAACCCGACGGAACCTCCTCCCGCCAGTAGCGGACCGGCACCGTGGAATCTAGATATCGACGTCCCCAGCATGCCGACCGCGCCGTGGAATCACGATGAGGAAGTGCGTAACAACCAGCCGGCACCCTGGAACCATGATCACGACGTCCCCGTTCATCAGCCTGCGCCTTGGAACAACGACCACGATGTCCCCATGCCGAGCGAGCAGTACAATACGACGCCTGCTTCCACGAGCGGTCCGGGATCCGACTACACCCCCTTTTACTACGAGAACGACGCACCCGAGCCCCCCGGGTCGCCGGATTCGGCACTGCGGCCTGCCAAAAGAAGACAGCTGTCGCACGGAGCGGCGAACGATGAGCTGGGAAAGAACTGGGTGGTAGTCGAAGAAGAAAAAACCCAGTCCAGTGTGCCGGTACCAAGCCACCCGACCATGTCGGCCCCCCAGGCTCGGCCGTCGCTGAATCGCCGCATCAGCAAACCGACCGGCCGTCTCGGGGCTCCCGCCGTGAACCGGCGACACTCGGAGCGGATCAGTCACGCGGGCACGCCATCCATCAGCTACCGTGAGCCCGCCAGCTTCGCGTCCCCACGACTTTCCTTCGTCGGCGAACGGCCCAACCTGACGGCGGACCGCCCGGCCACGCCGAGCCGGGCCACGCCCAGCCGTTTGCCCAAGGCCGTGGGCCGCCCGCAGACGCCCAGTAACTTCACGCCCTCGCCCCGCCCCTCACTCATCCCCAGCCCGAGCCCGTACGGAACCAGCGGCCACGCGCGGAACCACAGCGCGGTAGCGACGCCGTCGGCCTCGCTGGCGTCGACACGCAGCCCGCCGCGGCGCCGCCACACACTCGCCCAGGAGGGGCACAGCCCGCGCCTCGACGCCCAGGCCCAGAGCATGCTGGCCCGGCGCAAGCGGCAGGAGCGCGAGGCTGACGCCCGCATGAATGACTTCAACGCTCGCCTCCAGGAGATGATCCGCCAGGGCCGCGAGGCGCTCGGCACCACCGTCGAAATCGACCACAGCGCCGTCGGTGGGGCCGGCAGCGGTCACGACGCCTGGGAAGATGATCTGTAGAAGCGACGACGACGAAGGGCGCGCAGCACTGGCGCCATTCTCCATGGAAAAGCACCCAGCGGAATAGCAGCCAATGAACCCAGGGAACAACGATATCCCAAATACAAAAACAGCACTCGGGTAGGACAACGACGGGGGAGCGGCGTTTTGCGGACTCGGTTGGGATTTTTGCCAGTGCATCGGATAGGGGAGTCAAGGTTGTTTGTTTTTCTTTTCTCTCTTGCGTCTTGATGATACCTCGTCGGCACCTTTCGCTTGGCATTACATGTTTGGTGGCGGGGGGGGAGGGCGTTGGGGAAACCGAGCGCTCTCTGTTCCTCTTCCTCTCTGGTCCTGTCGAAGTCTCTCTTTCGTGGTTTTTTTGGGGCCCCCCTCGTTTCCTTTCGCGCAAAACCGGCTGGCGTTCCTCCTCCCCCCATTGAATTCTCGGGGGACGGCCGATCCTTTATGTAGGCGGTCTCTTCCTCTCCTTTTCTCTTCTTTCTCTCGCTCTCTGTGTGCCAAGTTTGTGTAGTTAGACTAGGCTAGGTAACTCAACTTGTACGCTCCTGCATGGCGTTCTTGCCCCCGTATCATCAGGTAGTTTCTCTTCCGTCTGATGCGCGTAGAGTAGGCGCGCTGCTGTTTGTACCCATTCGCCAGGGCTCGGGCCGGGACAGAGGCAAGATGCAATGCGTTAGGGCGGAGGAAAAAGCAGCTGGGCGGATCTAGGACGTGTTCCGTCACTTTGAGCCCCGTCATGTCGAAAGAGACGTTGCGGGCGTCGCTTTCGAGAGAACGGTCGGTCGGTCGGTCGGTCCATGGTGGGATATATAGCCTGGGGGATGGATACGGTCCACACAATTCCTAAGCGCGTGCGTGCGATACGCTGCCGAGAGCTTTTTTCTTCTACTACTACGGAGTACTACCACTTCCCTAGCTTCAACTTACCGACTTTCTAAATATGTCGTCCCAGTACGCAGCAGATAGAGGGTCAACCTGGGGATACCGCCGTATGCGCGCGAAAAACCCCTACCACTTCTCTCCGCCGGCAGACCGTTGTGGGCGGCATATGCAATGTCCCGGCACAGCGGTCTCGGTGAAGGAAGAGAGGGAGAGCACGGGAGACAGGGGGGCCATGTGGGCGGAAAAGTACAGAGCTGCATGAAACGATGACGAACAGCAGCAGCGGCGGCGGCGGCGGTCCCCAACCTAACGTCGAGAACATAGAGCTGCGACGTTTGTACCGATCAGCTATGGCGCCATATGGTACGTCTGGGTCGTTTCTACCGTCCAGCGGGAATCGGAAAGCTAGGGTAGAAGCCAAAACGGCGTCCTGGGAGATCGAACCGGGGCAAACCGCCCGGTCAAACACCAAACTCGGGTCAAATACCGACCCGGCCAAACACCGATCCGGGCGAGAGGCATGTCTCCCCCACACGTCCCGATACGCTGGTCGGACGAATCGCGAGGGAGGGCATGAGGACAAAGGAGGCTAAGAGACAAAAGTACCAGACGACAAAAGTACCGAACGACAAAAAGACCGGTCAACAAAAGGACCGGCAAGCAAAAGGACCGGCAAGCAAAAGGACCGGCAAGCAAAAGGACCGGCAAGCAAAAGGACCGGTCAAACAAAAGTACCAGTCGACAAAAGTGCCAGTCGACAAAAGTACCAGTCGACAAAAGTACCGGCTGAAAAAAGTGTCGAACAACAAAAGTACCCGGAAGAAGCCTAAGAACGGTGGTGCATAAGTAAGTGGAGCGGCGGGTGCGGGTGTCGGCGAGAAAACCGGGGCCCTTGCAACGGCGGGCAGTCCGACGCCTGGCGGATTGAAGCACGCCTCCTCGAAAGGGACGGTTCACATGGACAACAGAGCCCATCCAAACACCGGAGAGGCTACCGAACAACAGAAAAGCCGGTAGCGAGGAGGAAGGCGGGAAAGGCCGAGTCCTCCCGCCCGTCGCTCCGTCTTTTGTCGCTCACGCGCAGGGTCGACCCAAATTCCCCCACCGCCCCAACTGCGAGGAGCTGCTGCAGTGTTCTCATTTTCCTAGCGGGCCGAGACGGGCAGGAGCAGGGCCGAGTTATATACGCTCCATTTTTCATCGTCCCCGTTCCCCGTATGCATCGTACTTTGGCTAAAAGCAAAAAAAAAAAAAAAAGGTGAAGAAAAGACAGCGCCGAGTATGCACGGTACTTTGGGGCTCCTCCATGCATCGTACTTTTGTCGACGAGCAGACAAAAGGACCATTATGCACGGTACTTTTGCGGCGGTCAAAGGACCGTGCATGCACTGAGGGGCCTATATAATATAGGCTCGGGGCGCCCCCTCCCTAGGTCCGTTTCCTCCTCCGCTCGTCGACGGGAAGAACCTCCTGGGCTTGGAGCGGTCGGTCGCGGGCGGCTCGGGAGTGGGAGAGAGACTCAGTCGGCTGGTTCCGCTGGGGAATGCGGGTGTTCGTTGTCCGCTCGTTTCCCTGCCGGCGCATGTTTTTCTGCTGCTGGCCCAGCGTCTCGGTGTTTGGCTTGCGGGCAAAGAGGCTCGAGCCCGGCTTGACCAGATACCTTCACAACTGGCGGTCACACGCAAGAAGGACGGGTGGTGACAGTGCCCTCGGGTACATGAGAGAGTTCGGCGAACCGGTGTCTTGCGTGTCATGATGTCCTGTTCCGAAGGGCTTGCTTCAACCCTTATCCGCCGTCGCATCGCCATGCACCTGGTTGGTCATGGTCGTCTCGACTACTGCACCCGTCGTATATTTTCTTCTCGCTGAGTGACGTGGTTGGCTAGGCCGCATCGACTAGGTCTGGAAAGGCGCGCCAGCGAAGCTGATGACTGACTGGTCGTTCGGAAAGCATCAATCCGACACGCGGGACTAAGCGGATGGTCCGTCCCGAACTTGTGCATGACATGCGAGCGGCTTTCATGAATCCTACATGCCGCGTAGACGGACAAGTGTCCGGGAGGCCGTTCCTGTGCTCCATAACTCCGGATGGCATCGGGTTGCATGGACAGGCATGGCAGCAAAGCTGGAACTTGGACAGTTGCCTCGCGAGCCCCAGATGGGCTGCCGTGGCTGCTGCATCCTATCGATCGGATGCCAGCTTCCGACGCCCGAACTAGGTGCTCCGAGGTCCCTCCTCTTGCGAATAAGCCAGCTCTTGCTATCGCTGCACCACCACACGCATCTCGCCCTCCGGTTGTTTTCATCCGTCCCGGTGTTGTCGACCTCGTCGGAGAGACAGCCGGCGGTGGCGTTGCTGGAGAGATGGCGGACCGTGTGGCTATACACCTCGCCAAGACGCCTCTTGTCGTAGTGTGCCAGGGAGTTGGACCAATACGAATCGTTGCCTCAAAGAGAAAATCGACAAGATACAGTCCGGCATAATGAGCGGCCTCGGCGGCGGATCCGGACCAGACGAGCTGGGCAAGAAGGGACCGCATCATCCCGCGGGGTCAGCTCGGCGGCTCGGACGCGTCCGAATGCAAATCACAGAAGAAGCATGAGCTGGACCGTGGCCGGTGATCCTTCCGTGTCAGCTTGCGCCGGCTGGTCCTGACCGCGGACGAAAGGATACCGAATGGTGCATCTAGACCGGCGTCCCCCGCGGCAGCGTTGTCGTCGATTAGGGGTCCGCTGATCGGTTACTGAACAGTCGAGGCTGAAAGGCATCGGCCTTCAAGACACCACGGGTGAGCTGCCGCATACCGTCCTCCAGGACGCGCAGGACTGGGAAAGCTCTCAAGGTCGTTTCCGTGCCTTGGGGGTCGACCTGGGATTTCTTCAGCAGCTCGTTCAGCTCGTTCAGCACAATGGCTAGTTCTTGTTCCTGTTTCTTAAACTAACAGGCGCTCACCGAAAAGGAATACGGGCCTTGGGTTGTCCGTTAGCGAGTCGTCCCACAAGGTTAGGCTGTAAGCGACAGTCGCCTTGACCCTCAATGATCTCAATTCATCATAGAAGAAAATGTGGTAACGACTCTAAGATAGTTCGATACCCTGATCTATCGATTCTATTCTAGTTTGGGGAGCCGGTTTACGTCCTTCCATCCTCCAGACTGAGAAGTCCAAAGCATGAACAGAACAACGTGCGTGACCGTGGTAGGGGTTCCAGGACACGGAGTCCGACTCAAAATCTTAACGCATTAGGAAGGAAACTGTTTCAAGCATCGGGCGCAAAAGAGAAAAGAAGGAGAATGATGATGCTGAAGATGGCGACGATCCGAGCCAGACTTATTCAAAGAGCTTCGCTGCCACTATCTGGACTACACCGGAACGAACATTTGCCCGTCGACAAAACCTTTTCCATCACCGCCTTGAAGCTTTCCGACCGCTTCAATCCCTTCTTGACCGAGAGGCGATGTTCAAGAAGCTGAAGGATGAACATGTGGATTTTATGTCACACACCAAAGGGAAAACCGAGCTCCTTTGCGACGGCTGTTGACTGTCAACAGCATTCCAGGGAATTCTTGTAATGAAGCACCCAAAATTCCAATATATATATCGACAGCAAATTTACCATCAACTTTAATAAAGATTACAAGTCGAGTCCCAAGGAAAAACAAAATTTCGTTCAGTCAATACAATGCTAGGCTTCTCGAATAGAATAGTAGACAGCCATTTTCCCGATGGTCATTTAGAAACATTCGCAAAGTTCTAGCCCCCCCCCCAAAAAGGAAAGACCTATTACAGGTCAAAGCAAACTTTCACATTGTTTGAAAGCAATCGATAGGTAGAAAAGACAGCTTCCTTACTCTCGCCATCTATGTTACCACCAACCACCCCCTCCTTACGGCCCTGTAAGTGACGAGTTTCTACTTACTCACTCCGAGGCCAAAATTTCTCTTGGATCAAAATCCAGAGCTTGAGTGGAATTAAGCTGGAGTCGGTCCCTTTCGGCAGGCTACAAATTAAACCCGGGCAGAAACAGGCCATTGAAGGTATCTTGCACACTCATTTCGAGGACGAAAGCTTCTACACGTCCTGGCGGAAATGCCCAAATAAGACTCATGTCGCGACAAAGGCCCGTGAGTGTTATACTCCACCATGGCGCGCCTGGGGTGGAGAAGACAGCCGCAGCCCGGGCTGTGGCTCAGAAACACGCGCGACCGCTTTTTTTATCAGCTGCGGAGATTTTGGTTCCTGTTTTGACCTCCCGGAATTCTCCCTGATCGAAATATTTCCACTTGCTCAGGTCTAGAATTTCTTCATCCTTTGGACGAAGCCGTTTTGTTGCTGAAGAAAAGGAGCGTCAATGACTCGAAGAGAAATGCCATGGCCCCTAAAATACTTTCCAACAGGCAAACAATCAACTTGGATATGGAGATTCTGACCGAGTATGTGCATAGCAATCCCGTAAACTCTCACCACCAACCGCCCATAAGCGGAAAGCCTGTTCTTACTATCTATGTTAGTGAAGGTCGGGTTTCCTTTGTCCGTTTCTGAACCTTTTCTTCGCTTGACATTATCAATATGTAGATAGTTTCAGGGGATTCGCAACCTTGTACTATAGTCAACCAGAGGAGCCCAGCAAGATTTGTGTAGTCCCAGATATAGACGATTGCGCCGGGTCGACGTATCCTCCTGTTCGCCGGCCATCTGATTCCGTCGATCAATATCCCACTTTGGCGCAGCGTGATGCCAAGACGGTATGAGTTGGAGAAAACAGGGGACAACGCTCACAGACAATGTGGAGGCCCGTTTCGTGGAGCTTCTCCTCCCCGTTTTCCGGGCCGTTCATCGTGATGGGACATTACTGGAGCTGAACCCGCGACGACGCCCAACTCGTGTCCTGCATATTGATGCACGGGATTTCGCCCAAGGTTTGCCCTAGAGAAGGAATGGACGTGTGCGGATGAGGCGTGGTATACAATGGTGGAATTGTACTTTTTAGCGCTTATTTTCAGCGGTATATCGTTTCCCTTCCAGGCGCTAGTAGTCTGTGCCGGTATATCGTTTCCCTTCGGGGTGTTAGTAACTCGCAGTGGTCCACTTCGGTGCACTGAACGGGGCGGAGTGCATCAATAGAAAAGTTGATTGCATCGCCAATGGACAAGCGTTGGAGGTTATAGGCCGAAACCAGTTGGCGTGTGACTATGCGGCGTGATGCCCCTCTATAGATCCTTCGGCCACACATCGGACCCAGGTTCAC